>CM017585.2:12795780-14218280 GCA_007844105.2 Rhamnella rubrinervis
ACCCAAATGGTAAAAGCTCAAAGTCATGCCCAAGTACGTCATGTCCCTCCATGAATCTTTCTGGGTAAAACTCTTCCCATTATTGGACCACACATTTTGGTCATGCCCTATGCCCATGTGTTCACTATTATTCTTGATTTCTTTGGTATCCAATATCCTTCAACAGTAATGTCCTCCCTGCACTCTCTGGGACTAGCAATGGTGCTACTGGGTGTAACCTAAAGCTTTCCTTCACAACCATGTTTAAGTAAGTCAGCTCTCCCAAATCCTTTTCTTCCACCATTCGCTCCATGCCTATGACGCGTTGTACCTCTTCTTGAAGCTTTTCACATCACCCTAAGGTTTCGTAGTAGTTCCGAGATGGTCCACTCGACAGCGGTGGCTGAAGTGTCGAATGCCGCTGAGATCAAGTCGATTATGATGGCTTTGATGTTTGTTTGGTCGATCATGTATACGTGCTCGTCTTGGGGATTCAACGGTTTGTTCTTTAATGGGAGTAATACATCAACGAAGTCCCGGTGTTGGTCGTTTGTACTATCCAGTTCATGCTCTGCGATGATCTTCTCTAGTATTTGATCGATATGCTTGCTGGCTTTTCAATCGCCTTGACAATCCCTGTAGAGGTCACAAATGGCCAAATATATTAGAGTTATTGCTCTGTAACACAAATTGTTGTATTTTACAATCCATATTCATAATTTTAGTGGATGAATGAACTCCAATACGTTGTCTAGCTAGCGGGTCTCCAATATATAGGGCCATACCATTTTGAATAGTGAATTTCTACAGATTATGATACAAAACATTATTCAAAATATTAATACTCAACTTGTCTCAGTTCAACATGTTGAACATTGTACAGTGTTAATTAATTTAAGAAAGGTCTGCTAGAGCAACCAAGAATATTGCTATATATATAGCCTATAGATACACATGTTCAGAGGATTTTTATCTAAACATGTTAGAGACTAGAGAGGGATCTTAAAAAATATACACAATATTCTTGACTTTTTCAAACAAGAATAAAAGAATAGTCGATAAAATTAACAGAAATTGACTAGAGGTCATGGATATAGTTTTCCCTTTTATAATTAGTGTTTAAGATACACCAGACTTGGACTCTACCACTACCAAGAGGGTCTTATAATAATAATAAAACAACAAATTAACGAGTCCACAATTTTTTATATGTGATATTAATTATACAGGAAAAAAAAGAAAAAAAGACTAACCTGTATATCAAGAGCACCAAGAACAGGCACATAATCCGCAACATTGAAAGCTCCAACCAAGTTGAGCATCTCCTGTACGAGCCCTTTCAAATATAAATCATACCTATCATCTTTAATCCGACCAAGTATCATCGTCTTCGCTATGTCCTCCACTGCCTCTCCTATCTGCCGACTCAGATCCACCGCCTCACCCGCCATCGCCGATTTCTTCAGCGACTCAACCAAAGACACAATCTCTTCCTTCCTCAACGCAGCAAAGGTTTCGGTTTTCGATGCACTTAAAAGCTTTGAAGTGCATAGTTTCCTACATTCCGCCAATATGGACCATATTCGGCGAAAGCCATGCTTTGGAACCGTACGACAAGTAGTTAGAAGCTTGGATTCTGGGTCGGCTGGCGAAATTGGTGTCATGGGTCTTAAGGAATAGACTAGCTGCTTTTGGGGACGAGACCACGACGGCTGGGACGGTACCAAGCTTTATGGACATGATTGGTCCGTGTTTTGTGACAGTTTTGGAGGCTTCGGTGCGGTAGGGATCCGAGTTGGTGGAGGTTTCCGATGATGGGTAGGGGTCGGGGTCCTGGTGGAAGTTTCCGATCATTCTTGCCGTGTTTTGTCTGGCTTTGCTAGCAAAGCGAGAGTGACGATCACTATGAGAATGACGATGATGGTGGAAGACATACTTTTGCGTCCCTAGGTAGAATTTGGTTGGAAGCGAAAGGGTTTATTGATTAGTAAGAAGGAAAACTCAGGAAAATTTGGGCTCTAGCAAATGGTCAAACATCTGTGAAGATTTTTTTCTTTTATGAATAAAAAGGCTTTGGATCATAATTTTGTCAGATGATGAGGCTATTTTACTGTTTTAATTCTATAGTTTTTAAAATTTAAAATAATTATTTTATATTTTTAATGAAATTTTATCTGATACATCAAATAACATAAAATTTAGTCCATCTAAAATAATAATAAAATTTATTAAAACTTAAATTATTAGTAAACCGTCAATTTCCTTTCCAAAGCCTCAGTTGCCGCATTAGACCGCAATCCTTTGACAAGAATATTCAAATGTGTTAGTGGCCTATACATGCAATAATATCTCCTACGCAATAGATTCTACTGATCATATCTATGAGAATATGTGCATACAATGATTTAATAAATAATATAACAGGGGATGAGAGAAGTTGTTACAATAAAAATTAAATTAAAGTCAAGAAGAGAGATGAGTTCATCTTTTTAACGCATATGCACATGCAAATGCAAGTGCCTTGTTCTTCCAGCTCACTCGCCTAATTTTCAGACTACATTTAACTTTTCCTAAATTACTGAAAGTTGTTGACCATTAGGATTCGACAAGTGCCAATAACAGCAGCAATATCAGTCTCTCATTATGTAAGCTGTACATTTTTCTTTTTATTAATTTTATTTAATATATATATATATATTTTCTTCTTCTAGGTAATAAATAATAATCTTAAGTGGTTCTAACAAGTAAGCGGTTGGTGGGCTTAAGAAGCAAGTGATTGGCACTTGGCACAGTCAGACCAAAAACCTCAGCCATATCAATTCGTGCGTAGTCAACAGTCATCAACACAGAAAAATGAACAAAAACATTAATACTGGCCACCGTTGAAGCAGATAAGATGGTAGCTTACTGAAGGCCCTTCACAAATGCATTTAGGTACGAGCTTGGTTAGGAGTCCATGGTGCGTGACCTCATGTGCCATCAAAATCTTTCTGTATAAACTCAAGCGTTTGGAATTTTTTATGGGTACCTAAGCAATGCCAAAAACTTCTTTGTATTTCTCTTATTTTCAGATCTTAAAGTCCCCATATTTTCTAGAGCAATGCAATGTAAATATGAGATTTTGGCTGAAATAGTAATTATTGAAACTAATATCCAATAATAAAAATAATTTCTATTCACATAGAAGTTATTTAAATTCACAAAAATTGCATCACAGACTCCAAAAATAAAACTCAATCAACAATTTAATATTTAAATTTTATTATCTTTTCAGACACGCACGCTGTGTATATGACAAAAATTAAAATTCTTTTATGAAAATGGGATATAGACTTGCTTACATATTATTTATTTATTTCAATAAACGGTAGTGATTGGCTCTAGTCACGGACAGACAAAACCTCAGTCAAATCAATGTCTTTAGGTTCAGTCTTTTTGAAAGTAGCTCTCAATTAAAGCGGGTTTACACCTAGGTGTGGTTTACACCTAGGGGTGTGGTTTACTAGGGGTGTGTGGCTGCAACGGAAAGGCCATTGTTCCTTCTTCGTTTGCGAGAGTTGTGGTTTGATTTTGGCAAGCCATTGTATATCTCGGTGTACTTTCAGTGCTTGAATCGCCAGGTGGAGGGATTGTTAGGGGGCGAAATTCATTTACAGACTCTGAGGTTCCCTGGAGTATGAGAGAACCTACCCATTAATAGAATCACTGGCGATGAGATCCACAGTGCCTTTTATTCATCAAAAAATTAAAGCGGGTTTTTACTTAGGTCAACCAATACTATTTGAATTTTTCCACCTATTATTTCAAATAATTATTTTATTTTAAAATTATAATAAAATTTTTCGACGATGAATTATTTTTAACCTGTATTTTATAATTTATTATAAATTATTTTTAATAATATATTTAAAATTTTTAAATAAAATTATAGGAAAAAATAAATTAGGTTTAAAATTTTTAATAGATATTAAAGAATTCATAAAAATTAAAATTTTATAATAATATTAAAAAAAATTCGTCAAAAGATAAATTATTCGTCATCGATAAAATAAGATTCAAGGACATACAAATATTTGACGTCATTTAAGCCTACTCGTCAAAGTTCAAGTAAGGGTTTTAAGGACTAATAAATATTTGACTATTATTAAAGCCTACTCACCAACCGACAAGTATGAAGTAGACTTTTAACGACGGTCAAATATTTGCCCGTTCTTAAATCTCACTTAGATCCCTTGATGATTTTTAACATTGTTGTAAAATTTTAACTTTAATAGACTCTTTAATATCTATCAAAACTTTATTAGAATTTGTTACTAACAAATTAATTCATTATAAATTAATTATATAGATATAAAAGAAAAAAGAAGAAGGATATGACAAGAAAAGACTTAGGAGAAAAACACCATGAAGAAAAACCCAGAAGATAATCACTTTAAAATTATGATGAAGGAGATGTTGCAAGAGATGTTCTGTGCTTTGTTTTTACAGGATTAGAGGTTTCATAAACTTAAAAAAAGAAAAAGAAGAATATAAAAAGATAAAGAATAAAAAATAATATAGAAGAAGAAAAATATCAAAAAGAAAAAAATTATAGAAGAAAAAGATAACGACGAAAGATGGCGAATGGAACGAAAAAAGAATAAGTAGGAGATCAAAGAGGCGACGATTAAAAATATTTAAAATTATATTTAATTTTTATTAAAAACTGAATAAAATATTAAATATAAACAAAATTGATCCAAAAATTCAATTGAGTTTGGAGTGACATGACATCAAATAACCCTTAAAGCAGTGCCTCAGCTCGGCCAAAACCAATCGGACAGTGGTCAAGCCCGATTGCGCTCCAGAGCATTTTACTCGACCAGACCCAAATGGTGAAAGCTCAAAGTCAGGCCCGAGTACGTCTGTGTCCCTCTTCATGAATCTTTCGGGGTAAAACTCTTCCACATTATTGGACCACACATTTTGGTCATGGCCAATTGCCCATGTGTTCACTATTATTCTTGATTTTTTTGTATCCAATATCCTTCAATAGTAATGTCCTCGCTGCACTTGCGGGGGCTAGCAATGGTGCTATTGGGTGTAACCTAAAGCTCTCCTTCACAACCATTTTAAGTTACTCAACTTTCCCATGTCCTTTTCTTCCACCATTCGCTCCATGCCTATTACACTTTGCACCTCTTCTTGAAGCTTTCTCATCACCCTAGGGTTTCGTAGTAGTTCCCAGATGGTCCACTCGACAGCGGTGGCTGAAGTATCGTATGCCGCTGAGATCAAGTCGACTAAGATGGCTTTGATGTTTGTTTGCTGGATCATGTATACGTGCTTGTCTTGGGGATTCAACGGTTTGTTCTTTAATGGGAGTAGTACATCAAGGAAGTGCCGATGTTGGTCGTTGTACTATCCTGTTCATGCTCTGCGATGATCTTCTCTGGTATTTGATCGATTTGCTTGCTGGCCTTTTTCAATCGCCTTCACAATCCCTGTAGAGGTCACAAATGGCTAAATGTATTAGAGTAATTGCTACTAACATAAGTCGTATAAATTCACAATTCGTAACTTGATTTTAGTGGATGAGTAGCTCCAATACAAAGGTGGGGGTCTCCCATACACAGGGCTGTGCTGAAACGTGAATTTCTAGAAATTATGATACAAAACATTATTTGAAGTATTAATACTCAATTTGTTTGAGGGTCAGCATGTTGAACATTGTTCCGTGTTAATTAATTAAAGAACAGTCTGCTAGAGCTTTACAAAAAAAAAAAAGAATATTGTGGGGCCTACAGATATTTTTTATATTATGGGGCCTACAGAGGGATTTTTATATATATTTTTTATTTTATATTATGGTGCGTTGATTGATTGATGGGACAGAAAGTGGATATACAAATGAAGACAGATCTTGTGTATAATGGTAGCAAATTAAATAGACGGAGAGAGTTTTTTTTTTTTTTAATGTAATAATAAAACAACAAATTAATGAAACCAGACTTCAATAGGTTTGGGTAATATTAATTATAAAAAAAAAAAAAGAAAAAAAGAAAGACTAAACCTGCAGATCAAGAGCACCTAGAACAGGCACATAATCCAACTTGGTGGAGGTTTCCGATGGATGGGTACGGCTCGGGGTCCTGGTGGAAGTTTCCGACCATTCTTGGCGTGTTTTTGTCTGGCTTTGCTAGCATCGCAGAGAGTGACGATCACTGTGGGAATGACGATGATGGTGGAAGACATGTTGCGTACTTTTCGGAAAAAACTTTGGTATTTTCGGAGTATCAACTCCCGCTCTATTGAGATGATATTATATAATATTTTATTAATATTTTTATTTATACGACATCATCTCAACGGGATAGAAGTTGGTACTTTCGAAGTATCAAGGTTTTTTTCGTACTTTTTACGTCCCAAGGCAGAATTTGGTTGGAAGTGAAAGGTTTATTGATTGGTAAGAAGGAAAATGAAGGAAAAAATGGGAAAATTCTAGCAATGGATTAAGTTACAGCGGCATTTTGAATAGGATTTTTCTTTTTTCAATGCTTATTAAAATAAAATTATTTTAAAAAATAATAATTAATTTATATTTTTTTATAAAATTTGAATAAATTATTTATTTTACTCTTTATTTTCTTTTCTCTTTTTATACTTAAACACAGTCATATTCGTAGTTATAATAAAGATTTGAAAAAAAAAATATATTTTTTTATATAGATCTATATTTGAAATTAAGTGAGTATTATATATATATATATATATATATATTAGAAATTCTCTACAAACTTGCCAAAATAGCTCACTTTTAATGACGATTATTATATTCATCTTTTAAAGTATTATAAAATTTTTATAATACTTTAAAAATAAACATATCTGTCTGCTTTTTAAAGTGGGCTCTCTTAAGGTCCTTTACAAAGTCTGGCTGAGGGAGTTCACTTTTGGGCGAACATTATATACATTTTAAAAGTCTTTGAAATTATGGATTTACAAATGTAATTTTTTTCAAATGTTGTAATTTTGAAACCAAATGCATTAAAAATATACATTCCAAATCAAAATCTCTCAAAATTAAAACTAAATACATATATATATATATATATACCCATTTAATTCCAAATCCAAATTTACATAAACAAATGTATTTTTCCTTTAAATTTCTTTTATGATTTTGAATGTGATGGTGACAGTAAAACGAAAAGAAAAGAGTGATAGACAAAATAGATACTATGTTTAAATTTTTTTAAAAAATATATAAATTATTGAGTATTTTTTCAAACAATATTATTTTGATCGTTATTTTATATATTGAAAATACCCTTTTAAATATGGATAAAAATATTAATATATGATATTTATTAACTTTTTAATTTTCTAAAATAAGAGTTATAGAATTCAAGAATAAGCTCTCTATACACAATTAATAATTATTTAAATTATGAATTATAGATTTTTTATAAATAAAAAAGACTTTCAATGTGAAAATTATTAACTCAAGATTCTATTAGAAGATAGGACCTTATTACTACTCTAACTTTACAATTCTATAGGAGTTTAGAGCAGCTAGCCCACTCTTTTAATAGTTCTCACTTCTCTAACAGTTCTCTTTTCATTCGGTATTTAATAGGACTGAGTACATCTGAGACTTTGATGAAAATTTATTAAAATTTAAACTGTAATTTTTACAAATAAATATAAGAGTTCGATCGAATTTTTTACTGCCAAATCACACCATAGGTGCTGTAGTTCTATGATTCTACTGATCATATTTATGAGAATATGTGCATACGATGCTTTAATAAATAATATAACAGGAGGATGAGAGAAGTTGTTACAATAAAAAATAATTATTACGTAAAAAAATATATTAACAAAAAAAACAATAAAAAAATAAATTAAATTCAAGAATAGAAGATGAGCTCATCTTTTTAACGCATATGCACATGCAAATGCATATATCTTGTTCTTCCAGCCCACTCGCCTAATTTTCAGACCGCATTTATCTTTTCCTAAATTTCTGAAAGTTGTTGAGCAGTAAGGGTTAGACAAGTGCCAATAAAAGCAGCAATGTCAGTCACTCATTACATAAGCTGTAAGTCATCTTTCTTATTTATTAATTTTATTTAATATAATTATGAGATAAGCTAGTCATTTGAAGACCATAACGTTTACAACCAAAGGAAATTTCGAAAAAATACGTAAGGGCAATAATTTATTTATTCTTGTAGGGTAATCAATAGTAATCTTAAGTGGTTCTAACAAGTAAGCGGTTCTTGGGCTTAAGAAGCAAGTGATTGGCTCTTGGCACAGTCAGACCAAAACCTCAGTCATGTCCAAATCATTAGGCTTCAAACCAGAAGGAAGCTCCCAATTAAAGCAATGCACCAACTGAGACAAAACCACTCCAGGACACATTCTACGACCACACCCAAATGGTAAAAGCTCAAAGTCATGTCCACGTTCGTACATATTCCTCTCAATGAACCTTAGGGTAAAACTCTTCTACATTATTGGACCACACGTTTCGGTCATGTCCTATTGCCTAAGTGTTCACCATTATTCTTGATTTCTTTGGCACGCAATATCCTTCCGCTACAAAAAAAAATGATATTTAGCTACTGAAATTATTGTCTCAATTTTTTTCCGTACCTAAAAGGGTATATTTTGGTACAAAATTTGATTTAAATAATTGATAGCTGAGAAATTAGTCAAATTAGTAATGAATGCACTTCGTAGCTGGTTTTGTAACTAAAGCCCTAAATTTTTTGGCGTAACTTTCCTCAATTTTAATGCCGACGTGGTTTTATTGTATAACAGTACAAATTTATATTGTTATAAATTACCATTCAATAAAAATAATATTTTAACATTAAATAGCTACCAAACTGATTTATAACTTTTCAATTATTGAATAAAAAACTAACATGTTTTGCTTAAATTACGTTAGTATTGATTTCTCTTTGTCATCCTAATCCAACAGTACGTAGCTCCATACTCTATCCGCCCGACAATGTAATTTTGGGAGGAGCTGAGAATTTATCAAGCTTGCAACAATTAAAATAAAGGTGGAGATGCGGGTACCTAACACTAGCGTCCGATGATCTCAATTGCCATACCAATGAGGACCAGGTGAGGCCACAAGCTAAACCGGAAGAGATGAGCATAACCATCGAAAGGTAATAGGATTTAACCTTAGGGTTAATTCGGTACTCTGATCACGCGGTACGATGAGGCCATAAATACCCAGACTCAGGCCATAACCACCCAGGCATAATCGACTTTATCGCCAGACTCAGGCCTCATCACTCCCATCGAAACCACTCCACCCCGCTTTCCGTTCTATATGTAGCTCCCATGCGCAAATTCGAGGTACCCAATCAAAACCCTAGATCTATATCAAAAGCACTTATCTATAATTGAACATTAAAGAGTGAAATTGATTTACGGGAGAAGCGAGTCACGGCAGTGGTAGATGAAGCCAAAAGGGGTGCCGTCTCATCTCCGCTGAAACTTCGAAGACATTTTACTTGATTGGGATAACAATACGATCATATCTAAGGAAATTTGGGGTATTTTTATTTTACTTTCCTTTTCTTTTCTTTTTTTTCAAATTTTTCTTCTTACTCCTTCATCGTCGGAGGAGTTCATTAGTTTATAATTTGAAGGTAATGTCAATGGCCCTGCATCCCGATCTAAGCCTACTTGATTTATAGTTATACGATGCATTCATAGATCTTATAAGACTTATATGATCAGCCTTGCACGTTCTCAATGGGAAATTCACTTGATTTTTCCATTTTATGTTAAAATTATAACATGGTTTTCTAATTATAATCCATGGTTTTTCTTTTTCTTTTTTTTTCCGTAAATCAAAGGATTTAAAACGAAAAGGAACAAATTATAGTAAGTCCTGCATTTATCAAGCTTGCAATTTTTAGCACCGGGCTAGAAGCAAAACTTACAATGAAACAATAAGATAAAATGAACTTTTAATTGAGAAGGTGGATTAGAAATTGACCCATCGTCCATATAAAGCGGACGGTGTTATGGCCTTTCGATAGGGTTTGAAAAGTAATCATGAGTCCCCAAATCATATTGTCTCGCTATATGCCCATAATCAATCAAAATTGCTATGTAATATACATGCATTATTACATGGGAGCTATAGTACTTGTAAAACCTCTAGTTTGAACCAAGAGATCATTAAGAAAATAATATATCCTTTGTGAGAAAAGTTTAAAGAAATTTAATTAGCAAAAGCAAATAATAATAAGACACATGTGTAAGCAGTAGGTTGTTGTCCCAATTAGTGGGATTTAATTTGATTCTAGTAAATTGAAGAGAAAGACGTAGTTGTACAGTACAGAGAAGACAAGCCCCCTAGCCGTGATAACCTCATGAAACATAGTTCTGCCTTTTTTCGACACACTTTAGAAATTTGGATTTTTGGTCCGTGTGTGTTCACTAGGGAGCCTCCTATCTTGTACATGTTTCATATATATATATATATATATATATATATATATATATATATATAAGGTTAGTGATTAATTATATAAAGAAAAGGAAAAATCAAAAGGAATCTAGTTGCTTATAATGAAATGATCGTATATTTGTCTTCATTAATCAAAGATTATG
The DNA here is from genome assembly GCA_007844105.2 of Rhamnella rubrinervis. Lineage (NCBI taxonomy): Eukaryota > Viridiplantae > Streptophyta > Magnoliopsida > Rosales > Rhamnaceae > Rhamnella > Rhamnella rubrinervis. The sequence continues at coordinate 12,806,389 of CM017585.2, forward strand.
TATGGTTCACTGTATTAAGTTGCTTAATTTGATTTGCCAAATTAAATAATTATGTGAAACCTAGAGAATATCAAACAAAATGTTTCACAAAAATTTCTATTTGCTGAAAACAATAATATTGCATACTAAAGTTAATAAGTACTTGGAACAACTACCTCTTTGTTTTTGTAACTTCCGTTATAAAAGACATGACCTTAAGGTACCAAATGTGGGCTTATGATCAGAGACTAATTTAATTTTTTGGTCATGTCATGAATACAAATAAAGCAGTTAGAATAGAAGGATCCAAGGGAGTTTTACCAACAAGGTCAAGCTCTAAAAAATATGGATTTGTCATGGCTAATGTATCTAAAAGTATGGAAGGTATGAGCAGCAATTTTTTATAATTTATTCTTAGATATTCTACATTAAACTCTCATTATATAATTGTATTAAACACTTTCAATTATATAAATTTTGTCTAAAATGTTGCACATGTGAGTCCAGTTGGTGAAGGGAGTACAAGACCAACACAAACAACACCACACCCTAGGACACGTGCTCAGGTAGCAGGGCAAAGAACTCAATCTGCAGAAGGTATACATAGTGAAATAATTCAATGTTTTTCATGTTGTCTGACCATGAATGTACGAATTTATTGATATCAATACTCATGTTATCAAAATATGTTTACCTTTACTATCTGTAAAAATCAACTGTAAAAATCAATGAGTTCAGCTTATAGGTTTTTTTGTCAAACTTTTGTTGATCAGCTTGTCATGATAATTCATGCTAGGATATTTGGTATCATTGTTGTTTTTCACTTAATAATCTAAGCCCAAGTCAAAATAAATAAATAAGTAAGTAAATGACATGTGGAGGAAGTGATTATATTGGGCCCATTATGATTATGCAAGGTAGTTTGGGCTCGGGCTTAAAACCCAAAAGCTAGAAGAGGTTGATGATCCATAGGTTAGGATACGTGGTGCATATTATAGAGTCCATGGTCTGGTGCAAGCATTGGAATTTTCAATTACATGCATGGTCAATGGTCATCATATTTATTTGACAGCCTTACCATACGAACTATATATATAGTCAAGGATTTGTCATCTTCTATAAAGTGTAATTGAAAAAGAGGAAAAAAAGAAAAGAAAAGAAATTCTATAATTCACTTAACTTTGTCAACGCCAATGATTTGTTGTTTTGACTTAACTTTGTAGCTATAATTCATAGAGTTTTAAGCTACTCATGTCAAATATAGATGGCCACTTTGCTTTTCTTACATTTAAAAATTCTCATGAATTGTAGTAAAGTAATTATCTGCAATTGATTTAATAATTACCGAAGTCAAGATAAACATATATGTATATATATAAGTGATGGTGTTTCATGCAATCCCTTTGTCATACTATAATGTCATTGTTACCTTGTATACTACTCATGAAACATAAAAGAAGTGCTATAAATCGAAAAAACAGAGGAACTCGAAAAACAAATCATTGCTCTGGAACAAAGTCATTTGCTAGATGTCAAAAGAATTGGTATATACTGCTTATGTTTCATTTTTAGATATATTATTTTCTGTTGATTGTTGGTGTGTTAAAGTGTTTCATTGGTAATTATTTGTATGGATTTGTAGGAGGTAGAAGGGGACAAGGATAGGATAACACTATGGTATGAAACACATTTTAGCAAAAAATAAGAAAATGGAGTGATGTTAAATCGAGCAAATTTATGTAACAATGGAACAATGCCTCTTTCTATGTTTATAAAGATGCAAAATAAATTGAAGTAACAATGCACATTGTGTGTGGTTGTAGAATCAATTGATAGAAACAAAGGAGAGATGTGAAGCTGAAGGATTAGACATGACAATCGATAAAATATTTAATAGTGTTGTGCCACTAAAGTTTGGATATGTGCAAGGTTTTGGTCCTGGTCCAAAACCAATATCAAAACACTTAGGTTGAGCAGTGAAGGAAGGAGGCTGAAGATAGAGCAAAATCTGCTAAAAAGAAATGGGAGTTAACAAAACAAATTGAAGAATTAAGAGCTCGATAAGATAGAATTGAGGACTCACTATTTCGGAGAATACGTCAGGATGTTCAAGCACATTTCCAACAAGAAAGACTGAATGTGGATACACCTTCATGGATGCATGGTGAAACATTCAATGGTGAGTACAACATATTTAACATGTTTAATATACTCAAGGTACATACAAAAAGTAAAAGAAAAAATTAGTATTAAAATAGAAGTACAATTTTATTTCAATTGTTTTATGTCACTATGTTTCAATAGTTAATTAATTATCAGAGGATTGTACCAATGTGCAGGTGCATCTGAACATAGTAAACCATGAGTTATGCTACGCTGCTGCTCTTTTAGACTTGTGAGAAAATGCATATACCTTTAAATTGAGCAAAACGTTGTCTATTAAAATATATTTTAGGAATTAGTTAAAATATTGGTCATATGAAGTTTGGAGTAGAAGATTATATTTTGAAGATGATATACATATGAGTATGTGTTGAAAGTTTTTTGGATTGCAGTGTAATGATGTATAAAGTCATTCTCCATCACATATATCTGTGATGGATCATGACTTTGTTTAGTCTTACCTTAAGAACAAACAAACTATGACGTTATCTTATGGTAATTTAGTATGGTTAGTTCTTTTAAATGTGTGCACTTATTTATATTAGAGTTATGATCGTTATAATTTATGCATTTGAGTAAAGGCAGATAGATGCAAGACAAATATGATATTTATGGCACCAATTAATTCTTTTAATGAAACTGAAATATGTAGCTAATTAGGATATGAAATTTTTTTTTGCCATTTGATCAAAGATTTTAAACTTTCGTCCTTTGTACTGGTATTTAAAAAATTAATAATTATGAAAATATTTAAATATTAATTACTAACAAATATGTGTCAAAATAAATTTTCGTAGCTGGTAATATATAAGCCACATATTTATTTTGTAACTGCAAAATAATTAAAATGTTAAAATTTGTAGCTAAAAATTAGCCACAAGAGCATAACCATTCACTATAGTATATTGCAGTAAAATATAATTTTGTAGCTATAATTTAGCTACAAAAATTAATTTATAGTTATAATTCACGCATGAACAAAAATCGTTACTATTAAAAAGTAGTTACAAAACTAATAGTCATAGCTGTAAATAAGTTACAAAAAATTACTTCGTAGCTAATATTTTGTTTCAAGCTTTACGTTAAGTAGGTAACAATTCAGCCACAAATTTTAAATTTGTAACAGATTTGCAGCTACGGTTTTTGTAATCGTAGCTTTTAGTTAGCCACGAAACTAAGCTTATTTACGATTTTTGAAAAATTTAGATCTGAAGGTCTTTCATAACTAAATGATAATATTTAGTCTAAAAATTTATTTTCGTGGCAGTAGACATTTAGTTACGGTCATTTAGTTATTTGTATTACAAAAATATTAGTAACTAATAGCCATTCAACTACGAAAAATATTTAGATACAAATAACTGCTTGTGGCTGAAGGTCAATTTTTTTGTAGTGTTCAATGGTGGTGTCCTCTAAGCACTCTCCGGGACTAAAAATGATGCAACTGGGTATAACCTGAAGGTCTCCTTCACCACCATTTCTAAGTAACTCAACTTTCCCAAGTTCTTCTCTTCCACCATTTGGTCCATGCCAATGACATTTTGTAGCTCTTCTTGAAGCTTTTCATAACCCAGGGTTCCTAACAAGCTCAGAGATGGCCCTTTCGATTGTGGTGGCTGATGTATCGAATGCAGCCACTACCAAGTCGAGTAAGATGGCTTTGATATTTGTTCGGTCAATTATGTAAACGTGCTTGTCATGTGGATTCAAGGGTTGGTTCATCAATGGAAGTAAGATGTCAAAGAAGTCACGGTGTTGGTGGTCTATGTCTAGTTCGTGCTCCGTTATGATCTTCTCTAATACTTATTTGATTGAGTTGGCGGCTTTCTTGGTGAGCCTTGTCATTCCCTAAGACAATTTGAAAAGGCTAAACTTAGCGTTCAATTGCAATATTGAAGTGAATTTTTATAAACATATCATAAATACAATACTTCAATTAATATAGCAATCTAGAGAAAATTCAGCTAGCTTGCCAGTTAGCTAGATTAGAAACTATAGCAATCAAAATTAAGTACTAATGAAGACAATGATATTTATTTATATATAATATATTTATGTACTTGTGAAAATATTTTTTTATTTCATTGTTGTTCAAATAGAATCCTTCAGCTTATTGGCCCCATTTACTGTTGAATTTTGAATTCAATGATTTAATTTGTGTGGCTATTTCTTATTTAGCTTTAGTTTTAGTTACAAAACTAGTCATGCCATGATAACATTATCTTATTTAAAGTCATTGATAGATGATCTCCATCCCATGCACATTATCTTATGGTTTGGCTTTTTCATAAAACCCCGGTGGTAGTATTCATATTTGAAGGGAGTATAGAGATATTATTTATATTTGTAATAAAAAAGTAACAAACCATATAAATTAATTAATTCCATTTAACAGAATTTCATTTTTTTTTTATCAAAGGTCTCGGCTATGTTACTGCTCAAGACGTTTCGTCTAACCACCTTTGGTTTTTTTGTGTTGTTAAAGCTTTGAACAAAGAAAATAAATGGCGAGTTCCTGATCGAATTGATAGGGCCATGTAGGAGCGGTGGAGCAGGGTCAAAAATTGTCAAGGCTATAAGGATTGGACCTCTACAAAAAGCAAACATAGACATTTTGTGGCGATTATAAAATAAGACAAACCTGAAGATCAAGAGCCCCAATAAAAGGCACAAAATCAGCAAGATTGAAAGCACCTAGAATCTTCAGCACCTCCTCAGCAATCTCCTTCAAATGGTACCTATCATCGCCCTTACTCCGACCCAATATCATCGTCGTCACTATGTTCTCCATAACCTCACCAACTTTCTGACTGATGTCGACTACCTTGCCGGTCGCCGCCAACTTCTTCAGCTACTCCACCAACAATCCAAGCTCCTCCTTCCTTAGCGACACAAATGATTCATTTTGATGCACTTTCGGTAAATGTACAGTGCTTAGTTTCCTTATATTGCGTCAAGTACTCAGAAACTTGAATTATAGGGCGGCTAGCGAAACTAGCATCGTGGGTCTTGAGAATAAGACTAGCGGCTTCGGGGGACAAGATCATGATTGCTGGGATAGTCCCGAGCCGTATGGACATGATGGGTCCATATTTTTTAGTTAACTTTTGAAGGTTTCGGTGTGGGAGGTTGCCAAGTTCATGGAGGTTTCCGATGATGGGTAGGGTTCAGGGTTTAGGTGGAAGTTTCCGGCCATTGTTGCCTTGTTTTTGGCCCGCAGTACGCCGTAGAATGGTTATGAACCAGAGAGAGGCAATGAATAATACGAAAATGGTAAGCATGTTGGGGGAAGAAATAAGTTGGTTTTGGTAGTCTGGGTTGTGTAGGATTTGGTTAGAGTGATATGCTTTTTATATAGGTCGGTAGCAAGTAAAATAATGTCACAAAACAAATGGAAAAAGCGTGAAACTAATGCTTGTGAAATTGTACAGATTTTAAACATGAATTTGTGAAATTGTTTTAAAAAAATAATTAAAATAAAAATAAAATTATGACTAAGTTGCTTCAAAGTAAAAAAGCTACTTTTGGATTAATAGTCCTAAAAATTATAACAAGGAATTAGAAAGTAACAAATTTGAAGCAATCTTGCTTGATCCATATGTGCACCTTTAGGTGTGGTCTAGAAGGAAAGGAAGCCGACCATTTCATCACACTTCGTTTTGAGTGTTATGGTTCAGTCTTGGCAAGCCCGTTATTACCTCAGTTGTACTCAATCTTACTTGAAGCGCGGGTAGAGATCTATTAGGGTAGCTGAGCTAGCTGTTTTAGACTCTTACAAAGTTGTAAAGCTAGAGCAGTAAGAAGGCTCTATCCACTAATAGAATTCTGGACTAATGAGATCCACATCGAGTTTTTTTTTTTTACCAAAAAAACAAAGAATTAGAAAGTAAAAAATTCAATGCAATTTTTTTTTTATGAATAAAAAGGGGCCTTAATGCAATCTTGCTTGATCCACATGTGCACGTTACTTACGTTTACCATTTATTTTGTTATATTTTAATGTGGAATGAAATTCACATTAACATTTTGTTTGTGCTCTCTTCGTTCATTCTTAGGAAACCAAAGAATTTACTTCATAAGCATACGATTCACCAAAAAAAAAAAAAAATTCACAAGCGTGCGTTAAATAATTGATAAAGAATCTATGTAAATATAGGGGGATCCATTTATCCAATGCTGGGTGTCTTTTTTTTTTTTTGTAATTGTTGAAAATTATAACAAATTTGTAAGAGCTATAGTTGCAATTGGTATTAATGGATGCATGGAGCTAGGTGGCATATGCTTTAGGTCGTCATGCTTGTGGATGATTACGTTGTATGCTTAGAAAAATAAAAAAATAAAAATCCTTCTAGGTGATTCAAACGTCCCATCTCGACAACCCTCTGAATTGGAAAAGAATTTGAATATAAAGATGTATGAAATAGTTTGGCCAAGTTATGTATTTACGCAATCAATTGAGCGGAAAGCGGTGAACTTTCTTACTTAGATGTTTGGGTGCTCTGAAAAATGAAAAGGGTATTTTTAAGCAAAATTTAAAATTAGTGTACTCAATCTTGGCTTTTAAAATTTTTTGTAAATTTTTTATAAGTGAAAAATTTTAATATAATTGGTAAATTCTTATTGATTTTTATCGAGTTTTAAAAAGAGTCTACATAAATCTATGGGATGGGGGATTCAGATGGAGTACCGACGATAAAAATGTGTAAGAAAAATAGATCTCAAACAGTAAGAAAGTAGCAACTGACATTGGAATCAGATATTTGGCTCAGTCTCATAAAAAAAAGATATTTTGCTCAGGTTAATTCAAACTTGTAAATAACCTAGTTGGATTAATTTGTTTGTGACATGTATCGTCATTGTTACGTGGGTTATCGGTGATTTGGAGATTTTTCAAGAATGATTGAATTTGTCTCAAAATAAAATAGAAAGTGTGAGTTGGCTTAGTTACTTCGCAACTAATAAGTTTCTTTATATTAGGAATTTAAGATAAAGTCATTAAAAATCTTTTAAAATCTTTTTATTTTCAATTCAATGATGATATTTTTAAAGAATTTAAGATAAAAATGATTAAAAACCTTGTAAAATATGTGTGTTTTAAAATCTATTAACTTTTTAAATACTTTAATATTTTTATGAAGTTATGTAGACTTTTATGAAATTATAAAAATTTTTAATTGAATAACTAATGAGTTGATGCTAAATAGATTAATACTATATTTTTGTTTTGGAGAACTGTTAGTATTTATTGTTTTCTTCTTCATTTAGAAAGGCATAAAAATTATATTTTACTGAAATTACATGAATTTTCCATGGAATTGCATCTCAGGATTTGAGAATTCTTCCTAGATTTTCGTTGAAGAAATCTTTTTCGGAATTTGGCTATTTTTACGTAAATTGATATAATCTTTATTAAAACACTTAATTAATTATATTTAAATTTTTCAATTTTAGAAGAGTCTTTAAATTTTGAATTGAGAATTTAAATTGAGTACTCAAGTAAATCTCTTATATATTAATTTAACTAAAGTTGTAACCCTCAATAAATGTTGTACGCTAATTAATAGAAATATTAATTAATTAAAAAATTAAGATATTAATTGAACATTAATTAATAGGAGCAGGTTGGCGTTGAAATGCTGAAATTCGTCCTTATGATCTTTTCTTGATGAAAAACTTCGTCCTATGATTAATTAGCCGACGTATGTACAGAGTATTAAGATATACGGCATATGATTCTTTAATTTGGATCACACATTTAAATATGGGTGTGTGTTTGACGCGTATCAAAAAGAGAGAAACACATGTAAAAAGAAAAACAAAATTATTGGAAATAATATTAACTTCGCTCAAATCGGATTACAGATGCATCTAAATATTTTTTTTCAAAAAATGGAAAAGATGATTTTTCTACAAGTATTCGAGAACTAAATTTAATATTTGCTTTGGCCTCAAAGAATGAGCCATTCTCGGAAGGATTTACTCACAACAATAATAACAATAAAAAAGAACAGAAAGGAAGAGCATCGACTAGTTTAGAAACTTGTTCTCTATATACACAGCTGAGCTCTGGTACTAGTAGTAACCAGTGTTGTACAAGGCATCGGAATCAGAAGGAGAAAGGACATTGCTGAACTCTTTAGCTGCTTTGGTACCTCTGGAAGTCTTTCTAAATCCCATGGACTTTCCCAGGCAATTGTTGCCAACTAAAAATTGCTCGAAAGTTTTGCAAAATACATCAATCACAATAGAAGCATATAAACACTGTAGAGTCAGCAACAATAAGCCATAACCTGTTCTAGAACTCTTCAAATGGAACTTTTTTTGGGGAATCTGCCATGTAAAAGAACCACTATTATCAGCCAAGTAAAAGCAAAAGAAATTTTCTCAAATGGTCTTTATGAGTTTCTTGCTAAATCTGATCATATAGCTTTTTAGGTAATAAGGATGTGTTGTTTCGGATGCATGACAAGCTAACAAGGCAGCAACAACTGAACCAACATTTTACACCAGTAAGGAAAAACAATTTTAGGGAAACATACCTTTCCTTAATGTAGAAACTCTTTAATTGACTAATAAAAAACAAAATTATTGTATCAAATAGTCAAAATTTTTAATTCGTGCTTAGTCAACAGTCATCAACACAGAAAAATGAACAAAAACATTGATACTGGCCACTGTTGAAGCAGATAAGATGCGAGCTTATTGAAGGCCCTTCACAAATGCATTTAGGTACGAGCTTGCTCAGGTGTGTGCGTGTCCTCATGTGCCATCGAAATCTTTATGTGTAAACTCAAGCGTCGGAATTTTTTTGATGGGTACCTAATCAATGCCGAAAACTTCTTTGTATTTCTCTTATTTTCAGGTCTTAAACTCCATCTCATATTTTCTAGAGCAATGCAAAGTGAATATGAGATTTTGACTGAAACAATAATTATTGAAACTAATATCCAATAATAAAAGAAAATAATTTCTATTCACAGAGAGTTATTTAAGTTCACGAAGAAGTTGCATCACAAACTCCAGAAAATAAAACTCAATCAACAGATTGATTCATCAATTTAATATTTAAATTTTATTGTCCATTCAGACACAAGCTACGTATATAAGAGGAAATTAAAATTCATTCATGAAAATGAGACATAGACTTGTACTGTATATATAACAAACTGATCAGTTTATAATTATGCATACATATGGCTCTAAATTATTTATTTATTTCAATAAGCGGTATACGGGTTTCAGAAGCAAGTGATTGGCTCTAGTCACAGACAGACCAAAAACCTCAGTCATATCGATTTCTTTAGGATGAGTCTCATTAGGATGTAGCTCCAAATCAAAGCAGTGCACCAACTGAGCCAAAATCAATCTGACAGTGGTCAAGCCCAATTGCACTCCAGGGCACATTCTTCGACCAGACTCAAATGGTAAAAGGTCAAAGTCATGCCCAAGTACGTCTATGTCCCTCGCCATGAATCTTTCCGGGTAAAACTCTTCCACGTTATTGGACCACACATTTTGGTCATGCCCTATTGCCCATGTGTTCACTATTATCCTTGATTTCTTTGGTATCCAATATCCTTCAATAGTAATGTCCTCCCTGCACTCTCTGGGGACTAGCAATGGTCCTATTGGGCGTAACCTAAAGCTTTCCTTCACAACCATGTTTAAGTAAGTCAACTCTCCCAAATCCTTTTCCTCCACCATTCGCTCCATGCCTACGACACTTTGTACCTCTTCTTGAAGCTTTTCCATCACCCTAGCGTTTCGTACTAGTTCCGAGATGGTCCACTCGACAGCGGTGGCTGAAGTATCGAATGCCGCTGAGATCAAGTCGATTAAGATGGCTTTGATGTTTGTTTGGTCGATCATGTACACGTGCTCGTCTTGGGGATTCAACGGTTTGTTCTTTAATAGGAGAAGTACATCAACGAAGTCCCGGTGTTGGTCGTTTGTACTATCCAGTTCATGTTCTGCAATGATCTTCTCTAGTATTTGATCGATTTGCTTGCTGGCTTTTTTCAATCGCCTTGACAATCCCTGTAGAGGTCACAAATGACTAAATATATTAGAGTTATTGCTCTGTAGCACAAATTGTTGTATTTTACAATCCATATTCATAATTTTAGTGGATGAATCAACTCCAATACGTTGTCTAGCTAGCGGGTCTCCAATATATAGGGCCATGCCATTTTGAATAGTGAATTTCTACAGATTATGATACAAAACATTATTCAAAATATTAATACTCAACTTGTCTCAGTTCAACATGTTGAACATTGTACAGTGTTAATTAATTTAAGAAAGGTCTGCCAGAGCAACCAAGAATATTGCTATATATATAGCCTATAGATACGCACATGTTCAGAGGGATTTTTATCTAAACATGTTAGAGACTAGAGAGGGATCTTAAAGGAAATATAAGCAACATTCTTGACTTTTTCAAATCAGAGGGGAAAAAAAAAAAGAACGGTCAATAAAATTAACAGAAATTGACTAGAGGTCATTTTTCCCTTTCCCTTTTATAATTAGTGTTTTAGATACACCAGCCTTGGACTCTACCACTACCAAGAGGGTCTTATAATAATAATAATAATAATAATAATAAATAAAACAACAAATTAATGATTCCTCAATCTTTTATAAGTGATATTAAAAAAAAGAAACAAAAAAAAAAGAAAAAAAAAAAGAGACTAACCTGTAGATCAAGAGCACCAAGAACAGGCACATAATCAGCAACATTGAATGCTCCAACCAAGTTGAGCATCTCCTGTACGAGCCCTTTCAAATATAAATCACACCTATCATCTTTAATCCGACCAAGTATCATCGTCTTCAAATGTGTTAGTGGCCTATCTATGCAAAATATATCTCCTAGGCAATAGACTAAATTGCAGCCACATTTTGAGTACAAATATAGGATATTATTAATTCCTTAAAATAGGAGTCATAATTCAGGGGACCAGCTTTCTATGTATATATAACTAATATTTATTTAAATTATGAATTATAGATCTATGATTCTATGTATCATATTTACGAGAATATGTGCATACAATGATTTAATAAATCATATAACATGTGGATAAGAGAAGATGAGTTCATCTTTTTCAACGCATATGCCCATGCAAATGAAAATGTCTTGTTCTTCCAGCTCACTTGTCTAAGTTTTAGACTACATTTAAATCTTTGATAATGACAACTGAATTGTGGGTGCCCACAATTAATAATGTAGGGAATATAGTGAGAATGATTGGATTTGATTATTTCCAAAAAGAAAAAGAAAAGGATTTAAATGGATTTAAAAAGAGCACTTACTGAAAGTGGTGGACCAGTAAGGATACGACATGTGACAATAAAAGCAGCAATATCAGCCACTCATTATATAAGCTGTAAATCATTTTTCTTATTTATTAATTTTATTTAATATAATTATGAGAGAGGCTAGTCATTTGAAGACCGTAACGTGTACAACCAAAGGAAATTTCAAAAAAATACATAAGGGTAATAATAATAATTATTTTTTTCTAAGGTAATAAATAATAATCTTAAGTGGTTCCAACAAGTAAGCGGTTCGTGGGCTTAAGAAGCAAGTGATTGGCTCTTGGCACAGTCAGACCAAAAACCTCAGTCACGTCCAAATCATTAGGCTTCAAACCAAAAGGAAGCTCCCAATTAAAGCAATGCACCAACTGAGACAAAACCAATCGGACGGTGATTAATCCCGAGTGCATTCCAGGACACATTCTACGACCAGACCCAAATGGTAAAAGCTCAAAGTCATGCCCACGTACGTCTATATTCCTCTCAATGAACCTTTCAGGGTAAAACTCTTCTACATTATTGGACCACACGTTTCGGTCATGCCCTATTGCCCAAGTGCTCACCATTATTCTTGATTTCTTCGGCACGTAATATCCTTCAATGGTGGTGTCCTCTAAGCACTCTCTCGGGACTAAAAATGGTGCAACTGGGTGTAACCTGAAGGTCTCCTTCACCACCATTTCTAAGTAACTCAGCTTTCCCAAGTCCTTCTCTTCCACCATTCGGTCCATGCCAATGACATTTTGTAGCTCTACTTGAAGCTTTTTCATAACCCTAGGGTTCCTAACAGGCTCCGAGATGGCCCACTCGATTGCGGTGGCTGATGTATCGAATGCAGCCACTACCAAGTCGAATAAGATGGCTTTGATATTTTTTCGGTCAATTCTGTAAACGTGCTTGTTATGATCTTCTCTAATACTTGGTGGATTAAGTTGGCGGCTTTCTTGGTGCGCCTTGTCAATTCCCTGAGACAATTTGAAAAGGCTAAAACTCAGCGTCCAATTGCAATATTGAAGTGAATTTTTACAAACATATCATAAATACAATACTTCAATTAATATAGCAAACTAGAAAAAACTCATGCTAGCTTGCTAGTTAGCTAGATTAGAAACTATAGCAATTAAAATTAAGTACTAATTAAGACAATGATATTTATTTATATATAATATATGTATGTACTTGTGAAATTATTTTTCCATTTCATTGTTGTTCTAACAGAATCCTTCAGCTTGTAGGCCCCATTTACTGTTGGACATTGAATTCAATTATTTAATTTGTGTGGCTATATCTTATTTAGCTACAATGATTAGTTTTAGTAACAAAACTAGTCAGGGCTTGATAGCATTATCGGATGGTGATCACCTGTCGTGTCTCTATCATGGCATCTGTCCACCAGCCAAATAAAGTTAGCTCATTCGGTGATTGGAAGATGATCTCCACCCCATGCACATTATCTTATGCATTGAAATTTTACAATTTTTGTCCCAAAATTTGTCAAGGCTAAAAGGACCGGACCTCTACAAAAAGCAAGTATTTTATCGGTGATTATAAAATGAGGCAAACCTGAAGATCAAGAACCCCAATAAAAGGCACATAATCAGCAAGATTGAAAGCTCCTGCAATCTTCAACACCTCGTCAGCAATCTCCTTGAAATGATACCTATCATCGTCCTTACTCCGACCCAATATCATCGTCGTCGCTATATTCTCCACAACCTCACCAACTTTCTCACTGATGTCGACCACCTCGCCGGCCGCTGCCAACTTCAGCAACTGCACCAGCGATCCAATCTCTTCCTTCCTCAGCCACACAAATGATTCCGTTTTCGACGCACTCAGTAAATGTAAAGTGCTTAGTTTCCTTATATTACGCCAATACGGACCATATTCTGCAAAAGCTAATCCTTTGCTACCGAACGTCACGTACTCAGAAGCTTGAAGTCTAGGGCGGCTAGCGAAGCTAGTGTCATGGGTCTTGAGAATAAGACTAGCGGCTTCGGGGGACGATATCACGATGGCTGGCATAGTCCCGAGCCGTATGGACATGACGGGTCCGTATTTTTTTGCTAACTTTTGAAGGTTTCGACGTGGGAGGTTGCCAAGTTCATGAAGGTTTCCGATGATGGGTAGGGCAAGGGGTCCCGGTGGAAGTTTCCAGCCATTTTTTCCGTGTTTTTGGCCGGCACTACGCCATAGAGAGGCAAGGAATAATGCGAAAATGGTAAGCATGTTGGGGGTAGAAATATGCTGGTTTGGGTAGTGTGGGTTCTGTAGTATTTGGTTTAGAGTGACATGGTTTTTACACAGGTCGGTAGCAAGTAAAATAACGTCACAAAACAAATGGAAAAAGCGCGAAACTAATGCTTGTGAAACTAAACAAATTCCTACACGACACGATTACAGGTCTAGCTAATACGAATTGAGTTTGTAACGAGTCAATCTGTTATTGTCTGTTAAGATAACAGATTGAAACAGATGAAACCCGTTGAAACTCATTTCACTTATTTAATAAGAGTAGTTTAATAATTTTATAATATATTAACAAAATTTTTAATTTTATTATGCATTATTAGCTCTTTATTATTGAGATAATTTATGTTTTTAGATATTTATTGTTGTCTATTTGATTCATAAACAATATTTCTATATGTTTATTGAACTATTTATTTTTTTAATTTTGTATAATTTATGTTAGAATTAATATATGTATGTAATAAGTTTATTTAATTTTTTAGTTTCTAGTTTTTTTTTATATAATAAGTATTTTTATCATTATTTTATGGGAAAAAAATATAAAATAAGTGAAATGGATGTAACAACGAATAATAAATTAACATGATTTATATTTGACAAAAAAAAATATATATATATATATATATTAATAACAAATCACCCATTAATTTAACGAATGAATTTAAATTTAATTTTTTTAACACATTAGTTTAACAAGTTATGTTTGAATGAGAAAAATTTAACATGAATTTGTTTCAACACGACACATTGTCAAGTCTATGCGAAATTGTACAAATTTTAAAACATAAATTTATGAAATTGTTTTTTAAAAAATAATTTAAATAAAAATAAAATTATTACTAAGTTGCGTCAAACTAAAAGAGTTAATTTTGGATTAATAGTCCAAAAAATTAAAACAAAGAATTAAAAAAGTAACAAATTCAAAGCAATCCTGCTTGATCCATATGTGCACGTTAATTACGTTTACTATTGATTTTGTTATATTTAATGTGGAATGAAATTCACGTTTGGTATTTTGTTTGTGCTCTCTTCATTCATTCTTCGGAAACCGAAGAATTTAATTCATAAGCATACGTTTGGATTTGTGTTTAATTCGGACCACACATTTAAATATGGGTGTGTGTTGCGTGTCAAAAAGAGAAAAACACATGTGAAAAGAAATGAAAAAAATTATTAGAAAAAATGCCCCTAAACTTTGTATACAGCAGTAAATTGCTCTCTAAATTTTGAAATTGATATATAATAATACCTTACAACTTAAAAAATAGTTGAAAATTGTCCTCTAAATTTTGAAATTATATAAAACAATACCCTATAAAACTTAAAAAAATAAGTTATAAATTGTCTCAAAACTCATAAATACAGTATTTTTTTTTTTTTTACCTTAAGCAATATTTTTTTAACTATTTAGAAATATTTTTTACATGAATAATTCAAATTAATTTATTTTTCAACTATTACCATCTACTTCAACCATTAACATAAAGAAAAAATTCATCTCAATAGCTAAAAATATACCTATTTATCAATAAGGGGACAATTTTTAATTATTTTTAAAGTTCAATGGATATTGGTACCAATTTTAAAATTTAAGAGGCAACTTATTATTTTATACAAAGTTCATGAGGTTTGATATCTATAACCAAAAAAAAAATACAAAAATTTCATTTGTTATGGTGAGGGAGGGAGAAGTAATGGAGGAAAGAAACAAGTATTACTGAGCACTCCAATAATAACAATTTTCAATAATTTAAGTTTTAATTAAATTATTAAATTTTTTTTCTTTAGCGAAATTTAATACCAAATATATCGTGTGTGTGTGTGTGTGTATATATATATGTTTTTATACTTTGGTCTCTTGTTACATGTGAAAATTTTAATTTTTTTAATAACTAATTAAACTAAGCCTTAACCAAATTATATATAATGACTTGCGGGATGTGGAAGATAATCGCAATAATTGAAACTCTGAATATATTTATTTATATAATGTACAATATATATATAAAAAAATTTAAAGTTTAGGGACCTCACCAAAATAGGAATTTAGATATATTGTTTTTTTACATGTCTCCTATCCAATTGACAGAATTTTGACACCAATCCTCATGGACATGATTGGTCCGTGTTTTTGTGACAGTTTTTGGAGGCTCCGGTACGGTGGGGATCCGAGTTGCTCGAGGTTTCGGATGATGGGTAGGGCTCGGAGTCCTGGTGGAAGTTTCCAACCATTCTTGCCGTGTTTTTGTCTGGCTTTGCTAGCAAAGCAGAGAGTGACGATCACTATGAGAATGACGATGATGGTGGAAAACATGTTGCGCACTTTTGAGTCCCTAGGTAGAATTTGGTTGGAAGTGAAAGGGTTTATTGATTGGTAAGAAGGAAAATGAAGGGAAAATTGGGAAAATTCTAGCAAATGGTTAAACATTTGTGAAGCCTTAGTTGCCGCATTAGACCGCAATCGTTTGACAAGAATATTCAAATGTGTTAGTGGCCTATACATGCAAAAATATCTCCTAGGCAATAGATTAAGTTACAGCCACATTTTGAATATAAATATAGGATATTTCTTACCTTTTTAATTCTTTAAAATAGGAGTTATATAATTCAGGGGACCAGCTTTCTATGTATATATAACTAACAATTATTTAAAATATGAATTATAGATTTATTACAGCAGTTCTACGATTCTACGTATCATATTTATGAGAATATGTGCATACAATGATTTAATAAATCATATAACATCACTACAAGAAAAATTTAAATTAGTCACGAACTCAAAAAACGTACCTAATAATTAATCAGTTACGATTTTTCGTGCCTTAATGTCATATTGTAACGAATTTTTTTCGTGGATCGTTTGTGACTAAATGACTGTAATAGATTAGTAATAAGTCACGAAAATTGTCATTTCGTGACTAAAGATAGCATCTTTATTTACGACACATATTTCGTAATTATACAATACCTTTACTTATAAAAATTATCGTTACTAATTGACAATTTTTTCCGTGACTGAATATTCATTTCGTAACTAATTAGGACCCTAAATGTTGATCAAGTGACCATTTAGTTACAAAATCATTCTATTACTTACGACCACTTTTTCGTTGTTATTTGATTAATTGTTACAAAATTACAATTCGTAATTATATATTACTTATAAATTTATATTTGTGTGTAAATTATAACTACAATTATGAATTTCGTAACTAATCCTTCGTAATTGATTAGTTACGATAATATAATTTGTAACTCTCATATATTTAATAACCATTTTTTTTTGTCACTGAAGTATAAAAAGTTACAATTACCATATACATGTCATTTATTACAAACACATATACATGTCATTTATTACAAACACTTAACGTTGTCAGTGTTTGCATTATAGTTATAAAAAAAATATGATTGCTTAATAATAATTACACTTATGTTTATAATTATTATTCTAGAAATTGTACAATATCCAATTTAATTCATTAAATTATTTTTTAATGAATTAATATTGAGTTACCGGTGAACACAAGACAATACATAATATATAGACTATATTTGAACTAAATCTATAAAATATAGAATAATTAACAAATAATAGATCTGCTGACTGAAGCACTATACAACATTAAATCCATAGTTAGATTTAATTCATAAGCAATTGTCATCATCTACGCTTGTCTGCTAGAATTAATACATCATATAACAATTAGCACAATATAATTGAGTAGCATTAAATCCTAATCAATGTTTTACATAATTCCAACTGTTATCGAAGAGAAACAAGTCTGCATGGTCTTTTCTTCAACTATCACTCAAATGCAAAAATTAAATGAAAGACCAGTGCATAATTAGAGTTTCCATATAACATATATTAGACCTAATCTTAAGTGGATATACGATAGTTCTTAAGTGTCTTACCAAAATATATTGTATATCCATATACCAAAATGACTTCCAAAAAACATCTCCATATGCACCTTCCTCATATCCTTCCATTAGTCATCTATATATTAGACATATAAAGTGTCAGTTTACTTCATTTTGGAATTGAATTATTCATAATAATTACCGAAGACAGATCTATCCCATTATATTAAAGTTTATGAGTCACTCACGATTGATGTTGTTGTCATGTATGAAAGAAGGCAATGAGTTGCTAGTACTCCACCCTTGGTCCTCATAGTGATGTCTAATGTCAGCCCGCAGTCTCTCATATAAGGATGCTTCCATTTGATCTTGACATACTTTCAACTCAGCCACTTGCTTAAGCAATTCTTCGTTCATTCCCTCTGTTGTCTTGGCCCTTTCTTCAGGAACCTTAAGTCGTTGCTCAGCAATATAACCTAACCTTGGAGGAAGAATAGTGTCAAATATTTCATCAACCATCATTAGTGGACCCTCAATCACCACATATTACATTTGAGAGAGACTAGCTATGCATCAATAATATTGTTCTATTTTTTTTCCTATTTTTTAAAAAGCTAATCCAAATTATTCAAACTTGGTGTTCACTGGATAGGATATGAAGAATATAGCAAAATGTGTAATAAAGGGAAAAAGTGAATATCCAAATAAGATTCAATCTTATACATCAAAAGCTTATTTTGACCCTAAAAGTTATGTTCGGTGGGTCCCAAAAAAATGAGTTGGGTCTCTAAGTTCATCCATGTGTGAGAGTACAATGATTTGTGTTATGTGGTATGTGCGTGCTTTTCATTTTTTTTGGTATGTGTGTGCTTTCCAAAGATTTTAGACTATTGTGCAAAGACTAGAGAGACAGGGCTTAGTTTCCTGTTCTAAAGGCCTACTCTCTCAGTGAATATATATTGTGTACACTCTCTCTCTTTCTCTCTTGCAACAAACAAATAAGAATATATATTGCTACTCTATTATCCAATTCTATTAAATAAATATAAATTCAAAGTTATAGGTAATTACAATGTACTCTGGACTTGAGAAATGCTCACAGAGGATTGGCCAGGCTTCCAGTTTCACTTCCTCTAGCCTATTCTACAATGCTTCCTCCTTTGTTTTGAACTTCATAAAGTGCTTATGTATCTTGTGTTTATTTTAGACTAATTAAATCCATACTATACATTGCTACAGTGAAAGAAAAAAGTGAAACCTACTTCTTCTCATAAACCAGAAACATTTGAATAAATAAAACATTGTTTCCCAACCATGATTGTGATTAATGTCCTAGGTAGTGGCTTATTCGATGTACTGACCTTCTATTGACAAGTCAACTTCCAATGTAAATCCCAGTAAACTACATGGAATTATCAATCCATTTACACCATATTACCCTTTTTCTCATTGAATTGGTTAAATCAATGCAGTTTGTTGAAAATTGCTTGGATAGTCATGACCATTATCCTGTTTTTAGAACATGAATTTAACCAATAACAAAGAGAATTTCATCTGTCACTGTATAATCAAATTTCAGCTACACATGATATTAAATATATTATGCATATATACCCAAATATTTATATAAATTAGCATTAAAACTCTTGATGTAAGGTCTGATATGCTCATGTACATATCGGTTGAATTTTATACACTTTTTTCTTGTCTCTTAAGCACAAAAGAACAAAATGCATAGAAAGAAACACTTAGATATTGGAAAGTCTAAAGCAATCCTAGCCAGGAATATTATTGAGGAGATGGGAATCCTTTATTTCAAGGCTTAAAAAATAAGACGTCTAGAATTGGAAAAACCAGCAGAGACGGCCATTTTCATCACCTTAAGTAGCTAGGTGTATATGGGATCGAAATGGCATGCATATATATATATATATATATATATATATATATATATATATATATATTAGTTATAAACACATTCAGTCTTAATTTATACCCCATTTACCAATAGTAGAGAAGGACATGCATGCATATTTGTGTGCGTGTGTGTATAGTATTTATATACTTATACTTTACAGTTGAGTCTTCTGAAGGGCTTTTCACACTCAATACACCGAAGCAACATTTTACATACACTCAGTCTTTGCTTTTGGGTTCTGCCAAGAAAATAACATAAAGAATAATAAGTGTGACAAATTTTGGTAATATTAAACAAAATGATATATAGACATCACTTTCGGCGAGTGGCAAAGTTTTTTGGTGAACAACTAGTGCGAAAGTCCCAAAATTAAATTGGCTAATTACTTGCATGGCAATGTATGAGATGTTGGCGTCCACTCATGCCTTTCATTCATATATATATATATATGTATGTATATAAAGAGGTACAACTAGGAAATGACATCTTTTTTTCCTTTTCATTTTTTTTTAAAGAAAATATTATGCAAAAAAAGTACACAAGGATATCCTTGTTCAACCAATGGGAAAGTAAGCCAAGATATGGCATCCAATCAGGTCAAGCATACTATATACTTATTGATTACCTTACAAGTGTGGAATTATATAGTTACCGATGCAGAAATTAAACTTCGGGAAAATGGTACAAACAAAAACAAAGAAGGAAGCTGGTCACGAAAGACTTACCATTTATAGATTAAAACTAGTATTAGCTACTTACCTAGCTAACTAGGAGGGAGAGTAATGGAAGATATTTGAGAAAAGAGAGAAGCGAGAGGACTCCTATTTTCATTATGATTGGGCGATAGACAAAGCGGAGGAATAGACTACATGCTTTCTCCTAAGGCACTCCATTCCATCGCTGCCAAGATTGACCTTTATTAGTTCTATTTCGTTGTTTGCTTCAATGACATTAGCAGCACTAGCTAATTTGGGAAACATTTTGAAGCAAAGCTGCTTACAAAGCCCAATTTCAATGACTGCAGCAGAATATTAAGGATCAATGTCAACAAAACGAACAACTTGAATAGGAAAATTCTGGTTCATATCATACTTAAGAACTCATAATTGAGTAGCTATTATGCGAACAAAGTCCCAAATCTTCCTTGCTTGAAAAGTTAAAATCCTAAACATAGTTCAAGAAAGAAATACTTTAAATTACGTTGGTTATATTTCATTATGTCAAATGCAATTACTTATATTTTGTAATATTTTGGTAAACAGCATGTAATTCACTTGTGTTAAACTTATTGAAAGATGTGAAACCTATAATAAGAGAGAAGCTAATAAAATAACACCAACAGCCTACCCAAGTGATTCCAAAGCCTCGAACCTGCAGAAACACGGACGGTATCAGATGGATCATCTAGATGTGTGAAAGGATCTTTGTTGAGATTTTAGGACCGAGCCATTGAATGAAATCACCACTATTGTCCATTTTAGACATATTGAAAAGGATCAAAGTCTTATGGAAACTCAAAAACCTGATTCATATTGCTAACAAGGGAAAAAAGTAAATTCAATAGTGAAAATTCAAACAAATCCAACCCCCTAAGTTGTCCCACAAGTAGTGAAGCATCATGAAGTAAAACTTGAAGAACAGTTTAAGCAGAGAATAGAAAGTAATGCACTTTTTGAAGAGAAGCAAAGCAAACCACTTTCAGATAACAAACCACTTTTTGGACGATGCAGATACGACTGAAAGAAAAGCCACATTAGAGATGAAATTGTGGAATCACTGTTGCTGTTATTTTCAATTAGAGAGGAAATATTTCATTTTTGTTCTTATCCAATTACACGAGTTTACCAAGTTAAAAACAAAACAGATGCTGTTTTTTTTAATGGAAAGCTAGTATTTTTTTATGATTCAAACAAATAACCATAATATGATCAGGTTTTTAAATAACAAAAAGCACGAAATAAAAAAATCATGATGTGAACCTAAATCCTTCACCTAATTACACAAAAGCACACAAAGGCACTGAAGATAGACAAAAAACCAAATCAAAATCCATCATCCCCTAGCTGAAAAAACTTCCATGCATGAAAGACAGAAGAAAAACCAAATATTACAGATCAATAGGGAGGGCAAGTCGAAAGCTTCAATTGAAGAAGAAGAAATATATCCTATGCCTTAACACTCAATACGCACCTGAAGAACTCGGAGAAGTGAGGGGAAAATAGCCAAGCAATGTGTGATAAGAGAGCTTGTTGTTAATGTGAAGAAGGTGGAAAAGAACAAAAATCCGAGCAACAATTCTTACAAGGGTCGGTATTCGATGAAGGTCTTGGCAGCCATGGCGGTCTATTATTAGGCATCTGAATGAGTACACTTGCAACAAACTGATTCATAAATTTGCAATAATAAAAAAGAAAAATAATTACTTTATTTATTTGCCAAATGCATTTTAGCAATTAATAATTAAAATTGGGGGTTTGTTGGGTACATCACAAAATCATAATGTGAACCATAAATCCTTTACCCAATTACACAAAAGCACCCAAAGAACGAAGATAGCTGAAAAAACTAAACAAAATCCATCATCCCATATCTAAAAAACTTGCATGCATGAAAGACTGAAGAAAAACCAGATATCACGGAAGCGGTTAAAGTAAGGAGGACATACCAAAAGCTTGACTGAAAAGCTGCAAACTTTCTCGAAGAGCTTACAATCGATGGATGAGTTCGCGAAGCAAATCCGAATTCAAGATGTTCGTACCCTTTCTAGGGTAGGGATGAAAAACGAGAGCGATGACCATTCAGTTTTGGTTAAATTCCCTAAACGACATCGCTTAATAATAATATAAAAAAATAAAAAAAGAATTCATGTGTAAGCCTAGGATTGGTTGTTGTAGATTTTTTATGCCACATAAGCATCATTTCTAGCGGGAAAGTTGGCACCAAGAGTGTATTATGGTGTTTTTGTTACAAACTTTAGTAACAAAGACCCATTTATAACTAATTATAGTACACATATCCTTATCAGTTACGACATTTTTTTTCGTGTCAAAAATATATGCTTTAGTTATGAAAAAAATAACTTGTAAGTAGCATTTTCGTGACTAATTCAAATTTTTCTTGTAGTGCATGTGGATAAGAGAAGTTGTTTCAATTAAAAATAAAATTAAATTCAAGAATAGAGAAAGATGAGAGTTCATCTTTTTTAACGCACATACACATGCACATGCACATTCAAATGAAAATGTCTTGTTGTTCCAGCTCACTCGCCTAAGTTTCTGACTACATTTAAATCTTTGATGATGACAACTGAGTTGTGAGTGCCCGCAATTAATAATGTAGGGAATAAGTGAGAATGATTGGATTTGATTATTACCCAATAAAGGAAAAAAGAAAAGGATTTCAATGGATTTAAAAAAGAGAACTGAATTATAGTGATCACTTATTGAAAGTGGTGGACTAGTAAGGATACGACATGTGACAATAAAAGCAGCAATATAAGCCATTCATTATATAAGCTGTAAATCATTTTTCTTATTTATTAATTTTATTTAATATAATTATGAGAGAGGCTAATCATTTGACGACCGTAACGTGTACAACCAAAGGAAATTTCGAAAAATACATAAGGGTAATAATTTTATTTATTTATTTTTTTTCTAAGGTAATAAGTAATAATCTTAAGTGGTTCTAAAAAGTAACCGGTTCTTGGGCTTAAGAAGCAAGTGATTGGCTCTTGGCAAAGTTAGACCAAAAACCTCAGTCATGTCCAAATCATTAGGCTTCAAACCAAAAGGAAGCTCCCAATTAAAGCAATGCACCAACTGAGACAAAACCAATCGGACGGTGATTAATCCCGTGTGCATTCCAGGACACATTCTACGACCAGACCCAAATGGTAAAAGCTCAAAGTCATGCCCACGTACGTCTATGTTCCTCTCAATGAACCTTTCAGGGTAAAACTCTTCTACATTATTGGACCACACGTTTCGGTCATGCCCTATTGCCCATGTGTGTACCATTATTCTTGATTTCTTTGGTATGTAATATCCTTCAACGGTGGTGTCCTCTAAGCACTCTCTCGGGATTAAAAATGGTCCAACTGGGTGTAACCTGAAGGTCTCCTTCACCACCATTTCTAAGTAACTCAGCTTTCCCAAGTCCTTCTCTTCCACCATTCGGTCCATGCCAATGACATTTTGTAGCTCTTCTTGAAGCTTTTTCATAACCCTAGGGTTCCTAACAAGCTATGAGATGGCCCACTCGATTGCAGTGACTGATGTATCGAATGCAGCCACTAACAAGTCGATCAAGATGGCTTTGATATTTGTTCGGTCAATTATGTTAACGTGCTTGTCATGGGGATTCATAGGTTGGTTCATCAATGGAAGTAACATGTCGACGAAGTCACGGTGTTGGTGGTCTGTGTCTTGTTCGTGCTCCGTTATGATCTTCTCTAATACTTGGTGGATTGAGTTGGCGGCTTTCTTGGTGCGCCTTGTCATTCCCTGAGACAATTTGAATAGGCTAATACTCAGCGTTCAATTGTAATATTGAAGTGAATTTTTACAAACGTATCATAAAAACAATACTTCAATTAATATAGCAAACTAGAAAAAACTCAGCTAGCTTGCTAGTTAGCTAGATTAGAAACTATAGCAATTAAAATTAAGTACTAATTAAGACAATGATATTTATTTATATATAATATATGTATGTACTTCTGAAATTATTTTTGCATTTCATTGTTGTTCTAACAGAATCCTTCAGCTTGTTGGCCCCATTTACTGTTGGACATTGAATTCAATGATTTAATTTGTGTGGCTATATCTTATTTAGCTACAATGATTAGTTTTACTAACAAAACTAGTCAGGGCTTGATAGCATTATCGGATGGTGATCACCTGTCGTGTCTCTATCATGGCATCTGTCCACCAGCCAAATAAAGTTAGCTCATTCGGTGATTGGAAGATGATCTCCACCCCATGCACTTTATCTTATGCATTGAAATTTTACAATTTTTGTCCCAAAATTTGTCAAGGCTAAAAGGACCGGACCTCTACAAAAAGCAAGTATTTTATCGGCGATTATAAAATGAGGCAAACCTGAAGATCAAGAACCCCAATAAAAGGCACATAATCAGCAAGATTGAAAGCTCCTGCAACCTTCAACACCTCGTCAGCAATCTCCTTGAAATGATACCTATCATCGTCCTTACTCCGACCCAATATCATCGTCGTCGCTATATTCTCCACAACCCCACCAACTTTCTCACTGATGTCGACCACCTCGCCGGTCGCTGCCAACTTCTTCAGCAACTGCACCAGCGATCCAATCTCTTCCTTCCTCAGCCACACAAATGATTCCGTTTTTGACGCACTCAGTAAATGTAAAGTGCTTAGTTTCCTTATATTACGCCAATACGGACCATATTCTGCAAAAGCTAATCCTTTGCTACCGACGTCGCATACTCAGAAGCTTGAAGTCTAGGGCTAGCGAAGCTAGTGTCATGGGTCTTGAGAATAAGACTAGCGGGGGACGATATCACGATGGCTGGCATAGTCCCGAGCCGTATGGACATGACGGGTCCGTATTTTTTGCTAACTTTTGAAGGTTTCACGTGGGAGGTTGCCAAGTTCATGAAGGTTTCCGATGATGGGTAGGGCAAGGGGTCCCGTGGAAGTTTCCAGCCATTTTTCCGTGTTTTTGGCCGGCACTACGCCATAGAGAGGCAAGGAATAATGCGAAAATGGTAAGCATGTTGGGGGTAGAAATATGCTGGTTTAGGTAGTGTGGGTTGTGTAGTATTTGGTTTAGAGTGACATGGTTTTTATACAGGTCGGTAGCAAGTAAAATAACGTCACAAAACAAATGGAAAAAGTGTGAAACTAATGCTTGTGAAACTAAACAAATTCCAACACGGCACGATTACGCATAAGCTAATTCGGATTGAGTTTATAACGGGTCAATCTATTATTGTCCGTTAAAATAACAAATTGAAATGGATAAAACCCATTAAAACCATTTAGTAAGGGTATTTTGACAAATTTATAATATTAGTAAAATTTTTAATTTTATTATATTTGATTAGCTCTTTGTTATTGAGATAATTTATATTTTTAGATATTTATTATTATCTATTTGATTCACAAATAATATTTCTATATGTTTATTGAACTATTTATTTTTCTAATTTTGTATAATTTATGTTAGATTTAATATATGCATGTAATAAGTATATTTAATTTTTTAGTTTTTAGTAATTTTTTTTTATAATAAGTATTATTATCATTATTTTAGGACAAAAAATATAAAATAAGTGAAATTGGTGTAATAGTGAATATAAATTAACATGATTCATATTTGACAATATATATATATATATATATATATATTTATTTTAATCAAGCCTAATAACAACACATCAGCCCAAGAATAATCCTCTCTAGACCTAAGTACTCTAGATCCAAATACCTAAAATATAGTAAAACCTCCTGCAAACCTCTACACAGAACCTACATCCACCATGCTAGATTATAGGGCACTGTGGAGAAAGAAACAGACCATTACGTAGTACCTACATTCACCATGCTAGATTATAGGACACTATAGAGAAAGTAACTCACACATCTCACAAGGCGCTCCCACTTGCTCACCCACAAGGGGCAAGTAACTGCTCCCACGTCCCTACACTCCTACACCTCAGGTGGTTATACGCGAGTGAAAACATAGAGCATGGAGCACGACAGTAGGCATAAGTAACTACCTCTGCCATCCTTCTATAAAAGCTCCAAAGATAGCTCCCCTCAGGTATGCTCGCTTGTCTTACTGAAACTTTGCTCAATGAATTCTACAGTTTCAATCACTAACTTGAGCGTCGGACTGTCTTTGGTCGGTACCACACTGGTGCCTAGGGCTCCCTAATATTCTTTTCTGTTTCAAGTCCCCAAACACACTCTAAGTCACCTCCTTTGAAGCAATGTAAGGTATAAATTATTTTTGATAAAAACAATATATATTAATAGGTCAAGTAACGAATCACCCAACAATTTGACAAATGAATTTGAATTTAATTTTTTTTAACACGTTAGCTTAACGAATCGTGTTTGAATGAGAAACATTTAACACGAATTTGATTTAATATGACACATTACCAGGTCTATGTGAAATTGTACAAATTTCAAAACATGAATTTATGAAATGATTTTAAAAAAATAATTTAAATAAAAATAAAATTATGACTAAGTTGCTTCAAAGTAAAAGAGCTACTTTTGGATTAATAGTCCAAAATATTAAAACAAAGAATTAAAAAGTAACAAATTCAAAGCAATCTTGCTTGATCCATATACGTTAATCACGTTTACTATTTATTTTGTTATATTTTAATGTGGAATGAAATTCACGTTTGGTGTTTTGTTTGTGCTCTCTTCATTCTTTCTTAGGAAACCGAAGAATTTAATTCATAAGCATACGTTTGGATTTGTGTTTAATTCGGACCACACATTTAAATATGGGTGTTTGTTGCGTGTCAAAAAGAGAAAAGCACATGTGAAAAGGAAAGAAAAAATTATTAGAAATAATGACCATAAACTTTGTATAGAGCAGTAAATTGCTCTCTAAATTTTGAAATTGATATATAACAATACCTTACAACTTAAAAAACAGTTATAAATTGTCCTCTAAACTTTGAAATTATATAAAACAATGCCCTATAAAACTTAAAAAAAGTTATAAATTGTCCTCTAAACTTTGAAATTGATATATAACAATACCCTTAAAACTTACAAAACAATTATAAATTGTCCCCTAACTCATAAATACAGTGTATTTTTTTTTTACCTTAAGCAATATTTTTTAAACTATTCAGAAATATTTCCACTCTTACTATAGAGAAAAATTCATCTAAATAGCTAAAAATATATCGTATTTATTAATAAGGGATAATTTTTAATTATTTTTAAAGTTCAAGGGATATTAGTATCAATTTTAAAATTTAAGAGGCAACTTATTATTTTATACAAAGTTCATGAGCTTTGATACCAATAACCAAAAAAAATAGTAATGGAGAAAAGAAAGAAGTATTACTGAGCACTCCAATAATAAGAATTTTCAATAATTTAAGTTTTAATTAAATTATTAATGTTTTTCTTTAGCGAAATTTAATACCCAATATATACTTGTATATATATATATATATATATATATATGTTTTATACTTTGGTCTCTTGTTACATGTGAAAATTTTAATTTTTTTAATAACTAATTAAACTAAGCCTTAACCAAATTATATATAATGACTTGCTGGATGTGGAAGATAATCACAATAATTGAAACGCTGAATATATTTATTTATAAAATGTATAATATATATAAAAAAAAATTAAAAGTTTAGGGGACCTCACCAAAATAGGAATTTAGATATATTGTTTCTTTACATGTCTCCTATTCAATTGATAGAATTTTGACACCTCATTTATTAAATGAATAAATTAAAATAGAAAATGGTTAATAAAATATGTGTTAAAACCCTATGATTGGGATAGATAATAAAATAGGTACGCAAGTGGATGGGAGATTTCAATTTCCAAAATAGAACCTTATGTAATCGCCTACAATGCCTGTTGTCACGGTGACTCTGGCCTTTATGCTTTCACAAATAGAAAACAACAAAAACATTCACACACAGCATAAAAGGTATGTGAATTAATCTGATCCACTATACAAAATGTGTCACCTAACCGTTGCCCATGTTAAGGTTGATTATTTAAGAAATCATATATATATATATGGATAAATGTTATTCTGGGTTATGTATCTTTTATATTCTGAGCTACAACTACATATTATTTTATTAAATATGAGTAAAAATATAAATGTATAATATTTATTATTATTTTTTTCAATAGACTCTGCGTGAATGGACTGACGTAGCTCAGGATATTAGCTCTTTATATATATAAAGAGAAAGTCTATGTTAGAGAAAGGATTCCTCATTTAATTAAATGAGTGGCATATAGAATATGCTAAGACCTTACATGTATTGCCGATTAGTATTTGAATTTAAATATTTTTTAAAACCTAAATGTGATGTGTAACTTTGCATTTATAAAAAAAGGCAATATCTAGTTATATATATATATATATATATATATATATATATATATATATATATATATATATATATATATATAAGCAAGGTGGTTCGAATCCCTCCCATAACCGGTTATCATTTACGGGTAGAGAAAGCATTGAGATTGTGCAACCCAAACTATAGAATTTGGTATGTGTATATATACATATATATATATATATATATATATATATATATATATATATGAATTTATTGACATCCTAAAAACTCATACCTACATTCCATTAATTTGAGGGAAGTACCTACCCATAGTCATCCTCTTCCTCCAATATTCAACGCTTGCAGTCTTGAAAAAGTCAACAAGATTAGAATTACTAAATATTATCTGCAATTTGTATGCCCTAAGTGGGTTGAACGAAGATTATGACATGTATACAAATAAATATTTAATATATATATTAATTATTATATTATAAATCAATCTTTCATTTTCTAATTAAATATATGTATATCATAAATAACATTTGTTTTTTAATCATAATATTTTTTCTAATTAAAATATTTCCAAGTTGGGATGTGGATCACCACAACATTTGAGTCTATCAGTATATTTGACAATTGGTAGAATTTCTTAGTTTTTCCCAACCCTTTTCTTCCATTTTCCTTCGTTCCAACCAAGGAATAAATCTTCTTCTAAATCAATTACTCAACTCAGGCAGACAAAAAGTACCACTGAACATCATGTCTTCCACCATGTTGGCCATATTCCTAGTCGTCCTCGTCCTGGCCTCTCTATGGTTTCTTCAAACATCCACGCAAAAACATAGTAAAAATGGCGGGAAACTTCCACCAGGACCGCCTTCCATACCCATCATCGGAAACCTCCACCAACTCGGTACACTCCCACACCGCAGCCTCCAAAAACTGGCTCAAAAATATGGACCCATCATGTCCATACGGCTTGGCACCGTCACAAGCATCGTGGTCTCATCCCCACAAGCCGCCGAGCAATTCCTCAAGACACACGACACCAACTTCGCTAGCCGACCCAAAATCCAAGCTTCAGACTACATGTCGTACGGTACCAAAGGATTGGTTTTTGCTGAATACGGTCCCTACTGGAGGAATATAAGGAAACTATGTACTTTACAGCTTCTAAGTTCGTCAAAAGCTGAATCTTTTGCAGGGTTGAGGAGGGAAGAGATTGGAGTATCGTTGGTGGAATCGCTGAAGATGTCAGCGGCAACCGGTGAGGTGGTGGATCTTAGTCAGAAGATCGGTGAGGTTGTGGAGGACATATCGACGAGGATGATATTGGGTCGGAGTAAGGACGATGATAGGTATGATTTGAAAGGACTTGCTGAGGAGGTGTTGACCTTGGCTGGGGCTTTCAATTTTGCTGATTATGTGCCGTTCCTTGGGGCCCTCGACCTTCAGGTTTGTCTTTTGATTAACATTTTTGATCATAGGGCGTAAATTTTAAAGAGTGATGTAGTAAATTTTATTAATTAAAAATATAAAAAAGTTACAGTTTTAATTGCTGTATAAATACCATAACAGTTGTATCTATCACAATTTGTGATGGATTAGCATGTACTTTTGTTCTATATGTCTATTGCAGCCTAGATCGTCGTGACAACTGTTGCTTGGTTAATTACTTTGGTTGATATATATATGTATATATATATGTTCTCGAAGCCAAGTCATTGTTGCTTAGGGTAATCTCACCAACGTCCTAAATTAAAATATTATATATATATATATATAAAGTTTTGATCTAAGAAGCGGTACGTACGAGAGTTAAGGTAAGGGTTCCCATTATAGCTAGAAGATATAGTTCCGAGATATATATATATATATATATATATATATATATTGTGGGAATTATATATATTGGATTGAATTGACTTCAAGTTTTTCTTTTATCCAGTGTCTTGATCATTGAGCTTTAACCATTCTCCTTAGGGATTGACAAGGCGAATGAAGAAAGCCAGCAAACACTTCGACCAAGTATTAGAGAAGATCATTGTGGAGCATGAACAAGACATAAACCACCAACACAGGGACTTAGTCGACGTTCTTCTTCCATTGATTAACCAACCTATGAATCCGCAAGACGACCACATCTATGTAATCGATCGAACAAACATCAAAGCCATCTTACTCGACTTGATAATAGCTTCATTCGATGCGGCGACGACGGCCACTGAGTGGACCATTTCGGAACTTCTAAGGAACCCTAGGGTGATGAAAAAGCTTCAAGAGGAGCTACAAAGCGTAGTAGGCATGGATCGAATAGTAGACGAAAAGGACTTGGTAAAGCTAGGATACTTAAACATGGTAATGAAGGAAAGCTTGAGGTTACACCCAGTTGTACCTTTTCTAATACCTCGAGAGTGCATGGAGGGCATAACCATTGGAGGATATTACATACCAAAGAAATCAAGAATAATGGTGAACACTTGGGCAATAGGGCATGACCAAAATGTGTGGTCCAATAATGTGGAAGAGTTTTTCCCAGAAAGGTTCATTGAGAGGAACATAGACCTACGTGGGCATGACTTTGAGCTTTTACCATTTGGGTCTGGTCGTAGAATGTGCCCAGGA
The DNA here is from genome assembly GCA_007844105.2 of Rhamnella rubrinervis. Taxonomy (NCBI): domain Eukaryota; kingdom Viridiplantae; phylum Streptophyta; class Magnoliopsida; order Rosales; family Rhamnaceae; genus Rhamnella; species Rhamnella rubrinervis. The sequence goes on from CM017585.2 coordinate 12,837,588, forward strand.
TTGCACTTGGGCTTGACGACTGTGAGATTGGTTTTGGCACAGCTGGTGCATTGCTTTGATTGGAAGCTAATTCCTCATGGGACTCGACCTAAAGACATAGATATGACTGAGATTTTTGGTCTGTCTGTGCCCAGAGCCAATCACTTGCTTGTGAAGCCCGTACATCGTTTACTTGGTCAAAGTATGTAAGAGAATGGTTTAATTTTGTCCTTAGTAGTGGCTAATTTTGTAATAATATTGGTTTACTTTTATGAATGGTGTAGAATTTATTTAATTTTTGTTCTAGTGGGAACATAATGAAATTTTAAAGGTGAAGTTTTGAGGTAATTAAGAATTAATCTGGATTAACTATTTCCTCAATGGAGATTACAAAATTTTGATGCTATTTTTAAGGGCCAATGTGCAATGAATATACGTGGAAATTACTGTCTTATTTTGAACATTCTAATATAATATCAACATAAAAAGTAATTATTAATATTCACATTTTCATTCATTTAATTAATTTGTTTTGATCCAATATCTTTATTTAAAGTCATATGACTAACTCTTTTTATTTTTTATTTTAAAATCAGGGGTTAGGGTTTTGAACTCGAATTATTGAGAAAAGCTACTACGCAGTCCACATCATTTGACATAGGAAAAAAATTAATTAATTACATTTATCACCGTTGGGACACATGCTTTATATTTGATTCAGTGGAAAATAGGTAGAGAACTATATCAATTAATTATTATTTGTTTCTCTAATTTAACTATTTTCATGTAATAAAATCCAGGTTAGATGCGTCGTTTCGGACCTTGTGAGGAAATGGATATGCAGCGGTGGTCCTAATGGACTACTTAGGTTGTGGGAAGTCACTATCAATATCTAAAGTTTTGTTGAGAATTTGTGTATGAATGTCAATTTTATTTTTTTATTCTTTTTCATTTCTTTGTTTCAACTTGTGCAATTTTTTCAATTTGTTAGATATATAGTTTTGATATGTGTTCTTTAGGACAAAAGAGGGAAAAAAAATATTGTTATATATTTCAAATTTTGTTCAGTGAGGAAAGAATATATATATTTTTTATCTCAGCAAACAAAACTACATCAATTTTTTTGTTTAAATTGTTATAACCCTGTTACATTTACTTTTCTTTTTTTCCTTTTTCTTTTATGCCTTCACTGTAAAATTGATCAACTTTATTCATACATTAGTTTGTAATAAAATCAAATGGAAATATAAACAAACGGAAAACTCCCGAACCACGCAAAACAAAGTTTTTTATTTTTGAATAAAAAATAGTTGGTAATCATTAATCTAGGAATAGAACCCCTTCAATTGAGTCTCATTGTGGTAATTATTAACTAAGGAATTGAACTCCCTTCATCTAATATTGCAAGGCTGAGTACACCTTAATATATATATATATATTCATGAATAAAAAATAGTTGGTAATCGTTAATTCAAGAATTGAACCTCTTCAATTGAGTTTCATTGTGGTAATTATTAACTAAGAAATTGATCCCCTTCATATGACATTGTAAGATTGAGTACACCTAAAATACTAAATAAGACTTATCTAGATTCGAATAGCAATTTTATAAGTAGATATGAGAGTTCAATAGGTTTATTTCCGCTGCACCACGCTCTAAGGCATCACACAAAATAAAGTTAGATCTAATCTAAGTGGTGTTATAAAATTGACAAAAAATAATAAGCAAGCTTAAAGCAAAAAAAATAAGAACAAACAGAATTCATGTGGAAACCCAAGATGGAAAAAACTACGGATAGAGGCAAAGGAGAATTTACTATAATCGAAAATTGATACAACTTGTGAAAGATACTAAATTCGGCTATATGACATAACAATCACACACACGAAAAACCCAAGCATATAAATATATATGCGAAATTACAAAGTCAAGACAGGTCCATCCCTTCACTCTACAACAAATCTCTATTTTTTTCTTAAAATAAAAGTTTTACCAAATTTATCGCACCGTAAAACTTTCAGGTTTGACCAAATAGAATTTGGGTCACCAATTTTAACAGGTGTCATAAATTTTGCTTAAAAATTCTCGAATGGTTTCGGCGGTTATTAATTTTTAGATTTACATTTTATTAATGTTGATGTTATGTATAATTTTTGTATAAATGTCACACCAGGAGGTAACTTTCAGATCCCGCATCAGAGGAAAGATCCAAATTTTGCTAAACCGAGAAGGCTATAAAGAGCTGCAAATTATACAAGTCTTTTTAGTTTTTACAATTATATGAGTGAGAGTATTTGAACTGAGGTAGTTAATGGGATTTACATGAGGTTGTATTCAACATTATTTCTCATAAAGTAGTTTTTTTATTTTTTAATGGGATTTAAGAATAAAGTTTTTCCTCATCTATGGAAGACCATAATTTGGTTTTCTGGGGGGTGCACGACAACTCCATGCTGTTGATGCATTCTCTGATTCCTTGTCACATTTCTTAACCATCCTACAGATTATATAATAAAAAGATCACCATTAATTATTTTGTCTTAGAAGAAATTAAATTGAAGGACCACATTGATTGATTACAATATAGAAAATCATGTACAATTTTGTTACTAAAATTAACGTACCTAAAGTAGGATTTAGACCTCTAAGTTGAAGCTCTCTATGTTCTTGATAAATATATGTGTTTCTATTAAATACATAATAAAAGAATATTATGCATATTGACACAATGTATTTGTCACATATATTTGTATGAATAAATATGTATGTGACACAATGCATATTGGTGGATTAGTAAATTTTTTTATATGCATGTGACTGAACAACTATGTAATATGACATATATACAAGACAAATATGAGACAATTATATTTATGTGACATTGCTTTATATGCATATATGTATGAACAAATATCTATATGACATATACAATTTTATGTCATATATATTTATATGTATATATGTATAAACAAATATCTATATGATTATGTCATATAATTCTATGATACATATATGACACATATTATATATGTAACATATCACATATGTGACACATTATAGATGTGACACATGTGACATATGTGACAATATATATGTGGATATCAAATTGATTCACACTATAATTATCTTTTCAAAATAATTTAACTTATTTAAGTTTAGCATGATGTCAAATTGCTCAAATTACACAAATTACTCACACTATAAATATTCACTGCAACCATTAAATGGTTGCTAATAATATTTTTACCGACCAATACTCAATTGGTTGGCAAAATTAATTTCCAACAATATATTTGTTATGTTGCGAGATAGTTTTGGCGTCGCTTTTTAAATTTTCATCGCCAAAATGTTTTACAACCACCTATTTTACTTGTAGCTAAATACCTTTGGCTTCGCTTTATATATTTTGGTCGCACAAAATATTTTATGGCTATGTGTATTTGCATTGCGAAACATACTTGCTGACAGCTTTTATTATTTTCGTCGCTAAACTCTTTTCATGTCGACGTATAAATGTGTGGCAAAACATCTTTGACAATGGTTTTTATATTTCTGTAGCCAAAACAATTTTATAGTGAAATAATTCAATGCTAAATCCACTGCCAATTTGCTTTCCACCGTCTCAGAAAGTACACAAAATTTCTGCGACCAAATTTATATTTCGTTGGTAAAAGTTACCTTTAGCAACAAATTCCAAAATGGCCGCTAAGGACCTTTTTTGGTTGTATTGTAATGTGTTATTGGCTTCCGCCTAGAGTTTATTTTTTATTATTCAGTTATATTAATTTGTCCATCAATAATATAATAACATATCGGTTTGTTGCTTTGCTAAATTAACAAATAAACAGAAAAACATGTCAGACTTTGTGATATGTGAAAATAATAATGATAAGTTTATATATATATATATATATATATATAGATGCAAACATACTAAGGAACTATAGCGGCCTTTGTCAACGTTGATGAGTAAACACATGCAGCTTATTTAATAAAATAAATAAATAAACAAAAATGGGTGATTTTGTTCAGTAGATGCTATATGACTTGTATGTAATAATTAGTAATCCCAATTCAGAGAGGAAGGAGCAAATGTGTCTTCCTAGTGAATAAAATCATATATATTGGCATTCACAATTTAAATAAAATCATTACAACAACTCAGAAAGGTAAATAAAGACGGCATCCAATTAAATTAAAGGTTGAAAGTAATTAATTTGTCTTTCAAATAAAGGATTAATTGGAGCAATTAAAAATTAAGGAATATGCAATTAAGCTACATAATTTAACAATAAAGGTTAAATTTGAATTAATAACATTATATATAGGAATCACAAACGTTTATCATTTTGATTTGAACACTTTTAAATTTGTCTAATTCAATAAATTTTACCATCATCATCAACCAGTCATTCTTTGGTTCATTGGAGGCACTGTGTAAACTTGCTGTTGCTGTTGCATCTGAGCTAATGCCATATTAGCTTGCCATCCTACAAACACATCCAAAATAAATAAATGAATTAGCATTATTACACATTAAATTTCATGCTGATTTAATTACTAAAAATCATAAAGTAATTAAAATATTCAAACACAATGGTTATTTCTTATATGACAAAATTTATTTTATAGGACTAAAATATTAGCTGCCACGTGTCAGTTACCTATAGAAGGGTCAAGGCCTCGGTGTTTGAGCTCTCTATATTCTTGGCAAAGAGCACACCACTCACAGATGAAATGGGTGACCCAGTCGGGCGCTGGGCTCTCAAGCAGCCCATATTTGCTTCTCAGCTTCGTACGGTACGTGCATGACATTATGCAAGGCACTCCGATCAGGAACGCTATCAAACCGTAGAGCAATCCACTGGTCCCACATGCTGCCTCAAGTTGCACCGTACACGTGTACACAACACAATTAAACATGACCTAGCCAGGCCTTATAATTTAATATATACATTTTTTTTTTTTATAAAAATTTTCACTTACAGGTGTTGCCGCTGTCTACTATCTCTGCGATCTGGCCAAACGTAATGCATGGGCAGCATGCTGTTATTAGAGCTGTTAATTTAAGTTACAAGAGAAATAAATCAGTTTTTGTATTCTATTTTAAAATAAATAATCTCATGTAGCTAATTAATAACCTGCAGAGACATAAATAAAGAAATTGGGTAGAGAAAAATAGAGATTTTAAGAGAATATTAAATTAATTATTTAATAGTTTTGAATAGTTAATTGGTGGGAATAAAATGTTTGATTCAATAGAAAATGACCACAAAAAGTAGCTGTTCACACACCCACCCCTCTACCTTACATATACCGCTATTTTGTTCTATTCTTAATACACATTGAAAATTAATTATTCCATATAAAACACTATTTTTAATTAAATTTTTAATCTAACAATTATTTATTTATTTATTTATCTATTTGGAGGGGGGTGTCCAAAAACTAAAATTTGATGCTAAAATTTAACCGTATCAAACTAGTCATATATTCGACATTAAAAAAAAAAAAATCATATATGTTAAACCAAATCAAACTAGGATATTTTACTAAAATGAATACAAAACATTTTAAAATCTGGAAGAGAGAAAAGACGACGCCAATGGTACGTAAAATTGAGATCTGAGAATGAGATATCAAGCTGGCTAGCTAGTACTACCAGTACTATATTGTTATGCATTTATTTATAATTACTATCAAAATGAAAAATATTAAAGCAAAAGAATGAAATAAAGGATATAAATCATGCACATATTCTTTTCTTTTTTTTTGGTAATAAATTAACCATGCACATATTCACACACACATATGTACATATATTTTCGAAATAAATTAAGAGAGAAATGTGTATGTGTATGTGTATGCGTGTTTTAAAATTAGTACCATTCATTGGATCATCCATGCAATCAAATAGCTCAGAATTCCACTTCTGGTGTGGAAATTGATTCTGCACAGGAATTGGATGTCCTTGTGCTGCTTGACCACCATTAACGTTAACATTATTATGTGGCGAAAACTGCAGGGTTGGTTGAGCAGCCTGACCCTGCTGGTTGTAATTATTTGTTGGTTGGTATTGGTATTGGAAAGGAGGAGGAGGAGGAGGAGGAGGAGGAGGAGGAGGATAGGTCTGTGGATGAGTCATATAGGCTTGGTTGGGTTGATAAGGTAGTGGTGGTGGACTTTGGGTCGGATATGGTCCAGGTTGATGGGGCCCATTCAGGTACATGAAATGGGCGTGTTGGTTTGGGGTGGGTTGATTCTGATTCTGGTAGGTTGGATATTGATGATGATGGTGTTGTTGCGGTGGTTGATGTCCTAGTTTTCCAGGTTCTGGTAGCTGAACCAATTGCTGGGGCTGATGATGAGGACCATTTTCAGGTGCATAATTGGGCGGTGGCTGGGAATGATGTTGATCATTTTGATTTCCACTATAGCCATTATGAGCTGCATGGCCATTAGTTCCATGCAGTTCTGGTTCATGGTTCTGGGGTTGAACTTGAGGTCGGATCGGGTCATTTGGAGATGGGTTTGTTTGGGAATGTCCCATTTGGCTATGTTGCTAATTAATAGCTCTTCTATTTTTTTCTTGGAGAGAAAGAAAGAAAGAGAGAGATATATATGTATGTACAAAAGATTAGTTCCATACCCTTCTTAATTTATAGAACTAGTGTTTGAAGTTTCTTCTAAATTTTGGAAGTTTTGTTGAGGAAGTGTAGGGCTTCTTGAATAATATGCCCCACAATTACGTAAATTAAAGAAGGGAAAAAAATTAGAGACATCATGGGAAGCAATATTTGATTAATTAATTTACACTTTGATTTTTTAGGTTTTTTTTATTTTTTTTATTTAACAAGTTTAGGGTGTGAAATTTATGAGCAAAAAGGGGAAGAAGATCAAGTACAAAGTCTCTTTCTGCTTTCACTTCATGAATTACAACAAATAAAGAAGAAAAATAATATAACATGAAAATGATTATATATATATATATATATATATATATATACGTATATGTAAATTATATATATAGATATTATACAAATGGGATATTTCCATTGAAAATATGTAAAAGTAATTGAGTGGATTTACAACATTTCCACTACAATTTGGATGAGGGAAGACTATATGGCATGCACTAGATGCCAAACAGAGTGTAAGACATGCAAAGACATATATAAAAAATGGTATTTGGAAATTCACAAGGGTTTACTTTGACAAAAACAATATTGAGAATCTTTTTGCAAATTGCGGCATAAATATCCTCCATCAAACATAAAACTATATATATTGCAAACTGGCCCAATTGCAGAGAATCAATTAATTTAAAATTTTAGAAGAGTTTACTTTGACAACAACACAAAAAAATGGCATTCAGATTCTTCTAAATGGATGCTAGCAAACTTATTTGGTTCAAAATTCAAATCTAATTAAAGAATTCGCCGCCCTCACCTCTATGCTATGTAAAAATATTAATTATGTGTCTGAAGCACATATAAATACATAGAAATATAGAGAGAGCTCGTTGCTTCTTAAATCAAGTAATAATATATTCTAAACATACCAAAATAGACAATTTAAATGGTCAATGTCATTCTATTGTTAAGATCAGAGATTTAATTGAGAATTACTTGTTTACTATTCAAAATACTTCTCAAGTAGACACACACACACAAAAAAAAGGAAAAGCTATTAATGCATGGAAAATATATATATATATATATATATATATATATATATATATATATGTGTGTGTGTGTGTGTGTGTGTGTATAAGAGACTGCTGAATTTATATATATACATATATAGTCAATTCTATCATGCATGCATAACAGTGCAATTTGAAAATTATTGTATTGCAGTATATACCTGGAAGGAGGATTAATTCTCAATCATACATAAGACATAGAGAACCTTAGTAATTACATTTATCACAAAATTGTCACAATTAGATCATACGGCCTTGATCATTAATGGCTAATTATTAGCCAGTGAAACTTTGTCCAATGCTAAACATTCTACATTTCAATAATACAAAAGATTCTGATTGACTTTTTAGCACTAATCTAGCTGTGCAATTCCAACACATATATACAAGTTGATATATATAGCTATCTATAAATTTATATGCCACTTGATCACAAAGTCAAGTGTCAACTATGTATACTTGCTTTGCTGGGTTTCTAAATTTAAGATAGTAGAAACTACGAAAGTCACGAAAGTCAACTATGTATACTTGCTTTGCTGGGTTTCACATTCACTATTATATGCAAATTGATATACACGCACACACACACATATGTATATGTATACGATTTAACCACTAGATTAGCTTTAATTTTCTGCGTAAATTTCCTAATTGTAATTCCTTTTGGTACTTAACGTGCACCTCGATGCATTCTGTTTCATTAATCAATTAATACTTGATTTTATTTTCATACAAAATATTAATAAGCATTAAATCTTTTTAAAACAACATCTCGTAAAATGAAGATAAAAGGAGGAAACTAAAAAAAAAAAGAGGTAATACAAATGCCTATGGCTATGGAAATATATACATACATATATATATATATATCAATGAGAGAACATATATACATGCACTTAATTAGAGAGACGAGACTGAGGAACAAACAAATCTATTATAAAATTGGCCAACCAGCTTATATATTGAAATAGTCAAAGAAAATAATTTCAAAGCGCTCTCTATGACTTTGATTGCGTAATTGGTTAGTAATTAAACAATGTGCATTATCTTACCACTAAACTTAATTCCCGACCCTCTCTTCAAACTCAAAGGTCAAGCTTCTAGTTTGCTCTACTACCTCTACACACATTTATATATAAGAATGAATCCCCAAACACTAGCCAAGCTACATACTCTCTTGTGCAAACTCTTTGTGCTAAATACAAAGCATACTGTGTTTTCAATCTCTTTCAAGAGTCTCTCTCTTTCCTTATATTTTAAGAAATAATAAAAATAAGAAAATGAATGGAAATGATGGTAAAGTAGCAGGTCAAGCATATGGTATTTCTCAGCCAACCGGCCAATGGACCACGGGCCTATGCGGTTGTTTCGAAGATCCCGGCAATTGTAAGACCCTAAATTCTCTTCTAACTAGCTATTATTTCTTTATATTTTTATTGGATGCTTAAGTATGTGACATTTCTTAATGTTATAATCCTTAAAGTTTAATTTGAAAATGGATTAATTCTTTAGTCCTAACTCCTAATGCACTTCATTTTGGTGGGGAATTGAAGGCTTTATGACCTGGTGCTGTCCTTGTGTAACATTTGGCGAGAGGGCAGAGGTCTTGGATGGAGGGACGACATGTAAGTAGTTAAATATATATGCAAAACTAGATTAATCAATCCCCTTGTTATAAATACTGATATATGCATGGGATCGATCTATACTTATATGTATATATATATACACACACACATATACCATACGTATGTGTATATATGTATGTGCAGCATGTTGTGCGGCTGGGTGCATCTATTGTATCATGGGGTCGTGTGCCTACATGTATACACACACCTACAGAGCCAAACTGAGAGGACTTTACTCGTTGCCTGAAGAACCATGCTCTGACTGCTGTGTCCATTGTTGGTGTGCTGCTTGTGCTAATTGTCAAGAACATAGAGAGCTCAAGAACCGCGGAGTCGATCCCTCCGCAGGTACGTACGATTAATTCAGGGTACAATGCGAAGGTTTCTGTCATTTAACTTGATAAAATGTTTGTGTATGATCAATTTCTTGAACTATATATTTACATATCTATAGGTTGGCAAGCAAATGCTGAGAAGATGAACCGCCAGGGTGGTGGAGTCGTCTCGACGCCTCCTTATTTTGCTCCAGGCATGGCTCGTTAGAAGATCGATCCTACTGCTTCTAATTCACATGCTCATGTCAGACCAACCACACACATGAAGTCCTTTTCTTTTTTTAATTTAATTACTTGTGGTTTTGCTAAATAAAGGTGACGTCAAGTGGTGTTGTACTATATTTTATATTATTTTATTTTAATTTTTATTGTATCCGTTGGCTTCGAAAGTGAATAAATAGATGATGATAAATTTGAAATCTTTAACTCTAATACATATTAATTATTAAATTTGTATATATTTGCACAAGAAAAACAACTCTAAAATGTTTCACGGTCAACTTTAGACTTTCAACAACGTGTAAAGTGGAGAAAACCACTCTTTTTTCCTACGTTCGAGTCAATTTTAGATTCGAATCAATCGGGGAGTGGTTGGTAATATAAAAGTCAATTAATTTCTCCATACAAACAATGATTCTTAAATAACCTATGCAGATGAAATTATTAACCATTTATTAATTTTAAAAATAAAATCAAAATGATCAAATAATGGAACAAAAGTACCAAAAGTAGTATAGAAAAGAATTGGTTAATCAAGGTAATCAAATAATTAAAATATCCTCTTAATTTCGGGGTTTTTTTTAAACAAAAATATCCGGCCCGAACCAGTTGGACTTTAAGGCGGTTTGACCTGACGGGTTCAGATTTGAGTTTAGGCCTACATTACATTTTAGGCTCAAAAACTTGATCCGAAAACCTTCGCAGCTCGGAATTAATTGTCTGTTTCGACTCCCAAGTGTTTTTATACACACCATTTGAGAAGAAGGGGCTATATTGTAAAAAATAATTTTTAAGAAAAATTTATTTATTTGAGAGAGTGTATTCGGTATTTGACATTTTGTGAGTGATTTCTCAAACAATTTTATAATGTTTTTGTACAATAATACTATGATCACCAATTTATTTACTAACCGATGATGTAGCGTCACATGATTCCTTTTGTTTAAAATTGATTTATTTATATTATTATTTTTCTAACTAATAATATAATTGCTTTCGTTTAGAATTTATTTATTTATATTATTATTTTTCTAAGTAATAATATAGTAGCGCATTATTAGATGGTAAAATAAGTTGATAGATGTAGTAGTGCTTCCTTCGCAGGAGACTAGTGGGGGAATTTAAAAGAGAGACTAGTGTGTTGAAATTTGAATGATTTTATTCTTGTTATTTTTACTTTTTAGTAGGCAATTGCTAGCTGTTCTTCTTCTTTAAGTTGTACTTATATCTGTTATTAACTTAATAAATATGGTTGATTATGTTAAAGAACGTTTTGTCTCTATTCCATAATCTTCCTTAATCATACTCCTCCTCCTCCATTTTTTTTTTTTTTTAAGTTGTGGTAACGAGTGGGATATGATTGTTTCAAGAAACAAAATGTATTGTCTATTAAATAAAAGAAAAGATGTAAATTCACCACCTATAAGTGTCTCGGCCCCAGAGAAGAGGTTCATATTCATTCTAAAATGTGCATATATATATATATATATATAGACTATTTAGTGCGTTACATGTCTCTAGCAAAAATTTGCTATTTTACAGGTAATATTACACCCTGTATTTAAAAAACTTGAGGATGGTATAACCCCCCAACTTAAAAAATAAATAAATATATGTATTGAAGTTAAGAGAGTTAATATATACATCTATCACAGGAATTGTGCCGTAATCAATGGTTTGTCTTAAAATTATTTAATCATAATTAATTTATTTGTCAAGGGTCTAACCCTATGGAACATTTGACTAATCTAAAAAATTCCTTATACAAGAGTTTAGTTCATATAGCTCTCTCTCACTCTCTCTCTCTCTTTATATATATATATATATATATATATATATATATATATATTTATATATAATTTGACCAATTGTATATGCTCATGTACTGGCACTTATATAATTTGAGTTGTAATTAAAAAAAAATGAAAAGAAAAGAGAGAGAGAGAGATGGATCGAACTTGAAAATCAAAGAATCAGCAGGGTTAGTATCAAAGTTAATTCAAAAAGGTTTTTGACCGAATTCTTATACATAGAAAAAAAAGATTAACAAGCTACCCAGCCAGCTTGGGCTTTCGTATACCTTGTAACATGTCAATGCAGAAAAAAAAATGAGCTCTCTCTCTATAATATATATTAATTGCTTAATCATGTTTATTAAAAATATATATATTACCAACTAATTATTGACAACCCTAGGTCTCACAACAAATTCCAACTTTGAGAAGGCTTATAACTTCCCTTTCTCTATATATACATGGAAACCGAATTCAGAAGGCCTCAACAGTGGCTACTGTAGTGCAAAAGCTAGTCCTCTTTTTCTCTTACCAATTGGTAAATTTGGTTGATTCTTTGCCTCTCTTTGTATAGTCCATTTGAGCTTAATTAAAGAACCAAAATGGATCCAAATGGTGCTGATCCTAAGTTGGCCACTCATGGATATGGTTCTCAGCTGCCGCCGCCGGGGCAATGGACCACCGGATTATTCAATTGTTTAGAAGATCCGAGCAACTGTAAGACCTTTCTCTTCTAAGTGTAATGTGTTACATTAATTATTTTAAAAAAAAAATCAATGCTAAAACCTCATTAATGAATTACTTAATTAATCCTAGTTTACATATATATATATATATATATATATATATATCTCTTTCCATATTTTTTGTATTAAACAAAATGAAGACTTAAAAGAACATAATGCACATGATTAATAACATTAACTACTCTTGACGTATTTGTACAACATTTAGGCTTCCTCACCTGGTGCTTTCCATTTGTAACCTTCGGCCAGAGGGCAGAGGTCTTAAGCCAAGGGCATACACGTAAGTAGATATTAACTAAGCCTAAATCACTTACATTTTTGTGGTCATATATGTTGAGATTTTGTATATTATATATACACATTAATATTTTTCTGTGATGATTATGCATGGGATGCGTGTGTATATATATATATATATATATATACACCCACATGTATGTGCAGCATGTGGTTTAGCGGGGTACAAGTATTTTATGATGTGCTGCTGTGCATACTCGTACTCAAAGGATTTCAGGACCAAACTGAGAGACCTTTATTCACTGCCTGAAGAACCATGCTCTGATTGCTGCGTCCATTATTGCTGTCTTGGCTTTGCTAATTGTCAGGAGTACAGAGAGCTCAAGAACCGTGGCATCGATCCCTCCGCAGGTACATAAACCAAACCATGCATGCACATTGCCTTGATTTGTACATTCAATCAATAATCTTACGTACGTACATATATGAAGCTTTAGATCACATGCACCTCCAAATATTGCTCAGACCATGGCTCGCTAATTAGATCAAAAAATAGAGTCTTTCTGATTTCTGTATGAATCTAGATGATCTGTCTGTTTTTTTTATCTTTTAATTAGAATTTGACACATATTCAGTATTTAATTTATCTTTATTTCCATTTGAATAATATGTCAAATTTAACTGTGAGACGAAAAATTAAAAAAATGAAAAGAAAATAAGTGATCTAAATTATGGATATGATATCGTTAGTTTCCATTGATGCATATATCATGGTTTCGTACCTGTTCTTTTGTGGTCAGTGTGTTCTTTATTTGTGGTTCCGTGTATCTCTCAGCCTAGTTAAGCACATCCACCAAGTCTCTGACCAATTGGGCATTCGTGTTTTGTTTCTATGTAATACTGGCTTGCATGCTCTTATCTAAAGGTCACTTTCAGACTCAATGATCTGGATCCGGACTAGATCATTTCTCTGTGCAAATAATAATTATATATTATGAGTACGCTATATTTAGTACAAGTCGTACAATTTTCCATTTTATGAATATATGAGTGAATGAGTAGATTCCCGTGCAAAAGTCATAACTAGCGGGTGCAGTATCATCCATCTGAATTTTACTAAAATCTCTGTGTCAAAGCTTATTTATCCATTAGCATTTTATTAAGTAGATTATAAAATTATACAATTTATGCTAATTAAAAAATATTATTCTTTGTATATATAAATAAAATTGCACAATTTATGGTAATTAAAAATATTATTCTTCGTATATATAAACAAAAGTAATAATAATAATAATATCATTTATTATTATTAACATATAATACTTATTTTTACATTTAATCAAAATTTATTATTTTTGAATATTTTTAAATTTTATAATTGACCTCACATTTTGAGTTGGTATAAGCCCCCAAAATGTCAGAGTTAGTCATGATGTTTGTCTTCCCACCTTGAAGATCCAATCTCACTAACCCAATTAGGTAGGAGTCATAAATTAATGAATAAAACTTTTGATCACAATTTATGCTAGAATATAAATAATATACATCTTTATTTGATTGACTGTATACATATAAGTAATAAAGTTTATATATTTATTATTCATAATTAATAAAAACATACTGCATGAATAGTTGTACTCTAAAATTATATCAGTCTCTCTGTAACTAATTCTACATAAATGATATAAAAACATGTAATTATGTCAGTGAATGATCCATAAATTATTTTCCAAATTAAACGTAGTCATTTTTATTAAAATAATAACAAAAAATAAACGTGGTGAAGTATATGTCTAAAAATTTCTCAAAAAGAAAACATAAAACAAAATGGGCCAATTTTTAATTAATTTGTACTCCAATCAAATATAGCTCCTGCAGTTAATGACCTAAATAAATTTTATTTTTAATTATGATTTTTATTAGAAGTGGACATAGACGCCTATGTGGATCATTACCGTAAAGCACAACTACATGGTTCGGGTCGAATGAGGTCCGGCCCAAAAGGGCCCAACAGGCTGTATCGGATACGGGAAGCGGTCGGCGTCGCGTAAAAACACCGATTAAAATCAAAATCAAAATCAAATTTAATATGGAAGAAAGAAACCAAAATAAATATAAAAACGAAAATCTTCAGAGCGGTTTTTGCTCATTCATTCATTCATTCAGATCCATTTTCATTGCCAGTTTGATCCACGCATATAGAAATTGAGTGCTGTAGGGAGACTGATCTCATACTCGTCAAGCGACTTGCCGTTTTTCAAGGCTGACAGAGATCCAGGTTCGAGAACATGGAGCCTCCGCAAGGTGGATCCGAGAGGGACAAATCCAGCTCCGCTGCTTCTCCCATCTCCGTCGTCTCCAATTTCTGGAAAGGTATCAGCGATTTTCATTTTCATTTTCATTATTATTCTTATTATTATTATATTTTAAACGATATTGGATTTGTAGAGAAACTTGCTGTTTATTGGTTTAATTTTTTTATTTTATTTTTGAGTGTTGGAAAATGGAATTGTTTATGGATTCTGAAACTTTTAGATTGTGAAAGTAGTCAAAATTTGTTGTGTTTGCTGTTGAATTTGTATGCATAGTGTGGCAATTAGCATTGTTGCATTGAAAGTGCAACGAAGTTCTCCGGAGACGAAAATTTCTATTAATGATTGTTAGCTCGCCAATGTTGTTTATTTCCTTCAATGTTCTAAGGTGAAATAAAAAAGAATGAATTTTTATTTTTATTTTGTTCTTTTCCAGACTCTGGATAGTGAAATTGTAAAGGTTGTATTTTATATGTTAATATTCAATGTTGGTACGGTTTGATGCTTTTGGCTGGACAGATTAGTTTACTATGACTGTGATTTCCGGTATTGTAGATTATATATACCTCGTGGATTGGAGGCGGTAATTTTCTTGTTGAGCTTTCATGGAAATTTTTTATTGTTTTCTTTTGACTTCTTTGGTTTTTTCATTCTATTGCACTTCCCTTCCCATTAACTTTTTTATATGATGGAACATTGGTTAGAATTGTGTTAACTATTATCTATCATGTGCGTAGCTTACAAAAGAGGTAAGCATTCT
Source organism: Rhamnella rubrinervis (assembly GCA_007844105.2). Classification (NCBI taxonomy): domain Eukaryota; kingdom Viridiplantae; phylum Streptophyta; class Magnoliopsida; order Rosales; family Rhamnaceae; genus Rhamnella; species Rhamnella rubrinervis. The sequence goes on from CM017585.2 coordinate 12,853,306, forward strand.
TATAATTTTTTTTTTTTTTTTTTGTTTACAGAGTTTGATTTAGAGAAGGAAAAAAGTGTGCTGGATGACCAAGGGGTTAGGATAGGTGAAAATCAGGAAAATAGCCAGAAAAACCGGCGGAAGCTTGCTGAAAGTACCAGAGGTATGTCATTTCTCTTTGAACAGCTCGATTATACTGTTACATTTTTTCAATTTAACAGAGAAAGGAACAGAAAATAATGCAAGGGTTGTTGGATCCCATTTCTCTTCCCTTTGATTGGTTATGGGGGGAGAGATCTCAAGCCCTAATTGGCTTACTCTTTTTCCTAATCCTTTTACTTTTCTGTCTTTTCATCAAAAGAATTTTCGTGTTAATCTAAAAATTGTTTTTTCTGGCAGATTTTAAGAAAGCTTCACCGGAGGACAAGTTAAATTTGTTCAATTCTCTACTAAAGAGTTATCAAGAAGAAGTTGACAATCTTACTAAGAGAGCAAAGTTTGCAGAGAATGCTTTCCTTAACATATATCAAAAGTTTTATGAAGCTCCAGATCCATATCCAGCTCTTGCCTCAATTGCAGTAAGTAAACATCACAATTTACTTATTCCTCCATCTAGCTAGTTACTGTGGTATTTGGAATTTAGTATTTTGTGTACGCTTATGATGATCTAATTGTATATTTTCCATTAATGTTAAGAGACCAAGCATGTTTGAGTGTAAAAACAGATGAAGTTAACTTTTATTGTAGTTGGAGCAATTGAAAACTTTCAATTAGTGCTTTAACGTGTAGATGATATGAGAACTTCTTGTAATAATCTATCCTGATATTCTATGCTGACTGCTAGGTGTCATGTATTTCTGCTCTGTCCACACTGCTTGCAGACAATGTTTGCTAAGTCTGTTGTTTGTAGATAAAGTCACAATTGTCTTTATACAGGAACAAGATCTGAAATTTTCTGAACTAGAATCAGAGAACAGGAAAATGAAAGTTGAACTTGAGGAGTTCAGGACAGAAGCAACTCATCTGAAGAATCAGCAGGCAACAATAAGAAGACTTGAAGATCGCAACCGCCAATTAGAGCAACAGGTTAGCAATGTCTAAATGGTTACGGTTACACCATTACAGTAGTACATGAATTTGGTTCTTTTATATTCTTTCTCCTATTTATAAAAATTAAAAAAAAAATAGTAATAATGAAATAAATAAAATGTTTCATCCATTTCCCAGTTACAGGATATATACCAGATTACCTGTTCTTTTGGATTTTTCATTTTGATACCCAAACTTTCTTATGTGTTTAGATGGAAGAAAAAGTGAAAGAAATTGTGGAGATCAAGCAACGCAGCTTGGCAGAGGAGAACCAGAAAACACTTGAGGCCCTAAAAGAAAGGTATAGCTTTTGTTGGGGTGTTGTGGGATATAATTAGTGTAATATATTCAGATCATATATTTTTTTTCTATCCAGGGAAGGTTGTTGTAAATTACATGAGATTTAATTTGTGAATTGCTCTATATTTTGTGGATTCATGTTCTATTGATGTTATCTTTTCCTATGTCATCTCTACCATGATTTATGACTCCTTTATTTTATACAGAGAGCAACTGTTGCAAGATCAATTGCGACAAGCTAAAGACAGTGTTTCCAATATGCAAAAAATACACGAGCTTGCACAAAGCCAATTGTTTGAGCTTCGAGCCCAGTCAGGTATATGCTAATTCCAGTTTTCTACTTTTTAACATGATACTCAAATTCAACCTTTGTGCTTCATTTATCTGTATAGCAAGGATATAAATTCAGGTGTTATCTCACTTTATATTTAATAATTTCAGATGAAGAGAGGGCAGCAAAGCAATCAGAGGTCAATCTTCTGATGGATGAAGTTGAACGGGCACAGACTCGGCTCCTTAGTCTTGAGAGGGAGAAGGTGTGTTCTACAATCTTCATCTTTGTTTTGAATGATCAAACTTGCTTGTACTCACTTACCTCAAATTTTATTGAACACCATTCCAGGGACTACTACGAACTCAGTTACAATCAGCAAATGAAGAGACTGATAAGAAAAGGTGAGGTACAACACAACCACTATTTACAGCTATGTTTCATAGTAACAATGGTTTTATTTCCTTTTCCTCCCTCTTTCTTATGGTCGCTATTCCATTCCATGAGCAATTGACAATATCGAAAGTCTCCATTAGATATTCGATATTCGAAATTGAAATCTTTAGATGTGATTTGGTGTGGGACAATCATTTAGTATTTTTGGACTACGTTTTTGAGCTTCTAATTGATTGTTGTGCTTGCAGTGACAATACAGATTCAAATAGCATCCTTGAGAATTCTTTGAATGCCAAAGAGAAGATCATTTCTGAGCTCAACATGGAACTCCACAATATTGAAACAACCTTATCAAATGAACGAGAAGAACACATAAATGAGATCAAGAAGTTGAATGCACTGCTCCATGAAAAGGTATGATTCAATATGCAGTGGAAAGTTCATTTCAGGATTCACATGAAAGTCTATTGCCTTAAGTAAGCTTGTAGGATTTGAGTATGATTATGTGTATAAATTGAATATAAACATACACTAACATCTTTCCTCTTAGGAGTCCTGTTCGGAGTTTGTATTACATAGAGAATCAAAATTGTCTAGATACTGTTCTCTTATTTGATGTCCTGTGTCCATGTTTGCATTATTGCCTCAGTACTCTAACTGCTCTATCTGATGATGTTTTGTTACTCTTGCATGTGGTTCCAAAATGGTTTCTTATTTTATTGTATCAAAACAGGTTAACTAAACAACATTTCTTTGTTTTGAAATCAGTTTTTCCAAAACATCGAAAAATGTAGTGGGCCCCTTCATTATTTCACAATCCTATTTACCAAAAGTTTTTGATGCCTTGTATGTTGAAATTGTGCGGGAAGGGGGGAGAAAAAGAAATAGACATTAAAGGAATTTAAAATCCTAAAAGGGATCCATGGACGCCCCAACTCTTCCAGCAGCTTCACCAATGATTACTCATTGTGGTACTGACATGGTTTACCCCTAGGTTATATGTTTTATGGGCTGCAGCTTCTTGTTTGCTTTCATGTCAATTTTCCAAAATTTCTTCTATCTATGTCTCAAATATATTCTAGGAGAAATGATAATTGGATTTATCTTTGTTTTTGCAGTCATGCACATATTTGTCTCCATTTTCCATTTATAACACCTATTTTTCATGCTACTGTAATATCTATGCCATCCTTCTGTATATAATTTCTGCTTTTATTTCTTTTTCCTTTTTTGATTCATTTTCTTTTTCTAGGAAATGGCTATTGAGGAGATGAAGAAAGAGCTTCAGGCAAGGCCAACAAAAAAAATGGTTGATGATTTGCGTAAAAAGGTCAAAATTTTGCAGGTAATAACATCCTGTCGCCACAATCTCCAGCAATCGAGATTACCCTGTGGGCAATTTAGTTTCAGCATTGAGTTCTTTCATTTTCTATGGTTTATTTGTTTTTATGTTATTGATGACGCTTTATAGAGAATTTACAATTCAATTGCAAAGAAATTAAAAAATTGTTTATGTTATGTTATCATCTATTCCAAAAGCTTGAGCTCTTAGGAAATGAGCATGTGTGTATCACATGACATAATATGTATTATTTTTCACATTTTCTTATGTACAGGCAGTTGGTTATAATTCCATTGAGGTGGAAGATTGGGAAGCACCTGCCACTGGGGAAGAAATGAGTAAAATGGAATATCTTCTTCTTGATAAAAACCGGAAAATGGAACATGAACTTACACAGCTGAAGGTACAAAGTCTGTTTTTGTTATTTTTCCTTGTTATATTTTATGTTTTCTTTCCATTTTTTTTTCCCCTTCCAACTGCACATTCAGATTCATGAATACAGAAATTCAAATCTCTCCTAGGGATTACAAAGTTTCTGCTTCTTGGAATATATGAGGGCTAGTTGACAGTTTTTGGATGCATCTGTTGTATTTCTTACACATTAAGTTCTGCTTCCAGGTCAAACTTTCTGAGAAAGCATCTCTGCTGGAAACAGCTGAAGGCAAGATAGGGGAACTTACTGCAAGGGTTGATGAACAACAAAAGTTGATACAGAAATTGGAGGATGATATATTAAAGGTATGGTTCAGTGACTTTGAAAGCGCACAAATTGTCTTTGTACCTTTGCAGCTTGAGTGGGGAGACATGATGAGTGTCTTACTTACCTGCATGTTGAATACTGGAACATTATATAATAATTGGAAGTGAGAGTCATGAAATTATTTACTCTAGATTGCATAAATATATGAACTTATTCTATGCACACAGAAAACTCAGGTTTCATGCATATATGGTTAAAATAGTTGCATGCATATGCAAATAATTTTCTCTTATTAAATTCCACTTGTGTCTGTCTAATGCAGGGTTATAGTTCTAAAGATCATAAAAGCACTCTATTTGAAGACTGGGATCTTTCAGAGGGTAGGGGTACTGAGCTATCTGAGGTATGTTTTCCCCAATTTTGGTACTAAGTTGTATTTACATTTTTTCATGAATGAGTTCCCCAAATAAAATGCAGTAGTTGCTGTCTGCTTTGTTTTGCCTACTCTTCTTGTAGAAGGTGATTTATTGGCTATTAGGAGAGGAATACTCATAGAACCAGAGTTCAAACTAGGCGGAGCCAGTGCAGGCTCAGACTCCCTGGGATTAGAAATTGTTTCCTAATATCATGGTTTACTGTGAAGGATTGAAAAATTTTCAGCTCCTTTCTAAAATTTACTTCTATAAATCTGTCAGAACAAGATATTTCTAAACAAATTAACAGAATTTATGATCAGAAAGAACAAGGTTTGAAAATCGGAAGTTGGGAAACTAAAAGCTCCTTTAATAATATACACCCAAACTGAACTACTCCACTTCTAACCTTCAAATCAGCATTACTACACAAACACACAGTCATGGCATCTTAGAGAAATCTACTTGATGTATTAGTGTCTCCCTCAGGGACAAATTTTATTTCAACCACCTGCCTACAATCGCTTGGGATACTAGTTTAAAATTTGGATACGAAATCCTTGTATCTTTGTCCGTGCCTTCAAAAAACTTGCAATAGAATTTGCAATCTGCTGAAAGGGGGTGGGGAAAGAACTTAAATGTTGAGCCTGTATGTACCCACATGTAGTTATTGAACAATTATTACCTTTTAAAGTCATCATTAATTCTGTCAATTGGTGTTTATTATTTTTGGCATGCTTTCTATTTAGCTTGAAGGTACTATGTAAATTGTTCAAAAGTAATGGATAGCTTTCAAAGAGTCCATTGTTCATAATAGTTTCTTTTGGATCAGAATGCAGACCATAAACACATTTCCTCAGATCAAGACCAGAGCTCAATGCTTAAGGTAATCTGTAATCAGCGAGATCGATTTAGAGCAAGCTTGCGGCAGACAGAAGAGGTAGTTTATCTTCTACAATACTTTGAAAATTTCTTTTTTTTTAATTGAGAATATTACAGACTTAGTATCAATGGGATCAGTACTTAGACTTATCTTAAAACTCTTTTAATGCACTAGGAAATAAGGCAGTTGAAGGAGAAGGTAGGGGCGCTAACAGCGGAACTGGACAAGACGAAAGCTGATAATGTCAAACTTTATGGAAAAATTCGTTATGTTCAGGATTACAATCATGAGAAAGTAGTTTCTAGAGGATCAAAGAAGGTACTTTACCATATTGTCATTTTTAGTTTAGAATCACAATTTAGTTTCTCCAAGCTCATTCCTTTTTGGTATTCGGTTTTGTGGTATTTCAGTATGCTGAGGATCTTGAAAGTGGTTTCACATCAGATGTTGAATCCAAATACAAGAAGATTTATGAGGACGACATAAATCCTTTTGCAGCTTTTTCCAAAAAGGTGATTATTATTTATTTTCTTTGCTTAATTTGTCAAGTTTGTTACAATCAAGCTTGCATCCTTGATTTGTTCGTATGTTTGAGGTCGACCCACTTTTTGTACTTACTTTGGAGATTCACTTTTTTTTTTTTTTAATTAAAATTAACAACTGGAGACTCTGTAAATGTAAGAAAAAAGGAATTATATAACTGAAGTCTGCTTACGTTTGTTTTAGTGCAAAGTATAATAATACACATCAACCAAATTATAACGAGTCAAAAAACTCTTATGGTTAATAAGTATTGGATTTTCATATTTCTGAAAAGTTTAGGATGCTTAAACTGAGATTACTTGATTCATTGCAGAATATACACCACAAATATTTCTAAGTCTGCAACATACCTTCTAAATATTATTTATTGATTTACTGTATTATTTCACACTAAATTTTGTTAGAAATCTTAATAAACCTGAACTTTTCTACTTTATTCAGGAAAGGGATCAAAGATACAAGGAGCTGGGTTTCAGGGATAGAATCACACTCAGCAGCGGACGTTTTCTTCTGGGCAACAAGTAAGATTGCGTTGTTGCATTTACTTTTTAGTTTATGAATTTAAGATATTGCTTTTATATGTTTCTCTTGTAATGTTGTTCCATTCAAATTACCCTAGAGTGTGTATTTTAATTGAAAAATGTATTGTCATTTGCAGGTATGCCAGGACTTTTGCATTTTTCTATACTATCGGGTTGCATATACTAGTGTTTACCTGTCTCTATAGAATGTCAGCTCTCAGTTATCTTAGGTACCCATCTCTTTTTAAAAACTTTATAGCAGCAACATTGGTTTTTTCTCTCTTTTTTTTTTTTTGAAACGTTCTCTGTTTATGCAGCCATGGTACCGAGTACGCCCTTGTTGGAGAGAAAACTATGGACCTTCCAAATGCTATGTAAGATTGTTTACGTTGCTAATAAATGTCATACACCTTGTATATAATGTTAAAAAAACAAATTTGTTATTTTTTGTTTCTGCCGTTGTGGATAGTGTAACGAGTATAAATGAAATATTTAAAATTTTATGTGGGCTGTCCCACATCGATTGCTTTTTCATGAAGAAGTTACAGGCTTACAGCTATATAAATTTGTGTGGTAACTTTTACCATTGGGTTTAGTTGGGGCTGAGTTTTCAAATGTAACAGTTTTTCATTCAATCTTATGGGCCTTAGCACTCTAACTTAATCGTCTTGAACTATGACACTGAACTGTTCCGCGTGGTGGTGTCTCTATGTGTAGTCTTAGTCTAATTTAGATGATCTGATGGCCTGATCTTTGCTCCACATAACAACACCAACACCCCCCTATACTAGACAACCAACACTATAATTTTTTTCCCTGTACTTCTTTTTTTTTTTTTTTACAAGTTCAGATATATTAAAATGTGATTGCTATCAATGTGTGATGAAATACTAATGATGTAGCAGTTATCACATTATTTTTTCTATATGTATATATATATATATATTTTTTTCTTCTTTTTTTTTTGAAAGTCCGGCTATATAAAATATGAGTATTACTATTTATTATAATTTATGATGAAATATTTATAATGTGATAATTATCACATCACTTATATTCCATGATTGTAATGAAATATTTTTTTTATTATTTTTTTATTTTCTCATAAATTTAGGTCTTATAGACTGGTTTACCGTGCAATAACTTAATGCATATAAAGTTACAAATACCAAAACTGAAACCAAAAACTACTCTAAACATTAAAAAAAACATTTGAGAAAACATTTGTAAGTGTGATGCAGCAAAAAAAATATTAACTGAATTTTCACATTCACTTTATAAGAGTTATAGTTTGAGTTTCAACAAAATTTATTCGTACCTCGTTTACCTTTCTTAGCTAACTCATAAAGGCTTTATCCACTTTGCTTTGTTCATATAAGAAATCATAAAGAAGTGACAATTAAGACTCGTATGACTTCCCACTTGAAAAAACTGGAAGCGTATTCAGCTTGCTAAAATATTAGGAGAAGGGGGAGCACCTGCAGGCATGTATAGAAGAAAATTCGATTCTCATTCAAGTGTGAACTAGCCTTTAAGAAAATCTATAAAAACAACCAGGCAATACAAACAAATAAAAAAAGTATTGCAATATATTAAAAGAAAAAAAAATTTTGTTTTATGTAAATAAAAATTAAAAGTAGATAAATTAGTAAGAAATTGTTGGCATTAAACAGTAACATTTTACACATTAATATATTTAAGGGGTGAGGCTTTTAAATAAGGTTATTTTTATTAAATAAATTTAAAATGGATACAAAGGTCAACTATGTCGTTGTAGTATAGTGGTGAGTATTCCCGCCTGTCACGCGGGTGACCCGGGTTCGATCCCCGGCAACGGCGAAAACTTAATTTTCCATTTGAAGCATTTTTGAATTTACGAAAATGGGTCTTTCACGGCTTGACCCCTCCTGCACGAAGAAACTGAACTTCAAAGCAATTTCCTTCTTCTACCTCTCTTCTTCTGTCACTGTTTAATACATAATATACATATATATATATATATATATATATATTTACATAGTTTATATAATTAGATTTAAATATGAATTTCTGTGTTGGTAATTGTATTTCCATATCATCAATCGCCGTCGTTCGCTCGCCTAGTTTTCACCATTGCGTTCGTCCTTTTAAAACCCTATTTTCCTCTCCATCTACAACTCTTCCTCTTCGGGTAATGTCTCAGATGTCTCCATCTGCCGGAAACACGCCGCCGGTGGAGCCCAAGCAACCGTGGCTCGTCGTCGGTCTGGGAAACCCCGGCAAGAAATACCAGGGCACCCGCCACAATGTCCGTATGTTCCTCCCTTTTCAAGTTTTTATTTTTTTCATTTGGGAATTGATGCCCATAAAAGGGGTGTTTGGTGAAGTTAAATTTTTCTTGGTTGCTGAGCATTTGTTGTTATTTTCGCAGGTGGGTTTTGAGATGGTTGATGCTATTGCTGAAGCTGAGGGAATAAATATTAGCTGTGTTTCCTTCAAATCCCTTTATGGAAATGGTTTGGATCCTCATTCTTTTTCTAATTTATTTCATATTTACTGTATTTTGCACTGGGAATATTTTTCTGGGTTAACATAGAATTTGACAATTGTCTTGAAAAAGCAATGGGTTTCTCTCAATTATCTGTGTTTTACAAATTACAATTGCAACTGATTGTGAGAAATTTACGAATTAGCGTATCATTTTAACTGAATACCGCCACTTTAACCAGACCATAACCTTGAAAATGTCTAGACTTGGAATTAATCTTTGCGGGTATTGTTTAAAAGATGTTTCTTTTGCTTCTTCATCTCCTTGTATGGCACAGTCATTTAGCTTTACTCATCAAATCAACTTAGGTTCACCATGCAAGACAAATAGTTAGAAATTTAAACTGATAAAGTGAATAAAATTTACACGCTTTGCATGTTTCTTTTCGTAGTCTATACAATTGAGAATCTTTGTAGTCTCTGCTCTTAGGGATATAAAAGTTGCGATAAAATATAAATATATGTATATTGTATCGAAACTTTTCAATAGTATATGTGTTCAGTTTTTGAAATTATGATTCTGTTGGAGCGGTTCTATGATCCAGGTTTTATTGGAGATGTTCCAATCATTCTTGCCAAACCACAAACTTTCATGAATTCAAGTGGTGAGTCTGTAAGTATGCTATCTGAAAGAATTTCACATGTATGGGTGGTTAAGACATTTTAATAATTAATTGGTCTGTGGACCCATGATTGAAGGTTGGAGCCATTGCCAAGTACTACAAGATTCCATTAAAGCAAGTGCTTGTGGTATAATTTCTCTCTCTTTTTTTAACTACATCATTTTCTCCTTGCTTTTTCTATATCCTTTATATTTCTTATTAATCTACAACCTTAATGTTTTGTGATATCTTATGCAGATTTTTGATGACCTAGATTTGCCTTTTGCAAGACTGAAGCTATTACCAAAGGGTGGACATGGAGGACACAATGGGTAATTATTTGCAGCTTTAGTATTCTCTCTTTTTTAAATACTAGCATCTGTTAGATTAGCTGTGTATGTTACGGAAAATTTTAGTTAAGATTCCTGGATTCATATTTAGGTAGTCTATCAAAATATCCGGGAATGTGGAGCAAAGTACTCATTGGGTCTCTTTGGAACTTCACATTCTCATTCTCTTACTAAATGCCTGAGATATATTAATAAAGACTACAATGATCTTCTGCCACAAACATCATAGGGAAGTATGATTACTCAGATTAAAAGTTCTCAGTATATGTTCTTGCTTCCACCAATAAAGTTTATCAACCTCGCTCCAATGTTAGCTTGTAATAGTAGTTTGCACCGAACAACATAAGAAAAATAGAGAGAAAGCCATGATATAGTTTCTACAATTTTCTTCTTTTTGTAGGATGAGGAGTGTCATTGATCACTTTAAAGGAAGCCGTGATTTTCCACGGTTGAGAATTGGTATGTTCTTTGCAGAACCAAGACTATTGCCATTGTGATCCTTTTGTATAATGCCATTGATAAGTCAATGAAATCTTTCCAGGCATTGGCCGGCCTCCTGGGAAGATGGATCCTGTCAACTTTGTTCTTCGTCCATTTACTAAACAAGAGCGTGAAGAGGTATGCAAAAGTTTTCACTTTACACTGTTTAATAGAATGTTTTATGCATTGAAAACTTGAATTCTAATATGTCAAATACAAAATTCCTTTTGCAGTTGAATTTCTCATTTCAACACGGTGTAGAAGCACTTCGGCTTCTCTTGCTTAAGGGGTTTGATAAAAGTGCAACATTTGTAAACAGTAACAAACCCTTGGAACAACTTGGATAAAAAAAAATTCAAGAGTGAAAATCGTAGCTTGATCTTCTGGATGAAGTTAAATTACAAAGGGACTTTGGAGATTTACTTAGAGCCCCAATAATTCGAAAAGAAATCCAGCAACATTCTTCCTATTTGTCTTCCTTTAGTTTTTCATATTTCTATTCATATTTGATTATTTGATGTTTCTCATATATGTTGCTCTTTCTTAGCTTTTCCCTGTCATTTAACATTTAAGAGTAGAAATTTTTTGCTAGCAAGTTTCTCAAATGTAAAAACCCAATGTATGAAAATCACGTCTTTTTCTTCAGTCTCAATGCAATTGAAACCTTTAGGAGGGAAGTTGTAACATGGTTTTCTTTTTCTTTTTGATATATCATGAGCACGATAGAATTCAAGTTTTAAATACATATGGTCGTTACTATATGAGGTTTACTTAATCATAAAAAATTGGGAATAAATTGAGGACAACTTTGAGCAAACTTAAAGGCAACCTTGAACAGATCTTCTTCAAATAATTAACGTTTGTTGAAGTTCGCGTTGTTTTATTATGGATAAAGAGGCAATTTTAATCTGTGATTTGCTTTAATTGTTATCCGTGAACGTATTAGTATTTATTGGGCCGAAACCGAAGAAGCGAGTTGGCCAAGTCAAAGCTGAGTTGCAACCCTTGTTGCTGAAACATTTCTTATGATCGACAAGGACGACGTAGTTGCAGCGAAAGCAAAAGAGAATTTCCTAGTGGAGTCCACGGGGATCAGAATGTTCCTGGTGGGCAATGTCAAGGACTTCCCACCGGAGAAATGAAACGACACCGTCGGGACCTGCACGTTGGATATCGAAGATAAATTGTAGCATGAGTATAGGACACTGCTTGTTGACGGTTGTTGCTGAATCTGGTTCTTGAACTCGTTGCCAAGAGACTCATAGCCCCGAGTCTGGCAACCGAGTTATGGTGGTCCCTGAGTCCACCATGACCCTACTAGAAACCCAGTCCACGGTTGCCCTCCGCATTTTGTCCACACCTGACTCACAGCTTCTCACAGTGCTGAGAATTACATCTAAGCAGCTTGTAAGAAGAAGATGATTTTGGATCAAATACTGGTATGATTGTAACATTACAAACAACGCTTACACTGGAGCCAGTTATTGTCACTGCAGGTATGTAGAATTGCTTGGCCGGATTTGCATGCGATGCTTATACGTGAGATATACCCAGCACTCCCGATACTGTTACCAGACAAGATCGGAGTCGAAAAGCCCTCCGGTCTGATCTCCGATTCCTTCACCTTGTTGATGTATTTGGCTCGGCCGGGCCTCATCACTCTTCAACCGAGAAAGGACCAAGCTCTTATAGTCCTTGTGTTTCGTATTACGCAGAGCATCTATCGGGTATAACAACAAAGACACCGAACCAGAAGATGAGAAATATAAGTTTGAACGCTCTGTCATGTTCTTCTTGCTCGAAGGATTTGAGGGTCTGGAGGTCAAAGGTGAGAACCTGATGAGCTTGCTTCAGAGACGCTGAGACGTCAAAGACAGACGTTGTAGCAATGGAATCGGTAGCCTCTGATGGGCTGCATGAGGGACTAGAAGCAAATGAAATGTGAAAAAAAAAACAGAGAAAATGGTGCAGAGAATGAATGGTTTTTGAGCCATTTTTGTAGCAGAAAGAAAAGGTGCATCTAAGCGGGAAGAGAGTTGGGGATTTAAAAAGGCTTGTAATTAAAAAGATATATATATATATATATATATATATATATATATATATATATATAATCTCTATATTTTATATATCCATGCATTCCTGTTTTAGGCTGGGTGTTAATATCCCAATTTGAGTGAAGAAATTCATACAAGTCTTTTTTCGCATGAAAGACCCCTGTGACAAGTCTTTTTTCGCATGAAAGACCCCCTGTGACCCAGGGCCGGCCTTGACATTTTGGGGGCCTTATTGGGGCCTGACATTTTATTTCTCGGACTACATACTGAAGGGTGTATTTTTCTACACATAAAATGTATCCCTCGACCAAACTGCAGAGGGCTTCGGCCAAATTGATTGCATTATCCTACAGAGGGTTGCATTCCCTTAAATATGGAATGCACCTTTCGGTCAAACTGCTGAGGGAGGGTTGCATTCCCCTATTTATGGAATGTATTCCTCGGCCAAACTATCGAGGAAAAGTGCATTCTGCTACATATAAAATAAACTCATTGGCAAAACTAAAGAGATTCTTGACAATTTGACCGAGGGGTACATTCTGAAGAGGTGTATTCTAAAAAAAATACGACTATCTATAATAAATATAAATAATAATTTATATCCAATAAAAATGTAAAAATGTTATAAAAATAATAATCTAAAAGGTGATTTAATAAAATATTAATTTTAAATATATATGGGCCATAAAATATTATTAAAATATTTAATTTTAATTATTTAATTATATTAAATATATTATATGTATTAAAAAAAATTTGGTGGGCCCTTACTATTTGGGGGCCTTATGCGATTGGATGCTCGGCCTATAGTCAGGGCCGGCCTTGTCCCTGTCCTTCAATAGTTAAAGCATCAGTTCCAAGAACAAAACACTGCCCGCCAATCCCAAGCAATAAAACCCACCGCGCCACTCTTCCTTTGACTATTGAATGCACCATCACAGTTGAGTTAAATAAAGCGACATGGTGTAGGACACCAACTTATATTATTACGACGAAGTGCAGCAGCAACACAAACTGTTGAAGTATCCAAACCAAGAGGACCAGCCATACCAGTTAAGAATTCCCTATGCGCATCATGAGCATGAACGGACAACACTTTCTGGGTCCGGAACAATGCCCTCAAAAACAACAGAGTTCCGAGTTTTCCATATTAATTTGACATGGACAGTTTTCATGTGTTCAGATTGTTTCAATTAACTAAAGATTATCACCATATGTTAAATATTGCCCCCACAGCAATAAAGTTAATAAGCCTTAAATATATAGCAGCTTGTAATGGGGGTTTGCACACCGAAAAATAAAAGGAAAATTGTGACTTTGATATGTAATTTAATGTAAGCACAATTAGCTACAAATTCATGGCATAATTACTCAAGGCAACACTTTAAACAGTGTCTTCAGTAGTTACCTATTTTGAAATTACATTGTTTAATAGGGATAAATAGGTAAATTTGGACTGGGACCTGACCTAACAATTTTGGTCTATAGGCTTAATTGAGCTTTTCCACGTACGCTTTAGGCTTAACAATTTTGGTGCATGTAGAGCAATATTATGTAGGCTTTGTAACATTTATTGGGTGAGAACCCAATAACCGAGTTGACCAAATCAAAGCGGACAGTATCCTTTGTTGTTGCACACTTCCTTTGATCGACAAGGACGACGTCGTTGCAGCGAAAGCGAAGCAGAATTTCCCAGTGGAGTCCATGGGCATCAGAATGTTGGTCGGGGGCAGCCTCAAAGACTTCCCGCTGGAGAAATGAAACGACACCGTCGGTACCTGCACGGTGGTCTTCCAAGAGAGAGGGTAGCACGTGTCTAATATAGACACACCTCTTGTTGACGGTGGTTGCTGAGTCTGCCCCCACCAAGGCCAACCAGCCGGCGAACCCAGCAAATGTGTCGCGGTTCATATGTCCACGCCCCAAAACGAAATTGGTCAGAGACCCAGAGTTCCCAAACGACACCGTTTCCGTGACGAAATCGCCATTCGTGTAGGAACCATCGCCGTACGAAACCTTGTAGGGACACGACCCGTTAGAACAGGACGATCCTAGGAACTTTTTACATAGCTGATAATCACAAGTAACCAGGTTGTAGGAAGAAGACGAAGTCGGGTCAAATACCGGGTCAGTTTGCTTGTAGCAATCAAAACAAGGCTGACACTGAAGCCAGTTAACGTCACTGCCAACATCTATTTATCATGTAGAATTGCTTGACCGGTTTCCGACGCGGATACGAGAGACGTACCCGCTGGAACCTATGCTTCTACCAGAAATGATCGGAGTTGACAGGCTCTCCTGTCGGATATCCAATTTCTTCTTATTGTTGATGAGATCCAAATCTAGCTTTGCGTTGATGGATTTGACTCGGGCCTTGTCCCTCTCCAACCGACAAAAGACCAAGCTCTTACAAAAAAAACTGAGGAAATGGCGTAGAGAGTGAATGGTTTTTGAGCCATTTTTGTTGCAGAGAGAGAGAGAAGGTGTAATTTGAGCGGAAAGAGAGTTAGGAGTTTATAAAGGTGGTGAGTTCGAATAAGTTGCTTGGACTTTGTATTTTTTAACCAAATATTATAAATATTAATGTCCCAACTTGCAGCCATGGTCAGCCGAGAGGTTTGGCCGAGCGGTTAGCCGAGGAGTTTGGCCGAATGGTTAGCCGAGGGGTTTGCATATCAATAGGTAGAGACCTGCAAAGGAATGTTTATTTTATTTTTCTTTTCTTCGGAGTCACTTTTAACTAAAATGTTTCCTTTAAAATTGAACAATTCAATTGTTTAGACTGAATGCTTCTTGCAATTATTTATATTAAAAACTCGACAATCCATGAATTAGTACACACCTGAAGACTTTGTGATTTAGTATCTTATCAAATCAAGCTTAATATTTGTTTATTTAAGCTCATGTAAATACTGTTGGGTCTGATACTGAGTAATTTATTGGCATTATCTCCTTTTAGAGTAACCCTTAATATTAAAGTTTGAAATTAATTTCTTTCTAACGCTACACCAACAAAAAAAAAAGAAAGCCAAATAACCAATTAGGAAATATATTTTACAGTATAATATTGCTAACTTTATGGTGCATAATTTAATAATAGAATCAGTCAATACACAAATAGCCCAATTTTAATTGCATGCTTAATAACAGACCAATTTCTGACTTTCCTTCGCAGTATAATTTCACGGAAAAAGAAGAAAAAAAAAAGTGGCTCTTATATTTTTTTTTCCCCTTTTTATATATTAGTTAAATTTTGTGTAATGATGACATGATTTTTATGTGTTTAGATTGTTTCAATTAATTAAAGATTATCACCATATGTGTTAAATATCGCTTCCACACCAATAATGTTAATCAACCTTGAATATATATCAACTTGTAATAGGGGTTTGCACACCGAACAATAAAAGAAAACTTGTGACTTTTTAACATTTATTATATGAAATGGATGATATTGTAAGCACAATTAGCTCCAAATACATGACATATAGGAAGAAATTGATGAAAAACTTTAGAAATTTGAAATAACGTTGATTATTAGGGATAAATAGGGAAATTTGGACTGGGATCTGACTTAACAATTTTGCCTATAAGCTTGATAGAGTTTTCCACGTACGTCTATATATGCATGACCAAAACCTGCTTAAGTACGTGGATGTGGTAAACGTTTTTGTGCATGCAGAGCAATATTAGGGTTTTAACATTTATTGGGTGAGAACCCAATAACCGAGTTGACCAAATCAAAGCTGACACGCATCCCTTGCTGTTGCAGACTTCCTATGATCGACAAGGACGACGACATTGGAGCGAAAGCGAAACAGAATTTACCAGTGGAGTCCAAGGGAACCAGAATGTTGTTTCCGGGCAATGTCAGGGACTTCCCGCTGGAGAAATGAAACGACACCGTCGGGACCTCCACGGTGGTCTCCTCAGAGAGATCGTAGCACGTGTCGAATAAAGCCTCACCGCTTGTTGACGGTAGTTGCTGAGCCTGCTTCTTGAACTCGTCACGAAGCGACTCGTAGGCCTCAGTCCGCAACCGAGTTATGACGGTCCCGGAGTCCACGATGACTCCGCCATTCCCTGACTCTTCTAACTGGAAAATCGACTGCGGGATGGAAAGCAATTTCCCGCCGACGCTAATTCCGGTGATTCCTACGTAGTAGAAAGTTCTATCTTGGCTGTTCTTTAGCAACGGAGTAGTGACGGAATCGCTAGGTCGTTCCGAGTTGAACTCGAGAGACGACGACTGAACCGAGTTGAGATCCACCAAGCAGTACGAGAACGACGACGCTTTGATCTGAGAAGTCAGAGAGAGTGGTCCCCCACCCAGGCCAACCAACCCAGCGGCCCCATCCCATAAGCCGCGGTTCGTATGTCCACACCCCAAAACGATATTCCTCAAAGCCCCAGAGTTCCCAAACGACACCGTTTCGGTGACGAAATCTCCCTTCGTGTAGGAACCATCGCCGTACAAAACCTTGTAGGGACACGACCCGACCATACATGACGGTCCTTGGAGCATTTTACATAGCTGAGAACGGCAAGTAACTTGCTTGTAGGACGAAGATAAAATGGGATCAAATACCGGGTCTTTTTGCTTGTAGCAATCATAACATGGCTTACACTGAAGCCAGTTAATGTCACTGCCAGTATCCATTATCATGTAGAATTCCTTGACCGGGTTTCCGACGCCGATACGCGAGACGTACCCACCGGTACCTATGCTTCTACCGGAACTGATCGGAGTCGACACGCTCTCCTGACGGATCATCGATTTCTTCTCATTGTTGATGAGATCGAGATCTAGCTTGGCGTTGATGTATTTGACTCGGACCTTGTCCCTCTCCAACCGAGAAAGGACCAAGCTCTTATAGTCCTTGTGTTGTGTATTAACCAGAGCATCGGTTGGATATAACAGCAAAGAAAACGAACCAGAAGAAGAAGAATTTTTGGGGTCGACGCTCTGTACATGTTCTTCCTGCTCAAAGGGTCTGAGAGTATGGGGGTCAACGGAGAGAATCTGATGAGCTTGCTTGAGAGACGCTTTGACGTCTAACACTAAAGTTGTGGCTATGGAATTGGAAGCTTCTGGCACTGGGCTGTGTGAGGAAGTAGTTGAAAACAGAGAAAATGTGAAAAAAACTGAGAAAATGGCGTAGAGAGCGAATGGTTTTTGAGCCATTTTTGTTGCAGATAGAGAGAGAGAGAGACAGAAGGTGCAATTTGAGCGGGATGAGAGCAAGGGGTTTAAAAAGGTGGTGGGTTCGTACAAGTCGGTTGGACTTCTAATTAAAAAATAATTATTATGGATACGTAATATCCATGCATTCCCCGTATTAATTTGTCTTACTATTATTGTGGCAAGTGTGCAAGTTTTATAATTGGCTTATCTGCCAAAACAATAGTTTAGTATCAAATTATCAATAATTAGATGATCGTGCAAAGGAATGTTTATTTTTCTTTTCTTTTTTTCTTATTTTCTTTTCTCTCAATGACTAATTTTAGAATTTCTATTTTTTTATGATTTCCCATTATGCATACAGCATAAAATGTTTTCCTTCAAAATTAATCAATGGTTCCTCAATTTTTAGACAAAATAAATAAATAAATTAGTTGCTTCTTGCAATTATTTTCATTTAAAAGTCAACAATCAGAATTAGTACAACCAGACATGTTATTTGCGATCTAGTCAAACCAAGCTTAGTATTTATTTATTTCAGCTCATGGAACAAATTTCATTATGTTAAGAGTCATCCTTCACATTAAAATTGAAATTTCTTTCTTGCCCTTAAAGACAGCGTAAATAACATTTATTAATTGATTTATTTAATCTTGTAGAATAGAAATGAAAATCCTCAAATAACCCCGTATCAAAAAAGATAAAAATAGCACACACATGTGGTGCACCGGAAGTAACTAATAGAACTCTCACACTTCTTGTAAAAATTAGGATTCGAGTTTTAATATGCCCCTTGTAGTACTTTAGGTATACCCTGAAATATACTCAACCTTTCTAAATATCATATAAAGTGAAAACCGTTAAGGATGCGATATGTACCAAATAGAATAAGAACTGTTAGGAGTTCGGGCCTTCTATTTAGGATTCCTATAGGATTATACAGACAAAATAGTAAATTGGGACTCCCACATAATTATACAAATGAAATAGTAAATAAGTTTTATCTCCTAACTAATTTATGAGATGATAATTCTCACATTGAAGCCTTTTATTTATTAAAAAATAATAATAATAATAATAATAAAAGATAAAAATAAAAACTAAAATCCCAAAAACTCAAGTATGGCAATATATTTTACAATATACATATTTATATGGTGATACAAGTTTCTAATGAACTCCATGAGCTCTATATTTTACAAAATATGTTTCAGAGATAACATTTTGGAATATGTTTAAATCTAAATATCCTTCAAACAATATACATATATATATGAGGTGAGGACGATCAAAAATGGTCCAAGCTTCTTTATTACTATCAACTCTCCTAATTAAAACTCCAACTGCATTTTTACTCTGTGTCGTGTGGTTATTCAAATTCAGCTGCAATAGTGATATTAGTTAGATTTTGGGTCATCAACTGGACATATTTGCTGTGTTTCATTGATTTAAGATTCAATTCATGAGTATATGTTGTTGCTTCCACCAACAAAGCTTACCAACCTCACTTCAACGTTAGCTTGTAATCGTGAATTTTTTTTAACAATTTCTTTTCGTTTTGTAGGATGAGTAGTGTCGTTGATCACTTTAAAAGAAGCCGTGAATTTCCATGGTTGAGAATTGGTATATATGTGTTCTTAATACAACCAAGATTAATATTACGATTAATTATCATCCTTTTCTATATGTAATACGTATGCCTTCGATAAGTCGGTGAGTTTTTCCGGGCACCGGCCGACCTCCCGGGAGGATGGATCCTTCACTGCAAGTATGCAACCTAAAGCTGTGATTTTCCACGGTTGAGAATTGTTATATATTGGTATATATATCTATATATATGTTCTTAGTGGAACTAAAATTATGATCAACTCCATGTGATGAGCTATATAATCTATATTGAATGCACGTTTCCGTAAAAATTTTAATTTCTCCTACCAAAAAAAATAGTTAAAAATATTTAAGAGATTCCATGACTGTAGCATCAAAAAATTCCTTTAATTATATACTGTCAATTTAAATGAACAAGCTTGTTACTCGCACACTCAGGCCAACGGACCCAACTAATAATGCAAAATAGTGCATGTGGCCCAGAACCAGAGCTAGACGAACCGGCCCATAAGCATCAGGACCTTCTCGTACAAAATAGTGGCAAAAACATCAGCGTTGGCAATTGGCATAGCTATTTATTTATACATGTTATTCACTTTCTATGCAAGGAAAATGCTTGGATATAAATTTAGAAATTCTAAATTCATCTCAAATGGTATGGTAATTTTTTAGGATTGTAATATTACTTGTTAGTAATTTAGTTTTAGTTGAATTTATCATTTGACAATTTCTTATTGATTTGGAATGAATTTAAAATCCTAACATCTTCCTTGGCTAATCAAAAAATTTTAAAAAAATAACCAAATACTTATGGTGATAACTGAAATATAGTCCTTATAAATTATTAAAGCATCTCTAAAAAGCTCTCGATCTATTAAATCCTTTTTATTTTATAGAGTTAAGTCTATAAAATTGATAACAATCATCCTCTTTATTTTAAAATTCAAAATATAAATATAGAGAGCCAAATTCATTATCTACTTTATATTTATATAATAAATGCACTTATTATTTAGTGGTACCCAACTTAAGTGTTTATTTTTGTTTAATTTTTTACAATACTACCCATAAATGCATGTTATTTTTTAAACAATAGGGTAAATAAGTGAAATTATAATTTTTTTTTAATAGCAAAATAAAAATTAAAAGTATAGAGCACTATTGAACTTGTTAAAAACCTTTTAGCTTTTTTTTTGGGTAACTTTTTACTCTTTACAAAGACTATTGTTAAAAGCTGCTCTTGCCAAACAAAAAAAAATAGGTGACCAAAAATAAAGGTGCAAGACTTTTAGCTAAATGGCTGAAACTTGTGGTCAGCCGAATGGGGCTTTTCACCAAAATTTTATTGAAGAATGTACCCAATTGCCTCTGATCCATCATTTATACTCTGCATTGGGATTTGAAAATTGAAAGTTTCAATTGGTTAAATTTTGGTTTGCATTCCAACTGATCATTTTTTAACTTCTTTATTTATTTTTTTGATAAATAAATCACATTTTACCCGCTCACTCCCAATCCCCATGAGATATTTATTAATTCTGCATTCTTTTTGAGAAACTGTAAGCCTTGCAAGTTTTTCAGTACAAAAAAATCCACAGTAAATAATATATATATATATATATATATATATATATATCCAGGACTCCAGATGGATAGTAAAACACAAAGGCATGCACTGATGGGGTCTAGAAAATGGCTCTGTGCACTAAATTGATTTTTCACCAAATACCCACCCAATCCAAAGAATAAAAGTGACAAATCTTAATGCGAATGTATGATATAAACCTAAATGGCTAAGCGGATCATGGTGTAAAACCAATAAGAATGCATGATATGTAACTAATTTTGAAAAATCTTACTTGATACGTTGGATAAAGAGAATTTGTTAAGAATGTAGATAAAATATTTTAAAATCTTAAAAAATTATAAAACTATAATAGAATTCTAAACTATTCACGTCCAAATTTTTTTTATTTAAAAAAATCTATTACAAATGGATCCCATAAAAAATTAGGACCATGAGTTGGGCTAAGTCAAAATTATACATTTAGAGCCAATAAATAATTACTTTTTTTTAAATAATGGTATTCAGTAGAAAATAAATTCAGTGCTCTAAATTATGTGTTACCTTTAATCTAATATAATTGTCAAAGTATGCTCCTGTATTTATATATATATATATATATATATATATATATACTAGCTTTGCCATTCCTATAAATCTATCTATCTGCCGCTCAACAATAATGGTAGCTGGTGCCCACTGTCACGCAAAACATTCCAGTATTGAGGCCGTCATTGAAGGCGTGACATGTGAATCAGTCCAACCGTCGTCGTTATTTCTATTAACTCCCCTAATTCAAACCCTCACCTGCACTTTGTACTTTGTGGCATTTGCAATGGCTTAAGCACAACATGCTTACTTTATATACGCTATAGCCTACATATATCCTCCAAAAGTCATTTTGCTTATAAACCAATGTGATTAAGCTTGTCATGTGGACAATTCCAACTCTTATATATAGAGAGTTTGGGTTTTTGACTAGTGTAAAATATAAATTCTAGATGTGGAAACTTCTTCTTTGACAATATTATGGCCTAGCTTTAATCTTCTTTTATGGTTGATCCCCTGAAAAGCATTTGAACAATAGACTATGATAAGAACCAAGATTAAATCATGAAAAGTAAGGGAAATAATTGCAATGATTAAAGGAAATAGACCAAACCTTTTTCACCTTAAATTTTTTTATTTTTAAATCCTTTTTCACCTCAATTGAAGGAAGAAAATGATGGGTTTTTTATTTTATTTTACATGTGTTTGCATTGACTTTAGAAACATTCCCTAATAGTGTCCTTATGATTGACCCAATATCCCAATGTTTAATCTGCCATATAATATAAAGGTGTACACGGGATTTAAAAGCCTACATTTTGCTTGAGGCGTATAGGAATTAATATGAGGTAGCTGGCTGTAGGCTCTAGGAGTTGAATTACAAGAGTTTTATTTTTGTTTATGAGAGCGGGAGTCATCACATTTTTAATAATTTTTCTTTCACATGTATTATAGAAATTGAGTGTATCCGAAGTACAAACAAAATTTGTCAATGATATAACCTAAAATTTTGAGCCCTAAAGATAATGGCATCTTCCATTTTCTTATACTGTTGAATTACATAATTTTCTCTTTTCCTAAGTTTGTCCTTTTTTGGAGCAATGAAAACCTCCATAGCTCAATCACAAAAATTCAATGGACCTATGAACCTCTATATATATAATATTGCTATGTATTTAATAAACTGTGCTAAATACCACCATATATTGTTTATTAATTATTATTATCATAAATTGAGGACAGAGAAACGAATTTGTTGAGGATGTGAAATCATTGAAAAGCCATGTACAGACAAACAGTCCGACTCATGCTCTAAGAGTCCGACTTAATGTGCTTTATGGTTATTATTTATTGGCTTCTAATTATATCTCTTTTTTTCATTATTAAAAACTCATTATCTTGATATTTCATTTCATCCAACCGTTTAAGATTTTTTTTTCTTTCCTTTTTTATGAAAGAAAATAAAATGAGAAAAATAGCAATTTAGTTGTGGTCCTATTGGGACAGACTAGCCACTATACATCCTTTTTTTTGTCAAAAAATAAAAAAAATTGAAGAATAATCCATTGAAAGGTTCAATTTGGAGTAAAATAAAAAAAGGAAAAACCCTCATTATATTTAAACAATTATATAAAACAAAGACTAAATACATAGGATCTTTTCAAAGCAACCTCTTCTAAAAAATGGTTTTTCTTATGCTCTTTTGAGTTTTGACAATCAATAAAATGCATGGCCGTATTCCATTCCTCATTCTATATAACGCCACGTGTCCCATAAAAAATTTATAAAAAAAAAAAAACCAAAAATGAAAATGGAGAGCCTGCCGACAATCGCGGGGGTGGGGCCGGTCCACCCGAGACCATGTGGGTCCGGACGAGGCACGGATCACGAAGTGCAGGTACCGTCCAAGTCCAAGAGCAACAACAAACTTCTTTTTACAAGGTTCGGTGTTTATTGTCTTCAGTCAGTGTAGGACCCACGTTTGTATCTAATTCCACGTGATCCGTTTACCCCTCCACCCACGCGGACCATTACATCGCCCTCCAATTTTTCACTATTTACGAAATTGCACACGAACCATCTTTTTTAATTTATATTCCCATCCCACTTGAATAAAAAACGAAGAATAAAAAAAAATCAAACAAACAGACAAACAAACCCCATTTGCATTATTCGATCCCACGAGATTCTCTCCCTCTTTCCCTAAAATCAAAATTCACCGTCGCCTGCAGTGCCACGTGTCGCACATGCAAACTATTGGGCCCAGTTACGTAATCACACTGTCTATTTTTCCCACTTACGCATTCAAACTCTTCTTCGCTTAAACTTGATAAAAATATGTTTCACCCCTCAAGTTCACACTAAATTACTATACATGCCATTAAAATTGCAAGCAATCCCAAAAGAGCAAATAGTACAATTATGAATATAATTATGATCCCACCCACTTTTATCCACCACCCACCTAGACAATCCTAGCTATTTTCTTTTAATTTTTTTTCCAAGAGCACACAAATTTGAAAATATTATAAAATAAAAGCGAAATACCAATGTTGTCTTTTCCTAATTCTTGAATTTACCTTGTTCATCAGGGATAAATAGGTAAATTTGTACTGCTGAAATCCAGCCTATCAGTGCCTCGCCTACTGCTTAACAGTTTTATGCGTTCTAACATTTATTGGGTGAAAACCCCACAACCGAGTTGGCCATGTCGAAGCTGACACGTGTGCCCTGCTGCTGCACATTCCCAATAATCGACATGGACGACGACGTTGGAGCGAAAGCGAAGCAGTATGTACCGGAGGAGTCCACGGGGATCAAATAGTTCTTTGCGGGCAATGCCAACTCCTTCCCTCCAGAGAAGTGAAACGACACCGTTGGGACTCGCACGGAGGACAGCGAAGAGAGATCGTAACACGTGTCGAACAGAGCAACGCCGCTCGCCGACGGTAGATTAGGAGCCTGCTTCCTGAACGCGTCGCGGAGCGACTCGTAGGCCTGAGTCTGCAACCGAGTTATGGCGGTCCCCGAGTCGACGATTATCCCGCCGTTACCTGCCTCGTCCAGCTGGAAAAGAGACGGTGGGATAGAGAGCATTTGTCCGCCGACGCCGATTCCGGAGATCCCTATGTAGTAGAAAGTATCGCGGTTGCCGCTACGGAGCAGCGGAGCGGTGACGGAATCTCTCGGTCGGGCCGAGTTAAACTCTAGAGTTGAGGAACGGGCCGAGTCGCGGTCCACTAGACAATAAGAAAACGATGTCGCTTTTATCTGAGACGGAAGCGAAAGAGAACCGCCACCAAGGCCGAGCAATCCGGCGGAACCAACGAATAACCCCTCGTTATCATGTCCACACCCCAAAGCTACGTCGTTTACAGACCCAGAATTCCCAAATGACACCGTCTCAGTGACGAAGTCTCCGACCGTGTACGAGCCGTCGCCGTAGGACACTTGGTAGATACACTTCCCGCCTCGACACCCAGACACTTCGAGTTTTCCACACTGCTGAGATTCACAGGCAAGAGGTTTGTAGGTAGTAGATGAACTCGGGTTGAAAACCGGGTCGGCTTGCTGGTAGCAATCCGAACAAGGCTCGCACTGTAGCCAGTTAATATCACTGCCTGTATCGAGCACCATAGAGAATAACTTTGCCGGATTTCCAACTCCGATACGTGAGAAGTACTCGCCACTACCCTGGCTCGCACCCGAAATGACTGGGGTCGACAAGTCCTCGGGTCTGATCTCAATCTCTACGGGTCGGAGCTCCGATCTCTTCACATTATTGAGTTGGAGTTGTAACTTGGTGTTGATTGATTTAACTCGGGCATCGTCGCGGTCCAGCCGAGAGAGAACCAAGCTCCTGTAGTCCTCGTGATTGGACTTATGCAGAGCATCTCGTGGGTATAACGGCAAAGAAAACGAACCAGAGGATGAAGAATTCAGGAAGGTACTCTGTTCTACGTCCTCAAATGGTTTAAGAGTATGAGGGTCGAAGGAGAGGACCTCATGAGCTTGTTTGAGCGAAGCCGAGACGTCAAAAACAGCAGTGGCGGGAAGGGGATCAGAAAGGTCTGATAAGCTGCGAGAAGAAGAAGAGAAGAAGAGAGAGAATGCGAAAACTGTGAAAATGGCGAAGAGAAGTAATGGGTTTGAAGCCATTGTTTTTGCAGAGAGGAAAAGAGATGGAGAGGGAAGTGGTGAGTGAAGGGTTTGGCTTTATTTGGGAAACAGAGAGAGAGAGAGAGAGTGATTAAGTGAAAAGAAAGAGGCTCACGTGAAAATAAAATTATTGCTATCAATTGAGTTTGCGAGCATTTAAGTGGGAAACCTCTACGGGCGGTGGATAGCTCAACGTTGGGCTTGGATTGGACTTTCAAACAATAAGGCGGCCCACAAGTACAATTCCATTTTTCTTTCTTATTTCAAATAATTTTATATGTATTATATAAAAATAAAAAAATAAATTAAAAAATTCAAGTTTTATGATAGGCATTAAATTTCATAAAGAAAAAGAAAAGCAAAAGAGTGAGTTTTAAAAAGCAGTCTGTTAAAATCGAATTCAAGTCAAGATCAGGATAAGCATTATGTTTCATGATCATCTTTAAATCTTCAACCACAAGGATCAAATTGATATCCTTTCTTTTCTATTTTTACCCTTTTTAATTAAATAATATTCTTAATATCTTTTAATTGTATGATTGTAATTTGTACGTAAAGCTTACATGAAAAAAAGTATTATATTATTGTTTTGTTTAAATACAAAAGCTAATAGTGTAAAGAATTAATTTTTTTTAATGGTCGAGATGTTCGGGTAACTAACTCGCAACTCAATTATCCTCCATCAAATAATCTTAAAAAAACATTTCTTCGTATTAACTTAATATATTTAAAAATTATTAAACTTTTAAAGTGCTCCTCTTGAGATTAAAAGAAAATAGAGCACTCTAAAAGCTAAATTTGTTATTATAATAGAATAAAGCTAAATTTTCATTTATTTTAAGCGCATGAAATGGATTTTCTTCATGGGAACCCCCTAACACATTGATTGGAATTCCAACAGCCAACCCTGGCCCCGAGTGTACACCTACTTTGCCAACAAATTGAAATAAATGTGACAGGTACTATACCACTACCACTTTTTTTATTTGTTTGATTATTATAATTATTAATTTGCTTTTTTGAGTAAAAGTTCAAGAGTGAATAGGCAGGTGGAGTTGGTAGTGCCTTTATCCTACAACACCAACATTTAAAATAAAGCCAATTTAACCTGCTTAACTATAAAAATAAAAACTTATGAGAATTAACATTCCAATATTGATAGTAATTACAAATTTTGAGTTTTGAAAATATATGCATAGCTATAATCTTGTTCCAATTTATGGTTTGTAGTTGAGTAGCAATATTCAAGACTAGTCCAATCCAATGTTATCTATTTAGAAAAGTTTTACAAACAAAGAACATAAATTGCACACAAGATTAACCCATTAATTCTTGTAATAAACTTTGATGATCCAAATTCAAAAAAATACCTATATATTTATATAATTACCTATATATAATTTTTATATATATGATCCTCCTCTGAAAATAACACTTTTATTATAAATACAAATATTATTTGGAAGGACTATATGTTCCAATCGTAAATGCCTTTTTTCTAAAGTAATGCACTAACTGATTGATTTGATAGACCTTGTGGCCTCTTTACGTATGACTTTTGATTTTTGATTGACGGGTATAATGTGTTTTTTTGCTTATTTTGTTGTTTTTTTTGTATTGGTGGATTTAATCGATTGGTCTCTGTCTTTGGGACTATCGTGATGAAGATGTCTCTTAATCCCCCACACCACACACATACCAAAAAATGATAAAATAATAAAGAATAGTACACTTATGTTTGATCAATAAAAAAAACTCAAAAACTGTTTTATTAGATTACAAATAAGAGATTGTATAGCTGAATAAACTTTTAGTATTCTTATATCAGTCCCATGAAGTTACCTAGTGATGAATTTATGAATTTTAATTATGGCAATTACCATTAACCTATGTACCCATCTATTCTATAGGAAGAATATAATTATTTATTTTTACCAAAAAATAATATAATTATATATTTTAATTAAGATTTCTTCATTTGCCTCTCATATATGTATATTCAATCTTGGAATTATTTTTTGTTTCTATAATTTCACTTTTTCCATTAAAACACTCTTTCATTTTTCAAATGGAATATGACTTTCCAAGTAACATTTTGAACAAGTTCAGGAGTTATTTATAATATATATATATATATATCTTATTTTTCTTTTAACTTGATAAGTTATTTCATTCAAATAATTACAAGCTGTTGATGAGAGATTATTTGAATGATTTGTTTTGTTTTTAAAGATAAAAATGTTTATCAGTCACTTTAAAGCAGTATATATCATTGTCCTTGCAATAACTAATTGTCTTTATCTTTAATCTCCATGCATGGTCATGGTGAGGTTATTTGAATGATTAATTCGTAGTACTTGATAATGCAAATTGATTAGACATTTATCTATGTCTCATACTCTATTGGTCGTGGGCCATCTTCATATATAATTTCATGCTTATCTAATAAATAAATAAATAAAAAGAAAAATAAATTTCGAAAATTAAAAATAAAATATCCCCATACTATGTTAACCCAAATCAAAGGTAAACCACAAATATATATATATATATATATATATATATTATGATATTTTGCCTTTTCTTTTAATTTTAGTTTATACAAAATATATATATGTTTTTTCTTGCCTAAATATTGCATGTCTAATTCTTCTCCCTTTTCCCGCTAAAACTATTTTTAATTATAATAATAATAATTATTATTATCATTTGGTTTGTGGTGCTTGAGTGAATTATTAATATTGATTTTATGAATTCATATATAATATTTACATAGTATTTTTTCACATTTATTATTATTATTATTATATATACTGAAAAATATCATATTCTGGCGGGACGCCAAAAGAAAGCAACACTCAAATGCTAGACGATGCAGAGACAGCTAGTCGTTTTACAATTTTGCCCTCGGGAGTCTGGTTTTGGTCAATAGTTTTCGAGTGTCAGAATTTGGAAAGTTTGTGAAGAAAACCCCAAATGAAAACTCCGAAGCCCATCTCTCCCTTCAGACTATCCTCACTCCTCCGCCTCCAAAAGGACCCAAATCTTGCTCTCAAACTCTTCCAGAACCCAAACCCTCAACACCCTAAAGCTCATAAGCCCTTTCGCTATTCCCTTCTTTCCTACGACCTCATCGTCACCAAGCTTGGCCGTGTCAAAATGTTCGACCAAATGGAGCAAATCCTCCAACAAATGAAGCAGGAAACCCGATTTGATCCACCCGAAATCCTCTTCTGCAATGTAATATCTTTCTACGGTCGGGCTCGTCTTCCTCACCGTGCAGTCCAGATGTTTGATCAAATGCCCTCTTTTCGTTGCCAAAGGACCGTGAAATCTTTCAATTCTCTGCTGGATGCGCTTCGCAGGTGTGGTGAGCTTCCGAAGGTGAGGGAAATTTTTATGGGTATGGAAAATTACGTGAACCCAGATGCTTGTACGTATAATATTTTGATCAAAGCTTGTTGTGTGAATGGTTCTTTGGATGATGCATGGGTTGTGTTTGATGAAATGCGTAGGAAGGGTGTTCGTCCAAATGTGGTGACTTTTGGGACTTTAATTTATGGCCTCTGTGTGGATTCACGGTTAAAAGAAGCCTTTAAGTTGAAAGAAGATATGAAGAGAATTTATGGGGTTAAGCCTAACGCATTCGTGTACACATCATTGATAAAAGGGCTTTGTAAGATTGGTGAATTAAGTTTGGCTTTTAGGCTTAAGGAAGAGATGGTAACAAACAAAATAGAATTAGATGCGGCAGTTTATTCTACTTTGATTAATGCACTTTTCAAGGTTGGTAGGAAAGGGGAGGTTAGTGGGAATTTAGAGGAAATGAGTGTATATGGATGTAAACCTGACACAGTAACTTACAATGCGGTGATTAATGGGTTTTGTAAGGAAAAAGATTTTGAAGCAGCTTTTAGGATTTTAGATGAGATGGTGAAGAACAATTGTAAACCGGATATAATTAGTTATAATGTAATTATCGGTGGATTATGCAAAGAGGGAAAATGGATTGAAGCAAATGATTTGTTCGAAGATTTGCCAAGACGTGGTTGTAGTCCAGATGTGGTATCATATAGAACAATTTTTGACGGATTTTGTAGTTGGAGGAGGTTTAAAGAAGCTATATTTATTCTAGAGGAAATGGTATTTAAAGGCTATGGACCATACTCTGCAAGTGCTAATAAACTCCTTGTTGGGTTGTGTGAGGAAGGTAATGTGGAGGATCTGTGGAAGGCTTTAAATTGTCTAGTAAATGCAAAGGAAAATGTTGTTGATTTAGATACTTGGGGGCTAGTGATTTCTATTGTATGCAAGATGGACAAACTATCTAATGCCTTTAATCTTGTCGATACTCTGTCTGCACTAAATGCCGTAAATTAATGGTTTCTCAATGCAATCTAATCACACAATTGTCTTGGCCTTTTTATAGTTGTAAATAATTGTTTTATAAACTTTGAAGCTTCTGTAGCTATATTCAAACTTTTGTTAATGGGATTATGGGACATGACTAAACAATCGCAAGGTAGCATGATTCAGCAACCTTATGATTCTAGTCCTTATTTCTTGAATAACCTTACTATCATCAATAAATTTAGGAGATTAAACATTATATGCCCAATTGACTCCAAGTATTCAAATACTTTGTCCAGCCAGTCCAAATTTATAAGGTTTAGAGATTGGAGAAGTTTAGGACGACATAGTTCATACCAAATGTTAAACGCAATGTGTTTTATTCATATTAATTATCTCTCAGCCCAACTCGTGTGAGGCGGTAGAGTTCAGGCATACATTGAACTGCATTAGACAACCAAACAAGCAAGGCTTTATGCATAGACGAGCCCATCGTCATTCCGTTAACCAGTGAGGAAACGTCTGAACCGCGCCTGTAAAAAAAAAAAACATTTGGTGGAAAAATCAATCTCCTCTACGATGAATTTTAAGGTCTTGAACTCATAATCTAAAAATAAAAATAATTTAATTAAGTTTGTTGAACGTGCATTCATCTAATTATTCGTAAACAACAATACTACTAGTCACTAAATGTTGTTGTGGTATGCTATTGGCTTGATGAAGGATTCACTTATATATTATTTATGTGCTAATTCTTTTTAATAGATGATAATGTGATGGTGATGAAATTTAAATTTAAATATTTAAAATTTTGAAACTCTCATTGTTGTTTTTAAAAATTTAAGCAGTTAGAAAATAATATGGTTTAAATATACACATCAAACTATTATAAGATAAAGAGATAGAGAATGTCAGCATATATTAAATGGTAACTCACAAACTCTTAACAAAATACTAAGTAATAAAAAATGACTTACCTTATGGCTTCGAATGTGATAATACAAATGCTGTTTTATGTAGCTAATACTATGTAAATCGTTTAAAACTATGTTAAATGGATGATTCTTAACATTTGCTTCAATAACGCATTTAAAAAAAAATAAAAAAAAGTAGAAAAATATTAGATTAATACTAGTTTTGATTTGATATATAAAATGTTGACATAATTAATGACTTCCACTTCCTTACCATTTTCAGTAATGTAAATACAAGGGTGTTGGTATGATCGATTCATGAACTCCAAAAGCCTTTGTAGCCCTATAAATATAAATTTTGCTTCCTTCAGCCTGCAATGTCAAGAAATACAAATAATATTCTTCTTAATCACCATGTCAAAAACATATCATTCAAATGAACTTTATAATGTGACAAGATTTTATTCAAACGAACTTCCACAGCTAATTACTGACCTACCTTTATGAGCCATGCATGCATTAATGTTAACCTAGCTTAGTCCAATTATATAATTAGCTTGTTTTATGAGATTGGGAGTGGGGATACTGTGTCCCTTTTCATATCCCTTCCATTAAAATTTGATATATTTTCGGTACTTGAAACCGTTAAATCTCTGGGTATATCAAGTTTTTTACTGTATTATAGAACCAATGTTAATTTTAATTACCCAATGCTAAATTTATGCCAAATTATGATTGTGGCACATGTGTCATTTTTTTGTACATAAAATATTAATGTCATTCTTAAATAATTATACAGGAAGCCAAAATGTATAATTTATTTTGACATTGTTATTTTTTTTTTAGCATTATCTATTGAATTTAAATTGAATTTTGATATTAGCAGTTTAATATTGGGTTGAATAACATTAAAATTTGAGAATAATAATATATAGTTGCAACAATTGTTACCGGAGATGCTCTTAATGGTTTCGTAGCACCAAATAAAATAAAATTTTGTCATTAATGATGAACCCACATGTTTGAAAACGTGAAAACTACCAAATTACTTTTTCTTCGCATTTACTTTTAAAGTCTCTCTCCTCCTATTATGTCACATGCCAAATTTTTTTATTTTTTTTCAATTGTGGTAATTCTAGATTAATAAGATTAGCCTATCGGTATATCCTTTATATATCTAAATTTTTGAGATTGTGGACTAACTCGGCTCCCTCTCTTTCATATTAAAAATTTGTTATCCTAATAAAAAATATAAGAAAAAACAAATATATTAGCTCTTAATTAATAATAGTTCAGGTCGATTACTAGTATTGTCAACACAATTTTTAACAAGGTCCTCTTTCTTTTTTCATTTTTTCTTTGATTAATTCTCTTCAGTCCGCCTATATTTTCTCTCTCTTCCCCACAACACCATCGATTGGTGGACCCAAATTTAAATGTTTAAACCCAGCATTATGTTAATTGATCCTTAAGGTTTAAACCTCGTATCATGTTAACAATTCCACTCCCTAGCCATCTCCATCGACGGGGTTGAATCAAAGTTCTATAGTATGATTTTGTTTTGTTTTAAAAATATTGTTGAATGTGGGTACGCACATATCATGTTCGTGTGTGTCTTGGCATATGGAAATTATGTGTAAATTCCCTATAAATCTGACAAAATCACAAAGGAATTTAGTTGAAACCAAACCTGGTTCTTTAAAGGTCATTCTTATTGTAATTCCATGGTCATTCCTAATGAAGAAAAAGAGCATGACAGAGCAATCCTTATAGCTTAGAGAATAATTATATGTATATTGAATAAAGTAGGGACTGAAAACAAAAATATTGATGAAATAGGACAGATATTATTTAGACACTAGGTTGTAATAATGAAACAGAACTAAGATTTTTACTGTGATTATCTCTCTCCGTACAGGAAAACTTCCAAGTGTACAACTAGAGTATCAAGTTTTACAGCTGAAAAATGACTGTCTTTTCTCATATAACTTCAAAAATCTCAAACCTAAATAACCAGCAGTGGCCCAAGTTGTTGTCTGTGACTTGATGAGCAAAGAAAGTGCTAAAGGTTCATTGCTTATATTGACATTCTATTAGTTATGTACATATGAGCAATTAATTCTAATGGTTGGACCAATGACTGTAGCAACTGTTTATGGTGGTTAATTCAACACCCACCACTTGCAGGCTCGATCGAACTTAGAAGACCATTACCTCTCAGCTGCATGCAATGCTCCTCTGCATCCACTTGCGCGCAGATAATCACCACCGCCATGCCATTGTAGTGTGCCTCTTGCATGATGTTAACTGCATTGTCAAGGGTCATTCCAGGGATCACTTTCATTAGGACTTGGACGACGTACTCCCGCTTATTATAGTTGTCATTATGCAGAAGAACACGATAAGGTGGTGCCATTTTCCTTTTTCTCCTGAAAATAATGCAAATAGTTTAATAGTCTCCAGTTAATGAATGAAAATATATAATCTCTCTTGTTTACATGACATGCAATAAAACAAAGTCCAAAATGTACAATAAGCTGCAAGAATTACTCCAAAGATGGTTCCAGCTCCTTTATAAACAATAACACTGTTCAAATACAATCCAATTTACTAGTACAGACTGTAAAACAAGGGTGCACCTTGGAGTCATTGAGCATTCCTGTTAGACATTCCTCTTATAGCAATCTTGATAAGGAAGCAATAGCTCTAAAGTGTCTTAAGTAAATAAGCATAAGAGAAAGGGAGGGCAATGCTCAAAGAAATCCACCAAGCAAAACTCTCTTACATTCCTCTCCGTTTAGGTTGCCACATTCATGGTTATTTTTTATATAGAAAACATCCAACTGAACTTTCCCATCATATGAAAGGGATTTATTCAGACAAGTCAACTTGAAAATGATAGAGCTAGGTCAAAATTCCATCTATTTCCGAGACTGGATGCAGAAAACATCATCAAGTGATCTAGGAGATATTGTGCTGAGCACACGAGGATATTAAGAAATGTGCCATCAATGAAATTAAGCCATGGCACTTGAGTTTAGGTGTATACTTTCAGATGCAAGAAGTTCATATTTCATAAGCTTTGGTGCACTCCATAGCCTCTCCTTTATTTCACTTTATCGTAGTGAAGTATGTTACATTATCAGATGCATTGCTCTTCATATCATATGCAATACTACTTTTCGACTCACATGTCCATAGCTGGCTAATTGAAGCTCAATAAACCATATTTTGTGATTGGAAAACGAGGACAAGCTTCAAAAGTTAACATATTTCCACAAGCATGAAAGAAAATCCAGCTCAGAAACTATGGTGGGCGTCTCTACCTTATGTCAAACTCCGACTCACGACCAGGTGCTGTTCTCTCTATGGTTGGCTTCTCCAACAACCCACCGCCTTTGCCAAGCCCAGTGATTGATAATGTCATTAGGATGTTCCGGTTTGAGCATTTGTTATGAAAGTACTTATCCCCTGTGACACAAATTATTGTAAAACGTGGACACAAATAAATCTACCGTGTTTTATTGTGTGCATAGAAGAATAAAAAAAAATACCAAGAAGAAACTAAAAAACATAACAAATAGAATGATTAGTGTTAAGTCACCACCCAGTACCACTATTCTCAAAAGCTATTGGAATTGGATTATATACTTTAATGGGTCAGAACATGAGGCGAACCCTTTACGGGGCAGCAAGAATATCATGTTAACCAGCACCTGCTACCACTATCTCAAAAGCTCGAACTCGTAAGAGGTAGACTGGAATTGAATTATATATTTTAACAATAATAGAATTTATATATTCTACAAATTGAATATACAAATGGATTCCAAGCTCTTTTCTTTCTTCAGTGGATTCCAAGCTCCATAGTTGGGGATAATATTCCTAATCATAATCTAAGGAACTCAAATTATTTATCTGTTGGATTACATGCTTTTGGCAGATTTCTCTCAGAAAACAAAACCAAACGCATCATCGTCATGTACAATCATAAACCAAACACCGAACTAAATTCACCATTACTATTCAAACAAAATATTGAAATTTTTTTTTTATTAAAAAAAAGCACTTTGCATACAGAAGAATTGAAAAACACGATCTTTAACTGTTCATGAAATTAGTCAAATTCCACAGAGAAACAAAGAGATAAAAAGAATAGGAAAATACCAGATTTAGTCGAGTTGAAGACGCGGTTGGGTGAGAGAGGGACTCGACCGCATATTGCAGTTTCCATGAGCCTCTCTCTCTCTCTATCTCCCTGTTCTTTCTCTCTTCTCTTACCCGTTACCACTGAGAGCTCACTTCTATGCTCTGATTTCTTTTTTTCTTTTTTTAATTTTTAGACGGCCATTTTGAGAGCTTCTAAATATTTCAATGTCCAAAATATATATATATATATACACACATAATATTTTTTTCTCAATAAAAAAACATAAAGTATTGAGTTCGTTAAATTTGTTTGTCAGAGAGAAAGTAGTAATTTCTGGTGAAATAAAGTTTCTTTTTTTTTTTTAAATATGGGATTTTATTTTTTTTTGGTTTTTGGCGGAGGAGAAATTGGAGCGTGTGTGAATTTCAGAGCCTTTGGATTTTGAATGGTTGGATTCAGGACACGTCATGTACTTGCAAAGGATTATTCTGGTGAATATATTCGGTGTGGGTCCCATATATAAAAGCTTTTAAGATCTCATTTATGGTTGTGTGCCATCGCTTGAATCGTATGGCTATTATTGGCTGCAATTCATTTTGTATTTTTTATGTGTGAATTTTTTTATAGTGATATTTGTATTTCTTTTATTTGTATATGTGAAATTCTTGTCCGATAGGGACAATAGGTCACAATAATCAAGGACTAAAATCAAATTTTATGTATATGAAATATCGACCAATTTAATATAAAAAATAAAATAATTAATCATTGGACCCATTTCATTTTACGTGTTAAGTTTAAAAATCAAGAATTTAATATTTCACCTTATGATACAAAATCTATGAATGAAATGTTAAAAATGAACCATAAAGAAGAGAATCATATGAAAATTCATAATGAACAATTATTTAATCAATAGCAAAAATTAAATAAAATATATTAAGCATGACTTAGTATTTTGTATTTATTTAATTTGATTGTTTTTTCTTCTTATAACTGAAACCAGACAAATACCAATTTATAACATTTGTCAGAAATAAATAAATAAAAGTAATTTATATTAGTTTTAATAACAATAAACGGCTTAGATTTTGCCTGGATTATAAAATTTAATCTATATTTATCTGTCAAACAAGTTATTTTTAAATTTATTTGCCAATTAAAAAAGTTATCTTTTTAATTTAAATTAATTCTAAATACACTTGAAGAAAATTCTTCACTAAAAAAATCAACCATATTAACTAATGAGATAAGAAGATAAAACTATCCACCTACTTTTTTGTGGCGCTAAAATTGAAACCAAAACGGTCCGGTCGGGTAATTGGCAGCCGTAACCGCAGAGCTTCTCTGCTTCAATGCGCTGCAACGCTTCTTCTTCTTCTTCCTGGCTCTGTGGGCGGTATGCGCCGGTTGAAATGAAGTCGCCGGAGCTCAAGCCCCGGCCACGGCCATTCTTCTTCTCCTTCTTCACCTCCAAGCCTGTAATCTCTTGTTGCACCAAGGGTCCCACTCCCACAGATTCTTCCTCCTCATCATTGTCCACGCGCTCCTATAGCCGTCGATGGTACAACCCTCTTCGGCGGAGTCAGCTCGATGAAGATCCGGATATTGCACGCCATTGGATTGACGCCGCAGACCAGCCGCTAGCTTCCCAAGGTGAATTATGTGCATAAGTAGAGGCAACTAGGAGGGACACCAATTTGCTATGAGATTAAATTAATAACATTTCCAATCAAAATTAACTTTTTTAATATCGTTTTGTGAGTTCATGGACAGTGATTGAACTGGTATTATATATAATGCAGAAAGATTTACGGTTGCGTCGTATAATGTATTAGCGGATAGAAATGCTTTATGGCACAGAGATTTGTACTCTAATGTGCCTTATTTTTACATGAAATGGGACCGTCGGAAAAGGGTTATCTGTAAAGAACTCATTGGGTGGAACCCTGATATCATTTGTCTCCAAGTAAGTTTTGATTTGTGTTTATTATTATTATTTTTCCTGCAATTAAACAATTAGATCCCAGTTTAAGTGAAAGTACTTTAAGGGTTTTTGTTGCCATTTTTATTAGGAAGTGGATAAGTATTTTGATCTATCAGACATTTTGGCAAAAGCTGGATATGTTGGATCATACAAGGTTAATTTCTAATTCTATTGCTTGAGCTAATTAATGTGTAACATAAAATAATATTCATATTCAACAATGTGAAAGGTGAAGATGAAAATTCTCAAGTCACAGTTGGTTTGTTTTTATGGTAGAGACGCACCGGAGGTTCTGTCGATGGTTGTGCTATGTTTTGGAAAGCTGATAAGTAAGAATAGGCTCTGTTGTATTTCACTTAAATTGTGATGGTATGTACCATCTCCTTAATAAGTTCAAAACCAAATTTGCTTCTTGGTTTACTTCACTATGTCAGGTTTCGATTGTTACAAGGAGAAAGCATTGAATTCAAGGGTTTTGGACTACGTGATAATGTTGCTCAACTCTCTGTTTTTGAGGTACACCTTGCAATCATATTCTAGTTAAAGCCTTCAAAATAAATAAATAAATAGTAAAAATTGCAAAGAATTGTAGATTAAAAAATTTGCAGCTACTTATGGTGAACTTTTCAAAGGTGCTTAATGATTTTTAGCTCAATGGTCTATGTATGTGTGTCCAAGATTACTTTTGTAAAGTATAGTCCTTATTTTCCTAAGTAATATTCTTTAGGAAAATTTCTCTTCTTTTTTTTTTTATCTAATTTTGGGCCATGCAGGCAGATGTGCAAAGCTGCATCAAAAAGGTCACTGATCATTGGCAACATTCATGTGCTTTATAATCCAAGCCGAGGGGATGTTAAATTAGGTCAAGTAAGCCATTTTTACCTCCGACCTGCAACTTAATTTATATGCGCAAGGACTAGAGTAATTTCTTTCAGAAATCAATGTCAAATACTTTTTTATTGCATTTCGTGGTTAATTTCCCTGTCCCTTAGAAATGTTGTTTAAGCTATGTTGCTAATCAGTGGGTCAACTTTAGGAGCTTGTTATTGATAGTTTAATAACTATAGCATAAATTACAAAATACATATTTGTCTTCTCTTCTACCATTACTAAGGAAGCTTGTACAAGCTCACAAGTCTAGAAATTGAAAGCTATTGCTGCTGGTTATGGTAGTATTTGTGGCTTGGATTTCCAATGTATTTTATACATTGAAATTGTCTTTGTTTTCAGATTCGTTTTTTATTATCAAGGGCACAGAAACTCTCTGAGAAATGGGGCAATGCGCCTATTGTGCTTGCCGGTGATTTCAATAGTACTCCTCAGGTGTGGTAGTCTAATGTGCAACTAAATCTGTAACATGACTTTAATCCTCATCTTTTGCTCGGCCTATTAAGTAAACAATGTTTAAAATGTCTTTCTTGCCCTTTAACAGAGTGCAATCTACAGGTTCTTGTCATCATCTGAGGTCAGTTTCTTACAAGCTGTTAACCAGACTTTTCTTGTTTTTTTGGTTACAAGGTGTTAACCAGTTGAGCCCTAACATTTGCAGCTGAATGTCATGTTATATGACAGAAGAGAGCTATCTGGGCAGCGAAGTTGTCATCCAACTCAAGTTCTAGGTCTCAGACAAGGATTTACCAGTCCACTCATCTTGATAGATGGGTATTTTCTTACTACTTTAGAGTGTGTGTGTGTGTGTGAGTGCAATATATTCTCTGACTGAAAAGCTTTGTATATTTCAATGCTTTTAAATTTCAGATTATTGAAAACTTCCTGGACAGATGAAGAGGTTAAAGTTGCAACAGGAAATTCTTGCAGCAATGTGGTTGAGCATCCCTTGAAGCTCAACAGTTCCTATGCCATTGTGACGGTATTTAGATTCTATACCTTCTACCACATTGAATAGTTAATTTCTTATTTTTCAATTTCCTTTTAATTTTGGATACTTCAAAAGTAAAATTGAAGCACAATTTGCCCAGGGTTCGTCTGGAACAAGGGGACCCAATGGTGAGCCTTTAGCGACTTCATATCACTCCAAGTTTCTTGGAACTGTTGACTACTTATGGTGAGTAGCTTCTACTAATATAGATGTAAAACATAAACTAGTTGAGAGTTTGGTGACTTTTAGTGTTGGTTTTGTCTTACAGGTACTCAGAATGTCTTGTACCTACAAAAGTTTTAGACACCACTTCAATTGACGTACTCCAGAGGACTGGTGGCCTTCCATACAAGGTAGTAACACTAGAGATTTATACTAACTGGTGACTTCTAAGGAGAAGATTGAGAGTTATAGTGGTTAATGGGATTTACTATGACATTATAATTAGGAAACTTGTGCGGTTGTAAGCTGCCACAACCAAATTGTTTTTTCCAGTAGTAATTATGACACGGGTCTAGTAAATCTTTTTTTGCTGAATACGGTATGGTAAATCTAATAGTATTATATGGCCAAAATAAAGTAATCAAATGTAAGACTAGTATAATACATATTGCTTTTCTAATGTTATGCTTAAATCCAAATGGTGTTTTGACCCTTCTCTCTCCTACCCAATTATGCAGAACGTAGGCAGTGATCATTTGGCCTTGGTTTCTGAATTCGCCTTCACAACAGCCACTAATGTGAACAACAATGCGACTGTGTCATAAACCTCAGCTGCAACCAAGCATCCTTAGACGAAAATGATTTCTTAAAACATGACTAGAAGCGGATCTAAGTCAATCCTGGAATGGTTACAAAAATTTTGAGTTCGTTTTGGTAACTAAGATTGTAGATGTCAAGTAATAGAGAAATTAATGAGATCACTGTCCATCTCATATTACAGTTTAACTGGTTAAAGCTTAAAGGCTTTCATGAGATGCATGTTCTTTTTGTTTATGTTCATTTTCATAAGCATGTAGAAGGCAATGTGAGTTTTCACATATTGGTGAACAGCAAATATCATCTCACTTTCTCTCTCTTCCCCACCTTATTTGCCTATTCTATCTGTTCTGGGCTGGTGCACTTTCTGACTTTCATAATTCTGGCCAAACTCCAGATTCAACAAGTACTCATAGTGCCTTTGAAAGAAATATACTACTAAGTGCTTAAGGCGCATGTCTCATTCTTTTACTCAGTCTCAGACTATCTACCAGATCAAAGCCCCAAAGACTATACTTTTGGTCTTTACTGGCAAAGTAATCAAATTATCTATGTCAACTTTTACATTGGCAAGACTAGAAAAACTAGTCTTGGTCAAATTACAATCTATAAAGCTAGTTACAATATGTGAACAACATGAAGCACTCTTTTAGATGCTCAGTGAAACAACATACTTCAGCCAGGAAAAAACAAAACAAAGCAAAAGAAGAGGCAACAGAAAAGATATAGATACAGCTTATATCGTATGCGACATCTTTGACCCTCTAAATGTAAAAGCAATGCTATACCTCAGTCATCACCAGTTCCGTCTTCATCTTCGTTGTCTTCATCCTCTTCATCCTGTTTGCTTTCACTTGCTTCAGTTTCACGAGATAACTCCTCTTCCACCTTCCTCTTCTTCTTCACTTCCTTCACTTTGGATGCTCCAGCCTTCTTTCCGGCATTCTTCTTTCT
The DNA here is from genome assembly GCA_007844105.2 of Rhamnella rubrinervis. Lineage (NCBI taxonomy): Eukaryota > Viridiplantae > Streptophyta > Magnoliopsida > Rosales > Rhamnaceae > Rhamnella > Rhamnella rubrinervis. Next base: position 12,893,812 of record CM017585.2, read on the forward strand.
GAACTCTGGAAGGGAACCAAGAAAACAAGGTCATTAACACTCAAAGAATGATTTTGCGAAAATGTTATGCTGCCAATTCTAAACTTTAAGGTGGTATGTTTGGTTTTGGAATCCAGGATGGGTACATAAAGGAAAACTGAAAGGTCGAGCTCAAGAGTGCTTTTTCTAACTTTTCCAGCTCCTTTTTGGGGGGTTAGTAATTTATACTCAACTATTCTTCCCAAAGATTAAAACAAATATCCATATGAGGCAGCTGCATTCTCTTTAGATCAAGAAAAAATTCAAATAGCCACCATTTGTCAGTTAAGCATGACAACTGAATATGCAATCAAACTACTTATTCTATATAAACATCAATCACTATAACCATTTCAGAAGATAACCTTCTGCCAAACACATTAATGCGAGTAAAAAATCAAAATCTTAGTATTCAACACCTGTACATTTGAACCAGATCTAGAGGCTAGGTACAAGATTTTCACTTAAAAATCTTCCTAGTAAATTCCAAATTAGAACTATAGGCACTTGGAACTTTGAACTGTAATTCCATATTTTGAGTAAGATGTATCCTCAACTTGTTGATAACTTTTCTTGAAGATTCCATAAATCAGTCTGTAACCCTTGTATGTTTATATAAACACATTTATTATATCTAATATCGTACACACTCACCCTTCATCCTATATTTAGTGACCAGTTTGACAATTGCTCAATCCTCAACAAAACACAATCAAATGCAGAATACCTCCTTATTCGCAAAATTTAATTTCTCACAATCGACTAATTGAACTAATCTCTATAGTACATAACTGGACCATCGTAATAGAGTTTCCACCAACTTATCCTCAATCCTTGAGGCTATGTTTTTGCAGTACGTTAAAATTTTGACTAAGAGAAGATTATCAGTTAAGCAATACCTTAAATGAGTTTCCATCATTTTATCTCCAATCCAAGGGTTCTATATCCCAACCTTAAAAGCAATTCAATATCTCCAATTCATACCCCACCATTGATTTACACAGCATTAAATCAACCCCCGCATTCTCATCACACATTTCATGGAAACGCTTCCATACCCCAGGAAAAAAAAATACTACAAAATTACCATTCCCATTTTTTGTTTGGACGGAAAAAATACAAAACATAAAGGTTCAAGATTAGTAGATAAAGGGTATTATAGAAGTCCATGAATGAATCATATAAGGAAGTGAAACAGGGAAAATGGCAAAATCCCATTTTACAATTTCCATTGCCAACAAATAAAGCAGACATATATACATACAAAGATGGAAGTAGGAGAGCACTAACCGGAAAGAGAGGCCTTAAGAGGCTTGAGAACCTCAGGGAACTCAATCTCTTCCACTGCTTTCAATACGTCGTCGCCGCTGATTGTTTGCCTCTTCGACTCCTTGCAGATGTCGTTCGCACTGCTCTCAGTTACCAAGTTCCCATTTTCACACACGAGGATTCGGAATTCAGCCAACAGTACTTGCATTTTCTCTCAGAAAATTATTAAATCAAAATAAAAATTGGGAGGGGAAGAGAGTGCATACGTGGCAGAGAGGTAGTGGATGAAGATACGCGCGCTCTCGGAGAAAGCGAGAAGCGCGTCTTTGTGAACGTTGATGTCGCCGTCGGGGGAGCATTGGTTCAGCTTATCCTTCACTACACGGCGCACGATAGCCCTCGGCAGCTCCTCCGCCTCCGACACTGCTTTCTCCATCGTCGTCTCTGTCTTTCTCTCTCTACACTTCCAATGAAAGAAAAACCTAACAATTTGGGGGTCTTTTCCCGCCAGGACCGTACCTAAAGAATCAGATGGGTCAACAAAAAATTTATTTTAAAATATATATAACACAATTTATATTTATTTCTTTGTCAAAAGCTTTTTATTTCTTATATATAATTAAGTTTTTGTTCGACAAAATATAAAATTTATATGTTCACAACTGGTATTTAATCATTTATTACTTTTAGTAATGATTTTTAATCAATATTCAATTAGATAGCATGAAATACTAGAGAAATCTATTAAAATGTAAATTAATTATTCTAAATTCATACTAATTATAAAATTAAAATACTAATAAAATTATATACGCTAATAGAATTATAGATTGATGATCCATATTGAAATTTTTTTTATTATTAAAATTTTTTTGAATAGTTTAACTTACATTAATTTTGTATAATGTAGCTTTTGCATCATTATGTTTTAAGAATTTGAAAAGCATTTAAAGGAAGTTTTTCAAATAAAATTCACTTTTCAAAATAAATAGTATTTACCATTTTAACAACTAATTACAAATATTTGTTTGTCATGTATATCAAATAGTATATATAATTACATAAATCAAACGAGTATTTATTATCCAATGTATTCATAAAAAACAAATTGTATATATGTTTTGTTCTTTTTCCTCTTATATATTAATGCATATATAAATCACAAACATGTATTACAATTCCATGAGTAGATTATAGATCTTTTAGATAAACATTTTTTGTTGGGAATATTTTTATAAAAAAAATAGCTGTTGTGTTAATTTAAAAGGGAAGTAATACTTCAGTTGTGTATGAAAAAAAAAATGTATTTTGTGGGCTTTGTATGCCTTTGTTAATGCAAGATTATTTCTACCAAAATAAACCAATTCATAGAAAATCATAATCTTAAATACCTACAACATCATTTTGATAAAAGGAAAAATCTAGTAATTACGAAACAATAAATAAAATAAAAAAGAGTCAGGAATTAACTAATTAAAGGTGCATTATGATTTCTAACATTATTAGATAGATGTTCGAACCAGTTTACATACACCTCAATTAGTCCCTTTTTGGACAGTTTAACGCCATTAATATGCACATGAATATATTGCCATAAAACTCTTAAACATCTCCCTTCTTCTAAATATATATATATATATATATATATATAAATGAATATATCTAAAAAAAAAAAAGACACAGAAGACATATATTAAATTTAAAAATTATATTTATAAATAATATTTTTTATCATAAATTATGAATTTTTATAAGTGATAAGTACTATTGCAGCCACGTAAATGCGACACTTGTCCATTTGTGATAGATGGCCATCGAAAGTTCAATTATAACGTGACATAAATGCAAAATTCATTTTCTTAATTTGTTATATGCCATATGCATTGATTGATTGATTATGGTATGGAGCATAACATGACATAAATGCAAAATTCATTTTCTTAATTTGTTATATGCCATATGCATTGAATGATTGATTATGGTATGGAGCATACACAGGCAATGCAATCACTATTTAAGAACGTCTTTAGGGTATATTTTAGTGGTAATATCAATTTATCTCATCTATGAAAATTTGGATCGAGTAGCCATCAAATATTCATAGCATTTATCTATTTATTTCCATAAAAAATTAAATTACAGAAAAAATTACTATTCAAGAACAGCGAGAACAATATAATATCATGGGAAAATTATGTTTAAAACGATGTGGTAGGCATCTTGAATTGGTGATTTATTGGGCGAGTCTCACAAATTCACCACCATTGTTCTCCTTCACAAGGTTCTGTTCCGCTTATCTTCTAAAATGGCCACTTTTATTATTCTTATTTTTTTACTTGATAAATCTAATTAAGAAATGCTCTTATTTCTCACATGAAATAAATTAAAGAATTAACATTATTTTTTTATTATTTATTCACTAGTTAAATAATTAACGTTTATTTCATTGTTTTAGAAAACGTTTCCCGACTTCAAGAAATGCCGTGCTCACATGGTCAGCGAAAGAATGTGGGACCCAGCACCAGTCGGCTTCACATTTACGAATCGTGGCATAAACCAGAAGTTGAAAAGGCTGTGGAATTTCATTTCCATCTCCGCCGTCCACTTCTCAACGAGCGGCCTACAAACTTCAACGGTCAAGATCAACCCATAGGCACGTGGTCGTAGATATTGGAAAGACACAATCACGCTCATACTTACGTGTACACATAATCGACACACGGATGCAGTAGAAACCGACACATATCATCCGAACCAGTGGGGTACCTCCACGTAGACCCCATCAAAACCGACACCCAGGTAACTTCAACGTGCGGCATAAACAGAAATTGCTTGCTTTGCTTTTATTAGTCTCTTCTTCTTCAGCGAAGCAGAGGAAAATCCATGGAGCAGAATCGTCTTCAGCTGAAAATGCCTCTGATGTAGTTGGTCTTCTCCTTTTCCCACGCTCTCTTTTTTCGGAGATTTTTCCCAAATTTCGGTGCTGCTTTTTTTTCTGCAACTTCCCGTTTCGTTTGTTTCGGATTGATTTCTCGCATTGTTTTCGATATTTTCGCGCATTGGTTGGGAAGAGGGAAAAAAAAAATCTAAAAGATCAAAACCAAATTTCGTACAAATGATGCAGCAATTCGTTGACAGCGTTTTGGCTGTCACTAAAGAGTGAGCCCCCTTTTCCGATTCTTTTTCATCTTCCTTCTTCTTCATCATATATATCTATATATATATGTATGTATGTATGCTATATATATATATACATATGTATGCATGTATTTGTATGTATGCATGCATGTATTATTGTATGTGATTGATTATCTTAATATTTGTGTCTGGTAGATTTTGTTGTTGGGGGCTATAGAAGGTGGATTTTTCGGGATTTTTGATTTTTCGGGATTTTTGATTGGGTCAACTGAGGGGTTACAAAGGTAGAGTTTTTATTGAGAATTACTGTTGGGAATTTATGGTTGAGGTTGGAATTGAAGATTAGGGATTTCATCAGATTAATGTCTGCGATTTTCATCTTCTGGAAGTTTATTTTCATCTTTTGGTAGTTTATTCTGAAGGAGAGGAGATTTAAACTGAGGTTTGCATGTGGAGTTATGATCTTCTCATTAGCGAATTGCAAATGCGAAATTTGTCGTTCGCGTTTTGATCCTTAAAGAAAAAATTGTTTACGATTTTCTTTCTTTTAAAGAAAAAAAGAAAAAAGAGAAAAAAGAATTTGTTTAGTCGTTTGCAACCAATTATTATTTAGAAGAGAGATGAGGGTTTCTTTGTTTGTCTCATTGTTGGTTTATTAATCCGTTGCTTGCATTTGTAGAAAACCCTGTCTTCTCAATGATAAACTTATTATTATTTGATTGATTGCTAACATTAATGTTGTTGTGTGTGTGGGATTTTGGTTTTTACGTCTTGTTGTTTGGTTTACATATGCATCCAAACTTACTAATTGAAAATTGCGCTGAGGAAGATGGGTGATATTAAGGAGAATTGTATGGTTTTGTTTGGTTTGAAATTTTGAAAAACTTTGGCAAAAGTGCTTGGAAAGAAGCGAGGGGGGTTAAGGCTGCTTGGTTTATGTATTGTATGGCTACGGCAAAAAAGTGGAGATGGTGCCTTGTTAGAAGCATGGGTGAGGTTAAATTGTAGATGAAAATCTAATTTCAAGAACTGAGCGGGGGAGGACATACGGAGAGTACTAAGTTGAAAAGACTAGGATCCATGTGGTTGTGTATGTCTGTGGATGTGATGTTTTTATTTGGGTGCTAGTATTGGCATTGTATTCTTTTATGTTGATTAGGCATTATGTACTACGGATATTGAAGCTTCCAAATTATATCCCTTTTAAAGTTATTTATCTTTGGATGACTACCATTGCCTTGTGTAGCCCTTTAACTACTTTTTGTGCATCGTGATCACTGGATAAGCATTTGTGTTTGGTTTTGGTTTTTAGTGCAGGTCGGTAAAGACATTGACTTATGAGTCTCTCAACAATATTGCAAGGCTGATTAACGGAGTGTCAGCACTATTACTGGTTTTTATACCAGGGAAGTCTACTATTCTTGAAGGTATTCATGGCTGGGAGCTCAGACCGACGTTTTGTGGACCTCGATTTCCACGTTGGATGGAAAAGTAAGTTTTGACGATTCTGGTGATTACTCTCGTGGAACTGATTATTTCTGATATTAGCATGTGGATTTTAGTTCTTATTTTTCATGTTTGAAAAAAATAATGTATATGGATGGTTCCATTAGTCACAATGCTTTGCCTTCTGTGCAAAATGGAATTTGTAGCTTGCTTTCAAATTAGTTAGGGAAGGATATGAAACTGCTGATCATGCAAAACACCCTCTCCCTCCCTCTGTCTTTCTGGAAACAGAAAATGAATCTATTCAGTGAATGGTTTATATTATGCTTATTAAACGTTTTAAAATTTTTAACATCTCCCATTTCTCCTTGATGTTTAGTGGTGTGTCATCTTTCAATCGTTTCGTTCATGAGCTTTCTGTGGATTCTGATACCTCAAGCATAGAATACTCATCTGGAGAAGAAGATAATGATGGGAACATTTCTCCTCCATCGCCATTATCACAAAGTTCAAGGATCTCTAGGTCTAGTAATTTCTCAAAGTATGATAGGAGCCGGACTGGATGGATCACATCCATATTTCTGTGGATTTTGCTTCCAGCGAAATTCCTCCTTGGCATTCCATTTCGTCTTTTCCAATTGTCTTATAATAGATGGTCAAGAGCCACCATTGCCACTGAAAGTGGACATGCTTCAAAATTACGTTCTTTTAAGAAAATGCAGACTCTAAAGGATCATATTGTTCAGCGCACCACTGATAGGAGACGTGGAGTAATTGAGGTATCTTTTTGGTGTTTCTTTTACATCAGTCTTGAAAATTGAGATTCATTAATATCTTTTTTTTTCCCTTCTCAAATGGATATAGTTACATGCATTACATTTGTTTTTGCTGGTCTTTCATTTATACCCTACAGGATCTTCATTTAGCAATTGAGATCTCCATAGAAGCTATATTTGATATTTTTCACAAGGTAGCACATTTTCTTCTCTCCCCATCAAAGGCTTTCAGAATACTAGTTGGGTGGTACTCTTCAAGTGAAAGTGTTGGTAAAGATAATGGAGATTATGTTCCCACAGCTACACTTGGAGATAATGATCCTAGTCCTACAGAAAGGAGGACCTCTTTTCATCAGACACTGAATACAGATGCTAGGACATGTCAGGATGTTATAACAGAGCTTGGGTAAAGACAGTTATTTTGAATTATATTACTGATCGATTTATTTCTGGATTTTTTTTTTGTGTGCATTCTGATATCTCGCCTTTATAACATTCTCAGGTACCCTTATGAAGCTATACACGTGATAACTAGTGATGGATATGTCATTCTTTTGGAAAGAATTCCTAGGTACATTTCTTTCCTTTGAGTCAAATTTTAACTTTATTTAGATATTTTTGTCTGAAGTTAGCAGTTTGATGTTGCAGACGTGATTCACGGAAAGCTGTTTTCCTACAACATGGTGTTTTTGATTCATCTATGGGGTCAGTTGTTACTTTTCCAACTCCCTAACATGTGTGTTGATATCAGTAATTTCCAAGCATTCTGGTCAAACATTATCTTAAATTCTTAATCCTTTGTGTTATAACTTGTTTCTTTCTCTTTGCTTTCTAATGGGAAATATTTTTTTGTCCAGTTGGGTGTCTAATGGGATTGTTGGTTCGCCTGCTTTTGCAGCTTTTGATCAAGGTTTGCTTCATCTTGAAATTATTTTGCAGTTTGTAGAACAAAGTATTGGATTGTGGATATTCTAATGCTTTTCTATTTTGCAGGATATGATGTTTTCCTTGGGAACTTTAGAGGATTGGTTTCTAGGGAGCATGTCGATAAAAATATTTCCTCACGACAGTAAGTTTAAATGATTTTGTTTGAACTTCTTGTTTATTTGCTTTTGTAGTAAAGAATTATACTCGTGTTCATTTATCTTTTTAGAAACTTGTCTTCAAGGGAATGTAATACTGAATATTTTGATCGATGCAGGTACTGGCGATACTCCATCAATGAGCTTGGGATGGAGGATATTCCTGCAATGATTGAGAAGATTCATCAAGTAAAAACTTCTGAATTGATGCTTAGTCATCCTAATCTTGAGGAAGAAACAGGTGGTGATCAACCTTACAAACTTTGTGCAATCTGTCACAGCTTGGGAGGAGCTGCTATACTGATGTATGTTGTAACACAAAGGATTCAAGAGAAGCCACATAGATTCTCAAGATTGGTTTTATTGTCACCAGCTGGCTTCCATCATGATTCGTCTTTAATGTTTACGCTTGTGGAGCGTTTTTTTCTTCTTTTGGCTCCTCTCCTGCGACACCTTGTCCCTGGCTTCTACATACCAACTCGGTTTTTCCGTATGCTTTTGAACAAGTTGGCACGAGACTTCCACAACTACCCTGCAGTTGGAGGACTGGTTCAGACCTTAATCAGTTATGGCGCTGGTGGGGACAGCTCAAACTGGGTTGGAGTATTAGGGTTACCTCATTATAATATGAACGACATGCCTGGCGTATCATTTCATGTGGTTCTCCATCTTGCACAAATGAAGCGTGCAAGAAAATTTCGAATGTTTGACTACGGCAGTGCATCCGCTAACATGGACATGTATGGATCTCCGGAGCCATTGGACCTGGGTGAGTATTATGGGCTCATTGACATTCCTGTTGATCTAGTTGCTGGAAGGAAGGACAGAGTAATTTTGCCATCAATGGTGAGAAAGCACTATCAATTGATGAAGGACGCAGGTGTAGATGTATCATTCAACGAGTTTGAGTATGCCCATCTGGACTTCACATTCTCGCACCGCGAAGAACTTTTGGCATATGTCATGTCACGGTTGCTTCTCGTGGAGCCTACTCCTAAGCAGCAGAAGACTATAAAGTTGAAGAAGAAAGGACAAGCAGGACAGGCTAGTAGTTAAAATATATGTGTGAGTATCGAAAACCCATGGCACTTCCAATTGTTTTTTTGCTTCAGGATTTGGCATGAGTGTTGTACTTTAGGTTCAGATTATTGTAGTAGATTGAATACGTTTGCTTGTTCTTTTCCCATTCTGTAATTAGATATAGGTTTCTCTGTGTTGGTAAAATCTTTCCCACCAATTTTTGTGTGCGTGTAGTTTTGTAGTCTGAATTTATATCCTACAGTTTGTTAAAGTGTGATTGGTGGATGAAATCTGTTTTGTAAACCTGTAACCTTAATACTGTACAAACTGTTTTCTAAAAATGTATTTCTATTTTCCATCATTATACCACGTTTCTGAAACTCCAAATTGTTTCCTTAATGTTCATATTTGTTTTATTTTTTATTTTTGGGAGAAGCAGGACTTATCATACAATTTTCTGAGTTGGGTTTTTAGGAAGCACTTTGAATATTGGCATTTTGATTTCATGGGGCAGGGCATGCGTTTATACATTGTTTTCCAGCCAATATAGAATAATACCATACAGCGAAACCAACTCAGAGTAAAATGCCTTCATATGTATTCCACATGTCTTTGCATATTGCACACACAAAAGTGCTTCGAAATGAAAAATAACACACTATCTTTAGTCCTCGCAGGTACTTTCTCTACGTAAAACTAACTACGAGTCTCCTTGAAAACCTTATTTATTAAGACTAGCTACTAAATATATGTATATACACACACACATACACTTTGCTAAGCTCCTCTTTCTCTATCGATGTGGTTTCTTATGAGTACTGAAACCCGTTTGAGCTTAGCAGAGCCCATGCCAGTGCACCCCCATATGCTGCAGCCTCTTCAGTTTGTTGTCGTCCTCGTGCCTCTGGAAACTGACCAATTGGTGCTTCATCTTTGTATTCAGGATGCTCCTGCCAATTAATTTCCATGCTTATTTTACTTAATTATTATCGATTTTATACGCATATACATATACATATATATATATATATATATATATATATGGATGTCTTTCACATTTTCCAAAGCGTCGTGGAATTTATACACGCTTGAAATACAATAAATTAAGGACGCACACGTACCTCATGAAAAAGTGTGCCCATGAAGCGGAGGTCTGTCTTTGTTGGAGAAAAGATCAACGTCTGAGATCCCAAATTGAATCTTATACACTGCATAAAAAACCCAAAAAGAATGTTAAAAAAAAAAAAGGTGGTTTGTAATTAATAAATGCATATAGAAAATGCATGACAAGTGCTAACGAGCTCTTTCTTTTTAGTTCATAAATTTTGTGGTTAGCCATCAAAGACCATGATCTCAGAGTCTCCTTGGTATGTCCTGGTCCAAATTAAAGCATAGAAAAATACTGTAAGAATTATACATAAGCAATTAATTAACGTAATGTATAAGTAATTAATTAATTTCAACATTAACTACTACTACATATTGTACTTACGCTTTGCGGAACCTAGACTGTGGTAATAAATGATCCATTTGAAGTCTCCGAGGCCATTTTGCAGTGAGGCTGTGTGAGAGAGGACAAAAAAAGAAAAAAAAAAAATCTGACTTCAGTAATTTTCTAGAAATCAACTCAATAACTAATTAAGAGAATTACACAAAATATTAAGAAAACTTACGCATCTGGGGCATATACCTTTTTGTAGGCCTGTCACACAAGGAATTGAAAGTTAAAATCACAAACATTTGCATGCATATAAATTAAAATAATATGATAATTAATTAAATTGTAGCACTTTTTTTTTCTTTTTTAATTTTAAACCTGGTAAAAACATAATTACATCATGAAAATATTAAACGTATTCAAGCAAGTCATATATATATATATATATATATATATGCAATACCTATGTAAAAAATAAAAAGTAAAAAAAGAGCCAATTAAATAAATTAATTTCTATGTGCGAGACAATATTTATATCCTTATGGTCTCAGGCTGGTGAAACGAACTTACCTTTGCTCGGCTGACCAGAATAAGCTGTTCTTGATACTGTGCAGATATACTTCCCTAAGAGTATATATATATTCAATAAATTAATAATCTTCAACAATATGACACTGTAAAACTGAATAATTCATTTTCTCCCAAAATATATATTTTCCTGAGAAACAAACAAAAAAATTTATACCGACCAAGCTGGTTCGTATCTCTCATTTTCATATACCACGTTGGGTACAACAAAAGGCCCCATCCCACCATTGATTCCAGGAGGTCGATTTCCCGCCGTTGAAGCATGAGTACTGGATCCTGCACCTCCGTACAATTCCTCCATATGGTTTTTAAAAGCACCAACCTGGTGGTGGTTGCCATTGTTAATGCTCAGTACTCTACCACCTTGATCACTTCGTCTCGACCTTGTCAAAGCTTTCGGGCCTGGCACCGACCTCTGTTGCAGATTATGATTACCATTATTATTATTATAATTCCCCCACGACGACCTCGGAGCCCCAGAATATGGCTGGGGAACTCTACTCCTGCTGTTGGTTATTCTAATATTCACAGCACCAGAAGAGGTACTAGCAGAGACCCTCGGTGAACCAGCAGAAGAAGTTGTTTGTGCACTGCTTTTGGCTGTCCAATAACAAAAGCTTCAGGTCTTGTTGCTAATGGCAAAAACAACGTCGTCTTAGTGCTTGAATTACGCAGATGATCTCTCGGTACTGGAAAGGACCTATTATTAGACACCGTAGTGGCAGTTACACTGTCTGTTGTGTGTGCCGATCCCAAGCTTTGAAAATGGTGGTTTTGATGATTATTTACCATTCCAAGTAATGTTGATGATGAAAAGTCATAGAGCTTGATCCTGAAGCATTAATGGTGGGAGCAACAAAATAATGATCAGTAATGTACAAAGAACCACTGCTTGTAGTCTTCTCTGTGCTTTGTTGCATTAAAGTCCCCATTAGGGTTTCTAGTTCCGGGATTAATAACGGCGGTGAGGACATCGAGGTCTGGTGATCATGATGCTGACTTTGTAATACTGTCCTCCCTCCATTGATAAACCTAGTCTGATCGTGTACTAGTACTGATGCTCCTGAGCTTTCACTAGCTTGATGTGATTCAATAATGGAGGATCTTAGGAATTGAGATGAAAATCGATCATTATCGGAATGATGAGCGTGCAGATGATGATCATTGTTAAAGCTTTGGTAATCCAGTGCCATGATTTCTGCCATTGACATGGCTTCGTACTGATTGATCTGACATTGATAAGAAGCCAACAAAGGTGACGAAGAATAAGTTTGTGGAGTTCGCTGAGCAGTATTTGTAGCGGAAACAGTATTAGTAGTAGTTGATGGAACAGGCTGTATTTCCGCAGCTGAAGAAACTACTGTTGCAGCAGGTTCCTACACATATGAAAATTACTAGTTATAAATCGGGATACATATATATATATATACATATATATATATATTTAGGATTTTCTCAACTACCGATAACTTATATATACTGAGTTACAACCAGCTGATATAGTATTTGATATGGACAAAAATATAAATATATAATATTTATTATTTTTTAATTTTTTTCACCTGACCTCGTATAAATTGATCTATTTTACTTTACTGTAACCCACAATATATGAGCTACGTAATACAAGAGAGCAGCTTTGACACATATATATTTATAGCTTTGTTATGCTAAAACTTACGCCCACTGTACAAAGCTATATATATAGTGGCTATAGAAAGCGTGTACGCTTTCCTTATAGAGCGCTGATTGCATCTAATCACGGTAGATGATTACATGCAACCAGTTTTGCATTTTACAAATGCAGGCACTTCATAAAGAAAGCGCGAACGTTTTCCATAGCAAATATACATAGATGTAATTCAGTATATATATTGAAGTATTAGATTTGTGGACTTACCACTTCTCCTATGCTTTCAGCAGGACTATGTTGAATAGCTGGGGTGGGTTCATTCAGTATTTCCCAAAGAAAATCCATATCCTCTTCTGAAATCATAAACCCATTAATATTATAATTTATGTTTTTGTGTATCAGAATTATCAATTTGGTTTGACTTACATATATATATACACATCTTAAGAGGTTATATATATATAGTATAACCAAAGTGTTAGATATGTGAATTTGCTTGTATTTTGGTGCAATTTTATTGATAATTTACTTATATTTTGTTAAGTTTGTTTCCTAAAAAAAATGACAGTATTTATATTTAATAGGGCTTGGACATATATAATATATGGTCCCATTAATTAACAAGTCAAAATAAATATGAGAGATCGAGCTTGGGGACGGCTAACAGTTCATTTTTGTATCATCATTATTATTACATTGATATAAATCAATTCACGGTTAATTTTTAATTGTTTAGATATAACCAGATCAGTTAATTTTTCTTCGATATATGTTATTTCAATTCCTATATTAGTTTAATATTATTTCTAAATTAACTTAAAAAATAAGCCAAATCAAATTATCAAATGTTGTTTATTAATTTTAATTAGTATATTGTTAATTAATTTTAATTACTATATTCTTTTAAAATATATGTTTAATAAAAAAATATTTATATATTTCCACCCATTATACTTTCTTTTTCGGAAAAAAAAATAGCAATAAGTACTCATGCAAAGTCTCTTTAGCTAATTAAATTTCTCAAATTAGAGAGAGAAAAAAGAAGATTAAGAAGTATATTATGAAGTAATTAAATTTTAAATAAACTAATTAGTCATCCATAACTTGCATTTATGAATGATTAATTATAATTTAATTTATCAAGGAAAAAAAATTAATTAATGCACAGATCGGGCAAACAAAAAATTACCTGAAAGCACAGGACCAAGAAGATCATCACCACATTGGGAAAGTGAAGACGAATTCGAATCGAATTCCAGAGAAACATGATGAGACGTACTTATGATTTGTTGTCGTTGATTATTTAATAATATTGCAGCTTTTGCCTCTGGGAATTTTTCGGAAATTAGAACAAAAAAATCTGGTTTCTCATCATTTCCATCATTATTATTCACCGATCCCACTTCACTAGTTTTATCATTTCCCTACAATATAATATTCACATATATAGTCATATACATCCTTATATATCATTAATGGGATATTAATTAATTCATGCATATATATATATATATATATATATAGATGTATAAATAAATAAATAAATAAATACCATGGCCATGTTGTATAATTGTATTAGTTTTGGAAGCTGCATTGGGGAAATGATTGATAAAGATACACCACACTGCATGTATGGATTAAAACACAAAAAACATTGTCAGATTATATATAATATTATGCATGTGAATGAACATTAATTAATAGTCTGATTGGTAATACAAAGTATCATATATATATATATGGGTTTTGCATATAGATATGTATATTTATAATTACCTGAGCATATGAGTTAGCTACAGTTTCGACATCACCCAAACACCACTCAGTTTGGAGACCCAGAAAACCACCATTCTTAATAATAGGCATATATAATGGTCTTGGCAAGCTATTAGGGTTGCTTGAAGCCACTAGAATACAATGCCTTTCTCCACCACCCACCGCCACTTGTTGTTGATAAGTTTCAACTCCATTAGGTTGTTTTGGAAACATCTGCATGCAGAGATTTAACGAATAATTAATTTTATTAAAAAAATATATTGATAATTAATTAATGATTAATTGATATTGGTACTGATGGACACAAAATTTGCATAGGAACACTTCCAAATTTTTCTTTTTTACGAATGTAGGTTTTTCTTTGTCGAATTTATGCGTACCACAAGAGCTTCAGCAAGGCCTTCGGCGATGGCAGATTCAGTAAGAGCACCACCATTGAAAGGTAATGCGGCTAACCATTCCATGAACTTGTTCACATCCCTTGTCCAGCTACTTGGTTGCACTAACCAACCTGCTCAAATTTATTTTTGAATTATATATATATATATATATATATATATATATATATATAGGCGTTAAAGTAGGTTTAATTAATTAGGCTGCACCTTAGCATATGTATTTATAATATATAGCACACAAATATTACCTTTATCGAGTCCATGAGACTTGTACTCAATCAAACCGAGCTCTACAATTGAATCTGCAAAAGACTCCTATAGAAGCAAAATCAAGAATAAGATTTAATTGTAACTGATTAATTGCAAGTTAATCATAGGGATTGGTTAGAAGGAAACACTTTTCTGGATAATTGCCCATATATGGTATATTAATAATTATATATCATATACATCAACTTGGAAATTAATTAAGTACTTACCTGCAGCTGCGTTTGGAGGCAGAAGTACCTGTAGAATAAGTAATATTTTAGTTATTAAATATGTGTATGTCTTTAAAGATAGGAATTTAATTAATTAATTCCAATTACAACGAAACTAAAAGGAGCTAACTATGTCTTAATAGCTAGCTAGAGTAATATACTTCATGTCTCAAATGACATTTTGTTCTAAAATATAGATATATGTGGCCTTTTTAATTGACTAATTAATTAGATGCATCACATAATTACAATTTTTTTTTCTTCTCTTTGCTTAGTCATTTTTAATTTTATATTATAATCTTCGTTTTTCTTTTAAGGGATAAGAATGTCTATTAATTTTTAATTAGATTAAATTGCTCCACTACTATATATAGTTCTAAATTAATGTAGTTTTATGCTCTTATTTTTTTTTCAAAGTAATTAGCATAATATCAAATAAGTCATTTTACTAGATCTTCTGTTAGAGAGCTTGAAAAATTTGTCTGCTTGACATACACATGTAATTAATCAATCTTCATGCACAATATTTACTTGACTTGAAGAATTTTTTGAAATAAAATTAATTGAAAAAAAATTACCAACTTTGTTTTAAAAAATTCTCTAATTCAAGAATATTTTGTTTCTCTCTATGCATAACTTGTCTAGTGAATGTGGTTCATGTCATCAAACTCTAATAGAATGAAACATTATTTAAACAATAAACAAACATAGTATAAATTTAGTATATATGATTTAGATTTTATAGTCCTTTAAAAAATATATTTTTATAACATAATACAAATTTCAAATTCGAAAAAACCTTTTTAAAAACGGCGTCAACGCATATACGACATATATTAACTTGTTGTTTTGCATCGATCATGTAATAATCTACATGTAGTCTGTGGCTTAGTATTGATCATATTCCGTTACACATGACGATTACTCATATATAACCGAAAATGATTATGAAAAAGAATATATTCATATTGCGGCTGAAAGAGTATATTTGTATGTACCATACAGGTAATTACGTAAGTTTGGAAATTAAATTGTTGGCTTTCGATATGGACCAATTTTATAAAATATAATTGATCTTGTTCAAATTCATAAAATTTAGTTTCAAAATCACAACCTTAACAAATTGATCAATGGTTACAACACAATGACTAAAGAAAGTATATATAGTACCTTAATTCGTTATATAAACCAGAATTTTACAAAGTGGTCATCTCTTTTTAACAACACTAACTTCTTCATATATAGTAAAGTCAACTAAGAAATTCGCATAATTACTACTTTCTTAACTCATCAAGACAGTTGCATCAAAATAATTTAACCCAAATTTATACCATTTTCATCGATAATTTATTCCTACCTACTTATTATTTTTTAATAATATATAATTTCACAGTACCTACAAATGACACATGAAGCTAAAAAAAAAAGGCCAATAATTCCTCCATAAAACAGAAGAAGAATGATTTATATGCATGTAGATTATTACATATAATATATTTCACCCTAAAAGTGACTAAAATGAAAATGAAACACCTTAAAAGAAGAAAAAAAATTATAGCATGCTTTTCTTCCCACTAAATCAAATCAAAGAAAGAATTTTAAAACATAATAAAAACCAATATATATTTTCAAGAAAATTGTTATTAAGAATTAACAGATCTATATTATTATCAGTTATGTGTCCACAAAACACCTTTTTTATCAAAGCTTAAGTTGCATGGAGCCAAAGGACTTGTTTCAACTTGACACCGACAAAGAAACACCCATCAGATTTAACAACAAAAATAAACCACTGCATGGTCCTCAAGACAATCATCACCGACTGTAAAGAAAATTCTGAAACCCAACATGCATAAACTCAAACAGACAATTCTGAGAAAACAAACATATGTGCGCGACAAAATAGATTCATCACCAAGAAATTAAACCACAGAAAGAACAATCACAAGCAATGTAAGAACATGATGATCATCTGGCAGATATAATATTAAACCAGATACAACCGTGTAGAAAGCAGTATTTAAAGTGAGAGAGAGAGAGAGATGAAGAAAACATAAACCTGAGGATTCTGTCCAGGTAGTCAGAGAGAATGGTAGGCCAGAAGGGACGTGTAGCTGCTGTACCGTCCACAACGACGACTAGCCACTTCACTGCCATGGATTCTATCTGCCGTGACCTAAGAGAGTTTTGCAGAGCTCAGAGAGAGAAAAGTTGATGGTAGTGTGTGACAAAATTGCAGTTTCGGAAGGTGCTTTTTATGCCCTCATTCTCTGCCGAGTGGCTGCTTTTGGACACGTATTTTCTGCTCTTACTCCCTCTCCCTTACACTATATATGTTTCTTTACCATAACATACATAATATTAGGTAATATTTTCATTAATGTAATTGTTTAGTGTGTGTGTGTGTATAAGCTTAATAATTAAATTAGGTAATTATATATAAGGTGAAAATTACTAATTTATTGTTTGATCATATAATAAAAAATTTTAATTTAATTTAATTACGAACGGAACAAATTAACAAGATTTGAGAACTATATATTGAAAAAAAAAATGTATTAAGCTTATATATATAATTAATTTAATTTCGTTTTCTTTGAAAAAAAAATAAAAAATTGAAACATATATTGATATGTAATTATTATATACGTTACATGCATAAAGTAAAAAAAAAAATAGAGATTTAAGAGAAGCACATAATTAAGTAAAAAGAGAAATAAGGAAGCGAAGATGAGGGCAAAAAGGTAAAAAGGAGCAAAAGGATGGTTTGGGAGTTGGTGCAAAAAAATGGAAGTGTGTGAGTGAGTCAGGTGGGTGTATGACTGTGTGACGGTGTGTGGTGCAGTTAGAGATTTTCAGATAGTTTCCGCCAACTGTCACCACATAATTAATTATCTTTATCAAAAATTATTTTATTTTATATAAACATTTCTACGTACAAACAAAATCACCAATTTATTTACTCTAAACAAACTCAAACTACACCTGTGGCTTTTTCCTCCATGTCTCTCACTCAACTCTATACATATCTATAATTACCAATATTAGCAAAAAAGAAAGTATTAATTAGCAATTAATAATATAAACAATAAAAGCTTTGAATATATGAATTTATTCATATTTTAATTGAATAAATCTTATAAGTCAGTCAAAAATAACATATGTGATCTTAAGAGTTATTAATTAATACAAGTTTATAAATACTATAAGATATATATTATGTTTTTATATATTTCAATGACACCTTGAAAATTAGTTATTAAAGTGCTAGCTATTACAGAACAATATTATATAAGAACAAATTTCCAAAATTCGAGAAAATTAGAAAGAATAAATTGGAAAAAAAAAAACTCATAGTTGATATAATATCAAAATATTATTCACTACCAAAGTTTTACCTGAGGCTCTACTTATTCTTGAACAGCCACTCACAGCAAGTGGTATAAATTTTGTTTTTCTGCCTCTAGTATTTATAATACTATATTTCATTTCCTACAAATTAATCAAAACTGGTATAAATCTTGCATTTATCACATTTGATGAAGAGAAATTAATGAATCAATAGAAATGAAATCTGGATGCAATATTTGAATTCATTAATTGCGCTGGTAAACGACAGCATTTAGATAGACTAATCCTTACATAATAAACGACGAACATCCAAAGTGGTGATAATGCTCCTAATTGTAGTTCCAAATTTACACACATCTCAGTCTCTCTCTCTCTCTCTTTTTTTTTCTTTTTTTTGTATATATATTTTTCACATATTTTGTATTATGGAGTCTGGTAGGTCAAATTATTTAAAAAGTTAAGTCAACTTAATTTCCACCATTGGGATTTCTATTCATAAGGTGAAACACATATCTAATGTAAATTTCTTCTTAATTAGTCATATTCAGAAACCTATAGGTTTTCATTACAATGACAAATAATGCAATTAATGAATCTATAGAAATGAAATCTGGACTTAGTATTGAATTCAGTAATTGTGCCCTCGCTGCTAAACGATAAGACTTAAAAAGAAGAAATCTTTAAGTAATAAACGACAAACATCCAAAGGTATAACAATGCTCCTTTTATGTTAATTATTATTATGGAAAAGTTTTAATGAAGCGCAATTACCAAATAAAGTTTTTGATCCTGGACAATACATAACAAATGTTCTCTGAGCCCTACAAATAATAATAGCATGTTTGGAACTGTTTTTTAAATAAAAAAGTATTTTTTTCATAAAAAAATAATTTTAAACATATTTGGTAAAAAAATTATAAAATAATTTTTTTTTATAAAAATATAAGTTCATATATAAACTCTTTAAAAAATTACAAATTAAAATTTTTTAAATCCTAATTTGAAAAATAAATAACAAATATTTTCTAAACTCTATAAATAACAAAACTCTCCATGAATAAAAATATATACTCGTAGTTTATAAGTTCTCTAAAGAATCACAAATTAGAATTTTCTAAACTCTAATTTGAAGAATACATAACAAATATTTTCTAAACCCTATAAATAGTAAAGCTCTACATGAATAAAAATATGCATTCATAATCTACATACAAGCTCTCTAAAAATCACAAATTAGAGTTTACATAACCTAATTTGGAGAATACATAATAAATTTTTTCTAAACCTTATAAATAGCAAAGCTCACCGTGAATAAAAATATACACTCATAATCTACAAACTCTCTAAAAAAATCACTATCTACAGATTGATTTGACTATTAAAAGGTCTTTAGGCTAGCAATACCGCCGATTCAAAAGCCACGTGATGGTTGTTCTCCCTTTTGTAGGTTTATCAATGGAACTGGGATATTAGTTTTATGATTGTACAATTTTTTCTATTAATAATATTGAGATTCTCAACTACATACTATAAAATCAAAAGCTATCTTGTTGCATTACGTTGAAGGCTATGATGGATTAAATTGCCACACTTCTGTCAAATAAATAAATAACAAATACGAGTGATATTCATTTTAATTTATGCACAGCTCATCTGTTTTTAAGAATAAGGCCCCCAGGTACTTTCGGTCACTCTTTATCTCTGTTAGTAGTGCACATGCAGTCCAAACGGTGTGGTAAATAGAATTTCGCTCAGTTCAAATGCAGATTATTACAGGCCTGGATTGAGCCCAAATTAGATTTGAGAAAGCCCAGAATTACTTTAACAGCGGTACCCGACCCGTTGCTCAACCGAACCGGTTATGACTTGTTATTGGAAGGGTCCACCGTCTAACGCCTTTCCCGAGAAAATCAAGTGAAAGGAAAGGAGAGCGAGGGGGAAAATGGTGGGTGGCGCTTCGAAATGGGCATATTTCCGGATCATCGCAGGCACCATTCTCGGTGGCGTTCTAGGCTTCTACGTCATGCACCGGGTTGAGATAAGCTACAAGGTCAGATTTTTTTTTCCCACTCTATTTCTAGAGAGCTCTGTTTGGCTGCTAAGAAACCGGGACGGAAATTGAAAATTGCAGGTGTCCCAGCTACCTAACGGTGGCTTATAAATCTTAAATTTGATTTAAACATGCTTAATATAGTTTTGTTTTTCTGTATTCTTTCTAACTTTGAATCTGATTTATGTTGGATGTTGCGGGTGTTTGATTTTGGGAATTTTTTGGCTTCGACAAATACAGGAGAAGATGAATGAGAGATTGAAAAGGTATGAAAGCGAATTGAAGAAGAGAGAAGAGATGAATGAGCTTAAAGAGTCCGCGTAGCTCTGATATTTTTTTCATGTTTTATTAGCTGAGTAAATGTGGGAAAATAAGAAGGAAACAAAAAACACTATAATTATAAATTTTTCTATCTTATATGTTTTGAATTTGTTTACCACTTTATCATTTTTATTTTAAACAATTATACCCTAATATTAATTTCCTCAATTTAAAAGACGCTCACTTCTATTTTTGGTAAGATTTAAAAGGTGGTGTATTGTTTACTCAAATAATGAATGCAAATTAAACATGAAAAAACGAAATATCAAATGCCATTTTTTTTTTCGAAATCATTTAAAACTAAGCAAGGGAACAGGGCTGGATGCAAAATGGGCCCAAATAAGTTTTATTTTAATTGGATCACACATTTTAGTTTTTATCAAACGTTTTATTAATTATATATAACAAATTAAATTTTGGTAAAAAAAAATATACAATATATATATATATATAAATCTATTAATTATATAGAACGACTTAATTTTTGTTAAAATAAAAAATAAAATTTATATGTCCACAATTTTATTTAGCTGTATTTTTTAGTTATGTTCTTTAATCAATTTTCAATTGGATATTTTAACTTATTTTTTATCTTAGTTATATTACCGTTATAACAACAAAAAAACTTAAAAGGCTCCTCTCTTCAGACTTTGGCGTTATTGCCAATTAAATATTAATTTAATAATAAATTTTATTTATTTATTTGTCATTTTTGAAAAATGATATATGTTAAACAAAACCAATATTTGTTGTCAAATATTTTTTTTTTCTTACCAATAAAAAAAATATACTATGTATTTTTATATGTTTTTCAGCTGTAATTCAGCTGTTGTTGACATTTATAAACCTCCTTTTACTTTTTAGTTTTAATTTTACAGTTTATTTATTTATTTATAATCTGTCCTACAAATATAAACATTATAATAAAAAATAAAGAAAGAAAAAAAAAATGAAAGAGGGAAAATCGTAACGAGTATATAGGCGCGAAACTTGAAAGAGAACCGTTGAGAGTTCCAAAAATTGGAAGTGACGGAGAAAATGGAGGGTTCGGGAGCGATACTCTGCCAGATCTCTTCTCTGAAGGAAATGCTCGACCAGGTTCGATTCTTCTTCTTCACATGTTTGTTTGGCTTCCGAGAATGTTTTTCTTTTTCCATTTAATTTGAAGATTTTTGGCAAGAATTCTTAAGTGAATAGCTGGAAAAAAAAAGGTGAATGAGGAAATGGAGGCGAATATCCAGATAACGCGGGAGATCGAATCGGAGATAGTGAAATGCTCGGAAATCGAAAAGGCTCTGGCTGCTAGAGAGTCGGAGCTCACCAAGACGCTTTACATGTCTCAGTTCGAGAGCATCGGCTTGCTCTCCGTCGTTGGTAATTTCGTTGCTAAACTCCGATTCAATGGTCTTCGCTTCACTTGCTTTGTTCATGTATTTGTATATTAATCTGAAAATTTTCGCAAACTACAAACTCGTCGATATTATTTTGTTTAATTTTGTCTTTTTAGATGGTTCTAAGAACTCACTTGATGTATTGGAGGAGCAACTGTGTAGCATTAGGAGGAAGCGGGACGAGACTGTTACGAGGGTCAATGAGAGACGGTAATGACCAAAACAAGCTTTTTTGGTTTCGGTTTTTGAATTATTTTGATATGCAGTTTGTTAATTGTTGTGCAAAATTTGAAATATTTGAATCCTAATAGGACTTACAGTTCTTGTGCGATATGCAAGTAATTTATATATGCCATATTTTCATACATGTCTGCCTTGAATTTATGCATTTTCCTGAAATTTAAGAATTCTCCTTAAATTTTGGTTTTTCTTCTAAGATGTGATAGTTTATGCACAAAATGACTTGGAGTTCAGTTTGCAACATTGTTTTCAATGATTTAAGGATATATAGGATGGTGATGTCTCAATGAATTGTCTCTTTATAGAGAAGGGTTTATCACACTGTGCCTAGAATTCCAGAAAGACATTGACAAGGGTAACGATGATGAACTACGGACTTTGCTCTCAGAGAAAGAGTTTCTTGAGAACGAAATTCTCCTATTGGACAAGAAGAACAACACGTTAAAGAGCTCAATGTTGGCTTTTGTGGAAGAAATCCTAGGAGATCTACATAGTGGCAATTCTGGTAAATGAATATCTTAACTTTTGTTACATATAACTTAATTTGTATATTTCACGCAACATGTAATTCTTTTGGCTAAGTTTTATTGTGTAAATTTTATGGTTTCAGAATACTAATTAGATAAACAATATGACACTTCCAAGATTCCATAATGCTTCTATTGTGATGTGATTGGATTATGTTCTGATGTTATTTAAATGAAAGTAAAGAAATCTGATTGATTAAATCAGGAAATGGGGAATACTATATTTTGGATCATAGACAACATAGTTTTGGAGATTTACAATATAAAGAGAGAAGATCAATCATGACTCTAAGTCTTATTTAAGTATCTATCTGTCTGTGTTTTGTGAGTGGAACGAGATGCAGGTAGATTGAATAAAACAATGAATAAGCTCTTGTTCTTTGATTTTAGCGAATTTTTAACCGGGTTTGAAGTATGTACCATCAAGCTAAGTACTTTGAATAATAAATGTGGAAGACCTTATCAATATGCTGCACATTTTAAAGGGTTTTTGACACCAATGCCTCTTGAACTATGTACAAGGTTGCAAATCATCCCCTAAATTATGAAATTGGCACCGATACCCCTAAACTTTAGAGACAGTTGGAAATTGCTCTTCACTCACAAATAGTTTATTTTAACCTAATAATTTTTAAACTGTTCAGAAATATTCTTTTGCATGAATGATTCAAACTATTCTATTTTTTCACCTACTGCCACTTAGGTTAGCCTTTAACATAAAACAAAGTACATTTGAACGTCTAAAAATATCCTACATTTATGAGTTTGAAGGCAATTCAACGTTTCTAATGTTTAAGGGGTGTTGGTGCCAATTCCATAGGTTAGGGGGAAATTTACAACTTTGTGCATAAATCAGGGGCATTGGTACCAAAATTTTAAATTCAAAACTTACCATGAAAATTTGCTGCAAATCTTTATGTCCCAGCATGTCAAGTCTAAGTACTTGAAACCTGAGCCAGCATTTGACTCTTTAGTCACATGAAGCATAATTCTACGATAATTTGTTTCAGAAAATATTTTCAATTAAATTATGGATTGAATCTTACTTCTTAAGCTCTGAATGCTGTTTTCATTGCTTGTAATTCTAAACTGATTTGGTACGCATTTCACTTTGTTGCTAAATGCAGCATTACAAGTAGAGATACAAAATGGATATCAGGAAAACCAGAAACTACTCAAGGATATTGATGGCTTGAAAACTACATTGCTTTCAACTATTATAATTGATGATGATCGGTGGTAAGCCTTTATCATGGTAACCCCGGCTATTGATTATGTGCTTTTTAACAGTTACATTTGTGACTACTAGTAGCAATTAAGTCTCCTACTTTATTAAGATACTTTTATTATGTGTGTCTAATTCACTCTTTATTTAAAAATTGTAAACTGAAACCAATATGCTATATATTTACCTGATTGCATGAACTTTATGCTAATCTTCCACGCATATCATACTCTTCATGTCAATTTGTTGTAAATTTGAAAAGTATTATGTCACTCACACCATTTATATTCACTACAGGATTGCTCTTCTGTTGGTTATACAAAGGTTTTCTGTATTATTTGTTTCTCAAGAAGTGATAGATTTCAAATTTGTAAAGTTTCTTACAAGGTACTTCATTGGAATGCAGGCACAAGTAACATACATCCAATTGAGCACTACTAGTGGCAAAAAACCATGAGCTGCTGGCTGGTTGTGAGGCGAGCGACATTGCTAGCATAATCCAATTTAAGTGGTAGGTGTAGAATTAGTCCAATAGCAGCGGCCATGACAGACACCATATATAGGTTTGAATTACTTTCGGGACAATTTAAAATAATCTTTACAGGAAAAAAAAAAAAAAAAAAAAGAAAAGAAAAAAAAGATGAACAAGAAAAAGTCGGGGGGTTGAATGTTCATTCCTTAGATGTAGTTTATGGATCTAAGGTGATTTTTGTTGAAATTTTAGTGTATTATACAAATGTAGCCATCAAATGAAATAATGATATGACAACGCACTGCATTAAGCAGAACCAGTTATGTCATTCATTTAAATTTGTAATAAGTGATTGAATTTGGAAGTTGACTGCTGATCTTTTTCTTATTGATTTTCCTGAAGGGAGTGGATCTCAGATTATCTCCGTCTAAATGACGTGCGGGACAAGATTAGGACTATTTGTGGGGCTAATGGTTGAAGATTAGCTATGTCTTTTATGTACCTTTTATTAGCGAGTGAACAATGGGGCACATGACAATTTAATTTAGTTCACACGTCGCATATGATGACAAATTACTCTCTATTATTTTTTGTGACTTACATGAACCTGCTGCAGTGTAGTAGCTCTATCTGTAACCTCATACATCAAACAATCATTTCCAGAAGAAAATCTTGTGAGCAGGACACATCAAGTGTGGTCATAAGCAACAAGAACGATTTCCACTGTACAAAAAGCTAAAGGCGTCACTATGCGCTCCACTTAAATTGACAGGTTTAACTACTGCTGCTTCAATTTTTCCCATTCATAAAAATCTTCAAGAGTAGGAGCTTTCAAGGTAATAAATAAGCTTGTGCAGTGATTCAGCATTTTACTGTTTCATATGGTCTATTCACGTGAGGGAAGAAGAAGCTAGTCACAGAAGCTAGTCACAGTTATCTACTGGCTTAACAAGTTATAGTATGCAACGTATATATATTCAATTTGTATCTTTTTCATTTAATTGATTTATTTTAGTTTCTTTTTCCCTTTTGAGTAGGGCGGGATCAAGGGTAATAGGATATGAAGTTGTACACTTGTACTTAAAGGAGACCCCTTTGGCTTTTGCAGTTGATGTACTTTCTCAGCTAAATTTTATCTCAATTCTGATGGTTCTGGGTAGGGGTCCGATTTAATCCTTTGGTACTTATTGGTTGCCAGAGTCTTTGCCCTAAGCTCTGTCACATTCAACTTTCAGGTAGGGGTCCATATTCTTGGTGCTTAATGAAACAACATGTTGCTTGTGGTGGTGGATAAGCAAAAGAGAAGGCTAGGTAGGAAGTGAAAATAAAAAACAGCATTCTGTAGCATTACACGGAATTTGAATGTAAGCGCTCCGTATGTGCTTTTATAGATAATGATACTTGTTGATTCCCATCGAGTGGTCATCTCAATGTTTCTAAAATTCATAAGCGCGATTTTAGTGAAAATAAAACAGCATTCTAACTGTACACCAAATTTGAAGGTAATCTATTTCTGCTTTTAGAGGTCGTTGTTGTTTCCCATTGAGTGGTCATCTCAATGTTTATAAGATTATAAGCATGAATTTTTTTTTATTATTAATTTTCTTTAATGTTGGGTTTTGATCACTGTGGCCGGGAAATTTCTCGAGAATGAAGTTGTATAGGCAAAATTCTCATTGGGTTGAGCCGACTAGGTCTAAAGTAAAAGAACAGCAGGTTCATTGGAGTAAATGAGCCGAACCGATCAGTTCGGAGATCGTGTGATGGATCGGCTCGGACAACCAAGAGGTCCTCTGAGAGGGGTGCTGGTGTTTGGCTTGGAATAGACTTGGCTTGGATACGAAGAGGGTCGAGCTGTGATTTAACATTGATGATTTGAAATGAATTTTCTTAATTTGAATTTAAGGAATATTTCAAAAGGAAAAATTTACTCCGTAGTAAATATTGGATACTTTTATAGATTTACTTTTTAAATTAGAATGAATTAATTTTGAAATTTGCCTTAAACATAGACTTCATTCCTACCTTGGTGAGGAAGGTAAATCAAATTTATAAATAATCTAGTATAATACAATATAAAGGTGCGCAACTCTAAGCTCTAACAGATATCTAAATTGATTAGTTGATTCTCATATTAGAGATTGATTTGAGTGTTGGAGATTTTTTAATTGATACCACACAATGCCTCTAAAAGTTTCATATTTTATATTGTTTTGCAGGTTAATAGTGAGATTTTTTATAGTCTGTGATGGAGTAAATTTCGGCTGTGAGAGAGCAAATTTCGGCATAAATAAAAGTAGAAATAAAACGCTTTCCATATAGAAAAAGAAAACCAAAAACCACAGAAGGTAACGGTCTAAACCAAAAAAGAATTTTGTGGCTTAGAAGTTAGAACCATGTAATTTGACTTGATTGTCTTCCATGCCACAGACAATGACCATGACTGTCTCGTGAACTTCACGTGCACACCTGGACACGTCCGTACCATACAGCTTTGTCTTTACTATTTACAAAATTATTATTATTATTATTATTATTGTTATTGAGGTGATTACTGATTCTTGATCTGTGTTTTATATAACCATAAAAATGCCTTATATACGCTCGTCCAGTGAGCTGGGGTCCTCTGTTAGGGCTCTTTCCAAGACTTATCGTTTCCTTTTGGTCTTCAACAACAATGACCATGTCTGTCTCGTGAACTTCACGTGCACACCTGGCCACGTCCGTACCACACAGCTATGTCTTTACTACAAAATTATTATTATTGTTATTGATGTGATTACTGATTCTTGATCTGTGTTTTATTTTTTCGTGAATGATTGATCTGTGTTTTATATTACCATAAAAATGCCTAATATACGCTCGTCCATTGAGCTGGGGTCCTCTGTTAGGGCTCTTTCCAAGGCTTTCTTTTCCTTTTGGTCCAATTTTGTTCAACAACAATCCATATGGCTTTGTGGATATGCTGTTCGTAACATTTTAAAAAGCCTAGTGTTCAAAATTGTCAACTAAGGCTGAAATAGTTTGTTTTCTGATTTTTTGGTAGGACATTTTAGCCGCATCTTTTTTACCCCAATTTGTGGAAGGAATCATTATTTGTTACTGCTGTTATAGACTAGGCTATTTTTAGACTTTAAAAGCTTGAAGGATCGTAGTTTTCATTGTTAGCATAAAAGAAAATTATGAGGAAAATACAAATAATAAGAATAAAAAGAAGAAAAATGTATATTCTTATTTTCGTAGCAATAAGTAAGAAACTTATTCCCAACATAGAGTATTGGCTTGTTTAAAAATTAAGACAATGTAAGTTTACCTCCATATAAATATAGTGATCGTATCAATTATTGAAACTATATATCTATTAATATACTAATGTACTCCTCTCTTTTCTTTTTTTGGTAAACTATTTTATTTTATTTTTTACCTCTTTGGTATGTGCTTGTCTTCTCTTAGTATTTGGTTTCCCCACTTTGTTGGATAAAAAATCCTCCCCTCTTAGGAGTGTGAGCTCAATCTGTACCTTTTGCTTTGTATCTCTCTTCCACTATGTGACATTGACCAAGACAAAGACCATCACTTGCCCTTAAGTAAAAGAATACAAAAAACTAAAAAATCAATAAGGGCAGGATAATATAGGTTCACGTACTGCATCAAGAAAAGAAAAGAACAAAAAACAAAAAAGTTTGGGCCCAAAGTGCATGCTATGGTGGGGTTACGGTGGCATAACCTATATTCCCATATGGTCTTGATCACTTACGTTTGTTTTCTTCTATTTTGGGCCCAGTTTGTGGCTGTCAGGACCACACTAGTCTTCTTCCTCTATAAAACACCTTCTTCCTTTTTGCCATTTCCATGCATTTTTTCAATCATTATTTGCAGAGGTTTCTGAACGTATAGCTTATTTATAAGTACTCAAGGCCACCAAAATTGGGAAAAGAAAAGCCAGAGAGAATCACAGTAGTGGGATAGAGAGATAAAGAAGATGAAAAGTAGCAGTGACAGTAGTTGTAGTACAGTTGGAGGATCTAATAATAATGAGAGAAGGTTTTCGTGTAAAGGGCTTGGTGGGTTTCTTAAAGAAGCAAGAGGGAGGCTTTACATAATCCGAAGATGTATTGTCATGCTTCTTTGCCGGCATGATTAGTATGTATATATACGGTTGGTGTATTTTTGTAAGCTTTTTCTCAACTTGCGAATTCTTCTCCTCCTTTCTTCTTCAATTTTTTTTTTTTTGACACTTGGGAAATCATGTTAAGAAGAAAATTATGTCCACTTCTTTTTATCATTTTCTTATATCCTCAAGAGAAAAAATTTTGATGCTATTTTGCTCATTGCCTTGACTTCATCTTTCCCTTCCAAAAAAATATTTTCCAGAAGGTGAACCTTAAAACCCTCTCTCTCCATTGATTATTAATTGTGCTGTCTTTCTAAAAGTAGCTTAGTGAGTGTATGAATATGCAAAAACCTAGGTAAGTATCCATGTATATATCCTTAATCATATCATTGATATTCTAGTCATTTTCATTGTAAGAGTTCTAGTTCTGTTTCTGGATGGTGTCATAGGAAAGTGGAATCTTTATATTTTGTTTTAGGTATCCTTGGTTTAATTATATAGATTAGCCAATTTAGCCTGGTATTCATATATATATATATATATATATATATTGATATACTATGGAAACTTATTATTATGTTAATACTATACACTTTCTTACAGTAGAGTACTAATCATCAGCTAGCCTTTCCACGTACTTGTAATCATCATATATATATTGTACTGAATTATTATGGAAAATTGAAACTCATTATCATTGAATGTGTGTCATGGCAATTCAATTGTTCTAAAAGCTTCAAGTTAATTAGGTCCTCTCATACATATTATGTTAAACGTTTACTTATATCCATCCTAAATGATATTGAATATGCATTTATTATTGATCCAACATGTATGGATTGGATGGAACAGGATCTAACACTTTCCACGAAAAGAATTAATTAGTTCAATCTCATGGTCAGTGATCCCTTCAGCGAATAGTCTAATCTTTTAAATTACATAAAATTCTAATCATTTAAATTACATAAATTTAGGTTCCATATATGTATATATTTTATATGTTAAAAATTTCTGGGTTTGATGAATAATAATATTAGAGCGATTGCTAAATAATCAATATAAATGGAATGACAATATTATTGAGGGTTGGTTTAAGGTGTTTTTCTCTTTTTCCTTCTTTTTTTTTGGTAAGAAGGATTGGTTTAGATTTGTTTGAGGGGAGGAGTGGAATATTATTGGCATTTGGCGAAAAAGGTCAGCTGAAGGTTTGGTGGATGGAGCATGGGGGTGCGGGACATTGGTTGGTTGGATCATGGTTTCCTGGAACACAGCTTCGACTTTTACGCCCAATTGTGTTATGGTCCTCAGATTTTGTATGGGTATCTTGTTCTTCACCATCTACATTTTTTTTTTTTTACTTATTTATTTATCTTATCTTATTTATTTTTTAATAAGTGCTGCACTTTTATTTGTTGAATGTCTATAATTGTTATCTTCTTTCTCCGGGTCTATTCTCATAGTGGCACACCCATTACTTCATTTTATTTTTTAATAATTTAAGTGATTTGAATTTATTTCTGGTGAACTTATTTTCTTTTTGCTTTTTTTTTTCTTTTAAGAATATATTAATATGCATTAATCTAATGAGACATTCAAATCATCACAAATAAAACAAGTATACCATTCAAATCCGTAGTGCATCTGATAAAGTTTTGTTTTCTCTCTTTTGGTAATTTTTTTTTAAATAATAGTTTCGTGGTTTAAAATTGCAATTGGTCAACCATCAATTGAATAAAACCAGAATTAGTTTTTATTATCATTTTTAAAGAATATTTTTCAATTTGTAATCCCTCCTGTTTTCTCATCAGCTTTTGCACAGGAGCTAAATTTATTGAATTTCAATCATTGTTTTGTTAGTATAAGGACTTTTAGGTGATGACCTATTTGCTTTGACGGATAGATTCATGCGTATATCATAACGAATCTTAAGTGAAATTCAAGGGGGAAAAAAACTAGTAATTAGAAAAAAGAAACTTTTGATGCTCCATACAAATTAATATAAAAGAGCTAATTATTACTTCTATATGTCAGATTTTACCAACTTAATGTCCTGCAAATAAAATTTTCACAAAATCAAAACCTTATACTTCAGATTTAAAAATTAAATATTAACAAATATAATTTCCATTTAATAGAAAATTTCAATTTGTAAAAATCCTCGTATACAACACATGATATTTTATAAACCCAAAAAAAAAAAAATCCAAAATCCAACTATGCCCCAACTGACCACAGAACTCCACCAAGTTAGACTAAAGCAATCCACAAACAACTTGAATAGCCACAACACAGACCCAGCAGTTTGTCACCAACAAATTATTGTAAAATTGCCACAAACCCATCATGCCAAACACAAGAAATGAGCCATTATATTGAAAATAAAGTAGAGAAAAATATTACTTATTAAAGGAGTTAACCCATTATTGATTGGATGTCAAATGTTTAGGGCCTAGGTGGTGGGTTTTCTGAAGAACAAGTTTCAATTGAGCTTTTTTTTTTTCCTTCTAATAGGTTTCAAGTTAGACTCACTTGGAGATGAATCTGATTGAATTTGCAGGTTTTCTAGAGCCATGAAAGTATGCAAAAAAGGAAGCTCTTTCATAGGCAATGTTTAATTTGGAGTTGTAAACAAATATTTGAGCCTGTGATTTTGGATTGCATTGTAATCTGACATCAAAATAATATAAAAGTATTTTTACTCTTAAAATAGTGCAGTTTTTGCAGTGTAAGATATGGATGTTTTCAAGAAACTATGTCTTTAATTGCAAGCAGTTCCTTTGTCACTTGGTGATTCCTCTGACCACATGACTCCAATCAATTCTAAGTGATTGGAGCTGATTTAACTGGTCTTGCTGTCTAATTAAGCAGAAAGGCAGAACAACGAGAGTAAGGGAACTGCCAGCACCACCACACGAATGATATGTAAAAATAAAAAAATAAAAAAAAATAAAGAGGAAAATGAGAAGTGAAACCTTTGCAGTACTTTTTGATGAATCCTTTGCAGCACTTTTTTTTTGATGAATCCTTTGCAGCACTTTTTTTTTTGATGAATCCTTTGCAGCACTAATACTTGCGTGGACTGATCCATATCCAACAATACAAGTTCTGCATTTTTCTAGTAAGACCGGGCATTTTTAAGTCTCACAGAATTTGGTAACACAGTCATCTGGTGTCAAAACTTTATGAAGTTTATGATACATACACACATATATATATACATATATATATATATATACATATATATATATATATATACATATATATATATATATATATATATATATATATATATATATATATATATATATGTATATATATATATACATATATATATACATATATATATATATATATACATATATATATATATACATATATATATATATATATGTCCATGTGAAGCTAATTCTTTTGGCAAATAAAATTGCATTTTGAACATCATCATCATCAATGAGGCACCCCTCTTAAAACAACAGATCTTCATTTATTATTATTGTTATTGTTTAAACCTGTTTAGAAATATGCCCAGTTTGTAACATTGAGGTATTAGTGAGGACGAGTCGAGGAATTAGTATAGCATCAATTGTCAAAAATGATCAGGGGGACTCAGCCTTTTTTTCTTCTACTATGAGTTTTTTCTGCCATCCCAAACAACCCAGAATAATAAAAAATTAGTCCATATTTTTTGCGCACGTATGAGTTGGCGATGGTACAAATGATACGACTTCCATGTGAAAATGAACTTAAAAGGTTGAGGTTATTCTCACAAAAAAAAAAAAAAATGTTGAGGTTATGGGCAAGATAAACAAATATATATAATAATTTTCAGATAGAATTCTGATTTTGCATAATAAGGTTATATTGGAGCTAAGTTCGTCTCTGGAGGACTAAAAATTAATGAAAATTAAAAACAAAAAATTGGACGGACCGGGCTTTTCTCTCTTAAGCTGATTCCCAGCTAATAAGCCTAGCCCGACGTAGTTGGGTTTGGAGGGTAAAGCCCAACAAGTGTTCATTAACCCGGAAAAAGAGTTTTTCGATGCATGTCATCTCAAGTTTTGAATTTTTTTTTTTTATCAACTTTTAATAAAATTAAAATTTTAGTTAATTTTTATGATGAAAAATAAAAAATGCGTCTGGACTATACAGAATTACAGATTTATTTTTCTTCGTCTTTTTCTCCTTCAATTTTACTTCTTCGTCATCCACTCATTCATTGTCATCTCTTTCTTTTTTCTTAATATTTATTTTATTTAATCTTGTTATTCAATCTTTGATATATATTAATTTAAAAACATATTTAAATATAAAAAACCAAAACACACATAAATATTTGATTTTTTCCCTTTTTATTTTTTTTTTTTTTTTTACGTAATTATTATCTTATATTAATTATCTTCTTATACAAATAAATTTTTATTTTAAAATTATTTAAGAAATTATTTCATCATAATCAATTCGATGATGAAGTAATTCGTCTATTTAAATTGCTTTGATAAATTTTTAGAAAAAAAAATTATTATCATCTTTATTTTATTTATTATTCTTATTTTATTATATTATATAGATAAATTTTTTATTTTAAAATTATTTTTTAAAATTTTTTTAGGAAATCAATTCATCATAGTTAATTTGTCAACAAGCACTTCGCTATGACGAAGTACTTCATCAACAACGAATTATTTTGTTAAACAAATTACTTCGTCAAATTTTTAGAAAAGATTAAAAAATTATTATCATATTTATTTTATTATAAATCTTTATTTTGAAATTAGTTAGATATCTAATAAAAGATAAGCCTTATATTGCATTCATATTTATCTTCTTATTACATTATAATCATTTATTTAAAAAATATTTTTTAAAATATAATTTTTATTTGGTATAGAAAAAAAATAATTCTTTATTTGGTTTTTTGACGAAGTGTTTCGCTATTGAAAAAGTGATTCACTATTGATGGATGGATTCGACATGCTCTGTTGTTTTTTAAAATAAAATTATTATCTTTGAGGAGTATTTTGATAATTTGGGATAAAATATTTATTATATGTGAAATGGATTAAAAAAATTTAAAGAGTGTTGGGTTTGAGGGTATTTTTAATAATTTTGAATAAAATATTATTATATGTAAAATGAGTTAAAAATTAAAAAACATTGGAGCTGGACAGGGCACCGAAAAACCCCTAAAAAATTAGTGTCTATGTTACCAGTAGAATTAAAATTTTGATCGGTTTTTATAATGAAAATTAAAAAATATTTGTAGACTTCACAATATTTATTTTTCTTGTATTTCTTCTTATCTTCTCCTTTATTTTTTTTTTCTTATTAGATCAATAATCTTGATATATATTAAATTAAAACCCACTTAAATATTCAAAAACCTAAACATATATATATAAATCTTTTTAATTTTTTTTTACATAAAACATGCCTAATAAAATAAAAAATTATTATCAAATCTTATATTAAATATTTATCTTCTTATATTATATAAATAATTTTTTAATTTAAAATTACTTTAAAAAGAAATTCTTTATTTAATATCTGCCGGATTTCTACTAAATTAATTTTGCAAATTTAAAACAATAAAAATAATTTTTAATTCAACATATGTTGAATTTATGCGGCATGGTAAATTTTGTTCTTAGACCAAAAAATTATTATTGATACGGACGTTTTCGGTATTTTAGAATAAAATATGTATTATTCATGAAATAGAATTTTTAAAAATAAAAATACACTATGGATCCACCGTTGATTACATCATTTACAGATGACCTGTTTGATGGTTACAAACATGCCTTCAAAACTATCCAATCAAAACCGTCTATTTCGTAGTTATCGGCCAATAAAAAGCAACTTTTGCGACTTTCAAAGTTCCGTCTCCTCCCTTCATAGTATCTCTCTCTGCCTTTTCACTCTTTCTCGGAATCGGTGACCCTCCAAGAAAGCCTCGCAGCCACCAATCTCTCCACTGAGGTAAAACCTGTACTGTAGCCTATTGGATCTGAATGCGTGTTTTGTGTTTGATAAATTCGCTCTGAGATCCTTCGCTTCTTTGTTTTTCTACTTCGATTTCCAGTCTTCTTTTTATTTTTTTTTTCACCGAAGGTCAGTGATTGGTTTTGTATGTTTGAGATCTGATTTTGACGTTATATGATATTTGTTCGTTTTGATCATTTCTCTGAATCGTTTTGTATGTATTAGATCTGGTTGTCCTTTTCTTTCATTTTATTTGTGTTTTCTTTGATTTTCTCAGATGCCATGCTGTTATTTTGTGATTTATTAGATTTCTATGTAGTGTGTCCGATCTGTTATATGTTCGTCCTAGTGTTTGTTTATGGTCTTACTGTGTGTTGTGATGATGGATTCGATTTGCATTTTCTCAACTTGTGCTAGTGTCTAACCCACCCGTTTCCATATGGGTAACATTTTTCATGAGTTTTGATACTAATTTGGCTAATAATGGCACTGAGTAGTAGAATTACAACTAAACTATATCTTATATATGTAAATATTGAGAAGTTGTTTTGGATTACTGCTGTTATTTCCAGTGTATTAAGGATAGTTGGATAAATACCTTAATTGGCCTATGGGTATTATGCTTTATGCTATTTGTTTTTCCATAAGAAGTTATATGTAAGAAATATGAAATCATGGAAAATGAAAATCGTTAATAATCTTAACGGAGTTATTGACATATGTAATACATGATGCATTATATATAATGATGCATATATGTTATATGCTCATTTTATAATCAATCTGCTACTTTTGTGGCTTCATAGTCTTTTACTCGAATGTTGCGCTTGTGATATTATGTTGCTTGATCGTCAAGTCATTTGGATGAAAAACAGTTTATGCATGCTTTTGTTCTTTGATATTGAAGTATTTGACAATGATATTATATCCTTGTAGGGAAAGCCACAATGGTTGATCAGGTTCAACACCCTACTGTTATCCAAAAGGTAGCAGGCCAGTTCCTTCATCACTCTAGTGTAGCACGTGAAATTCAGGGCTATGATGGTAGTTATCAGCGATCTGCTGTGTACCAAAGGCGTGCTGCATATGGAAATTACTCAAACCCAGTGATGAGGTATCCAACTGTGCCATCAAGTAGAGCTACAACGGATCTATCCATGGTTTCATCAACTGCATCCCCCATTTTTGTTCAAGCCCCTGCTGAGAAGGGCAGCTTTTTTGTTGATTTCCTTATGGGTGGAGTTTCTGCTGCTGTCTCCAAGACTGCTGCTGCTCCAATTGAGCGTGTTAAACTTTTGATTCAGAATCAGGATGAGATGATTAAGTCTGGTCGACTGTCAGAACCCTACAAGGGCATTGGTGACTGCTTTGGACGAACAATCAAGGATGAGGGCTTTGGTTCACTGTGGAGAGGAAATACTGCTAACGTCATTCGTTATTTCCCCACTCAGGTTTGTAAGTTTGAATTTTGGTTTTTATCAGAATGGATGTAGTACCTGATGCTAAAATTATGCCATGTATTTGTTCCAGGCCCTGAACTTTGCTTTCAAGGATTACTTTAAGAGGCTTTTCAATTTTAAGAAAGATAGGGATGGGTACTGGAAATGGTTTGCTGGTAACTTGGCTTCAGGAGGTGCTGCTGGTGCTTCTTCCCTTTTCTTTGTCTATTCATTGGACTATGCTCGTACGCGTTTGGCTAATGATGCAAAGGCTGCAAAGAAGGGAGGAGAAAGGCAATTCAATGGTTTAATTGATGTTTACAGGAAGACATTGAAGTCTGATGGTATTGCTGGTCTTTACCGTGGATTCAACATTTCTTGTGTTGGTATCATTGTGTACCGTGGTCTCTACTTTGGAATGTATGATTCCTTGAAGCCAGTGCTTTTGACTGGAGACTTGCAGGTTAGTAGATAAATCATTCTTCAATATGGTTCATGATATAGAAATGTTTTTGCCACTTCATATTAATGGCATTATAACACCTTTAGTGATTGTTGTTATGTCATGCCCTTGTTTCTGAGAACTTAGTGATCTACTTTCTCTGTGAAAATATCTTTAAGTATTCTTTATATGACTGCAATCCTTCTGCTATCACAACTATTTTCTTATAACCTGTTCTCTGTATTAATTTTCAAAGGTAAAGGCATCAAGTTCAGTGATTTAAAGATATTGTGCCAAGGTCTCAGGTGTCACATTTATTTTTGTGATGGTTCTTTCCTGTATTACCATTTTGTTATATGTTATGATCTAACTCAATACTCATTGTGCTTATCAAACAAATACCGATAATGTGTTGTTTGTCAGTTCTAATTCCAGTTTAAGGTAAATGTGATGATTTGCTGTTGATTAAATGTGGAGCTGTTGATTACTTTTTTGTCTTTTTTTTTTTCTCTCTTGTGGTTTCATGAGCATCAGAAATTGCAGAATGAGGTGTAATACCTAGTGTTCGTTTTCTGCTTGCTGAGATGTTTTCATGTTCTTGATGATTACAGGATAGTTTCTTTGCTAGTTTTGCCCTTGGTTGGCTCATAACCAACGGAGCTGGTCTTGCTTCCTATCCAATTGACACTGTCCGCAGAAGAATGATGATGACCTCTGGTGAAGCAGTCAAGTACAAGAGTTCTCTTGATGCATTCCGTCAAATTTTGAAGAATGAGGGTGCCAAGTCCCTCTTCAAGGGTGCTGGTGCAAACATTCTTCGTGCAATTGCTGGTGCTGGTGTCCTTGCTGGTTATGATAAGTTGCAGCTGATTGTGTTCGGGAAGAAGTACGGATCAGGTGGTGCTTAAGAAAACACATTTTCTTTCCTTTTAGCGTTAGATTGTGATGAAAATCTGAGTTCTCAGAACCTATTTCGGAAAATTTTTCGTTAAATAATTCACTCTTTAGTGGGATTTAAATCCCTATGCCCAAATTTATTTTTGAAACAGACTTTTAGTCCTATCAACAGGGACTAATTAGAGTGGTGGAAATTGCCACTGTCATTACTTTTTGAGTTTAAGTTTATATGATTTGCGGAATGATTTGTATTAATATTTTGTTTCTGAATGAGCAATTCAGATACTCTGAGATTTGTTTCTATTTGTCAAAGCGCCCATTGCGGGGCAGTTCCTGCTTGGTTTTCAAATTGAAAACGGAAGGCTCTAGAATATGACAAGTGGGCATTATACTTGTTACATTCTTCTTTTTTACTTTTATTTATTTTTTTGGTTAAATTTGTTACGTTCTTGTTGCATCTATGTGCTTGTTGTGTGTGTGTATATATGTATGTACATTAAGGTGAATTTTCTTTCTGAAACAAAAATTGAGGCCTATTTTTTCCACAGATTTTTTTTTTTGAAAATTTAAGAAATTTAAGACGTGCTAGCTTAGAGAGATTCGTGAGTTATTATAATTAGGTGTCGTTAATTAGTGTGTAACTTTGCATTGATTTTTGTCTAAAGAATTGGGCAATCAAATGGGATCTACAGCTATAGCCACCTGAGACACATAGGTAAATGCATTAATTGGCACATTTACCTAAGGCTAGCCAGCCTGATGGATCATTGTCATGAGGCCTAATTTGTGCTAATTCGAAAACAAAAGAACAAGTCAACACATTTTTTTCCGCCTAGTGGTGGCTTAAAGTTGTCAATCTTAGATGGCAGAGTTTCTCACAAAATCAAATCTAATATATGTACTTATTCCTAACGGGCGATTTATTATTGCGCGATCTCTCTTAATACTTTCTGAATGGAAATGCCAACTCTTCGTACTGTGATTTTTGACGCTTATATTTAAAATTTCACTATAAAGAGTTAGTATTTACATTTTTAAAAGTACTTAGACTGTATATATATACAGTATTGCTGATCTGATGAGTTTTGGTTTTGTTTTATAGAACTTATGAGCCTTCTTTTCAACTTCATGATGATTTTTTTAATTATTGTAAATAAATGTACTTCTTTATTATTTTTTGGTAAATAATAAATGAACTTCTTTTAAGTTGGTTATATATCATCATTACCATAAAAACTATGTTATGCTTATAGATTTGCTTTATGAAGCTGACGACTCATCCAAATGTGTCTTTGGAATAATTGTAGTGTTCCGGCAAAACACCATCTGTGTCTTGCTTGTGGTGCATTCGTCCTTTTCGTTAATTTTTGACCAGCTTTTAATGATAAGCCCACTTATATAAATTTTGACTTTAAAAAAATTATTATTATTATTTACAAAAAAGAAAGACGAATTCTTTGCTTGCAAACCAGGACATCTATTGGTCCCATGGATCTCGTAATACACATGCATACCAAATCCATTTTGCCTCTGCTATATATTAAAGAAACTATATACTGAAGAAATTATATATTAATTTCTTTAATATTGAATATTATATATATATATATAATAAATAAATATACATTGGAGAACCAAGCAGGGCTTCTCTTCTTTTATTGCAGCTGGGTGTTCTCGATGGCCCCTTGTGCTGCATTCCCCATACTGTATACATGTTTAACTTCAAACCTTAGCAAGATTTCTGGATATACAAGCTCGTGGGATCAGATTTCCAAACACATTGCTAAAACTTTATTAAAATATATATGTATATATATATTAAATGGCTATTCAATGTTGCTTTGCAGCACTAGTGGGTGTGTGGCTTAACGGAAACAAAGTCGATTGTTCCATCATATTCGTCTGTGAAAGTTGTGGTTAGAGTTTTGATGAGCTCCGTTATTGCTTCGGGTGTACTCAACCTTACTTGAAGTGCCAGGTAAAGAAATCTGTTAGGCGGTTGAGTCAATTGTTTTAAACTCCTACATAGTTGCAAAACTGAAGCAGTAAGAAGGAAGACTCTACCCACTAATATCCTAGGTCTGAAACTCGGTCTGCTTGCTCCTACAAAAGCTCATACCTACTAATAGAATTTTTGCTTCTGGTATATTCAGTTTTATTTAAAGCGCTAGGTAGAGATGAATGTGTTAAGGGATTGATCTAGCTGTTCTAAACTCCTATATAGTTGCAAAACTGAAGCAGTAAAAGGAAGACTCTATCCATTAATAGAATTCTGAACTGATAAGATTCACATCGAAGTTTATAAAAAAAAGAAAAGGGTGTATTAATATGTATATATATAAAATTTTGGATTATAGGCCTAAGAGTGTTTGATTGTTGGGAATAGAAAGAATCAAAGACATAGAAGTTGGTTTTCATTTAAAAAAAACACATAGAAGTCGGGCATCTTTCTAACCATTTGACCAATAGTTTATTATTATTATTTTACATGCTCATCATCATTAACCTTATCCTGTTATAGTTTTTTCTTTTTTTTAACTACTTTAAAGCCTGTGGTTTGGTTTGGGAACGAAACCCTTTGGAATTGTGCATATTATATTAATTTAATTAATTGAACAATTTGTAGTGATCAGAGGCTTCGGAGATTGCTCAGGTCCACGG
This sequence comes from Rhamnella rubrinervis, assembly GCA_007844105.2. Lineage (NCBI taxonomy): Eukaryota > Viridiplantae > Streptophyta > Magnoliopsida > Rosales > Rhamnaceae > Rhamnella > Rhamnella rubrinervis. The sequence continues at coordinate 12,933,985 of CM017585.2, forward strand.
CTCAGATTGAATGCAGACAGATTTCTGCTAAATGCGGCCGCCGCAGATCTCACCGGCTGTAGAATCGGCTTTACGTTTCCTCAGTCAATTCTTTTTCTTTTATTTTTATTTTCCAGTTATAGAAAGTTATTTATTGTATAAAAAGTTATTTATAGGCTTTTTTTTTTTAACAGATCTGTAGTGCAAAAAATAGAAACATATATATTCTATTAAATTTTTTCATGTTAGTAAATTAATATATTTACAATATTAAATTTCGATTTTTTTTTTCTAAAATCAAGAATAAAAAATATAATATTCTTCTTTGCGAAATAATTAAATAATATGAAAAAAAAGAAAAAAAGAGGAAGAATGAAATTACAGAGGGCATAGAGTAGATACGACACCGTTAAGAACGGCTTAAGGTGGCGGACTGGCGTGTCTCTGAAATTAAGCATAAAAGCAGACAAAACAGCAGGGAGAGAGAGAAAATTGGATTAGAGAGAGAGAAAGACTGAGACTGTTTGTGAGCTGAGAAAACCCATTACCTTTCACTTTGTTGCTTCCAGACTCTCTCTCTCACTCTCACTCACACACACACACAGACACATAGTGTGTGAGTGAAAGAGGAACAAAGTATTCTCATTTCGCCATTTTCTGTCCTTGGCTTCAATATCTCTCAGCTCTGTACCTCACAGCCTCATCAATGTCTGCTCTCTCTCTCTCTTCCATTCTCTGTTTATGAATTTGTCTTTTGTCAGACTCATTGTTTTATTTAAACCGCTTTATGAATAAATTGTTTGTCGTAACTGCTCATTCCGTCTTTTTCTCGCTGATTCTCAGGTTTTCTTCGCACACTCCGTAGGAAAATGGTAAGCTATTTTCTTTCTCTTGATGTAGCGGTGGTGAAAAAATACATCTTCTTTGATGTCCCTTTTCCTGTTTGGTTCTCCGGAATATAGAAGAAAATTAAGTAGAAAAATATCGAAATTTTCTTTTTTCTACAACTTAAGCTTTTCCATGTTGTTCAGCTAAGTTTATTTCCTTTGTTTTCCCTGTCGCATTTTTAAGTTTTGTAATGGAAAAATGTGATTTTTTTTGTTAGTTTTGTGAATTTTCTTTGCAGCCAAACAAGGTCTTAAGATAACAAGCTGAAGTTTAGCTTTAAATGCTGCTCAATGTTTTTGAGTATATGCTTCTTTTGTTTTTGTTGTTTGTTTTTCCTCAATTAACATTTTTTTTCTTCTAATAATAATGTTATTTTCTTTTATAATTTGGTTAATTTTTGTATTTTCCTCCTTTTTTTTTCCCCCCTTTATCCAAAGATTATCTTTTGCTTTAATTTATCCTTTCCAATTGTGAAATTTTCAATTTGGCTTGTTATGCGAATTCAGTTTGATTAGTGGCGCCAAAATGAGTGAAAATAGACAAATGGAAGTGCATTACATAGACACGGGCTTTCCCTACACGGCTACTGAAAGCTTCATGGACTTCTTTGAAGGCCTTACACATGTCCCCGTGAGCTATGCTCAATCCGTGCCGTTTCAGGATCAGGTACTTTTTTATTTTTGGATTTCAACGTGTTTTTTGTTGGAGATTTAATTTTGTATGGTTGTGTGCTATGACATGTCAAATAGGCTTTTCATTCTTTTGGTAGTATTAAACAAAAGGCTGGTTTTTTATCCATGCAGCTTATAAATGCATTAATTTTGGTTGTTGTACTAATGCATTTATTTTGGTTTTAAAATTTGTATCTTATATTTTCTTCAGGTTGCAAGCTGTCCATGGACAGCCTTAGGCAATGAAATTTATTTCTTTTAAGTAAAATATTAGGATTTAATTCCATACTAATTGTAGCAAGGTCTTTATTGAAAGTTTATATATTGGTTATTTGGCTGGTAAACATTATGTTTCTGTCCAGATTATCTATTATGACTATATAATACAAGATGTTGCGTTCTACTGCACTAAGTTATGAAGGAAGTAGGGGTTCTCAAAAAGTACTTCCAATGCCACCTTTGTTTATGTCCCACACTTTTCGATTTAATTTTTTTTTAAAATACATTGAACTGGCATGATTAATGTTTGTATACATTACTTTTTTTTTTTTTTTTTTTCTCTTCTACCTTTGATTTCACAAAATATTTAGGTCACAAGTATTCGTGCACTCAAACTGTCTTATCATGAAATATTGCCATTTATATGCAGTCTATCCAGGAAAGTGTGTACTGGTCAATGAATATGAATTCGTACAAGTTTGGATTCTCTGGTCCAGGAAGTACTTCCTATTATGGTCCTTATGAGGTAAATGATCATTTACCAAGAATGGATGTCATCAGGAGGGATTGGGAATGCCCTTCAATGATGAACACAGAGGAGCCTCCAACCACAGACTCACAGCTTGGGGGAGATTCTGTCATGGGAGTTCATGATGCACCTGAAGAATGTTAGTCAAAACTCTGTTCTTTTTATCTGTATCCCCTGCAGTGACAATTGGTTGAGATTATTTGTCCACTCTATAGGCTTTCTTCATAATTATGCCCATTCATTAATTATATTTTACATTGTGATTCTAGTTCTTGCAATTGCGAACCAGATATGATTTTCATTTTGTTTTAATTTTTTTGGTGCTTCTTTTTCATGCCACTGGCTGCTCGGAGTTACCAAAGAACTGAACTCTTGTGGTGTTTGTTAGGCTTCAAAACCAAAAAGACTATTTCTCCAGTGGCTTTCCAAACCCATTGTTATCCTTAATTAGAATTTTAAGTGAAGCTAGTTTGCCAGTTCAGTTTTATGAAACTATTTTTAACTTAATTAATCTTCTACATCTATTTCTAATCATAAGAACCTTCTAATACTTTTGTAGGCATTCCAAATAATCAGGATACCAATAGCTCCCAGGTATGAAGCTTATTTTGTCCAACCTAATGGGATTGCATATAATGTGTCTTACTTTTTGATTGCAATACATACATATTACATGTTTTGTTAACTCCAACTTGGAACAAACATGTTGAATGGCTATTGATGTTTTCTTCAACTGCATTCTATTGGACTAAATTAGTTCTGCATCTTTGTGTATTGTCCAGGGTATATGGCAGGAAAGCATAGATCCTGATAACATGACCTATGAGGTTTGCTATATATACATTACCCTATCTTGTTTCATATTAGTCCATTTATATTTCTGTTCAAGGCAGATTGCATTTAGCATCTTTATTTGTTCGCTGATTTAAAAAAAACTTAAATAAATAATGAAGCTTTACTACTGAAGCTTTGGCTTTTCTGGATGAGCTAAAGCTTGCTTGGGTAGAATTTCCTTTTTCTTACAAGATAAATACCAACGTTAAAACACATACCTGGGTGGATGCACACCTGCATGGTCAAAACTGTGTTCATTTGAATGATGAATTTGTATCTTGTGATTGTGTAGGTCAGATTATTAAGATGAAAATCTATTTCTAATTCTGTTGACTGAGCACATATGTTTATTGGCTGTCAATTGTAAATTTTTTGGCATTTGCAAATGATACTGTAAAAGTAGATTAATATATGCAAGGAATCATATGCCCCAAAATTGCAGCTGATGATTTTTCCAAAAAACTAATAGCAATGCTAAATCAAGCAGTTTCTTTATTTAATATTCAGATTAATTTATTCAATCGTGATTTCCTTACCCAAGCCAAGTATGAGATGCATAATAACTGCTATGTTGGTTTCAACTTTTGGAAACATTAATTGTCTCAGTCCCCCTACCCCTTCCTATTTGGAATTTAGTTGTGTATTTTTTTTTCTCACTATGGATGTTGTGATACCATCATGATTGATGCTACAAGGTTACATGTACTTTATTATTTTGCAGGAATTGCTTGAATTGGGTGAGGCAGTTGGGACTCAAAGTCGGGGTCTTTCCCAGGAACTTATTGGTTTGCTTCCAACCTCAAAATACAAGTTTGGAAGCTTCTTCTTGAGAAAAAGATCTGCAGAGAGGTAACATTCTGGTTTTTAGATGCTACAACTAATTGAGAACGAGTTTCATTCATTCAAACATCAAATCTGTTTTTCTTTCTTCTTTTGTCTTCAAGTATGTCGGGTGTAAATTTATCTGTGCTTCAAATGCTTCTAGTCAGAAACTTGTTGGATTCATGTTTGGCAGATTGAAATTCTCTGCTGAACCTGCAAATTGTAGATGCAATAGAAACCTAGCTAGGTTTGGTAGTAAGGATGGGGAGGAGATGGGGGAGGGGGAGGTGAAAGGAGTGAGTGGATTATATTGATCCTTCATGTTGTTTGGTATGATTGAAAGAAAAGAGGGGATACAAGATTTAAATGTAATTAAAAATTTATTAGTTAGTTATCAAACCTCTCCCTCCTACAATCCATCCAATATTGGAAGGATTGATTTGGAGGGGTTAGGATGGATTCCCCTTCCATCTTCTCATCTTCTCATCCTCTCCCTCCACCCATCCCTCATACCAAACAACCACTACATCTCTCATTCCTCCAACAGTCCCTCCCCCTCCCTCAATCCCTTCACGAATCCCTCCTACCAAAAAGGGGTTAAGGAAGAAAAATGTTCTTCATGGAAAACATAAGTAAACCTTCTTGAGGGATTACCTATGACAGTTTATTGTGTGCAGAACACTTTGGAATTATTTGATCTTATGATATATAACTCCAACAATATGCTTGCTGTTGTTGTTACTGAGACTCTTCTATGGACTGTATAAAAGGCTGTCTTCTTTTGTCATTCTTCTTTATTGAGAAATTGAGCAGTTAATCTCCATGGTTTTTACAATTTACTTCTTGTTGTAGCGTTCCTTTTCCATTTAAAAGGTTTTAGTGGTCGTAAGCAGTTTTGCTGTATCTTCTTTCCTTTTCTTCTTCGTACTACTGGGAAGGGACATTGGCTATTTCTCCATTTACTCTTCTGTTTTTTTTCTTTTTCCCCTTATTTTTGCTAGCCTTTGAGCATTGCTCTTAATGATACTGTTTGGAAACAGATGTGTGATTTGCCAGATGAGGTACAAAAGAGGGGACCGGCAAATAAAATTACCATGCAAACATGTTTACCATGGTGAATGCATCAGCAAATGGCTTGGCATCAATAAGGTCTGTCTCACCTTAAATTTTGCAACATTCCACAGTTGCTAAACTTGCTTACTTCATTACTTGGCTTCACCTTACAAATAATCTTAATTTTTTTAAAAAAAAATTGTTTAGATATGCCCAGTTTGCAACATTGAGGTATTTAGCGAGGAATCAAGGAATTAAAGCATCAATTGTCAAAATTGATTAGAGTGGACTCAGATTTTCGTTCTGTGAGTTTTTTCTTCCATCCCAACAAACTCAAAAAAAAAGAAAAAGAAAAAAGAAAGTTGTTCCTGTTCTTGTGCACCTACGAGTAGTTGATGACGAGAGTCTTCTATTGTCGTACACATTCTGTGCAGTGCAGTAACAAATCCATGTTGCTAACTTGTACGGGAAGTGAACTTGAGGTTGAGGTTATGGCCAAAAGAAGAAAAGATACATAGTGGATTTTCAGATAGATTTCTGATTTTGTATTATATGGTTCCCCAACCCCCTTCCCTTGGCGCGCGCACTCTCAAATTCAACTGGTAGACCTCTCAACTTTGCAGGAATTACCGTTAAGTTTATCTTTTTTATTTTATTTTTTTGGTTTCATTAAAGGAAGACATGGTTCAGAACCATTTTTGTACATAGGTCATTGTGATCTCAAACACAAGAATGTCAATTAGCTTATGTTTCCCAGTATCAACAATTTATTATTTTTTTTCCTGCGTAAATCTCCTTTATATAAAAAGATGAGAATGTACAAATAGTTGAAATTAACAATTCACTAATAGCTTAACAAAAGGAATCACATTGTTAATGGGATCAATTCAAGTATGGTCCTCGATGGATTTTCTTTGAGGTGTAGTCTTCAACATCCTGTTCTGGTAGTAGTGCGAAGCTATTTCGAACAAACACTCGGGCTCTTTTCTGTTACTGCTCTGACATTATACTTAATGGTTGTAAGCACCATTTCCATGGTATCATTTTTAGATAGGCATGGGATCAAGAGGAAACTCTGCCATCTGTTTACAGTCAATTCACCGAACTCATCCAAGGCGGCACACACTGCAAGAGCCCTTAAGCATAAGAACCAGATTTGCCAGGTTATTTCGTTGCATCTCCGGCACAGTGTTGTCCTCCACATCCGCGTCATGATGTATAATTTTGTTCTGTAAGCAACCGAAAGCACTTCCAGGACCTGTTCGACAGCACCATCGTGCCCTCTGCATTGGTGATGCCTATGAGATGGCAACGAGTACTCCATCCCAGTCCCAGTTGAGAGTATTCTTTCATGAGCCTCATCCACCATCACAACAATATAGCTCGCCGAAAGAATTCCGGTTCACCAAGGAATTCTTGCAAAAGCATATATTTCATCTGTCATTTATTTCACAGTAGTCTTCTTAGACGTGCAATCTTCGAAACGAATAGAATAACCAACCTCATGCCCAAAGCTTTACACCCATCTCTTGAGAAACTCTAGCAGCAACGCTTATGGCAGCATCCAATTACCTTTCCACCCTTTGTGTGTCCAGGTTCATGAAGATAATGGGGGTTATCTGTGTGGTTTTTTCGGAACCAAATTCGCTGACAATGACAAGGATCTGACAACGATGGACAGCTTTAAGCAACTCGTCTCGGAATGCATAGATTTTTTTTCCCATATACAACTTTCTTAGTAAGTTAAACATGACAATTTATTGCAAACATTAATAAGCTGGCATAGCGCAGTGGTTAGAGCGTGTGGTCTGTAATACCAAGGACAAATGTTCAAACCCCCGCTCTCCTACTAGCGAATGACATTTTCCGCCGGTAGGCCGTTAGCTTGGAATGGGGGCCGGGCTGGTGGTTTGGGCTATAGAATGGGGCCTCGCCGAGGCAGGCCCGAAGCTTGGAATGGGGGCTGGTAGATTGGGCTGGGGCGGGGAATAGGCGCTTCGCTGAAATTGGAATGGGGGCCAGTGGCTTGGGCTGGGGCGGGACCGTGCATTCCTGGTTCGGACTTCTCTAAAATGGGGGCATGGGCCAGGGCTTGTAATGTGGGCTGGGTGGTGACAGGCTGAGACCATGCTTTGCTGATACCGGGAATAGGCTTGGGCCCGTGGCTTGTGCTTGGGCTGGGGCCGTACTGTATTGGGCCGGGGCTAGGCTCATTCTGGGCTGGTCTTCTTTGGGATGGCGTTGAATGCTTGGGCTTGGGAGGCTGAGGCCGGGAATAGGTGCTTCTCTGGGCTTGAAATTGGGGCCGGTGGCGTGGACTGGGGAGAGGCCTTTCATTCTTGGATCGGGCTTCTCTAGAATGGGCCTTAGGCTGTGCTGGGAAGTTGGGTTGGGCGGCAGGGCCGGGGCTATGCTCAGCTCTGGGGCCGCGAATAGGGCTTCTCAGGGCTTTGGACTAAGGGTAGGGCTTTGCTGGGCTGGATCTTGGGCTTGGGCTTTCCTCGGGGCTTAGGCTAAGGCTTGAAATTGGGGCTGGGCTTGGGTTCGGGGTCGCGGCCGTGCTTCGATGGGGCCGGTCTAGGCTGGGGCTTGGGCTTCCAGGGGGGTTCTTCTTTGGGCCCAGGCTGGGGCCAGACTTGGAATGGAGGCTGGGCGGGAAATAGGCTCTTCTATTGGACCGGTGGCTTGGGCTCGGTCCTGGCAGTGCTTTCCTGGGCCGGGCGTCACTAGAATGGGACTTTCGCCGGGGTTTGAAATGTGGGCTGGGCTGCGTGGTCATGCTTCTTTGGGCCCGGGAATGGGGCTTACCTGGGCTTTGGAAAAAGGGCCGTTCTTTGCTGAACTGTTCTTGAGCCTGGGTTGCGGCTTGGAGTGGGGCTGGGGGCGGGGCTAGGGCCGAGAATTGGAATGGGGCTTCTCTGGGCTTTTGAACAAGGGCCGGGCTTTGCTAGGTTAGGGCTTGGGCTTCGCTGGGAATGGGGGTCTGGGCTTTGCTGGGTTACGGCTTGGGCTTCCATGGGGGTCTTCTTTGGTCCGAGGCTGGTGATTTGGGCTGAGGCCGGTCACGGGCGTTTTTCTGGGCTTGAAATGGGGGCCGGTTGGGCTGAATCAGGGCCGCCCTTACCAGGGCCAGACATATCTACAATTGGGGCTGGTGGCTTGGGCTAGGATCGGGCCGTGCATTCCTGAGCCGGGCGTCTTTAAAATGGGGCTTGGGCTGTGGCTTTGCTGGTAATGGTGGTCAGGCTTCTCTGGGCTTGTAATGGGGGCCGGGCTTCGCTGTTCTGTGTATTGGGCTTCTATGGGCTGCTGTTGGTCAGATGAGCTGGGCTTTTGTTGGGGCTTGGCGTGCCGTTGTTTGATGGGCTGGGGCCGGTGCAGGAAGCTTGGGCTGGCACGTTCTAGCCTTGTAGTTGGGGCTGGGCCGGGGCCATGGTTTAGCGCTGGGCTATTCTTCTTTGGGCTTGGCCTTAGGTCAGAAATGGGCAGGGGCTGGGCTTGTTTGGGGTTTGGATTTGGCGCCTGGGGTGGGGCTTCGCTGCGTCTGGTTAGGGCCTGGTTGCTGGGCTTCTTAGGGGCTGGGCTTCGCTGTTGCGGGGCTTTGTTAGGGACGGGGTATATATAATAGCCGTTGAGTATTGCCCGTGCATGTTGCCAAATCAGCTCTGTATATAGTTTTAATCAATAAAAATGTAATTTATTTATACGTTTTGTTTTAAACAAAATCTAAAAATTGGATTTTTTTTCTTTTTCTCTTCAATATAAGCAATGGTAATGCTATAGTCAATAATACTCTTGTAAGCAATCTACCACTTAGAAAATAGTTTAATTTTATGCAAAAATAAATAAATATCTTGAGTGATAATCATGTTTGTAATTATGGATTAGTAAACATTATATTATGGATTAATAATTAACCAACAAATATGAAATTTATAAGTCCAAGGTTTAAGGAAAATAAATTTGACTTTTATTATAGAAAAATGATTTGATTCACATCAAATACTTTAATAAAATAAAATATAGATTTCAAAATAAGTTAATATGATAAATTAAATAATATGCAATCATTAACAAAAAAATATTGACATAAATAAGTTAAAATACAATAACTATTCTAATTATTGATACTTCATACAAAGATTACAATTTGTAGTTCATACAAACAATTGCGAAAAAAATTCTGGAAAAAAGGACCAAAATTGCTAACAAGAACCAATTAGAATGTGGGATCAAATTCATAATTACAGAGAAAGTAGCTGCACTTTGGCTGTCGCTTTAGCTTTTATTGACCTTTAAATGATTATTGGGCTAAAGTTTAAGAACACCATTTCAATTTATCCTTTCTAGATAAATTACTTCACTTAAAATAGTATTATATATATAGCCGGCGCAAGAAAATATAATTGTACGGATCATAAGCAAAGTTTGCCAAATTAGCAATAATTTTCTCTTCCGTTTCTGTATATGCATTAATTGATGACATATATTATATATCGGAGTTGATAATATGACCAAGAGAAAAAATGAATGTCATTAAAAAATTGAAAGTGATAGCATTACAAAAGGAGGATAGCTTCATTAGATGAGTTCTGAAATTGAGTGACCAATTCCTATAATAAAATGAATATATACATTAAATAAACAATATTGACAGCAACTACTAAATCAAACATCATAACCTGCGTTGTGTTCTTCTAATAGCTAAAGTTAATTATTTAAAATTGGAAGAGGATTAAGTAACCTGAAGGTATTGCAGCCTTGGAGTTCCAAATATTCCAGTCCGTACTTCTTGCCTCTGATCATTTGTAAACATTGTATGCAGTTCTACTTGTTGAAGAATTTCATACAACAAAAGAAAGAAAGGCACTCATAAGTACTTTGCAAACCCAAATAAACTAGTGGATTTTATAAAACATGTACAACTTTGTTCTTTTTTGTTTTCAAGCTCCCATTTTATAAGGGTTTCCACAATTTTCCTAATCGTGAAGAGGACCCAGAACTCCCGCCGACAAATAAAATCAATAAACATTGGCTATTTCAACGAACTTTGTTAAGTTGAGGGTTTCAACTTTGTTCAACATCGTACTACTGGGAAGCGACATTGGCTATTTCTCCTTTTACTCTTGTGTTTTTTTTTCTTTTCCCCCTTCTTTTTGCTAGCCTTTGAGCATTGCTCTTAATGATACTGTCTGGAGACAGATGTGTGAGTTGCCAGATGAGGTACAAAAGAGGGGACCGGCAAATAAAATTACCATGCAAACATGTTTACCATGGTGAATGCATCAGCAAATGGCTTGGCATCAACAAGGTCTGTCTCACCTTAAATTTTGCAACATGACTCAGTGCTAAACTTGTTTACTTCATTACTTGGCTTCACCTTACAAAGAATCTTAATTTTTTTTTTTTTTGTTTTATAAAATAATTGTTTAGATATGCCTAGTTTGCAACATTGAGGTATTTAGCGAGGAATCAAGGAATGAAAGCATCAATTGTCAAAATTGACAAGAGTGACTCAGATTTTCATTCTGTGAGTTTTTTCTTCCATCCCAACAACTGAAAAAAAAAAAAAAGAAGGAAAGTTGTTCCTGTTCTTGTGCACATACGAGTAGTTGATGACGAGATAGTCTTCTATTGTCGTACACATTCTGTGCAGTGCAAAATCCATGTTGCTAACTTGTACGGGAAGTGATCTTGAGATTGAGGTTATGGCCAAAAGAAGAAAAGATATATAGTGGATTTTCAGATAGATTTCTGATTTTGTATTACAAGGTTCATAAGATTGGTCTTAGTTATGCGAACCCCAACCCCCTTCCCTTGGCGCACTCTCTCTCAAATTCAACTGGTAGACCTCTCAACTTTGCAACAATTACCGTTATCTTTTTTATTTTATTTTTTTGTTTCAATAAGGGAAGACATGGTTCAGAACCATTTTTGTACATAGGTCATTGTGATCTCAAACACAAGAATGTAAGTTCAATTAGCTTATGTTTCCCAGTATCAACAATATATTATTATTTTTTCCTGCATAAATCTCCTTTATATAAAGAGATGAGAATGTACAAATAGATGAAATTAACAATTCACTAATAGCTTAACAAAAGGAATCATATTGTTAATGGGATCAATTTAAGTATATATGGTCCTCGAGGGATTTTCTTTGAAGTGTAGTCTTCAACATCTTGTGCTGGTAGTAGTGCGGAGCTATTTCGAACAAACACTTGGGCTTTTTTTTTTTCTGTTACTGATCTGATATTATACTTGGTGGTTGTAAGCACCATTTCCATGGTATCATTTTTAGATAGGCATGGGATCAAGAGGAAACTCTGCCATCTGTTTACCAATAAACACCAGTCAATTTACCAAACTCATCCAAGGCGGCACACAGTGCAAAGATCTTTTCCAATGCCTTCGGAAGGTCATCAATGCCATGGCCCTTAAGCATAAGAACCACATTTTCCAGGTTATTTCGTTGCATCTCCGGCACAGTATTGTCCTCCAAATCGGCGTCATGATATATAATTGTGTTCTGTATGCAACCGAAGCACTTCCAGGACCGGCCTGATCGACAGCACCATCGTGCCCTTTGCATTGGTGATTCCTTTGAGATGGCAACGAGTATTCTTTCATGAGACTCATCCACCATCACAACAATATAGCTAGCCGGAAGAATTCCGGTTCTCCAAGGAATTCTCGCAAAAGCATATATTTCATCTGTAATGTATTTTACAGTAGTCTTCTTGGCCGTGCAATCTTCGAAACGACTAGAATAACCAACCTCATGTCCAAAGCTTTACACCAATCTCTTGAGAAACTCAAGAGCATCGCTCATGGCAGCACCCAATTACCTTTCCGTACCCTTTGCGTGTCCAGCTTCATGAAGATAATGGGGGTTATCTGTGTGGTTTTTTCAGGCGCCTACAACTCAGTGGAACATAATTATTAGATTACACGTAATTATTGCATCTTACAAATGTGTTATTATATTAAATATGACAATTTAATTCAAATTACCTGGCATGATGCAGTTGGTTAGAGCGTGTGACTTATAATACCACGGTCAAGGTTCAAGCCCTGCAACTAGCGAATAATACTTGCGCTCGCAGGCCGGGAATCTGATAGCGGTGGCTTGGGCTGCTGGGGAGGGGCCGAGCTGGGGGCGGCAGGGCTGTTATTCTTAGGCCTAGGGCTAGGGCCGGGAATGGGGGCCGGTGCCTGAGCTATGGCTGGACCGTTCTTTCCTGGGCCAAGCTTTGCTATACTCGGGCTTAGGCTTGGGCTTCGCTGAGGATGGGTTGAGTCTTCTGGGGCAGCGGGGTTGGTCTTATTTGGGACAGGGCTGGCGCCTTAGGCTAGGGCCGGGAATAGGGGCCCATGGCAGGAGCTGGGGCTGGACCGTTCTTTTATGGGCCGGGCATTGCTGTACGGGAGCGATTAGGCTTGGGCTTCGGTGGATCTGGATTGGGTCTTCTCTGGGCCGATGCTGGTGGCTTGGGCTGTGCCCGAGAATGGGGGCCGTGCTTTCCTAGGCCTGGGGTTTCTATAATGGGGCTTGGGCCAGGGATAGGATTGTGGCCTCAGAGTGGCGTGGGCTAGGGCTAGGATTGCTTTGCAGAGGATGGGGCGTGTCCGGGGGTGGTGGGTTGGGCTTGGCAGGTGGTGGACATGGGGACGCATTTGGCTGGGCAGGGCTTGGGCTGATCAGTTGGGCCTGCGCCATGGTCCGGGAGACGGCGGCATGGGCTGGGGCAAGAGAATGTAAATAGTTGGGCCTGGACTGGCTCGGGCTTAGGCTGGGGCAGGGCTTGTAGTTGGTGCCGGGCCGATGGCTAGGGGCTAAAAAGCCAGGTGGTGTTTGGAATGGTGCTTGGGCTTCACTGAGGATGGGTTGGGTCTTCTTTCGGGGAGGCTGGTGGCTTGGGCTGGGTCTAGGAAAGGGCCAGGCAGATGGCTTGGAATGGGTCTGGGCTTCACTGAGGATGAGTTGGGTCTTCTTTGGGCGGCTGGTCGGTTGGGTTGGGCTTGGCTGAGCTTTGCTGGTGGGTTGGGCTTGGGCCGGTTTTGGACATGGGGACGCATTTGGCTGGGCAGGGCTTGGGCTGATCAGTTGGGCCTACGCCATGGTCAGGGAGACGGCGGCTTGGGCTGGGGCAAGAGAATGTACATAGTTGGGCCTGGACTGGCTCGGGCTTAGGCTGGGGCAGGGCTTGTAGTTGGTGCCGGGCCGATGGCTAGGGCTACGAAAAAGGCCAGGCCGGTGTTTGGAATGGTGCTTGGGCTTCACTGAGGATGGGTTGGGTCTTCTTTCGGGGAGGCTGGTGGCTTAGGCTGGGTCTAAGAAAGGGCCAGGCTGATGGCTTGTAATGGGTCTTGGGCTTCACTGAGGATGAGTTGGGTCTTCTTTGGGTCGAGGCTGGTTGCTTGGGTTGGGGCGAGGCCGTGCTTGGCATGGAATTTGGGCTTGGTGGGTTGGGCTTGGCTGAGCGTTGGATTAAGTTGCTTTGCTGAGGATGGGGCGTGTCCGGGGGGTGGTGGGTTGGGCTTGGGCCGGTGGTGGAGATGGGGACGCATTTCGCTGGGCAGGGCTTATAATGGGAGCCGGGCTTCGGGCTTCAGTTGGCCGGTCTTCTTTGGGCCAGTGGATTGTACTTATGCAATGGGGCTTGGGCTGGGGATGGGCTTGTAATGGAGGCCGGTGTCGGTGGGTGGCTTGGGAAGGGGCCGGGTCGGGGCTTATAATGGGGGCTGGGCTTCCTGCTTCTGGGCTGTCTTTTTTGGGCCGGTGGCTTAGGCTGGGGTGTGCTATGCTGGGCCGAGTCAGGCTGGGGTTTTGAATGTGGTTGGGGCCGGGCATTGCTGGGCTTGGAATGGCGACTGGGCTTCGATGTTATCTGTATTGGGCTTTCTCTGGGCTGTGGTGGGTCTAGGCTTCAATGGTTTGGGCTTATGTTAGGGTGGGGCCGGGCTTCTATGGGCTGATTTTCTTTCGGCGGGCTGTGGCCTTGGGCAGTGGCTTGTGCTGGGGCTGGCCTTGGAATGGTTGCTGGGCTTCTCTGGGCTTGGTCGGGGGCCGGGCTTTACTTGGCTTGGGTTGAAACGGGCCATGCTTTGCTGGTCGGATTGCTGGGCTGGTCTTCTTTGGGCTTTTGGCGAAGTGCTGTGAATGTGACTGGGGCTGGGCTTTCCTCGAGGGATTGGATTGGGTGTTGGGGCCAGGGGCCATGTCTTCTGGGGCTGGGCTTCTTTAGGCTTGGGCTGGGGGCCGGGAATCTGATCGGGGCTGGGCTTTGCTAGATGGATTGGATTGGTGGCTGGGCGCCATGGCTTGGCGGGGCTGGGCTTTTTAGGTTGGTCTTCTTTGGGCTTGGGCTGGGGCCAGGAATGGTGCCCCCCCCCTTTTTTTTTGTATTTTTTGTTTTTCATTTTTTTATATGCTTTTTGTATTTTTTTATACTGTTTTTTATTTTTTATTTTTTTTTTCTATTTTTCTATGCTTCTTATATATTTTATACATTTTTTTGTATATTTATATTTCATATATATATATATATGAAAAAAAATAAAAACAAAAAGAAAAAAACAAAACAAAAAATGAGGGAATTAGGCTATTATCGCCCAGCATAAGGTGAGCGACGGGAATGCTATTTATCACTTTAGTTCGTTGATTACTTTCTACAGTTCTTAATTTTTTGATTTTCAATATCTTGTCTTTCATATTTATACAGTTAATTAAGTAATCTAATTAACTACAACAAGCTCAATTAATTAATCCTTAATTATGTAAGTTATACAAGCTTTGAGAAACAAATGAAAACAAAAATATTATCAAACTGACCTTAAATATCAGGCTTTGGGTGCGGTTTACCAAGACTTTTCCCGTATCGGAATATTCAACTCCGAACAAACCAATTGAACGATATCGGCAGTTATAGAACCGAATGCCTGGGGCTGGGGTCTGGGACGGGCTTCGCTTTGCTGAGCTCCTTTAGGCCTTGGCCTGGTGCCTGGTGCTGGGCTTCGGTGGGGACGGGGGGCTGGGGTTAGGTGTGGGGCATTGTTGGGGCTGAGAATGGGTCTTGATTTGGGCAATTTAACACCTTTTTCTCATTTATCCGCGAAAAATACAGACGGAGAAAATCATGCAGTGGTAGACCCCACGTAAGACTCATGGCCACCTATTTCCACTTTTAATAAAGTACATGGTGGTAGGCACTCCTTCCCCAAAATATTTTAATAATTTTTTATATATATAAATAAAAAAAAGTCTCGTTGGAATTATCAAGAAATCTTCTAATAGGGTTTATTTGATATTTTATTAATTGATATTTTAATTGTGCAATTTTATTGGAGTCTGTTATAGTATGACGACACCCATAATAATTTTTTCTCAGCTTATATTTCAGTAAGAATTTAGAATAGCATATCTATACTTCTAATAATTCTCTCTATTTAATATTTTAATAAAATTAAATATATTTAAAACACAAATAAAACTTAACCTCGATTCTTGGTGAATAAAGATTCGGTCAGATGTTTTATATATAATAGCAGTTGTTGTTCATGCACCATTATGCTTGTTTAGTTTCAGTATTGCTGGTGCATGTTGCCAAATCAGCTCTTTATATAGTTTTAATCAATAAAAATGAAATTTATTTAAACTTTTTGTTTTAAACAAAATCTAAATATTGGATCTTTTTCTTTTTCTCTTCAATATAAGCAATGGTAATGCTATAATCAATAATACTCTTGTAAGCAATCTACCACTTAGAAAATAGTTTAATTTCATGCAAAATTAAATAAATATCTTCAGTGATAATCATGTTTATAATTATGGATTAGTAAAATTGTATTATGGATTAATAATTAACCAACAAATATGAAATTTATAAGTCCAAGGTTTAATTAATGAAAATAAATTTGACTTTTATTATAGAAAAATGATTTGATTCACATCAAATACTTTAATAAAATAAAATAATAGATTTCAAAATAAGTTAATATGAAAAATAAAATAATATACAATCATTAACAAAAAAATATTGGCATAAATAAGTTAAAATACAATAACTATTACTAATTATTGATAGTTCATGCAAAGATTACAATTAGTAGTTCATACAAAGAACTGCGAAAAATTCTGAAAAAAGGACCAAAATTGCTAACAAGAACCAATTAGAATGTGGGATCAAATTCATAATTACAGAGAAAGTAGCTGCACTTTGGCTGTCACTTGCTTTCAGAGAAATGCTTATCCAAAAATGTCTTGGCTAGATTACTGAAGCTGACGCTAATTGCTTCAGCAGCAGCGTATCTCTCAATAACACCGATCACTTCTGATTTTAAAATCTCTTCCTTGATAGATGTGATGCATAACAATTTAATTACATAAACAAACATTTACGGTTAATATATCACGTTTACCTTTAAAAACAAAGAGTAGCTCATCAATATTAATCTGGAGGAGGATGGTTAGTCGTAAATCTAATCTTATCCTGAGGCATGTCCTCCGTTCAGATTAAGCACTTGTCCAGCAAAAGAAGGTAAAGGAAAATATAATAACACGGATTATTTTCTTCTAAATTTCAAGATTGTCTACAGATGTAGAACACTCTGCAGTAAGAAATAAATAAAGAGTAATTACAGTGTAGACATAATATATTAGTCATGGATACAACTACTTCATTTAAAATGGTATTATATAGCAACAATTTTCTATTTTGTTTCTGTAGATGCATAAATGGATGACGTATATTATATATTGGAGTTGATAATATGACCAAGAGAAAAATAAATGTCATTAAAAAATTGAAAGTGAGAACATTACAAAAGGGAGGATACCTTCATCAGATGAGTTCTGAAATTGAGTGACCAATTCCTATAATAAAATGAATATATACATTAAATAAACAATATTGACAGCAACTACTAAATCAAACATCATAACCTGCGTTGTGTTCTTCTAATTACTAAAGTTAAATCATTTAAAATTGGAAGAGGATTAAGTAACCTGAAGGTATTGCAGCCTTGGAGTTCCATATATTCCAGTCCGTTCTTCTTGCCTCTGATTATTTGTGAACATTGCATGCAGTTCTACTTGTTGAAGAATTTCATACAAAAGAAAGAAGGCAACTTATGAGTACTTTGCAAACCCAAATAAACTAATGGATTTTTAAAACATGTACAACTTTATTCTTTTTGTTTTCAAGCTCCCATTTTATTAAGGTTTCCACTATTTTCCTAATCGTGAAGAGGACCCAGAATGCCTGTAATATGTGAAGCTCATTCCCAAATTATAATTTTTTAAATATGAAATAGGAGATTTACATGAAAGTTTTAGAGCAAACACTGCATACATTTACATAAAGACCAACATTAATGCATGTAATTCAAATGTGATCATGAGTTTAATAATCATATTAACCTATCCAGACCATAAAGATGATCATTATTCCAGTTAATAACTTCATTTGGATTCCATCGAAGCTTCAATTAAATTGGTACATTGCATACCTATAGGTAATAGCCTATTAATGAGCATACTAATAAAATTAGGAATTCTGTTGACCTTAGCCTCAACTTATAAATGCAATTACTAAGTCTTTCCCTAGGCATCAATAAGTCAAATAAAACCCAAATCAAAGAAAAACGGTGCATCAAAGAAAACCCAATTTAGTAGTCTCCAATGAAGAAACAATGCTTGAGAAAAAAAAGAAAAAAAAAAAGACACAAACAAAACCCAACTTAAATCAGAGAAACGACAATGGAAGGGAGATTATAGCGATAAGAGTGAGACAGAGAGCTTACCAAGACTAGAGTGAGAACAACAGCTTACCGGAGAGTGAGAATGGGATATTGATGGCGAAAATGTCAGAGTAGCTGGAAGCATTTCGGCGATACGATTCGGAGAAAGCTGGGAGCTTTCCGGAAACGAGACTGGGCGAGCATAACTGAATGCATCCTATAAGTTCTTGCAAACACAAATAAACAAGTGGGGCTTTTCAATATTTTCAAACACATACAGGCCTAGGTTTCCAGTATTCATGAAGATGCACTAGAACGCTAGTAACAACCGTTGAGCTCCAATTTTTGGGGGAATACCAAATTTCAACACCAAAACTAATTAAATGAAAATAACGAACCCATGAGAGAAATTTGAAGAGAAACAAGTCCAGAATCGTTTGTAGCCTCGAACCAGAATCCTGTAAAAGTATGAATGGGGTTTTTTTTTTTTTTTTCATATATATTGGTAACGAAGGAAAAGTCCATCAATTGGATGCAGCCACGTAAGTGGTTTTTTTTTTTGGGCTTGAGAATCTTTCTCTCACCATTGACCAAAACGACAAAGCCTAAGAACCTTGACCTGAAAACATGCACATAACCACTAGCTTTAATAAAAAAAAATAAAAATTGAAGGGATCTCCAACGGTCAGAAAATTAATAAGACCCCCCACTTCGACCACCAACGTTCACTCTCCGTCTCATTCTTCTTAACGGTTACATCTTCTTCACCCACTGTCTGCCTCCAGCTCCAAATCCATAGCCCAGAGCTCTGTCCCTTCTCTCTCACTGAACCGCCTTCTGCTTCTGCTTTTGCTCTCTCTCTATCTCTATCTCTCTTTGTTTCTGTGTCTTATGGAACCAGCTAAAATCGACTGGAAAAACATCGACTCCAAATTCGTGGAGGATAAGCTGTACGAGCACATTAATGCACCTAAATGGTTTGACTTCTTGGCACCCTACGACCACTCTGTGGATGACGACGCCTGGTTTTGTAGACCCGGTTAGCCAATTCTTTCTTTCTCTTCCTTTTTTTTCTTTTCTTATGATTGTCCTTTTTGTGTGAAAAATCTTATTTTTGGCTTCTGTTTTTATTAATTTTTTTTCAGATTGCAACCACCCAAAGACAGCTGAAGATTTTCTTCGGTCCACTCCTTCCAAGGTTTCACACGCACTCTCAGATTCTTCTTCTTTTTACTATATTTAGTTGCTTAGGTATAAGAAAAGAAAATCAAGATCGCTTCTGAAAACCAATTACAGGATTGAATTACAATTTTTTTTTTTTTTAAATCCAGCACCTAACAGAGCTTTTGTTTCTGAATATCTCTTTATTTTGTATGATTGGATGAAGCTTTCAAGCACAAATGGTCTGTCTGAAATCCCTCCACTTGGTGATAGAACCCAAAGGTACTGAAGAACACCCAAATTCAAAGCTTTACACAATCCAATTTTGGGTTTTTTTTTTGCCTCTGTATTTGACTCTAATTTTCAATAAAAAAAAAATTGTTTAGCAGAGAGTCGAAGTTGAAGAGAAGAGGGCTGCTAATTCACACTTGGGTCTCACCAAATAGTAATTCCAAATTCAATGAAAGCAGCGAAAATCAGAATCCAAATCTATTAACTCCTCCAAATTATAACCATGTCAAAACCATGAAGGCTGCCATCAAATCAAGTACAGGGAAAAAAGAACCCATTGATGATGCTTCTCTGAACAATGAGGCCCAGCCGATGCTAAAAAGCACTCTCTCTGCCAGGAATTTGTTCGCGGGGCGGGATATTCTGAATCAGATTACTGAATTCTGCAACGAATTAAAAAGACTAGCGACGAGAACGAAGGAGAGAGAGAATGTGGAGAGGTTGAATGTGAGGAAGAGTGTTGAGGAGGGTGTGAAAAAAGAGGTAGGGAAAGAGAGATTAAAGGTGAGGTCTTGGGTGAATTGAATAGGAGGGATGAGAGAGAGAGGAAGCCATTCTTGGAGGTTAATCACGAGAAATCTCAAGGAATTGACCAGAGCAATGTTAAGGAGAAGAAGAGGATGATAAATAAGTAAGTCCAATCGTCTCTACTTGAATTCTCATGTATATGCCAGTTTTTGTTTATGTATGTCACAATTATTTTCTGAATTATATATGCATGAGAATTCACCTAATAGTCATATAGTCTGTTTTACATTGAAGGGAAAACACAAACACACTTAAATTGATGCTACGACATAGATTGAGGTTGAGTTTCAGATCCTCACATTTGATTCAATTTATTGTCCATTTTTTTTTTCTATATGTTCAAAGTAAGACAGATGATAAAAGAGGATCATTCTTCTAACAGAAATATCAACCAGACCAAACTACAATGAACTGGTTGTGTAAATTGTCTTATAAAGTCTAATTGAACAGACCAGCCTAACGTTTACAAAGATCATTATCTGATTGTCTCCACCATTAGTTTTGATTGCTATTAAGAAAAGAGGTCCCAATGTTTAATTTTTTTATGGGTCACTAAATTTGCATTCTGCAGAAATGACAATGCAGAGAACATCCCTATCTCTGTGAACTTGGAACACGTAAAGTGCAAAGGGGAGGAAAAGTTGTTACAAATCCGAACAAATCCTCCCTCTCCTCAATGCTTTTCTGCCACAAGGGTTCCCGCCGGAAAAACAACACCTTCAAAGGTTTCCAAGTCCAAGCTAGTGGTATGTAACTAGCTATACATGCTTTATATCTATTTGTTTTGGGCCAATATTTTCAAACTGTGATAGTGTTAAGAGAGAGAAATCCATGCAAATATTTATTGGTTTGCCTGATTTTTCTTCTTGTTCTTCTTCTTTGTGGTATGTTTAGGAAAGGGGAATCCTGCAAGAGCAAAATAAGAAAACAATGGGGGAGGAGTACACAGACAACGGAAAAAGTCTTCCTGTAGTTGATGGAAAAGAAGCAAGAACTTTGGATGTATTTTGGTTTCTGAAGCCTTGCACACTATCCACCTAGATATAGATGTTCAGATTCATTCTTTCATTCTTTTATTTCCCAATAAAACATAATTATACTGCCTAGTTGCTTTGTATGATTCATTAATTCATTTTGGAGCCTGTAAAAGAAACTCTGTAAGTATGATACAATAAATGTATTTCTCTAATCTCCATTCTGAGAAGTTTTCAGCCTATTACCTTTTTTGTCTCCTTCCCAAATTAATTTCGATACAAAAGCCAATTCTTCAGGTGAGAATTAAACAAATTTTTCATAAAGGAAACAACAAAGAGAAACCGCCAAACTTTGCAAAACAAATCCACAGATGGACATGAAAAACAACCCCCCCTTAAATAATGTGCCTTAGCAGGCCTTCAAGATCACATTTTTTAAGTACTAAATTTTGGACTTTACTGCAAATGGGAATGTCAAAAATACCTTATTTTTGTACACATCTGAAACCTCATATGTATCTGTTCTTCTATCTCTACCTCAAACTTTACCTGGTTTCTCACACATTCTAGATTCGCAGATTACCTCTTCCTCCCTCTTCTTCAAATCTGTGAATGCTACAAACCTTCCTATGCATACACACACATGGATTGACCAAAACCCCATAAACAAAACCCATGATTCTGTTTTCTGAATTTTTGTTTCTTACATAGATCACACACAAAACAAACGCAGGATTATAGATGAAAATGATAGTGAAGAAACCAGAGCAAAAAACAGTTTTACAACCAGAAAGAAAGGAAGAAGAAGAGAAATAAACAATTTTAATAAAGCACTAGATCATTTCCAATAAATTTTACTACATATTCCCGTAACAGTATCCAACACTCACCACCAACAACACCAAGAACAAACAGTTTCACACACCTTATTGATTACAAGGAAACAAATTGAACAAAAAATTTCAGAGAAAAATATACACAGCGGATTTGATTGGGAAAAAACCAGCTCAAAATCTACCTTGTGCAAAGTATGCACTCCAAAATCATAGCCCAAATATGCCTTACACGAGGGTATATCCTGCTGGTGTATGTTCTTGACTCCCTTAGCAGATCTTCCATAGTTTCTACAAAGAGGTTTAAGCTTCTAATTGGTGGAACATACAGGGTCAGAGGCACTGCAGAGAAAGCCACTGTGAAGAACAACTGCAACATCACGATGATTAAGCGGAAACAGATCACATACAAAGTTGAGAAAGCTTGTAGACGAAAAGGGTCTCTCGGAAATTGGAGAAGAAAGTCTTTAAGAGAGAGAGTGACAAAGAGTTCTGGAAATTCAAAGAAAGTGAAAACATTATGTATGTAAAATGTGAATAACCATTTCTGGTAGGTGTGGGGCTGACTTTGATGGGGTTCGGATCCTCTGCATTTTGAGTTTCTGCAACTGTTTCGGCTGCCCAGCTAATGGGGCATTTGCATTTTTACTTTTACACATTATTAATTCCATAAATGAGATAGATTTTAGCTATAATTATGTACTTATTATCATATTATCATTATGGTTGGCAATTAATTAGATAATTAATAAATTAGTGCCTATAACATCGTGTCATCATATGATACTAAAAGCATTTTTTCTAAGAAAAAATAACAATAAAATAATTTGAGGAGATTTACTAAAGGGATAATAAAAATAAATATGCGGTCTTTGTTCATGCTTAATTCGGTGAATTAGTAGAATGATGGAATTGACTACGATTTAATTGTCTATATTGTAAAAATTCAACAAATATAATGATTAATCTAGAAAATACTTCAACAAAATATGCATTTTGGTCCTAATCGAGTTAGTAATTTAGCAATGAAAAACCAAATCACGAGGAAACGTTATTGTACTTCCATCTTTCTTAATGATCGATGCCCCAACAGATGTTAATCTCAGTTTTGGACAACCCTTTAACAAAGAAAGTGACATTTTTGTTTATTAAAATTTGATTGATGTGACCTGTGGGTGTGAGATTCTTATAGCCAAACACACAGATTTCTACACTGTTCCAAAAGTCAATTTTGGATTCGGTGGGTGATTGTAAAATGGATAGGTTGTGATCAATGAGCTTTAATTTAAATGGTTATTCTGGATAAGAGCGTCCCGCAGAGGAATAGGTTTGTAGCTATCACTGTTAATGCTGCTCTGCAAATTCGTGGCTGACCCAAAAACAAAAGAACTCGTGGCCTACGTAATCTCCACGTGGCGTTCAGGTTTTAAAGATAGCGCGGGCCGGATCAGATGAGTGCGTCCCCATATCCACTATACTAGATTTTACGGAAGACATGAATGAGATAATTATTTTATGGGATAAAATCAGATCCATTTTTCTTCTTCTTCTTTTTTTTTTTCCCAATTTGATTTCCGACCTTTTCATGTTATTCTTTTAGAACTTTACTTTATATATATATATATATATATGTATATATATATATGTGTGTATATATAAAAAAAGACAACAATATAATATGTATTTATATGAATAAATCAAAATTGACATTTTTTTAAAATATTGTAAATATGCTTTAATTTTACATTTTTCTAGTGATTATGGCTTAATTAAATAATAAAATAAAATTTAATTTTCTTTATTTTGTTTATATAATTGATTCAAAAATATACCTGTATAACACTACCAACAGCACGTCCATGATGCCAATGCTCTATTATGTAGTAATACTATTTAACAGTGACACTTAATACAATTTAGCTTTTATTTTTTTTTAATTTCTTTTTGTGCTTATCTTGCTAGTTGGAGTAACATTAAAATTAATTAATTTTATTATAAATATAATTTTAAAAACAAATTAGAAAAATTTTATGTGAAAAAAAAATTGGAGCTATTAAAATAATAAGAAAATGACATGGACGCAGTCGCACAAATAATTGGTATCTGTGGAGGTTGGGTATGGGCCTACAAGCCTTTTTTCATTTTTTTACCAACTTGTGACCAACCTTAACGGGTTCGGTTTCAGCCCAATGAAGGCAGAGATTGGGTCCATTTTCTGGAAAGAGCAAGAAATCCACTGGGCTTTTTAGCAATCCACATGTTGAACTATAACCGTGGTATCACAGCCAAACTATGCATCTCTGGTTGTGATTTTCTTCATCGCTGACTCCTTGGCCAAGCCCTGCTCTTCTTTCATTTTTTGGCACCGAGCTGATCCTTAATCAATTTTCTCAATTTCTGTTTGGGTACTGAGAAACTCTCAGAAATTAGGGTTCTCCCCTGAAAATGGCACTTGCTGGTCGTATCAGATCGAGCCTCCCTCTCGTCACTAAGCTTCTGAGAACGGATGCGATCGCCGCTGCCCAAAGATCCACGCCCCAGGAAGCCCTTCTTCGCTCTACCTTTGCCAATTCCGAGGTTAGTGGAAGTTGGTGAAAACGAAGGAAACCGAAGCAGTTTTGTCCGACTGCCTTTTTTTTTTAAGTTTATTTATTTATTTTCTTTTTTTTATTTCCCGTTTCCGATCTACTTAAACAAGCTTTGTGGCCAAGGAAAGCGCAATTATGTTAAGTTTTATGATTATTCATTGAGTTCCGAATAATGCGAATTAATTGAGTATCTATATTTTGTTCGTCATGTAATTTGTTTCTGCAATGCTGCAGAAGGGTTAAAAAATAGTAAAGTTTTGGTTTTTGTGTGTATAGAATGCACAGTAAATATAATCTTACTATGATAACTGGAGTTCATTTTAATGAATTTTCTCAGATTGTAGGTGAAAAAACTTTTGGTTTGAATTCTGTATATATGTGTATGTACATGTTGACATTCTTAGCATTCAAGTAAAGTCATTGTTGTATCTCCTGATAAATGATATTTGTGATATGGTATTTGCTCAAAAACAGATTCCGTTCGGTTTTATTTATAAGACCCATATTCAACTGGGCATTTATAAAAACGTATAAAAAGTTGCAGAATGATTCATATCTTTTCCTTTCCCAAGAGACTTTCTTAGCATCATTATGTGTTCTGAAGTTTTGAGAGGTTATATTGATTTTCTTTAGTACAATCCCGTGCTTGAGTCAATCTGGTTCTTCATATGAATGCTGCATGATTATTGGTCAATCTGTATATACAGTTCTCGAGGAATTTCGCCACTGCAACTGGGAAAAAGGAAGAGAAAACAAAGGTATGTAAGCTATTTGGCCTTCATAGTTATAAAATGTGCTTCAGTCTTCTGCTGAATAAATTCGAAAGTTAAAGTTCATATGTAATCATGTGTTGTAATTGATGTCGATGAAACTAGATATTTTTTACTTAAAAAAGTTTTGTTGGCCTGGAGCCTCGACAACTTATATTTATGAGTGTTTCTTATTTGTTATAAATTAGTCATTTTAATCTTGATTTATCTTTACCTCTTGCTGTGACATTCCAGGTGCCTCTATCGATGTTTGGAGGCACTGGGAACTATGCCTCTGCTTTGTACCTCTCAGCAGTAAAGGCCAATGCTTTGGACAAGGTTGAGTCTGAGCTTCTTGTGCTTGTTGAGGCGTCAAAGAAAAGTCCTGTGTTTTCTCAGTTCATCAAGGACTTATCAGTGCCGGCTGAGATTAGAGTGGCAGCAATCAATGATATCTGTGATCAAGCTAAATTCTCTGATATTACAAAGAACTTCTTGGGTATGATTAGTTACTCTTAGTGCTTAAATTATTATCAGTTTTCACCATTAGGTTGTCTTTCTACATAGCTTCTTTGATATGCATAATTTATACTCATCTAAAATTTTATTTACTAATTACCCTCTGCTTAACTGAAGAAAATGATACTGTATAAATATTTCATGTTTAGTGACTTTATATCTTTCATTCTCTCTGTCTATATGTTTTTGCTTTTCTAGTTGACTTGCTCTTTCTTAGAATTTATTTTTCTTTTAGTATTAGTTGTTTTCAAGTTTGGAGATGGTAATGTTTAATATCAGTTTCTAAAATTTATTGTAGTTATTCTGGCTGGTTATGGGAGGTTAAGATTCATTGAAAGCATAGCAAAGAGATTTGCAGAATTGACTATGGCGCATAAGGGCGAACTGAAAGCCATTGTGACATCAGTCATTGTAAGTTTCAGGTCTCATGTATGGAAAAATTTGGCACGTATATGTTATGACATTTTGGTGTTTGTGGTCTATCATATTTCTAATGGGATAAGTGTTATTGACCAACAATGGTATTTATCAACAAATTTTTCTGCAAAATACAAAGATGTCACAACTTTAATTTAGTAAAGCTTTTTTTCTCTTTTAGATAAAAGTAGAGTCCTGATTGGAAGAATCAGAAATAATTGTTTGAAATTGTGATAGTTTTATATTTTGAGTGGTTAGGTTCAGTATAGCGGAGCTGTGCATGCTGGAGATGTCATAAGGGCATGACATCTGATTCTTATAACCTTAAATTGGTGGATTTTACCATTGGTCACATACCTTTGTCATGTTTGAGGTCTTTGAACCATTCCTGGTTCTTATCTAATAACCATTTCAGTTTTGAGCTGTTGAAATCTAAGCTTATTTTGTATAGTTTCCTTCATGATTTTGAATGTGTTTTATAGCATTAAAAACAGTGAGACCTTTCCATTGTGGAAGACTTTATTGGTTTACCTCAAGCACCTTAATATACAAGTGGAAACTCAAATTAAGAAATTATTTTTTTTTTATTTTTGTGTTTAAGCTTTATTAGACAGCTGGTAGTTAAATTGCTGGATGATGTTGTCACTGTTCTTTCTTAATTGTTATTTTTGTATTAGCCCCTTCCTCCTCAGGAGGAGAAAGAGCTGCAGGAGACATTGCAGGAAATAATTGGTCAGGGGAAAAAAGTTAAGCTTGAACAGAAGGTATATATGTAGCATAATATTTGTTTGTTTTTTATAGTGTTACATATTTTTGTTATAATGGATAATAATTTCTGGATCTCTTTAATTTTTATGGCAGATCGATCCCAGTATCTGGGGAGGGCTTGTGGTAGAATTTGGGCAGAAGGTTTTTGACATGTCCATCAAGACTAGGGCACGTCAGATGGAGAGGTACTTGCGGGAACCCATAAATATTGGAAACATCTAAATGGAGTTCACTGAACCAAGACCAGCCTCCCTGTCCCTTATTGTTTTGTATCAGAGTTTCTGTTCGACATTTTGACAAGGAAAAGAATATTGTAATGTCGACTTTTGGTGCTTGAACTTGAACGCTGTCTTTTACTTGTTTTACATACGATGGAAATGCCACATTATGGGATATATTCCATCTCTTTGCAAATAAAAGGTTTTTCATGCACTTTTTCTGGGTATTTATTGATGGACTACTTGGATGGTTTTTTTCCTTCAAGTTAATACTGGTTAAGCTGCAGTGACACGTAACCCCACAAATAGAGTGCAAATAAACTGAAAAAAGGATTAAATATGTTGCTTTTTATAGTTACTTGTCTTGGATACTATTTATTTTTATAGAAAACAAGATAAAATCTTGTTAAAAATAAAACGATTTTGAAAGGTGCTTTTTATTTTTTGGTGACAATTTTGAAAGGTGCGTTGGTAACGTCATATATAAGCAATATAATGATCATGTTATTATTATTACCAAAAAAATATATATAATGATCATGTGAAATGTCCATTATATGTTATCAATAAAGCTGATAAGTTCGATATATGTAATCAATCAATAAAAGCATGCGCAAAATAAATTGTGTTGCAACTTAACATATGCTGTGCCGAATATGCAGTGCTTCAAGTATTTTTTCTC
The DNA here is from genome assembly GCA_007844105.2 of Rhamnella rubrinervis. NCBI lineage: Eukaryota > Viridiplantae > Streptophyta > Magnoliopsida > Rosales > Rhamnaceae > Rhamnella > Rhamnella rubrinervis. The sequence goes on from CM017585.2 coordinate 12,961,449, forward strand.
ATTCCATAAATGATTATTATGGTTATCTATTTCCGAATAAAAGTGGGAAAAAGGGCCAAGCCTAAGATTGGAATTGAAAATGATATATACATATACAGATTCTCACAATTGGTCGTGAAAGGTGTAAGAATGAATATGAATGAACTGAGAGATGAGTTGGTGTTTCTTGTCTTTGTAACCAAGCAGGACACATACATTGCTTCGTACAGGCTCAAGACCCATAAACAAGGATAAATATATACATACAATGTGGACAGCTGTAGTGTAAATCAGACAAAGGCAATTTACAAAACATTTTGAGTAGCTTGCGAGTTTGATTTCCACTCCCAACATTTTTCCCCATAATATAACTGAATTACCTTTTTAAATATTTCATGAAATAGTCGACGACGACGTCTTTCAGTAATATATTCCCTTTCTCCATTTGCCTTTGGCTTTAGACTATGACTAATTGGCTCATGATTCATAATTTCCCATGGCACATTACACAATTTTCTCACACACACATATATATATATATATATATATACAGCATAGCATGTAGGGATGACGAGGATTAGGTAAGGAAAGTGAATTCCTGTCACAGAATCATAGGAGGTAGGGAGATTATGTAGTACAGTGGATAGCTACAGTGGTTCTGAAAAATTATCACTTTTTTTGTTTCAGGTTTCTATCATTAGGACATAGCATGTATATATTACCACGGCACGTAATTATATAGCAAGCAACAACATACAAATATTATTTATTTCTGGGTGATAATTCAATGGATTAAAAAGGGTGACTATTTTGTAGTATAGCTAGCTTAGACTAATCTAATTGATTAGAATGGAAAAAAAAAATATGTAGGAAATTATCTGGACAAAATGAGAAGGTCGGGAGCAACGCCTTTGAGGATGTATAATTATTTGGGAGCATGGATCTTATCATATATATATATATATATATATACACACACACACACATTATATTATTATATATGTGATCATCAATTAAAGTAAATAGGATTTTCTTGAAAGAAATGAAGAGAAACTACAGGCCATATTGAAAACATCATGTTGAAAAGTTCCAACAAATATCAGTTAAATAATCTGATACCTATATATTGTGCTGAATTACTGCATTAAATAAAATTTTCAATTTATATAAAATCTTACTCTCTTTATTATTATTATTATTATTATTATTATTATTATTATTATTATTATTATTTATAAGTACAATGGTCATCCAGATGTTGAACACAAATTAAGCAATTAACAACAATGATGGGGATGGTCCGGATGAATGATTGTGGATAAAAGTACACGTATACAATCTTTAATGACAAGTCGTAGTTGAATACAAATCCTCGACAGTGACATATAAATAAATAAATATGATCTAGAATTAGGAAAGAAGTATATTTAATGAAAACCATAATTCATACAGCGAAGCTATCCTTTTCATTCATGCTATTGCTAGCTGGATAAATATTGTATTAAGAAGCTTGTTACTTGTTAGTACGACTTTTTTTTATTGAAAAATTAATTTATACGTAGCCAACACACATTTAACAAAAAAAAGAAAACAAGAAATTAAACACGAAAACTGTTTCCCTAGAGACAGATCTAGTTTGGCCGTTCAACTACTCTCGTTTAACTTGAGCTAGTCTTGTAAACTACGTACGTTAAAATTACTTAAGATAAGTTCGAATGGATCAGTTTTAGATATATATGTTTGAGAATATTGCATAAGGGTGTGTATTCATGTCAGTTTTAGATATACATGTTTTCTAATTAAATCAATGGATGAATGTTATAATGTAGTAGAAAGAAGCATGTGTTTGGTCTGTGTTGTGTGAAATAATTAATTGTCATTATGCTAAGACTTAAAATTAATTAACAACCTAATGAAGAAGAGAATAGACGAACTACAACATACTAGAAATGTGAAACACTTTTGAGGCGGCAAAAGTGTACCGAAAGTACGTACTATTTTCTATACTTTTCTCTCTCTCTCTAGCTAGTCTAGGTTTAGAGTTTATACTTCCAATTCACGTGTAGATTGAGAGAGAGAGATGGAGAGATGGTGAAAAAAGGAAGGGGATGGTTGGTCTTCTTCTGTTTGACTCTTTCTTGTCTTTTTTGGATGCATTTTTCTTCACTCACAAGGTAATTATATATCATCTTTTTTGTATATGAGACAGCTACACTTTTGCTTCCACTGCACATAATAATCTCTATCTCTCTCTCTCTCATGGAGGTCCCCCTCCAATCCGTTTCCCACTCCACCCAGCAACCAACAAACACAAATTGCTCTCTCTCTCTCTCTCTAACACCGGTTTTCTTAATCCAAGCAAACCCCACAAACCACATCATCATCACCATTACCACTCCATGAAGCCTTGTCTCTCTCTCTCTCTCTCTCTCTCTCGATCAGCTATATAGCATTCTCTTAGATCTCCATCAAACCACTTAAAAAGAAAGAAAGAAAAAAAAAAAAAACCTAAAAGCTAGCTTTACATATAGATATCAATGAGAAAGCCAGGTGATAATAATTCATTGCCAATATTGGGAAAGGACAGAGTAGTTGTAGTAAACAACATGATGAGTAGTAATAACAAGAGCAAGCTGAGGAAGGGTTTGTGGTCGCCGGAGGAAGATGAGAAGCTGATGAGATACATGTTGAGCAATGGACAAGGTTGCTGGAGTGATATTGCTCGGAATGCAGGTCTTCAAAGGTGTGGGAAGAGTTGTCGTCTTCGTTGGATTAATTACTTGAGGCCTGATCTCAAGCGCGGTGCATTTTCGCCTCATGAACAACACCTTATTATTCATTTCCACTCAATTCTTGGCAACAGGTGAAATATTATCCAACACCTTATTATCATTAATTAATTCCTCTAGCTAATTAATATATATATATATATATATATATATATATATATATATATTCTCGTTCCAACAAAGTTCATTAACACATGCATTCATTTCATTACAATACCATGACACACCTATCAAACTTTTCTTCCATCAATCTCTTAATGCAGCTAGCTATCTACCATATTATTTCAAGAGTTTTTATGTTATATATACACATTCCCTAATTTCTGTTCGCACACATGCATAAGTTTCTGATGACTGTTGGTACAAATGTAGCATATATTTGGAGCTAATTGATATGCAAGTATTGTTCATACAGAGACATTAATGTTTTACCATATAATAATGAACATTAGATTTATCTCCAAAGGCTTATATTTTGAATTTTGTACCTTTTAATCAAAACCGTACGTAGGTTTTGGTGGCAGAATTTAAGTGGGTATTTTTGTTGCCTTTGTATGAGGGCTAACTAACTAGAAGTCATGTTCAACCCCTTAATATTTTAATTACTACGTACTAAACTAATCTGATATCAACTTTTACTTGTTAATTGAACTATGTAATCAATTAATCATCCTCAATAATTACCATGCATGATGTGCGCATGCGTTTTTTTTTCTTTCTGACTCTTCTTGATCATATGTATATATATAATACGATTCTCAGTTAAATGTATTTCAATTTTCTTTATTTGTTATAATATTCAGGTGGTCACAGATAGCGGCTCATCTTCCAGGAAGAACAGACAATGAAATAAAGAACTTTTGGAATTCAACGTTGAAGAAAAGGTTGAAAAATAACACCACTAGTACATCCTCTCCAAACGACAGTGGTAATTACTCATCAGAGCCTACAGATCATGATCATGTCATTAATATTGCATCGGGGATGATGCCAAATATTCCCATGCATGACAATGATGACATGATCATGACCATGCACATGGATTCCTCCTGCTCATCTTCCGCATCCATGCAAGCAACTGGTTATGTTAATAACCAGTTGGACCCTTTCTCTATGCTGGAAAATGGTGGGTATGACCACCTGTCCACCCATGCAGATAGTTTATTAAACGTTGACGTAGTGGGAAATGGACTTGGTGGGGATTTTGGAATTGATGATCATCAACAGCCTGCCATTTATCTTCCTCCAATAGAAAGTAGTAGAAGCATTGAAGAATTAGGTCAAGTAAATGATATGAAGAGCAACATTAACGTCCACTTAAATAATAATAGTTGCTTCAATAACAGTGCTACTGAGATGATCATGAGCTTCAAAGAATTAGATCATCATCATCATCATCAAGAAGACATGTTTGGGTTTGGAAAACATAATGGGAAAGCAGCTGGAGAAAACTTAAGAATGGGAGAATGGGATTTAGAGGGTTTGATGCAAGACATATCTTCTTTTCCTTTCCTTGATTTCCAATTTCAATAAGCTTTTGGTTAATTCTTTAACCCTCATAAACCTTCTTTTTTCCCTCTATTTTTGTTGCACATTGGTTTCATATTGTTGGCAATTAGGTCAGCTGGAATTTGTTCAAGTATATAACCCAATTTCAGTCTACATCTCACAGGTTTGAACTTTTGAGAAAAGTAGTACCGAATTGTGGTTTAACAGGATCAATAATAGTGGTTTGTGAAAGATATATCAGGAATAGATAGAGAATTCTTGTTGTATGTATTTTGATTTTTTGTTGTTCTTTTTAAGGCAATTTGGGACATTTTGAAGGTATTGGTCGATGCAATAATCATCATTTCCTATGAAGATATAAACAAAGTGTAGAGGGGAAATGAAGATAATTACTTTGATGAATTTTGGTTTAATTTTGTATATGTACAAATTAGAATAATGAGGGAGATCGATGATGAGAATTAAGAATGTAACACATCACATCCCATGTAATTAAAGAGACGTTAATAATAAGCATAGCATTCAATCTCTCTGTGTTTCTTTCTCTGTCCATGCAATGCATGAACTCATATTTGTATGATTTAAATCCTCTGATCCTTTCTTGATACGAATTGTCATCTAATTTGCTCCTTCTCCTCTCCAGTTTAAAGTGCAAAAGACAATTCAAATGGGATTCACCAACTAAAGCCACATAGTATATTATAGAGTATCAAATGCAGCACTGTGAACAAAAAAAAAAAATTGTAAAAACTAAAACAAATATAAACGTCGCCTGAGAGATTCGAACTCTCGCGGGGAAACCCCATGTACTTAGCAGGCACACGCCTTAACCACTCGGCCAAAGCGACGTCATGCTGTTGATTGGTCTTGCGTTATTTAAAATTATATATAAATAAAATTATCCCCTACCCTGGCCGCTATCTTGAAGCCCAATTATTGTGGATGGCCTAATGTATAGTCAACTACACGACGACTTGTCGTTGATCCATTTTCCTATCCAAACATATGCATATCTAACTTTTCAACAGAACAAAGCCAAAAAATTGTATATATCTAACTATATCCTAGTATAAAAAACTTCACTAGTTATAAAGAACTTCCAAGTTTTGACATAAAGGCCGTTAGAAAATTTAATATTTAGGAATTTGAAGTCAACCAGGCTAATGAAGATCACATACAACAAAGAACACAAAATTGGATCAAATTATGGTTGAATGATAGAATGAATGAAATATTATGTACGTACTTCAGCTTAATATTTTAACTTAGAAGATAAATATTCTCATGTTGCAATATTACAATTTACCTACTTTGGCAATTATATATATATATATATATAGTAAAACAAAATGGTCATTTCAATTCAAAATGAAATAGAGAGTGCATGGTCCACCGTCCAATGCCCAATTGTATAATTGTAACTTAGAATAATTTTCTCTTCCCTCTTGCCAACAGGACTCTTTTTTTGCAGTCTTATGTCCTGTCAATTTGAAAAGATGGAACAATATAATATATATTAAATATTAAATCAAATTAAAAACAGTACTGCAAAGTTTCTTTTCTACAAAGGCCCAAGTTTACCATGGGGTGCATTATGTTACTTTTGTTGCTTTAATGAGCTTAATTAGATAGCAGAGAGGAGGTATAGGCTGAGTGAGATCTGCTAGTGGTGAGCAAATATTAAAAGGGGACATTATGGTTTTGGTGATGATGATGATGAAAGTGAGTAAGTGCAGAATTCATAATAATGCATGTCTTGGTATAAAAGCAAATAAAGCTATAGTACTCTTTCCCATTAGATTATTATATGTCTTTCTCCTTCTCACTGTTACCATACAAATCATTACTATACATGTCTCCTCTTTCAATCCATCCTTCTTTTTCCTTTAATACAAAGCAATATTCGATTCAAATTTTCAATTTTTATAGTGTTTATTAATTAATGTCTCTCTTTCAAATTCATTACTAGATACAGTTAAATTAGTAATATTGGCTCACATATGTGAACGGCATTATTGTTGACACTTTTTCTATCTCTTTATCATAATTTGATATATTAGTTTTTAATAGTTTTAAGTTTTTGAAGAGAGTAATAATTTAATATGGTATGACACTCTGTCTCTCTTTATCGTAATTTAATATACATAATAAATTTATCTCCTTCAATTTAAGTTTTAAAAAATAGTTGTAATTTAATAATTATTAGTTGACTGTACTAAAAAGCACTTGAGGTTTTCTTATGGAGAAAACGAAGAGAAAAAAACAAAGGACTTCCTTCAGAATACTAATTTATAATGAGACTATTATTTGTTAATTAGGGTGATCTTAGAAGTGCTATATATATATATATATATATATATATATATATATAGAGTAAAATGGATAGGTAGCTAGCAAAGTGTAGACGTTTGGAATAAAATAAAAGGTGGGGAAAAGGAATTTAACATAATGGTAATTAAAGCGTGCTTACTTTGCTATCATTTCTAAGGTGTGAAAGAGAGAGACAATTCGGTGTAAAGCTACCAAATACTGTCTTGCTAATCAATCAAACACCCTTTAATATTTCACATCCACAATTATCGGATTAGATTTCGTATCAGCCAATGACCTCCATCATGAATGAACAAGGCTTTGGAGTTTTGGGAATTTCTTTTTCTTATCCTTCACTCTTATACAGTATAGATTAATGTTTGGGTAGAATTTTAGGCGCATTGAAGATAGATATCTCTTAACTGTTTAAACTGTTCCATCTAAGTCAGAAGTGGGGTTCAATTTCTAAAGAATAATTGTGAACCATCTTTTTTCGTATTTGACAAAAGCTAAGCGTACATAGCTAGCTCTGATCAGCTTTGGTTCTCTAACTTCTCTGACTTAAAAAAACTGACAATATACACTCTGTAAAATATTAAAATGATATAAATCCATGCGTTCCATTATTGTGTTACAAAGAAATATGAACTGGCGGCAAATTAACAAGGACCACTTCTTGTTTTCTTCTTTGTTTGGAAAACTTGATAATGACTGATGAATCCATGTCAGAATTGAAGGTGAAATTACTCGAAATTAATAATGTAATTAATTTTGTAAACTCTGTGACTTAATCACCTTAAGTAGTTACCGATATTTACAACCAAGCAAAACAAAAAAAGAAAAGAAAAAAGAAAGCGATCTATTTAGTTATAATCTTAACTATATGGTTCATGGCCTAAACGCCAAGCCAAGCCAACCCCACCTATCTCAAAAGCAATACTTGGCCTTTAAAAACCCTCCAAAACCTCATAATTTCCTATGTAACCGAATCAGAGAAATCTCAGTCTCAGTGAATAGAAATAGATTAATGGAGGTGGGTGAAGACCAAGAACTAGCTCTGTTTCAAGCATATCCATGCGGGTACTACGTGCAAAGCCCATCCACCATCTCTCATGCCAACAGTACTGATGGCCACATCAGAAACACCACCACTCTTTCCCACTCTTCCTCTCGTGGTTCCAACCACTACTTGACGTTGCATCATCATGAGAAGAAGATCTCTTACGACGCTCGTAGCCACGGCACTGCGGTGACTACTACTGAAAATGGCGATCATCATCACAACCGTTTGATCATTGTTGATCATAATAAGCTCGGTCATCTTGATCATGATCATGGTTATGATGATGATGATGATGAAGGTCAGGAGGACTATGATTACTACGAGAAAAGATACTGGTGGAAGAGGTATTGTTCGTATCGGAATTCGGATTCGTTTGGGTGGATTTGCTTGCAAATAGGTTGGAGGGCCATGTTCAGCTTCTGGGTCGCTCTGCTTGTCTTCTACATTGCTACTAAACCCCACCTCCTATGGTCTCCATCAAGGTACGTACTTACGTAACTACAAACAAAACCCCATTATAACTCTGTCTCCTGCTACGACGTCGTTCTTCTCGTATATTATATTATTTTATATACATACATATATATATATATATATATATATAGGTGGCAGGAGTTAGGGAATTTGGGCTGGCAGAAGGAGTGGATGGATCAGGGGTTACAACCAAGATGCTGACCTGTAATTGTACCATTAATCTAATAATACACAACAAATCTAAGCTCTTTGGCCTTCACATTCCTCCTCCAATCATCCAAATGGCCTTTGGACGCCTACCTTTTGCACTAACACATGTAAGCAAGCATTGGTTAATTAATTAATTTTGATGTATAATCTCTGATTAATGTGTGTGTGTGTGTGTGTGTGTGTGTTTGTATAGGGTCCAAAGCTATATGCAGAGAGTGGGACCACTCGATTTGAATTGTATGTGGGAACAAGAAACAAGCCAATGTATGGAGCTGGAAGAAGCATGGAAGACATGCTTGAGTCTGGCAAAGGATTGCCGGTTGTGATTCGTTTGAGCTTGTCTTCCAATTTCAGAGTTTTTTGGAACCTGGTTAAGCCCAAATTTCGTCACCATGCTCAATGTCTATTAGTCCTTGATAAGGCTTATGACAAAAAGCACCGTACCCAATCTTTCAATAGCACCTGCACACACACATAAATATATATATATATATACATATATATATATATATATATATATATACATATATATATATATTTCTCACATACTTTAATTGTCTATTATGCACTTATATGATATTAATTGAGATACAATACAAGTACCATAGGGTCAATATAATAACTAGCTTGTATAATCTTTTTTTTTTAAACTACTGGATTTATATATATATATATATATATATATATATATATATATATTTAATGTGGATTCTAAGTTATAATTCCTACCTATTGATTGAAAAAACAGAAAAAGGGATAGTTGAGAGGCTAACAATATTGATTAGCATATAACATGGCAATATATATGGTCTGATTTGAGAATTTCTCTGCAAATCCACCAGAGACATCATATACATATCAGTCCATGACACATCTCAGTGAATGTCATATTAAGTACATTTATTTATACATCAATACATACATGTATATATATATATATATAGATATAGATATATCATTTTGATTTTTTTTCTTTTGTGTGATAATAATCCAATTTTAGTAACAAAAGAATGAAAAGAAAAATGTTCAAAATTAGTTTTACTTAGTTGAGAATGTGTGCAACCATCACATAGTCTACAATAGCCAATTTATTTACCACAAATTTTTATTTTCTCACATTTAAAGATCAATTTTCACATACAGATTTCCATATTTTTCATTATAAATATGAAAGTTGATTTTCCCATCACAAAGATTAATTTTCCAACAAAAAATAATTTTCTCAGCATAAAAATTGATTTTATAATCACAAAGGTCGATTTTCCGACTATAAAGTTGATTTTCTAATCATTAAGGTCAATTTTAAACAAAATCAATTTTCTCATTAAAACGGTTATTTTTTAACAGCAAAGGTCATTTTTAATAACAAAAAGGTTGATTTTTCAGCTTAAAATTGATTTTTACAACATGAAGGTTAATTTTTCATACCATAAAATTAATTTTATTATTATAAAGATCGATTTTTCCACTGGTCAAAATTTTTCAATAAAAATATTGATTTTCCACAATTTTTCCACTCAAAAGTCAATTTATTGCTACAAATGTCTATTTTTATCAGCATAGCCAAGATTTTGTCGAGACCATGTTTCAAGCCAAGATTTTGTCCACATGCATTGTTTTTAGTGATTATCCAAATATCCGTATTAATTGGGCAACAATTTGAGCCTTCCATCAAGCCCAAGACAAAGCCATAGCCTGAAGCCCAATTTACATATAAGCGTATATTATATAACTCTAATATATAGAATTGGAGATCACTCGTTATTGTGCATCAGTGCATGGCACAGGCACCGGCACTTAGGTTTTAAAAGGTGTTTCGAAAGAGTCAGAACAAACTACACTTAACCTCTTACCAAAAAAAAAAAAAAAGTACACTTAACCAGCAAAGAAGAAATCCTAAATCCCCCACTCAAATTGGAGCTTAATAAATTAATATATATACATAGTCCTACCTAGTGAACTCTGAACCTAGATTATTCTAGTTTAAGCGGGTGAATAATCAAATCTATTACTTCATTTTTATATCTCTAGCTAAAAAATGAATCTTCATTTGTAGCCCACTAATTAAAATTTAATGACATGTAGCATTATTATTAGCTAATTAATTATATACAATATGGTGGTCCTTCAAAGTCAAACGTATCCCTTCTCAAATACTAGTGATCAGAGAAATTAAGGCTGCTGAAGTACTATATGGGCACTTTGAATTTGTTTTTAATCACAAAAGTATTTAAAAAGGTATAGAATACTAGTGGATTAGGTGCATCACCCTAAGTAAGCAGGTTTTGATTTACCTAGATAAGTGATCACTGCATTTAAGTTCACATATTTATCAGTTTGATTTATAGTCTCACATAATTCAATTTAAGTGTTTTTTTTTCTTTTATGGTGTGTTATTAATAATTCAATTTGAGATAAACATTTCCTTTACCAATACCTGATTTATTAATGAGTCACCAACTTGATCAACCCTAGCTAGCTAACGTATCCCAGGTTTTATATTGCAGTTGACGCAAATAATAAATTTGTTCACAAACCCAAATTGGATGCACTACATTGTGTTGCCTCATACTCCAATTCCATTAGTGGACTAGGACACTGATAGAAAATTCAACATGATCACCTAGTACTCTTATTATTATATATGCAAACTTTTATGTGGCGCAAATCGAAGATGGTCTACCCTCTCTTAGTTTAATGAATACTTTCTAGTTCTGAATATAAAAATATAGTACAATATTATTGTTAATTAATTGGATTATTTAACCTTATTAACAAAAAGAAAAATCCACCCACAGATTGTTGGGGTTAATAGAAATTTTAGCTAGAGAATTAGCGTTCTAGATTCTAATGGTTTTTGTCATGACTCGTAAAAGTGGAAGAAGCTATACTAGCACCCTGTATTTAATCATCACCACCATTTAATTCGCAGTATAAATTAACAAAATCTTGTGGCCGACAATGATAAAATTGGAAAAGAAATCGTTATGAGCAGGTGGGTTAATGATAAGCACTTGGTGATATATAGTCCTTTTTAATTGCTAGCTAGTTAAACACACACACACACACATATATAATACTGTTTAATTATCTATGTATAAATAATTAGTCAAGTTTCTAGTGCGATCAACTTTTTTCTCACCATCACAAACTTAAAAAGTCGTATTTGAAAAGGATCAAAGTGCCTAAGCTTGTTTGTATGCTAGCATTGTGATTTGGTGCATTCCAGTTTGTGAAGAATATGTATAATGCGGAAGAGAGATTAATTAGTTGTGAAATGAGATAATTAATTATATATGTATATGAGTTAAATCAGCTAGCTGTATGTTGTTTTCACATATAAACAATGTTATCATCATTAGGAAGAGATACATATAGAGATAGTGTAATACATATAGGTATATATGTGCGGGGGCGAGCACTAAATTACCCTACATATGCAATATATACATATTAAATATTATACCTTACAATGACAACGTTTCTATCAACATTTTTTTTGTAGATGAGTGCGTCTTGCATATAATTGCACATTTGAATGTTTCCATTTTTCGAAGCAAACACATAAATATGTTCTTCCAAAAAATTACACAAAGAGCCAAAATTGAACAACGTAAGGTGTTTGCTGAATAAATTAACGACGTTCAAGTTCAAACCCCACATATTAAAGTGTAAAATGGAGACATAATGATATCAGAAATTAATATTTTTTAATATAATATGTATTTGTATGGTAACTGATAAAATAAACCAGAATCTTAATATACCAATCTGAGTTAATTTCTAAGAGATGATTGAAAAGCAAAACCAGTGTGAAATTTGATGTTTATACATATATATATATATATATATATATTCTTCCTACTTCAAATTTTGAGATGGAACCTCTCTTTTTGGTTCAATCACATAATTGTAATAGTGAAAGTATATAGAACTGTTAATATAATTATAGAGTTGGAGTTCGAATATTAATATATCTCGTGTAATGCTTCAAGTGTATTCAACATTACTAAGTATCAAATAGGGAAAATTGCTAAGGATGCGGGTCTGTTATTTTGAACTCCCACAAAGTTATACAAATGGAGTAGCAAATATGCTCTATCTCCTAAATGATTTCTGGATTAATGATTTCCATATTGATGTCTTTTTTCTTTCATAAAAAAAATAATTATAATATTATATATATTATAAAATATAAAATTTAATGTGGATGTTATTGAAAACATCTAAATATAGTTTATAACTAAGCTAAATATCTCAAAATTTATTTTTAACTAATACTTTTATATGAGACTCTGTGATGAGTTGTATTATAAATAGTATTAAAGTATGACTTAGTAAAATATGATAAATTGTAAGCACCATATTAATAAAAAAAATGAGACGATGAAAAGTCTCACATTTACCACCGCAAATAACGATCAAATATTATTTATAACTAAATTAAACACCTTAAAAGGTTGCCTTTAATTAGCAATTTTTAACATTTATATATATAAAACGATAGGGTACAATATTCAGTGTGCTTTTATTTTTTATATATGTTTTTGTGGATGGAGATTGGATGAATTAGAAGAGCAATGTGTGTGGTTTAGCTGTGGCATGCACGCGAAAGTGGAAAGAATGGTACTTAGTTTATTCAAAGCATGCGTGCAAAGGTTGTGTTTGCACACGACAATGGATTTCCATCTCTTATTTTAATTATTACTCACACTCACCCTCAATCAAATCAGTCTCTTTTATTTTATTTTATTTTATTTTAATAAAAATTAAATAAAAGATTATTAATGAAGAAATTATTTCAAGGTAACCAAAGCATGCACTTGAGAAAAAATAAAATGAAAGTGTTTCTGCTTATCTACTTTGTAGCTAGCTAGCTAGTTAGTTTATATATATATATGAGATTATATATAAAACTAGTATACATTATATATCTAATTTTAATCCCAGAGGGTTTTAATTATCTTTCGAGATTAAAATTGACATATGCAAATTAAAATCAATTTTTTATGATAGAATAAAAATGGAGCTCTTAATATTGAAATTGACATTTCAAGAAGTGATTAAAGTTGACCTGTTACATCTATTGGCTTTTTAGATTAAAATGACTTTAAAAAATCAAAATTGACTATTAGATATTTGATTAATATTGACTTTATAGGATCATAATTGACATTTTTAATATAAGAAATTAACAAATATGATTAAAATTGACATCTCAAGATCAAAATTGATCTTTGAAAATGTGATAGAAATTGACATTTAAGATTAAAATTAACCTTTCAATATTAAAATCGAGATCTTAGGATCAAAATTGAGATCTTAATATTAAGATTGACATCTCAAAATTAAAATCGACCTATATATAATATATGCCTATATAATAAATGATAAAATCGATATATTTGAATCAAAATCAACCTTTCAAGATTAAAAACGACATCTTGAGATTAAAATTAATTTTAAGATATTATCAAAATTGATGTTATGGAATCTAAATCAACCTCTAATGATTAAAACTGGTCTCTCAATTATGTGATCAAATTAATTTTTTTGGGGCCAAAATTGATCTCTCAAGATATGCACAAAATCGACCTAGTGTTATTATTATTTTGTTTTTAATAAGCAAATCGACCTAATGTTGTATATGCATGCTTTGTGCAATAGAATCTAGCTTGTTTAATAGAAGGCTTTTCGTTTAGGAGGGTGGGGAACATGTAGTTTATACATATTGAGAATTGGCTGAAATCAGACCACATTTTTTCCCGCACTAATCAGTGAAATAAACTGGCTCTTTTGATCGATCAGTTTTCATATGCATGTAATTTAGTTAAATACATGAACATGTACCAAAACTTGCTTAAGCCAGTTAATAATATATTCACTGTTTTCATTAGATATTAATCTTAAAAATATTCAAGAAATGATTGATAAAAAGAAACATGAAATTGTACTCTTGATATGACATTTTAGTGGAGGCAATCAATTCAAACACTAGGCGGCCAGTCCATTAAGTAATTATTATAAATTATAGTTACGAACGAAAATAAAAACCCTCTTTGGACCCTCCAACACTTCCACAATCACTATTTGTCTTTTGTTTTTGTTTCGTACATACCCCTTAATTAATAATATATTAAAAACAACTTAATATATTCCACTGTATTAAAAACTTGATTATATATAAAACAAGAAAAAAATTATTCTCTATAAACTCCCCTATTACCTATATGAATATAAAACAAGTTAATTATACCAAGAAATTTATGTGCACCAAGAAGTTTTATTAACTTTAATTGACGTGGCATTTATACGTCAATAAGTTATTAATTTTCGTTTAGAGTTCACTCACCTCTTATTAGTTATATTAAATTGATAATATTATATTCCCACGTCAATTATCATGTCATAAATTGGGTGAACAAATTAGTTGGTTAAACTTTTTGGTGTTTGCAGCATTACTCTAAGTACAAACAACTACATGTATATAAAATTAACCAGTTGATTGGCAAAGTAATATATACATATGTATAGCCGGTAAAAGTTAGGTCGATAGGGAGGATGATAGATGGTATTACCCGGGAATTGGGGTATTGGAAATCCAACGTAGCCCACAATTCATAAAAGCATTTTGTTTGCTACCTACTAAAACACTTATTTTTGTATCCAAAAGTTGAACATTATTTTATCACGTATAGTTTGTATAACTTAACATGGATTGTGGAATGTCCACCAATCTATATATCTTCTGGAAATTTAGCTTCAATCACACGTGAGTCCATACAACTTCATACAATATAGTTTTGCCAATCTTATGTGTAAGTATGTCATTGCATATCCTATCTATTAATGCTCAAATTTTTATTCTTATTTTTTAGTTTTTGGACTCTTATAATTAATATATGTGTGTATTTCTCTTTGCGCATGCATGCCCTATTATTTATTTAAATTGGGTTTGTCAGGGACGGAGAGAGGAGGGAAAGAGTACTACTATTAAAGCATGGTGTATATATAGGTAGGATATGTGTGGTCTTTGTGTCCATGTGATCAGCAAATTAAAAGCAAAGTTGGTGGAAAGAGAGCTGAGCTTTGCATTTTGCTCTATACCTTCCATATCCCACACAAACTAATTGGGCTAAGGTACGCATGTACTGTTTACTAATTTCCATCCTCATCTGTTTACTTCTAATTAGCATTCTACACCTTAATTTAGATCAATTATTGATTACAATTAAGTCATTTTCAGCTTATTAGTTCCCTGTTCATATACACTACTCTTTCTTTCTATGAGTTGCATGCATTTACGTTCATGTATATATTAAGTAAATATGAATACTCGAAGTTTCCATAGATTCATTGAAAAAAAGAAAAAGTAGTTTAAAATGTGTACGTGTAGCATGCATATGAGAGGGAAAAAAGACTTCTAGATGTACCAATATGTTCAAATGAATCAAATCTTCACCAAGATTTGGATATTACTGTCCAAAGTTTTGTTTTTAGTTTGAATTTAATTTGTTATGTTTATAGTTTAAATTAGTCATATGCATGCAAAAGGAAAAATTTAATAGCGGCCCCTTCTACTCCTTAATCATCCTTCAGTTAATCTCATAATTAATCTCAAAAATTTTAGAAGAGCATCCAAGTGATATAAAGTTAACGCTAATTAAAATCCTTGCTGGGGTAAGATCGAAGCAATTTTAGAGGAGAAAAATTCAACAAATTAAAAGGAAATTTAAAAAAAGGAATTAAATAAATGAATTAGTAGAAAAATAGCGGGGTCGATAAAAATCAAAGAAAGATGACGAATGAAGGGTAGTGGGCCCAATTGGACTGATATATTAAGTTTTTGCGAGTACGGAATCTACGGATTCAGCATTGCGTCCGCATCCACTTATATCATGCTTTTCAAACTAAAAAAAATGAGAATTTGCTTTCCACGTGTAATGCTATTTCAATAAAATATAATTTTTATTATAAATTGTGTGGTATTTTTTTTTATTAGTTGAAGATGTAAAAAAGCTGATGTTATACTTGTCAGATAGATATCTCATTGTTTATATTCATAATTTATTATAAATAGTATATTCTGACCTAATTATAACTTATATTTATTATTCCTACACAATTCATTGGACACCATATTTTTAATGAGTAAAATAATATATCAATATGAGCATTTTCCATAGGTTTTTTTTTTTTTTAGTTCAGTAATAATGTATTTTAAAAACAAATTTAACCTCTTTATTTTATTTTTTTTGAACAACTAAGCTACCTCTTTGAATATACACTTTCGTTTCGAAACATCTCTTGACTTTTTTATATCTTTTTCTTTAATTCTCTTGAACTAAACAATTTGTTTCCTGAAAAACATTTTAACTTCTTTAATATTCTCAAATAATTCTCTAGCTCTCTTGAAATTAATTGCCATTTATTATTAAGAAATTTCCAGTTCATGGGCATGCAAATCAAAAGAAGATCCTTTTTTTTTATTTTTTATCCTATGTGAGCATATATATTTTTTAATTTAAAAAGTCTAATTTGTGCATCATATGGTTTTCTTTTTTCCTTGCTTTATATATGTGAAAAAAGGAAGCAGAGATCAGAGTATTTTTAATCACCTTTATATATGTTAGAAAAAAAATGACGAAAATAATTTATTTAGTTATTTTATTTTTTAGTGAATGATGTTGCAATTATGTAAAATGCGAATCACCAACCCATTTGGATTTTTTTTTTTTTTGGTAGAATCCCAACCCATTTGGCCTGCCTAATTAAAATTCTAAATTCTAACAAAAGATCATTTTACTAATATTAAAAAGACGTAAATAATCATCTGTGAATATTTCACTTTTAATTCTTTTAATCATCTTCCATAAATAATCTCCCCAGCCCCAAATATTCTATTTGTATTGAGAATTGTCCTCTACATCATGTCCCACAATTTAAAAAATTAAATAATTACATGTGATATTCTTTGTTCAAGTACTTCAATTTGATCTATAAGTTGGTGGTGATCAATAGATCAAATTAAAAATTAAAAAAAAAAAAGGAAAAAAAGAGTTAAGAGAATAGAAAAAGTGAATCATCGATGGACACATTATCATTCTAGAAACTCTACTCCTCACAGATTCATCCCCATGGTCTGAAAACCACTAAAAAATTTATGACTTTTGGATTTCAAATGCACATTTAATTATTTCAAATAATAGTTTGGGAGTAATTGGGTGGTGCAAGAGATACATAGAACAGGTTTATCTGTGTACTACGTAGTACGTACCAATTATTTGTATTATGTATATTATTTGATGCAATGAAAAAATAATAATAAGAAAAGACCTAATTAGTATAGTACTTTTTTATGTTTCTATTTTTTATTTTTGATTTATCTTTTGCATTGTGTGTAATTTTTCTAATTTAAAAATTAGTTAATGATAGTTATGATTTGTTATTATTAGTTAGACCTTCTAATTAACTCTTAATTTAGTATTTATATTTTTTTTGCTTCACATTTATAGTAAGATAGGAAGATTAATTGATTAATTTTTTGAATTATACAAATTATATACTATCTAAGAGAAAAAACTAAAATCCAAAAATAAAAAACAGAAACGTTACGCACATAGTAGTCAGTTAATCAATTCAAATTCCACCTAATCTTTGAATGAAGCAAGTGATGAGGAAGGTGTATAAAAGTACAAAGAATATATTTCACACTTTTGACTGTAAGACCGACCTTTGAAATAAAGAATAAAACTTGGACCCATGGGGCACATGAGCTAGAAGATACTTTTAACATTTCTTAACATATTGTGTCCTAAGACGTTATCAGGGCACTACTCAACCAGGGGAGGTTGCCGCAGTATCCAAGTCTGTCAGATTTTGACAATATACCAATTACTGTACACATTGATTTTGACAATCGTACTTAATTTGTAAGCTTTTCTATTATTTTAATTCTATCTCTTTTCTTGAAAGTCCAGATCAGCCCAGGTTTCCCATCTTTTAGGTACTATGTACTATATAAACAAGACCTCGGTTGTGCTCAGACTGCTAATTTATTATTATTTTTCATTTTAAAATTTTATATCAAAGTTTAACGTTCGACGTACTAATTGATGAGCAATTATCAAGAAGCTTCCCTGTATATCAGTCAAGTAAGAATGACTTATAACATGGAAACAAACAAGTATTTGTATTTTCTGAGTGGCAAAAGTACATCTGATCATGTCGCATTCTCAACGATTGATCTACGTGTGATGTCAGGCCTATTATGAATAAGGGTCGGCCTTGTTTCCTAGTAACAGATAGGTTACATATACTGAATAAACATAGCTGAGGAAGGTCCTTCTGTGACAGAGTTCATCTGTTTGTATTAAATTCACGTCGATGTACTACTTTCTTCTATAACTCGGTGTCACAGCCCCAGGCGATAATTCACAGGCTGTGAATTTTGGTTTTTCTTTATCCGCAGGACTTGTATATGATATAGCCCTTGTCGTCATTGAATTCTAACAAAAGCATCAACTTTGTCCTTCAGTGTGTGTTTAATTTACTTATTTGCTTTCTAAGTCATCAAATTATTCGTTTGTGAGCACTAGCAAAATTGCATTTGACAATATCTTCAATAATACTTTAAAATTGCAGCTTACAGGGTGTAGATTGACAAACAGTACGACACCGAAAAAAAAGCAAGCGGAAGACATGCCTCTTAGTGTTTTCTTCAGAGACTCAAGGTAGAGGTTTTTTTAATTTTAAACGAAACGATATTCCATATTCATGGTGTATTTTAGTGGTGAATGCATCTGCTTTTTTGGCCAAGGCGATTTACATTTCTCTGATAGATTTCTTTGGTTTCATTTTCTTTCACCAATGTGATTTCAGACTTGTTTTCAAATTGGATTCTCTTGGTAAAGAGATACTACATATTGCAGTCCCTGCTGCCCTGGCCGTAGCTGCTGATCCCATTGCTTCTCTAATTGACACAGCATTCATTGGCCATATAGGTATATATGACACATTTTTAGTGTCTTTTTAATGCCAGAAAGCTGAAAACATAAAATTAATATTTATGTGTATCAAATTGTTTGATTAATTATTGAGTCACTTCCTTGTTTGAAAGATGTAAGATATTAATCTAAATCACAACTTAAAACAAATCAAAATATAAGCCTCTTAGGCCAATAATATTTTTGTACATGATTTTGGGTATTACAGGGCCGGTGGAACTTGCTGCAGCAGGGGTATCTATAGCGTTATTCAATCAAGCTTCAAGGATTACTATTTTCCCACTGGTCAGCATTACCACTTCCTTTGTTGCCGAGGAAGACACCATTGTGCAGATAAAAAAAAGAGCAGAAAAAAGCGAAAACTTGGAGAAGAGTAATTCAGATTTCAAGCCCAGAGACAACCAAGTTAATGACATTGAAAAGGGTGAAGTGAAACCACAAAGTGAAAAGTTAGGTAAGGATTACTTCACGTTATAACAAAAGTGATATGAAAGAAGGCAGATGCTTACATAGTTTTGATTTGGTCTTTGGAAGAAGGCACAAACGAACAAAATGAAGAAGACAACTTGGAAAAGGGTTTATCTAAAAACAGCTGGAATATTAACACCGAGCATGACGATAACAAGCTCGAGGACACGGTTGGGAATAATGCAGAGAGAGATGCAACCAAAGATGGTAATTGATTCTAATCTCTCTCTTTCAGTTTCTAAAACTAATCATATGTATATATATCATGTATATATGTGCCTTGAGGGACGAGGCAGAGAGGCTTAATACATTGTTATTGTTTCATTTGAAGTTAATGCTATTGATTTCTTCAACAGATACTCCCAATAATGCAGAAATGCTGCAGAAGCTTCCCTCAGTGAATAGCAGCAACAAGATGAATAATGCCGCTGCCAAAATCAACAAGAGGCCGCGTCGACACATTGCTTCAGCATCAACAGCACTCATTTTTGGCACCATACTTGGCCTATTGCAAGCTATATTCCTAATGTTTGGGGCCAAAACTCTGTTGGGTGTCATGGGAGTGAAACCAGTGAGTACCATTGATGAAGAATTTGTACAACTCATTGAAATAATTGAACACTAAATGTCAGTATTATATATAATAATTATAATTGAAGGTCTTTTAATTGTTTTATGGTTTTATATATACATATAGGGTTCCCCAATGCTTGCCCCAGCACACAAGTACTTGGTAACAAGATCATTTGGTGCTCCTGCAGTTCTTCTCACATTAGCTATGCAAGGAATCTTCAGAGGGTTCAAGGACACTACGACTCCTTTATATGTCATTGGTAGGTCTTAGTTTCTACCTACCACAAATTTATTTATTTCTAATTAAATGTGATTTTTCGGCCACCAAATATTTATACTGTAATTACAGTTTTTGGATATGCAACCAATATTGCGTTGGACCCAGTTCTTATATTTGTCCTCGGCATGGGTATCAGAGGTGCAGCTATTGCACATGTTCTTTCTCAGTGAGTAGAATAATTATATATCCCTTGTACTTTTTATTAATTATTTTATATAATAAATTTATTTTAATTATTTCATAAGAAACAAGAAATGTAAAATTGATAATGATGATCAATATTAATATTTCAGGTACTTAATGGCACTCATCCTCTTCTTGATACTAATGAGAAAAGTTGACCTATTACCCCCAAGTCTTAAAGATTTGCAGTTTGGTCGATTTCTTAAAAATGGTAATTAATTAAGTTATAAATTCTTTTATTGTATATTGACCCCCCAAGTGTTAAAGAATTTCAAAATTTGACATGCATGCATGCATGCACGTACACAGGTAGCTTTTTGTTAGCAAGAGTAATAGCCGTGACATTCTGTGTGACGTTGGCGGCGTCTTTGGCTGCAAGGCTTGGGTCAACACCAATGGCTGCTTTTCAAACTTGCTTACAAGTCTGGTTGACTTCCTCTCTTCTAGCCGATGGTTTGGCCGTTTCCGTACAGGTTTTTAATTTAATATTTTATTTAATTTTATCTCCCATTTTTTTTTCTACAAAATTAATAAATTAATTAAAATAACATGCATGCATTTTGTACGTACGTCATGAAATTAGGCTATCCTTGCTTGTGCATTTGCGGAGAAAGACTACAAGAAAGCCACAGTAGCTGCAACTCGGGTTCTACAGGTGCTTAGTTCTCTATTAATCTTTCACTTTAAAACCAATTTTAATTTGTTTCTATACTTTTATAATAATTAAAATTTTCAAAATAAAAATGAATTAAATAATTAAATATTATAATTTGAATTGTACGTGCAGATGAGTTTTGTTCTTGGGATTGCCTTGGCCCTTCTTGTTGGAGTTGGTTTGTACTTTGGAGCTGGAGTCTTTTCAAGAGATGTTAATGTTTTGCACCTCATAAAGATAGGCCTTCCGGTAATATCAAATATTTAATTTATTTATTAACTCTCAAATTAAGCTTAATTTATTTATTTTCCTCTTCCATGCATTAATGGATTTATTATATGTACGCATTTTTATAATATATACATCCCACGTACAGTTTGTTGCAGCTACACAGCCCATCAACTCCTTATCATTTGTGTTTGATGGTGTGAACTTTGGAGCATCTGATTTTGCATATTCAGCATACTCCTTGGTAATTTAATTTCTTCTAAGTAATTGATCAAGCTTAATGAAAGTTAATTTAATTTCATATATATTAACAACAATTATATAATATTGTAATTGAGTTAATTATCTAAAATTCAGGTTCTGGTGGCCATTGCAAGCATTGTATCCTTATTTTTTCTCTCTAGAAGTGATGGCTTTGTGGGAATATGGATTGCTTTAACCATCTACATGGGACTCCGCACATTTGCTGGTGTATGGAGGTAATTCATCAATTTATTTTCCGAATAATATACTGTCATTTTTTTGTAAATATATTAATTTTTTTTAGTAATTATAACAATTCTTGGATTGTTCTTGTTATTATAATTATTAATTGTTAGGAAAAAAAAGAAGAAGTCAATTTGACATGTGCGTAAGAAAAAAGTTAAGCAAAATAGAAAGACAAACTTAATTTGCAATTTGTTGTCACTGTTTTTGCAGGATGGGGACTGGAACCGGACCTTGGCGCTTCCTTAGGGTCCCATTTACAACTTAATTAGGCTTTAATTAATTTGTAATATCTATATGATAAATTTGTAATATCTATATATGCAAATTTATCATTTAGATTTATAATATCTATGTACAATTATGAATAACAATTATGATAAATTTCTCAGCATATTCCTCAGCATAAATTTGATTGTTGGACTTAGACGTACTCAACAAAATAGTTCACTTTCAAGTTTTTAGTTCTATTGTATGATTGAAACTCGCCCTTCTTGGAATATAATATATTAAAATCCTCTTTTTATTTTTGTCTCTTTCTACTTCTGCTTGACTTTTAATGCAAAATGAAAGAGTACTAGTACTAGTGCTGAAGGAGTACATCTGTTTGATAATGTTTTCATTTTTATCAAACCATTTCAAGCTGCTTTTATTTTTATTTTTTACCCCTTCAATTGAAAAGTGTAACAAATACTAACCAAATGTAACTAATATTAACCCTAAATAAATTAACCCACGAATTTAAAATATATATATATTTAAAATAAAAAACAAAATTGTTATGAAGACGCACCTATATAAGCTTTCCCCTTACATCCACTCATTATTTTATATTAATGCTTCCACCGTATCAAACTGTTCTTTTCTATTTTTAAATTTGATTTTCTAAATGAATTTTTTTTTTTGATAATTTAAGTCCCTGAATGATTTGATTGGTTGATTTGATTTGATTAAAATTGTAACCGTAGAAAGATCAGTATATATATTCCATATGAAAATGGTCCAATAATACAATATTAGATTATTGTATACATGCTCAAGTTTCACTTTGCTTAATTAATTATTAATTATTCAATATTAAAGCCTTAATTTATTTGTTAATTTATATATTCTTAGTGATGGTTTCCATCCCTGCTACATATTATAAGCATGTATAACGAAATCACTAGGTCACAACGTTCCAAGTATTTGTGAAAAGATTCAACAATGTTGTTAATCCAATTAAAAGCCACAGAAAGTACTGAAATGGTTTCACTTGTCAACTAGACTCTTGAACCTATATATTATATAATCTTACCGATCCCATATAAATTAGCCCTTAGATAAAATTAAAACTTCAATATAAAAAATTGAAAAAAAAAACGACTTTAATTGATAGAGTAGTCGTTAATCAATTCAAATTCCACCTAATCATTGCATGAAGCAAGCGATAAGGACGGTGTATACAGACAAGGAAAGAGAATATATTTCAGACTTCGAGCGTAAGACCTTCCTTTGAAATATAGAATAAAACTTGGACCACTGTAGGTACATGAACTAGAAGACAAACTTATATAATTTTTTAATATAACTACACATTGATTAAGCTTTTCTATCATTTTAATTCTAGATATGTTGGGTACTATACGTACGTACTATGAACAAGTACTCTGCTGCTTTCATAAGGCTAATTTATTTTTATTTTTTTCTTTTGATTTTCAGATTTTTATATATCTAATTTAGACGTTCCATATCCTAATTAATGACCAATTAAAAAGTAGCTTCCCTGTATATAATACACGTAAGAATTACTTACGAATGTACAAAAAGGCATTCAGCATGGTGTTATATTAGGTGCATTATGCATGTAAAAATAGGCATTCATCATGGTGCTATGTTAGGCGCATTATGCATGAGGTTCGGCCTTGTTGCTATGGCCCTTCTGTGACAGAGCTCACCTGTTTGTATAAATTCACGTCGATGTACTACTTTCTTTTATGACTCAGTGTCACAGCTAGCTCCGGCGATAATTCACTGGCTGTGAGTTTTGGCTTTTGAATATGAAATAGCCTTTGTCGTCATTCAATTCTAACAAGCTTCTTTCTTTAGTGTGTTTTTAATTTACTTGCATCGAAGTCATTAAGTTATTCATTTGTTCTTTAGTGTGTGTTTAATTGAACTTACTTGCATTCTAAGTCATTAAGTTATTCATTTGTTAGCAGTAGCAAAACTGCATTTGACAGTTCTTTCAATTATAGCTTTCAGGGTGTAGATTGAGAAACAGTGCTACTCAAAACAAGCAAGTGGAAGACATGCCTCTTAGTGTTTTCTTCAGAGATGCAAGGTAGAGTTTTTTTTCAAAAGGAAACGAAATTCGTTGTTTATATTTTAGTGGTGAATGCATCTGCTTTTTTGGCCAGGCGTTTGCGCGCATTTCACTAATTGATTACTTTGGTTTCATTTTCTTTCACCAATGTTTTTCAGGTTTGTCTTCAAATTGGATTCTCTTGGTAAAGAGATACTACATATTGCGGTCCCCGCTGCCTTGGCTGTAGCTGCTGATCCCATTGCTTCTCTAATTGACACAGCATTCATTGGCCATACAGGTATATGACATATTTTTATTGACTTTATTCTTCTTCTTCTTTTTTTTAATGTCAGAAAGGCTGATAATATATAGTTAATATTTATAAGTGTATGAAAGTGTTTGATTAATTATTGAGTCACTTCATAGTTTGAAAGATGTAAGATGTTGATCCAAATGAAAAAATAAGACAATTCAAAACATAAGCCTCTTAGGCTAATAATATATTTGTACATAAATATTACAGGACCAGTGGAATTTGCCGCAGCAGGGGTATCTATAGCGTTGTTCAATCAAGCTTCAAGGATTAATATTTTCCCACTGGTCAGCATTACCACTTCCTTTGTTGCCGAGGAAGACGCTGTCGCGCAGATAAGGAAAGAGTAGATAAAAGCGAAAACTTGGAGAAGAGTAATACAGATTTCAAGTCCAGAGACATCAACCAAGTTGATGATAATGAAAAGGGTGAAGCCAAACTAAAAAGTGAAAACTTAGGTAAGGATTAATTCAGCTTATAAGAAAAGTGAAATGAGAGAAGGCAGATGCTTACATAGTTTTTTATTTGGTCATTGGAAAAAGATACAATCAAACAAAATGAAGAAGACAATTTGGAAAAGGGCTCATCTCAAAACCGCAGGAATATTAACGCTGAGCATGACTATAACAAGCTCGAGGTCACAGTTGGGAATAATGCAGAGAGAGATGCAACCAAACATGGTAATTAATTCTGATCTCTTTCTTTCTGTTTCTCTATATCGTATATGTGCCTTGAGGGACAAGGCAGAGAGGCTTAATTTCATTGTGATTGTTTTCATGGAAGTAATGCAGAAATGCTGCAGAAGCTTCCTTCAGTGAATAGCAGCAACAAGATGAATGATGCCGCTGCCAAAATCAGCAAGAGGACACGTCGACACATCGCTTCAGCATCAACAGCACTCATTTTTGGGACCATACTTTGCCTCCTGCAAGCTATATTCCTAATGTTTGGTGCCAAAACTCTGTTGGGCGTTATGGGAGTGAAACCTGTGAGTACTACTACACATAGAGAAATTACAATTGATAACGAGTGTAGAAAATAGAAACATTGATGAAGAATTTGCTTAACTCATTGAAATAATTGAATACTACATTAATGTCAGTATTCATAATAATTATAATTTAAGGTCCCTAATTGTTTTATGGTTGAATACATAAATATATAGGGTTCCCCAATGCTTGCCCCAGCACGAAAGTACTTGGTAACAAGATCATTTGGTGGTCCTGCAGTTCCTCTCACATTGGCCATGCAAGGAATCTTCAGAGGGTTCAAGGACACAACAACTCCTTTATATGTCATCCGTAGGTCTTATTAATTTCTACCCACCACAAATTTATTTATTTCTACTTGAGTGTGATTTTTCACCCACCAAATTTTTATACTGTAATTACAGTTTTTGGATATGCAACCAGTATCGCGTTGGACCCACTTCTTATATTTGTACTCGGCATGGGTATCAGAGGTGCAGCTATTGCACACGTTCTTTCTCAGTGAGTAGAATAATTATATATCCCTTGTACTTTGTGGTATCGATTTTATTAATTATTTTATATAATAAATTTATTTTAATTATTTCATGAGAAAAAAGAAATGTAAAATTGATAATGGTAATTAATTAAGTTGAAATTCTTTTATTATATATTGACCCCACAAGTGTTAAAAGAATTTGAAATTTTGACATTCATGCATGCATGCACGTACACAGGTAGTTTTTTGTTAGCAAGAGTAATAGCCGTGACATTCTGTGTGACGTTGGCGGCGTCTTTGGCTGCAAGGCTTGGTTCAACACCCATGGCTGCTTTTCTAACTTGCTTACAAGTCTGGTTGACATCCTCTCTTCTCGCTCATGGTTTGGCCGTTTCCGTACAGGTTTTTAATTAATATTTTATTTAATTTCATCTCCCAATATTTTATCAACCAAATTAATAAATTAAATTAAAATAACATGTATGCATTTTGTACGTACCTCTTGAAATTAGGCTATTCTTGCTTGTGCATTTACGGAGAAAGACTACAAGAAAGTCTCTGCAGCTGCAACTCGGATTCTACAGGTACCTATTACTCCATTAATCTTTCACTTCAAACTTTTTTTTTTTTTATGCTTTGTTTTGTTGGGTTGTGTGCCAAAAAAAATCCTACATTGAATTGTGGAGATCCTAGAGGGTTTATGTAAGGTTTAAGTTACTTCCAATATTATTTTTATCTTTTGTGTGGAATCCCACGTAACAAATGGTATCAGGGCTTAAATTCCAGACAAAGGCATATTATTTTAATCAAGCAGAAGTTCCTCGGTGCTGAACCCCATGGTGATCATGCCATCTTTTGGTGATGATCGAACTTCCAGGCGGAACCCCAAAGATTGACATGTCTCAATTAGTTTCTATACTTTTATAATAATTAAAAATTTGAAAATAAAATGAATTGAAGATTATAATTTGAATTGTACGTGCAGATGAGTTTTATTCCTGGGATAGTTTTGGCCCTTCTTGTTGGAGTTGGTTTGTACTTTGGAGCTGGAATCTTTTCAAGAGATGTTAATGTTTTGCACCTTATAAAGATGGGCCTTCCGGTAATATTATATATTTAATTAATTAATTTGGTATCTCTCAAATTAAGCTTAATATTATTTATTTTCCTGTTCCATTAATGGGTTTATTATATATATATATATATATATATATATATATGCATTTTTAATAATCTATACATCCCACGAACAGTTTGTTGCAGCTACATAGCCCATCAATTCCATGTCATTTGTGTTTGATGGTGTGATCTTTGGAGCATCTGATTTTGCATATTCGGCGTACTCCTTGGTAATTTAATTACTTATAAGTAATTGATCAAGCTTGATGAAAGTTAATTTAATTTCATACATGCTAACAACAATTATATAATATTATAATTGAGTTAATTATCTAAATTCAGGTTCTGGTGGCCATTGCAAGCATTGTATCTTTATTTCTTCTCTCTAAAAGTGAAGGCTTTATGGGAATCTGGATTGCTTTAACCATCTACATGGGACTCCGCACATTTGTTGGTGCATGGAGGTAATTAATCAATTTCTTTTTCTGATTAATATACTATCATTTTTTATTTTTTTGTATATATATTAATTTGTTGCAAAAAAAAAAAGTCAAGTACTAATAGTAATTGTAATATTTCTTGGATTGTTCTTGTTATTATATTTGTTAATTGTTGGAAAAGTAAAAAAAAAAGAAAATAGAAAAAGTAAGTTAATCTGACACGTGACAAACTTAATTTGCAATTTTGTCACTGTTTTTGCAGGATGGGGACTGGAACCGGACCTTGGCGCTTTCTTAGGGTCCCATTTACAACGTAACAAATATTAATATATATATATATATATATATATATATATATATTTATATATATTTTCAAGTATGTATTGCTGTGTACTATGATTGTATGGATATAATTTAAATTGAAAAATATTTATATGTCCCAATTTTATAAATAGAATATTATTTTATCAAGTTTTTGAGATGTATTGCATGTTCTTTTTTTCTTTTTCTTTTTCTTTTTATAAAATAATTTTTATTTATTTTGGCTATTTTAATAAGCGAGTTTATTAGTTAGAAAAATATATTATAAATTGATTTGAGTCCACTTATTAGTCCTTAAAAATTATACAATATATAAAAGTATTTAGATTTTCGATCTTAATTTCTTCAGGTATAATTTTATTTCTTTAGTGGTATAGATAATTTTCCATAATTAGTATTGAAGATTGATTTTCAAAGTCAAACTTATAAAAAATCATATCGTACAAAGATAAAAACTAAATTGATTTAGTCATAAAATAAATGTAAACTGAGATTTAACTATTAAACCAAATATCATCTTCAAATGTAAAATGGATAGTTTGTAGATGATTTGAAATTTTCAATTTATATTATTTTGGGATATACAATATTATTTGGTTATTCTTTTATTAGGAATTATAGCCACTTATTATCAATAGTCATTTAATTTTAGATAGCTGCAGATTTTTAATAATAATTTTGATTCAGTGCATAATAAACAAATTAACAAGAATTAAACTTATAATCTTATATTCATAAAATAATAGGACAATTAACTTTCTTCCGTTAAACCACATCCTGTATGATTTGAAACTTGCCCATGTGGAAATATAATATATTTGGATTCTTTTTATTTTCTTGTCTTTACTCTTGCCCGATTTTTAATGAGAAATAAAAAAGTACTAACTAAAATGCTGACCCTTCATTAAGACCATCTGATAATGTTTCTGTTTCTAATTTTTAGGTCTTTCTTAAAATTTATGTACTTTATTTAGCTTAAAAGTTAGTTAATTTATATTAGTTAAAATTAATTATTATTCTCATCTCATTAAAAATTTGAAGAAAAATAAAAAAATTATAATTATAATTATAATAAAATAGAACCATTTCAAACTGTTTTTAATTTGGTATCTTTTTTCATTTTTTTTCCTTGTTTTTATTTGATGATGACCACCATCTTGTCAGAGTCTCTGCTATCAATTAATTTGCTAATTAATGGAGGATCAAACTGAAGGAATTTTATAGAAATTCCTTTAGGCTGACTAAATTAACCAATAGACACCCAAGTTTGTGAAAGGCCAAAAGATTATTATATTCAAACCAACGATAACAAACATTTATATTAATATATATGTTAAACGAGCTACAATTTTTTATTTCTTACTTTTTCTTACTTTTTATTTATTTTTGCTAAAAGTGCCAGTTGTTATAATTACAGGTTGTGAGACAAATTAAGTAATGATATTATCAAATCCAATCAAATTAATAGAACTACTAAATCATGGTGGACATGGCTGTTTTGATTCCTTAATTATTTGGGTCTGAGACTCAAGGGCAATCTACAATGATTAATTAATATAAGATTAGATTAATTAATGCATTACTTAAATTATTAATTGCCCTTTGTCAACAGCATGCTAAACCATGTGATCATTTGAATATAATTAATTGTACTGTTTTATTTTTATGTGGTGGACCCAATTCTTTGAAAACATACTTTCTTTTTAAAATTTTTACAACCCGAAAAAACCCACAACTTAAATGTTAAACGTGCGTTAACTAAATAATTACATTTATACATGAAATTTTTACATGTTAACCTTATGTATTTAAAAGATTTTATCATAATTTATTTTATCACATGGATTTTGATATTGTATGAGAAGTCTAACAAACATTAATTAATCTTTGAACTATAAACAAATTATAAACAAACTTTAACAAAAAGAAATTAAAAATCAAAAACAAAATTATCAAACGCTACTAACATTTCCTCTTATATCCACTTTTTTTTCCATATCAAACTGTCTTTTTCTATTTTTTCATTTGAGCTTCGTATGATTTGATTTTGATTTTTGGAATGGTCAACAATCCATTGATAATACACCACATAATCCAACATAATTCAATAGAACCAACCCTTCACATGCCCAAGTTTCAATTTTGATTAATTAATTATTGAGTAGGGAAAAACATATGAGGTAATTATATAACAATATTAATTATTTAGTATTAATTGCTCAAGAAATTTGATGGTTTACAAATATTACACATACCGTAATATTAATGAAAATCCAAGCTATAACTTGCTATGAATAGTACTTGTTGTATTGAGGAGAATATAGAGGTTGATGAGCAAACCACCTGTCAACCATGGCAAGGCACTCCTCTGGCTTGTACTCTGGAGCTGTGTGGCCCGCGTTCTAATTCACAAAATTAAAACCCAATTATATATATTGGTTTTATTTATAGCAAAATCACAGCACGCTAATTAGCTTAATTTACACTAAACAAATTATTAATTAGTCTTAAATTTTCAATGCATGGTAATTAAGTTCCTTGCCTTTATTGTTGCATATGTCAACTCGTACTTCTTATCTGAATAATGCACAGTGTACCTAAAAAAAAAGAAGAAGAAGAAAATGTAATCAATTAATTTAATGTTAATTTATGGATTACAAAATTAACTTATATAGTATGTACTTTCAATGGAAATAGAAAAGGACATTAAAAAAAAATGAAAATTGTGAAAAATATATTAAGAAAACGAATTAATAACTACGTACCCAGCAACTTGTTCATTGACGAACCATGGGGCCCAAGCATGAGCAACAGTCAAGTTGAGAGCTGCTATCCATTTTTGCGTAGCCACATACGGAACCATGCTGTCTTGGTCACCACTATATGTATATATATATATATGATATTTAAGATAGTATGTATATAAAAACTTTGTTCTAACTATATATTACTAACAAACGTAAAGAACATTCACCATAAAAACAAACAAATTGAAATTGGAAATAAAATATATATATATATATATTATTTCTTATCTAGCAAGCAAAGAATTTAAGTAGTTGTATATGTTATCTTTAAGTAATTATTTCTCCAACAAATTTAATGCAATATGTATAATAATACCTGTAAATTAATACTCGATAGCCTTTGTTGATGAGATTTTGATGATAAGGGATACTACTGGAGACATTAAATTTGTAATTTAATGCTACGCTATAATTGCATCTCACCCACTCCTTTATACTTCCCTGCATGCATGTATTCAATTTATATATTAATTAATTAATTGAGCTAATTAAAATAGACAGAAGAAGTACTATGTATATATGATTAATTATAATTAATTAACAAAAATGAACCTCTCGAATTTGAAGAGCATTCTGAACAGTTTGATTATTTGCCCAAACTTTAGAGTAGATATAGTGATAGTCCTACGTACACAAAACACATACAACAGGGAATTAACTAGTTAATTAATTACTTAGAGATAAATTTCAACTACAACAAAAAGAGACAGAGAGATTCTATACTCTACACATTGATGATGATGGTTGATCAGAAGCTGAAAGCAGAAGATCATCATCAAGGAAGTAGTCTTCTGTGATTAGTGCCCACGCGTGCAACCCCCTTGGTTTTGGGGACTGAACGACGTCGCATCGAGGTTCCAATATGTGAGCAATTGATAAATTTGCGGTGCACTACAATTAAATACCAAACTCGATCACTATTATTAATCAACTACTTTAATCAATTCATGCCCTAAATTACAAATAAATCTAACATTTAATTGTATTAATTAAAAAGATAAAAATTTCACTCACCTCACTGTGAACTTGGAGATCTTTTTTACATAGTGTATTCTCTTCATCCACATCCACATATTCGCCATTGCAATTAGTTTTAGCTGACTTCATAATCACAATTATAATAATTAAACAATTAATCTTTAATATTAAATTAAAGTAATATGCTTTAAAAAAAAAAAAACCCCAAAAAAAAATTAAATTAAACAAATAAAGGGCCGGGGTGTTATTGTTTTACCTCATAGAGCTGATCCGATATAAGAGCCTTTCGATAACTGAATTCTACTTTTGAATTAGAATCATCATGTGCGTTCGTCCTAGGATTTCCAATTACATATCCCTGTTATTAATTTCAATTTAATTAATGCAAATTATTGATCAATAAATATATATAAGGGAAGGGTGATGAACATTTCTCACCTTGAGGTTCATTTTAGGCTCAACTCCAACTTCATCATTACCTATACCATAATTAACTACTAATTACTCCTACTCTTAACACATATAATTTTATTTTATTTTCAAATTAAGAAACTTCAAAACGAAATAAAAGAAATAAACACTAAAATTAATTTGTAGTTTTGTTAAGGATGAAATTGCATACCCTTATCTATCTCCTGAGCAACTATTGGCACAATAAGGCCTGAATAAGAATCACCAGCAATATACAGTGGGTTTTTCAGAAACTTTGGGTGAGTCATAAGCCACTGCCCATGTAACATCAACAATTTAATTATTTTGAGTAATTGAGCTTTCTTTTCAATTTGGGTGCTATTTAATTAACCCAAAAAATATTATATTGTTGATTAATTACAAATAAGGTAAAGTTTTTTTTTTTGTTACCTTTCTAAGAAAATTATAGTTGGTTGTTGCTGCTAAAATATCGTTGTTTTGGTATGCTTCCCAACTCATTGCATATGAAAATCCAGTCCCCACTGGTGCATCTAAAAATATAATATTTGAAACCTGAAAAATTAATCGATTCTTAATTACAATTTAACAAAATTATAAGTAACACAAATTAACCAGTCAGAGACATGCATGCTTAATTCACAATTAGATTTATTAAGGTCATGGATTAATTAATGAAGAAGGTTATCATGTCACGCACCTTTGTCCAAGAGTATGGATTGAATTGCAAAGTTGTTGAATTCCTATTTGATTGTTCGTAGTCGAATAGCAATGGACCTACATACCCACATGCAATGTGTACGTACTGATCAAATTAATTAATTCAAATTTAGACTTATGCAACATCACATTAGTAATAAACTCTCCACACCACACCACTATTTATTTTTAATTAATTAACAGCTAGGGAATAACAATCTATCTAACAGTGAAAATTTATAATAACTAGTGTATTGTTCTATATAAATTCTTACCAATCAGAAAACACCAATAAAAACAAAAAAAAGCAAAAGCAAAAAAAAAAATCTCGCAACAAAAGGCTTAACCGGCATGGAATTTGTCTTTATCCATATGTATTTGATGTCTACAAGAAGGAATACAAGCAGAAAGAAATGAAAATGTGTATTTTATACAAATGGGATTATATTGATTAATTAATTATTGAATCATGGAATTAAAGCAAAAATGATCTGTGAAGCTAATTAGATCGGTGAAGCAAAAAGTTATAATTAGAAGAAGAAATGAGCATTAAAATTTAGAAACAACCAATTGGGAAATTAATTGAGGAGGTACCCAAAACGAAACTAACTACGAATTAAAGAGGTATAGGCAGAGAGATAGAAACCTATTTCATAAACGAGACCAGAAAAGGCAGAGCAACCAGGTCCGCCGGTGAGCCACAGCACGAGAGGGTCTTCTTCTGGACTCCTCTCCGACTCTATGAAATAATAAAATAGCTGTATTTCTTCCTCCTCACCCACACCCACATACCTTTTTAATTAATTACTCACAGTCACCCACAAATAATTACAATTATTCAATTTATGCTGTATAATATATATATATATATATATATATATATATAAAAGAAGTACTAGAAAGCTTTTTGGTAATTTGCATGAAATATGTAATTAATCAACTACATGCACCTTATATTACATACCCAGTTTCAAGTTTGAAGGGGAGGTTTCCAGGAAAGCCCGGTAGGCTGTTGATGATGGAATTGGACTCTGAATCTACAATTTTGATGTAATTGTCTGCTACACCCAACACCAGTACCACAACCACGAGAAGAAGAAGACGATGACGAACGACGTGGCTCTTCATCAAACCGACAGAATTAGATGATCTGATTGCCATATGTAATCTCTCCCAAATTTGCTAATTAAAATGAAGGATCGAAGTGAGGACTTCACTCTCTCTCCCTCTCTCTCTCTCTCTTGACTTCCTTCGGAGTTTCAGCCACTTAAAACCCAAGTGTGTAATACGGCTAAAAGATAAAGATATAAATTCAAACCAAAACGACAAAAATAAATAAATAAATCCATATAATAATACAGTGTTTTTGCATGCAGTCAAAGATATTCCTACTATCGTTCACCAAAAAAAAAAAAAGAGCTATTAGTACCTACTATATTGAGCTAGCTTGCCATTTTTTTATTTTTTTTTTGAGCCACTATTAACTTTTGTCTGGTCACTTTCGGACTCAGGGCCGTCTTCAATGATTAATTAATTAGTATAAAACTAGATTAATGAATTAATTAAATTATTAATTGCCCTTGATTTTTATTATGTGATTATTTAAATATAAATCATTCGGCTGCAGGTATGGTGGACCCAATTCTTGGACAAAGAGTGCTTTTCACGCAAGATGGTGACCAGACACAGACCTCCCTTGGCAGTTTTCTTTAGGGTCCAATTTTCGCCTTAATTATTTACCAAACCTGAATTCTCTGTTACCCACCAAAGTGGTTTGAGTAGGTTTAGATGGATCGGATACAATATGGATATTGTATTGAGTTGGGTTTCTGAGCCCCCACCTGGTACATATGGTAATATGGATCTTAAGTAATCAAACTTGGTAAGTAAATTTGACAAATTATAGTTCTTCCTAGCTGATAAACTTTTTTAATTACTAATTACATAAACAACTAACACGAATCTACATATAAAAAAAAATAAAAATTTGAATTATTAGAATTTTTAGTATCATAAAATCTCTATCCGGCTTATTTATTAAAGAAAATAATTGGAAAACCAAATTCTGCAACCTCTAACTAATCCCACAAAAACAGAAGAAGAAAATGGCACACCCATTGCCCAACACTCGTAAAAAAAAGCATTTATTTTTATTTTTATTTTTATTTTTTAACTCTGGATTACATAAACCAATGGCAAAACGACTTGATAGGCAATTAGACAGTACATTATATGATTTCAATAAAATAAATAGAGGTTTGTGAAATTACTAAATATAATATGCTATATATGTAAAAAAATAATAATAATAAAATTAAAATTACAAAGGACGCTTCGTTTAGTTGACTCTGTTTGAACAAAAAAAAATGATAAATTGCCTTGGCGTTTAGCCGGCACTGATTCGAGCCAATCCTTAACCTACCGTTGCCTTCTTCATTACACCTTTGCTCTCCAGTAAAGAAGCTTTCAAACAAAAGAATATTATATGCACTTCTGAACTTTAATTACCTATCTCTTCGACAGTAAAATGAATTCAATTTTTAACTAGACTACGAGCTGATCAAGCTGCATCTGCTCAACCCAAGCGCCTAAAACCGAATGATCAATAGAATCAGTTTGGGAATTGGAATTCGGAAGCTCACCGGATGCTGCAGCACCAGAAAGAGGAAGTGCCAACTTATCTTTCATCATCTCTGGTGGAGATTCCTTGACTAGTGATTGGACCCACGAAACATCTGGCTCCTCCCCGTTGTTTTCATGCTCGAACGGCGATGATTTTCGCATATGATTCATCTCATCCCCATTGACAGACCAATCTAACTTTCCATTGGGAGATCCCCATTTTGACCATGAACTTACAGGAGATCCAACAACAGAGGCAGGGTTGTTGGATCCAAGATCCCTTGAGCTGAGGCTGCGCAGTTGCTGGTGCTGCTTCTCACGCTGATGTGCAAATGCTGAGATCCTAGAGCTCAATGGGGACATTGCCTCCACACTTCTAGGAGTCATCCTTCCAGGTGATTGAACACTAGCAAATGAAGCCTGTAAAAGAGGATGGTCAACATTTTTGGGTGACATAACAGTAGTAGTACTTATAGGTGATAACATGCTCTGCTGCTGTTGGAATTGATTGAGGACAGCTGATTTGTGCCTAGGAGAAAAAACAGAAGCTGCAGCAGGGTCAGAATATCGAGGAGACAAAGACATCTCAGCAGAAAATAGCTCCTCAAGGTTTGAAGGTGTTAGCGTTTTAGTGCGACCAGTGCGACTCACAGAAGCAGAACTTTGACAGGCCTGTGAGAAAGAGTTCATATCATTTAAGAGCTGGTGCTGGGCATCAAAATCAAGCAACATTTTCAAATCCTCAGGTGGAATGTCCCGGGCACTGAGTGATGATCTCAAGCGGCTAGATTGAAGGTTGCTTCCAGGGAGATGAAGAGTCGGCACATTTGGCTGGGGCCAGGCCACTGATGAGTGAGACATGCCATTTACAGTTGGAGACATAGGCTGACTGAAAGGGGAAGGAGACATTGCAGATACTGACGAAGGGGAACCAGGCAAAAGGCTCAAAGCAGCAGCCATGTCCATGACATTTGGACTAGAAGCAGCTGTACGTGGTGATGGGACAGCTGATCCAGTGGAGACGTACAAGGGCCGGAGCTCCTCAGTTGTGTGGGCAAAAAAGCAAACCCGTCTATTGCAGGTAGTACCATCTTTACAAAGGCGAGTCCGGTATTGTGCTGGGTGGAGCCAGCACTCAAACACCCCATGAGCATATTCACACAAATCACCACGCCTACAAGCTCCCTTCCGAAAATCAGGACAGGGCACACAGCTGTAGTGGAACTTCCGTGGGTCTCTTCTCCGAGCATTCTCTCCAGGGTGAACAAAAGGGCACTCAGTCCAATCATGGGAATAAGCCCGTGAGCATGGTCGAACTTTGAATGAGAACATGCGGAACTCATCTGTTGCATATATGCTATTCTTAATGTCCGGGAGAGATGGATCAAATGGGTATTCTTTCTTCTCTGACGTAGAAACAGGCAGATCGGATATGTTTGATGCCACCGGAGAAGAGGCTAACTCAGGAGACTCCAAACCATTGTCTAGGGAAGAGATGAGAATGGATGAATCAGAATTCGAAGTATTAATAGATATATGCATACTGTTCTCACCAACATAGCCATCAGAAGCATCGTTCAACAGAAGTTCCTCGAGCATAACCCTCATGCTTTGCAGCTTAGGATGAACAACAATTACATCAACAGGGCGATCGCCGTTGGCATCTATGCAGTTTTGATCAGCACCAGCAGACAAAAGTAGCTTAACAACATCGACTGCATTAACAGATCCACCAGAAGCAGCACAGTGAAGAGCAGTACTTTTGTCGAGGCCACAAGAGCGATTCACATCAGCCTCAGGGTAGGAGAGTATAAGCTTCAGAACATCTATACTACCATATGTAGCAGCAACCATTAATGGAGTTCTATGCTCAGGAACAATATGTCTTGAGCCTTTCCGTCGGCTATACCAAAGCCCAATCTCATTGATTGACGAAGAATTCAGATCAATCAAACGCTTAAAGCCTTCAACATCATTGTTAGAAGCAAGTTCAAGTACACTAGAAAAAGAATCTTCAGTTTTAACAGTCAGATTACTCATGTCTTTGCTGTTAGAAACAGTTTCTATTGTAGATTCTGTTGTTTTCGAACGCTCTGGAACACCGCACATGCTTTGACAGCTGAAAGTCCCAGAACAGAACAGAAAAGATTTGTTACAACACTATCAAAACTCATTAAAAGGAAACTAACACACTTTATCAAACAACTAGAAACAGCAAAAACATACCAATCTAGGTGAAGCAAAAGATATCAATATCAAATTGAGTCATAACAGTACAGATGGTAGAAAACTACCAGAACAATGGCTTTTTGTAACTGAAAAAGACAAAAGAGAGCAAGACGAACAGAGTCTATTCATACACAGAAAACATCCTCGATAAAATTTGAGGATAATCTCATCAAGGACACCAAACGAAAAGCATGAGATTGGTCAAGACTAAGTCACCAAAAGCATTTTGGATTATTTAATTTAGACAGAAGAAAGCAAGACCAATTGAAGCTAGGGCACACAAAAAGCAAGCTCACCAAAAGTGCCTTTAGAATTTCATCGTTTTCTATTTACCCAATAATCTAAATACCGGAGCAACTGATAAGGGTCAATCAACATGCAGAATGAACAAACACATAGGTCTACGAACAGAAAATCAACTACATCCATCATGGTACAGCAAATACTGAGACAGCAAAATCAATTCCCGAACCCAGAACGCTAAGAAAAACGCACAAAAGCATGCGACTTTAGAAAATCAAGGACGAAGAGAATCTAATATGGGACCCTAGAACAAATCTGACACCAATCTAGACTCATCTAAAACACATATATCTCCTTTCTTGTAATTGAAGTTTCGGAACAAAGAATTATTCTTATTCTAGGAAATCTAGAAAAGGGTAAAATCTTCCATGATAAGAGGAATCCAGTGAAAAGATAAAATCGTATATTACTGTTAAAAAAAACTATCAAATATCAGGGTAAACAAAAGGTCAATATTTAGTTTTCCAACAATCAATGACTAACTCGTAAAATGTAGAATTAACCATGTATTCACCAGTATCCAAATATGATAAACATAATTTTCTAAGCCAAAAAATCTACGCTTGATTAGCTACCAAAAACCCTGGCAAATATAACCCAAAAAAGAAAAAGCTTCATAGAGTGGCCAACACGATAAAAGAAAAAGCTGAAAATGAGATTCCTTCATCTTTCTCCGTTTTCGACGCAACCAAACTACTAATGCGACTCAAAAATACCAATTCACCAAAAAATAAATAAATACCAAATCCAAACAAAAAATTATAGCAATAATCATGCACACAACAACGAGAGGGGGATAACGTTCTAGCCGAGCAATAATTAATAAAAAATAAATAAATAAAACATTGTTAGAATAACAAAAAACCAAAAATCATAATAAAAAATTTTCACATCAGAACACGTAGAAAGCGCACAGTGAAAAAAGAACTA
Source organism: Rhamnella rubrinervis (assembly GCA_007844105.2). NCBI lineage: Eukaryota > Viridiplantae > Streptophyta > Magnoliopsida > Rosales > Rhamnaceae > Rhamnella > Rhamnella rubrinervis. Next base: position 13,000,606 of record CM017585.2, read on the forward strand.
ACCAATTTTCAGTATCTGAGACGAAGATCAGCACGAGATCTAAGGTGAAGTAATTGAATTTTACCAAATGCGAATGAGTGAGTCATCAAGCTGAAGCTAAAAGAATGAAGGTCGAAACAGCTACCGCCAAAAAACAAAAGTACGCGCACAGGAAGAAGACGAACAAGATCTCAAAGAGCCTGAACCTAAAGCTTCCATTTTTGATCGATGAGAACAAGAAAATCACACAGAGAAAGAGAGCGAGACAAGTAGAGAGAGAAAGCTTTAAAGCGTTTCTAGAGAGAGAAAGTAACGTCTAGAAATTGAAATGAAATTGGTGGAGTCGAAATTTAGAGTGAATTCAAGTGCGAATTTAATCCCCCCGGAGTTGGAACTTGGAGGGAGAGAGAGAGAGCATTGAAATGCACACCAAATGAACACTAAATGCAGCGCAAATTCAAGTCAGATTTTTGGGTGGGAAAGTGACCGGCTGAGTAGGTAGGCGGTGGAGTGGATGTGAAAGCGGGATATAATTGGAATATGGGATTAGGGTTCGACCAATCATCAACTGTGGAGCAGCGGTCAATTGTGGAGTCAAATCCAAGGAAAAAGAACGGAGCACCAAAATCATTTAAATTTGCTACCACGTCATTTCATTTTTTGTAAATTGTATTTTTGGAACCTTTCTTTTGTTTTGCATAGAGAATCACAAGGGTTTGTTTGATAACATATTTATTTTTTATTTTAATTTTTAATTTTTTTCTTTTAAGTTAAGTATAATTTAATTAGTTTAGAAATTTGTTAGAGTTTGTTAAATATTAATTAGACTAAAAATATAAAAATACTTTCAAAGTGTTTTTATTTTTAATTTTATTTTTACTTAATTAAATAGTCTAACTAACATTTAATAAACTTTAACTAACATCTAAATTAACAAAATTACACATAACTCAAGTGGAAAAAATTAAAAATAAAAATGAAAAACAATTATATTATCAAACGCAATCTAAAAGAACAAATTTAGAAAGAGTGTCAAATTTAATAGTTTTGGAGTATGAATTTTACCTGGCAAAAAAATGAAAATAAAAATCACTATTTCTTTTTTCTTCTTTTTTTTTTGGGTACAAAAAAAGTCATTATTATGTTGTTTCTATAAATTGTTAAAATATACTATACTATAGATAATTATAATGTATTGTTAAATCTCTTTTGAAAAAACTACATTATTTTGAGGATCTTATATTATTGATAATTATGTTTAATACCCTCGGATGACTTTTCATTTTTCTTTCTTTTTGTTTTTGGGTGAGTGTGGACTTTGGATGGAATTTCACACAGAATTTCACTCTACATATGAAAGTAGAAGGGTAAAAAAGTCATTAAATTTTTTTTAAGCGAATCAAAACAATGAAAATTGACTAAGAGATGTGGGGTAGTATAATAAAGTCGAGAATAAAGGGGTGCGAATGTAATTACCTAAAATATAAAAGTATTTCTGAAAAAAAATGTCAAAATAGAAACTGAGCTAGAATTTTCCCAAAGTAAAATAGCATCACAGAGTTGAATGAGATTAATTAATTAATTAATTTCTTTGTTTATTTTTTTAAATATAATCCAGATTAAAAATAAATTAAGTTGTAAAGTACATAAAATAAATTAAATTAAATATTCCTAAATAGAAATAATAAGTTATATATATATACATACAAATTATATGCCATTGATTTGCATGTCAATATTACCAATATCCAACACACACATCAACAATAACTTAGAGAAGATAGATAGAGAGCAAGACATGACATAGTTAATATAATCATCAGTACTTAGATTTATGTTTTAATACCTTTCCGTGATTGATATCGTTATTGGAACATTAACAATCAATTTAACTTAAGGATTTTGATTACTACTTGATAATGTCTTAGTCAAAATCACACATCAAAAAAAAATTCTTGAATAATTGTGAAGAACATATATAACCAATAAAACACAATTTTCAAATTGATGTAATTATTCAAAATAAATCCACTAATGTGTGGATGGCGCAAAAAAAACAATAATTCTCTTTTTTGTCTTATATACAATTCTAAAAACGATATAATACTACAACATTCTATTTTTCTTAAGAAATAAAGGAAAAAATTAAAAGAAATCAAATTGATACGTACTTTGCTTTAAATTTAAAAGCTTAATTAATTTTCCTCATATAATATCTGATAATATATTGTTCTATAATATTTTTTTAAAATCGTTACTAATTATATATAAGGACTAATTAATAAAGAAGGAGCATGCTAATTGCTGGCAATTGAATAAATAATATTGATTTATTTATTATAATTAAATTCTCTGTTAGTGCATGTAATGCGTACATTGAGGCCATTCAGCAATGAGCTTGTACGTAATAGAAAATTAATTAAGCATGATTTACATTATAAAGACATATATATATATATATATATAATTATGTGAAGTATATACAATAATAATAATTGTAATAACTACAACCATTGACTACGTAAGAAAACCACTATAAGAAAAAAAGAGGCACATATGGTGCAGGTACAAATTAACTTAATGATGTTGAAATGTGTATAATTTATTGCATATTGGAGTAGAGCAACCCAACATAACACCTAATAAAAGGCCACACACTTACTATTGCTGTTATAAAATTGTATTTATGAGACTTAGTTTTTAATATTACTATTGCTATTATAAAATTGTATTTATGAGACTTAGTTTTTAATATTCCTATTATATTCTCGGAGGTGCTTAGATAACATATCACTTGGCCAACACAAATGATATGATTTATTTTTATTAGTTGAGAACTAAATTATTATATATGATCAATAAAAATTTAACACATTATTTATATTTCAACATAAATAATGTCAAATAACTATACTCATATATATATATATATATATATATATATATATATATATATGTCCGAGCAGCATATATATTTTTCAGTTTTTTTTTTTTCTCATTTTTGGGTTTGTCTCTTTTATGTACTAGAAGTAGAAGATGCCAAAGTAATGAGAAAATTGCAGAGGATATAGAGCATTTTCTAATGGAGTTTGAAAATGATAACGTAATTAATTGAAATATAAAACTTATCCTGTTCCACTTGCTAAGCACTTCCATTAATCCGCATGCTTATTGGCGTAAACATTTTGTCACATTATATATACACCCAAAGTAGATAAGTAGGCATCTTCGTCATTTATTTTATTTTGCAGATAGTGCTTCACACATTATTGTAAATTTTAAATCGGTAGATTCCCGTTCTTGCTAATCTCTGTGTGCATATTACATAGACACAAGTACATTTTTGGCACACATTGACAAACCCTTTACTTTGTTCATGGTTGGTAAGTGGCAATTGGAAAGTTATTACAACTGTAAATTGATGTGGAAAATCAGCCACTTTGAACCAATAAAACTCAAGCACTATCCCTGAAAAGGAATTTTATATTAGTCACTTGCGCGATAATTGGATGTCAAATTATGTCCTCTTTTTTTTTTTTTCTTTTGCAATTTTCTGTGTAATTTTTCATATTTATTTTTCAAAGAAATTAATTATAATTCTATTACATTACTCCATTATAAATAATAATAATAATAAATTTTGTGTGTCTAACAATATTACAGTGCAATTCATAGAAATTAGGAGTTAGCCACCCGACCCACAAGATTTTTGGACGCTTCTACAAGCTGTTCTTAGCCTTATTTTATAAAAATTATATTTATATATATATATATATATATATATATATATATCTAGTACCACATGCACGCTTCTGCAAGTACCAAAATTAGAGTAATGTAGTTAGTCCTAAAACGCAATGTCGTATTTGGCTATATCCATGAAAGTAGCTAGGCCTACAAAGAGAAGAGTTTCAAATAACTACACCTCAACCACCGTTTTGAATTTGGGGTCACTTTTTTTTTTTATCTTCCTGAATTGGTGCTACATAATACAAAGTCAAGTCATATGGGTTATGTTATAAATGTTATGTGACTCATATCCATGACATGCCTCTTCCTATGTGACAATGACTCCCAATTTTGGCCAATTTCACTTATAGCTCCCTCTAATGGATACCGTTTTGGATTACTGGGCCCCATTTTTGTGACTTTGTGATCATCTCCGTACACTTGGCAACCCCAGGTTGCGTCATCGGTAATATATGGTTTTTTTTTTTTTTCCTTTTTTTTTTCTCTCTTTTTTAATGGGCTTCTAGGTCTTTCACTTTTTGTTCTTTGTTCTTTGTTCTTTAAAAGAAGATCAAAGAATTGGTGGTGTATATAGTGAGTGGAAATGAAGGTCTCCAACTCAAAAGGCCAAAAAGACATGGGTCGGTGGGACAATCTTGACCGTTCGATTCATCAAAAAGCATATTTGAATCCCTGCATTATCACACAAGTCTAACCCAGAGCCGTCCAAGTTGGGCCCCATTACAACTTTAGTTAAGGACAAACGTCCGGGCCTGAATGTTTTCAGTATCGGCGGCCCCACCATCAAGACGACAAAAGCCACAATTGATCAAATCAAATGGACGGTGTAGCCGTCTATTCAATCACTCGGTCGTGCTTTGGTCACTTTAAAAATAAGAACTTCGGCAGTAAGAAATAATGAAGGACTATGTTTCGGGCAACAACTCGATTTGTTCTCTCAAAAACCCAATATTTCGGTTCATTCACATCACAAAACCTTTTTCTTAGAGAAATATTTATTTAAAAAAAAAAAATAGAAAACCATCACCACAATTAATACAATTAAGCACTCCTTGTCTTATGCTTCCCTTGTCCCTTAACACATTGCTTAACAAATTGCTTTAGTCCCATCTTGTTGTGGCCCTTCTGATCAGTCCTCAGAGTCTCTTCTCTCTTTTTCTCTGCCTGCAATTCCATCTCCAACTGCAAACACAGCTGAGATTCACTGCATCAGATTAAAATTTTTAATGAAATCCGACGGCCCATATACACTCAATGAATTATGATCTCTTTGATTGATTATACCTTTACAAGTCGATTCTCCACATGATCAAGCCTCTCAATAAGTGTTCCTCTGACCCCTGTCTCCATCATCACATGGTTAATCGGACGGCAATGCTTCTGCAGGCTCTTGGGGGATGCATCAAGAGACGACAAGTGTCCATCTGTACTGCCGAGGGTCCCACTCGACGGTGTTGACGCACAAGAGCTTTTTGGCGATGATGATGATTTATTGCGGCCTCTGATTTCCTCCAACTGCCTCAACTGTCATTCATACCACATGGACATGAATCAGAACAAAGGAAAGTGAATGTCGACAACGCTGCGACGCCGTTTCATCCATTTTATAAAAACATATGAAACATATAAAATTAGAAACACTCTGTTCACATAAATTTTCTTAAAGATTTTCCCTAGAATATTCGCTCTGCTTCATTAGAACCTCCTCTCTTTAGTGTAAGCTTTATCTGAGCCACACCCAGAATTCATCATTAATATTCAATCACTTTAATTTTTCACCTTTCAGAAAAAAATATTAAAGTAAAAATCATATCCTTGTTCTTCAAGAAACTAAAAAGATAACATCCATAAAAATCATAGATTAAAAAAAAGAAAGAAGAAGCAATAGATCACTAACCATGTTGTCCAAGCGGTCAAGCCTAGGAAGAATCGGTTCTTCTGGGATAGCCACAGTCATTGCCATTGCTTTCCCGCGAAACAAACAGATATTTCTTTTTGTAACAACGTAAAGAATAAATTATTTAAATTTTCTTTTTTATACCGCGAAAGAGGTAATTTAATGAAGGATTGAGTTCGCTTGTCCGAGAGGTTCCTTAAAAATGGAAATGAAATTATATACGTTAATCGACGATGGCCACGTGTTACAAAACTCGGGGGTAGATATGTAACTCGCGGACACGTGTGAGATTGATGTGGGGGGTTTTCGTAATGGCGATGGTGTTTTGGTGCTGACACGTCAGATTGAATGTGCATGCAGAGGGCGAGGAGTGACCACGCGTTGCTTCACGTGGTCTTCCCAGCTGACTCAGTGTCAGGATTTCGATAGGAGTGAGTGAGTGATAGACATATCTACTTTCCATTTCTAGAAGGTACGCATGCACGTGTTTTCGAGTCTCTAGCACGTGGTGAGCTTTGGGCCTATATGTCCAGGCTTAAACTTGGCCTTTTTTCGAAACCATACTTAAGCCTTAGGAGATTAGTTACTACCTGTTCCAACTGTCCAAGTTATTTCTGAATACACCAGAATGTATATCTAAATACACACACTGAGATCATCACCAAAAGCATCACACACATCTATAGAGTAAGGATTATATGTAAGCCCTATTAATAAAAGGTAGAAAAGGGTTACTCTTTTAAGTAAATGAACAGCTCAGAAATTTATACTATAAATTATTGTTTCCAGTCACAGACCCCAATATCTTCCTCAAAAGAAAAAAAATAAAATGAATTCTTTGTTTTACCCACTATTTTATCTGCACATAATTTAAGAGTCACACAGACAATCCAGTACATAGACAAAAGATGCATCAAAAAATGCAAGACAAATTTCATAGGACTTAAAGCCTTGCTTTGGCCGAGTATAGTAGAACTAAGATATATTCAGTCTTTGGCAGTCATTTTTCCTCTTAGCAGTTGATTCCACACATCTCGACATCCGGTCCGGTGACTCTAGTGGTGAAGGGATCAATACGAACCCATAACAAGGAGAAGATTGAAGCAAGGAGAATCGACCACACAACGACAATGGTGGGTGTGCGGTTCTGGCGTCCCATAAGACCTTTGAGGAATGGATAAAGATGGATGATCACCCAGAAGGCGAAGAAGAGCTTACCAAATAGGGGACCCCATGACTGGTAACCGCTGTTAATGGCATAGGATATTCCCGCGACAACCCCCACCAAGTTGATTATGAGGAGAGTTGTTGGTGGGATGAGCAGGGTTGTCCATTTAAACATATAGAGTTCGGCAGAGTCTCCATCTTCATCTGATGCCTTGGATGTGACAGTGAAGTTGGTATCAATACCAGCAAGTACTTTGAGCAGACCTTGGAAAACTGCAAATAGATGAGCAGAAACACCACCAATAACCCAAAACTGTTCATTTCTCCACCACTCGTCAATTCCAACACCACTCCATCTCATCTCTAGAATACCAGTCGCAAAGATGGAAAGAAAGAGAGAGATAAACCATATACTAGCAATGTTGCTAATCTGCAACCAGAAAAAGAGTCGGAACAAATTCAGTAGAGAGTTTCTAATGACAATTTTCAAGCACTTAGTTCAAACACATGGGAACTTTCTATGCAGCTTTTAGGAGTATGTCAGGTAGAAAATATGCAGCATATTCTTCAAAAAAATTTGTCCTAAGAATAGAGAGATTTTTGTAATTGAGCATTGGTAAATGGCGATGGTCTATAATGCATGTCATGGAGTCACAGAACATTAGTTTATCAAGGTGAGTTAGACCCCTGCCAACCCTACCCTTTCTTTTCTTCAATTAGATATATTTTTACCAAAATCACTGTTATCTCAACAAAAAACACGATGCAAAAACCTGTTGTAAAAGCAGAAATCAGAGAAGATGATCATTGTGAAACAGAGCCTTATAGGATTATATTAGAGAAGTATAAAGTAAATGAACGAAATATGGTGATATAACAAACCTGTGGAATGATGAACTTGTTAGTGAGAAGACAAACAGCCGGCAATGTACAATACATGAGAAGGGGAATGGCAGTGATTGGATAAATAGTTGTGTTCACATATGCAAATCTCTCGAGCCATTTTAGCCTACCACTATAACCATACCAGATAGGGCAATGCCGACTAAGTAGAATTTCCACAGAACCTAAAGCCCATCGAAGTACTTGGTTCAGACGATCTGAAAGATTGATAGGAGCAGATCCTTTAAAGGCTGGGCGCTTAGGCATGCAGTAAATTGACCTCCAGCCACGGGCATGCATCTTGAATCCTGTAAGAATATCTTCTGTGACAGAACCATAGATCCACCCTATCTGTGAAGAGAGAGAGAAATAAATAAAGATCATCTCAGGAAGAATTCAGATTTTCAAAATTGGATTACAAATGTCTTCAAATCAATAACCATTAAATATGCCATTTTAACTCCATTAGGAATAAACACTTGAAGCAACAGGACTGCGAAATTCAACAAGATAGCAAAAGCATTGCACATTAGGAAACATCATACCTCACTTCCCCAGTCTGTTTTGTCCTCATACCCACAGCTGATAACATGAATAGCCTCCTTGAGGAGGGTATCTGGTGTTGCAGATTGAGGAACACCACCATTCTCCATAAGTGTAGAGGCAACAAAAACAGCGGACTGTCCAAATCTTTTCTCAAGGCTCATTTGTGACATTAGTAGTGACTTCTCATCATCAAATCCAGCACCTGATTTCCAAAGTGAAAGAAAAGGTCAATACTCAAAAAGAAAAGAAAAGAAGAGCACCTTCCTACATCAATCCACGCCAAGGAAATAGCTATGATATTTAGATTGATGGGTATTAAGGTTAAAGTATAAGTCAGACAAAAGATGGACAATATCTACCTCCAATTCTATATTTAATGGGTGAATATAGCACATCATTTTCATTTCATAGAGTAAAAAATGTATGTGAGAGTATCTACCAATGAGATCAGAAAATAAATATTCAAATGACTGTACCTTCCACCCCCTCTTCTATATCTTCTAGACTGAAAATTGGTACAGTGGGATCCACATGCTTGCTAGATCTCTTCTTGTCTGAGCCCTTTTTACCTGATTTTGAATTCTTCTTTCGTGATCCCCCACATAGGGAAGATAGAAATCCAGCTTTCCTGTGCTTAGGCTTCACTGGAGGTTCATAACCATATAAGGCTGTTCTATTGAAGACACATCCAGTACCCACATAAACGGGGCCTTGAATTCCATCCAAACCTCTCAAGTTAATCTAAAATCCAGAAGAAAAGTGAGAGATAGAGAAGACACACATCCATGCATGCATGTCTATGTTTACTACAAGCGCATAAATAAGAAAACATCATACTTACATCGAAGAAGACAGTATTACGGTTGGCATATCGATCATTTCTATCAATACCATCAAATCTTTGAGGAAACTGAACATAACAAACGTTCTTCCCAAGGTTGGGATCCATTAAGAAGCACATAGCTTCCCTTAAGGCTTTGCTGTTGTTAATGTAGTGATCACAATCAAGATTCAACAAGAAAGGTCCATTGGTGAGGACTGCTGACACTCGAACCTGCAAGTAAGGTCCATTAGTAATAGACAAAAAGAGTACATAGCCATTCTAATTATGAGAAGGGGTCTCAACATCCTTATTATTTATACTTACAAGAGCATTCATAGCACCGGCCTTCTTGTGATGTTGGAAACCTGGACGCTTCTCACGAGATACATAGACTAAACGTGGCAGTTCATTACCCTCAGCATCAAGTCCCCCGCTTTGGCCCAAGAAAACCTGCAAGCAACAACATAATTAAAATCTTATAAACCAAGAATACCAAAGCAAGGGAGCAGTATATGTTTCACTATATTTCAGTATATGAGCCCACCTGGATCATTCCTGGATGGTCTCTGGTGTTATTTCCAGGCCATGGAGTACCATCTTGCATAATCCATCCTTCTTCGGGTACTTTCGTTGCCTTTGCAACTAGACCATTGACACGAATTTTGAACTCTTCATATTCTCTCTGAAAACCAAAAAGATAAACAAGGATGAATTTTCATAGGGGGTGAGAGTAGCTGGTTATAAATGTAAGCTTTTCTTTTTCTTTTTTTTTGGGATAAGTTAGATCTGTATGCTAATTTTTTTACCTTCATTGCTCTACGGTCTTTGACGAATGATGGCTGAACCTTATCCTTCAAATAGTCAATCTTCTGTGCAAAGTACCATTCAGGAGCCCGTGGCTCAATGCTGTATTTCTTGCAGAAAGGAACCCATTTTCGTGCAAATTCTGAAGTTTCAGAGAGAGCTTCAAATGTCAACATGGCAGCTCCATCATCAGACACATAGCACGAAACCTTGTCAACTGGATAGTCAACTGCAAGAATGGATAGCACAGTATTGGCTGTCACAAGGGAGGCTCCTTCAATGGGTCGACAGTACTGACAAAAATATCAACAGCAGCTAATTGTGATGGTTCTCCTTCCCGGTCATATCTGTAGTTCGAACGGATGGGTAATTAAAACACCAAATACAAAGAAATTTTTAAAGCTTAACAGATAATTGAGACATGAGATTTAGACACTCGAGATGAAGAGTTGAGACTGGAAATGAAACACTTCCTACCTTAGAGCAAGCCTGTCAAGATATGTTTCACGGTTTACAGGGAGCCACTTGGGGAACTGATCAAGTATCCAGGATATTGCAAACCAAACCTCACATATCACCGAAATTAACCACAGGGCAAAGGCATTGGGCACAGGATTTGTAATTCGGTAATGCAAGAAAATACAGAGTATAGCGAGCCGCAAAACAATGACCATTCTATAAGGGTTTATCCTGGATGAAGGTATAGAGACCTTCCTAGAAAGAGGCTGCCTAGCTTCATCATTCCTGCAGGGGGGAAAAAAAAAAGATCGGCATTAGAAAGAGCAATTCAGTAGCTGCACTAATTGGACACACACAGCTATCTTCATAACCAGTGCTAATGATAATGACCAAGGTTCCTAATCCAGATAAGTCTCTACACATTGTATAGCACTTTTCTCTATGGCAGGGAAAGTGTCGTGATCAGGCAAGATTTTAAAATTTTACATTCGGCAAAACCAATCAAACTATAAACAACTATAAACACCAAACTATAACACAGGCTCATTTACAACTATAAACAAAATAAAACAGTAATAAATTCAATAAAGAGAATTCTTACAGTAGCGAGTCATCCACAAGCACATCAGTACTGGCATCAATATCTCCTCCCCCCCTTTCGGAAGTAGCTTGGCCAGTGCTCATTGGAACAACATTCTTATCCTGCTTCACCTTCCACCCTTCCACTCTCTCTTTCCAAGCTACATTGCCCAACCCAGGTGAACCAAACTCCCTCACAGGATCAACAACTCTATTGTTAGCTACGAAAACATAAAACCAAGAATTTTGAATCAGCATAGGTAAGAGCATATTGACATATATATGATAAGCATCGTGTCCAAGAGAGAGAGAGTACGTGATTGATTAACATCAAGAGAATGGATACGCTTCCCACCACCACCAACTCCAGGAGATGCCATAGAAAGGCGCTCTGGCGATGCAGCAGACAAGTCTCCAGAAACCTGAACATAAGCATGGAAGAAAGGTTACTTTACACTTCAATTGCACAGAAATGGGGAAAATAACATGCTCGCAGCATATTGACCTACCTCTTGACCATTGGTGAGTAAAGGAATGTGATTGTGAGAAACCTCTTTATCATAATTTGGAGCTGCAACATCCTCACCCCGGCCATATGTCATATGCCAACTCAGCATGCGTTCTGCAATCTTCTGTTTCTCATTTTGATTTTCTGAAGTGTAATTGAAATCACTGGTACTATCGTCTACATCTGCATCATCTTCTCTATCACCAAGAATAGCAGGACTCCCTAAAATCAACCAAGAAATAAAATGAGACAAAAGATACAACCAAAAAAATCCTTAGTGAGAATATATTCACTGCCTAACAAGGAAATTGTAATTTCTGAACATACCAATAGAAATAAGTACCTAAATGGTAGTCATGAGTAAAATGATCAACAAACCTTTGTGCCTCTTGTATCTGGTTTTACATTGTGGACAGGACTGATTCCCATCCTTCCTCTCATACTCATAGCATGGTCTGCAAACGGGAAAAGCACAGACATCACAGGCAGTGAAGGGTTCGCCATTTACAGTCTTCCCAACATTATCACCACAGATTTGGCAGACCTGACCCCCCAGGCTCTTCATGGCCTTTGCCTAGGAAATTAGCATTGCAATAGAAAAAAGTTTAGTTCAGATGATAATGATAAAAACACGAAAACCTAAACCGAATCCAAAGGATCTGTAGTTTGCCCTACTGAAAATAATTAACTAGTTCACTAGGCAAGACCATATAAGACAAGTTATTCAACATACAAGTTAGTCATAACATAATTAACTAGTTCACTTAACAAATAGAGAGGATTTTATGATAGTTACCCCAGTTTCTCCTTCTGGTTCCATCGACCCCTGCTTCCTTGCTCGGATGTGAACAATAGATCAAAATGTTTGTTCGGTCTCAAGAAGATCTATGCATGCCTAGAAGCCCAATTCTTCCAACGAATATGTTTTCCTAAATTGAAAAGCTTCCACTTCAAGAGCCCAGATCTGACTGGAAGCACCTAATAAAAGAGACCGAGATCAGATTTTACACTTGAGTAAGCATTATCCACATTCATTGATAAGTTCTGGATAGGGAAAATTCGTAGTCTTAATTATCTTTTAGTCGGCTGAAAAAAAAAAATTAGCAATGAAAGAAATTTGAAAACTTAAGTTATTGGAATTTTCACTATTTAGAAATCTCGCTCAACTGACCAAACAAATCAGTTTCCTACATCGTATTCTCAGCCATCAAAAAGGTACTATTGGCGATATCTAGCCCAGAACAGTACTGTCAGCAACTCAAAATTTTTATCTTTAATTTTGCAATGCCACATAGCATAAAACCCACAATCAAATTTCCCAAATTAACCAAACACAGCAATGCTACAATCCACCGGGAAAAAAAAATTATAAACCTACCTCAAAGACTCGAACTTTATCGTCAATTCCACGATTTCCAAGAATACAATTGAAGCCCAAGAAAAATAAAGCCAAATTGATCAAGATCTCTACCAGATCTCGTGACCCCGCAATCTCAATCAGTCACAGGCCGGCAGAAGAAATACCAAAAACCCAAATCATAAATTCACAGCGACAAATCAAAGATCAGGAAGTGCAGGACGGAGAGATCTCACAAACCCTTGTGAGCAAACTACAATGCCAAGGCCAGCTCTGTCTCTCTGTCTCTGACTCTCTCTAAAGTGTCTTTCTTTTGTATAGCTGTAAATGTATAGATATTCTTATAGAAGGAAATGGCTTAAAGAGGACGAAAGGGACAGACTAACCAAGAGCTTAGACCACCAGCCCACCGACAGTCTTTAGAGAGAGAAAGTGAGAGAGATGAAAATGTAGAAGACAACTGATGATTTACACCATGTACATCATACTCATCCCCTCAATATACCCTTCAATCATTTCTTCTTCGCCTCTACTATTTCTTTTCTTTTTCCCTTTTTTTTTCCCCCTTCACTTGGTTATTTAAACGATTTTGTGAGAAAAAAAAAAGAAAAAAAAGAAGAAAAATACTCATAAATAGTCAGTAAAAGTTTAGAGCTACAGTAGTGGATGTAAACAGCTGGACAAGACGATGACTTTAAGAGCCACTTGGCATTGACCTTTGGCAAACAGAGCCATGGTGTTCTGTTCTTCTTCCTACTTAACAAGTATTACTGTACAAATAGGCACACCAAAAAAAAAAAAAAATACTGATTGAATTACATAGAAATGAAACTATTAAAAGTTTATATATGCTATTTTTAATTTTTATATAATTATAAAAATGGAATATCACCTTAAATTGATAATTTTTATATTGAAATCTTTATCCTTACACAAATTATTTATTTCTTTATTTATTTATTTATTTATCTATTTCCATGAATTTAGAGCATAATTTTATCACGATGGGACGGTTATGACTTTCACTCTCAATTTGGCGGTAAACATCAAGCTGTTTCTTTTCTGAATTTTCCACTTTTACTCTATTTTTCAATGAAAATAAAAATATATATATTTTTTCCTTTTTTTGTCTATATTAATCATCATGATAATGCATTTTCAGTAACATAAATAAAACTCATAATTTAATGATTATCGGTTAGGTACCCTTGGAGTAAGATAATTTGTATACGATAAACCATATCAATATCTTCTTCTTCTTCTCATTTTTAAGAAACCAACAAACAATTTATTCCTCATGCACTGATGTTTTAAAAATAGATATTATTTTTAGGACAGCGTTAGGAATTTGTTAGACACGTGGAAGATTGAATGTCATATTCGGACATTCACATGGTCATATAACCACTGTTTTTTTTTAAAAAAAAAATAAAATTGGTTTCTTTTTATCATTTTTCTGCTGAGTGAATCATTAAAATAATAATAAAAGAGGCCGACAACAAAAACAAATTTTAAATAGTGTCTTGTGGGGCCACTTCAATTATATGCATAGTGCACCAAACCCACTGCTTATATAAATATTAAATAATATTTTATACATTTTTTTAATTGGCACGATCAATTAGAAAAATGGCAGAGTAAAAAAAAAATAATAAAAATAAAAATATTTGTTCGCATACGAAACGACGTAGTTTGGGAATTGTGGGACAGCGAAAAGTGTGGTTTGCGGTCGGCGTCGTTTGGTATTGGGAACTTGGGGTTTGCTCGCTCGTATTCCCCCGGCGGTCGAGGCCGCCTGGAATTCCATTGCTTCGATACAGAATGACGTCGTTTGGGTCTCTGAAAGCTGCAATTTTCGATAGAGAAGAGAGAAAACAGTACCGTGTCCTTTCCCTCTTAAATTTTTCCATTCCGCTTCACATCTTGCTTTGGATTTTGATTTTTTTTTTTTTCAATTTCAGGCAGTATCAGGCTCACATTCGCGGGCTCAACGCCTATGATCGCCACAAGAAATTCCTTAAAGATTATGGTTAGATGGATTTATTTTTTATTTTTTGAGATTTTTTATTATTTTTTTTAAATCAGTGGGAAAAAAAATTGATTTTTATAGGCAAACTGGGATCAAAATTATTGCCAACATAAACTAGCATAGTTTGTTTGCTGTTGAATCTGTGTCTTGTAAGTCAAGTAAGCAATTGGGCATAAAGGAAGCTTATGCAAATACTGAGTTTTATATTTGTTGGTTCCTTGTGTGTCCTAAAGCAAAGTGGGTGATGAACAATCTCCTCCTCCAAGTTAGAAAGGGGCTACAATCATCCATATATCTGTATTTTATGCTCAAACTGGTCCAGTTTCTAATGGGTTTCAGTTATGCTATAGCTAATATCTCAGCTAAGCAGAATTTCCAAAATACTATATATATATATATATATATATATATATATATATATATATATATATCAATTTCTATGTTAAGTAGTTGCTTTTCCTGAATAAAATGGTAATTTTATGTTCTCTTTGGCTTTATTAATCTGGACAAGATTGTTTTATATTGTTTCAATTGAACAGCGTGATTGTAGTTAACAAGACTGCTGCTGCTTTTTTTTCTTTTTTTGGTATTATTTTGATTTGCAGTTATAAAATTTTCTTTGACGATTATTGTTTATGATGTAGTTGACTTTTATGGGAAAGGAAAACCTTCAAACGTCAAGTTACCTATCAAAACTGATCAAGATACCCTAAGAGAAGGATACAGGTAGGTACATATGTTTTATTTCTATGGATGTTTGCTTTAACACTTCAATATCACACATCCAAAGAAAAAACTGCTTATTGAAACGTAAACATTTCCCATCACTTTACCTCCAAACATTTAAAAGGGCTTGGACTTTGAATGGTATACAACTAAAAATAGTTTGCATGTTGCTATCATTCTGTTGCTAATGCCTACGGGGGAAAAAACTAACTTCTTTCATTCATTGTCTTTGTCCTTTGTAGTTTTTCCTAACCACAAAAATTTCACTCTTCCCTTTCTGCTGTATAATATCACATTGAAACAAGGCTATCTTGTATCTTTGCATCATGCATCCAGTTGGTGATACTCATAATTATATTTGCAGGACGTATCTTAGTATATCATAATTATATTTTGCATTCTCATAAGAATTATGGTTTTTATAATTAATTTGTTTTCTTAATTTATTAAGATTCATACGTTCTGAGGAAGATGATATGGATACATCTTGGGAGCAGAGGCTGGTGAAGCGATACTATGATAAGCTGTTTAAAGAGTATCCTTTGAAAGTTGCTATATTTAAGATTTCATTTTTCTTTTTTTTTTTTGATGTACAAAATATGGTCTCACTAGTGAAGTATAAAGGAGGACCCTAAGAGTTATAATCTTCCTTTTTAACCCTCCAGAAAGCCTAAAGAGTGGATAGGTGAGTACTGCATAGAGCTAACAGTGATATCAAAATATAGGCTCCAGCTTCATGGGTACAGCTCCATGCTATGAAGTTTTTGTTGACAAAAATGACATTCACTTTATGTTCACATTTTGAATGTGGATTTGTCAATGGCTTTTGGGCATAAAATGTTTTCTGTTATCAAATTGTTGATAGAATGAGATTTTTCAAGTTCATCACCTTGACTCATTAAAGATACTGCATAGCCGACATGTCGCATTACAAGAGTGGCAAGGTATGTGGTTATTGCAAATAAGTTATTTGAGAAACAGTTTGGTCCTAAGCTAAAAATGCAATGAGAGAGATTCTTTCTCTTCTCTCTTTTTTTTTCCCCCTTTCTGATTTTTGAAATTTCTACTTACAGATTGGTCTAAGGTGGAGGACAGAGAAGGAAGTCATATCTGGTAAAGGTAATAATAATATTCTTTTAGTTTACTACTAAGAAATCCATTTTTCCTGTTAGTAATTTAAACTTCTGTACTTTCTCTCTGCCTCTTCCCCCCCAAACACCCACACTCTTCATAAATGCATTCTTAAGTACAATACTTCTATTTGACGTGACATATGGCATAGTAAGTATTTTTGTTTCTTCCATTCTTTCGTAAGAGGTGTAATTCTTGTGCTCTCATCCATAACAGCTTTGTGTTGATATCTTCTTTCTTGTTGGTTTTCTACTTAAATTATTATTCTTGATTTGCTGTATTCACCCCCGTTTTTACTGTTTATATTCTACAAATTTCTCTTAAGTGGGAATCACAATTAAAGTTTTGAATTAACTTCTTACCCATTACTGCAGGGCAGTTCATATGTGGTAACAAACATTGCAATGAAAAAGATGGCTTAGCAAGCTATGAGGCAAGTGTATATACTAGTCACAATTCATGAACTGATCAGTTGATTATCCCATCATCTGTAGCCTTCAATGGTGAATGAGTTGGTAGTATATGAATGTTATCTGGAATTCCTTCATTTGAAATCCCTTATATAGTTACTTTATTAGTTTAGCTATGTGCTTGATGCTATGAGTTTAGTTGCTATGCTGTTTGTAATCTCTGTTTAGGTTGGCTGGAAAGCCCTTGCTTGGTAACTTGTAATAGGCTTGGTTTTACACAGTCGTTAGCTTTGCGTTACAGTACTTATAATCTGATAAAGAAGAAAATAAACATCTGTTTGAATCTATTAGATCAATGTGTTCATCACAGCTCCTGATCTTTTTGGCTTTTGGGTGCTCTCAAAATAGATGCGCAGAGAAGCTTAATTACAAAAACAGGAAAGAGAAAGAACAATCAGAAAAAAGGGAGAAAGAAGAGTACAAAAGAAAGAGGTGTCAACTCAACTTTAGATCCTTTTTCTTTTACGAGGGACATCTTTTCTTAATTGCAGTTTTCTGAATTCTGGTTATTGACTGTGTAGAAGCTGACCAATTGTCTATTTGCAGGAATCGGTCTAGGAGTGATGATGATTCAGATAGTGAGGGGAGTGAAGAAAGAACTAAAAAAGGTTTGGAACTACTGCTGATTTACACATGAATGTCATTCGATAAATATATATCCAATGTTTTTTAGATCAATTGGGTATATGGGAACACACACACACGGGGAAGTGGGAAGAGCAGAGATGAGACAAAAGAGATCGTAAAACCAACCAAAAGGCAATTGCTGTATATGTCCCAATATTTGATTGTTTACATAATAACATGGTCATGTATAATGTATTTGTATTATCAAGTCCTTGAAGGAATTGGGATTACAAACAATAGTTGAGCTTATTTAGTTCAATACATCTGTATTTCTGGAATGAATTGAGTTATAACATCCTTATAAATTGTATGATGCAGGAAAGAAGAGTTCAGCTTCCACCCCTGAAGATAAAGTTATTGATGATGATGACGATGAGGATCACTTTGATGAATTTCTCAAGGGAATGTTTCCTTGATGTCAGCTGATTGACAGTCGTTTTACGCATTGCTCACCCTACCACCAACATTAGCATAATCAAAAAGGAAGCAAGCAAGATTGACGACAACTTGAGCTGTAACCGGATTTGTAAACTTATGTTAAAAGTATTGCCGTAAGGGGGTGACAAAGGAGGACAAGTCAAAGCTTGAGACCTGGTTCTGGTTATAGGACTTCTAGGATGTATATAATATGAATGCATTTCAGTTGCGATTTGTGCAGGGGAAAAAAATGCCAAATTATAGACTGCCTTCTCCTGGGGAATACATTTCTGGTTCTGTACTTTGCTACAGGCTCGGCTGAAAAGGCAAAGTCTTTAAGACCTTTGCTTAGGGCCCAAACCCACTAAACTGTGGACCCAAGCAAAGTATACCTTAAATACATACATACCATGTATTTATGTTTTGTGAAAACTTTTTATTTATTATATGACAAGTAATTTTTTGTTAGACAAAAAAAAAAGTTTATATATTCACAATTGTATTTAATCATTTATTTAAACATTTTATTTATTATAATTTTTTGTTACGCAAAAGAAAAAGTTTGTATATTCACAATTGTATTTAATCATTTATTTAGTAATGATCTTTGATAAATTTTGATAGTTTAACCTATTTTAATTTTAATAATGTATAATTTTTTAAACTTTATAAAAAGCATTGAAAGAAAGTTATTAAAAAAAATCACTTTTTTCTGACGAAATTTTAAAATTTTAATTTTTTTTTTTAGAAATACAGTAAAATTATAATATAACCAATTTAACAATGAAGTGCAAATATTTATTTATTTATAAATCATAACCATTTATTCTAATTTTATGTGAAGATCATAAATTATTTAGATAGTCCTCAAATGTTATTATACATCTTAACCATTCATTTAAATAACATATACCTATGAATAGCAGAGATATTTATTTAACAATATCATTAAAACTTGGTTAACAAATCTCAAACGTATCCTTATATAAATTAAATAAATTTATTTTGTTAATTTATTAAGTATCTAAAAAATATTTGTATAAAATAAAAATTAACTTAGTTATACATATAAGATTTGTTAATGACCTGTTTCAATGTTGTCAGGGTGTCTAACATGGTTGATTTAATGACCTGTTTCAATTTTGTCTAGGGTGTCTAACATGGTTGATGCAACTCAACTTTTTTTTGAACCAAAGAATAAGAGAATATCATTCCAAAAAATTAAAGTCTGACAATAAAATATTAGCCAATGCTAACTGATTAGAAGGTCTCCAATCTAGTGGTAATAAACCATTCAGGATCTTTTTTGCTATCCAATCAGCTGCCTTATTCAAAGATCTAGGTACTAAATGAAAAGAATACAAAACAAATTTATGAGACAACTACTTAATATCATCAAGGATAATACTGATTTTCCAACTGCTGTCGGCTACATCTCCAATAATCCCTTGATATAAGTTTTCACAATCAGTTTCAACTTGAATACGATCATACCCCATCCTTCAAGCTGTAAGCAGAGCATGGAAAACCGCTTGTCCCTCAACAGCTAAAACATCATCACCAAATATACGCATATTTCTATAGCACATGACCCGGCCCTGCCAATCTCGAGCTATAATTCCCACAGCATCATGATAAGAATGAGCATGAAAATCTGCATCACAAATAAACTTAATAGTACCTTGGGAGGGGGGGCGTTGATACAACTCTACTTGATGACCAAAAATGCCAAAAGAAAATATAATTGAAAATTGGTGTGATCTTTAGCCAATCCAGATACTGTCCTGCTACTGAAATGTCATCTGTATTTTTATGTTATTTAGAGTATTACGTATAAAAAATAAGTGGATAAAGGTGTCATTTTCAAGAGTAGGTAAGGTTGACAAAAAAAAATGATTAGGATTTGATCTGCAAAATATATGAAAATACAGAGTGATAATAAAATTTACAATAAAAAATTTATATTGCACATGTCTGTCATATATAATTCCACCATATAAATATAATATAATACTATTAGCCATTGCCTAGGTGTTTTGGACAGTCTTCTTAAATCTCAACTCAAAAACTGGATAGTGGTCTCAGACGTTAATATATTTTCTTTGTGCTGGGATCTTAAATGCATTAATAATATATTTCTTGTTTTCCTTTTTTTTTTCTCTCTCTCAATTTCATTTTTAACTTACAAAAATTTATTTCATTTTTTTTTTTGGTGATTTAGTAGACTGTAAATAATTTTCACTTCATATATTTACCACATCACTATTAAAAACTTAAAGCACCTAAAATAAAATATGTGTACGTAGTAAATATGTCATGCTTTGGCAACCCCTTTCACTTGCTTGTGTACCAAGTAACCATAATGTGCATCATTTTTTCTGAATAGAGAATCTTTTATTTATTCTTTTGCCCTTCTTAACTCTCATCCTATATTTTTATTTAATTTTTTCTTTAATTCAATTATTTTTTTCTTTTTGGACACATCATCATAATGAGGAGAGGATTTAGGTCCTTTTTTTTTTTTTTAAACCCAAAAAATTTTGTACCACACAAATGTCCTAAATTCTTGATCTTCTTCATGTTGACTAAAAACTCAGCTACTCTTTTTTGTACTTTTTTCCCTCTCTTCTGTTCTTTTTACAGCCACGTGAGCTCTGGATCTCTTTCCACGTGGCGTCGGCCCAGGTGCTTCGGCAACACAGTGGCGTCTCATCCCTAACACGTGCCGTCTGCACGTGGATGTCAACCTGATGAATCATGACTGTGGCTGTGTCACGATGGGTAGCACGGATTTTGGCTGCTGCCCTCAGAAAACGACAACCAAACTGAGGCCACTCATAGCGCCATTGAAGTGCTCCTGCAGGTGGGGCTTGTTGATGAAGAAATTAATAAACAAGGGATCAACGTGTCTGTGGGCCCCATTGGAAGTTCATTTTTTGTCTGACACGTTGGGCATCCATACAGGTGTCGACCTGGCAAAGCTCCAAGACTTTTAATTGAACGTTTGAATATTAAAAAGCTTAACCCGTCCTTGGTTAAGTTTAACCCACATTATTCAACCCGGTTAACTGGGTAGAGGGTTATATTTTATTATGACCAAATTGACCTGTTACTACTTTCTCTGGACCCTTTTGCCCTTCTTTCCTCTTCAATGTTCCATTTTTTTTTCCTTCTAGAATTTTCCATTTGTTTGGCCTTGATCTTATTTAGTTTTGTATATAAAACTCATTTTTCTTATAATCTTATTATATTGGAGGTGATTGCTTGCATGATAAAAGTGCTATATGCTTTGATTAGGTTATTATTGTTATATATATATATTTTTGGGGTTGGGTTTTTTATTTATTTATTTTTAAATAGGTTTTTTGACTCCATATACTTTTCATGTATTTTTTTTTATTAGAGGGATATAATATTTTTATAGTTTGGTACATCTTTTATTAATAAGTTCTTTTATTAATAAGTTAATAAAGGCTATCATTCAATTATACGAATCAAAATTATAACATAAATTAAGCAGAACTTTAGTAGTGTCTGTAAAAAAAAAATAAAGAAATTTGACATGATTGTAACTTGGGAGATAAGTTCCACGTTGCCTTTTTTTTCTTTGGAATTAAATATATAAAAAGGAGTTGCCTTGCTAAGTTTGGCCAGAATTAAAAAACAGAAGTAAATGAATACAACTAATTTTTTTTTTAATTAGTTTTTTTAATCCATCTTTAAAAATAAAAAACTCAGGTTGTTATCTTTTTCTTAGTAATATTATTTCAATTAAAATACGACACATCATTCTAATAAAAAAACTAAAATATTAAATTTTAATTAAAGAGGAAATATAAAATTTGGGTTTATTAAAAAAATTAAATAACATGTGAGAATTTTAACTTATTCAATTACAAAGGTATGGTTTATTTTTTATTTTTATATTTTTTTGATAAATTGATGATTAGTGAAGCTAATTATCTTTTAAAAATAATCAATTATAATAGTGGGAAAGAAGGGTAGAAATTAATTAAAGAAGATTGATAATAACTCATCAACCATGCTTGTGTTTGATTTAGTTTTTAAAAAAGAAACAAATGGCCAAAGCATAAGCAATTCCTTAAAGATTGCACAAAAGAGACTCCACAACTGCCTTTAACCTTTTTCCCCTTTTTCCTTCTCAACTTCTTCTACATTTCTCTAATTTCAACTTTCAGGTAAAAGTCATTTCACATGGTACAAATTTTTTTTTTTATAAATATTTTTTTAATAAAAGGGCATCATAGTCATAAGATGAACTTTTACCCACCTAATCTCTATACACATTTTTTTTTTGTTGGTAAAATCTAATGTCTATACTTTGACATCAGTTTCTTACGTAATTTGATGTGGGCTAAACTTATGGATAAACATGAAGATTGAACAATTTGTCCCATGTGAAAAATTGTGAAATTATTAATTGTTATTTAAAATTTGTTGACAAAAAGGTGATTTCTTCTTTATTGTTTTATTTGGCTCTTTTTATGATTGTATGGATAAGTTTCTTTTTGTAAAGCAGTGGGTGTTTTTCTTTTTATGCAAATTTGGAATAGTTTTTTTTTCTTTTTTTTTGTTTAGTGGGACTAATAATAAGAAACACATTACGAAACTTGGAGAGAAAATAATCCCAAAAAAAAAAAAAAGAAAAAAATTAAGAAAAGGCTGAGAAAATGAGAAACTACGAAGGTTAGTTTCGTCAATTCACATAATTTATATACCTCACGTTGTCTTTAATTTTCCTTTTTTTTGTTTTTTGAAAAAAAACAAAAACAAAAACATAGAGAGAGAGAGAGCGACCTTAGCGCGACTTTATTAAAAGAAATTATTTTGTTGTTAAGGATTTAAAATTCTCTTTCTCTGTCATCTTCCACTGTCTCTCTTAAGGTTGCAGACAGAGAGAGAGAGAGAGGGGGTAGAGAGAGAGTGGGACTCACCTCCGCGACCTGCAAGCCCTGAAACCAAAGCTTCTTAGGGTTCAGTCCACTGCATCGCAGCCCATAGTAAGCTTTTTCCCTTTTTCCTCTTACTCGTATCAATTCGAATTCTCTTCAGAATCTTTTGCTTTCATCTTTGATGGAGAATTTTCATTCTGGGTTTTGTTTGCTTATTGAGAAAAAGGAGGAAATGAAGAAAATGAAGGAAATTTCTAGTTTTTGGTTTGGGAAAGTTTAAAGGGTGATCAAAGTTCCACCTTTTTATTATTATTTTTTTTAGCCTCCCTTGGGATTCGGTTGAATTCCATATTGGCTCCATATTTGGAGACACGAATACTGGGGTGTATGCCCAAGAATTTTATGTTGGAATTAGAGGTTTACCCAGATAGAATGTTCAGCCTAATTTAGATAAAAAAAAATATATTTATGCTTGATTGTTTTGACAAAGCGTTGAATCTTAAAAATTATAACGTATATTATTATATTTTTTTGTCCATCTCTTTTCTTGCATTTCTTACCAGATGGAGGATTGCATTTAGAACATTCTGAGCTATTATAATATGTGTATTCAGTGAGAGATTTTGAATTTGGTACTTGAGAAACGGTAACAAGTGATGTTTGTTAACTAATTGGTGATCTAAACTTTAATGTTTGTGGTGGTTGGTTTTTAGATTCATCCTATTGGAGTTCCAGTTGGATATTTGATGTTCCAAATGGGAAAGTTTATTGGCTTCTCATCTGAATATGCAGACTACTCGAATGGACGTTAGTCGTAGACAACATTTTTGTATGGGTTGAGTTTTGGATTATAAAATTTCATTTGTCCCGATTTATGTTGCTTCTTTATGGTAATTGTGTTATGTTCTTGATGGATTGTTGATTTTCTGTTTGGGTCTAAATGTATTTGATATTTTTCTGACCTAGCATAAGTAAATTTACATGTTTAGATAAGATTCTGCATTTTTTTTGTGGTAATATTTACACCATGAATTTGCCAGTTCTTTTGCACTCTATCTTTTGTGGTGATTTGTGGTTTTATTATATTTATCAAGCTTACACTTACACGTCTCATTGTGTGTGTATTGTTTAACAGAAAGTTGTGAATGATGCCATCAAAACCTAAAAATGACAACCAGCGGTTAGAACGGGGCGCACACAATGCCTTGCAATCAACTGTATACTCCTCACAACCTTGGTGGCGGGCAGTGGGGAATGATTATCCCATAGGCGAAAGCACCCCAAAATCATCTTTGGTGGAGCACCAAAATGGTTCTCTCATTAATGGAGCAATTCAGTCACAAAATAATGGTAGGCTGGATAGGGGAGCTAACTTTAACAAAGAAATGCATGCCATTGTAGCACAGTTTAGTAGCTATCCACTGAAAGGGCCATCTCTTATGATGAATGCCATGTGAAATTGCCCCTTTTTTTTTTTTTTTTTTAAAATTGCATTTTGAATTGGATTTAAAATACTAGCTCTTTCAAGAAGTAATTATGTAACAGTTATATTTGAGCAGTTTCTTTGTTTGACTTTCACTACCTATTCCATTTCATGATATCCTGCCTGGAACATATGTAAATTGTTCCCAACCTGAGCATTTGCGGGAAGCCAGAAAAAGTGAGAACTAGAAATTTATTCCACAAAACTCTTGCTACCTAAGATATATGATCTTTAAATGAATTGAATGTGTACGGGATGTGCCAGGAACTACACAAAACATTTTACATGCGCACAACTTTAAAACTTCAATTCTCTTAAGTTGATATTAAGGGTTTATTATTTTTTCTGACCTATTAGTGTTTTCCTCCCATTAGAAGTGTGGACTTAATCCGCTCCACACCAAAGTTTGGGTGGGAGGGGGGCAGGGAGGAGGTACATCTTCTCTATGATAATTAGCATGTTATCTTTGGTTTATGATTTAGAGATCTGTGCTAACACACATTTAACTTTGGGGCTCAGATGGGAATTGTGGACTGGAGCACCATATTAAAAGTGTTCCTTCATCAACATCTCAAACAGTGAGCGAACACCTTGATCCAAATTCTCAAATGGAACTTGTTGGTCACTCAATTGTAAGATTGCTCTCACTCCTCTCTATCTATTTATTTTGTCTCTTTCTCATATGCACTCGTGCAAGAAACATGTGATTAACAAGAATAATACTCATGAATCATGATCTCTGCATGTAAGCATGTCTCTTTCTCTTTGGAAGATATAATGTTCTCTGTTCATGATTCTGGGCTTCACCTTGCTTGTATTATATTATACAAAAAAGATTACAAGCTCCTTCAAATTTTTGCAGGTTCTGACATCATATCCTTATGGGGATCCACAGTATGGTGCAGTGTTGACTCCTTATGGGCCACAAACTATGGTATGGTATACACAGTTTTCCAGTGTCTACTACATCTTTTTTGTATGAGCAGGGTCATGGGCACAAATTTTCCATTCTTGTATAGTATAAATATCATAGTGCCCTTTCACATGTAATACTCAATTTAACTTGATAGAAGTTCTTGTCAACTGTTTGATTGTTCTTGATGTGGTGCCAGGTACCTCCCCATCTATATGGCATGCATCCTGGTAGAATGCCATTGCCCCTTGAAATGGAAGATGAGCCTGTTTATGTAAATGCAAAGCAGTATCATGGTATTCTGAGACGAAGGCAGTCACGTGCCAAGGCTGAACTTGAAAAGAAAGTGATAAAAGCTAGAAAGGTAGAATAAACTTTTGTAGTCATGTTTGGTACCGAGTTATATATATGCAGGTTCTTGTCAACTTGGTCCTTGTAAGTGCAATTAATCCAGGTATAATCCCCAGAAATGAAAAAGAACAGTTGGTGTACAATATTGGAAAAATCAGAAATAAGAGGGTGACAATTAATGGAGTTGAAATGAACCTAGAGTATTGTCGTAAATATAACATCTTTAGGCCACCCAGGAGCTGCCACTGCATTGTTTGCAACAATTGTGTGGAGATCCTAGTAGCATTTACATCTGCATAATTGTGTTCACTTGACCTTGAACAATGATCTTCTTTGGCATGTTTCTATTAATATTAGGGTGAATGTTGTAAATTCAGAGCCTTAGTCTGTCTGACAAATTTCTTGTGTGCAAAGTTTGACAAATATTATGCTGAGTGTGCTTTCATCTTTCCGTCTTTTCTTTGTTTGGATGGTGAGGATAGGGGTGGCAATTGGGCAGTCGGAGGAAGAATGTGTAGTTAATTGGTATAAGAGACTTTTTTTAAATAAACTCTGAAAATGATATAGGAGTGGATTATATTTTTTTAACTGTGCCAGGTTGTTTGTCTAGGCATGATAGACTTTGCTTTTGCATTGTTGGTTGTTTGTTCTTTTCTGAATCTGTATATTTCACATGCATTTTTATTCATGTTATATGATGAGCTATTCCTTAGAAATGCGAGGAATATGGCTTTCGAAATAATATGATTTTATCAGGTAACTTATATTGTATGAGAATAAGAGTTAAATTCACATAGTACAGCCTTATCTTCATGAGTCTCGGCACCAGCATGCTATGAGAAGGGCGAGGGGCTGTGGAGGTCGTTTCCTGAATACAAAGAAGCAGGATAACAGTGTGGCCAATTACACATCAGAAAAAGGAACAAATTTGGGTTCGAACCTTTCTACACAATGTGCCAGTGGATCCGGTAGCGATGGGAATTTGGATTCCTCTAGTAATCAGCAAGAAGGGTTAAGGTCCATGGTTCAAGAAATGCAAAAGGCAAAAAGTTTCTCCTATAGCAATGGCAATGGCAATGGTCTTTCATCAGCATACCATTCACAGTTTAGCGACAGCAAGGAGGGTGACTGCCTAGGTCAGCAGAGGGAGAGCATGCGTTTGAACAGCTCGCCACATGGGGCCATTCCAATAAAATGAGATTCCTCGGCGAGGATGCGGGTCCCCCAGCATTTGGTTTAGCAGTTAGTATCTCTTAAGCCTTATTCTGATATAAACAATTGCTTCCATTTTATATCTCCATGTCTTAACGAGAGGCTTATTTACTTTCAGGTGAAGCTAAAGGCATACACTGGATTCAGCTTGTGGGGAAACCTTCCTTGTGGGATATTTCTATACCAGGCAATTCATTCTTGGCTTTTCGGTACTCTCTCCGTTTACCGGTTCCGGGTGAGATGAAGATTGAGATAGGCGCTTTGACCCCAATGCAATCTTCAGTCTCCCACTATAACATTATCACCCTCCCCTTCTGTATAAATAGTAGAAAAAACGTTATTAGGAGAACTTTGTGAATGAGTAGAGACCAACGACTTTTTAGACTTTTATTAATTCCAAATTCGCATGTGTTGTAGACTTGCTTTGATTTGTGACATGAAAGTTTGCTGCTTGTACTTTGTGTTTAATAAATACAGGGTGCAAAGTTGATGACTCTCTCTCTCTCTCTTTATATATATATATATATATATACATGTTCTAATGCAAGTGATTAATATTTATGTGATATTTTTTTTAAAATGTAAAGAAAAAAAATAAATTTATATTATTTATTAATTTTTATATTTATTTTTTATTTGATTCTGTATGAATTAGTTAATTATATTTTTATTATTATTAATCATATATAAATGATCTGGTGCTAATATGAGTTATATATATATATATATATCCCTTGAATGTTTGTATCAAGTATATGTTCAATTGTCATTCGTGTGATTAAGAACACACAGCGCCCCGCGGTTAGTTTGTTCAGCTACTAAAAGGAATATTCCCACCTCAAAAAAAGAAAAAAGCAAAGTAAAGAACTATAATTGGGGGCCCAAAAGTAGAGAAGCCCAACCCAAAGAAAACCCTACCCGCTCCCTTACACCTTTTCCTTGTTCTCCGTCTATCACACACACACACACACACACGCACATACACACGTACTCTCGATCTCTCTGGCGTCTCAGACAGTATCCCAATGATGAAAATTTTAGTAATCTGAGAGACTGGGGCATGGTTTTTGGAAGAAAGGTTTGGTGCTCCCTTTTGCAAGCTTCTTTTTTTTTTTTTGACTGCAGGAGGTTGAGGAACCAACCACGATTTTCATGTTTTCCATGCCCTGGTTGATGTTACTAGGCATGCTGAGGGGTTCTTGTTTCTTTTAACTCTCTGAGATGTTTCAATTAATTTTCCATTTTTCTTTATCCATTACTCTTTGTTTCTTCTCTTCGACTGTCGCTTCTTACAAATTTCATTCATTCTATGTATTTTCACCCAAAAAAAAAATTTCATTCCGTGTAGGATTTCTTCTTGGGGCCGGAAGAGAAATGAAATGTTGAGGTTTATATTAATGGGAAAGGCTCCTCTCTCTCTTCTTCTTCAATTTTTTTTTAAATTTCCAATGCAGTATTTGTGGCCACTTAAAGGTCGAATCTTTTTTGAACTTGTAGGTTGCTGAGTATTTCTGCTGTTTTTTATGAAGCTGGAATTAGTCGTCTTTTTTTTTTTTTCTTTTTCTTTTCTTGTGTGTGTGAATAGAATTAGTCATCCCTTTGTCTTATACAAAATTATTTAACAAGAAAATCTTGAAGGGTTTCAATACAAATTAAGAATTGGATATTGTTGATGTGCTTATAGTCAAAGTTTCTCTGTACAATTAAACACATCGTGCACATCCATTTCCATGGTGGATTCGTTTCAAGTTTATCAGAAAGAACAAGAAACACAATAATTGGAGTGAACGATCTTAGATAACTTGGCACATGCCCTACCCTATCAACCATTTGAGCATTAGAGTTCTGATTGTTATCAGCAATTGCTCATGTTTAAGAAATTTAACCATATTGTTGAATCTGAGATCCAAAAAGATTTTAATTAATATAAACAAAATCAAAGCACAAGGGTCAGTAACTATAGGCAAAGTACAAACTCAATTATAGGTATTTCCCAAATTGTCAATGCAGGGAATAAATTTTTACCAGAAAGATACGAAATACAATAATATTGTAGTGTGAACGAGGTAATTTAACAGATGAAGCATCCTTGCCATTGTATTTTCTCTGTCAGTCATTTGACTGTCACAGTCGGGATTGTTCTTGCAATTGCTCCTGCTCAAAGAAAACCGCATATGTTGATTTCAAAATCATTGTCACTAAAACAAAAAAGAGAATCAAAAACAAGGGTGATAGAAACAAAGCAAGCACTAAGGGCTGATACAATTCAGAGTAGTACTGACCTCTGTCACAAAGAAGGCATGAAATCCAAAAGGAACTCTTTGAGGTAAATCTACAACTGCAACAGGATCCGCCGACATTGTTTTCGCATCAATTACATGCACTGATGATTTTCTGCATGGAGAAAAAATAAAGTTCAGATTGACATTTTAATGCAAAGCGCTAAAATTGAGATCAATTCACAAGTCCACAAAACAAGAGAGTATGAATGGAAAATAGTAGGCAGATCGAGAGGTAAAATTATTTGTTCACTTGCATTTAAGACGAATCCATGGTCTAAAAAGAATATAAATATGGTCTTGAATACATTAGGTTTGAAAGGGAAACTATATATTTACCAAAAAATAAAAGAAAGGGAAACTATAACTCTGTGAATAGTGTGACTGTGTGAGAGATGAAAAGTATTACCCAGATTTCTCTTCATGTACATAGAATATTAAGTAGCCATCATCTTCTTCAGAAGTAACTCCACGCACGCGAGGGACAAATATAGCCTCAGAACCAAATCGGCCAGGTCCCAGGTCATAGATGCCTTGAACATTTCTTCCAACCTCGAGCTCAGTTTTTCCATTAATCTCTGGTTCAGCATGCAGGTCAAATTTGACAATTCCTGTGATCATTTCATCCTCCAGTATGGTTCCATACACATACCGTTGTTTCCTGATTTTGCACAAGATATATAATACGCGAAAATTGATGATTATTGCATAACTCAAGAGAAATAATGAAAATGATACACAACTTGCTGCCTTAAGTATGAAGCATTTATTTTTTTGGTATAAAAACAAGCGTGTAGCTTCAATATCCACAGAAAACTTTATCATCTTCACAGTTCACACACCTGAACACAAATATTCAGGGTTACTACAT
Source organism: Rhamnella rubrinervis (assembly GCA_007844105.2). Classification (NCBI taxonomy): domain Eukaryota; kingdom Viridiplantae; phylum Streptophyta; class Magnoliopsida; order Rosales; family Rhamnaceae; genus Rhamnella; species Rhamnella rubrinervis. Next base: position 13,030,779 of record CM017585.2, read on the forward strand.
CCACTTATATGGAGAACATAACGCATATATACCTGCCAGTGTAGCTCGCATTGATCCTTGGAAATTCTACATTTAATGCTGCTAGTTTCTTCTGTGATGCAAGAAGAGTTTTCAAATTGAACCTCATCTCGTACCTGAGGATAAAATAACAATCAGAAACACCTAAGCATTAGACAGAGCCTCGTACAACAATAAATACATTAAAAATCCACTTACAGCTCATTTGGGGAATTTTCATGCTTTTCTTCGCCAGTTCCTTTCATCAGGTTCATGTTTAGATTCTCAAGGCGGGAAGCGATCAAAACTACTTCATCTTCCTCCTCCCATGCATTGGCTAATAAGATTAATGTAAAAAAAAAAACAAGGCCAGAACACAAGAAAGCCACCCCCATCAGATAACAATAACTTCGCAATGATACCATATAACTATTCAATCTAACACTATGGACATGCTCAGCTATTGGAAAAATGAATCCAGTAACCATGCATATTTGTAAGACATTATTTCTTGCATGAATGAGAGACAAAAAGCGGATGTCTGCACCATTGTGGAATATGAAGCAGTTTGGAAGCTCGAACCATTTGATTAGAAGCTCATCTTTTGCATATCGCGGAAGTACACCAAACCGAGCATTTTTGGTTGAATCGAATATGTATGCCAGTGTGTTGTTCTTCACCATTTCCTGAAAATTGAATTCTATTACCAAAAGTTCTATGAAATGTGATCATTTGACACTCAACAGTGAATATCTGAAAACAATGATAGTCATCATCCAACTAGCCAACCCTAATCACTTGTTTTAAAGTGAGGATTAATATTTGTCCAATGCCAAATGGAAGGAAACAAATTTTTGGTTTATTCAGCACAGAATGGAAAAACGATATTGCTGGTGTATAGAGATAGGCAGATGACCCATGTGTTGTGTAAATATAGAGCTTTACTACGTTTATGTTCTAGAGTATTTTCCCCAGTATATCTTTAGTTTCAGAAAACCCATAAAAAATCATCCCCAAAATGATGTTAGAGTAAAATGACAGTAAGGACTAAAATGACAGTAAGTACTGAGTTTCTCACCAAAAGTTTTTTTTCTTTTTTTTTGTCAAAAAGAAAAGTTCACACAGTTATGACAAGGGTAAAACATAGTTCATTATTCATAATTTAATAATTCCCCAAGACTCTCTCTCCCTATGCCTACACCTATTTGAAGACACTAATTAGCTAGTATATGCATTGAAGTCTAAATCATTTTTACCATGTGAGATCTATAGAAAATTGAAATTAGTAAAGGTAACAATTTATTGGATTGCATACCTTTGGTCTGAAATACAATGGAAGATCCATGAAAATTGCATAATTCTCAGTAATAGCAAAGTCATGCATCATGATGGATTCTGATACCGTTATATGTACAGGGTCATGCATGAAGCCATCCTTGGAAATAACTCTGTAAGTGACATATGGAGGATCTCTTGAATAACCAAATGTAAACATCTCACCTGCATTAACGAATTTGTAAGCAAAGAGAGCACTCCTATTCTGTTGGTAATTATGTTTCTTATATGAAAATGTGCTTACCAGTAAGTGGGTCAACCTTAGGATGAGCAGTGAATGAATGTGTCAATTTCTTGTCATAATCCAACATGCCAAGCGTTTGCAGATCTCCATCTTCCAAGATTTTAAGGACATCTGGCAAATGAAACAATAATAATATCAGGGGCATTCTAGAAGCAAGCAGCAAGGACCCAAATTTTATGTTCTTAGTTCTTTAAAGGATGCAACTATGCTGTCATTTCTTTATGGACAAGAGGCAACAGCAAGATAAGGAGATTGTATACAGTTGCAATTATTTAATTAAAGCAAAACTTAGCAGGCACACATACAAGGTTTGTCCGCCTCTGAGAGTGCTAGCAGTTTCCCATGGTGATACACAAGAGCTGTATTTCCTGGAAAAAGGGTGATGAACAGTTATTTTCTGGAACTTACATAGATGGGGAAAAATGAAGTTAATTTACCAATCACATACATTACAATTCAAATATTTTGAAACAAGATGTGTGTCAGAATTTTGCTTATTATCGGATATATAACACAAGACTTGTCTGATAAAATAAAGTATGGCCATTCCCTAATTTCCTAAGGATATTCTTTTAAGGGGCATCAAAATTATTACAATCAAAAGGAAGTAAGAAGGCAAGCACCTTATCTTATCTAAATTAAATTTGCAGCTATGGCGCAGAAACTGGAACAGCTGCATCCTAAACCAAAACCTTATTATCTTAACTAAATGAAAATTCAAGATCCCACAGCCCAGCAGTAGCTGCATCCTAAAGCTTAAAAAGGATATACATTAAATGATGTGTTTGGAAATACATTAAGAAACTTTCATGATGTCAATAACAGGATATCTTGGTATTTTGAACAAATAGGGTGCCAGACAAGTTTACCTGTTCCAATTCCATACGATACATCTAATACTTTCAATTTCTGTCTCAGAATTTGCACAATGTACATGAGTAATCCAAAAATCCCGTCAAGGTCTCCAATCTGAAAATGAGATTTAAAGAAACACATGAACAGCATCTTCAGACTGAAAATCTATAATACAAGTCACCAAAGATTTTTAATCCTTTTGAGAACTATGTTCAAATCCTTACTCTTTTATGAACCTTTATTTATCTACTTATTTTTAGGGTGGGGGAACGTGATCTTTCTTTCCTTTTTTTTTTTTTTTTTGGGTAAATGGGGAATGTGATATGTGGTCACTAATTTAGGCACATAAAAGAAAGAAAATACTAAAGTAACATAAATGAATAATATATAGTTGGGACCAGTAACTTTGCTTCTGCAACTCACTACAAAAGAAAAACCAAATCTATATGTGCAGTCTAAACAACTAAGGGACAAATCTGCGGAAAAAGAAAAAATATAGTTGCGAATGAGTAAGAAAAAAAATAGTTACACAAAAAGAAATACATAAGTAACCCTAATGCACTTTCCAAGTGATAGAAAAAAATATATGTAATAGTTCTTATAGTTTACAGCATACCTTCATAAATTTAGCATCTCCAAAATATTCTTCTTGAATTAAACGTGATGTTCTTACAAAGCGGGATGCATATGTTGCTCTTCCATCTTTAATCCGCAAACCATGAACCATGCTGCAAGATATTCATTGCAGTAATCACGTCCACCACACGGACTTATACTTTTTAACAGTGGGAACAAAAAGGTAGAAAATTTTTATAATTGAAATCTTTCATCAAACATCTTGAATAAATTATTGTGCAAAATGTGAATAACGAAGCAGAGAATCACACACCCATCTCCATCGAACCTGCACAGAGATCAAGATAATGTATTAATTTTTTATACAGCAATTAATTTGGAAGGGGAAACGATGTCCATCTACAACTAAAGAGAACTTATCTCTGTACAGACCAAATGTTTTGAAAAATCACGTACCAGTGATATCCAGCCATAGGTGGAAACTTTGGATTAGGACCCACCCGAACAAACTCACCATTTAAGCATTCCTGTAACACAATTTCAATTCAGCACAAACGCGGCAACATACAGCCTGAACGTCGGCAAAAAATAAAGTAACATAAATTGAATTAAATTAGATAAATTTTTTGATCATGTTTAGACTGGTTACAACAAAGACCAATTAATTGTCAATAGTTGCTATTCCGGCAACAAGTAATTGTATGGTTAAAGTTGCAAATAAGAGAATCTGACTATAGTAAGAAGCCGTCAACTTGTTCACCAAAGCAGCACACATTTTTGCAATTCACATTTATACTATCTCAAAGCAATAAACACCTCTAAACTTCATTAACAAGGAGACTATTTTTGAACTTGAATTTTCAATTTTCGATTTTTTTTTTTTCAGATTATAACTTTTCCAATTCAGGATTTAAGCATCAACACGACGTTTACATCTAAACCATTTCACTAGAATGGGAAAGAGGATCAAAATTGAGTTTACAGACAGACAGAAATGATGGGAAGGAGAAGAAAACACTGACGGGAAGGTATCCGAGGACAGGAAGGTCCTTGGCGGGAGGAGTTTCGTGAGGAATAGGAGCAAAGTTGCCGGAGAGATAATGTTGAGGCTGAGAAGAATCGAACATGAGCTTCACAATCAGCTTCTCGAACAAATCAACGAACTTGGAGGCCAGTCCCTTGTTCGGCTTCGGATTCACCGTCACAATCCTTCCCCCGACTGCTCCGCCGTCGTCGTGCTTCTTCTTATCCACCTCCACCGCCATCATTGTTCACTGTCAGACCTCAGCGCTCTCTCTCTCTCTCTCTCTCTCTGTGCCTCTGTCTTCGTCTCCAAGTAATGATTAAACTGGAACCAGACGTTTTGACGTGATTTAAAAAGCATCCGCTAAAAAAACAAAAAGAAATAGCCAATAAAAGTACACCTCAAAAGCGTGCTCCAAATAAAATTTTAAAAAATATATTTATCAAAAGCATGTTACAAATACAATTTAAAAAATTAATATATTTATCAAAAGCGTGTTACAAATACAATTTAAAAAATTAAATATATTTATCAAAAGCATGTTACAAAATAAAATATAAAAAAATTAGTAGTGTACTTTTTGTTTATTTTATTTATGTATTTTTTTGGTGAGGGTGACTAACTCCGTATCGGTAGAGAAGTTGACGTATTCTTTGTGTCGAAGACACGACTTGCTTACGTGGCAACGCTAGCTTTCCGTCTCTCTCCCTCGCCTCTATCTTCTCTTTCTCACTCCTTTTAACTCTTTTTCTCTCTGCTCAGCCGTTCGTCTCCAACCGCCTCTGTATAGCACACCATTACGTATTTTCCATATCTTTAGGGAAAAAAAATACAGAAAATCAACCCAAAAGAAGAAAAATAAAATATTTTTAGAAGATTGCTGTCTATCACTCGCCGACTTCCCAAACTTAATAGATATATATATATATATATATATAAATAAAAATAGATATATTAATTGTTCCAAACCCCAAGAGCAGAGTTTTTTGCACCGTCAAGGGAAAGAAGAAGAAGAGAAGCGGATGAGTGGGAGGAGAAAGAGATGGATGAGTGATAGGGAGAGAAAGAGACAAAGGAGGAGAGAGCGAGACAGAGGAATTATTGGAGAGATGGAGAAGAGAGAGACATGGAGGAGAGACGCTTTGGGAACGGGAAAGACAATGTTGCCATGCGAGCATATGACGCGTATTAATTTTTCCAGATGGCTTTCAAAGAGTCGAAGGAGCACTGAGAGTTTCGTACTCAACAAGTACTGGAGCTTTTTTTTTATTTTATTTCAACGGATGGTAGTGTCCACGTTAACCGTACATACTTCCATGCTGCAGTGTCGGCGTGTTAACTTTTCTAAGAAAGAAATTAATGTTTTTTTTTTTGGTTACATTTATGTCACTTTGTCCTCTAAACTTAAAAAATTAGCACATCATGGACTACTTTATTTTTTGTATCACTTTGTCTGAATCAATAACACGTGTCTAAAATTGAAAGGATAATGACATGTCATATGCCATTAGGGATACTTAATGTCACGAAAGTAATTCTATCAAATGCCCCACTGTTTTATTTGCTCTTTACACAAACTTTTCGATAAAGTCCGTGACCATTTTTAAATATTAGGGGGGGCAAAGTGTCAAAAGCCTGATAATTTACAGGTTAAATTTTTTTTCCCTTCTGGTATGATTTTTGGTTGAGTGGACATAATGATCAATTATTACAAACCTATCTTGAAGCAACAATATTGTATTAACCATTTATCAAAAAAAAAAAAACAATATTGTATTAATCGAGTAAATCGATGATGTTAATCCCGTATACCATATTTACAAAATCAAGGCTAGAAGGGAAAAACACCAACTTTCCCAAAGAAAAACTTGTTTGACATCGCATCATAATACACAATTCGTGAAGATATAATCATATGTCCTTTTATATAACTTTGAAAGAACTGAGATCATTTATACCCCATCATATCCCCCAATTGAAATTTAACATATTATTCAAATAAAAAAAATTTTAAAATATCAAATTTTAATTGTTAGTACACATAAGAGGACATAAAGAGGGGCATGTGATTCCGGGTTTACTTTGAACAATTACTCATAGCCTTTTATCTGTTGAGATGGATACAAGAGAAGAAAAATCCTAGAAGAGAGAGAGATATAAAGAAAAAGAAAACACTGTCATTTAAGTTTATAGGCAAAGTACAGACTCATGGATATGTACCTCCCAAATTGTTAAAGGTTATATTACATATAGTGGAACATATATAAATATATAATATATATACGCATACATGTTTATATATTTTATCAGAAGCATAAGGAATACAAATAATATTCGAGTGAACGAGGTAATTTAGCACATGCCCACCCCTCTATGGCAGTTTCTCTAGCAATTAATTTAGCACATGCCCCTTCTATGACATTTTCTCTATCAATCATTTGTTTCTTACAGTTTCGATTGTTCTAGCAATTGCTCCTGTTAAAAATAAAAAATAAAAAATGTTGATTTGAAAATCATCCGCTTTAAAATAAAAAAGAATCTAAATCAGAGTGATACAAACAGTAAGTACTGACCTCTGTGACAAAGAAGGCATGAAATCCATAAGGAACTCTTTGAGGTAAATCTACAACCGCAACAGGATCAGCTGACATTGTTTTTGCATCAATTACATGCACTGATGATTTTCTGCACGGAGGAAAAAAAAAAAATTAACTTCAGATTGACATTTTAGTACAAAGCGGTAACATTAAGATCACAATTTACAAATGTACAAAACTAAAGAATACGAGAGATGGAAAATAATAGGCAGATTGAGAGGCAAAATTATTTAATTACTATACTAATATGTAAGACAAATCAATAGTTTAAGAATAATATAAATAGTCTTGGATACATTAGGTTTGAAAGGGAAACTATAACCCTGTGAATAGTGCGACTGTGTGAGAGATGGAAAGTATTACCCAGATTTCTCATCATGTACAAAGAATATTAAGTAGCCATCATCTTCTTCAGATGTAACTCCTGGCACACGAGGGACAAATATAGCCTCAGAACCAAATCGGCCAGGTCCCAGGTTGTAGATGCCTTGAACATTTCCTCCAACCTCGAGCTTTGTTTTTCCAATAATCTCGGGTTCAGCATGCAGGTCAAATTTGATAATTCCTGTGACCTTGGTGATGTTGTCCAGTATGGTTCCATATACATAACGTTGTTTCCTGATTTTATACAAGATATATAATATGTGAAAATTGATGATTATCTGGAATATTGAATTAACTCTCGATAAATGATGAAAATGACACAGAACATGAAAGTAAATTATTAGATAAATGCTGCTTTAGGTATGTAGCATTTATTTATTTATGAGTATAAAAACACGCAAATAAATTCAATATCCACTTGAAAACTTTTATCACCTTCACACACCATGAATGCACAGTTGGTACATCCACTTAAATGGAAAACATAACGCACATATACCTGCCGGTGTAGCTCTCATTGACCCTTGGAAAATCTACAGCTGGTGCTGAAAGTTTCTTCTGTGATGCAAGACCAGTTTTCAAATTGAACCTCATCTCGTACCTGAGGTTATAATAACAATCAGAAACACCTAAGCAGTAGAAAGAGCCTTGTGCAACATAAATAAATTAAAAATCCTCTTACAACTGATTTGAGAAATTTTCAAGCTTTTCTTTGACAGTCCCATTCACCATGTCCAAGTTTGGATTCTCAACGCGGCAAGTGATCAAAACTACTTCATCTTCCTCCTCCCATGCATTGGCTAATGAAATTTACGTTAAAAAACAAGGTCAGAACACAAAGAAGCCACATCCCATCAGAGAGCAATAACTTCACAATGATAGTATTTAACTGTTCAATCTAACACTATGGACATGGCTCAGCTACTGGAAAAATCAATCCAGTAACCATGCATATTTGTAAGAAATTATTTCTTGCATGAATGTGAGACACACAAGAGAATGTCCGCACCATTGTGGAATATGAAGCAATTTGGAAGCTCGAACCATTTGATTAGAAGCTCATCTTTTGCATATCGTGGAAGTACACCAAAGCGAGATTTTTTGGTGGAATCAAATGTGAATATCATTGTATTGTTTTTCACCATTTCCTGAAAATTGAATTCTATTAATACAAGTTTCATGAGATGTAATCATTTGACACTCCACAATGATATCTGAAAACAATGACCATTGTATCCATCACATCTAACTAGCCATCACTAGCTACTTGTTTTTAAAGTGAGCATTAATGTTTATCCTGTGCCAAACAAAAGGAAATAAATTTTTGGTTTATTTGGCACAGAGATGAAGCAAGATATTGCTGGTGTATAGACATAGGCAGATCACCAATGTGCTGTGTAAATATAGTGCTAGCTACTATGTTTTATGTGCTAGTGTATCTTCCCAATATATATTTAGTTTCAGAAAGCCCATAAAAAATAATCCCAAAATGATATTGGTCTTACAGCGGGGACAGGGTTTCTCACCAAGAGACCCAGCAGTAAGTTGCTTTTTCTAAAAATTAAAAAAGAAGAACAAGTCAACATAATTATGAAAAGGTAAAACACATGTCATTATACCCATAATCTAACGATTGCCAAGCTTCCCTCTCTTTGCCTATGCCTATTTGGAGACACTAATTTGTTAGTATACAAGCTGAACGTCAAATCATTTCTACCATGTGAGATCTATACCCAATTGAAATTGGTAAAGGGAACGATTTAGTGGATGCCATACCTTTGGTCTGAAATACAATGGAAGATCCATGAAAATTGCATAATTCTCAGTAATAGCAAAGTCATGCATCATGATGGGCTCTGATACCGTTATAGGTATTGGGTCATGCATGAAACCATCCTTGGAAATAACTCTGTACGTGATGTATGGAGGAGTATGTGAATAACCAAATGTAAACATCTCACCTGCAATAAGGAATTTGTAAGCTAAGAGAACAGCCCTATTCTACTCACTAATTATTTTTCTTATATGAGATGTACCTACCAGTAAATGGGTCAACTTTAGGATGGGCAGTGAATGAATGTGCTAATCTCTTGTCATAATCCAACATGCCAAGCGTTTGCAGATCTCCATCTTCCAAGACTTTAAGGACATCTGCCCAACAATATAATAATATCAGGGCATTCTAGAAGCCAGCAGGAAGGATCCAAATTATACGTTTTGAGTTCTTTAAAGGATGCAACAACACTTTCATTTCTTAATGGTTCTTCTTTCTTTTTTTTTTTCCTCTCAGGATTACAAAAGTCATCCTCTACAACCATACAGAATCAAAAACAGAGATCAAGCCAATGATGAGGAAGAAAAAATGTTCCTTGATCAGGAAGATAGGGAGATTGTAAGAAACTGCAATTCAAACATTAAAGCAAACAAAGCAGATACACGTACAAGGCTTGTCCGCCTCTGAAAGTGCTAGCAGTTTCCCATGGTGATATATAAGAGCTGTATTACCTGGAAAAACGGTGATGAACAGTTACTTTCTGGAACAGTGGATATACATATTAGAGATATTACAAGGCAAAGAGTTTGAAACAATATGTGTGTCAGAATTTTGATACATTAAGCAAAACTTCTCTGATAAAATAAAGTATAGACATTTCCATCATTTCCAAAGGATATTTTCTTCAGTGGGATCAAGATTATTACTTTCAAAATGAAATAATAAGGCAAACATCTTATCTAAATGCACTTTGCAGCTATGGTGCAAAAAAACGGAAAAGCTGTTTCATAAACCTAAGTGTTATTTTAACTAAATGAAAGTTCTAGGATCCCACAGCCCAGCAGCATCTGCATCCTACAGCTTAAAACAGGAATTACATTGAATGATGTGTTTGGAAATGCATTAATAAACTTTCACGATGTCAATAATAGGATATTTTTCATTTTGAACAAGTTGGGTACTAGACAAGTCTACCTGTTCCAGTTCCATACGAAACATCTAATATTTTCAATTTGTCTCTCAGCATTTGCATGTTAACCATTAGTAATCCGAAAAGCCCTTTAATGTCTCCAATCTGAAAATGAGAGATGAATAAACACATGAACAACATCTTCACACTGAAAATCTATATCACAAGCCACCAAGATTTTTAATCCTTTTGAGGACTATCTTCAAATCCTTACTCTTTTATGAGTCTTTATTTATCTATTTATTTTTAGGGTGAGGTACATAAAAGAAAGAAAACACTAAATTAACAGATATGAATCATATGAAGTTTGACCAGTAACTTTGCTTCTGCAACTCACTACAAAAGGAAAACCATATCCATATGTGCAGTGTAAACAGCTATAGGACAACTCCGGGGAAAATGTAAAAAAAAAAAAACACTTGTGAATAAGTAAGAAAGAAAAAGTTACTGAAACAAAAATGCATAAGTAACTCTTCTGCACTTTCCAAGTGAGAAATAAATTTAACAGTTCATTTAGTTTACTGCATACCTTCATAAATTTAGCACCTCCAAAATATTCTTCTTGTTTGATACGTGATGTTCTTACATAACGGGAGACATATGTTGCTTTTCCATCTTTAATCCGCATACCATGAACCATGCTGCAAGATATTTTTTGCAGTAATTAGGTCCACCACACCGATTTATACTTTTTAACAGTGGGTTCAAACAGATACCAAATTTGTATAAATGAATTCTTTCTTCAAACAACATGGATGAAATCATTGCGTAAGATGTGAATAAGGAGGCAGAGAATCACGCACCCATCTCCATCGAACCTGCAGAGAAAGCAAGATAATGTTTGAGATTTTTATACAACAATTAAATTGGAAGTGGTAAACAATGTCCATCTACAGAAAAGAAAAAATCACAATAACTAAACAGAACTAGTCTCTGCACAAACAAATGTTTTGAAAAAAAGCACATACCAGTGATATCCAGCCACTGGTGCAAACTTCGGGTTAGGACCCACCCTAACAAACTCGCCATTTAAGCATTCCTGTAACAATTGCCATGCAGCATAAGTATGGCAGCATACAGCCTGACCGTCAGCAAAAATATAAGCAACGGGAGAGGATGTCAATTGTCAGCTACATATATAGGAAACAAAGACTACAATTTTGGACAGGTAACATAAGTTGAATTAGATTAGATAAATTTTTTGATCATGTTTAGATTGCGTGCAACGGAGACCAATCAATTGTCAGTCGTTACTACTCAAGGCAACAACAAATTGTATGATTAAAGTTGCAACTAAGAGAAAATCTGAGTATAATAGAAAAATACGATGTGATACAATCGAACAATTCACAAAGCCGCTAACTTATACAACCTACAGCACATTTATATCATAGCAATAAACACCTCTAAACTTTCATTAACAAGATAAACAAATACTTTTGAATGAGAAAAAAAAAAAAAAACTATTTTTGAACTTAGAAATTTCAATTTCTACGCCTAACGGAGCAGAATAAATTTCATTTTCATACTTTTTTTCAAATTATTATTTTTTCAAATTTAAGATTTAAGTATCTAAGATGAAGTTTTCATCTAGTAATGAAAGAAATTATTTCATATATTTATTAGAAGGATTCAAGTTGAGACACACATAGGTTGCAGACAGACAGAAATGATGGGAAGGAGAAGAAAATACTAACGGGAAGGTATCCGGTGACAGGAAGGTCCTTGGTCGGAGGAGTTTCGTGAGGAATCGGAGCAAAGTTACCGGAGAGATAATGGAGAGGCTGAGAAGAATCGTACATGAGCTTCACAATCAGTTTCTCAAACCAATCAACGAACTTGGAGGCCAGTCCCTTGTTCGGCTTCGGATTCACCGTCACAATCCCTCCTCCTACTACTACTTCGTCGCCGTGCCTCTTCTTCTCCACCTCCACCGCCGCCATTGTATACGCTCTCTCTCTCTCTCTCTCGTCTTCGTCTTCTGTGTGCATGAATACAAGTGAGGTGGTAATGGTGGTCATAGATATGAGGAAGGGTAAAGAGCAAGGGGTCAGATTATCTGTGTCGTTGCCGGCTTTGTTGTCGAACGGTGATGACACTGCCACGTGTATAATTTTTACAGAAAAAAACAAATTTGAAAAATAATTTAAAATTTTGATGCTCTATATTAGTCCGCCAAATATTTCGTCCATTTACGGTACAACCGATTAATCTCTGATGCTTGAGTGCCCACGTCAGCCATCTTTGGTTTGGTCGAGCGGACCTATTGCTTTTAACTTCTTTCTTATTGTTTACCCCAAAATAAAAAAAATAAAAAAATAAAATGCTAAAAATGAAATACTAAACTCCAAAGAAACAATAATGTATTTTGAGTAAATGGAAAACAGTAAGCTAAATGCCGTTCCCCAAGTGTTAAATGACAAGGCTAGTGGTGGTACTATACTTGACGTAGGTGGTCCAAATTAAAATAAAAAAAATGAGATTTTTAAATTTACTTTGTCCCACTCATATTAGGCTGATGAAGATTGGCAGGTGCATATGAGCTTTTATTTTTATTATTATTTTCACAAATGAAAAAAAAAAAGAGAGTGGAAGTTAATATAAGAATTTATTGGTAACCAAGACCTTTTATTATTTAATCCCATAATTTTATTGAGGTCTTAAATTGCAGACTCACTTTTAGCATCATCGACTTTCTAGTGCACATGAGCCTTGTAAAAGTTACGTGTGGAAATGCAGTAGTGCCCAATTTTGAACATCTGTGAAAACACCAGACATTTCAACAGTTGGTATTGACACTTGGTTTTGCCTTGATTTTTCGAGTCCCGAGCATGTGTCGTGAAGTTCTTCTTATCCACTTATCCACCAGCTCATGGTTTTGTGGCCTTAAAGAAGTTTCAGAACCGGTAGTGCTCTTCTTACTGGGCTCCTTCTGCTTGTAAAGAGTTTTGGATTTCAGAATTGATAAATAAACAACATATGTCACTATCGTATTATTACAAACCATCTGGCCCATGCCTCTGCTTCTTTCCCCAGCATCCTCTCTAACTTATTACTTCCCCAAGCGCAATCCCATCTGTCCATTGACATCATGCTCCATCGACTTATCATTGGGTTCTTGAAAACCAGAGCCATTCATATGTATATACATATATTAGGAAAAATGTGCACTATATTGTTTATATACGTGGAGGAATAAAAAATATAATTGGATCCGGTAAAAAGTGAATATAAAAATTAATAAATAATATAAAATTATTTTTTATTTATTTTTAATAAAATATTATATATATGTTGCTTATTATTTATAAGTAATATAATACATTAAAATATATAATTTATGTATATATATATATGTACCGTATTCATCAAAAAATATATATGTACCATAATTAAGAAGGTCAAATTGTATTCAATAATATGGCACCCATTAAAACAAATCCACTATTTTTTTGGTTTTTTTTTTGGATGAAATCCACTATTTTAGTGTTGGAAATGGAAACACAGGGCTTATTTCAAATCTCTTTTGGGGAAACTCTAGTGAAACGCATGCAGCAGACCATCAACCATTAATAGAATTAAAAGGAACTACGGCCTAACCAACCAAATATTAGAGTTTGAATAATACCGGCTTGGCGACTTCATAAATATTGGTTAATTGTTTTACAAATATTCAAATTATAATGAAAATTAGAATTAGGTCAGGTTCAGGTTCACAGGGGACGTTGGGATCACAGGGACGTTAAGTTCGACCGCGTTCATTATTGCATACCTCGAATTCGACTGCGGTAGACATGGCGTACCCGAGTTCCCTAATTTCCTAAGCATATTTTTATAAGGGGCATCAGCATTATTGCTTTCAAAAAAGGAAGTAAGAAGGAAAGCACCCTGTCATGCCTGAATGAAATTTGCAGTTATGGCGCATAAACAGGAACAGCTGCATGACAAAACCTTAATATCTTAACTAAATGAAGACACGAAAACCCACAGCCCTGCAGCAGCTGCACCTCAAAGCTTTAAACAGGAAATACACTGAATGATGTGTTTGGAAATAAATTAAGAAGCTTTCATGATGTCAATAATAGGATAACTTTGCATTTTGAACAAACTGGGTGCTGTACAAGTTTACCTGTTCTACTTCCATACGATACATCTAATACTTCAAATTTTTCTCTCAGAGTTGGCACATCAAGCATGAGTAATCCAAAAAGCCCCTTAAGGTCTCCAAACTGAAAATGAGATATGAAGAAAGACATGAACAGCATTCTTCAATGTATGCCTCTGCTTCTTTCCCAAACATCTTCTCTAACTTATTCGCCCCATTGACATCATGCTCCATTGACTTATCACTGGGTTCTTGAAAACCAGGTCCATACATATATATAATATATGTGTATATATATATATGTACCATAATTAAGAAGGTAAAATTTTATTCAGAAATATGGCAAATTGCCAACCCTGAAAGTGACCCATTAAAACAAATCCACCATTTCATTGTTGGAAATGGAAACATGGGCCTTATTATCCTAGTCTCTTTTGAGGAAACCTTAGTGCAGGTGTCTTTCTTAAGACGGATTCAGCGGACCATTAACCATTAATAATATAATATGAACTATATACGGCCTAACTAACCATATATTAGAGTTTGAACATGTTGTACAAATATTCAAATTATAATGAATGTAAGAATTAGGTCACGTTCAGTTTCACAGTGGACGTTGGGATCCTATCCAAACTCCAAACTGTTAGCCATCTAATTGTTGGGGTACGTATATATATACGTGTAGGGTTATAATTTGAAAGTTGTAACGTAGTTGGTATATCTGAGCTATAATTATGAAGAATCTCATACACATTCAAAGCCTCTCTAATTAGCAAGTCAAAATTGGAAATTAGACTTGGAGGGTCGAGGTTGTAGTACCACCTAGTTGAATGCCAAATAACGAATAATGCATTTCTTTACTTGAATTTTTTTTTTTGGTGAAAATCTTTACTTGAATTTTGATAAAGTAATATGCGGCGGCCTTTGATTGGTTAAAGACATAAAAAGCTGCTATTTTACCTACCATTTGTGATTGATAGAGTACGGTATTCGTGGATAACTACCAAATGCCAAATTTACCAAAATGGAAGTGAAATTGAGTACGTACCAAATAATACCTAACACACCCTGTTACTATTACGCAGAAAGGAAAATTATAGCATTTGAGTCAATATATTTGATTTCATTGAAATTTTAGAAGGCAAAAAAAGATCATCAAAGCTTACATAGTCGAGAAATACACATATAGCATGCATATCTTTATCTAAGTTGGCAGTGGCATTATGGGCGCGTCTATGGAAAAATTAAAGTATATAATTGTCTAGTAAGTGTGTGATATACACACACACATTTAAGTTCTCTGAGGGTCTCAGAAAAATTTAATCTAAGTAGTAAACTACATAAGTAATATGGTAATAAATAAACAGAATTTTAATGTGTTTAGAACTCTTGCAGTTTGAGATATACTAGATTTGTTTAATTGTAAGCAGTAGTTTAATTAAACTAGTCTAGCTAAGCACGAGGCAATTAAGCTAGAAGATTACGTAAACCAACTCAAATTTCAACAAATAAAAGTCCGCTACCAGCCACAAATAAAATGTAAAGAACAGCTTCTAATTCTCTCTAAATATCTTGCATTCCAATCCACATCATCTCTAAGACCACACGTACTCCTACTCCTAATAGAATAAGTAGAAGATCACCAAAACCAAACAGACAAGTACTTCTCTTCTGTTTCTATACATACATAAATGGGCTTCCTCTTCATGAAAAGCTAGCTACACCAAATTGTTCACTACTTTTCTATTATCTTTGAAGGTTCTTCACGCAAACTAGCACTCAAGAATTAAAAGATCGTCGATCATGAAACTCCATCGTCTGATTCTTCCAGTGCTTCTCGTAGTATTCTTGGCTTCATTTACCTTGAGTCTAAGCCATCATACCGATGTTCATCATCATCACCAAGAAACACCCGCGGCCAATAATATTATCTCTATCAATTAATTTAGCACATGCCCACCCTTCTATGGCATTTTCTCTATCAATCGTTGTTTCTTACAGTTTCAATTGTTCTAGCAATTGCTCCTGTTAAAAAAAAAAATTGTGGATTTGAAAATCATCGGCGTTAAAATAAAAAAGAATCTGAATCAGAGTGATAGAAACAAACAATTGGTACCGACCTCTGTGACAAAGAAGGCATGAAATCCATAAGGAACTCTTTGAGGTAAATCTACAACTGCAACAGGATCAGCTGACATTGTTTTTGCATCAATTACATGCACTGATGATTTTCTGCACGGAGAATAAAAAAAATTAAGTTCAGATTGAAGTTTTAGTACAAAGCGGTAACATTAAGATCAGAATTTACAAATGTACACAACTAAAGAGTACGAGAGATGGAAAATAATAGGCAGATTGAGAGGCAAAATTATTTAATTACTTTACTAATACGTAAGACAAATCAATAGTTTAAAAAATAATATAAATATAGTCTTGGATACATTAGGTTTGAAAGGGAAACTATAACCCTGTGAATAGTGCGACTGTGTGAGAGATGACAAGTATTACCCAGATTTCTCATCATGTACAAATAATATTAAGTAGCCATCGTCTTCTTCAGATGTAACTCCTGGCACACGAGGGACAAATATAGCCTCAGAACCAAATCGGCCAGGTCCCAGGTTGTAGATGCCTTGAACATTTCCTCCAACCTCGAGCTTTGTTTTTCCAATAATCTCGGGTTCAGCATGCAGGTCAAATTTGATAATTCCTGTGACCTTGGCGATGCTGTCCAGTATGGTTCCATATACATAACGTTGTTTCCTGATTTTATATACAAGATATATAATATGTGAAAATTGATGATTATCTGGAATATTAACTCTAGATAAATGATGAAAATGACACAGAACTTGCAAGTAAATTATTAGATAAATGCTGCTTTAGGTATGTAGCATTTATTTATTTGAGTATAAAAACACGCATGTAAATTCAATATCCACTTGAAAACTTTATCACCTTCACACACCATGAATGCACAGTTAGTACATCCACTTCAATGGAAAACATAACGCATATATACCTGCCGGTGTAGTTCTCATTGACCCTTGGAAAATCTACAGCTGGTGCTGAAAGTTTCTTCTGTGATGCAAGACCAGTTTTCAAATTGAACCTCATCTCGTACCTGAGGGTATAATAACAATCAGTAACACCTAAGCAGTAGAAAGAGCCTTGTACAACAAAAATAAATTAAAAATCCTCTTACAACTGATCTGAGATATTTTCAAGCTTTTCTTTGACAGTCCCATTCACCATGTCCAAGTTTGGATTCTCAACACGGCAAGTGATCAAAACTACTTCATCTTCCTCCTCCCATGCATTGGCTAATGAAATTTATGTTAAAAAACAAGGTCAGAACACAAAGAAGCCACACCCCGTCGGAGAGCAATAACTTCACAATGATAGTATTTAACTGTTCAATCTAACACTATGGACATGGCTCAGCTACTGGAAAAATCAATCCAGTAACCATGCATATTTGTAAGAAATTATTTCTTGCATGAATGCGAGACACACAAGAGAATGTCCGCACCATTGTGGAATATGAAGCAATTTGGAAGCTCGAACCATTTGATTAGAAGCTCATCTTTTGCATATCGTGGAAGTACACCAAAGCGAGATTTTTTGGTGGAATCAAATGTGAATATCATTGTATTGTTTTTCACCATTTCCTGAAAATTGAATTCTATTAATACAAGTTTCATGAGATGTAATCATTTGACACTCCACAATGATATCTGAAAACAATGACTAGCCATCACTAGCTACTTGTTTTTAAAGTGAGCATTAATGTTTATCCTGTGCCAAACAAAAGGAAATAAATTTTTGGTTTATTTGGCACAGAGATGAAGCAAGATATTGCTGGTGTATAGACATAGGCAGATCACCAATGTGCTGTGTAAATATAGTGCTAGCTACTATGTTTTATGTGCTAGTGTATCTTCCCAATATATATTTAGTTTCAGAAAGCCCATAAAAAATAATCCCAAAATGATATTGGTCTTACAGCGGGGACAGGGTTTCTCACCAAGAGACCTAGAAGTATGATTCTTTTATAAAAATTAAAAAAAGAAGAAAAAGTCAACATAATTATGAAAGGTAAAACACATGTCATTATACCCATAATCTAATGATTCCCCAAGCCTCTCTCTCTTTGCCTATGCCTATTTGGAGACGCTAATTTGTTAGTATAATCATTTCTACCATGTGAGATCTATACCCAATTGAAATTGGTAAAGGTAACGATTTAGTGGATGCCATACCTTTGGTCTGAAATACAATGGAAGATCCATGAAAATTGCATAATTCTCAGTAATAGCAAAGTCATGCATCATGATGGGCTCTGATACCGTTATAGGTATTGGGTCATGCATGAAACCATCCTTGGAAATAAATCTGTACGTGATGTATGGAGGAGTATGCGAATAACCAAATGTAAACATCTCACCTGCAATAAGGAATTTATAAGCTAAGAGAACAGTCCAATTCTACTGACTAATTATTTTTCTTATATGAGATGCACCTACCAGTAAATGGGTCAACTTTAGGATGGGCAGTGAATGAATGTGCTAATCTCTTGTCATAATCCAACATGCCAAGCGTTTGCAGATCTCCATCTTCCAAGACTTTAAGGACATCTGCCCAATAATATAATAATATCAGGGAATTCTATAAGCCAGCGGGAAGGATCCAAATTATATGTTTTGAGTTCTTTAAAGTATGCAACTACACTTTCACTTCTTAATGGTTCTTCTTTCTCTATTTTTTTCCTCTCAGGATTACCAAAGTCATCCTCTACAACCATACAGAATCAAAATCAGAGATCAAGCCAATGATGAGGAAGAAAAAATGTTCCTTGATCAGGAAGATAGGGAGATTGTAAGAAACTGCAATTCAAACATTAAAGCAAACAAAGCAGATACACGTACAAGGTTTGTCAACCTCTGAAAGTGCTAGCAGTTTCCCATGGTGATATATGAGAGCTGTATTAGCTGGAAAAAGAGTGATGAACAGTTACTTTCTGGAACAGTGGATATACATATTAGAGACATTACAAGGCAAAGAGTTTGAAACAATATGTGTGTCAGAATTTTGATATATTAAGCAAAACTTCTCTGATAAAATAAAGTATAGACATTTCCATCATTTCCAAAGGATATTTTCTTCAGTGGGATCAACATTATTACTTTCAAAATGAAATAATAAGGCAACCACCTTATCTAAATGAACTTTGCAGCTATGGTGCAAAAAAACGGAAAAGCTGTTTCATAAACCTAAACGTTATTTTAACTAAATGAAAGTTCCAGGATCCCACAGCCCAGCAGCATCTGCCTCCTACAGCTTAAAACAGAAAATACATTGAATGATGTGTTTGGAAATGCATTAAGAAACTGTCATGATGTCAATAATAGGATATTTTTCATTTTGAACAAGTTGGGTACTAGACAAGTCTACCTGTTCCAGTTCCATACGAAACATCTAATACTTTCAATTTGTCTCTCAGCATTTGCATGTTAACCATGAGTAATCCAAAAAGCCCTTTAAGGTCTCCAATCTGAAAATGAGATATGAATAAACACATGAACAACATCTTCACACTGAATATCTATATCACAAGCCACCAAGATTTTTAATCCTTTTGAGGACTATCTTCAAAACCTTACTCTTTTATGAATCTTTATTTATCTATTTATTTTTAGGGTGAGGGATGTGCTGTCTCTACTTTATGTACATAAAAGAAAGAAAACACTAAAGTAACAGATATGAATCTTATAAAGTTTGACCAGTAACTTTGCTTCTGAAACTTAGTACAAAAGGAAAACCATACCCATATGTGCAGTGTAAACAGCTATAGGACAACTCTGGGGAAAATGTAAAAAGACACTTGTGAATAAGAAAGAAAGAAAAAGTTACTGAATTGTAACTCTGCTGCACTTTCCAAGTGAGAAATAAATTTAACAGTTCATTTAGTTTACTGCATACCTTCATAAATTTAGCACCTCCAAAATATTCTTCTTGTTTAATACGTGATGTTCTTACATAACGGGAGACATATGTTGCTTTTCCATCTTTAATCCGCAAACCATGAACCATGCTGCAAGATATTTATTGCAGTAATTAGGTCCACCACACCGATTTATACTTTTTTAACAGTGGGTACAAACAGATACCAAATTTGTATAAATGAATTCTTTCTTCAAACAACATGGATGAAATCATTGCGTAAGATGTGAATAAGGAGGCAGAGAATCACGCACCCATCTCCATCGAACCTGCAGAGAAAGCAAGATAATGTCTGAGTTTTTTATACAACAATCAAATTGGAAGTGGTAAACAATGTGCATCTACAGAAAAGAAAAAATCACAATAACTAAACAGAACTACTCTCTGCACAAACAAATGTTTTGAAAAAAAAAGCGCATACCAGTGGAATCCAGCCACCGGTGCAAACTTCGGGTTAGAACCCACCCTAACAAACTCACCATTTAAGCATTCCTGTAACACAATTGCCATGCAGCATAAGCATGGCAGCATACAGCTTGACAGTCAGCAAAAATATAAGCAACGGGAGAGGATGTCAATTGTCAGCTACATATATATGAAACAAAGACTACAATTTTCGATAGGTAACATAATTTGAATTAGATTAGATAAATTTTTTGATCATGTTTAGATTGCCTGCAACAGAGACCAATCAATTGTCAGTCGTTACTACTCAAGGCAACAACGAATTGTATGATTAAAGTTGCAACTAAGAGAAAATCTGAGTATAATAAGAAAAATACGATGTGATACAATCGAACAATTCACAAAGCCGCCAACTTATACAACCAACAGCAAATTTAGATCATAGCAATAAACACCTCTAAACATTCATTAACAAGATAAAATACTTTTGAACAGGGACGAATCTATGTAGAGGGCTGGCCCGGGCAGTTTTCTTTTTTATTTTTTCAAAAAAATTATTTTTTTACTATAAATCATCCATATAGCCCTGGTGATTTTTTTTTTTAAAATTTTTTTCCTATAAATCATTTGCTCAATTCTAATCCAGTTCATCTAGACTTAGCCCATTCAGCCTTATACAAATTTTTTTTTCTTCAATTTAATTTTTAAACATAGGTTCAAGCCCAATTCTATTTCTTTCCCCTTTCTTCAATCTAATTTTGTTTTAATCCTAATTTCTAAGAGCACATTTAAAACTGCTTTTTTGAATTAAAAATATTTTTTTATTATAAAAAACAGTTTGAAATATATTTGATCAAAAAATTATAAAGCACTTTTAAAAAACACTTTAAGTGCTTTTTTGGATCAGATGCTTCTCCAAAAAGCACTTAAATAAAAATATTTTTGAAAAAAATACTATTTATATAAGTAATTTCAAACGGGTCTTAAACCATTTTCAAACCTTTTCCCTTAATTAAATTTTCTTTTTATATATTTTCTAGTTGATATTGTAGGAGGTTTTGCCACTTTCTAATCTTTTTCTTGGTTAATTTTTTTAAATAATTTTTAATTAGTATTGCAGGTTTTAACTTACTGATACGATTTAAAATAGTTTATTATATCCTTACTGTACCGCAGAGGCTCCGTCCCGTACCCCCAACTTAGAAACATTCCTAATACCTTTAAACTAATTTTTAAAAAAAATTTTAATTAGATAAAAATAGCCCACCCATTTTTAAATCCTGAATTTGTCCCTACTTTTGAATGAGAAAAAAAAAACTATTTTTGAACTTAGAAATTTCAATTTCTATGCCTAGCAGAGCAGAATAAATTTCATTTTGATACTTTTTTTCAAATTATTATTTTTTCAAATTCAAGATTTAAGTATCTAAGATGAAGTTTTCATCTAGTAATGAAAGAAATTACTTCATATAAAAATTTGAACGATTCGAATTGAGACACACATAGGTTGCAGACAGACAGAGATGATGGGGAGGAGAGGAAAATACTAACGGGAAGGTATCCGGTGACAGGAAGGTCCTTGGTTGGAGGAGTTTCGTGAGGAATCGGAGCATAGTTACCGGAGAGATAATGGAGAGGCTGAGAAGAACCGTACATGAGCTTCACAATCAGTTTCTCAAACCAATCAACGAACTTGGAGGCCAGTCCCTTGTTCGGCTTCGGATTCACTGTCACAATCCCTCCTCCTACTACTTCGCCGTCGTGCTTCTTCTTCTCCACCTCCACCGCCGCCATTGTTTACTCTCAGACCTCAGCGCTCTCTCTCTCTCTGTGTCTTCGACTTCTGTATGCATTAATAGAAGTGAGGTGGTAACGGTGGTTATAGATAGAAGGAATCCGATTATCTTTGTGTCGTCGCCGGAAATGCTATCGAACGGTGATGATTCTGCCACGTGTTTTCAACAACATTTTTTCCAGAAAAAACAAATTTAAAAAATAATTTAAAATTTTGATGCTCTATATTAGTCTGCCAAAGATCCCCTCCATTAGGGGACAACCGATTAATCTCTGATGCTTGACTGTCCATGGATTGCTTTTAACTTCTTTCTTATTGTTTACCCAAAAAAAATAAAAATAAAATAAAAATGGAATACTAAACTCCAAAGAAACAATAATGCATTTTGAGTAAATGGAAAACAGTAAGCTTAATGCCATTTCCATTCCCCAAGTGTTAAATGACAAGGCTAGTGGTGTTACTTGGATACTTGACGTAGGTTGTCCAAATTAAAATTAAAAAAATGAGATTTTTTAAATTTACTGTGTCCGACTTACATTAGGCTTATTAAGATTGGCAGGTGCATATGAGCTTTTATTTTTATTATTATTTTCACAAATGAAAAAAAGAAAAAAAAGAGAGTGGAAGTTAATATAAGAATTTATTGGTAACTAAGACCTTTTATTATTTAATCCCATAATTTTGTTGAGGTCTTAAATTGCAGACTCACTTTTAGCATCATCGACTTTGTAGTGCACGTGAGCTTTGTAAAAGTTACGTGTGGAAATGCAATAGACCCAATTTTGAACATTTGTGAAAACACCAGACATTTCAACAGATGGAATTGACACTCGGTTTTGCCTAAATTTCCCAAAGTCCCGAGCATGTATCGTGAAGTTCTTCTTATTCACTTCTCGACCAGCTCATGGTTTTGTGGCCTTCAAGAAGTTTCAGAACCGGTAGTGCTCTTCTTACTGGGCTCCTGCTTGTAAGAGTTTTGGATTTGAGAATTGCTAAATAAACGACATATACCACTGTCGTATTGTTACAAACCATCTGGCCCATGCCTCTGCTTCTTTCCCCAGCATCCTCTCTAACTTATAACTTCACAAACGCAATCCCATCTCCATTGACTTATCATTGGGTTCTTGAAAACCAAAACCATAATGAGAAATGTTATCTATAAGTGAGTGAATGATAAAAAGAGTATAATTTGTCAATTAAAGAGTGAATATAAAAATTATTAAATAGTATAAATTTTTTTTTTCATCTATTATTAATAAGATATTGTGTATATGTTACTCGTATATAAATAAAGTAGTGTACTTGAATATTTTAAAATATATAATATATATATGTACCATAATTAAGAAGGTAAAATTATATTCAATAATATGGCAGATTGCCTGAAAGTGACCCATTAAAACAAATCCACTATTTTATTTTTGGAAATGGACACATAGGGCTTATTTCAAATCTCTCTTGGGAAACTTTAGCGAAATGCAGCAGACCATTAACCATTAATGGAATAAAATGAACTACGGCCTAACTAACCAAATATTAGAGTTTGAATAATAACGGTTTGGCTGTTTCATTAATATTGGTTAAAGACATAAAAAGCTGCTATTTTAGCTATCATAATAATAATATCACTTGTGATGGATAGAGTACGGTATTCGTGGATAACTACCAAATACCATTTACCAAAGTGGAAGTGAAATTGAGTACGTACCAAATAATACCAAACACACTACGTAGAAAGGAAAATTATAGCATTTGAATCAATATATTTGATTTCGTTGTAATTTTAGAAGGCAAACAAAAAAGAAGATCATCAAAGCTTACATATATATAAAATTAACTTTTACTGTCGAGAAATACACATATAGCATGCATATCTTTATCTAAGTTGGCAGTGGCATTATGGGCACGTCTATATGGAAAAATTAAAGTATATAGTTGTCTAGTAAGTGTGTGTACACTTAAGTTCTCTGAGTGTCTAAGAAAAATTTAATCTTAGTAAACTACATAAGTAATTTGGTAAATAAACAGAATTTTAATGTGTTTAGAACTCTTGCAGTTTGAGATATATTAGAATTGTTTATGAGCAGTAGTTTAATTAAACTAGTCTACCTATGATTTAACATTCACCTGTAATATCAAGAAAATCCTTAACACGACACCGTATAATACAGAGCAAAGCAGTACACGGCTAGCTGCATGGTCCCTGTACGTGTTGGTAAACAAGCACAAGGCAATTAAGCTAGAAGATCACGTAAGCTAACTCAAATTCAACTTCTTTAACCATAGAAATTGTGCAAAATAAAAGTGGGCTGCCAGCCACAATTAAAATGCAAAGAACAGCTTCTAATTCCCTCTAAATATCTTGCATTCCAATCCATATCATCTCTAAGACCACACGTACTCCTACTCCTAATAGAATAAGTAGAAGATCACCAATACCAAACAGACAAGTACTACTCTTCTTTTATATACATACATATACATACATATATAGGCTTCCTCTTCATGAAAAGCTAGCTACACCAAGTTGTTCACTACTTTTCTATTATCTTTGAAGGTTCATCATCCAAACTAGCACTAAAGAATTAAAAGATCGTCGATCATGAAACTCCAACATCTAGTTCTTCCAGTGCTTCTCGTAGTATTCTTGGCTTCTTTTACCTTGAGTTTGAGCCATGATATTGATGTTCATCGTCATCACCAAGAAACACCCGCGGCCAATAATATCAGGGTAGGCTACGGCGGCCCTATTTCATCACCTTCACAGATTAACCATGGTGGCCATGATAACTTCGACGACAGCGACCTGGCCGTCCCACCTGCACCAATGGTCTCCCCGGGAAACCGTCCTTCAGTGACTACATTTTGGCCTAATCACATATTTAATGTCCATGATTTTGGAGCTAGCTAAAGGTGACGGAATTAAAGATGATACTAAGGTACGTACTCCCCCTTATATATAAAAATAATATTGGTATGTAAATTACTAAACTATGTTTATAATATATAAATATATATATACACACACACACATAATATTTGTTGACGTTGTTTAATTTAATATGTATATTTATTTATATATAGGCATTTAAGGAAGCTTGGAAAAGGGCTTGTTCCTCAAGAGGGAGAGCCATGCTCTTTGTCCCTAACAATACGTATCTTCTCAAGCCAATCAAATTCTCGGGTCACTGCAAACCTGATCATCTTACACTCAGGGTGAGTTATTATTATTATTATTATTTTTTATGCATACACTAAAAACCTTATACTATTTTTTATATGAATATATATCAATAATAA
This sequence comes from Rhamnella rubrinervis, assembly GCA_007844105.2. Lineage (NCBI taxonomy): Eukaryota > Viridiplantae > Streptophyta > Magnoliopsida > Rosales > Rhamnaceae > Rhamnella > Rhamnella rubrinervis. The sequence goes on from CM017585.2 coordinate 13,056,365, forward strand.
GCATATAGTAAAACCCCTGTATGTATATATTATATATTATTTATATTCAATAATATATATTTTCTTGGTTTCTGTTTTGCAACTATAAATAGATCAAAGGGACAATCTTGGCTTCTCCTAATCGATCCGATTACCACGATAGAACACATTGGATTGGGTTTGAAGACGTTGACAACTTTAGAGTTGAAGGTGGTGGCACCTTCGACGGCAATGGAAGGATATGGTGGAAAAACTCATGCAAAATTAACAAATCTCTTGTACGTATTTATTTCCATAATCTAATTCTTAACTAAATACCTTTGATTTTGTTCAAATATTATAATAATCATTTATAATATATATATTTTTTCTCACCCTTTTGTTTCTTGTTTTCTTCGTTAATTTCACAGCCTTGCTCAGCTGCTCCAACTGTAAGTAATTTGTCTATATATATATATATATATATATATATATATATATATATATTATGTAAATATTAATTTAACATTGAAATATATATATATATATATATATATATTATTCCATTTTTTGTTTTTTTTAATTAAGGCTGTGACGTTCCACGAATGCAAAAACTGAGAGTAGCCAACATGAAGTTCCGGAATGCACAAAAGATGCACGTGTCGTTTCAGAAGTGTGTGAATGTAATTGCTTTTGGTCTGAGGGTTACCGCACCTGAACATAGCCCCAACACCGATGGTATTCATATCACAGGAACAAGCAACATCACGCTAAGAAACTCTATCATTGCCACAGGTACCGACCTCACAAAATAATAATAATAATAATCTTTTTAATATTAATTAATATTATCTTCTCTAAATTATAATTTTTTTTAATTTATTTTTATCTTCCAGGTGATGACTGTATTTCTATTGTTAGCGGGTCCAAAAATGTTAGAGCTACACGCATAACCTGTGGACCAGGTCATGGAATAAGGTAATTGAGACTATATATTAAAGCCAATTTATACCAAACTCATACTCATATGACCTATATATATATATATATATATAATTATAATGTATATATTTGCAGCATAGGAAGCTTGGGAGCTGGAAATTCAGAAGCTCATGTCTCCAATGTGTTTGTGAATGAAGCAACGTTTTCAGGAACCACTAATGGAGTGAGAATAAAGACTTGGCAGGTAGTTCAATTAGAACAGAGTGCATATATAACTCTGTTTATTATCACTCTTACTTTTAGTTTACTTCATGACCAACACGTTGCTCATGCTACATCTACATATGACCTAAAAAACCTATATATACTAATAAATAATATTAAATGCTTAACAAATTAATTTGTTGTGCTATGCAGGGAGGGTACGGATACGCAAGAAACATATGGTTTGAAAACATCACAATGAACAAGGTGAAGAATCCAATAATCATAGATCAAAATTACTGTGACAAGAAGAAACCATGCGGAGAACAGGTGAATTATAAAACGAACCCGTTAAGTTAAACATGGTTTAATTTTTTTTAATTAGCAATGAATGTGAATGTTAATGTATAGCGAATTCGATATGGCAGAAGTTGGCGGTGCAAATAAGGGATGTGGTGTACAGAAATATAAGAGGCACAAGCAGCTCGGAGGTTGCAATCAGATTCGACTGCAGCGAGCATTTTCCATGCCGAGGGATTTCACTGCGAGACGTGGTTTTAGAAGCAGCTCCTGATAATGATGATCATCATGGACGTGATGATGAAGTTGAAGCTTCATGTCACAATGTCACATTTCACACCAGAGGCAAAGTTTCACCAAGTTGCTCTTGATCAATTTGGGAAAACAAATTCATTACCCACTTTGGTTGATTTTTTTTTGGACAAAATATTATTACAAAATCTGACTTACATTTAACCCTTGTTATCAAAATATACATTTTTTGCCTTCATTTTATCCTTTATTTTATGTAACAATAAATATTAAAACTTGTATCATTAATTATAAGCATGCCCAAATATTAAATCATTCAGACAATATTATATAAACATAATGCGACATGCATTTGAAATTTCCATTTATATATATATATATATATTATATGTATGTATTGTTATATAACGTAAATAATAAAGATGATATAGTTTCTAAGTACATAAAGGGAAAAATAAAACTTTTAATAGGTCAAATTGCTAAATTATATTTTTCCAAAAGTTTGGAGTGTGAGTGATTATTTTCCAAACTTGTGAAGTCTTAAGTGTATTTTTGTCAAATCTTTGAGGAGGATTGTGATATTTTTCCATTATTTTCGAAACTCGTGGGTTTGCAATTAGTGATTTTTTTTTGGATAAAATAATTAGTGGATGTTAGATAGGTTTGTAAATGATTTTACACATTATTATATGGATTTAAATATTCATATTTATTACTATTTTTATTTGGTATGTATTTTTATTTGTTTATTGTTACCAAGGAAAAAGGAATAAAAGTTTCAGTAGTTTGACGGTATTTTCAAAAACATTTCTTCTTTTTATTTTATTTTTTTTGAAGTTTCAACTTTCAAGTTAAGACATCAAATTCAAAGATGGAAGTTAGGTTTGGGACATTAATATTCTATTAATCAAACGCAGCCTTATTGTTGCATTGGACTGCCTAGAGTCCTAGTCTTTTCAAAAGCTTAGCTTACGGATAATAAATAACATAATTAACTTCTTTCAAACTCTAATAAGTATTAACATCATTTTTTTAGATTAATTTTTTTTATAATTTAATGGAACATTTTCTTATATTATAATTATCATATATTTAAACAATGTCATATTATAAGATATGTAGATGATTACATGTAACATCAAATATGAGAAAATAATGCCTCGTGGTCTTTGCGCGCGTTTGCGTGTATAAATATTTGTTAGATGATTGTGTATGAGAAAGTTCCGGCTGTTATTTGATTAAATCATCAATATCATTTTTATTAACTTTCACTTAGAAAATTATAAAATGCTCAACTTTCAAGTATAAGATCTCTTGTATATCTTATACAATATCAATCAGGACCGTTTGATACAACTAAATTAGTTGACAAATTAACCATCCAACTGCTTCTATTTAACTCCATCTTGATCCTTATTAATTATACCTAATAATTAAAGTTCAGAGAATTAAGATGACCGAGAAACTAATGACTAACAAGGTCAAGTTCGGGTTCACGTTCACAAGGTTAATTAGATTTGAAATTTCAAATTATCTATCTCATTCTCCACCCTCAGTTAAAAACTTAATACATGTCCACTACTTAACATAGAAAAGAAAAATAAATTAAATACAGAATATATATCAAGTTCTAATTGGGAATATAATACTATCTATTAAATTATGAGGCGATCCCCTTGCCTGGGCAATTTAGATATATTTTTATATAATTATTTTGAGATACGTATCAGAACGTGGATCTTATTGATTTATATATAGTTTTAATTCTAACAATGTGTTGGAGAGAGTCTATATATATATATATATATATGTATATATATGCTATCTGAATTAAGCTCTAAGGAATTAATATTAATATACCCGACTTTGTGCAAGTTTCTTACATATCGACCAATATATACGAATTCATGTAAGGCAGCATCAAGGATAAAACTTAATTTGTTTATTAGACAATTTATTGATTAATAAACAAACACCAATATATATATATATATATATATATATATATATAGTGTTTCCTAGCTAGCTATAGATAATAGAACAACTGTGTCTAAAGAATCTCTCTTTGGCTAGCTCTGATCTCAATCCATATACATACATATATATATATATATATATATATATATATATATATATATATCAACAAAGCGTGAAAGAATAGTACTAGTAGTACCACAAATTAAGATGAATTACCTGAAGATGATCATTTTTATACCAGTAGTACTAGTTGTTGTGATATTCTTAGCTTCTTCTTCTTCCTTGTCCTCTTCCTTCAGCCCTGACCTACTAGTCCGACAGGCACTTTTATTTGTCATTATTAGTCCAGGTAATTTACCTACACCTACCATAGGATATATATGTATATATACATATAGGAATAATTCATGAGTCTTAGCTTAAGAGCCATGCTTGCATATCGATGATATATATTGACATAAAGTTCATTTCACTTGCTCCTGCAGCTAATTCACCGCTGCAGATATATAATGTCGATGATTTTGGAGCTAAAGGTGATGGAATAACTGATGACAGTGAGGTATATTAATTTTATTACATATAAACATGTTCCCAATATACACTATATATTGTTTTTCCCAAGTCATGTAGATTTGAGACTTAAAAATTAAAATTTTAATCAGAGTTATTGATTCATGCACTTGGGCACATAATGAGGCATAGCCTAAGTACATAAATTTTAAAGCTATATATATATATATATATATATATATATGTATATATATAGTTAATTGTACGTCATGCCAATGTTTGAAGGACGTTAATATGATCATTCATGATCTGAGAATTTGTATATATATTTATGTCTGTTAGCGTTTTAAACTTAAATATCAATTAGGCATTTAAGGAAGCTTGGAAGAGTGCTTGTTCCTCAGAATTAGATCGCGTGGTTCTCTTGGTTCCTGACAGCAAGCAGTATCTTCTCAAACCGATCAAATTCTCAGGGCCTTGCAAATCTCAACATTTCACAGTAAAGGTGAGTATTTGCTGTGGATATTATTATTATTCATGCATTGATCATTCACTTTGTATTACACAAAGCACGTACTATAGTTTGAACTATAAGTTAATTATAATATAATTATTTTATTGCTCATATAATTAAGTAGATCAAAGGGACAATCAAAGCTTCTGAAAATCAATCAGATTACAAAAGATATTGGGTCCTGTTTCAGAAGGTTCAAAATTTTAGAGTAGAAGGTGGCGGTGCCTTCAATGGCAATGGAAGGATATGGTGGCAAAACTCATGCAAAGTTAACAAATCTCTTGTACGTATCTACCGAATTCATATCACCTGTCATTTTTCTATTTTTTTTCTCCAGTTAAAATTGAATATATACCCAATACTTGACAAATGAAAAAAAAATTAAATATTAGACACATGTCAAGTTCTAGTTTGAAACAGGGAATGAGAGACAGAGAAAGCGACATAAGGTAAATTGAATTCATACCTATCTACTTAATTAATTTTCTCATACAATCAAATTCTTGATTGCAAAAAAAAAAAATCAGTTTATTGTCCTATTGTTAATGATGCGATATGTATAATTTTTTCTACTCAAATGACTGATACATTATAAGTCGATTTGTTACTAATTAATGTTTCACAGCCTTGCGCAGGCGCTCCAAATGTAAGTGCTTTTGTGGAACTTTATTTGTTTATTTCCCCATATATATATATATATATATATATATGACTTAAAAATGAAATTTAATTTTTTGTGTTTTTGAAATATTAATTTGGTCTTTGAAGGCTGTGGGTTTCATAGGATGCAAAAATTTGAGAGTAGCCAACCTGAAGTTTTGGAATGCACAAAGGATGCATCTAACATTTCTGAAGTGTGTGAATGTGGAAGCTTTAAATCTCACCCTAACTGCACCAGCAGACAGCCCAAATACTGATGGAATTCATGTCACAGGAACACACAACCTTCACATCAACAATTGTGTCATCAGCACTGGTAAATCAATATAATTAAATAATATTAATATTAATTCTGTTATATTATGGATGTAATTATCTCTTTAAAGTTAATTATTTTGTATTTTTTTATATATAATTTCTTCCAAATAATATTACAGGCGATGACTGTATCTCCATAGTACGCATGTCCAAAAATATTCGAGCTACAAATATAACCTGTGGACCAGGTCATGGAATAAGGTGGGACATTTCATGTGGGAATTTATAATTATAAATAAATAATATATTATGTAGTTTTATATCACAAATCTCTTGCTTATTAAAGAAGTCAATATATATATATATATATATATATGTATATATATATGATGCAGCATTGGAAGCTTGGGAGCTAAAAATAAAGAAGATAAGGTCTCCAATGTGTTTGTGAATGGAGCAATATTTTCAGGAACCACTAATGGAGTAAGAATAAAAACTTGGCAGGTACAATAAAATTACTTGCAGAAATTTTTTTTTTCAAATTTCCAAAAAATAATTGATAAATAAATAAAATTTTGCATTTTGCATAAATATTTAATAATTTAATTTAGCTGCTTCATATAAAATTAATTAAACAAACAAAATGTTTGATTGCGATTATACATGCACGCAGGGAGGATCTGGATATGCAAAAAACATCAGATTTGAGAATATCAGAATGAGAAATGTGAGCAATCCAATAATCATAGATCAACATTACTGTGACCAGAAAGAACCATGCCAAGAACAGGTAAATTAATTATAATCCCACTAATTTATATGGATGTTTCATTAATTTTTAATTTGACATTTAATTAATCTCCTTTTTATTTTTTCTATATTAAAATATATTAGTACATAATTATAAAATAATACTTTAAAATATAACATATTTCAAAAAGGTATTTATATTATTTCACTTTTACGTACAAAAGGTTTTGATCAACTTATGCAATAATTTTTTTTTAATAGTTTTAACCATATATGGTTAAAAAAATGATTTACACAACTAAAGTCCATTTGCATAAATCATTTTTTTTTTCCGATTAGTATAAATCATAACAACTCATTAAAATGCTGTAGACTATAAAAGTAATGAATATAGCAAAATTTTAAAGGATTATTTGTTTATTATAATTCTATTTTAATATATTTTAATATAAAAAAATAAAATTATGTAAAAAGTGAAATTTCAAAATTAGTTTGGAAAATTAAAAGTCTACATTAATCCTTTAATTTTATCTTGTAGGTGTCAGCAGTGCATATAAAGAATGTGGTGTACAGTAATATAAAAGGAACTAGTAATTCGGAGGTGGCTTTGAGATTCGATTGCAGCAATCATTTTCCATGTGAGATTTTGTTGGATGATGTGAGTTTAGAGCCTCATCAGGAACATGAGGCTGTTAAAAAACCACCACTTAAATCTTCATGTATCAATGTTATATTGAAGAAAAATGGGAGAATTTCTCCAAATTGCTCTTGACAATATAGGAGAATTTATAATTAACCTTTATTTTTTCTCTTATATTATTGTTGTATTCAGGAAAAAAATATTTCAAAACATAATATATTGTAATTAATAAATTTAAATTAATTTATAAAATAAAACTGATATTAATTAGAGTCTCAACTTCAATTAATACAATATGTTTGAGTTCTATCTTATACTGAAACGCCTTTTTTTTTTTCTCTAATCATCATTCATATCAACAACTCACTGAAAATATATAATAATTTTATAGGAAAAAAATCAATTCTAATATATATCCATATTTTATAATTTACTTAAGTAAGAATTTGATGAAAATTTTTGTAGTAGAGCCATCAAAGACATCCGAGGAATTAGGAAACTAAGAGAAGAATTGAATTAATAATTGGGGATTAAGACAGCCTAATCCATATCCTAAACTACATTTATACCATAAAGTGGTTAATATTTAATTTAATTTGTATTTGCTATATTAATCCCCCACCAGTTATTGGAAACTTTCATGGTCAGATATTCTAATAGGAACCAATGCAGATTAAGAAGTACGCCAACCCATTTCCTGATTTTAATGCCTTAGAAAAAACACACACATACAACAAAAGAGTGGTTGGCAAAACTTAATAAAAAAAAGGCATCATTTTATTATTATAAAGGAAGAGATTCTGATCCCAAAATTTTCCGACTACATTTTGTTTTATATAAGCAAAACAAGATCTTAAAAGATTTTATACATTCAAGGTGGCCAAGTATGCTTCATAGGAATGGCAAAGAAAAAAAATATGTATGGTCACTTGTAGGTAATTGATCATATAAAATGGTATATTAATCATGCATGGCACTATATATAAAGAAGAGGTTTTGCTTGAAAAGAGTATTTTGAGATGATATATATATGGGCGTTGTCTTTGTGCCCATTTGACGAGTACAAGAACCATACCATGACATAGATATAGCATTTTATAAAAGCTGAAAAAAAGGAAAAGAATATTTAGTTTTTATGAATAAAAAGGGCTTCAGCAAATTATGAATTAGTTAAAAAAGAAAATAAAATTTATTTATTATTCTGTTAATATAATTTTATAAGAGTTTAAAATAATAAATTCAAATAAAAATACTTTAATATACAAATCATCAATCGATAAATCAATTAAAAAATAGAATCTATTTACTATTTTTATGAGTCTAAAATAATATATTTGAACTTTTAACAGTTTCTCTCTATTTAATACCTATTAAAACTGAGTACATTTGAGATTATTAAAACTCAAACTCTAATTTTTGTAAGTAAATATGAAGATTGTATCGGTTTTCTTATACTTTAACATGTTTACGAAACTCTTTTGTCTTTCAAATCATGCTACGCCAAAGTACTTAAGAAATTATAATATGTACTTGATGATAGTTGAATTGATTGACGGACCAGCACGACTATGTGGTGCTTGATTGAGGTTTGGGCCTTTGGGCTAAGGTGTATTTGAGTGGGTTGATTGTCCAAAAGTAAAGCCTTTAAACTTGGTACCCATCAAGATTGTGTGCGACTTTGAGAGAGATTTGATCATTTGAGGACCAATGACTTGTTTGGGAAGTAGAGAAGACAACAAAATGATGAAAGAGAGGTCCTATGAACACAAAAGGAAAGATAATGGGTATGGGGTATTACTATAATTCAACAAAAAAAATCATAAAAGTTTTGTTCAATTAGAATGGAGTGCATATATAAGTCTGTTTATTATCACTCTTAATTTTAATTTACTTGACCAATACGTTGCTTGTGCTACATCTAAATATGACCTAAAAAATCTATACATACTAATAAATAATATTCAAATGCTTAAAAAATTAATTTGTTGTGATTGCAGGGAGGGTACGGATATGCAAGAAACATATGTTTTGAAAACATCACAATGAACAAGGTGAAGAATCCAATAATCATAGATCAAAATTACTGTGACCAGAACAAACCATGCGGAGAACAGGTGAATTATAGAACTAACCCGTTAAGTGAAACATGCAGCAAATTCGATATGGCAGAAGTGCAATTAAGGGATGTGGTGTACAGAAATATAAGAGGCACAAGCAGGTCGGAGATTGCAATCAGATTCGACTGCAGCAAGCACTTTCCATGCCGAGGGGTTCACTGCGGGACGTGGTTTTAGAAGCAGCTCCTGATGATGATCATCATCACGGACGTGATGATGAAGTCGAAGCTCCATGCCTCTGGTGTCATATTTCACACCAGAGGCAAAGTTTCACCAAGTTTCTCTTGATCAATTTGGGAGAACAAATTCATTACCCACTTTGGTTGATTATTTTTTCGACAAAATATTATCACAAAATCTGACTTACGTACATTTAACCCTTGTTATCAAAATATACATTTTTTTGTCTTCATTTTATCCTTTATTTTATATAACAATAAATATTAAAACTTGTATCATTATAAGCATGTCCAAATATTAAATCATTTAGACGTTAAATAAACATATAATTTCACTTGGATTGTTCAAGCATGTCCAAATATTAAATCATTCAGACAATATTACATAAACATAATGCGACATGCATTTGTAAGTTCCATTTATATATATATATTGTTATATAAAGTAAATAACAAAGATGATATAGTTTTTAAATACATAAAGGGAAAAATAAAACTTTTTATAGGTCAAATTACTAAATTATATTTTTCCAAAAGTTTGGGGTGTGAGTGATGATTTTCCAAACTTGTGAAGTCTGAGTGAATTTTTGTAAAATCTTTGAGGAGGATTGTGATATTTTTCCATTATTTTCGAAACTCGTTGGTTTGCAATTAGAGAATTTTTTTTTGGATATAATAATTAGTGGATGTTAGCTTTGTAAATGATTTTACACAGTATTATATGGATTTAAATATTATTATTTGTTATTATTATTATTTTGGTATGTATATATATATTTTTATTGTTACTAAGGAAAAAGAAATAAAAGTTTCAGTAGTTTGACGGTATTTTAACAAACGTTTCCTTCTTTATTATTATTATTTATTTATTTGTTTATTTTTTTAAGTTTCAACTTTCAAGTTGAGCCATCAAATTCAAAGACGGAAATTTGGTTTGGGATATATTAATATTCTATCAATCAAACGCCGCCTTATTGTCGCATTGGACAGCCTAGAGCTCTTCTAGTCTTTTCAAAAGCTTAGTTTACGGATAATAAAATAATATAATTAACTTCTTTCAAATTCTAATAAGTCTTAACGTACAACATTTTTTTAGATTAATTTTTTTAATTTAATGGAACATTTTCTTGTATTATAATTATGATATATTTAAAACAATGTCATATTATATGATATGTAGATGATTACATGTAACATCAAATATGAGAAAATAATGCCTCGTGGTCTTGCGTTTGCGTGCGCAACTTTCAGGTTTAAGATCTCTGGTATATCTTAATCAGGACCGTTTGATACAACTAAATTAGTTGACGAATTAACCATCCAACTGTTTCTTTTTAACTCCATCTTGTTCCTTGTTAATTATAGCTAATAGTTAAAGTTCAAAGAATGAAGATGGCCGAGAAACTAATGACTAATGAGGTCAGGTTCGGGTTCACATTTGTAAGGTTAATTAGACTTGAAAATTCAAGTTATCTGTTTTAATTTCTGTCATCTAATTAAAAATTTAACACATGTTCTAATTCTATTTAAGAATATGTAATTTAAGTTTCTTAGTACTATCCATTAAATTTTAAGGCGATCCCATTAATGCCTGGCCAATTGAGATATATTTTTATACAATTATTTGGAGATACATAACAGAACGTGGATCTTATTGATTTATATATAGTTTTAATTCTAATAATGTGTTGGAGAGAGCCAATATAAATACATACATATATATATATATATATATATATATATATATATATATGTGCGCTGTCTGAATTAAGGTCTAAGGAATTAATATTAATATACCCGACTTTGTACAAGTTTCTTACATATCGATCGACCAATATATACGCATACACGTAAGGCAGTATCAAGGATAAAACTTAATTTGTTTATTAGACAATTTATTAATTAATAAACAAACACCAAAGTTGTATATATATATATATATATAGTGTTTCCTAGCTAGCTATGGATAATAGAACAACCGTGTCTAAATATCTCTCTTTGGCTAGCTTTGATCTCAATCCATATACATACATATATATATATATATATATATATATATATATATATATATATCAACAAAGAGTGAAAGAGTAGTACTAGTACCACAAATTAAGATGAATTACCTGAAGATGATCGTTGTTATACCAGTAGTACTTTGCATATCGATGATATATATTAACATAAAGTTCATTTCACTTAGTCCTGCAGCTAATTCGCTGCTGCAGATATATAATGTCGATGATTTTGGAGCTAAAGGTGATGGAATAACTGATGACAGTGAGGTATATTAATTTTATTACGTATACACATGTTCCCAATATATATTATATATTGTTTGTCCTAAGTCACGTAGATATGAGACTTTAAAATTAAAATTTTAATCAGAGACATTGATTCATGCACTTGGGCCGAACATAATGAGGCAAAGCCTAAGTGCACAAATCTTAAAGCTCTGATTAATTATACTAAAAATTGTACGTCATATCAATGTTTGTAGGACGTTAATATGATCATTCATGATCTGAGAATTTGTATATAAATTTATGTCTGTTAGCGTTTTGAACTTAAATATCAATTAGGCATTTAAGGAAGCTTGGGAGACGGCTTGTTCCTCAGAATTGGATCGTGTGGTTCTCTTGGTTCCTGACAGCAAGCAGTATCTTCTCAAACCGATCAAATTCTCAGGTCCTTGCGAATCTCAACATCTCACAGTAAAGGTGAGTATTTGCATGCTGTGGATATTATTATTATTCATGCATTGATCATTCACTTTGTATTACGTACACAAAGTAACGTACTAGTTTGAACTATAAGTTAATTATAATATAATTATTTTATTGCTCATATAATTAAGTAGATCAAAGGGACAATCAAAGCTTCTGAAAATCAATCAGATTACAAAAGACATTGGCTCCTGTTTCAGAAGATTCACAATTTTAGAGTAGAAGGTGGTGGTGCCTTCAATGGCAATGGAAGGATATGGTGGCAAAACTCTTGCAAAGTTAACAAATCTCTTGTACGTATCTACCGAATTCATATCACCTGTCACTTCCCTATCAACTTTTTTTTTTTTTTAAGCTCCCTTTAGAATTGGACATATACTTATTATTTGATATATGAAAAAAAAAAAAACTAAATATTAAACACATGTTAATTCTAATTGGGAACAAGAATGAGAGACAGAGAAACTGACATGAGATGATATCAATTCATATCTATCTACTTATTTAATTTTCTCATATAATCAAATTCTTGATTGCAAAAAAAAATCAGTTTATTGTTCTATTGTTAATGATGCGATATGTATAATTTTTTGTACTCAGATGCATATAAGTAATTAATTTGCTAATAATTAATGTTTCACAGCCTTGCGCTGCGCTCCAAATGTAAGTGCTTTTTTTTTGGAACTTTATTTGTTTATTTCCCCAAGACTATATATATATATATATGACTTAAAAATGAAGTTTAATTTTTTGTGTTTTTGAAATATTAATTTGGTCTTTGAAGGCTGTGGGTTTCATAGGATGCAAAAATTTGAGAGTAGCCAACCTGAAGTTTTGGAATGCACAAAGGATGCATCTAACATTTCGAAAGTGTGTGAATGTGGAAGCTTTAAATCTCACCCTAACTGCACCAGCAGACAGCCCAAATACTGATGGAATTCATGTCACAGCAACACACAACCTTCACATCAACAATTGTCTCATCAGCACTGGTAAAGCAATATATAATAATTCTTTTATATTATAGATGGATGTAATTATCTCTTTAAGTTAATTATTATGTGTTTCTTTTATATATAATTTCTTCCAATATAACAGGCGATGACTGTATCTCCATAGTAAGCATGTCCAAAAATATTCGAGCTACAAATATAACCTGTGGACCAGGTCATGGAATAAGGTGGAACATTTCATGTGGGAATTTATAATTATAAATAATTAATATATTATATAGTTTTATATTACAAATAGCTTGCTTATTAAACAAGTCAATATATATATATATATATATATGTATATATATGTATATGTGTATATATGATGCAGCATTGGAAGCTTGGGAGCTAGAAATAAAGAAGATAAGGTCTCCAATGTGTTTGTGAATGGAGCAATATTTTCAGGAACCACTAATGGAGTAAGAATAAAAACTTGGCAGGTAAAATAAAATGACTTGCAGAAGAAAACTTTCAAATTTCCAAAAAATAATAAATAAATGAATAAATAAAATTTGGCATTTGCATAAATATTTAACAATTTAATTTAGCTGCATCATATAAAATTAATTAAAAATAAATTAAATGTTTGATTACGATTATACATGCACGCAGGGAGGATCTGGATATGCAAAAAACATCAGATTTGAGAATATCAGAATGAGAAATGTGAGAAATCCAATAATCATAGATCAACATTACTGTGACCAGAAAGAACCATGCCAAGAACAGGTAAATTAATCATAATCCCACTAATTTATATGGATGTTTTTCGTTAATTTTTAATTTGACATTTAATTAATCTCCTTTTTATTTTTCTATATTAAAATATATTAGTACATAATTGTAAAATAACACTTTGGAATATAACATATTTCAAAAGAGTGTCTTATATATATATATATATATATATATATATATATATATATATATATATATATCTATTTTATTTCACTTTTACGAACAAAAGGTTTTGATTCACTTATGCAATAATTTTTTTTTTGAATAATTTTAACCATATTTAAAGTCCATTTGTATAAATCATTTTTTTCATCAGTATAAATTATAACAACTCATTGAAATGCTGTAGACCTATAAAAGTAATCAATATAGCAAAACTTTAAGGTTTTGTTTGGTATGAAGGAGGAGCAGGGAGAAGGATGAAGTGGGGTGAGGAGAGAGAGATCGAATGAGTGAGTGGGGTGAGGAGAGAGAGATCGAATGAGTGAGTGAATTGTATAAATTTTTCATGTTGTTTAGTATGATGTGAAGGAATAAAAGTATAAAATATTAAAATGTAATTAAAAATTTATTAGTTAGTTATAAATATTTTCCCTTCTCTAGTCCTTCCAATATTGGAGGGAGTATTTTTTATGAATTTGGATGGATTTGTCATCCATCATCAAACTCACTTTCTCCATCAATCTCTCCTATCAAATAACTATCATTCTTCAAATCTCTCCACCACTCCCTCATTTTTTTCAATCTCTCCACTAATACCTCCTATTAAATAAAGGCTAAAAAAATTATTTATTTATTATAATTCTATTTTAATATATTTATATATATATATATATATATTTTTGTAAAAAGAGAAATTTCAAAATTAAGTTTAGAAAATTAAAAGTCTACATGAGGCCTCTAATTTTATCCTGTAGGTGTCAGCAGTGCAAATAAGGGATGTGGTGTACAGTAACATAAAAGGAACTAGTAATACGAAGGTGGCTTTGAGATTCGACTGCAGCAGCCACTTTCCATGTCAGGGATTTTGTTGCAAGATATAAATTTAGAACCTCATCGGGACCATAAAGCTATTAAAAAACGACCACTTAAATCTTCATGTATCAATGTTACAGTGAAGAAAAATCGGAGAATTTCTCCAAATTGCCCTTAACAAGGAGAATTTATAGTTAACTCTTAATTTTTCTTTAATATTATTATTGTATTTAGAAAAAAAAATACTCCAAAATATGATATATTATTATTAATAAGTTTAAGTTAATTTATAATAATTTTATAGTAAAAAAAGTCAATTTTAATATCTATCCATATTTTATAATTTACTTAAGTTAGACTTTGATGCAAATTTTTGAACTAAAGCCATCAAAGACATCCAAGGAATTAGGAAAGTAAGAGAAGGATTAAATTAATAATTGAGGAATTAAGACAGCCTAATCCATATCCTAAACTTCATTTATACCATAAGTAGTTAATATTTACTTTAATTTGTATTTGCTATATTAATCCCCCACCAGTTATTGGAAACTTTCATGGTCAGATATTCTAATAGGAACCAATGCAGATTAAGAAGTACGCCAACCCATTTCCTGATTTTAATGCCTTAGAAAAAACACACACACATACGTACAACAAAAGAGTGGTTGGCAAAACTTAATAAAAAAAAGGCATCATTTTATTAGTATAATGGAAGAGATTCTGATCCCAAAATTTTCTGACCACATTTTGTTTTATATAAGAAAAACAAGATCTTAAAAGATTTTATACATTCAAGGTGGCCAAGTATGCTTCATAGGAATGGCAAAGAAAAAAATATGTATGGTCACTTGTAGGTACTTGATCATATAAAATGGTATATTAACCATGCATGGTACTATATATAAAGAAGAGGTTTTGGTTAGAAAGAGTATTTTGAGATGATATGGGCGTTGTCTTTGTGCCCATTTGAAGAGTACGAGAACCCTACAGCATTTTATAAAAGCTGAAAAAAAGGAAAAGAATATTTATTTTTTATGAAATAAAAGTGTTTGGGTATGCAAATTATCAGTAGATAAATCACTTAAAAAATAAAATCTATTTGGTATTCTGTTAATATAGTTCTATGGGAGTTAATAGGTCCGAATAAAAAAAAATTTAATGTGCAAATTATTAATTAATAAATCAGAATGGAATCTATTTGTTGTTTTATTTATATAATTATATGAGAGTCTAAAATAATAAATTTAAATTTTTAATAATTTCTTTTCATTTAATACCTAACAAAACTGAATCTATATGAAATTATTAAAATTCAAACCTTAATTTTCATAGGTAAATATGAGGACTCTATCAGATTTGATATACTTTTAACATGTTTATGAAACTCTTTTGTCTTTCAAATCATGCTACGCCGAAGTACTTGAGAAATTATAATGTGTACTTGATGAGAGTTGAATTGATTGAAGGGCCAGCACGACTATGCGGGGCTTGATTGAGGTTTGGGCCTTTGGGCTAAGGTGTATATGAGTGGAGTAGATTGTCAAAATGTAAAGCCTTTAAACTTTGGAACCCATCAAGATTGTGTGCGACTTTTGAGAGAGATTTGAGGACCAGTGACTAGTTTGGGAAGTAGAGAAGGCAACAAAATGATGAAAGAGAGGTCCTATGGACACAAAAGGAAAGATAATGGGTAGGGGGTATTACTATAATTCAACAAAAAGAATCATAAATAGTTAAAAATGTGGATGAGGTAGAGAGAGAGAGAGAGTTGAGAGATAAAAAGGAAGATAAAAGGAGGAGAGAAGGATTATGGGCAATTGTTGGGGTCTTCTCCAACAAGAAGTACTTGTTTAATCAGACAATATGTGCTTGATATAAAAGTTGTATTGGTTTCAAAAGCAGAGTGGTGTCTTCTGCTTCCTTCTATAACACTATCCCACTTGTAATTGTATTATCCTTCTCAACATTTTCCTTCTTTCTTCTCTCTCTCTCCCTATCTTCTTGAGGGAGAATATGGAAGGAGAAGAAGAGGAAGTGATACCTACAACAAATGAACAGACAGGAAGGTTTAAAAGAATATGTGTATTCTGTGGTAGCAGAGCAGGTTACAAGTCTGCATTCAGTGATGCAGCTCTTGAGCTCGGTAAACTAATGGTAATCCAAACCTGTTGGAGAGGCAGAACATTAATGTTTCTTATTCTTTGGATGCCTTTTGCTTGTTACATGATTAATTCTTTATTTTGTTTATCAGGTTGAGAAAAAGATTCATTTGGTTTATGGTGGAGGAAGCATAGGTCTTATGGGTTTGATCTCTCGGACTGTTTTTAATGGAGGTTGTCATGTTCTTGGGTAAACCTTTTCATAAACATACAATGATGGCTTATCTTTCTCTTAGATTTTGATTTTTGATTTTGATTTTTTTTTTTCTTGTGCGTATAGAGTGATTCCAAAAGCTCTTTTACCTCATGAGGTATACTTTTCTAGCTCTCATCCAAACTGGTTTTGTAGTTTCAAAGATGTGCAAATTGATCAAACTCAATTTGCAGATATCAGGAGAGACCATTGGACAATTGATAACAGTTGCAGACATGCACCAAAGGAAGTCAGAAATGGCCAAACACGCCGATGCGTTCATTGCGCTGCCTGGTATATATATAATTCACCAGAAACAACAACCATTGCTTTTCAACTTTTCTAGATTTATCCATTGTCAACTTGTTTAATCATATTATGATCTTTAAGGTGGCTACGGAACCATGGAAGAGTTGTTAGAGATGATAACATGGTCCCAACTAGGAATTCATGACAAACCAGTAAGATTGAGATCTTACTCATCACTTGCTATCTTTTCTCTTTCTTAATTTGGCCTTTGGAATTTTCATTAGGGTGGTGCTTATTGTTTTCAAGTAAATAATAGATATATGAATTTTTTGAAAACCAGGTGGGGTTGTTGAATGTAGAAGGGTATTACAACAGCTTGCTGGCCTTGTTTGATAAAGGGGTTGATGAAGGTTTCATTGACAATTCTGCAAGACAAATTCTGGTTATAGCAAACACAGCACAAGATCTTCTCAAAAAAATGGAGGTACCAAATATTAAAAATATTATAAATTAGGTTTTGTTTAGTGAATTATTGGAGAAGAAGATGACCAAAGAAAGTTCCAGGGAATGATTTGTTATGTTATTTGATTGGTATGTTGCAGGAGTATGCTCCTGTACATGACAAGGTTGCACCAAGACAAAGTTGGGAAGTGGACCAATTATTAGAGTCTACTCCAAGTGGGGAAACCCAAAGATCTTAGATCTCAATCATCCATTTATATATAAAATTATATAGATATGTATATGTATGTATGCTTACATAATATTAACTTATAGCTGGTGTAAGTTCCATGTTTATCAAAAAGAAAAAAGACTGCAAAAGATGACCAAATCTCTCTCTCTCTCTCTATTGTGGGGAAAATTATGAAGGTCCTAATCACTCATTATAATTTTCATGATAGCATGGATGATGTAGTTCTATTAAAACCCAATTGAATATTTAAAAGAAGTCTTGAATAATATTTTCTTAAGTCTCTCTCTAACCCACAGAGGCCAAAGACACTAAAAAAAAAAAAGCATACAAATTTGATTGAGGGCAAAAGTGGGGTTGGGCAAAAAAAGAGGAGAGAGATTTATGGTTGTTCGGGTTGGGCAAAAAAGTGAAGAGAGAGATTTATGGTTGTTCTTTTGGGGGATTTGTCCATTGATTTTGTATTTGTGGGGAAAATTTGTTTATTAGATTCTGATGTGTGCTCATAGGTGATTTTGGATTTTTGCTCGATTGTTCATTGAGCCTCTTTGGACATAGACCCCACAAGAAATTGACACAATTGTTTCTTTCTGCCTCTTCAACTCTGATTAAAGTTAATTAATTGTAATTAAGAGGGCAGTGTTATCCTACTTGAGAGTGCAGTCAAACACCATTTTGGTCCCCCATAATTCTCTCACAAGTGATGATGGAAAAAACGAAACACAGAAGTGGTCAAGTTCATGATCACCACAGGATCTTGGAAGCCTTTTAACATTTTCAATTTTAATTCACCAAAAAAGCAATCTCAACCAATAACTCTTCCTACCCTCTTTCATTTCCATGCTTTATTAGAAAAAAAAAAATTGTGAAAAAGAAATTGCCATGGTGGCACAGAAACTAGATCTACCACAATAAGATGTTATTAAATACCAGAGAGAAATATGAAGTGGTGGTAGCAGGGAATGGAAGAAGAATAAAGAAAGCCTATATTCCTACATTATTGCTGAGACAGATTGCATGAAGTCACACCAATCATGACTCATTCGCATAGGCTTTTGGGGGTACCTCAATTTTGAGTCTCTGCAATAATTTCACTAATTATGATTCTGATTCTGAGTGATCTGAATATTGGGATGAAATAGCTAGTCCCAGTTCAAGAACAGCTCCAACATCACAGTCCTGTTTCTTAGCCTGCATTAATTGCAGCTCTTACTGACATGAAAGGGTCAAGTTTCTTTCATATTAATATTATTTTCTACCAAATGATTGGTTGGCACTACATTCGTATTAGAATATAAACCAGTGAACTTGGCAATTTAAGCCAGTTTGTCCCCTTTCACTT
This sequence comes from Rhamnella rubrinervis, assembly GCA_007844105.2. NCBI lineage: Eukaryota > Viridiplantae > Streptophyta > Magnoliopsida > Rosales > Rhamnaceae > Rhamnella > Rhamnella rubrinervis. Next base: position 13,075,691 of record CM017585.2, read on the forward strand.
AGCCAACAAACGCTATTTTTTAATTAAAAAGAATACACCCAACAAAGAAATCTCTCCTTTCTATGTTCAACAAGTCCATTCTAGCAACCAAATGGTCTAATTGTCAACACCTATAACGTACAATAACATATTCTAAAAGTGGGAAGACCCTTTGACAGTTTGATTAATTTAAACTGTAAATTTACGTTTGCTGTAATTAAGTCATAGTGTAATCCATAATCAAAGAAGCACCTGAAAGAAGAATTAGTATGGCATGCGTTGTTGCCCAAAGAGTGGAAGGGAGCTTCCAGAAGGTCATTAACACAGATAAACAGAGAAAGAATGAAGGTTTTCATAAATGAGACATGGAAAATGCACAATATTGTCTGTGAGGCTGCAAGTTTCCTGGAAAGATAAGAGCTCTACAGGGATGAATCTCATTCAGTCAGATACAAAGTATCTATAGGCTGTACATGTACCTTTGGTAATGAACAAATGCCTACTAATATCAACATGTAGGCTATAACTAAAACAAAGTTGGGCACAAGAAGTTCATCAGAGTGTAAATTTCAAGTAGAAGTTGACATACATAAATCATATCAACCATTTTCTACTGCCAAATATTCATCATTTGATAAAGCCTGAGATGAAGTTTCAGAAATGTCCATGTCTGAAATGATATCATAACAAGAAGACAGAAAAGAAAAATGAAATTTTGACGCACCTATAATTAAAAGAAAGAAAAAAGAGTGTAAGCTATGACTTAAAAGCATTAATAATTAAAACTACGAAAATAAATGTGAAGGTCGAGAAAGGTAGGACCACGCCCATCATTTTGGTGCAGAAATTATTCAATCAGTAGTCAAACCTTCTACATTTATGCATAAAGCATAATCATGTGCAACTCCAAAAGCCAAAAATTATTCTCAAACATTACGTTGCTCATGAAACACGCTATAAGTTTCATTTTGTTTTCCTCGTTGTGTCAAAAGTCAAATTTTAACCATAATCATAGTCCTTTACGTAGATAATTGTTGTTTGCTAAAAAGAAAGAATTGTTAACCTCACCGTAATTACCAACTGCATGTTCTGTAACATAACTGCAGTATCTAATTCTTGTGACATTTGTTTGCGATGTACATAACAATATCAGCGACATTGTATGGTATTAAAAGAAATAAGATAAAGACACAAAAACTTTAGAGAAAAACCACAAAGATAAAGAAGAAAACCATTGTAGTTACTTTGGACTGTTTGAAGCGTAATAATTAAAAACAACTATTTCTTGTCTAGACCGAGATGTATGTACAACACGGTTTTAAGTAAAAAAAGAGACGCTTTTCAAATGAGGCTTACGGTCGACGATTCATGGCTGCTGCATACATTACGATGCAGGGCCAGCACAGTTTCATCCTCCATGCTCAAAGGTTCTTGTAGACTACAGTAGTCAAGACCCACAGAGAATTTGTCAATAGCAGCAGGACCAACAGATTCCCCATCTTCCACAAAAATTAAGCTACCATGCTCACCACTTGGAGACACGTCTACACTTTCCTCGCCAACACTGGATTCAGATTTAGATTTTGGCAGGTCGGATAAAAGAGCTTCAAGGGGAATGTAACCAGTGCAACTATCCTGAGAAGCAAATTTCACATCCAGGACTGGAACTTCAAAATCCACCACAGAAGTGGCTCCTGAAAATTCAAACATGTTCTGCAAAATGTCTCTGTCAGATCCCTCTTCTGTAACTTCAGCTGCAGCTGTTGAATCTGTGCTTGCAGTTACATCTTCCTGAATAGTATTAGAGTCAATATCAGTCTGGTTTATAAGGATTTGGTTTTGAATATAAGTTTCACCAGGGACCGTAATGTTTCTTAATTCACTGCTAACTTCTTCATTCTCAGTCTCTTCAGTACCAACCATGCCACGATGGGTTTGAATTCGATCATTGTTATTGTTAACAAGACTGCCCCATGGTTCATCAATTACACCTCCCTCATATGGTAGGCATTGTCCATCAACTCCAGCTATTCTATCAGAATTTTCACGATTAAGACATCTTATCCCAATTCCTTCACTCTCTAAGAAAGAAAGATTGAGTGCATTTGAAGGTGGTGAATCATCTGTGCTCTCTGTTCCATCAGTGCTTATTTCACATTGAACTTTCAGTGAAAATCTTTTGCCAACTTTACCGTCGTCTTCATTAGAAACCTCAGGAGTTTCAACTGAAAGACTTTGAGCATAATTCTCTGACTGTATTGAAACTGAAGATACAAAACCAGCTAGTGCAGATGCTAAAGCATCATCAATCGTCAATGCCTGCCTTGGTTTTTCCACAAAGGAATCCATTGCTCCATTGGATGCATTATTTTCTTCCTCATCATCACAATTTGAAAACTCAGGAGCCGTAATAACAAGACTAGGGAGCCAATCAGTAGCCTTTACAGAATCAGACATATCATCAGCTGGTGTAGATAGAGTATCTGAATGAACATCCTTGTTATTGGATCCAAATTCCTCATTATCCCCCTCCTTCTTATTGGATTCAAATTCCTCATAATGGGGATAATCGCCTCCACCATTACAAAAAGAGGTGGAATCAGATTCAATGCAAGAAAAATTAGGAGCACAAAACCTTGAGCATGATGAAAATCCAGAATTCTTTGGTTTGTTGGTGAGTACTTCAAGTTGCTGTTCTACCCTTTGGAGCCGAGCCTCGATGCTATTTATGGGCTTTAACAAGTTCTCTTCCAACCTTATACATATGTCCTCTATTCTTCCCATTCGAGAAAAAAGCTGGTCCAAGGATCTTTCAACATGGTTGTTTGGGAGGTAATCAGGCTGGCTAAGAGTAACCTGTGAGGGGTTCTGTAATTGTGCTGTACCTACACTTGCTCTATTGAAGTCCTGAAACATTACTTCTTGATGACCAGAGATGCTGGGCTTCTCTTCCTGCTGAACTTTAGCTGTAACAGTTGTAGAATCAGATACATAGGGCTTTTCTTGCTGTTGAACTTCAGTTGCAATAGTTGTAGAACCAGTGGCCTCTGACCCAACACCCTGCAAGTTCTGTTTTTTCAAGGCATCAGAAGTTTGTTTATCTTGTGACTGTGTGGCACCCTTGGTCTTAGATAATTGTAGAAGGGTAGGCAATAGCATGGTCATAAGAGAACTTCCAGCCGAGTTTTCCACCTGACCCACTTGATTTTCTGAGTCACTTGAATCAACAGGGTCAGCAAACACATAGATCTCATCCACATAAACTCTTTCTTTACTCTGAAGTGAGAGTAGACGAAGTGTAAGGGATACAGAAGGATTTGCATCACTAATCTGTGCCGTAGCCTCGTAAAAATCCTGAAAAAGTTTTGCAATCAGCAAACAAAACAACATCAATATAGTTTCGGTACCCCCCATGTTTTTAGTAACCCCGTGTTTTAGACCTTTAGAATTCTAGTACTTAAGCCTCTTTTCTAACTGACATTTCACATTTTATTATTTCCCCTGAATTTCCAATATCTCATTATCATCAAATCTACTTACCCTCTATTCTCTCTGTATTCAGGGAGGGTGGTGAAACAAATTAGTTCAGGCACAAGACTAAGACGAAAAAGAAATCAATGGAAAAAATTCAAATATAAACAGAAGCAAATTCAAAAACATGCATCAAAATTGGAATACAAGTGATCACCAAAGGGTTTTAAACCTAATAATGAGATCCTCTAGATTTCAAGAAATGAGCATAGATATTCACCAAAGAACGACCAAACTAAACTACATTCTGATACTTCTAATGCAAACTAGTTTTGCAATGAGAACAATGTGCTTCCTTAAAACTTCTCAAATATTCATTTTCTTTTTTCTGTTGGAAAAGGAAGCCCAAGTAAAAACCATACGAGCCCCAGTGATACACACCATAAGACGACGGGAAGCTATTAAAACAGTAGACAGGAGAGCAGAAGAACATTTATTCAGATTAACACACATGGAGAATTATGCAAAATACCTGTGTGCTTCTTTCTTGAGCCGAACAGAACTTCAATGGCGAAGAATTTTCCTTGTTAGCAAGCACAGAAGTATTTGGGACTTTTACTTCAACCCAGTCATCTTCGCTGGTGCTCAGGTTACTTTCAGTTCTTGAACTTTCTTTGTATAGATTGTTCTCAGACCCCTTTGAACATGCAGAAGGAACTTCCTCATTATCAGTTGTATGAAGCACTTGTTCATCTCTAGCAGCAACGCCACAGCGAACAGTGCAGAGATACTCATTGCCACTTTGAAAACTAGGTGCATAATATATCTCATAGACTCGAGCAGTGCTTCGAACATAAATCTGCTGGACCTCATATTTTTGCGTGAAATTCACTGCAGTACAAAAAGTTCAAAGGTCATTAGCAAGAAGACTAATAAGATTCAATGGAAGGGTTATGGAAATCCTCTTCAAACTTCAGAAGTGAAAAATAATTGAAAATTCTGGGCTTTGATGCATTTAGTTTAAAGTAAGGATATTGTCCTATGAACCAGTTTTTCTAACTTGTGTCCATCAATTTCCCAATGATATCCATATATTCTCACAAAGGTTTAACACTCAAAGAATTTTATTTTTTTTTTCTTTTTATGCGCATGCAAAAAATATAAATTATCATATCCCTCACAATTTTCTCTTGTACTTTGTTTTTCCCCCTTTAGGGTTCATAAACACCTCAATTATGAGATTCCATGAAATAGATAAACACATTGAACAAGAACAGTGTTAGAAAATATATATATATATATATATATATATATATATATATATATATATATATATGCACTAAAATCAACAATCCTCGTTTTCTAATTTCAATTACCCAAAACGGTCTTAATTTCCTCACCCTATCCTTCCTTTCGTTTTTCTCAGAATCCAAAAAGAGGATAACAAAACTCAAACTTTGACAACCATTATTTCAATTTCACCCAAACCGTAGAAAAGTACTAAAACCTACATGTGATCTCACAAGGCGCTGAATCCGGTACAGGTGGTTGGAGAACAAGAGGGGTTTTGATCGTGGAATTGAGGTCGTTGCTCTTATCATCGTCATCTTCGATCGGAGAAGTAGAGGACTCGAAAGTGAGGGAGTCTAATAGATTTCCAGAGGCGATGGTCCAGCTCGTTGCGCAGCTCCATGAATTGGTATTCAGAGTGTCGCCGTTGCTCTCTGATTCCATTCTTGGTCTCTTCGCTCTCTGATAGCTTCTACTTAGAAAACACAGTCCACCAAAAAAACAAAAAATTCAAAGCTTTAATAAGAATTTTTATTTTTGTGGATATCTTCTTGGACTTCATATAAGCTTCTGAAACGCACGTGTGCACTGAGCTGTTCGTTGCTAAATCGAACATCTATTTAATAATGACAAAAGTAATTATGTTTCAAATTTTATTATTATTTTTTTATTTTCTTTATTTTATGCTTTTCTGCCGCCACACACTCCCTTAAGTTTGCCACGTGTAGAATATTCCTAAAAATTCGATTTAAGATTTTTTTTTTTTAATTTTTTGACTAATTTTAAATTAGATAAATTAAGAAGAAATCTTCAAATGCAAGAAACCGACCTACTCGTATATTATCCTTCTACATAGTTTATAGATAGCAGTAGGATGTTTCGTACCAGTTCACATATTTTTTTTTAATATATAGAATTCTATCACCTCAGTTGTGTCCAAATTTTTCAAAAGTAAAATATTATATTACATGTAAAGAATGTAAAGAAGAAGGAAGTTGATCGATAATTAATAATCATGGAAATGTAATGTGAATATGCATACAAGATCTACCAAAATACATTAATCATGGTTGTTTGAAATAAAATGCAATTGAACAAACTTGTTATATTACAAGTTCATACTTAGATTACAACATTGTGCATTGCAATTTGCACCCTCCTTCTCTCTCTCTCTCTCTCTCAGTTGCGGCAGATCTTAGCAGTTGGCATGGTCACACAAACAGGAGCATAGGCTTTCTTGGCTTCCGGAGTCCCTGGTTTTGGCTCAGCCAAAGCAATCCCGGCTGCAGAGTAAATGGCGGCAGCAGCTGCAGCAAACATCATGTCCCTCCTTCCATTGTTGGAGGACTCTTTCTTGGTCTCAGAATTCAACTTCACCTTCTCCCCTTCTGCTGCTGCTGCAGCCTTGGCCACCAACAATCCTCGACCGCTGCTGTTGATCGGAGACCGGCTGGCGAGGGTTGCACCACCGATGAACGAGGCTGTCATGGTGACTGAGGCCATTGCTGCAAGGTGTTTGATTGTGTGCACTCCTGGACTGTTTCTTGACTCACCAGCCTATTTCCTTGCTGTTGAAACTAGTTAAATGAAGCATGGGCAACACAATTTGGAGGGAGATAGACACCCTTGGGGCCACTCATTATCTTATCCCATATAAAAAAATGCTTTAACCAATGTGTTATTGCCACGTTGCATGTGATAATCTTCGTCCGAATTAGTGGCCTTGAGACCTCCAAATGGTTCTCAGCTCAATCTGCTTTATTTCATTTGAAACCAGAGAATGCATATGAAGATTTAAACAATATTTTGAAAGGAAACTAAAATCCCAAGTTCACTTCTTTCTTTCTTTTTTTCTTAATGTATTTTGGTTATAGAAGAACATTTGACATGATTATCAATTAATATGAACTCAGTAGTACAAATTGCCACATGGCCAAGATCAGGTCATGTTACAAAAAAATGATGACGAATACAAGTAAAACTTGGAAACCAAGTATAGCTATTGAAGGTTAGATGGTTTTGCACTTGGAAACCTCAAGTATAGCTATTGAAAGTTAGAGGGTTTTGAAATTTAAGTAATACAAATTATGCATATAGTACGTCTGGTTCACTTGCTTCGTATCGAGGAGGCAGCAAACTATGTATATTAGCAAAACGATCATCAGATGCTGAAGGCAGCTCTCCAATAGGTGAATCCAAGACGGAGTCAGGAATTGCCACAAGCGTTTCATCAAAGAATGATTTGACAGTCTGCAAAAGGGGTTCAAAAGCTATCTGAGAAACTTTCAGAGAATGTAATAGTAACATGGAACAAGTAGATGACGCTATTAGTCAAAGGAAGAATCAACTACGAGAGAAACATTTGCAAATTTTGTTTGGTCACCAGAACTTTCCAGGTCCGTATTTCTGGTAACTTCATTGGAACAAGATTAAATATTAAAATCCTCATTACCGTGCAAGTTTGGAAAGCTGCATCAGCTTTTCGCTTCCACAGACTATTCCCAGGTTCTGAGTAAAAAAAGCCAAGTAAAGGCTGCAGTAGAATTAGAAAATTGATTGAGTTAGCAACGGTTATGTCTATCGGTATTGGACACATATAATTGTAGAGTGCAACAAAAAAAAATGCAGAATAGAAAAGGATTACATAAAAAATCTTATTGGAGAGAGAGATATTTGTTTAAGGAGTAACCCAATTAAACCACTTCTTGTTACCAACCTTTATAACATCCCGGATGTTTGGTCTACGTCCATATTTTCCCAGGACAGAATCCCCATATACTTGATACTCCTCAATGATCTTTAGGGAAAAATGAAAGTAAATGTTAACTGAGAATAAAGCTAATAGTTGAGAAAAATCACACATGCACCCATTTAACAGCTAAGTTTGTTACTTAACCTGACGACGTGTGATACCACTGCTTGGTGCACCATAAACTGCAGTATCAACATGTCCCAAAATCTTCCAAGGGCTGTTGCAAAACAAAGGGTTAACAAATTGGGATGGACAAAAAGAAAAAAAAAAACAAATAATGTATAAATTGTAGTACGTACTTACTATATGCAGCACGTCCAACCATTACACCATGAGCTCCCGCCCTTCTAGCCATGTTAACCTATAATGTAAAAAATTTCATAGAGATATATATAAAATAATATGAATCAGATGAAAACGAAATGGAAAAACATTTATATATCAAATAAGCAAAACAAACTGAAGAAAATGCCTAAGCTTTAATGTAATGCAAGAATTCCCAAATAATTCAGAAAATAGAATTTGATGCCAAAAAATAACTCAGTACAGTAACCAGCTCAGAATTACAAAAGCCACAGTATACACATGTATTTTTACATTTCTAAGCACCATCAATCATAACTTCAAAATTGAAGAATTCAGCTTCAACCTATAGTCTAATATACATTTTCAATTCTGGAAATCTAATATAACATTGGTGGAAAAAGGTTCACCTCATTAATGCTGTTTATGCCCCCATTTATTGTAAATCTTAAGTCTGGAAAGTCACGTAGAAGGGCGTAAAAATACTCATATCTGCAATGAAGTACGGTACCATCAACCATGAAAGTGGCACATAAATTAGTGAGCTAGAGGAGTTTAGTTGTTAATCTAAGCATTTTCAGAATGAAGTTCCAATTTGAGCTAGACGTAAAGAATTTTAATTGTCAATCTTCATTTATATTGAATCTTAAGCTTATCAACCAAATTGAAAATAAGAATACATACTTCAGAGGTGGAATACTTCGATTTTCAGCTGGACTTATGCCATTGAGAAGTGCCTTTCGTGAATGTATTATAAAATGCCTGGTTGGTGATAGAGAAGATACCTTGTAAATAAAATCACCTGAAACCAGATGTGAAAGAGGCATGATAAAGTCAGGAAATTGTAGTTAAAAAAATAAAAAAAATCAGCATCTAATATGTACATAGGCTCTGTCCTTAGGTCATATAGAGCAGATAATTTGGAAGCAAAGCCGACCAAGCCATAAAACCCACGTATAACACTAATGTCCATTTCTTATTAAACAGTTGCTCCACATAATTTCTTTAGGAAAAAATGCAGGAACATTAGGAAGTCAGAAATAATACAGAGTGCTAATTTACTAATATAATAGAAAAAAAAATTCAGAAAAGGACCTTACAAAGCTCATTATATGAATCATGATCATCAACACCGATTCGACATTTAACACTGACAGGGACATCTGTGTTGGCAGCAATCACAGACATGGCCTCAGCAACAAACTTTCCTTGCAAAAACGAAATGTCTATATCAGAGCACATTGACAAAGAACATTGATTTTTAATATTTCTGCACCTAACATTATTATCAAAACAGTTGTCAAACCTTTGGATCAAGCATTAGACGAACACCAAAGCACCCATGTCCAGCAACTTTTGGACTTGGACATCCACAACTGGTAGGCAATAATAGGTTTCAGTTCAATAATGAAAAGAAAATGGCACCAGAGGAGCCCAAGGGACAATTAAGAGGAAAGGAAGAGTACAAACTTAAAGTTAATTTCATCATAGCAGTAAGGATTCGCTAGTTCAGTTGCTTTTGCCAAGTTTTCCAAATTATTCCCACCAATTTGAAGAACAACAGGATGTTGCTCTGGAGTGTATGCCAAGAATCTGTCCTGAAGCAATATAAATAAAAATTAAAAAGATGAGTGGTTCTCAAAACAACCCAATCAAATTCATTAATATAAAATTGGAACAATGCCACCGATTTAAGGAATACTGGATATTAGTGCTAGTTAAAAATCTTATGTTATTTAACAGTAGCAAATAATAATTCTTCAAGTTTTAGAAAACATCATAGTTTACAAACTGACCAGATTTCCCTCTTGATAGACAATTGTTTCAGCTGCAAGCATTTCTGTGTAGAGCCATGCATGTTTTGATACTAATCGTGCTAGCGTCCTGTAATGAGTGTCAGTCCATTCCATCATAGGAGCAACACTGAGAATAAACCAGTAAAACCCATTCAGGTCAATAGTGCTTAGCAACTCCTTGTGAAGATAAGATTAAAATATGCAAATACCCAGCACCCACCTAAACCAAGGAGGAAGATAGCCTTCAGCAACCATGGCAGCTTTTGTACTCAGTTGATGCTTTCGACTATAAGCAGATATTCTCCTTGCTTTAATCAAATTTCTGTGAAATACCCTTAATGGAAATCTGAAATAACGTTTGAGAGAAAAAGCGTGAACAGGAGTTGCTGAAGTTATTGAAGTATATCTTGCGAACTTCATCTTCCCTCCATGCATATAACAGCTTGCCCCTTGAGGTACCTATCCATTAAAACGACTCCATCAAGGCGACAACATACACTTGTTCATAGAGATGTGAATACTTTGCATCTTATTGTAAAAACTGTTACGTTGATGCTTCTCTCTACACAAATTATTTCAAATCACGAAACCAAAATAATTTTAAAAAACTCCTGAAAATTTCTTCAAAAACTAATTCTACCACAAACAAGCCAAAAGGAGAAAACTTTTCAACCATCACACACAAGCAATGATTTCCATTCAACCAAACAAGCAAAAAAATCAAAAATTGAATGCATACTCCCCAAAGAGTTGACTCTATAAATAATTATAAAAAAAAAAAAACCCAAAATTGAAAAAGAAAAAGAAAACGATAGCAGACCCTTTACTAATTACAAAACAAGCATTCAACTTCATGCCTAAAAAAATAAACAAATACATTTGTATGTGTATGACATTCACTACAAACATAGCATACAAGCAAATGCATGTAGTATGCGTAATTAGTACATATAAGCGAGGATTAGGGTTTACATGGATAGGGAAGAGTTTCGGCAGGAGCTACCGCGGAACTTGACGGCCTTCAGTGTAACGTTGCAGACTTAGGAGCTTGAATTTAGTTCGCGTGCGGCTTTATCCGCTCAAATTGAAGAAGGATAGAGCCAAGGCCGAGTAGGGCATTTACGAAATAATCAAATAAAATAAAAATAAATAAACAAAGAAACAGAAATTGCAATTTTTTTTTTTCAGCGGCAAAATTGATAAAATGAAGAGCAAAGGAGTCTTCTTTAGGCATTTTTGTTTTTACGAAATTGTTTAAAAAACAATAATTGCATTTTGGAAGTTATATGATTTTTCCAAAAATAAAAGATAAAATATCATTCTGTTTGGGCTTTGGGCTTGGGCCTGTCGGATTTTAGGCCAGAAAGCCCATAATCGCCAACGATAATATGTGGCGGATAAATAACTACCATTATCAGTTGCTGCTACTGAAAACAACTTCCATGGCTAGCTTAAGCTTCAATACTACCAGACTCAGAACCCCAACGGTTCAGTCTCATAAACCCATTTCCAGCTTCACCAAACTCACCAAAATCTCATACAGTTGCACCACCAATCACTCTAAAAAATGGCCAAGACTGCACCATTTTCGACCCAATTCTGTGTCCGAAAGCTCGGTTTCGATTGAGCAAGAGGAGGGGGAAATTGATGAAGAAGAAGAAGAAGGTGATGATCCAACTGCCGAGTTGAGCTATCTTGATCCGGAAACTGACCCTGAAAGCATTTCTGAATGGGAAGTGGATTTTTGCTCAAGGCCCATTTTTGATATTAGAGGGAAGAAGGTTTGGGAGCTAGTAGTTTGTGATGATTCTCTATCTTTACAGTACACTAAATACTTTCCGAACAATGTCATCAACAGTGTTACTCTGAAAGATGCTATTTCATCTGTTTGCGATGATTTGGGAGTCCCTTTACCCGATAAAATCCGCTTCTTTAGGTAAATTTTGCATTATTAGTACCTTTATGTTTGTGTGAACTAATTATATATATATATATATATATATATATATATATATATATATAAGCAGAGCTGCTCTCCTAAGCTATGTAGTTCATATATCTTGGGTTACAGTAGGGTAGTAGCTCAGCATATATGAGCTACGGCCCAAAGATCATTTCTCTGTCTATATATATATACACACACACACACCTTACTGACCATGTTTTCGAGAATATTTATATGAATCGTTATGTTTATTGGTGCGTAGGTCACAGATGCAGACCATAATAACAAGAGCGTGTAACGAGCTTGGTATAAAACCTATTCCAAGCAAACGGGTATGTTTCATTTTCAATAGAAAAACAAAGGGATATTGGCTCGAACACACCCCCAATCTATGTTAAGTTTGGCACTTTCCATCCTCAACTTTTTTTTTTGGCATTGAGAACCCTCAACTATATGTTTTGCTGCACGATTGGGATCTTTTATCTTTTTTTCTGTTAAATTTATAACAGATCAATCAGGCATGGGCGATTTTACAAGGAGAACAGGAATCCTTTTAGTGCCAAATATAGTACAGATTAGGGTGTAATGAAGCCAATATATCTAAAAAGAATCCTTTCTTTATGTGCAATTTTCCATAAGAATGATTACATTTAGCTTGTTATACCACAAGCTGTCTGATTATTGGGGATTAGTACATATAACCTGTTTGTTGAGGTTTAATCTTTGAACTGCCTTAGTTCATATGAAGTTTTAGTTTTCCTCTGAGTTTCTACAATACCTTCTTGTCATTTTAATATTTTAATTGTATATTTCAGTGTATTTCACTGCTATTATGGTTGGATGAACGTTATGAGACTGTATATACTCGTCATCCTGGTTTCCAGAAAGGATCTAAGCCACTTCTTGCGTTGGATAACCCTTTCCCAATGGAACTTCCGGAAAATCTTTTTGGGGAGAAATGGGCCTTTGTTCAATTACCTTTGTCAGGTACTGAACTGCCACACCCTTATTTGCCTTGTTATGTTCACAATTACTATGATACAATCTAACTGTTAAAATTACTCTCACTTTTTTGAACCATTTCTCATTAATATTAGACTAATCTTTGGCGTCCTGTATTCAGATGTTCGAAAGGAGGTCTCATCCTTAGAGTCAAGACTCGTATTTGGTGCAAATCTAGATTTGGATCTACTGGGAATTGAAATTGATGACAAGACATTGATTCCGGGACTAGCAGTTGCATCTTCTCGTGCTAAACCACTAGCAGGTGTTGTGTTTACTTTCTCAAATATTATTCATAATGTGACCTCTTTGTTCCTCTCATTCTTCATTCCCTTGACGAGTTGCTAGCGTGCACGAAGCCACGAACAATGACAGCCCTACCAGTTACCATGCCTTTCTTATAGCCTTGATAAACTTGGAAGGTTTTCAATACTTGAGCAGTCTGTTAAGTGCCAGGCAATGTCCTATTTATGCGTGTGTGTGTGTGTTTAACATGGCATTTTTGTGTGCTATGTATATGCAGCTTGGATGAATGGATTGGAAGTCTGCTCGATAGAAGTCGATGCATTGCGAGCTAGCTTGATTCTTTCGGTTGGAATTTCTACAAGATATGTTTATGCTAGATACAAGAAAACTCCTGAAACAACAAATGAAGCTGAAGCTTGGGAAGCTGCCAAGAAGGCTTGCGGAGGCTTACATTTCCTAGCCATCCAGGACGAGTTAGATTCAGATGACTGTGTTGGGTTCTGGCTTCTACTAGATTTGCCACCTCCACCTGTTTAACTTCCAACAATTTCTGAGAAACATATTTGGTCCGAAGATCGATTTTGCGTGCATTTTGCAACCATTTCTTTACAATGACTAGTGGAAAAGCAATTTTAGCTATGTGTCTCAGTAAAAGCCTTTATTTTATGCTTTCAAAAGTCATTTTACAAGTTGAAGGCTTACTTCATTGTTTACAATGAGGAGCAAATTTGGCTCATCTGCCATTGTATACATCTGAAAGCTTTCCTTTCATATTCGGCATGAATGAATATCTAGGGTATACAGTAATCATTTTATAATTCATGATAAAGAAAATCAATTCCTTTAATTTGAAGAGATATGAGATACATTGTTTATATGCAAGCAGTTACCAGTAGCAGCCCAGTCAGCAAGCCGGAAATTTCCCAACAGGCTGTTCTACTCATCCTGTTACAGCTGGTCCTAAACATCAAAGTTCTAACCATCTAATAATGTATATGTTTACAAATGAAGAGCAACAAAAAAAATCAAATACAGCAAAAGCCGGCCATTGGAAATTAACCCTGGTGGGACAGAATGAGTCCCTCAAGGAAAACCTGAGCATCTCCTCGATAATAGCAGAGCAATAAGGACTTAAATTTCTCCCAGGGCCTTGGAAGGGAAGAACTACTAGCATCACTGATACAGAAGAAAGTTTCCAGAGGAGATAATCACTCACGAAAAAAACAGTCCAGCCTTCATGTCCTTGATCTCTTCTGCTTTTGAGATACAAATCGAACCCCTTGCTTCCCAAGTTCCAGAGTTTTTACTTTACCGTCGTCTAAAGTAACAGATAAGGTTGCCGTACCTTCAATTAGGTCAGTGACCACGCCCTTATGCCTGGATAATAAGTTAAAGAAACAAAAGTCAAATACATAAATCCAATCCAACAAAGCTTTTTCATGTAAAAAAAGCCTCCTTGCCTTCTCTTCTGATTGTACTTTAGTTCGTTCAACATAAGCATTAATACATCATTACTAGAGAAATTGAGAAAACTAAAACCAGAGGTTGATCATTCACAACAATGTCTAATAGATAATAGATAAATCATGTCCCTGATATTTCTACTTCAACAGTAAATTTGGATGCCTAAAAATAGCAGAAAAATGAATCAATTTTGAGATGATATTGATCCAGTGCTTCTAGGGGAGAAAAACTGACCATGAATTGTCAGAAGGCTGCTGAACTTCAACTCGCTTTCCAATTGCATCTTTACCCAACTTTTTTAGTATCCAATTAGCATCCAGGATCTCATCCATTAAATTGTCTTGTTGTGATGGTGCAACATCACCTTCTTCCTTCAAGGATATTTTGTCCGCTAACGGTGATGGCCGCTTTCTTTTTGACCTTTGGCCCTTAATAGAACTTTTTTCTTCCTCCTGGAGAGGAGAATTCTGAATTTCAATGCTAGGCTTTTTAAATTTAAACTTCAGCAAAGGTTTGGAATCTTTTGGTAAGGAATGTGAAACAGGTATCTGACCATTGTCATCATTGTTTTCAACCAACATATCGTGTCTGCTTTGTGATTTTTTGCTCGAATACACCTTGTCACTTCTTAAAACAGTGACGTCCCCTACAGACCCAACTGCAGCTGTGCTTCCTTCAATGCTTCTTTTTCCTAATAATGTTTGTGTGTGCTCTGGCATAGCAGTTTCACATGCATCAGCACTTCTCCCTTGGACTGATTTGGGGTTGGAATCAGAACTTCCTGATCTAATTTTTCCCAACTTAATAAAATTCCCTTCTCTTCCAGTAACCTTCAAACCCTTTGATTGGCCAGAGTTATCATTTCTATCTGCAATTAGAAGAAAACCCCAATAAATCACATCAATAATATTAAAAATTATATACATATCAATAACAATGGATGCTTTTAATGACAAGATAACAGAACATTTTCTTTCAATAAGAGGAGCAGAGAAGGAGCCTAATGAAAATACCATCAACATGTTTAGCAGAGTCATCGTGTCTATTCATAACAAACTTTTCACTTGTTCTCCTCCGGCTTGTATCTTCACTACCTGCTCACGAATATGATCCATAGAAGACATAAAGGGAGAGGGTAAGAAAGGGTGAGCAGAGGAGACAGAGCAATAAGACATCTTTTTGCTGAAAAATTAATATGTAAGCAAAATAATGCATCTAAGTTGCAATCAGAAAAAAATGGTACAAATAAAAAACCATTAAAATTGATCGTAGAGAGAAAAATCACTTGAAATATGAGCCCACAAAACTTGTATTCAATGATAATGACTGCCTAACAGTTTACAGTGGCTTAGATATCATCATTGACATTTCTCTTATGAACAAATAAAGCAAGTGAAAAGACAACAAAATATCTTGTTATTAGTCAATTTGTAACTGTTATGGTCCAGATAATAAATAGAAAAACTAGAATAACTAAACTCAGTAAGCTCAATGATTCTGTTATGACATAATAGATAGGACGGATATCCAATTCCTTCAAGTTCTTGAAAGAATAGTGATATGTATCTCCCGTTTTTGTATGACACATCCTGTTTTAATGATAACTCTGAAAATAATAGTCACATTACAGGAAAGTTAAACATCACATAAATGACATACCATTGGATGCCACCAAATCTTGTTCTCTTTGGCCAGTTGAAGCATCAGACCTTGGAGAGTTGGTTACATTTATTTTCCGTGCACCCAAATTTATCACTAGCTTCTTTCCTTTCACAGATTTTGACTTGCCAGTATGCTTACCAGTATCCTCTCCACTATCCAAATCATTAAATTTATTACTCTTAAATTGAACCACTCTGGAAGTCCTATCTTCATCACTCACCATTACCTCTTCAACAAACTTATGCTTCAAAACCCCTGGCTGATTAATAGAGCAAATCTCTTCTGTATGACTCTGACTTCCGGCAATTGGTGAAGAATATGTGTCAGGCACCTCATTTCCATGAGACAGCATCTCATCATTCTTCTCATTACCCAAACTATATCCAAAAGATTGGGTATCATTATGTCCTTCAAAACTTTGGTCCAGTTCTGCTTTACCAACTACTGATCCCTGGTCTACCTTTTTCTTAACATACATTTTACTATAAGACTTCTTTCCATAATCTTTGTTCTTTTTTGGTGACTTATCAACTAGTCCTTTCAGAGATAACTTTAAGGAACGTCCAAACTCGTTCTTTAATACCACAGGACCATTTTCTTCATCATCTGAATATGGAGAAATAGAAAATATCTCCTCTTGAGTAGGCAACCCAGCAGCAGCTCTCAAGCTCGCAATTAGATCTCGATCAGCTTTATCTCTCCTCCTCCAAAGCTCTTTTACTGCATCCTCAAGATCCTTGACCTGGCACATTAAATTTTACGTGTTAGCAAGAGTCAAATGTAACATATTTCAAAGACAGAAAGTTGAAGAGAAAAAAATGAAAAAAAGAGCGAAAACCAATCTAATTTTAGCAGACCTGATAGCACTCTCCACGACATGTGGCACACTTGTACTGAAGATTTCCATCCACTTGAAACTGCAAATACTTCTCATCACTGCAAAATAAATTATTTTAGAAATTAAAATTTTCATAAAGATAAACTAACTCAAATACAATAAAGGTCAAGATAAAGCATACTACATTTTCATCATCTCTTACAAACTCTTAGTAATTATTATCTAATGAGAAAAAATAAAAGAATGAATGAATCTTCAACAAAAAGATTCTGAAGCAGCAAGCGTTAGTTGTATGTGAGCATCACAGAACTAGAATGCACAGTTCCACTTAGATTCATTATCGTTCTATTATATCAAAACATCATACACCATTTTCTCCACAGAAATAACTCTCGGAGAAAATCTTTTATGTAAATCGCTACTTTTGAATTAATATCATACTAAAAACATACCAACAGACTTCCATTTATGATGTTGAACAAAAAATGTGGAAGAATTAAAAGTAATAGATTGGTAATGAAAGAGCGAGGCAGGGAAAACCTTATTCCATCACACTGGCAATGCACCCAGCGCTGGCAAACATCACAGCAAACCATTGGTGTCGATTCTGAATCCCTATAAACCTACAAAGTTTTCCAACAGATGTGGTCAAGACTCAAACGAGAGAGAAAGAAAGAGAATAGGAAATAACAGACTGTAACATGTTTAAGATAAAAGTTTCAGCATTTAAGTTATAAATTCTTATATATTTATTCAAAATCATAACCAATATGATAAAGCATTTAATTGATCATGCAAGTAATAAAAGAAAATAGCCAGAGAAGTAATAATCCTCCAGAAAAGAAGTTGATACCTTCAGACAAACAGGGCAATAATTCCCCTTCACAAACAATCTACCACATGCATCACAACAAGTGTATCCCAGAAACCACCTATCAGTTCAGAAAGCAAATGGTGAATCCATATCCCCATGGCAAAGCACATGCAATGATAAATAATGCCACAAGAATGTGGTCTGCCAATATCAAGAAAATAGGACAGAATACAAAAGATAAATCATATTTCATTATGCTCTATATAAGTTACATCAACTATCAGTCAACCAAAAGAAATTTGAAAATCATCTAACTATTGGTGCACCTTTACATATTCAGATAGAATACCTCACACTTAGGCCATTTCCTGGGACATTGGAGCCACAGCTGTGACACCGCGTATGCTTGGGGCACAAATAAGGTCCAGAACTAACATTCTGTGACATCCATTAACAAATGTAAAAATTTATTTTAAACTCGAAAAAGAAAAAAAAAAGGAGAAGAATATGCAATGCACACCCCACCTTGTGTGATGGATGCTGGCAGTAACAATGGTAAGCACCATCACACCTTTTGCAGAACATAAATTTATTAGGATCTCCAGTTCTTCGACATACCTGAGGAAAGAAAGGTGTAAGAACAGAGAAACATAGAAGTATTAGAAACAAAACAAAGCACGTTAGTCTCTGATCTTCCGTCAAAAAAAAATTGTACTATGGTGAATGCCCCAGGACAACACTTGATGATTCATGTATTAATTGTTGTTAAGCAATGGTGCTTAGCATATAACTTCCAGTAATTTCCACACTTCATCAACAAATGTTTGGAAGAAGTGGCACAACCAACTTTCTCCAAATCCATCAAAATGACACCATGACCCTTTGCCACTACATCTGAGTTTCAAACAACGACCTTGTGCAATACATTATAAACCATTATGGCATCATATCATCCGTGTTACAACCATTGGTTTCAAAAAAGTGTAAAGGAGTGATTTCAACCAACTTCAACATAAGCAGGGAGCATCTTGACAGTTGACTGTGTATGAAAAGTTGCCCCACTATGACCCATTCAGTTCAAAATCATCTGTTAGTAACATGAAGAGTAAGTATCTCTTGTTCAATACTTGCAGTTTGACTATTTTGATCTTCTCTCGATGGAAAAGTAAAGTATCAAGGTTCTATCTACTATCTAGATTATATATCCTTCTGCCAATCTATTTCCACCACACTCTGCTCAACAAATATTTGAAACGAAAAAGGTCTTCTAGGCCAACAACAATGAAAAATATGAAACTTCAAGCATGAATAGAACTAAGAACAAGATTGAACTAGTATCAGATGACTTAATACCTCACAAATTCGGCAAGAGGGGCATGTCCATGAACTCCAATGAAAGAGATCTGAAAACAAGCCCCATCAATGAAAACATTTGAAATTTGTAGTTTGTAAGAAATTATGGATCAATGACTTACCTCTATGTTGAGCCCAATTTTTCAAGCAGTTCCTGTGGTACTTCTTGCCACAACTTTTGCATGAAAGCATCCTCCTTGCTCTCTCGCTCCCTTCATTTTCACCAAAGAAGCATATCCGGCACATCACATTAACATTGGACTGACCCTGGTCTTCTCCCGTAGGACCTGCATCCTGTTTGAAGAGAAAAACAATAGATATTGACAAAGCAGCAAAAGCGGACACAAAGATCCAAAAAAATAAAGAATAAACCTTTAAAGACTAAACTCGTGATATGAACTGATATGGTCTTATCTCAAATGCTAGCAAAAGGTAAAAACTTTAAAAAAAATAACCTCCCAATTTCATACAATCTTAACATTATAACACAAAGCTACAAACTTCCTATAATTCCAAATAATATGCATTCAACTACGAACTAAATTTCAAACCCTAGCTCCACCAAAAGCTCACAATGCAAAAAGTCAAACTCTCAAATGATAGCAAAAGTTAAAAATAAGTCAAACTCTCAAAAGATAGCGAAAGTTAAAAACTTTTAAGAAATAATCTTCCAATATCATACAATCTTAAACGCTACAAAAATGTCTATAATTCCAAATAATATGCATTCAACCACGAACTAAGTTTTAAACCCAATTAAGCTCCCCACAAGCTCACAGTACAAGAAGTCCCAAAAAAACACACAAATTACACGGCTACCATGAAAATAAACATAGAAAGAGTACACGTAAAACGCAAAAAGACAAAAGAATTGAAAGAATCTCACCGCCAAGTCACCCGACTCGAAGCGGCGAGCATAGTCCTCAGCTGCAACCATAGCCGCAGCAGCTCTTCGCTGCAGGGCAGCCCTCTTGTTCTGAGCCGACATAGCCAAGGCAGCCTCCTCGTCAACCCCATCGGCAACCACCGGAACCAGCGGCTGTGGTGGCGGCGGCGGTGGCGCAACCCTCGGAACGGCGACCTGAACCGTCCCCTTCTCCTCTCTAACCCTAATTCCCCAAGGGTCCTTGAGAAATTCCTCGACCCGGCGAACTTCTTCAAGGAAGTCATTGCTGGCCTTAGCGGTCCCAAGTTTCCGCGGAAACCCTAGCGGACAGAAGCAGATTCGGCGACTGCAAAAAAAAAAAAAAAACAACGAAAAAACAAACACACAGAAAGCAAATGACTCTGGGGAAGAAAGCAGAGCGAGTAAAAATAAAGAAACGGGAGGGAAAATAAAGAAAGGCTTAAGAGGCATAGAGGGGGGTACCATGTAATTGGGCAAGCAACGTGAAATGCCATATTGAGGGAGAAGATTTTGATTTGAATTTTTTGTGTTTAGGGATCGCTCGCCAAAAAAAAATAAAATAAAAATAAAATAAAATAAAATAAAAATTTACTTGGAATAAATAAAAATTTTGATTTTTTTATATAAAAATAAAAATAAATATGTAGCTAATGGTTTTATGGTAATACGATGGCCGAGCTTTGTGTTGTAAAGCGTCTAGGGTGAGACACAGGGCGAGAGAGAGAGAGAGATATATAGATAGAGAGAGAGAGAGACAGCGTTTGGGGGGTCTACTTTTAATTTTGACCTTATCGGGTACTCGCTCTGCAAATATTATATACGGTTCAAATGGATTGTACATACGACGTCGTATCTCCCTAGTTCTTGGAGGTTTTTCTTTTTTTCTTTTCTTTAATTAAAGTTTATTTTTCATTGACCCCCCAAAAAAAGAAAAAGTTCATTTTTGGTTTCAAAATCAATAAATTATTCTTTCTACGTCTTAAAACATAAGAATAAATAATAAAATAAAAGTATGTAACTGTAACCAAGCGAGGATTGAGTCATTATTTGACCATGTAATTAATAAGAAATATATATATTTCACATCAACAATTTCATGAATAGATGATAAATACCTTTTTATATTATAAAATAATATATATTATTAGAATAACAAAAACATACAACAAGTAAACAGGTAATTATACGAATAATTGTCTAATAAAAAACTTTCATGAGAAAAGATCGGAAATAATCGTCAAAATTTAGTAAAATTCAGCAATTTTCTAATTCAAATATTTTTTTATTATTATTATCACATAAAACAAGACGTAAAATACGTAATATTATAAGATCAAACATATCTGAATTACAATATAAGATGGGATGAGACCAAATTAATTGTACAACTTTCTATGAAATTGCCTAAAATGTGTTTATTAGACATTACCACTTGCCAGGTTGAGTTTGTCTTATGAAGTAACTCTGTGGGACCTTTTGAGGCCATCAGTTCATCTTATCTCACAAAAAATAATGAACCCGACAGACACAAGATTAAAAAGATACCACTACGAATTAAGATCATATCTAAAACAAAGATTAGGAGGAATATTTGATCTAAAATGTTTACTCTAGTGAATTTCAAGCTCAAATACAGGAGAAAATAAAACTTTTCTTCTATTTTTCTTTTGTCCTCCAACTTGATTGGGATTTATGTACATTGAAGGGCTGGAACAATACCCCAGCAGAAACATAAATTTATCTAATTTTGACAGTATACACATCATGTCAGACAGCAAAAAAGCTACCATCTTCAATTTTCTACCTTTCAGATTGTTGATTTACACTGGTACACCTTTTTCTAACTCTTGAACAATAAGTTAATTTGGCTCACCCTTTTCTGTCTAATCTCAGTGCAGGTCTCTACATCAATCTCTACCAACTAAGATTCTACAAATCCTCTGGTTTCTTTTGTTACAATTGGTATTTCATCAGTTTCTAAACTAAAAACTCACCAGGTTTGGAAAAAATCCTACATAACAGAGAACTCCTCATCAAGCCCATCTAGTTCTCCTTTCATATTGTATTGTTGGATGATCAAAACTGAGGTCATGACTGAGAATTCAGACCCTGAAAGAACATCTCCTATTGGACCCAATTCCGGGCATTGCTGCCAGTCGTTCATTCCGAGTGTTAATACCGAATTCACTCTTCCCCCTCTGCCTACTATAACAAGTGAGTACTGTCCTTCAAATGACTTCAAAGTGGAATATGTCTCAGCTGAATTGGCAAGGTGCTTCTCTAAGTAAGCAACATACCCGCTTGCAACATGTCTTTCATAGAAGTCTGCAAAGCACTCGTTATCAAGATTTGTTTCTTCTTCCTGCTCAGCAGCGCTGATCCTAAGGTTGGTTGTCCTTTTGAATGCATTTTCTGCATTGGCATCCACCAATAATCTAATAACAGAGAGTTTTATTCCAGGATGTCGTGCTACACGACCAGCATAGGCTAGTGCTTCTCTGTCATCTTTGCCACCAATGAAGATGACTGCCACGTTGACAGATCTACCTGATCTTGATATCTTCTCAATCACTCCCAGACCCCTGTCTACGAGAATTCCTACGGAACATGGGGCATTCCTCAGGACCTGTTTCAAATACAAACTATCATGACTGATATGCTCAAATGTGTGATCGAACAGAACAGATTTTAGGGAATGTTAATGAGTTGAGAATGTTGAGCAGTTGTAAGACTCAAAATAAGCAGATAAAGCTCATACTTCTTCTATTATCTCATTCATATGTTATGCGACACATGGTTTACTTAAAGAAAAGCCACTAACTTTCACACTTCATACTCAAGCCTGACATTATCTCTATCACTAGCACTTCATATGTATGCTTGTATAGACAAAACTTGTTCAAGATGAGATTCATGCAGCTTATAATATATATTCTCTGACATGATAAGTGAAATAAGATCACAACTTACTTATAGTATCAAAGAATTTATGATCAGGCTTTAATATAAGATTTGGAGCACAAGTCTAACTAAGAATTTGTGTCACAGAGCAGCCCTAAGTATACAAATATACAATTTGACTAAAGTTGATATTGTAATTGTTCTAACTCTGATTAAGTTGCATGAAGTTTTGAACTAATTCCCTGACGTACTTGGCATATGCCTGACCCAGCAATAGATGTTATTTTAATATATTATAGGGAACTTTCAGCAGGCTGAAAATGTTTACTTTCCATTACCTTCCGGTTCACGTATCTGAAACCAGAATGGCCACCATCCAACGTTCCATCTGCACGCTGGCTCTTGTGAAATGGCAATATGATAAGGGCTATCATCAAGTCTTCTGCCAAAATGCAAATGTCCTGGGACAAGCCATTGAATGGTGAGAGTGCAAGCATTCTTCTTAGTGTGATGCCGTCACCATTCTCCTCTACAAAGGCTTCAACAGCAGCAGTGACTTGAGTTCTCATTTCTGTGACTGCCTTGTCGGTCACAGTCACTGTGTCCACTTCTCCACCTTGCACCAATGTGGCTGCAATGTCATCTGTGAGCTCAATTATATCTGTGACATAGACCATTATACCAGGGTCAGCTGTCCCTCGAGATATCTCCATGATATTAATGCTGCTAGTCAAATTTTGAGGCCCATGAAGACATAGCAGTATCCGGAGTTCATTTGAAGGGTCAAGCAATTGAAGTGCCATTCTGTGAGTAGGTGCTCGTTTCCTTGCACGTTTGATGATTTGGGCAACAACTGATGGCGCATGCACCACAGTGAAAAAGATTACTATTATCATCACAATGCTGGTGGATGTAGATGTTTTTCCAGCCTGCATATCCCAAGTTAGCAATGGGAATAACATTGTTAGTGGTTCCTAAACCAAAGAAGATTTCAACAAGCAAGAAAATGCTGGAAAACTGCTATATTTATTTATAACTGTTACTATCTTTTGTTACAAAGTTCTATGACCAATAACTTGTGGGTCGTTAATTTTCCTAGGAACTAAAACCATCCCCATAGTCTGTCCCATGGAATTGTAAGTTATGAAGCTCATCTTTTACTTCTTTACTGTGATTACCCAAGCTAGTATCCTCTTCCTCTGATGACTTAGAGAAATGGATTTGTGCATCAATGCTAAAGAAAATGAAACCTACTACATTTATCTCAACTCATGGGGACATGAACGAATCCTAAAGTTAGTTATTGTGGTTTATTACCAAAATAAGAATAAAAAATTGAGACTTGGGTAGGGAGAAAATTCACAAAGAAACAGATGAGATCAAGAGACTAACCGTTTTTGCAGCAACAGCCAGGTATATGTGATAATGGCCTTTGGTGGTAAGAAGCATGCCAAGTGCAACAGATTCAGGCCAGTTAAACCCTAACATTGCTCCAGAGAGGACTGTTCCCGCAACTTTTCCAAGCGTTACTATAGTATAAAGTACAAACAGCCTTGCCCAAGTCATAAAGTGGCCAGGTTCAAAGTCTCCTAACCTTGCTTCGTACCCCATCCAGAAGAAAAAAATTGGATAGAAAATGGTGGTTAACAAGTAGTTAATCTTGCTAATCACCCATTTGGACACTCTCCCTTCCCTTGGTAAAAAGATTCCTGCCATGAACGCACTTAGAATGGGCTGTAGCCATATGCTGGTGAGCAACAGCAAATCAAGGTAATGAAAGCAACTGAGAGTACTAGATGAGACCCTTTCATTGGTTTGCCTTCTGGGTTTTCATTGTTGACCCAGTTCATGAAGATAGGTGAAACCTTGGCTGTAAACACTGTCTGGAACAGCAACGCCAAACCCATCCATATGGCTGTTTCAATACGAGTTTCAGACTCATCAGTTGTATCATCGGCACTTTCAACTGGGTAAATTATGTAGCCAAGGGAGATTACAAGTGTCGATACAAAATCAGAGTACATTCCTGCAGCAATGACAAGCCGTCCTATGTCCGACTTGCCTATTTTGAGACTTGTTATCAGACGGGTCAGTACAGGAGACGCTGTGCTGGAAAGAGCCGTAGAGAGGGTAAGGGTGAAGTCAATCTCAAAATCCTTAGAGTAGTTAAGAAATGGGGTTATGCAACCTGCTAATATAAATGTGGAGAGCATTCCAGCATATGCCACTTTAGCATCTTGACTTGGTGCCTTAAACAGAGCGTACGGATCCATTTCTATGCCCAACACAAACATGTAGCACATCATACCAAAATCAATGATGTAACGCAAAGTTTTAGCTGCTGACTCATTTACTTGTTTGTTTATAAACCCCAAGTTTCCAATAAAAGTCCTACCTGCGTACAATCAAAATGATAAGAAACTTGTCCCCCAAGATGCCAATAACCGTTCAATATTGATCAAAAAGGTTTCTTTCACTGGTTAATGCAAAGGCTAAACAAAGTCCAACTGTTAGTTAATGCACCAATTAAATCTCAAAGCTCCAAAGGGAACATAATAGCCTAAACCAGTCTGTGGTCTTAGTCTTGGTGGAAATAATTAACTCTTTATCTACTTGAACTTATGAATGCACTTACAATGTTTCCTTGGCCATGGGCCAAATGAATTATCATTTTGCAATTAAGGTCATATGAAATAATTCGACTTACAAACCCTCCTGGGTAGGAAAATTTTGAAGCTGAAAATCACATTGACATTTGAAAATTTTGATGTATTCAAGATTGAATCATTGTCTCTACAAGCCCATCACAAATTACACTATCTGTGCTGTTGGGGTTCATGGGGTAACCAAAAGGATTTGGATTTGCAAATATATGAGAGAAGGAAGGAAAAAAAACTTACAAAGATATCAGAGGTAATGCGAGGTTGTGAAAATGAGCGTACAGAGTAGTGAAGAGCATTGCAAAGGCCTACCATCATGAAGAAACCCAAGAGACATACAGCTACTTTCTTGAAGAGCTCTGTTAGCCTACCCTTGCAGTCTTCGTTTTTATACAATTTCCCAGCATTTGCAACTTTGTAATCGGATTCTGACATTGTCTTCTTCTTTCTGAATCTCGGTCCTCTGAGTTTCTTGTTCTCGTTGCCCAGATGATCCAATTCTTCACCTTTGCTTTTCCCCAGGTTAGTTAGTGGTTGCCATTGATTTCTTTGTTAATTTGAGGAGAAAATGTAGGAGTGGCACTAGGAGAATAAGCCAAAAGTAGCTTATAATGGTGACTGGCAACACTATAATAACAAAACAAACCAAAAAAAACAAAATTGTTAATTTGAAGAAAATATATTACAAGTTGATAATGTGGTTGAAAATGGTAATTTACCAAAAAAATTAAAAAATTAATTAATTATATTTATCACTTTTATATTTTATGGGATACATTATTACAGTGGTTATATTTTCAATTTAAACAATCATACTTTATTTACACTTTTAATTTAAAAATCTCACATTTATAATTTTCATTATCATCAAATAGGTTCTATGTCTTATTTTATTTTAATTTTTAAATCAATAGGTTATACTATGTTAGAATTCACAAAACCTTTAACTGATAAGTAATATTATATATATATTATATTATAAAAATCATTCAAACAACCTAAATTTTTTGATAAAAAAATTTAATAAAATGATTTATTTGACACACTATATAAGATTAAATTTATTTAAATTAAAAATATAAAAACTATACTATTAACTTACCCACTAAAGTATAAGACTGAGATTATTTAAATTAAAAATATAAAGACCTAAATGTTAAAAAATATATATATATATGTTTATAATTTTATATAGCATGCTTTTTAAAGTATTTTATTTTAAAAGATAATTATATGAATGAGTCAAAAACTGAAGTTTTATTCATTTTACAAACAGAAATCTATAATTAAAAATATAATAAACTGAATTTTAACTTGTCGAATTAGATTACTATAACTAAATTTAATCCTTTTGAATGTTCCACAACAAATATATCATATAATTTTGCAGCTTTGCATGTACCAATTATCTTTATTTATTTATTTATTATTACTAATCATCTTATATATATTCAACTAAACAAATTAGGTTTTAAATCTTCGTAATTTTGTCAAGAAAATATATAAGAAAAGTAACTAATCTTAGTTTACTATTTGTTTCCCTAATTTTCTTCACCTTATATGCTAATAAATAGTATTAACAAATATAGACTTGAGAATAATTCTCAAGTAGCATAATAAATATTCAATTTACTTTTATATACATATATATATATATATATATTCAGTTTGTACTAAAATTACAAAATCTTAATAAAAGCAAATTAATTTGAAATTAGAATTTCAATGAATAAAGTATAAAATACTAGATTATATACATATATATATACTAAAGTATGGATAAAATGCTTAATTAATTCTCCAAATCAATTATAAAATATATTTTTTTCATTTAGGTGTGTATATGAAAGTAAGTTTTTGTGCTCGTCTATGAAAATTACGGTTTCAATTACTTTGCATTTCTACAAAATTATAAAATTTAAACAGTAATAAAATTTAATTTCTTAATAAATAAACTTAATAGAAAAAAATAAAAAATAATTATATTATTAAACAATAATTTTTTTAAAAAAATAAATTATATCGGCAATAACAATAATATCGTTGCGTGAGGGCGAACAAAAAAAAAGGAAAAAACACGTGGCAAACAGAAAAGTGGCGTCCATTGAAATCAGTGGGATGCTAAATATAGCCGTTAGGTGTATGGGAGGCCCAATAGGGAATATATATAGGCGCGAGAGTATAAAAAGCTACTGGTTCGCGGCATTATCTTCTCCGGTGGAGAACCTCGGTGATCCGGTGCTCTCGCTCTAATTCATTCCCACACTCACCAATCCCGAGGCCCCGCCGATCCGTTCCATCTCCAATATTATCAAAAACAAAACTTTTTTTTTTTTTAATTTTTTTTCCCAGAAATTAGTTTTCAAATATCATAATTCGCATAATCCTTCAAGTCATTCTATATAATTCCATTTACATACACGCATACTTGTATATATACATATACATCTATATATATACATATATAGATTTTGAGGGTGGGTTAAATTGGTGCTTGTGAGAGGGTTTCAAAATATGGGTGTGATTTCGAGGCAGATTTTTCCTGTGTGTGAAAGTCTGTGTTTCTTTTGCCCTGCATTGCGTGCGAGATCCAGACATCCGGTGAAACGCTACAAGAAGTTGCTCGCCGATATATTTCCCCGATCCCAGGTTTTTTTTTTTTCTTTTTCAATTATTTGTTTATTATTGTTGTTTTTGCAATTGCTACTGTGCGTGAGTGAGTTTTCGAATTATTGTTTATTTATGTTAAAACGTGGGAAATACATTATAAAATTTATGTTTGCGCGCTTTTGGATCTCATTTTGGGACCCA
Organism: Rhamnella rubrinervis; assembly: GCA_007844105.2. Lineage (NCBI taxonomy): Eukaryota > Viridiplantae > Streptophyta > Magnoliopsida > Rosales > Rhamnaceae > Rhamnella > Rhamnella rubrinervis. The sequence continues at coordinate 13,103,885 of CM017585.2, forward strand.
GAAGATAATACTAAAAATTATTACTTGTTGGGTAATTGAAATAAAGGGGTCTTTTTTAGTAATTGAAATAAAGCGGTCTCTTTTATGAGGATGTAATAGTTATGCTGAAATACTCCTTTACATAATTTTGTTTGGTTGTTGAGGAAGAAAAAAAGAAAAAATCAACTGAAATTTTGATTTTCAGTTGCATGTCATTGCTTTTCAGTTTCAAAGAACGCAGATACGTATGAAAGCTGTTGCAAGTTTTGCATGCCTTGAATTTGGTTTTTCACATTCATCCACTGAAATGAAATCTTAAAATTTTCAAAGAAAATTCACTACTCTATGTATTCTCATACAATCAAATGCAGCAGAATACATAGCGAGGTTCTGTGGCAATACTATGTTTCCTTCAGTTGTGTTACTGGAACTTATCTTTCAAATTTTGGCAGGATGAAGAACCAAATGACCGCATGATTGGTAAACTATGTGAATACGCCTTGAAGAATCCTCTTCGTATTCCAAAGGTACAGCTCTGCTAGTTCTGTGCAGGAAACTTGAAGCTACGCGTCTACAATATTGAGCATGAAGTTAACTGCTTATCCTTTGAATGATGGTTCTTCTCTGTATGTGATCCATGTAATTTGATTTAGGGCTTCTTGCGTTTTATGGAAGTTTAACTTTTCTACTTAAAGAGATCATTGTTTGTTTTTCTTTTCTGTTGTGGCAAGAAAATAGCTCAGTAGGTACTAGCGGTAGTTCAGTTGAACTTTACTACATAAGAAATAATTGTTTGTATTTCTTTTTTACAGTGATGTACTTTTATCGATCTTTCTAGTTCTCTTTTCTGTGCTGGGTTGACATGACTCCTTAATTTTTGCTTATCATTTCTTGTAGTCCTTAATTTTTGCCTATCATTTATTGTAGTCCTTAATTTTTGCCTATCATTTATTGTAGTCTTTATCTGTTGACTCCAACCAATTTGTATTAATTTTATTGATTTTCCAAGTTAATTACTGATTTTATTATCATATTTACTCCCTTTTGGTATATTGATGGAAGTTCAAAAATTTTCAGATCACGAGTACTCTTGAGCAAAGGTGTTACCGGGATTTGAGAAATGAGCAGTTTCAATCTGTAAAAGTTGTCATGTGTATCTACAGGAGATTGTTGATTTCTTGTAAGGAGCAAATGTGAGTTCTTTAATTTTAATAAATGTGAGTAAGCATTCAATTATTGCCCAGGATATTATATTCTTTCAGATTCCTGAGCCATTTGTTTAAGATACTAGATCCTGTTGGGTGCAAAGTTGAACTAAGCCTACTTGTGAAGTTTTGTTATGATACTCTAAAGCCAGACGTTTAAGAAGGAAACCTATCAAAGCAATTGTGACTTACGAAGTTTCATTTGCGATATGCTTTCCTTAATGAAATATTAGTAACTTTCTGAAATATCATTTTCACAAAATTGGACCCCTTATGTGTGCATCTTGAATGTGTACTCAGTGAAGAATTATGGTTGTACTACTTAACAACTCTAGCATTGCAGCATAAAACACGTTAGTAACATGACATAGAATTTCGTGCTCAATTGAGAAGACGCTGAAATTTGTAGTCATGATTTTTCTATTTATTTACTTTTGGTTACTCTTCAGAAAGATTTAGCAGACTGAAACAATTACCATACAGTTACGATGAAAATTCCAGTAGCCTGTATAACATATGACTTCCATGAAATAGCATTATGATCAAATGATTGTCTTAGATTTGGTTTCCAAATGATTTATTTAGAATGGGTTGTATAATTTGCATCAAGGTGCGTGACTAGGATGTATTCACCAAGCTACATTAATGAGGCTGATTATTATTGTGTCTTATGCTTGGTTACTTGTTTGATTAATGTTATCATTATCTATTACAAGTTATTTATCAGAATACTTTGTGGCAGGCCATTATTTGCAAGTAGCTTGCTCAGCATTATTCATATTCTACTTGATCAAACACGACATGATGAGATACGTATTTTAGGATGCGAAGCTCTTTTTGACTTTGTGAATAATCAGGTGGGAGTTATTGGTATATTCTTTCTATTTCGGATTGCTACTTATTTTCTGGAAGTAAATTAGGTCTACCTTATTTTTGAGGTTTTACAGGATTTTAAGCCGTACACAATTTTTGGTTGTGCAGAGGGATGGTACTTACATGTTCAACTTAGATGGAATGATTCCAAAACTTTGTCTTCTAGCACAAGAAATGGGGGAAGATGAGACGGCAAAGCATTTGTGTTATGCTAGTCTTCAAGCGCTTTCATCAATGGTAGTAGACCAGTTTCATGCCATTCTAGTAATGATGAAGTGGATTATTTAATGCGTATTTTACAAGCCATTCCAAATTAATATATGGCTGATAGATACAAAAAGTTTTGTTTGTAAGTTCACTTTTAACCGAGAGTTGTCATGACCAAAGTTGTGGAAAAAAAATTCGTAGTTAGAAAAGTACTTATTAAATTGTTATTTGAGTGGGAAAGGGTGCGTGTGGACGATAGATACAAATATTCATGGATGAGGAATTCATTAATAAAAAAAGAGCATCTAAATTTGATTTGCATGTTGTGAATGACTCAGGTTTTCATGATCATCCCAAGCAGAAAAGAATGATTGAATGCTGATGCATTGAAGTCCAATTGAATGAATGTTTATGATCTCAGTATCATGATGAAGATTTAAACATAATTCCATCCTTGTGTTTATATACATTTTAATTACATTATTACCATTTCCTTATATTCAGTTTGCGCACTCAATAGATTATTTTACTGCACAGGTTTGGTTCATGGGTGAATTCTCTCATATTTCAACGGAATTTGATAATGTAAGTATACTTGAATAATTTATTCTTATTTACTGCTTATGAGATTTGTCATGAAGACAAATTTATTACGCTATTTTAAATTTTTTTTTTCCTTGTAAAATATGTTCAACTGTGCTTGTTGACTTAGCTTATTATTTGTGTCAATCTATGAAGAAGTAAAAACCTTTTGACGTGTTATAATCCCATTAATACATCAATGCACTTTGTTTTTTTTAACCTTTCCTTTTCCTTTACCATTAGTTGTTCCCTTTACTCTATTGCCCATTATTTAATTAACTTCTGTCATAGATGTTTTCACTAATAATATCTAAGTTATGCATGATTCTGATATACACTTGGCACAATTGAATCTGAATCATGTTCTTTTTCATGTTCATAATTTTGATCCTTAACATTCAACCCACTTTGCTTTCTTCTCTATGCATCAGGTTGTTTCAGTTGTTTTGGAAAATTATGGGGGTCATAAGAACTCTGAAAATTTTTCTTCACCAGAACCCCTGTCAAGGGTTTCTTCCTGGAGGACAATAGTGAGTGAGAGAGGCGAAATTAACGTGCCTATGTAATTCTCTCATCACAATATCTAGTAATGTAGTTAAATATCCAGATTCTATTAATTATGTAAAAGCGATATCTTGTTCTTCCCTTGTAAATATTTTATTCAAATTTTGGTAACAGGGAGGAGGCAAAGAATCCTAGATTTTGGTCAAGGGTATGCCTGCTTAATATTGCCAAGTTAGCCAAGGAAGCTACAACTGTACGACGCGTATTAGAGTCTCTGTTCCGCTATTTTGATAGTGAAAATCTCTGGTCTCCTTCTCATGGGCTAGCGCTTTCAGTGTTGACGGATATGCAGTTAATAATTGAAAAATTCGGTATTAAATAGCCATTCAATTTTCTTAGATTGTTGCCCCACTCAACCATTCTTTCTTTGTGCTCAACTTGGTAGCAGCGTTTCAATTGAAAATTTGGTGATTTTATGTGAATATTTTCTGCTTAATATGCAGGGCAGAATACACACTTCTTGTTGTCCATCTTAATTAAGCATCTTGATCACAAGAACGTTCTTAAAAATCCAAGTATGCAGTTGGACGTTGTTGAAGTTGCCACTGCTCTGGCAAAACAAACGAAGGTTCAAGCGTCTGTTGCCATGATTGGCGCATTGAGTGACATGATGAGGCATCTGCGGAAAAGTATACACTGCTCGCTTGATGATTCAAGTTTGGGTGCTGAAGTGATTGAATGGAACCGAAAATATGGAAAAGCAGTGGATGAGTGCCTTGTGGAGTTGATATATAAGGTGACCTTGTAATATGCTTGTACTTTGTTGAGATAAATGATGCTCTGTTCTGTAATAAGACTTCTAGAATTTGATTAATTAGATGGAGAATTAATCTATTTTCATGATGTGTTATGTCATCTCAAATAATGTAGAAAAATTTTATTTTTTCCTTTGTTATGCTGTGCAGGTAGGAGACGCAGGTCCTGTTCTTGACGTGATGGCTGTTATGTTAGAAAACATGTCTAACATTGCTGTTATGGCGAGAACTTTGATTTCTGCTGTCTATCGTATTGCTCAAATTGTGGCATCCTTACCAAATTTGTCATACAAAAATAAGGCAAGAGCTAATCAACTTTCATTTTCTGATCTTAATTATGCATGCACAAATTTTTCCAGTGTTTAACCGATTTTTTTTTTTCCGAAATTCCACAGACTTTTCCTGAGGCATTATTTTATCAATTACTCGTTGCTATGGTCTGTTCTGACCATGAGACCAGGGTGGGTGCACACCGTATATTTTCCATTGTTCTTGTTCCATCTTCTGTCTGCCCTCGTCCTTGCCCTGCTGCTGCTCCCTGTCATGCAAAGACAAATGATATTCAGAGAACACTCTCAAGAACAGTATCTGTGTTTTCTTCTTCAGCCGCACTCTATGAGAAATTGAGGAAGGATGAATCTTCAAAAATAAGTGATGAAGAGGAAGCAAAGAATAATAATGATTCCATTCTAAACAAATTGAAGTCAACTTACAGTCGAACTGGTACTGTAAAAAGGCCTCCAATGCCAACAACAATTGCTAGTGACTCTGTAGGTAATGTGGATGTAAACATGCGTAGTCCTTCTCTGCTGAACAGATTGAAGTCAAGAGCTTATATGAAAAGGAATCCATCAACTGTGACTGTCAATGCAAAACCCATTATGTCAGACAAAGAACCAGTATGTATCTATGGTCCTACAGTCCTGTCATTTAAATTCTACTTACAGGTAGTATTTTGCCTTTGATAGCACTTAATCTTTATGTGGCCTGACCGTTTTCCTTTTCTGAATATATGCAGACAATTTCCCTTAAATTAAGTAGCCGCCAGATTACTCTTCTGCTTTCATCAATATGGGCACAATCCATTTCTCCTTCAAATACGCCAGAAAATTATGAGGCAGTTGCTCATACCTACAGCCTGGTTTTGCTATATGCTAAGTCTAAGGTATATGTTCCATATCTCCCTTACATATCATTGCAAATTTAATTTACTCAATAGAAAATAGAAATGCTTTAGATGATTAGGAGTATGTCCCTTAGTAATATAAATTCCAAGACATATATACCAGCAAGGCATAATCATTTTTATTCAAGCACAAAAGGCTAATTTTATTTCTTACAGGTGACCAAATTGATAATTTTCAAGGTCCTGCTTGTTGCATATATTCATTCCATCGTCATGACAGTATTTGTTAGCATTTCATATAAATATCTATGAAGGATTACAAGCAATATTGTTTGGTTGTAGGTAAATATTGAACACAAGCCCATAATAGATTCATGTTGGTTAACTACTTAACAATTAAACAAACACACATTTAATAAAAATTATGCTTAAAGTTCTCAGCCTCGACAGGGATCATTAATGAGAAATGGTTTGACAATTTTTGACCAAAAGCACTTGGATTTAACTTTTAAGCTAAGATGGTTCAACCTCGTTCGATACGTAATTGAGTTTTCCTTCTTTAGAAAAGAACTGATTACTCTACAATTCTTTGATACGTAATTTTCCCTTCTTTAGAAAATAACTGATTACTCTACAATGCACAAAGTTCATTAGTATTTTCATGCTTGTCGAGATATCATTTTTTCTTGTGGCATTTCTTCTACCTGTGTCTTAGAAGTTTTTAAAGTATTTTAAACTCCACTTTATCAGCATATATGTAGTTTATGATTCATTGTAAATTTGTAATGATAAACTTCCCTGAATTTCATGTTCAGCTATATTTTATCAAGTTGGTCCCTGGATTTTCATGTCTTTTTTGCTATAATTCACTGTGTACTGTAGAACTCCAGTCATGAGGCCTTAATTCGAAGTTTTCAGCTCGCATTTTCATTAAGGAGCATAACTCTTGGAGGAGGAGGTAGACCCTTAAATCCAAAAGTATAGGAAAGTTTGTTTGTTTATTTATTCTAGATGTAGAAGCATGATAAGATGCAATGTCTACAATCAGATACAAATTCTATGCAGTATGTCCAATCTTCTAGTCAGAAAATTTTTATGTTTTCTTTTTTTCTTTTATCTTGATGTCTAAATGTGTTGTAGGATAGCAGTCTTGGGATGCCTTCTCCTAAACTGATGAAGGTTTTATATGCTTGCAGGCCCACTGCAACCATCACGCCGCAGATCCCTCTTCACATTGGCTACATTTATGATCATCTTCTCATCAAAAGTGTACAGCATTATCTCTCTTGTTCCTTGTGCTAAAGCTGCACTAACAAACGAAACAGTAGGTGGAACAGTGTTTTTAAGACTTGGTTTTTGAATTGGTTTGCTTTTACTATGTACCACTAAGGGTTTGGCTTTTTTACTTTTAAATTTTTGATCATCTTCTAATTTATGCATTTTATTTCTTTACATTATGGAGGGAAAAAAATAATAATAGGGAAAAGAGTCTTACACATAAAATTTGAAAGTTGTGAAAGAAATTAATGTCACTTCCTACTAATGTTCATGACTTTGTATCAGGTTGATCCATTTCTGCAGTTGATTGATGATTGCAAGTTGGGGGTTGTTGATGCTATACTAGATCAACAGAGTAAGGTTTATGGATCAAAACAAGATGACGAGGATGCTTTGAAGTCACTTTCCATGATACAACAAACTCAAAGCAAATCAACGGAGACATTTGCTTCCATGATAGTGCAAAGTCTGGCAAAATCACCAGATGTAATCAACCGCTACCCTCTTGACATATAAAAGTATTTACTAGTACGTTGCTAGTGCGATACTAACTCTATACTTTTTGGCTGCAGGAGTCCTCAACAATAACACAGCAGTTACTTAATGACTTTTTGCCTGATGATGTATGTCCGTTGGGATCTCAATTGTTCATGGAGACACCAGGACAAATATATCAATATGAATTAAAGACGAATGGATCTGCTAATATGGTCAGTTTACTAACACATTTCCATGTTTTTTCCTCTTCAATAAGCTATGAACTTCTTGTTTGTAATTGTGTCATTTTCCAGGCTGAGCCTCCATTGCTCATAATTGAGGATGACATACCCAATGCATTTGGAAGTCAAACTGATCTTAGCGCAAAGGAAGCCCTGGAAAGTCAAAACCTTCTAAGCGTTGATGAGATTTTAGATTCGGTAAGTGAGAAATCTTTTTGATAGTTACCAGCAATTCGAAAAGCATAAGCTACTAGCAAGCGGACCCAATACGTTTTCTATGACACGTGAAATCTGCTTCTCTGATTTTCAATCATAGAACTCTATGATGAAAATAATTCAAAAACAGAAAACATAATATACTATTATTGAATAATGATATAAAACAACGGTCATATAGAAACTCTTTCATACAATCCTCCAATCTGAAAGATCCACATAATTATCTGGTTTACTGTTCACTTTTCTTGCTCAACTTATATATATTTCTAATTTGGAAGTGGTTTTGTATATGCAGGTAGTGGAGACAAGTCATCAGGTAGGAAGAACGTCGATCTCAACACCAAATGACATGCCCTACATGGAAATGGCTGGCCACTGTGAGGCCCTACGGATGGGAAAGCAGCAAAAACTGTCCACTTTCATGGCTGCCCAACAGAGACAAGAAAATTCAATTAGCTATTCTTCTCATGATTCCAATCAGGGAAAGGAGATAGTTCCTTCTTCCACTGTCCCACTGGGTTTCCCTATGGTACTTCATCAAACATTTTGCTCTAAAAAATTCCAATCTGTTATTCCCATTTTTTGTTTTTTCTATTAGAAAATTAACAAAACTACCAAGCCACCTCCTTTCGATTTGAAATTCAATGCTTTTAATATATGCATTAACTGTCAAAGTATTATACGGCCATACGTACATCTAGTTATGAATCCTTTTTTCTTTTTTCGTGAAAATGGTCTGATACTATAACCATTAGCAGGGGCTGCAGGCTGGAAATCCATTCCTGGAGTCAAACTTCAATGGTAAGGCAAGCAACACATATGTCAGCGTGGGTCCGATGCATTGTGCAACCGACTACCAGCATGATCCCTACTTCTTTCAGCTACCAGCATCAAGCCCATATGATAACTTTTTAAAGGCAGCTGGTTGCTAATGTGTAGAGGAAGGTTAGTAGCCCTCACAATAGCTGAGTTTCATGTTGCACTAAGAACAGTGGGTCGGAGAGTTCACAGGTAGGATGATTGTGGAATGCTCATAAGACTGGCACTGGCACTGGCTTGGCCAACTTAATCTTTGTTGCCTTTTGAACCAGCTGTGACGGAATTGTTTCTGTGACTTAGTTCAGTGTCTGTCTCACAGGCTTCCCACTCATTTTTTATTTTGATTTCCATTTTTTATTTAAAGAGAGAGAGATCTTTTAACATTTTTGGTTTCCATATTATTCAGTTTTGTTATTGTAAAAATGTGGAACATGTTCCCTCCAATAGTAATGGCTTCTTTCCTTGTCAATGATTGTAACTCCATTGGAGTTTGTAGAAGACATGTTTGTAACAGTAAAGGCCTATTTTTTGTTTTCTTTTTCCCTTCATGCAATTTTTGGATAGCAATAGCCGAAATCTAATAATATTATAATAAAATATAAAATATAAATATAAATATAAAAGTAAAAATACTCTGCCACGTGCTTTTCACCTATTTATCTCCGGCAATTTTCGCTTTGTAAGCTTTAAAATAAATAAATAAACAAATAAATTAAATAAAAAAAAAAAGAAAAATAACTTTGCTTCGTGATTGTCACCTGCACGAGTTAATCGCGCCTCTGTACTCGGTCTCTGGAATCTTCTTCGAACGTTGTAAATCAACGCACTCACCGGCGTTAGACTGAAATTGCTGATTGAAGCCCACCCCAGAGTTCTCATACTTCGCCACTGTAAGACAGTCAAACATTTTCCAATCTACTTATTCATCCTTATCTTCCGTTTGGTTACCGAGAAAAAAAATGTGTATATATATATGGGAAAAGGGGAGATTTTGGTTACTGTTACGATTGTATGTTGTTGTTCTTTTACTAAAATATAAAGTCAGCAGAGCTAACTGGTTCATTACAAGCTGAGTAGAATTGATTTTTCTTGCTTAATTTTATTTTGTTTTTACTTATTCCGAACTTTTTAGTTACCAGCTAAACGTTTTGTATATGATCTTATGGAAAAATGTTTCTCAGTCTCATGGGTAGTCAACTTTGGTTTCAGTTGCTTCATCCATGTGCAAAAATTCTTACTTTTTTTAGCTTGGGCTTTTACGGTGAACTCTGATTGAATTTACGTTACAACTGTGTACTGATTTGATTTATGTTTTCTTTCATTTGATGCTTTTGGAAGAAATTTGGTGAAATCAGCTGGGTTATAAGATTTTGGAATAATGGAGGATGCTCAGGAGCAGCAAAGTCAATCACTTGGTAACCTTTGATTCTTTGACCTACGTTTTAGATCGGAGAAAATGATGTTCATACTTTGTGACTTTACTCAAAATTTAAGTTAAAGGGCATACAATTTGATGAAAACATTTTATTTACCGCTTTCAACGAAAGAGAAATCAGATTCTAGTTCATGAAGTAGGTTGTTTAATTTCTAATATCTGAATCTACTTAATGAAGTAGTTTTCGCGGGTTGTGTGTCAATCCAATGCAGTAATGCATTCCTTTCATATGCTAATAAATATGACACTTTAAAGAGCTTATAGAATGGGGAATGGAAAGAAGAGTGTTCTTTCCTCACTTCTTATGAATGAGGAAGTATTTCTAAATAGGCATTTAATGTTCGGTATGATTTTTCTTCTATGGCGACTTCTGCATTTAAAAAGAGACCTTATAGAACTAATTAGTATCCATATCCTGTGTTCCTTGCAGGTCAAGATGATGAAAATGAAATAGTGACTGAAAATGCCGCATTTGTTCACGGGGAACCTTGTCAAGATGCTGATGGACCCCCAAGAGTTGATTCTGCAGTGGAAATTCTGCAGGAGAAAGTTACAAAACAAATCATTAAAGAGGGTCATGGTCAGAAACCATCCAAATATTCCACATGCTTCTGTAAGTACCAGTACCAGATACTTGCATACTGCAGTATAGTACTTCTAGCATGTTAACCTTGAGCATCTTTAGTGCCCCCTCGCCCCCTTTTATGGTTGTATTGTGTATAGACTTGGAAATGCAGAAATTGACATATTCATCTAATATCCAGGAACTACCACTATCATACCATTGCAAACTTGGATATGATTAGTTGTTCTGGTTTAAATGTCTCTTTTGATGTGACATATCTACTATTTGTTGTAGATTGCATGGTAATTATATCAGATTGCTTTTACCAACATCGTATTGTTACTCAAATCCTAATAAAACTAAGGCCTTCTTTCTGGGGGTGAGGATTAAGTGTATGACAATGCCAGATCCCTAACATTTGTGGAATTCCTGATTAGCATTCTAGGTTTCAAGAATAATGTGGAGAACTTTCAACAAGATTCTTGAAATCCCAAATTATAATGCTAGGTTTCAAAGTGTTGATATGCTCTCTTTACTTCATCCTTGTCGAACTCATCACTCTGGGATTGTGTAATAGTTATTCACCATATGGCTTTTGCAATAAATTTTATATTTTTGTTTAATTCTGTTTTCCTTGTACAATAATTTTATTTTAGGTTTGTAAATATGCAGAGTTATCATTCTTTCTTTAATAATTTTAGTGACTGTTTATGTATAATAGTGCATTACAGGGCATGGACCGAGAGCACACAGCATAAGTTTGATGATACATGGCAGGAACAGCGACCACTTGAAATGGTTTTAGGAAAAGGTGTCTACCTAGATGATTTTAATATGATTTCAACATATAGACAATGTCTGCATATGAATTCTGACATACTCCATGTATAACTACCATTTGGTTTTCATTTTTCACATTTAGCATAGTTGTTTGTGATCATGTTTATGTCCTTAATTTTAAATTTTCATTAGTGAATCTTGATTTTATTTACTTAACTTTACATAAATGGATTGATCTTCTGTTTTTGTAACAGAGAAGAAAGAAATGACTGGCTTGGGAATTGGTGTATCCAGCATGAAGTCTGGTGAACGCTCTCTGTTACATGTAGGCTGGGAATTAGGGTATGGGAAAGAAGGAAGCTTTTCTTTCCCAAATGTTCCACCCATGGCTGATATAATATATGAAGTTGAGCTTATTGGATTTGACGAAACCAAAGAAGTAAGTTGCTCACAATCTATTATGTTTACATGTAACATTTTTAAGGCCCGACTTCGTTAGAATGCCAACTGTGTGTATCTGTGGTTATGCATTAACAGGGGAAAGCTCGAAGTGACATGACCGTTGAGGAAAGGATTGGAACTGCAGATAGGAGAAAGATGGATGGAAATGCTTTCTTTAAGGAGGAAAAACTGGAGGAGGCTATGCAACAGTATGAAATGGTTACACACTGATGTTCCTTATATATTACTCTGTCCTTCTATATGGACACTTGGTTTACCATCCTTTTCTTCATTTCCTTTTGTTGAGTCTTCTGTGTTTTCATTTTTCCTTGATGACGTCAGGCTATAGCGTATATGGGTGATGACTTCATGTTCCAGTTGTTTGGAAAGTATCGGGACATGGCTCTGGCTGTTAAGAATCCATGCCACCTTAACATGGCAGCAAGTTTAATAAAGCTCAAGCGTTATGAGGAAGCCATTTCACATTGTGGCATTGTATGCATATGATATTACCTGCCAGTTTTTCTTTACATTATGCTCTGTGACTGTGTTGTTCATCTTATATGCTAAAAGTTGTAGCAATTATCAGGCTTGTTTGAGAATTTCAAATGTGTAGCTCCTAATGAACTGAAGATGAAAATTTGCGTTAAGTCATTAACATAACTTGTGGATTGACTGCTGAGAATTTGGTTCAATGGAGTCAATGAGATTTTTTAACATGTTTTTTTGTCACCCTACTTTTTGTTAAATGTACTGTTTTCCCTTAGAAGTCTGAATGAGGCTAAGTTAAGGTATTGCATTATGTTTTTATATATTAAATTGCTTTTGAAGCTAGTTAGTTCTTTTATTGTTATTTATACCCATGAATGTGGTAACCTTCAAGATTTCTATGTTCAATTGAATCATGGGCTCACATGCAGGTGTTGTCAGAGGATGAAAATAATGTCAAAGCGCTTTTCAGGCGAGGAAAGGCCAGGGCAGAGCTGGGGCAGACAGAAGCTGCGCGGGAGGACTTCTTAAAGGCGCAAAAATACTCTCCTGATGACAAAGCAATTGCAAGGGAGTTACGTTTACTAGCTGATCATGACAAGGCTGTGTACCAGAAGCAAAAGGAGATCTATAAGGGAATTTTTGGACCAAGGCCGGAATCAAAACCGAAGCGAACTAATTGGCTGATTATGATATGGCAATGGTTTTTGTCATTATTCTATTGCCTGTTTAGGCGTCAAAGGCAGAAATCAGACTAGTCAAGGCTTTTGAGTAATAAGAAGGGCAAGGATAGTTATGTTTGAAGCTAGCAAGTTCCCCAAATAACAGTAAAAACTTATATGAATGAGTTCTGTTCTTGAAAGTCAACCAGTTACCAAATGCTTTGGCAAGAGGGAATGAGGGACTACCAAATCTGTTCATGAATGAACTTTCAGACAAGTGAATGTGGCTAAAGACACAAGTCTGTTGTTGGATTGAGTTTGTTTATTAGAATTTTAATGAACTATCATCCTGTGTACTTCATTTGTTGTGTTAGTAGGAAATGAACTATGGTTCACAATCAGTTCTAAACCCGGATGTTTTACTGTATTTGAAGGTCAAGCTCACCCGAAAATGAATTACAAGTAGGATCTACTGCAGCCAAGAAGATGCTTCTTCTATTAGTTATGTAGGTTATAGCAGTCATCCGTTTGAACCCTTAAGCAAACACATTATCACAAATGGTTTTCTTTCTCTTTTTGGGTTTTGATAGTCATATTTGTTCTGTTGGAATAATGGCTCCAAAGTTCAAAAGTACACGATCACAGTTTCTTGGTGAATCTTGTGTGGAAAAAAACAACAGAAATGAAATCCAAACTTTATATTGCAAAGATAGACGCATCATTACAAACTTTTTATTACAAAGAAGAAGGAGAAGAAAACAGAGAGGGGGAGAGCGAGAAGCCACTTTGGTGGGTGGTATCTACCATGGTGTTCTGGGCATGGACATCGTCCAAGCACAATAAGCACAAACAATCCTTTGAGAAATATACACATAAACAGCAAATGACAAGCTCATCAACGTCAAGTCCTTCCAGTCACCCTTCTGCTTTGGGCTCAAATTTTCCTTCACAGCCTTTCCCAATTTGTCGAAACCCAGAAAAAATGGCAACGATGATTGCTTTTCTTTCTGTTTGTTGTGGGTCCTTTGCTCTGTATTACTACTAGTATCAACAGGTTCGCGGCTTTGGCATGACAAGAGAATCAGAGTTCTGGGTCTGCATCTGTTTCTGAATTCTGATGTGGGTCTGTGTTTGACCTGAAAACAATGGCTAAGTGAGAGAGCAACAACCGCCATAGACGAAGCACACAGGTACTACTCAAGGTTTTTTTGGAAAAATGGTGGCTGTTTTGGCCTCTGTGGTATATGACTTTGGTCACCAATATGTATAAATATCTTTTCGGTTGGCAACCAGATCTTTTTAACCTCTGGAATCGTAAAGGGAATGGATAACTGTATGCCCTCTCAGGACAAACAATGTGGCCCCCTTTGAAAAGCTCACTCTTTTATTGTTCCAACAAAAATGCCACTAAATGTTATATATAATAATTTTCAGAGACCAAAAAAACATTGTCACTAAAAATTACAGTGTGGGGCACATTTTTCAGTTTTCATCCTTCATCTCCGTCTTCCTTGTGACAGCAACAACAACAACAACGAGCACCTCCTTTAAACCTTCACATTCATTACCAAAGCTTTGGCCTTTACTGACAATTTCTTGACTACCAGTCTCACCTTTATCTTACACGTCTGTATCACATCCCCTATGGTGGGCCCGGCTCTTACTCAGACCGATTGTCCAAGATTCAATCTCCACCTTTGGATTTCTCAATCTCAGAAACAATCTACACCCTATATTCACTGAGACAAAGTTATAGATTTGTAGTCTCAGATCAGAACGGTCAAATTAAAGTGAGCATTATGACGTCAGAAGTCTTCAAGTGGAGTCAAAAACCGTATTCTTACTTGTAGTACGAGTGCGGTGACCGACACGTGGACGTGATTTGATATCACAATGAGACGTGCACGGTTGAGATTTTTTTTTGAGTATTTTATAACTTCGTGTGCGCGGTGATCTTTCATTGGTTGAGTAATAAAAATGCGATCTGAAGACCCTGGGGCTGTCCGCTGCAGATTGCTGCCGTAGCTGGCCAATAGCAAAACCTTGTCCTTTTCTAAAGCTTTCTGCACGACAAAATGTACGTGGTTCCACGTAAGTATGAACGTTAGAGACCTATCACATCATGCCACGTGATTGTTTGAGGACTAAATGGTCAAAATTTACCACTCAAGAAAACAAAAGTCTTAAAGTAATTTGAATTTAATTTTAAATTAGAGACAAGAATATACACATGTTTGCTTTAATCACCACCTGAGATTGTGATTTTATTAAAGCTTTGCACAGGTGCACATCATATTACATACAAATTAACGACTATTTAATAATAATTATAATATTATTATTATATTTATATTAGACATTGTCACATTGAATATAATAATGGAATTGGTCCATTAACATTAATTAACAATATATTTTTTGAAAAAAGATAGTTTATACCATTGTGCATCTTTGGCTTATTTTTGTGTCGGTAACAAGCTTTATTTATAATTTTTCTTTACCAAAAAAAGAATCACCTATATATAAATGATCCACTTAATTATTTGATGCTCCTTAAAATTTTACCTTCCTAACAAATGATAATATTAAAAAGTCAACATTAATAATAGCAGTAAATAAATTAATTCTAAAAATTTAAAAGAATAATGAAATAGTTTTTGAGTTTGGTAATAAAATAATAGCAGTCAATAAATAATTTTTTTTAAAAAAAAATAATTAGTGAAGGCATTTAAAAATAATAAAATGAAGTTTTTGAGTTTGAGCTATGAAATAAAGTTTTTTTTGAAATGGGCAACAACCACACTTTGATATGCTATCGACCGTAGACAACCGAAACCCACCTACGAAAGTACATAAATAACCCCAACAGTCTATCGTGCACCGGTGGCGCAGTGCGCATCTTCATTCTGTTCCTTTCGCTTCAACTTACAGACACTTCTCTCTCATACCAAAAAAAGTCATAAGCTGCTCTGCTTTCCACGCACATTGCGTATTCAACTTTCTCTCTCTCTCTCTCTCTCTCTCTCTCTTCACTCCTCAGTAGTTAAGCTGCGTTGACTGAGCAAACCCAAACCATTGCGCCAGGCTCGTCTTTTTTTTTTTCTGCACGTTTCCAATTATGTCCTTTGCCATTTCCGAAGTTTCCACACCATTCCTACCCCGCCGGCTCACATTTCCGACGTGTTTCAGGCGAACTGCATCACCTTGAATATACTTCTACCTGAGCCTCAATCTGAAAGCCAAGCTAGGGCTTCTCTTGCCCTAATAAATCCTGAAAGTTTTGACTTTGAATTTGGGGAAGAGTTTGGAGGATTTATGTAATATATAGTTTCGTGATTTTTGTAGAAAAAGAGAGGGCTTTTTTGGTTTTGTTTTTTGGGAGGGGGGTTTTAAGGTTTTGAGAAATGAAGAGGTTGAGATCGAGCGACGATCTCGATTCGTTTGGGAAAGATCCGAATCCGAATCCGAACCCGACTCGGTCCTCGTTGTCTTCGCACCGGAGCTTTTACCATAAGTCGGAGACTGCGCGTAAAGGGTTACTGTCTTCGTCGACATCTTCGCCGTCGGCAGCTCGGTACGAACGCGAGCGGTTGGTGGACGATGAGCGAGAGGGCACGAGGATTGTGAGGAAGCGAGTAGATTACGAGTTCGATGGCTTTGATAGGAGGAAAGGATTCGACAGGTATGGTGGTGGGGGTGGTGAGAGTAGAGGGTATGATCGGAATTTGATGCATCGGTCGGAGAGCTTTTGTGGGTCGAGGAGGGACTTCCCAAAAGGGTTTCGATCGGAGCGGGACCGGTCGCGCCGAGAAGGGAGTGTATCGTCTTGGCGAAGATTTGGCAGCAGCAATAAGGAGTTTGAGGAAGGAGGAGGTAGTAGGAGTAGATTGGAGGAGAGAGGGAAGGGATTGAGGGACGTGAGGTCGCCAACATGGTCGAATTCGAAGGATTCAGGGAGTGAGCAATCAAAGGTTAGGTCTCCCCCGAGGGGATTGAGAGATGGAAAATCGATGTCCAAGTCGAAGTCGCCTACTTGGTCCAAGGATTCGGTAGGAAGCGAGCAGTCCAAGAGCGTTGAGGTGAAAAAGAGGGAAGATCAGGTTCAGGTTGAGAGTAGTAGTAGTAGTGAAATGGAGGAAGGAGAGCTAGAACCTGAGCCTGAACCTGAACGTGGGCAGGAAGCTGAACCAGAACCTGAACCCGAAACAGTTCCTGAAAGTGAAGCTGAAATGGCAGAAGAAGCGCGGGTTGAAGTTGAGTCAGATGGTGCTGCTCATAGGGAGATTGAGAGTGAGTGCCCGGTTGGGGATAATATCAAGACGGCTATGGAGGATAAAGATGAGTCATTGAGTAAGGAAGAGGTGGACAGAGATAAGTCATTAAGTAAGGAAGAGGTAGATGAAACTAATCGAGAAAGTTTTTGTGAAGAACAAGATGTGGAAAACCAAGTTGATGGGATGCAAAATTGTGAGAACAACTTGATCGATGAATCACACGCTAGTAAGTCTGGAATTGGGACTGAGGCTAATAACGAAGATGGTAAGAGGGAGAAAGAAGGTTCGGAGCATGAAGATGAATGGCAGGAAGCCGGGAAGGATACAGTTGAAGGAAAGTCAGTGCAATCGGAAGGGGAATGCAAACAGGATAATGGTATAGATCTTGAAGTCAAGGCTGAGGATGTGGAGGTAGGAGGCTTGGATATGGAAGTTATGGAGGAAAATGGAGTGCCTAAAGAAGAAGAAATGACGAAGGAAACGGATAGTTTGGCTCAGAGTTTTAAGGACAAAGGGAAAAGTTTGGCTGTTATACCCACAATCCATGTAGCGGATTCTACAGAAGATGGTGTATGGGTTGAGAGAGAACCAAGAGATCTGTTAACTAGTGGGGACAGTGATATGGAAGGACCCAGTACTAGGGGTTTCGATTTGTTTACCAGCTCTCCTGTTAGAAGGCAGGAGAAAGCTGAGCAATCAGGTGTTAATATGCAGAAGGATGAACAGCTAATGCCACTTGATCTTTCTCTTAGCCTGCCCAATGTTTTATTACCTGTTGGTGCAGCTCCTGGTTCTCCCCGTCAAGCAAGGAGTGTTCAGTCCTTGAGTAACACATTTCGCACTAATTCAGATGGATTTACAGCTTCAGTGTCCTTTTCAGGTTCTCAGTCATTTTATCACAACCCAAGCTGCTCTCTGACGCAGAATTCAATGGACAACTTTGAACAATCAGTTAAGAGTCGTCCCATTTTTCAGGGGATTGATTGGCAGGCACTTTCTCAAAGTGAGTCTAAGCAGAAGGAAGTTCCTCTTTATCAAAGAATCTTGATGAATGGCAATGGAAGCAATCAACAGTCTCAAGGCGTTTCAAATGGTCAGTCCCTGCAAGGGCAACATCCTAAGTTACCTGAAGGAAGCTCTAAAATGAGCAGTGGACTAGAAAGGCAACTGAGTCTCCATAAGCAGCTGTCAGGAGGACAGTCAAAGAACCACGATGATGTTAGGTCGCCTTCGCATAGTGTTGGGTCTCATGAAATGGGATCAAATTATAGTATCGACAGGAAACGACTAATGAGAGAGAAAAGTAGTGGCAGCTTGTGTAGAAGTAGTAGCATGAAGGAACATGAACAGTTTCTCATTGGCGGGGCTGATTTTGTTGAGACAGTCATAGCAAGGATAGTATCCGAACCAATACATGCAATGGCTAGGAAATTTCATGAAATGACAGGGCAATCCATAGCATGTCTAAAGGAGAGCATTCGTGAGATATTGTTGAATGTAGACAAGCGTGGGCAAATAATTGCAGTTCAGAAAGCATTGCAAGACAGGTCTGACATAACCTTAGAAATGCTACTAAAATCCCATCGAGCACAATTGGAAATCTTGGTTGCTCTAAAGACTGCTTTACCAGATTTTCTTCAGCAAGCAAATAGTGTTTCGTCTACTGATTTGGCTGAGATTTTTCTAAACTTAAGATGCCGAAATATTGCTTGTCGGAGTTTTTTGCCTGTGGATGAATGTGATTGCAAGGTTTGTGTGCGGAAGAATGGTTTTTGCAGTTCTTGCATGTGTCTTTTGTGCGCAAAATTCGACATGGCATCTAATACCTGTAGTTGGGTTGGGTGTGATGTTTGTCTTCATTGGTGCCATACAGATTGTGGGTTACGGGAATCTTATATTAGAAACGGACGTAGTGCAACTGGGGCTCAAGGAACATCAGAGATGCAATTTCACTGTGTTGCATGTGATCATCCTTCTGAGATGTTTGGCTTTGTGAAGGAAGTTTTTCAAAATTTTGCAAAGGAATGGACGGCTGAAACATTTTCCAAAGAACTTGAATATGTCAAGAGAATTTTTGTTGCAAGTAAGGATTTGAGAGGGAAACGACTTCATGAAATTGCAGGCCAGATGTTGGCAAGATTGGCAAACAAGTCTGAGCTTTCTGAGGTTTATAGTCATATCATGGCTTTCCTTACTGGTAATATATCTGTTTTCTTAAAGAAAAGTGTTCCTTTTATTGTATGTACATACTTTTGTTTGCGTATAATGTATATATTGCATGTTTTTCTTTCGAGTTAAATTCTTAATGTTTGGATTGGTGCTATTAACTGTTCAAGCTGAATCACGAGGTTTTACTTCCGTCTGTCACTTTATCATCGCAGATGGCGATTCTTCCAAGTTGAGCAAAACACCAATTTTATCTGGGAAGGAACAAAGTAAAGAGAGCAATGGGATTGCTGGGTCCAGCCAGGAAGCACCATGGCTTAAATCTGTTTACTCAGAAAAGGTCCCTCAGATGGAAATGGCAACTAGTTTACTTCCTAGCTACAGCTTCAACCGTAATGATAAACGTATTGTGGATTTGGACTTGCAAACAAGTGCTCCAAAGGAACCCCTTTTTGATGAGTTGGAGAGTATTGTGAGGATCAAACAAGCAGAGGCTAAAATGTTCCAGTCGCGTGCTGATGAAGCGAGAAGAGAAGCTGAAGGACTGAAACGAATAGCCATGGCAAAGAATGAAAAGATTGAGGAAGAGTATACGAGTAGAATCGCAAAGCTGCGTATAGTTGAGGCTGAGGAAATGCGTAGACAAAAATTCGAAGAACTCCAGAATCTAGAACGAGCACATCGAGAATATTTCAGTATGAAGATGAGAATGGAAGCGGAGATTAAAGATCTATTATTAAAAATGGAAGCTACGAAGCGGAACCTTGCATTGTGACTGGCCGATTAACAAATTCTTCTGTAGAATTATCATCTTCCCAGGTAATATACCCACCCTCGGAGGCCAAATCTGGATGTTGTAATGTAATTCTATGGTTCTGATCCGAAGTAGTTGTTGATCTGTAGGTTTATTTTTACCTTTCTCATAATTGTTTCTGTTGTATTGCATTTTGCATAGCTAACCAGAATCTGTACATAGACTGCAACATCTCTTTTATGTTATAAAACAGTTGCATTTTATGGAAGCAATCTAAAAGAGAATTTATTTGTTGTAGTTTTAATCTGTTTGAGGAATGAATATATTGCAATGGTTTTTCTTTTTCTCCTCTGTGCAATGGTTGAGTATGTGCGTTAGGGGCTGGCTGATCTCGCTTGTGATCAGCAGAAAAAAGGTGACAAAACCGTGGCTATCATGCAGCCTGCAGGTGCTTGCAATGCATAATGAATTCATTGAATTAAAAGGAACTGGGGAAAGATTTTGAGCTCCTATATGTTTTGCTCTTTAGGATCTAGTTTGAATTTGATTATGGTGGAATATTTTTGCGAAACAATGGGTTTTGCATGTAGACTATTTTATTGCTGTAATGCTGTTGAAAATTACGGTTTAATAGTACAGTTCATCATGGAAAACTGCCTTTGATCTAAACTCATCGGACTGGTTAACCACATCCCAATAACGTTTAAGATAGTCTTTGCTCTATTTAATGTTGATTTCAATTACAAATCTCAAGCTTGAGAACCCCAGTCTGACCAGACAGCTACTTCGCTAATTGATTCCTATGGCAGCAGTGCACAGGCAATGAAGGGACTATTAGTCATATATCTTCAGCCTCTTAAAAAAGAACCAACTTCCAATGGTTTTTGTTTTGCACAATTAAAAGTTAAACATAATTTTCTTTCATTTGGGTCCCAGAAAATAAAAGTAAAAACCTTTGATCAAGACTTTTCCTTTTCTTAGTGGAAAGGCTCTTTTTCAGTGGAAAAAAATTGTGATGCTCATGAAATGTGTAATTTAGAGAGATGATGTTACATTATTATAAATGGATGTGATATTATATGAGATTATTTATCTGATACAGGAGCATATAGTATATAAGTACCAAAGGTTTTTTCCTTCAAAAGGGACAAGGAGTGAGCGTCAAAACCTAAGAAAAAGGCTAAACAAAGAGTAAAAAAAAAAAGATTTTAATAGAGGGAATAACGCTCACCCAAACTCAAATCTCACGTGTCCATAATACGTACATGTTATATATAACTCAGATGATCATGCATGCCACGTCCAAATACGCACTTGTATTCCACACCTAGACATTCTTAATCTGTAAATGGACATCGCAAACCCAGTCCTCATCTTTGTGGAAGTTAGAATCATATATGGTGTGGCCTTCACTTTCAGAGTCACTCAGCATATATTTACGTGGGAATTACCTTATGTTTTGGTTTACTTATGACTTATGATATATGAGCTTTGTACCTACCTGGATCCTCTCCATTTCAAGCTGCTTCAACCATGTTATGACACACATGCTACAAAAATAAAATAAACCATAATTATTATTGATAATTTGCATTATTGTAGGAAGATTTAAAAGATATATTCAAGAACTTCCTTATTTATGTTTTATTGAATGCTATTAAAATTGATTTTTTTACAATAACGCATATTACAAAAATTTATTAAAAAAAAAAAAATTGAACATCTTAGGTTTTTAAACAGCATGAAAAATCATCATTAGTGGTTATCACAAAGAAGTGAAATAAAACTTTTCATTGATTGAGAGCTAATATGTACAGAACCTATGACTAATAAAAGCTTAATACATAGCTGTACTCGAAGAAATATTAATCCCAAAGTATATTAAATCTACTTTGCAAATGCAATTTCCTCAACTCTGATATAAGAATAAAAGGACCTACTCAACAGAATTTTATCACAATGAATATAGTCTGTGTGGCAAACACAAGTTGATCACATTGAATATAACCCGTATGACAGACATCAGAAGTACTTGGTCATCATCACCAAAATTCAATTAGGCTACAATGGTGGTGTTGGTGTGTGAAGCTGCAACACGTGGTAATGGACAAATGCAAAACGGTGCAGTTTTAGGATGGTCTGTATGACAAGCTGTTCACCATTTTTGCTAAAGTCGTTATTGACTCATTTTGTTTATATTTGTTATGGACCAATTTTGTTTATGTTTTTTATGGACCATTTATTTTATTTACCATTTAATCTCTGCCGTTACTTTGATCTTCTATCTTTGTATTTAGACTCTTGTTTCTTCAAAAATCATATCTTAGTAGAGACGTAGCTCAGCTTCTTTGGGTTAACCATGTAAAATTTTCTGTGGTTTTAGTTTTCCTTTCTTTAGTTGAGTTCTGTTTCATCTTTTACTTTGTTTGGTCTTTAGGTCGATCGAAAACCATCTTTGTTTAATCTGACTAGTTTGCTTTTGTTAAACTGTTAAACCTCACAGGTGGGAATGGACACATGCGCTACGTATAAGGACTTCAAAAGAAGGTCCCAAACAAGGGTCTTTTTGACGGTATAGCTTCGCCCACATATTCAAATAAGCTTGTTTCCAATGGCGGAGGACGAATTACTTCGCCGGAGATTAGGTTTAAACAATGTAAATTCGGCATTGTTCTGTACGAAGAAAAACAACCAGCAATGCGAAGAGCCACAACAGGCCCTGCTTTTGTATTGGGAAGGGACTGATCTCAATACGTACTTGTATTACACTCAGAAACCCTTTGTAATTGGACATGTTAAGAAATCACTTGAAGTTTAAACTAAACAACATGCTCGAGATAGAATACTACATGCACAATGAACCCTCCATCAGTTTCAAATTCCCCACACCTCGATTAGTTTCAGTGAAACCTCAACACTATTTAACTACACAAATCTAGTCCTCATCTTCATTGAACTCAGAATCATCTGTGGCTTTCTCACTTTCAGAGTCACTCAGCACATACCTCGCCTGCCTGCGGTTAGCTCTCTGAGGTCTGGCTCTTGCTGCTGCTGCTGGGACTTCCATTACTTCTTCAGAAGTAGATGGCGAAGCTGACTTACCTTCACTTCCAGTTGCCTCCTCATCTTCCTCAGCAGCAGCTCTGCCAAACACAGAACTGCTCTTCTTGTTGAATGGAGACGCCCTCATTTTCCTCACTTTCTTCTCCGGTGAAATTCCTGTGCTTTCAACGGAAGGCTTTAACATCTCAGTTAAAAGCCTCTGACCAACTGTCTGTGCCTGCTTGTTAGCTGCTGCACCACCTCTATTATTTGCTGCTGCAGTAGGCTTAGTTGCCTTGGCGTTTGCTGCGGCTTTTCTTCCTCCTTTCTTACCAGCGGCTACTCCTCCTGTTTCCAGCTCGAAGTCTTCATCGTCAATCTCATCATCGTCATCAGAAATTATTGTACGAGTCTCCAAGGCTTTCTTTCGTGCAGCAGCCCTTTTGGCAGGTTCCTTCTTCTGAACAGGAACTTGTGGTGCTTCAGTTTCCATGGCTGTGAGTACGACTACTAAGTTAACACACAACTGTTCATAAAATACGAAAAAGAAAACTAGACACTGATACATTCTGATTACTTTTTTAAATTTGAAGTTCAAACACCATAGGAAAAACTTGTCAATACTTCCCACTATGTTTCTAATAAACTCACACTTCAGAGCTTGATGTAGAAGATAAAAAATCAAAACTGATGGCCAGGGAAATAAAAAATATAGGTTTTCATTGAATGTAGTCTAAATGATAATAAGTCAAACACGCGAACATGTACCTGCTGAGTGATCTGGAGATGATGCAAGATTGTAGGCAGCAAGTCGATCTTTCAGCTCAAGTATTTCATCTTCGTCATCATCATCAACGACCACTGTGGGTTTTTCCTGCTCACAAAGGAAAAGCAGCATAAGCTCTCCAGAGATACTTTACTGTGGGAATATAGAACTTCTCCAAAAGAAAATTTAGAGCCCTGGGCGTCTCTCAATTTAAGATTGCTCCGCCCAAGGAAAAATTTATATTATTTGTTTCCTATTTTAGAAATGATGGGGTGAGAAATATGCAGGATCAGGGCAAACCTTCTTTGTAGGAATTTTCCTTGGTCTGCCTTTTGGTTTCACAATCTCAGGAACTTTCTCTGAAGAAGCAAGTAGTTCTTGTTAGCCATATGTATACAGCAAATCCAAATTTATATTAACAAATTTTATAATATAAAGCAAGCTACTAACTTAACCAGGCTTACCCATTTCCATTGTGGAACTAGAAGCTGTTTCCATCATTTCTACGACAGCTTCAGCATTGTTGGCTTTCTTATTCTTGCGAGGATTTTTGGTAGCTTGTTTCGCAAATTTAGCGGCGGCTCCAGTATTAATTTGACTTTTCAGTTTCTTTCTTGTGTTCTCTGCTTGAGCATCATTTTTCTCTAGCTCCTGAATTAAGACACAAGCAATCAGATAATGAATACTGAGGAAAAACATTAAGAAAGGAATAGTAAAATATTGTTTAGCTTCAATTTAATACATCTAGTTCCCTCTCAAGTTCATCAAGATCTTTCTCCCACATTGATTTTGGAGTTGCTTTTCTCAGATCATCAACTTCACCATTAAGCTTATCCCTTTCATCCAATAGTGCCTGAACCTTCTCAAGGGTCAAGGTTCCAATCGCCATTGACAGTAAATACTCATAATCACTGATACGAACTCCAGAGCTGATGATCTCAGAGTTTGAATTCTCTTCCGTTTCTTCTGTATCGTCAATTGCCCCAGCAACTTCTGGCTCAACAGCTTTAGTTTTTTTTGGAAAAGGAGTGAAACCTTTCTGTTGAAGCTCAAGGAACAACTCAGCTCTCTTCCGATTGCTTACAACAATCTCTCCTTTTACAACCCCAAGGATAAACCTAACCTTGTTTTCCAGTTTCAACAACTCCATTTCAAGGTTATCGAGTAGTACTTTCTGCAAGCATTAAAAGAAGACTTTGTAAATAGCTATCCCCATCGTGAAAGTGCCTGAAATATATAGGACCTATGTACATATGGAGATGATCATAACTAAACTCACCTTTCGTTTCACATAGAACTCAAGTCTCAGGTGAAAAAATTCCTCAAGAACTGCAGGAGATCAAAGCAAGTATAGCTATATTAAGAAGCAATTATAGTATAATACATCTACCATATTAAGTACTCATACCTTGTTCTGGAGTGTCATATTTCTTAATTACGCCATGTGCATCAAACAGATGCATGTTAGTTGTGCTTATTGTAGTGGTAAGTTTAAATTTCTTCAGCAATCCTTCTTGCTTGGCCACCATCAGGTTCTCTTCAGGCAAGTGGACCAGGATATCTACAGTAACATGATCACTATGCTGTGTAAAACCCTGCAACCAGCATAATATTGTTGAGAAACAGGAACATCTACAACAATTTGGTGGATATTATAATTGCCAAGGATTTGGATGACTTTACCTCAATGAAAGGATCCTTAGCCTTTTCGTTCCCTACAGAGATAGATTCAAGAAACTCCTTATAATCTTGAGTCCACCTACGTATTGGCAGCTCTGTTATCCTGATTGTTGTCTCATTGACTTCCTCTACTATTCCACTTACAGTGTAGCTTATTCCAGATTCCTTTACATTCTTCTCAATAGTTCCTCTAAATCCTCTATACCATGGATCCATGGGTACCATAGGATCACCATTAAGCAATCGCCTTACATTTGCAACAATGTCTCTTGGGTTATAATTAGGGACGTATGAACTCCATCCCGTCCCAATTCCTTCACTACCATTGACTAGAACCGTTGGAATAATTGGCATATACCTGCGTGACAGGAACCATTTGTCAGCATGGATCTCCGTAAATTATGCTAAAGCAATATCATTTGTTATAATGAAACTAAAAATACCAAGTTGGTTCAATGGATTGTCCATCGTCATTCAAGTAGTCAAGAAGCTTGTCATCGTCCTTAGGAAAAAGGAACCTTGTAATTGGGGACAGTTTTGTAAATACGTAACGAGCACTTGCATGATCTTTGCCTCCCTAAAAGGAGCAAAATATACAATAAGTAAATGAGAAACCCAACTGAAATGTACAACATAGCTATCCTCATTTCAGTATACGAAGTGACATGTGGTTCAACTTGCTTACCAGGTTACGAGTGCCAAACTGGCCATTTGGTTGAAGAAGGTTAATGTTGTTGCTCCCCACATAGTCCTGTGCCATTCCAATAATAGTACTAGCAAGACTTTGCTCTCCATGGTGGTAGGCTGAATGCTCAGATACATAACCAGAAAACTGAGCGACCTTTGCTTCTTTAACAAAGTTCCTCTTGAAAGAGCAGAATAGAATCTTCCTTTGACCAGGCTTTAGGCCGTCAACCATTGATGGGATGGATCTTTGTAGGTCCGCCATCGAAAACAATATAAGTTCCTTGTGAACAAAGTCACTGTATTTTATGAGCTTCTCCTTCTGATCAAGGTGTGTACCAGGCTGCAAGTCCAGAAGATTATATTAAATAATCCACCGCCAATCAATCATTTGGTTCTTTTGCAAAACCACAACCACATTTGATTACTAAATATTCCAACCTCAAATTGCCGGAGCCAATTTTTCCTCTCTTCTATCTTCTTCTTACTGAACGCAAGCTCAATTGCTGCACCATCTTGTTCATCTAGCCAAATAAAATCTTTCTTGTGCAAATCCAGTCTCTGAAAATACTCCCTCCCTTCCCTTGATGTGCTTGTTCCCAATCCCTAATAGGATAGAATATTGGTCAGGTGAAAACAAATAAATTTGTATTAAAAAATTATAATAAAATAACGAGGAATCTGGCTCTTCCTTGCTGGTGGGTTGAAAACACAGACCTTATAGTACTTGATTGCCCATCCATTTGCATTTCCTTTCAAGCTTTCTCTCCATGACTCGTACTCAGGCATGGTGTAAAAGGCTAATTCTTTCCCATTCTTGTGAGTTGCCTGTGCAGTTTTGGTAGTATTAAAGATGTACTTCAAGAATTTCTTCCAACTATTTAGATTGTGATATGTAAAAGAA
This sequence comes from Rhamnella rubrinervis, assembly GCA_007844105.2. NCBI lineage: Eukaryota > Viridiplantae > Streptophyta > Magnoliopsida > Rosales > Rhamnaceae > Rhamnella > Rhamnella rubrinervis. The sequence goes on from CM017585.2 coordinate 13,130,853, forward strand.
GATAATTAAAGCAGACAAACCTTCACAATTGGTGTTATAAACTCAACTAAGAAAGATGGAACCTTTAGCAGCGAAGGCCAGAATGAATGAATGAAATTGATCAACAGACCCTTGATATGGGAACCATCATGATCCTAAACCAATTTGATCAAATTGTAACTCATTTGATTGATAAGCAAATGAAGTCGTATGACCTGAGTAATGCTGTTGGTAATTTAAACCGGAAAGGAAACCAACACAAATCGAGGAGCTTGAGGAAAGCATACCTGATCGGTCATTATCATCAGATGACCATATCTCAAAGACTTGACACTTGTGTATTCCTTATCCTGCTGCAGGCCGAGGATTCTCTTAATGTTCTTAATTTCCTCGTTATCCCTTACCTGATTAGAGCTGGCTTCCCTCACATTAAGCAGCTTACCTCTTAAAGGGAAAACACCATAACGGTCTCGACCAACAACAGCAAGCCCTGCCATCTGTACAAATTCAAATCTCTCAAACTCTTAAACTTCAAACCAAAATTTCCACAGGTTATGAAATGATCAATTGAAAAAAAATAAATAACTTACCGCAAGAGCCTTGGCTGAATCTCCTTCTGTTAAAATCAAGGTGCATTTATCAGAATTCCTTCCTCCAGCTTCATTGGCATCCTCAAGCTTATTGATGTTATGTACTCTCTCTGTTTTTGTTCCATCTGTTTTCTTCAGATCCTTATTATTCTTGAAATTCGCCCATGATAGAAGACTTTCCACAATTCCAGACTTTGCAACTGAAAGATAATTAGTATATAAGAATCAAGCTCAAGAACTTAATCGTAATTTACCAGTACCTCCTTATACAAAAATGCACTCAATAAACCTTTTTTTAAGAACTCTGGTGGAAGTTCACATTTCGACCCAAAACTGCTTGGACGAATAGTCAGAGTTTCTTTAGTTTGAGAATCAAAAGCAGGGTTGTCAATTAGGGCATTGACAAAAACCCATAGATAGTTCTTCACATTGTGAGCTTTGACGTTGGCATTCTTGTTCTTCTTATTCACAACATTCATCACATGATTTGTGATCTGATTTGTAATGTAATCAACATGTGTTCCACCCTTAATTGTAGCAATCCCATTTACAAAGCTAACCTGGTAGGAAAACCATCAACATTAAATTCAAAATTGCAAAGTCACAGAAACTCCTAAGATACTTTGATTGAAATAAAAGTCTAAATACCTGTTGAAACTGCCCATCACTAAGACTCACACAAATCTCCCATCTGTCATTAACTCTCTCTGTAATCCTGACAAAATTGAAAATTCCTATAAGCAAATTTCCATTGCAAATTAATACATAAATTTCACAACCTAAAATATCATTAATAGAACCTTGGAAGGGAAACATCTCTAGATTTACGGGCAGATTGCAAGTACAACTCAACATATTCAAGAAATGATTTCACTGGTACCCGACGTCCATTTAGTTCGACCTTCACAGTCTTTCCAAGACATCCAGCCAAGTCAATCACTCGCTTCTTCATTAGTGCAACCACATCGTCTTCAAGATGGGTCATGTTAAATTTCGCCAAGTCAGGCTTAAACGTGACTTTGGTCCAATTCTCACCCTCCTTGCACTTCGTGATGACCGGATCAGTTTTCTTCCCCATATTATTAGAAAACACCTTCAAGAGAACAAGAAACGATTAACACAGACTTCTACTTCTACATAGATGAACCATGATACAATTTCCAATGGCTGAACACTTTATAGAAAGCTAATAGTACTTTTTATTTTTCATGAAGCATAAAAAATAAGTAGGGAAATCTCAAAATTCCCATGCATGAAAACCAAAAATTATCTAAAACAATCCTAATCAAGAATGAAAATCCAAAATTACCCTGAAGCTCTGAATCGAGGAAAAAGAAATAAAAAATGGTTCCTAAGTTACCGGCATCACAAGAAACCCAGATCAATAATACAAACAGATAACACCAAAAACAGTGCTCAGAAATGACGATCCCTAATTTCATCAACTCTAAGAACCCTGATTCTACTAAATCCTACACCTAAAACCCTAAATCACCAAACAGAACAAGGACAAAGAGACGCAAACATTTGACAATCGTAAATATGATATAAAAGCTTGTCCAAACACAGAGTTATAAGCGAAACACAAGGATATACCTGCTTGTACTTCTTCAGACGCTTTCCATCAGCGGTCTCGATGACGAACTCCGTCGAAAAGATATTCGTGAGCTTCGCACCATACCCATTGCGACCACCAGTAGTTTTCTTGACGGTGTCATCGTAATTACTGCTAGTCAAAAGGTGCCCAAAGATCAACTCCGGAACGTAGACCTTCTCCTCCTGGTGAATCTCCACCGGCACTCCATCCCCACTATTGTAGACGCTGATACAGTTCTGTTCGACGTCAATGGTAACCTTGAGGGAATCCATAGATGGATCTCTCTGCTTGTTATCGGCAGCGTTAACCAGGATCTCATCGAAGATCTTGTAAAGCCCAGGGACGTAGCTGACATTACGATGGACCATCTCATCGTTTTCGTAGACCCACAGGGTCTGCGTGTGCTTCTCAATGGATCCGATGTAGGTGTCTGGTCGGAGTAGGATGTGCTCTAGCTGGGACTTCTTCTGGTACATTTCCTCGATGGTTTTGGTTGGTCCTCCGGCTACGGCAGCCGGCGGCGGGGCCATGTTGGCATTGTTGCTGCTCTGCAGTGGCCGTTTCTTGTCGATGGCCATGGTCGTCTCTTGGGAGTTTGGGAGAGGAATGGGGAGGGGGGGGTGGGGGATTGTTTGTTTCAGAGCGAGAGGGACTGAGAGGGCGTGGGAATCTGTATGACTACGTTGCAACGGTCCGTTTGGGATTTGAATTTGAATTTGGATTTCGGGCGGGATCTTGCAACCTCTCTAAGGTTCTGATTGGATGATGGAGAATCGACGGTTCTGGTAATTTCGGTTTGCGTGTCGAAGGTTCTTTTTGCACTTAACTTTACTTTATACACACTCCTCGAGTGCTCGAGTCCACCACTTCCACCTCCTCCCTCCTCTGCTAATGTGTGTATAAAGTTCAAATGCGTGCGCGAATAGAATTTTCCTTTGGAATCTCATTTTGATAGGCCGATCTGGGCTCTAGTTCAACTTTCCACACAATTGGTTCCGAAAACCCAACGAGCCCAGTTGTAAATTACAAAGTGGGCTGGATGGGCCCACATATTCGAACCAGCCCAATTAATAACCCGGCTCATCTCCTACATTCCTCAGAGAGTGCACCGAGCTCTCAGCTTCTTCTTCTTGTGAGTCAGCTGGGACTGGAACTGGTTTTTCAAAATGCTGGCTCGGCTCGCCGCTGGCCGTCTCCTTGAGATCCGTCAAGCTTTCCGTCAGGTTTGTAATTTGCTCCTCCTCAATTTCTCGGTTTTCCCTTTCAATTTTCCTTTCTCCCAAGCACTCTCTTATCCCTATTTTTTTTTCTGCAGCCTTCACGATCCTTCTCCACTGCCCTAAACTACGTGAGTTACATTCATTTGGCACCTACCTATCTTCCATTTCTATATATGAATTTGCTTCTGCCTTTTTCTTTTTCTTTTTTTTAATTGAATGGGAGCTTTTTATGGAATTTGAGCAGCATCTTGATTCGCCAGATAACAAACCAAACCTTCCGTGGGAGTTCACGAATGCAAACAAAGAGAAGGTAAATGAAAATGATTTACGAATTTCGTTTATTTTCATAGCTAAAGTTTGTGACTTTCTCCATAATTATTGATTGCCGAAGCCGTGTGTTTATTATGTGTTGAATTTTTTTCTGCCCAAATTCTAATTTCTCCTTTTAGACGAAAGAATGGAGTGAAGTATTGTAGAGTTGTGTTAGTCTCTTTCTTATGGAGCCTTGGTGTGAAATCCTAGTAATGCTACATATCCTATTGTTATTCAACGTAATCCGATAGTTGGATCATTTTAAGATCGCTCCGTTGTTCGTATCGTAGCTCTATCTACTAATTTTTTTCGCTTTGAAATGTTGAAATTGTTAGAATTTATACTGTATATGCGCGTTTGAGTTGAAGGGTCTGATATGGCTTGTGAATAAATAGTTCATTTCATTCTCTGAGGGTCACTATCATTGAGCATCTTGTAAATTCTAAATTTTTGAGTTGGGTAGTTTGTTGTAAATCTTGAAATTCATATTCAGCTGCTAATATGTAAAACTAACCAACTCCTGGTGTTGATTGCTTAACTTGGCGGATCTATTACTTAGATGTTGTGTTTTAACTATGTTAATTTACGCATTTGTAGGTTAAGGAGATATTGTCGCACTATCCATCCAATTACAAGCAATCTGGTATTATTCCTCTTCTAGATCTTGCACAGCAGCAGAATGGGGGATGGCTGCCTGTTTCAGCAATGAATGCAGTATGTGGGCATGAAGGCTTGAAAAAATATATATAGTTTATCTTGTATTCAATTTTCATGTTTATTGTGAACATATCTGCGCTAGTCCTAGCATCTTTCTGGAAGTTTAGATTTATGCTTTGTATTATGAATAAGGAATATAAGGCATCTCAGTGTACACTGTACGTACTCAATCCTAATTTGACTAAAATATAATCATAGTGATCTTGATTAGGTTTACAGTTATTGTTACATACATTCAAGCAAATGAATACATCTCAGTATCTATATATAATGTAATCCTTTCCCATTGTAAGAGTCCTTATGATTATTTCAACTAATTGTTTATGGATGGTCCAGGTAGCTAAGATTGTAGAAGTTGCACCTATCCGTGTGTATGAAGTTGCAACATTTTATTCAATGTTTAACAGGACAAAGGTGAGAAAGTATATCTCTTTTAGATTCTTTTTACTTCTGGAATTACCTTTTTCAGGATTATGCAAGACACAGAACCTGATGAACTGTCTTTGTTTTCAGGTGGGGAAGTACCACCTTTTGGTCTGTGGCACAACACCATGCATGATCCGTGGTTCACAAGAAATTGAAGATGCTCTTCTGAAACATTTAGGAGTGAAGCGAAATGGTTAGTCTGCAACATAGTTATAGTTTCTTTAATTTTACATTTCATACCCACTCATTGTAAGAGTGTCGCATGTGCAGAGGTTACCAAGGATGGATTGTTCTCTGTTGGAGAAATGGAATGCATGGTGAGTAATTTTCATTAAATGCTTTGTGATGTAAAACCTGCATTTTTTGTATACTCTTTGTATTTGTAGTGCATGATGACTAATGCTATAATGAGGATGGATGAATATAACTAGGAGAGAGAAACATTCATGACTTAAGGTTCTATTGTAAATTTTAAAAGATAAATGTTTATATAAGCTTTGTAGCCAGTGTGCCTAAACATTAAGATCTGGTTTCTATGTTCATTCAAGGTAGATAACATTACTCCATTAATCATCCTGGGATGGCTGATTAGCTTGCATGTCTCACGTGTCTCTGGTTTTCTTATTGTGGTATTTGCGTAGTTACTTCTTTCATGGCTGACTAACCGTGATTCACAGAAAGTCTTCTTATGTTTTCATTATTCTTTATTGAAATGATATCCATATAGAAATCAAGATGCAATTTAAGTTGTTCGGTTTTTGCAGGGATGCTGTGTAAATGCTCCCATGATCACTGTTGCAGACTACTCCAATGGATCTGAAGGATATACTTATAATTACTATGTGGGTCCATGAAAAGCCCTTATCTTTAACAAATCATTGCCAATTTTGTGCTCTATTAATCTTATCCACACATCCCACCCCCAAACCCCTTTTTTTTTTTTTTGGTTGAAAAAGGTCTAGTGAGTAGTGAATTTACGAATTTATATTGGTTTTTTGTGTTAATTTCAGGAAGATGTTTCTCCGAAGCGAGTTGTAGAGATAGTTGAGATGTTAAGAAGGGGGGAGAAACTGCCGGTAAGTAGAGTGTAAGAGGGAGTAGTTTTCTTGTTCAGTGGCCTATTTTTGTCCAACGGTACTTGAATTTCTGTCTATATGTTTCAGCCTGGCACTCAAAATCCAGGGCGCATTAGAAGTGGACCAGAAGGAGGAAATACTACTTTGCTAACTGACCCCAAACCTCCTCCGTGCCGGGATCTCGACGCCTGTTAAAAACTTTGTGGTATTTGTTGTCTTTAATAATGTAAAGCTTGATTGTCAGGCTTCCTTCCGTTGTCAGCAATGTTAAAAGTCTGTTTAATGATCAACCATTTTTTAATAGTATTTCTCAGCAGTATGGTTTCTCTGCTGGGTGTTCCATACAAATTCTCTCTTGTTTCAAACTATGCATTGGTTTAGAACCATACAGATTTAAGTATGTTTTTCTGGACCTCCATATCTCTAAAGCTGAGAATTTTCTAATTTGATTTTGTTCAAATTCTAATGTGATTGTATTTGGGTAGTCATAGGTTTGATTCATTTTAAACAAATTAATTATTTACTGTTTTATTAGTTGGTAATAATCGTCTTGCTAACAAGAAAATCATTTGGAACTGCAAGAGAAAGAAACATGCCACAAAAAACTGTAAGCTTTTGATTAAAATAAAACTAATGGTTGTTATCTAATTAAGGCTAAGAGCATCTCCAAAGGACTCTCTATTTATTATTTTTTCTTTATTTTAAAGAGTTAACCTTAAAAAATTTTACTCTAATATACTCTTTATTTTAATTTTTAAATATAGAGAGTGGATTTGACTCTCCACATTTGAAGAGTCAAATTTACTCTCTAATTATATATTAAACAATAAATGCATTTTCTATTTAATGTTTCATAATTTTCAATGATTAATCTGAATTTAACTTTATAAGATTACCCTCAATAGTTTTATTTTTATTTTATAAGAAAAAGATAATTAAGTAAAAATAAAATTAGTCATTGAAATTAACAAAATAATGACTAAATAATAAAGAGCATTATTAGAGTTGTTTACTTAATTTGACTCTCTAATATAAAAAATGCTATTTATTTACAAAAATATGCTCTTTAATTTAAAAACATCATTGGAGATGCTCTAAAATTGTTGTTACTCAACCTTTTACCCTATTCCTCTTTAAAATGTCAATTAACAAAGAAATAGATAAATTACATACCACTGCTAGTGAGTATTTTTTTTTTTCCTTCTCAAACCTTTCAATAACAAATAATCAATTTGCTTTATCGGTTTGGCTTAAGTGTTTCACTCAAACAAGTCTATATACCATAATTGCATATTTCTTACTATTATTGTATTTCCTTTTTTTTAATTAAAAAACATATTTTTTACTACTTTATAATATAGTTTCGTAAAACATTTACACTAAATATCAGATACCTTTTCCCTTTTTAATTTTTTAATTTTTGTGAATACCCAAATTCAGAAACTTGTTAGTATGGAAGCGTAAGTAATAATTTTAGCTTTTGTTCTCTCTCTTATTTTGTCAGTAAGTATTAATTAAATTACTTAATCTAAATTAGGCTTTCCCACCTAACAGAGAAGCAAACTCTATCAAAAGTGGAAAACAATGGTAGAGAGCTTAATTTTGTAGCCTAACAATAATTAGGTAATTACGTTTACCTCGTCAATTATGAAAAACAGTTAAACTAAATTGTAAAATTTCAAAAATAAACACTGAATACCAAACATGCTTTAAGTAGAAAAAAAGTTGGAGAATTTGATGAAATGCACTCAATAATTATTATAAAAATAGACACGCGTTAATATTCTTTTAAAAAATACTCATCCTTATCGAAAATACTCTTAAACTCTGATACTCACAACTATATCATTATTTTCATTATTTTTTCATCTTTTTGTTTCTTTATTTTATACTTCCATAATTTTTATTAATTTTGTGATATATTTTTCTGTTAGACTACATCGATTTATGAGTATTTTGGTTTTTGAATCAAATAATTTTATTAAGTATTGAATGAAATATGATTTTTATAAATTCTTAAACTATTCAGATTTTATTCTTCTTCTTTATTTTTTTGTTTTCTTTTATCTTTCTTGTCTACTCTTATGATTTTATTTATTTTGTAACATATTTTTCTGTAAAACTTGGTCAAATAATGAGTATTTTGGTTTTTAAATCAAGTCATTTGGATAAATATTGAATGAGATATGATTTTTACAAATTTATTGGTTGAAAAATATATTACAAAATAAATAAAAATCATAAAAGTAGACAAGAAAACAAAAGAAAATAAAAAAATAAAGAAGAAAAATAAAATTTAAACAGTTTAAAAACTTATAAAAATTATATCTTATTCAATATTTAATGAAATTAATTGATTTAAAAACAAAAATATTCATAAATCAATGTAGTTTAATAGAAAAATATGTCACGAAAATATGAGAATAATAATATAATATATTCGTTTGGATTTTGGTTAGGCAAAACTACATGTCCGGATTAGAATTCAATAGTGTGAAGATGGTTACTTATAGGATGATCAAAGGAGATCAAAAGAGATTGATAATTTATTAGTTTGAAACTGTTTTCAGTTTTAAAAATGCATTGATTAAATTCTTTACAAACAAGTTAACATTTTTTTGGTAATTTAATTAATATGTAATTGAAATAAATTAACATTTTTTCCTTCTCAAACCTTCAATAACAACAATCAATTTGTTTATCGGTTTGGCTTAAGTGTTTAAGTAAACAAGTCTATATACCATAATTGCATATTTCTTACTATTTTTTTTAATTAAAAAACATATTTTTTTACTACTTTATAATATAGTTTGGTAAAACATTTACACTAAATATCAGATACCCTTTTCCCTTTTCTAATTTTTTTAATTTTTGTGAATACCCAAATTCAGAAACTTGTTAGTATGGAAGCCTACGTAATAATTTTTAGCTTTTGTTCTCTCTCTTATTTTGTCAGTGAGTATTAATTTAATTACTTCAGATAAATTAGGCTTTCCCACCTAACAGGAAGCAAACCCTATCAAAAGTGGGAAACAATGGTAGAGAGCTTAATTTTGTAGCCTAACAATAATTTGATAATTACAGTGTGTAAACGTTCACTTTATTAATTATAGAGGACAGTTCAACCAAGTTACGTAAATTTAAAAATAGACACATTCTGTGTACCAACCCTGCCCAAGTAGTAAAAAAGTTTTTAGCACCGCTGAGCAGTGATGAAAGACTTGGAGCGGTAAAAGCACCTTCCTCCGTGGAAGACCGAGTAAAAAACACCTTCTGGTTCGCTGTGTAAGAAGACCCAGTGAAATTTTACCAAAAAATAAAAGAAGACCCAGTGAAAGTTTTACCAAAACAGAAGACCCAATAAAAACACATTTTTTCTCCATAGAGTAAAGCTCTCTTGCCCTTCTTCTCTAGTGCTTATAGTTTGGTATTTACCACTATTGTCTTGTACTTGGAGTTTTGTGCTTCTTGCTTCTTGCTTTCCCCTTGGAATTGCTCTGCTGTGTGTGCCCCAGTGCTATCTTCATCTTATCTCCAACGAAAGACAGAGTCGGAAACCCGACCTTCTTTTAAGAAACTGGAGGTGCATGCATAAGGTAAAGTCATTGCTCTCTCTAATTCTATTTTAATTTTTCTTGAATTGTTTAAGATCGTGGGTTTTATTTTTTACAAGCTGAGATGTTGAAAAGTGAAATTAATTTTTTTAAAAAAAATTAGGAAAATAATCAGGACAGCATCGGTAAGTTACCGGATGAAATTCTGGTATTAGTGATGCGTTAACTGTCAGTAGAAGAAGCAATGAGACTGAGTGTGGTCTCTCGGCGATGGAAAAATCTGTGGAAGAAGGCGATTCTGGTTACGCCTAAGTATGAATTTGGGGAGAAAGAAAAATGACAGTAAGGTATCCAGAAACGGGTGAGAGTAAAATGCGTGGGTACGTGAAATGGGTGAACCAAGTAATGACACTGCATGATATACCAACTATGGAGGAGTTCACAATTTGTTTTCCTTTGAATTCTAATTATTCTAATCATATAAGTAAATGGATTAAATTTGCTGCCAGATATTAAATTACCACTGATCCCAAAAGCTTAAACGAGGTGGATTTGCTTGATATGTATATCATGCTTTAGGAGAGAAGAGAGAGATAGAATATTGTCAATATTTCCTTGCATTTGTAGGCCATTTTTTGTCCTTACAAGTGTTAATTCATTTTAATGGGTGGTAATGTGACGGTAATGAGACTTGAACCTAGGTGTCTAGGATTTAAAGCTCTGATACCATATTAAATTACCACTGATCCCAAAAGCTTAAGCTATTAGGAGGTGCATTTGATATGTATATCATGCTTTAGGAGAGAAGGGAGAGATAAAATATTGTCAACACCAGAAAACAAGTGAAAAAGCAAGTTGGATTTACGTGTCAGATTGCCAGTACATGACATTGAACCGTCTTATGAAGGTTTTCTTGCTTCCCAAGGTTCCACCACAGGCAGCACCAGATTGTATTGGCTGACGGATTTGTATCTGAGGGCAGTAGATGTGGATGATGAGGCTATGGAGTGCCTTATCTCCAACTCTCCATTTATTGAACGTTTACATGTGATCGATTCCTAGAACCTTCACAAACTGGAAGCTGCTGATTCTGCTTCAAATTTGAAATACTTGGAGCTGCGGCTTTGTGAGTTTAGAACACCTTGTCATCTCTGCTCCAAGTCTTGATATAATTAAGTTGTTTATGAGTCATAGACTTAAAGTGGTCAACATATCAGCTCCAATTCTCTCCCGAGTATCTCTTGGGGCATATACTAGCCTCGACAACTCTTGGCAGCAGCTACTGGGTCAAGTCTCTCATGTCAACAAGAGACTTAGCTTGAGTGTACCGTGCCAAGTTAGTATTTATACTAACACTCACTCTCTTTTCCTTTTGAATATCGTATATATCATTTCAGATTAATTCATGTTTGTTTTCTTTAAATTTGGCTAATTTATTAGGTCTCTCGTAATATTGACATTGAATGAATTTCCTGAGTTGAGTAATGTTGAGCATTTGAAAATCACAATCGAAAATCCCTGGCCTTTGTGGTACTTTTTTGGAAGACTTCCATGGTCGCAAGGTCTCCTATGGCCATGTGCTCTGGTAATGGCAGCACCTTTCTTGCATAAATTGTCATTCAAGGTCAGTGCTGGCTCTCACTTTTATTAAAAAATAACTTCTCTGAAGATTTATAGCATGAAAAAAAATGTGATATATTACTAGCTTTTGCACTTGTGGCATGGCAGCTTTTCCACTTAAAACATAAGCTTAGAACATTCGAACAACAAAAGGCATTAGGCACGTAAATGCATGCATAGGAATTTCGTTTCCACAGTAAAATCCAAAACAATTACAGCAAAGTTTTTAGATATTGCAGTGCTCAAAAGATGATCATGCTGTGCTGCAAATCATTTATTTTTCTTTGCATGCTTTCAAAATATGTGTATTACAATACAGAACGAGTAAGACTCGTATCAGTGGCATACAATGAACATGTCATAATCTCATCCACCAAGTTCAACACAAGCAAGCACGTCCTTTGACAATTTGGAGCTGACAGTGCTCCAAATTGTCAAGATTCATTTTTTTCTTTGCTAACACATCCTTCAACTCGAATATAATTACGAAAAGGGTGAAATGAATTATTTATTTATTTAGTTTGGTGAAAATTTTTCTATTGGGTGAAGACCTTGACTAGTTCAATAATTCAGTCCTGGCCATTCACGACCTTATCACAAAGAGTGGTTGGTTCTGGCTCATCTTCATCACAACACATAAGCGATTTCCCTTACTTTCTTACCCGCCAAACAAGCCGATGGCAGAGATTGTCCTCTCTAGTGTAGCCGATGGGATCATTAAGAGTTTGCGTGATGCTGCTGTTCGAGAAATTGGGTTGCTGTGGAAAGTAAATGACGAGCTTTCAGAACTTGAAGGCACCCTTTTGACCATAAGAGCTGTCCTAGTTGATGGAGAGGAGAAGCAAGTTCACAGCAAACCAAATCAAAGCTTGGCTTAGCAGGCTCAAAGATGTCGTCTATGAAGCTGACGACTTGATGGACGAAATTTCCACTGAAGCTTTGCAACGAGAAGTGATGGGTGGGTCTGACGTGGCTAAAAAGGTACGCACTTTCTTCTCAACCTCGAACCAATTTGCTTTTCGACGAAAGATGGGTCACCAAATTGAAGCTATCAAGAAGAGACTAGCTGCCATTAGAGATGATAGACTCTTCCTTTTGGAAGAGAGACATAATGAAGGTACTAAATCTGGGTATAGAGCCAGAGAGCAGACTCACTCCTTTGTATCTGAGGAGGAGGTTGTCATTGGGAGAGATGAGGATAGAATGAAAATTGTACAACTTTTGTTGGAGACTGGAACCGAAGAGACTGTACTAGTTGTTCCTATAGTGGGTAGTGGGGGATTAGGAAAAACTACACTTGCTCAGCTTGCGTTTAATGATGAGAAGGTCCAAAAGAATTTCAATTTGAAAATGTGGGTTTGTGTCTCTAATTCTAATTTTGATGTGAGATCACTGGTTGCAAAAATTATTAAATCTGCAAATAATAATGCAACTGGTAATGAGGGGTATGAAAGTTTTGAGATGGAGCAATTGCAAAAGGAGCTTGGGGAAAAAATAAGTGGAAAGCAGTACCTTCTTGTACTTGATGATGTGTGGAATGAGAATCGTGAATTGTGGTTGAATTTGAGGAATTTACTGTCCCATGGTGCAAAGGGTAGTAGAATGATTGTGACTACTCGTAGTATTGTGGTTGCAAAGATTATGAGCAAAGTTGAACCATTTTTTTAAGGAAATCTGGATGAAACTCACTCTTGGTCTCTATTCAAGGAAATGGCATTGGATCAAGTAGAAGATCCATCCGACTCCAACATTGTGGAAAGTGGAAAGAAGATTGTGAAACGCTGTGGAGGAATTCCTTTGGCCATAAGGACAATAGGGAGGATGCTGTACTTCAAGAATCCAGAAACTGAGTGGTCGTCTTTCCAAAAAATTGAATTTTCAAAAATATCTCAGGATGAAAATGATATTTTGCCAACACTGAAGCTCAGTTATAATCATCTCTCATCGCATTTGAAACATTGTTTTGCTTATTGTAGTTTGTTTCCTAAAGATCATGAAATCAATGTAAAAGATCTAATAAAGCTTTGGATGGCTCAAGGATTTATCAAGTCAACAGACACAACTCAACCTCTGGAGGATGTGGGGCGTGAGTATCTTGTGCATTTACATTGGAGATCATTTTTTCATGAAGTAGAAAAGGATATGTTGGGCAATATAAGGAATTGTAAAATGCATGATCTCATGCATGATCTTGCAATACAGGTAGCAGGAGAGTGTGCTACATTATCTTCAGTTGAGGAAAAAGTCAACAGAACTCGTCATGTGTCTTTTGGTTTTGCGCTAATTCCAAGTTCACTATCTGAAACATCAAATAGGCTCCGAACAATTCTTTTGCCCAGCCAACTTGAGAGGAGATTTGATGGGAGATCTGGTTCACTAATATGTGATGTAATTGTTTCAAATTTTAAATTTTTACGTATATTGGACCTGCACGATACAGGGATTAAAACAGTATCAGAATCCATTTGGAAATTGAAGCATTTAAGGTATCTTGATCTTTCTAACACGTGTATCAAGGCATTGCCCAATTCGATTAACAAATTACAGAATTTGCAAACGCTGAAGCTGTCAAAGTTGCATGGATTGAAAGAACTGCCGAAAGATTTTAAGAACTTGGTCAACCTCAGGCATCTTGAGTTTGGCGTGGAAACAAATTTGAATCATATGCCACTTGGATTGGGACAATTGACTAATCTTCAAACATTATCAAAATTTATGATTAGTGAAAGCACCAATATTTGTAGGAGTAATGAAAGGTAGGTGATCTGAAGGAACTAATGCCGCTAAACAACTTGAGAGGGGTGCTACGCATTACAAATTTAGAACATGCAAAAGATGCTACGTCTGCGAATTTGAAGGAAAAGCAATATCTTCAATTTTTAAGCCTAGATTGGTATCTTCCACATGGTGATGTTGAAGTGATGCCAACTGTTGACTACGAAATGATATTGGAAGGCTTCCAGCCACATCCAAATCTTAAAGCGTTGAGTTTACATGGCTATGGAGGTGTCAGGTTGTCAAGTTGGCTTCCTTCACTTAAACAACTGGTCGGTTTAAAGTTATGCAAATGTAAGAAATGCAAAAGTCTTCCACCATTGGATCAATTGCCTTCTCTCAAGTGTTTGTGTTTGAGTGATATGCCTGCTCTAGAGTATATTTCAAATGAATTCCACTCTTCATCAACATTGGCACCTTTGCCATCCTTAGAGCAACTCATCCTTATGGAATTGCCTAATCTTGAAGGATGGTGGCGGGGTGGAACGGCTCGTGAAGATGATAATCTGATAGAAGAGAATTGCATATTCCTTCGATTTCCTTGTCTTTCTTTGTTTTCTATTGAGGATTGCCCAATGTTGAAGTTCATGCCACTTTCCCCATCAATCCAAAGCTTCGCAGTGGGAAATTTTACCTGGAAACCATTCCATCAAACAATGAAGAGCATCACCATCCCACAAAGTCAAATAAAAACAGAAGAAACATCATCGTCAACTTCTTCTGCAATTCTCACTTCCTATTTCTCTCCTTTGATCTCCAACTTGGGAGATTTGAGTCTTGATAATATTGAGGATCTTCAGTCTCTGCCAAAATGGCTAGTAAGCTTCAGTTCTCTCAAATACATGAAAATTAGGAAGTGCCCTAAATTGAAGTATTTGTCTCCTGGTATTCAACATCTTGTCTCTCTTCAATTCTTGGAAATTGAAGAGTGCAATGAACTTGACATGTCCAATGCTGATATGACTACGTGGCAATCCCTTAAAAGCCTCGATTATCTTGTCTTGAAAAACCTTCCACAACTGGTGGATCTCCCTGATGGGCTACAACATGCTACCACCTTAAGAAACGTCCAGATTCGATGCTGTGACAGTTTGATGGCTATTCCAGAGTGGATCAGCAATCTATCTTCACTTACAAGACTTGGAATTCGGGACTGCCCCAAACTGACGTCACTACCGGAAGGAATGCGTAGCATGTCTTCTTTACAGACACTGTATATTTATGGCTGTCCCATCTTATCACAGAGATGCCATAGGGAAAAAGGGGAGGATTGGCCTATAATTGCTCACATCCCTGACTTGGATGTTGCGTTCAAAGGTGATTCAAAATCCTCTACTATTTCAGGTACACAAATCAATTATCACTATGTATTCCTGCATCATCATTACCTTCTTTGTAGCTGTGTGAATGATTTTTTACTTCTGTAAGCAGGACTTAAGAGGAAAGTCTTTAAGAATTTTCGGGTACCCCAGCTGTGCGGCAAATGAATTTCATAGAGGTAAGCTTTTAAAAAAATTTCGGAGTTTGATTTTCTTTCATTTTTTACCCGAAACGAAACAGAGTAGCCTTGTGAAATGGAGATTTACTATGTTCTTTTGGGTTTCATTTATGCGTTTTGCTTGCGTGGATAGTTTGGTTAATTGGATTTCATGATTGTAGGCTTTAGTTGAGAACCATTGGGGAGTGCCTTGTAGATGTTGAGTCAGTATGACATTGAAGCTGGTGAGGTACACTGCAATAACATATGAGGTTCTTCTTCTTCTTTAGCTTTCAACGTTTATTTTTTCCTTGTCGATGTTGAGTCAGTATGACATTGAAGCTGGTCAGGAACCATTAGATAGTTTGGTTAATTGGTTTACATGTTGCTACCTATTTCACTTAAAATGTAAGAGAGTTACAAAAACTTGGCTTAATCTGTCTGATCTCGCTGAGCAATTCAAAATTGCAGTTCTCACTGATATTTTGGAGCTCTGATGGCAATTTTAAATCCTTGATGCAGATTTTGTTGGTTTGTCTAAGTAATGGGTTTGGTGTTTTATATAAATTAATGTTTGTATTGTGGGAGCCAATATTTAATATCAGGCAAGTCTCACTAAATAATTGTCATTGTATATGGCATGAGACTGAATCAAATTGTGGATTTTCGATTTGGGTCATCATAACAAAATATTTGATACGTAGAGTCTCAAGCAGTAGGAGACATGTTCATGAACTTTGCCATAAGAAGAAGAATATAATGTTCGTTTTGGATTTTGGTTAGGCAAAGCTATGCGTCGGGATTATAATTCAGTGGTGTGAAAATGGTTACTTACAGGATAGTCAAAGGAGATCAGAAGAGATTGATAATTTATTAGTTTGAAACTGTTTTCGATTTTAAAAATGCATTCATATATTTCTTTCAGTTTTAAGTATTAATTAATAATGTCAGTTCAATTCGTATACATTTTGATTTTAAATTTGGGCAGGAAGTCTTCCAATTTAGAATTGTAACGTAGGAATTTTTTTATGTACAATTACAAACAAGTTTGACATTTTTTTTTTGGTAATTTAATTAATATGTAGTTACGTCTACAGAATTATAATAATTACTATTTGACAGTTTGCAGTACTCGTATTTTACTTTAAGATAAGTATTTAAGTATAGTTAATAAACCTGTTTCTCTGTCCCTTAAAGGTGTTCAGAAAACTAATATTTTTTCTAAATAGTGAAACTCATTCAATCTTTATTATTTTTTAGATTTTTCTAATTCAATCCGAACCTATCAAATACAATCCAATTCAACTTTATGGGAAAGGATTAAACATGAGCTTTTAAAATCAAAAATTGATCTTTTAAATTAAAATTGACATTTTAATTTCAAAATCGATAATTTAGAATTAAAATTGACATTTTAAGATAAAAATTTAGCTTTTGAGATAGAACGAAAGATAATTTTTATGATGAAATTCAACCTCTTGAGCTGACCAAGTTCAACACAGCAATGGAGGTTACTTTCAAGGACCGAATGATCCATAATCTTTCTCTGTAGGCCCGTTGTGGCCCCTTTTGTGCTTAATGCATTTTTATATTCATCAAAAAAAAAAGTTCAACACGGCAAGCGCATCCCTTGACAATTAGGAGCTGACATTGCTGACCTACAAATTGTCAAGATTCATTATTTTTTCTTTGCTAATACATCCTTCAACTCGAATATAATTACGAAAAGGGTGAAATGAATTATTATTTATTATTATTTTGGTGAATATGAATTATTTATTTATTTAGTCTCGTGTAAATTTTTCTTTTGGCCTAGGACCTTGACTAATTCGCTAATTCTGTGATGCCCATTCACGACCATATCACAGAGGGTAGTTGGTTCTGGCTCATCTTCGTCGCAACGGATAATCGTTTTCCCTCTACTTTCTTACCCGCCAAACAAGCCGATGGAAAAGATGGGAGAGATTGTCCTCTCTAGTGTATCCGATGGGATCATTAAGAGTTTACGTGATGCTGCTGTTCGAGAAATTGGGTTGCTGTGGAAAGTAAATGACGAGCTTTCAGAACTTGAAGGCACCCTTTTGACCATCAGAGCTGTGCTAGTTGATGCAGAGGAGAAGCAAGTCCACAGCAACCAAATCAAAGCTTGGCTTAGCAGGCTCGAAGATGTCGTCTATAAAGCTGACGACTTGATGGACGAAATTTCCACTGAAGCTCTGCAACGAGAAGTGATGGGTGGGTCTGACGTGGTTAAAAAGGTACGCACTTTCTTCTCAACCTCGAACCAATTTGCTTTTCGACGAAAGATGGGTCACCAAATTGAAGCTATCAAGAAGAGACTAGCTGCCATTAGAGATGATAGACAGTTCCTTTTGGAAGAGAGACATAATGAAGGTACTAAATCTGGGTATAGAGCCAGAGAGCAGACTCACTCCTCTGTATCTGAGGAGGAGGTTGTCATTGGGAGAGATGAGGATAGAATGAAAATTGTACAACTTTTGTTGGAGACTGGAACCGAAGAGACTGTACTAGTTGTTCCTATAGTGGGTAGTGGGGGATTAGGAAAAACTACACTTGCTCAGCTTGCGTTTAATGATGAGAAGGTCCAAAAGAATTTCAATTTGAAAATGTGGGTTTGTGTCTCTAATTCTAATTTTGATGTGAGATCACTGGTTGCAAAAATTATTAAATCTGCAAATAATAATGCAACTGGTAATGAGGGGTATGAAAGTTTTGAGATGGAGCAATTGCAAAACGTGCTTCGCCAAAAAATAAGTGGAAAGCAGTACCTTCTTGTACTTGATGATGTGTGGAATGAGAATCGTCAATTGTGGTTGAATTTAAGGAATTTACTGTCCCATGGTGCAAAGGGTAGTAGCATAATTGTGACTACTCGTAGTATTGTGGTTGCAAAGATTATGAGCAAAGTTGAACCATATTTTTTAGGGAATCTAGATGAAACTCAGTCTTGGTCTCTATTCAAGAAAATGGCATTGGATCAAATAGAAGATCCATCCAACTCCAACATTGTGGAAATTGGAAAGAAGATTGTGAAACGCTGTGGAGGAATTCCTTTGGCCATAAGGACAATAGGGAGGATGCTGTACTTCAAGAATCCAGAAACTGAGTGGTCGTCTTTCCACAAAATTGAATTTTCAAAAATATCTCAAGATGAAAATGATATTTTGCCAACACTGAAGCTCAGTTATAATCATCTCTCATCGCATTTGAAACATTGTTTTGCTTATTGTAGTTTGTTTCCTAAAGATCATGAAATTAATGTAGAAGACCTAACAAAGCTTAGGATGGCTCAAGGATTTATTAAGTCAACAGATGCAACTCAACCTCTGGAGGATGTGGGGCGTGAGTATCTTGTGGATTTGTATTGGAGATCATTTTTTCAAGAAGTAAAAAAAGATATGTTCGGCAATATAATGAATTGTAAAATGCATGATATCATGCATGATCTTGCAATACAGGTAGCAGGAGAGTGTGCTACATTATCTTCAGTTGAGGAAAAAGTCAACAAAAAAACTCGTCATGTGTCTTTTGGTTTTTCTTTAAAACCATCACAGCTAATTCCAAGTTTACTGTCTGAAACATCAAATAGGCTCCGAACAATTCTTTTGCCCAGTCAACTTGAGTGGAGATTTGATGGGAGATCTGGTTTACCAAAATGTGATGTAATTGTTTCAAATTTTAAATTTTTACGTATATTGGACCTGCACGATACAGGGATTAAGATTGTATCAGAATCCATTTGGAAATTGAAGCATTTAAGGTATCTTGATCTTTCTAACACAGATATCATGGCATTGCCCAATTCGATTACCAAATTACAGAATTTGCAAACACTGAAGCTGTCAACGTTGCATGGATTCAAAGAACTGCCGAAAGATTTTAAGAACTTAGTCAACCTCAGGCATCTTGAGTTTGACGAGTGGACAAATTTGAATCATATGCCACTTGGTTTGGGACAATTGACAAATCTTCGAACATTATCAAAATTTATGATAAGTGAAGGCACCGGTACTTGTATGCGTGGTAAGGTAGGTGATCTGAAGGAACTAATGCCACTAAACAACTTGAGCGGAGAGCTACGCATTACAAATTTAAAACATGCAAAAGATGCTACTTCTGCGAATTTGAAGGAAAAGCAATATCTTCAATCCTTAACGTTAGATTGGTCTCTCCCACTTGGTGATGTTGAAGTGATGGGAACTGTTGAGTACGAAATGATATTGGAAGGCTTCCAGCCACATCCAAATCTTAAAGCGTTGAGTTTACATGGCTATGGAGGTGTCACGTTGTCAAGTTGGCTTCCTTCACTTAAACAACTGGTCAGGTTATGGTTATGGAACTGTAAGAATTGCCAAAGTCTTCCACCGTTGGATCAATTCCCTTCTCTCAAGTGTTTGTATTTGAGTGATATGCCTGCTCTAGAGTATATTTCAAATGAATTCCACTCTTCATCAACATCGGCACCTTTGCCATCCTTAGAACAACTCATCCTTATGGAATTGCCTAATCTTGAAGGATGGTGGCGGGGTGGAACGGCTCGTGAAGATGATTATTTGATAGACGAGAATTGCATATTCCTTCAATTTCCTTGTCTTTCTAGGTTTGCTATTGAGGATTGCCCAAGGTTGAAGTTCATGCCACTTTCCCCATCAATCAAAAGCTTAGCAGTGGGAAATTTGAAGCTCTGATACCATATTAAACCTAGGTGTCTAAGATTTGAAGCTCTGATACCATATTAAATTACCACTGATCCCAAAAGCTTAAGTTATTAGGAGGTGGATTTGATATGTATATCATGTTTTAGGAGAAAGGGGAGAGATAGAATATTGTCAACACCAGAAAACAAGTGAAAAAGCTCAAGTTGGATTTAGGTGATAGATTGCCAGTACATGACATTGAACCGTCTTATTGCAAGTTGGATTTAGGTGTCAGATTGCCAGTACATGACATTGAACCGTCTTATGAAGGTTTTCTTGCTTCCCAAGGTTCCACCACAAGCAGCACCAGATTGTACTGGCTGACGGATTTGTATCTGAGGGCAGTAGATGTGGATGATGAGGCTATGGAGTGCCTGATCTCCAACTCTTTGTTTATTGAACGTTTACATGCGATCGATCCCTAGAACCTTCACAAACTGGAAGCTGCTGATCCTGCTTCAAATTTGAAATACTTGGAGCTGCGGCATTGTGAGTTTAGAACACCTTGTCATCTCTGCTCCAAGTCTTGATATAATTAAGTTGTTTATGAGTTGGGTCTCGACAAGATTGAGGATCTTCAATCTCTGCCAAAATGGCTAGTAAGCCTCAGTTCTCTCAAATACATGAAAATTAGGAAGTGCCCTAAATTGAAGTATTTGTCTCCTGGTATTCAACATCTTGTCTCTCTTGAATTCTTGAAGATTGAAGAGCGCAACGAACGTGACATGTCCAATGCTGATATGACTACGTGGCAATCCCTTAAAAGCCTCAATTATCTTGTCTTGGAAAACCTTCCACAACTGGAGACTCTCCCTGATGGACTTCAACATGTTACCACCTTAAGGAACCTCAGTATTCAAGGCTGTAACAGTTGATTGGCTATTCCAGAGTGGTTCAACAATCTATCTTCACTTACAAAGCTTTATATTGAGGACTGCCCCAAATTGACATCACTACCGGAAGGAATAAGTAGCATATCTTCTTTACGGACACTCTGGATATATGGCTGTCCCATCGTATCACAGAGATGCCAAAGGGAAAAAGTGGAGGATTGGCCTAAAATTGCTCACATCCCTGACCTGGATGTTCGGTTCAGAGGTGATTCAAAATCCTCTACTATTTCAGGTACATAATTATCACTATGTATCCCTGCATCATCATTACCTTCTTTGTAGCTGTTTGAATAATTTTTTACTTTTGTAAGCAGGACGTAGGAGGAAAGCCTTTAAGAATTTTCGGGTACCCCAGCTGGGCAGCAAATGAATTTCAAAGAGGTATGATTTTAAAAAAAATTCAGACTTCGATTTTCTTGCATTTTTAACCTGAAACGAAACAGAGTATCCTTGTGAAATGGAGACTTACTATATTCTTTTGAGTTTCATTTATGCGTTTTGCTTGCGTGGATAGTTTGGTTAATCGGATTTCATGATTATAGGCTTTAGTTGAGAACCATTGGGGAGTGCCTTCTTGATGTTGAGTCAGTATGACATTGAAGCTGATGAGGGACACTGCAATAACATATGAGGTTCTTCATCTTCTTAAGCTTTCAACGTTTATTTTTTCCTCGTCGATGTTGAGTCAGTATGACGTTGAAGCCGGTAAGGAACCAGTTGGATAGTTTGGTTAATTGGTTTTCATGTTGCTACCTACTTACAATGCAAGAGAGTTACACAAACTTGGCTTAATGTGTCTGAATAACAAACTATAGGCTCTGTTTGGTACGAAGGAGAGGGAGGGGGAATGATGGAGTGTGGTGAGGAGAGGAGAGGTTGAAGGAGTGAGTGGATTGTATCAATCCTTTAGGTTGTTTGGTATGATGGGAAGGAAGAAGAATATAATAAATTAAAATGAAATTAAAAATTTATTAGTTAGTTATAAAGACTTTCCCTCCTCCGATCCTTTCAATATTGAAGAGAGTGTTTTTGATGTATTTAGATGGATTTGTCATCCATCCCCAAACCCATCCCTCCATCAATCCCTCCTACTAAACAACCATCACACATCAAATCCCTCCACCACTCCCTCCCCCTTCATCAACCCCTCCACAAATCCTCTCTGCCAAACAGAGCAATAAAGGCTCAAGCATGAGGGTAAAATTTGTCTACTACTATAAATCAATGTAGTAATTTTATTTAATACATGCATTTAGCTATTAGTGTGTGAAATTAAATATAATCTTCTCAAATAGAGGGAGAAGAAGCCAGTGAAGCTGAAAGAAAAGTTTCCCAAACTTGTTCACTCTTAGCCAAAATCTCAGCTTCGTGTCCTTTGTAAATCGTAGCGGCTGTATCATGCAGTTCATACTTAATAATCAAGCATGTGTTTCAAGTTTTAATGAGGAATTTGCTATTTCCAACGACTTCATGATTAAACTTCCTGATGATGTAATTTCCATGGCGATCATAACACTAATATAATTGGTTCAAGCAATGGTTTATTGTGCTTCACAAGAAAAGGTCTTCCGTTATGTACTTATCTATGGAACCCCTCCATGACAGTTGCTAAGAAGCTTCCTCACCCTTTTGTGACTGATTTGAGTTTAGACGGCCAAGATTGGAGTTCTAGTTTTCACTTAACGGGGTTTGGCTTTGACAGGGAAAGTGATTATTATAAGCTGGTTCAAATTATTTTTGAAAAACCCGATCGTCGATATGGGTATGATTGTCGTGAATATGCGTATGATATAAGTAGGGTTTACTCTTTGAAGACAAATTCATGGAGATTGGTTAAGTCCAGGCTTTGGAATGATTTTGAACCTTGTATTTCTGACCCACCTACGCATACAAGTGGTACATGTTTCAAGGATTCTTTATACTGGGTATCCGCTGATCTTAAGTTCATGATGAGCTTCGATCTTTCTAATGACTTATTTGAAACAATAAGTCTACCCACTAATCAAATTTTGGAGGAGGGACCTAATGAACATTTCAATTTCTTATTTGAAACGTGACACACGTTGCATGTGTGTAGCAAGCCAACTTAAAATAAATAAAATAGAATGTACAGAGTATTCATGATCTTTTTGCTTACACTTTTCTTCATGATTATGAGCATTAATTGGAATACCATTTGGGGGTGTGCGTGTGCACGTGGCTAATTCTTATGTGATCATTAGACCAAAAAAATAAAACCTCTAGGTAGGGCGTGTCTGGCAGACCGGATAAGAGGGGATTGGAGAGCATATAAATTATATCTGGAGTCGGGAAAGGTACCTACGCCAGCCGTCTCTGTAACCTCCTCCGCGTCCCTCACATTGCCACCGGGAATCTCGTCCGCGAAGAGCTTGCTTCTTCTGGTCCCCTTTCTCAACAGGTATAACTGGAAATGTTGAAATGAATTTAACCTAAGATCTGGGCTTTTTCTTTTCATTTTTTTTTTCAATTTTGGTGGTTGGATTGCCTGTAGATTTGATGGATAGCTAGATCTTAGGAAGCTTGGTGTTAAATTTGCTTCTTTTTTTTTCTTTGGTTGAGTGGGCTCTTAAATGGCTGAATCGAACCCAGAAAATATTAACAAAATTATTTGGAAGAGGGCATGACTTGCGTTTATATATGTCTGATACAATACTAAGAGAAATTAACTTATGTATGAGATGATATTATTAAAAAGTTTACTTGATTTCCTAATAAAATCTATCATTCTGTTGTAGCCCTGGTGAATCGGTGATGGAAAAACTTAATTATACTGGATATTTATTTAAGCATATATATATTACAGTTGACGAAGAATGTATTCTCCATTTCCGCCTCTTTGTTTTCTTTGGGTTTTGAAATCTATCAGCAATTGAGCAACAATTTCCTCAATTGCTATTGCAGAAGTAACGTTTTTTAATTACTTAATTTAATTAAAGCATCACTTTCGTTGTGTTTTTATGCTTGCTGATAAGATAATGGTGTTAATATGTTGTTACGCTTGACAGAAAGATTAATCAAAATTGATTAGATCAAGAAGGCTTTATGCTTTTCTGCAATTTCACTAGATTCAGTACCTCATTAGTGTCTTGACAACACCAAGACCATTGTAGCAGTTCGTTTTATTAAGGTATGTAATTTATTTCCCTTTTTATTCATTTTTAACTTAGACTGTATTCCACTATATTCTCATCATATTGACTGTATTCCACATTCAACTTCTACTTTTCTACAGAATATTTGCGTTGGTTTCAGTTCTTCAGTCTCTCATCAACAACTCAGACCATTGTGCCAACTCGTTAAGGTTAGCAGTTGGTTATTTTTATTTTATTTTTTTGTTGCTAATCTGAAAACCATTATTCCATATTTTATATTATTATTTTAATTATTAACTTGTAGTATGTAGTAGATCTTGTTATATATGTGTGTTTTATAGTGCTTCATGGCTATTAAAAGTAGAACTATGAGATTGAGACCCTAGTACCCGTTTGGTATTGCTGTGACGATTGACATGTATTATTAGAATTATTTGGCTAATTTTTTACTATTCTTTTTTAACCAATTACTTGGTCTATGTAATAGACTTTGTTGTGTGTAGCATAGGTATATTAGCCATCTGCATTTGCTAAGTTTATTATATTTTCATGACTATTCAAAAGAAAAACTTGGGTGTGGAGTGTGCACATACCACATTGGGTATATATGGTCTGTTTCCACTCTCGACAAAAATTGGTTACCTTTTGATTTTATAATTCAATACTTGTATCCCATTTGAGTGGGTGGGATTTGACATGAGTTTCAGGGTTGCATGAATCCCATTTGAGTTTGATTATCAAAATTCATTATTATGTAATATAATTGGCTAATACCATCTGAGCCACGCTGTTTTATCCTGGAAGTTGAGTGACAGATCTTGCTATCGTTGATTGTTTTTTTGTTAATTTTGTAGATTGAGATATTGCTGCGGAAATCAGAGAAATTTGATGATCAAGCTGCTGCTGTAGAAGAAGCCCTAGATTATGAGGAGCAGGGTTGAATTTGTTTCTATCCTGAAGTTTAGCTGCTTGGTGAACTCGAGTTCCTTTATGTCAAGTTTAGGATGGTTTTCATATTAGGTCTTATGTGGTGATGTTTACCGGTCATGGACATCTTTCTATGAATTCTTGTATAATTCATTTTTGTTTGCTGGTAAAAGTATTCAAATTTATTCTGGATGTTCATTCCAGAATGTGTATGAATTTGTTCTGGATGTTCATTATTTGATGTTCAAGACAAATAATGTCTATGATTTTCAGTGGGGCGACAATAATGTCTAGATTTTTTTTTAATTTAATTTTAATTGATATTTAAAAAAATTATTAAAATAATTTGTAAGAAAAAATACAAAAAATTAAATTAAATTGTATAATACAAATATGTAGTATATAATATAATGCAATAATATCTGGTTAAATTATTAAAGTTTTATTTTTTTTTACATATAACATATTTTTTAAAATTTTAATTGATATTTTTAAAAAATTATTATTATAATTTTTTTAAAAAATATAAAAACATTTAAGTTTATTATATAATACAAATATATATTATATAATCTAAATATATATATATATATTTAAAAATTATTTTATTATTTAAATATTAAAAAATAAATTATTTAATTCTATCTTGTGTGCACCAAATATCCAACTTTTAATTCAGTCAAACATAAAAAAGTATAGTATTATTCTTATCTCATTCGATCCTTTTCCATCCTATCCTCCTCCATTCTATCCTCTCATATCTTGAGTACCAAACAGGTCCTAGATTAAAAGGCTAGAAAACAAAGATCAAACGTTATTTATAATTCAAACATATTATTTGTAATTAATATTTGTAGTAAACGAGGGCTCAAATTAACTATAGGGAGAAAGCTTTCTCATGTCAGTACTAAATAAGTAAATAATTAAACAAATTCTCCCCTTACTTTTTAAAACTATATTCTTAAAAAGGAAAAAAAAAATTTTGGTGTGTTTGGAAAGGGTATGGAATACTAAGCCCCCAAGATATAGAATATTATTACTGAATATCTGTCCCGTCCATCCATTAATAGGAACAATATTTGGTTTAAATAAATAAAATTGTTTGTAAAAGAAAATTGAAGAATAACTCAAAACAATTATTTTTTCAAAAATATATTTTTAATATATGATAAAATATTTAAGGCCTGGGATCTTAAGTTTTATTAAGCCGCTCCTGGCAAGCAATTACATTCAAATGTTGGTCTACACTCGTAAAATCAAAATAGTACATAATAATGGTGTGAAGGTGTTTACTTATAGGATGGTCAAAGGAGATCAGAAGATATTGATAATTTATTAATTTGCCACTGTTGTCAGTTTTAAAAATGCATTGATAAAATTCTTCTAGTTTTAAGTATTAATTAATCATGTCAGTTTAATTTGTTTGCATTTTAATTTTAAACTTTGAAAGGTAGTCTTCCAATTTAGAATTGTAACGTAGGAATTTTTTTATTTACAATTAGAAACCAGTTAACATTTTTTTGGTAACTTAATTAATATGTAATTAAATTAACATTTTTTTCTTCTCAAACCTTCAGCAACAATAATCATTTTTTTTTTATGGGGACCAGGTGGTTTATCCACTTGGACAATCAGACCTAATCGAATCCAAACTAATGAAAGATGTACCTCAGCGTGTTACCGCTGGGCCAAGCCACAGGTAATCAATTTGTTTCATCGATTTGGCTTAAGTGTTTCATTCAAACAAGTCTATATGCCATAATTGCATATTTCTTACTACTATTGAATTTCCTTTTTTAAAAAAAAATTAAAAAACATATTTTTTACTACTTTATAATATAGTTTCGTAAAACATTTACACTAAATATCAGATACCCTTTTTCCTTTTCTAATTTTTTAAATTTTTGTGAATACCCAAATTCAGAAACCTGTTAGTATGGAAGCGTAAGTAATAATTTTAGCTTCTTTTTTTTTCTCTCTCTTATTTTGTCAGTGAGCATTAATTTTATTACTTCATCTAAATTAGGCTTTCCCACTAGCACGGAAGCAAACTGAAGAATGTGATTGCCGGCCTGGCTAAGGAGTTGAAGGAAAGTTGGAGATCCCCTATGAAGAATTGGCTCAAAGCCAATACAGACGCTGCTTTTAAAGATGGGAATGCAGCTTTTGGGATCATTTTGAGAGATGAGCAGGGAAGGGTCCTGTTCCTTGCTTCCAAGCTTAGCCGTGCCTCAAATGCAGCAGAGACAAGCTTAAAGCTCTAGTTTGGGCTTTTGAGACAGCAAAAGAGTAAGCGTGGAATCAAGTGTGTTGGTCTCCAGATGCTTTTAATGTTGTCTAAGAGGTGGTGTCTTGCTCTGAACCTTGACGTTGGGACTCTAGGTATTCGATTTTGTACTGTAAATCTTTGCTGAAAGAGGAGAATTAAAATCTGATGTGGAATACAAGAAGTGCCAATACTGTAGCAGATGTAGCAGCAAAATTTACTCTTAGTTCTAATAATTGTCTTTTATTTTCTTTTTTTTTATCATTTGAATCCTGTTCCGCTTGATTGTATCTGGGAAGCTATTGTTCAATACCAATTGCATATTGGTCAATCTGTGTAAGCCCTCTTTGGTTTTTTTTTTTTGTGCTCAATGCAGTGGTTTATTCACAAAAAAACAAAAGAGAGAAAAAAGAAAAGAAAAAGAAGCAAACTATATCAAAAGTGGAAAACAATGGTAGAGAGCTTAATTTTGTAATCTAACAATAATTAGGTAATTAAAGTGTATAAACGTTCACTTCATCAATTATGGAGGACAGTTCAACCAAGTTACATAACCTCAAAAATAGACACTGCGTAATGCTTTAAGTGGGGAAAAGGTTTTCAGTACCACTGAGCATTGAAAGACTTGAAGTAGTAGAAACACCTTCCTCCATGGAAGACCGACTAAAAAACACCTTCTGGTTCACTGTGTACTATTAAAAACACCACTATTGTCTTGGGTGTTTTCCTCCAGAGAAGGATCATTGGGTAAAGCTCTCTTGCCTTTTTATTTAGTGCTTATAGTTTGGTATTTACTACTACTATTGCCATTTGTCTTGTACTTGGAATTTTGTGCTTCTTGCTTCTTACTTTCTCGTTGGAATTGCTCTGCTATGTATGCCTTGATGCTATCTTAATTTTATCTGCAACGAAATGCAAAGATGGAAGCCGGACCTTCTTTTAAGGAACTGGAGGTGCATAAGGTAAAGGCATTGCTCTCTCTAATTTTATTTTAATTTTTCTTGAATTTTCTAAGATCGTACGATCTTAGAAACCATGCGTGGTTTTTACTTTTACAAGCTGAGATGTTGGAAAGTGTAATTAATTTTTTTCTCTTTAAATTTTTTTTCTTAAAAAAAAATTAGGAAAATAATCAGGACAGCATCAATAAGTTGATGAAATTCTGGTATTAGTGATGTGTTTTCTATCAGTAGAAGAAGCAATGAGACTGAGTGTGGTCTCTCGGCGATGAAAAAATCTGTGGAAGGAGGCAATTCTGGTTACGCCAAAGTATGAATTTGGGGAGAAAGAAAAATGACAGTAAGGTATCTAAAAAACGGGTGAGAGTAAAATGCGTGGGTACGTGAAATGGGTGAACCAAGTAATGACACTGCATGAGACTACCAACTATGGAGGAGTTCACAATTTGTTTTCCTTTGAATTCGAATTATTCCGATCATATCAGTAAATGGGTTGAATTTGCTGCCAGAAAACAAGTGAAAAAGCTCAAGTTGGATTTAGGTGTCAAATTGCCAGTACATGACAATGAATCGTCTTATGAAGGTTTTCTTGCTTCCCAAGGTTCCACCACAAGCAGCACAAGATTGTATTGGCTGACGGATTTGTATCTGAGGGGAGTAGATGTGGATGATGAGGCTATGGAGTGCCTGATCTCCAACTCTCCGTTTATTGAACGTTTACATGTGATCGATTCCCAGAAGCTTCACAAACTGGAAGCTGCTGATCCTGCTTCAAATTTGAAATACTTGGAGCTGCGGCATTGCGAAAATTTACGACACCTTGTCATCTCTGCTCCAAATCTTGATATAATTAAGCTGTTTATGAGTCATAGACTTACAGTGGTTAACATATCAGCTCCAATTCTCTCCCGCATATCTCTTGGGGCATATTGTTATGAGAATTTTAGATAAAGAAGAGTGGAATAGAGAAATGTAGACAGAGAAAGGGGTTGTAATACTTCTCATTATTTTATTCAAGTGACACGCTAATTTAAATAGCCACAACAGAAACAGGAACTAACTACTTAGCAATAAATATGGACTCGCGTCTCCACTTTTCCAAGTGGTAATAACAAACAGGAAATGCCAAAACAAATTAACCAAATCCTAACAACCCACTCTAACAACTTAAGACCCATTCAACAGCCTACCTGCATGTCCCCTGCAAAAGACACGTAACCAATGCAAATGGCACGTAACAGTCCCATGCCGAAGACACGTAACACATATACTAGCCTCAACAACATTTGGCAGAGGCTACTGTGCCAATTCTCTTATGTCAACAAGAGACCCAGCTTAAGTGTACCTTGTGAAGTTTGTATTTATGCTAACATCCACTCTCTTTTCGTTTTGAATATCTTATATATGTTTGTTTTCTTTTAATTTGGCTAATTTATTAGGTCTCTCGTAATATTGACATAGAGATTGTTGCATCAATTGAGAAAATAGTCATTCATGTTTGGCTTCCATCTCCCAATTGGTCAAACGAAGACATGTTGAGGTTTGAAGAAAATCAATATGACGAAAATTGTCGACAGTGCTCTGGATTACTGAAGACCCAGATACCTCCTGAGTTAGATGTAGTCATTATTTGAAGTGAATGTCCGAAGCTTTGGAAAAGTCACAGCAGCTGTGAAACCTTTGTGGCCGTTTCTTGGCTCTCTGTTGGTATTTTTTTTCAGAAACTTTTGTGTTTACCGGTGTTAAACGTGTAGTCCGTCGCACATTTGTAAGGCTTGCTTTGTTATTGTTGTCTCATGTCAAGCTGAAAATTGTGAATCATCAGCATCAATGTTATTAGCAGAATACTATAATGTATGAAGTACCTTGCTGATGAAATCATCCAACATCAAATACGAACATTCGACGAACAAAAGGCATTAGGCACGTACATGCATGCATAGGAATTTCATTTCCACTGTAAAATCCAAAACAATTACAGCAAAGTTTCTAGATATTTCAGTGTTCAAAAGATGATCATGCTATGCTGCAAATCATTTATTTTTCTTTTGCATGGTTTCAAAATATGTGTATTACAATACAGAACGAGTGAGACTCGTATCAGTGGCATTACAATGAACATGTATAATCTCATCCACCAAGTTCAACACAACAAGCACATCTTGTTACAAAATAATGAGTCAAAGCATATTAGCAATTAAAATAAATTAAAAAAAATTAAGAATACACATAAATATTTTACGTGAAAAACTCCTAAATAAATTATGATAAAAAATTATGGGTAAATTTAGAAGGATCTCACTATATAAATAAAAATAAAGATTATAATATTTTCTCTTTAAATACAAGAAGAGAATAATAACACTCTCTCTCTTGAATAAAAAAAAAATAACTCTTTTACAAAACTAAAGAGATATTAGTACAAAGGATAAATTGATTTCTCTCTTTAAACTCTAAAAAAAATGAAAGGAAAACTCTCTTAAATGGGATTTTCTCTATGAACTGGGATGCTTGAAACCTGAAGGGGGTATTGACAGTGAAGGAAGCTCCCTCTCCGTTCTCTCTTAATTCAACTTATATATAATATATAAGTGGCTGTATACCCACAAATACTCACCATAGTCATCATTGGAGGCCACTGAATTCGGTGGCTCCAATTTTGACATTACTTCAATACATCCCTGACAATTTGGAGCTGACAGTGCTCCGAATTGTCAAAATTCATGTTTTTCTTTGCTAACACATCCTTGAACTCGAATATAATTACGAAAAGGGTGAAATGAATTATTTATTTATTTAGTTTCGTGTAAATTTTTTTATTGGCAGAAGACCTTGACTAATTCAATAATTCACCTTTGTCACAGATAGTTGTTGGTTCTGGCTCATCTTCATCGCAACACATAAGCGATTTCCCTCTACTTTCTTACCTGCCAAAGAAGCCGATGGCAGAGATTGTCCTCTCTAGCGTAGCCGATGAGATCATTAGGAGTTTACGTGATGCTGCTGTTCGAGAAATTGGGTTGCTGTGGAAAGTAAGTGACGAGCTTTCAGAACTTGAAGGCACCCTTTTGACCATCAGAGCTGTGCTCGTTGATGCAGAGGAGAAGCAAGCCCACAGCACTCAAGTCAAAGCTTGGCTTAGCAGGCTCGAAGATGTCGTCTATGAAGCTGACGACTTGATGGACGAAATTTCCACTGAAGCTCTGCAACAAGAAGTGATGGGTGGGTCTGACGTGGCTAAAAAGGTACGCACTTTCTTCTCAACCTCGAACCAATTTGCTTCTCGACGAAAGATGGGTCACCAAATTGAAGCTATTAAGAAGAGACTAGCTGCCATTAGAGATGATAGACAGTTCCTTTTGGAAGAGACACATAATGAAGTTACTAAATCTGGGTATAGAGCCAGAGAGCAGACTCATTCCTCTGTGTCTGAGGAGGAGGTTGTCATTGGGAGAGATGAGGATAGAATGAAAATTGTACAACTTTTGTTGGAAACTGGAACCGAAGAGACTGTACTAGTTGTTCCTATAGTGGGTAGTGGAGGATTAGGAAAAACTACACTCGCTCAGCTTGCATTTAATGATGAGAAGGTCCAAAAGAATTTCGATTTGAAAATGTGGGTCTGTGTCTCTAATTCTAATTTTGATGTGAGATTACTGGTTGCGAAAATTATTAAATCTGCAAATAATAATGCAACTGCTAATGAGGGGTATGAAAGTTTTGAGATGGAGCAATTGCAAAAGCAGCTTCGGGAAAAAATAAGTGGAAAGCAGTACCTTCTTGTACTTGATGATGTGTGGAATGAGAATCGTGAATTGTGGTTGAATTTGAGGAATTTACTGTCCCATGGTACGAAGGGTAGTAGAATAATTGTGACTACTCGTAGTACTGTGGTTGCGAAGATTATGAGCAAAGTTGAACCATATTTTTTAGGGAATCTAGATGAAACTCAGTCTTGGTCTCTATTCAAGAAAATGGCATTGGATCAAGTAGAAGATCCATCCAACTCCAACATTGTGGAAATTGGAAAGAAGATTGTGAAAAGCTGCGGAGGAATTCCTCTGGCCATAAGGACAATAGGGAGGATGCTGTACTTCAAGAATCCAGAAACTGAGTGGTCGTCTTTCGACAAAATTGAATTTTCAAAAATATCTCAAGATGAAAATGATATTTTGCCAACATTGAAGCTCAGTTATAATCATCTCTCATCGCATTTGAAACATTGTTTTGCTTATTGTAGTTTGTTTCCTAAAGATCATAAAATCAATGTAGAAGACCTAATAAAGCTTTGGATTGCTCAAGGATTTATCAAGTCAGCAGATACAACTCAACCTCTGGAGGATGTGGGGCGTGAGTATCTTGTGGATTTATATTGGAGATCATTTTTTCAACAAGTAAACAAAGATGAGTTTGGCAATATAATGAATTGTAAGATGCATTATCTCATGCATGATCTTGCAACACAGGTAGCAGGAGAGTGTGCTACATTATCTTCAGTTGAGGAAAGGTTCAACCAAAAAACTCGTCATGTGTCTTTTGGTTTTTCTTTAAAACCATCACAACTAATTTGGAGTTCACTGTCTAAAACATCAAATAGGATTCGAACAATTCTTTTGCCTAGTCAACCACGGAGGAGAATTGGGAGCTCACAGTCAAAAACATCAAATAGGATTGGAACAATTCTTTTGCCTAGTCAACCACAGAGGAGAATTGGGAGTTTACGGTCTAAAACATCAAATAGGGTTCCAACAATTCTTTTGCCTACATTTTTGCCTAGTCAACCACGGAGGAGTTCCAGTTTACTGGTATGTGATGTAATTGTTTCAAAATTTAAATTTTTACGTATACTGGACCTGCACGATACAGGGATTGGGACAGTCTCAGAATCCATTTGGAAATTGAAGCATTTAAGGTATCTTGATCTTTCTAACACGGGTATCAAGGCATTGCCCAATTCGATTACCAAATTACAGAATTTGCAAACACTTAAGCTGTCAAAGTTGTATAGATTCAAAGAACTGCCGAAAGATTTTAAGAACTTAATCAACCTCAGGCATCTTGAGTTTGGCGAGGGGACAAATTTGAATCATATGCCACTTGGATTGGGACAATTGACTAATCTTCAAACATTATCAAAATTTATGATAAGTGAAGGCACCAATATTTGTAAGGTAGGTGATCTGAAGGAACTAATGCTGCTAAACAACTTGAGAGGAGAGCTACGCATTACAAATTTAAAGCATGCAAAAGATGCTACTTTTGCAAATTTGAAGGAAAAGCAATATCTTCAATCCTTAACGTTAGATTGGTCTCTCCCACATGGTGATGTTGAAATGATGGGAACTGTTGAATATGAAATGACATTGGAAGGCTTCCAGCCACATCCAAATCTTAAAGCGTTGAGTTTACAAGGCTATAGAGGTGTTAGGTTGTCAAGTTGGCTTCCTTCACTTAAACAACTGGTCAGGTTTTCGTTATGGAAATGTAAGAAATGCCAAAGTCTTCCAGCATTGGATCAATTCCCTTCTCTCAAGTGTTTGTATTTGAATGATTTGCCTGCTCTAGAGTATATTTCAGATGAATTCCACTCTTCATCAACATTGGCACCTTTGCCATCCTTAAAAGAACTCATCCTTAAAAAATTGCCTAATCTTAAAGGATGGTGGAGGGGTGAAATGGCTCGTGAAGATGATAATTTGATAGAAGAGAATTGCATGTTCCTTCAATTTCCTTGTCTTTCAAAGTTTGCTATTGAGGATTGCCCAAGGTTGAAGTTCATGCCACTTTCCCCATCAATCAAAAGCTTAGCAGTGGGAAATTTTACCTGGAAGCCATTCCATCAAACAGTGAAGAGCATCACCATCCCACAAAGTCAGATAAAAACAGAAGAAACATCATCGTCAACTTCTTCTGCAATTCTCACTTCCTATTTATCTCCTTTGATCTCCAACTTGGAAGATTTGAGTCTTGATAATATTGAGGATCTTCAGTCTCTGCCAAAATGGCTACTAAGCTTCGGTTCTCTCAAATACATGACGATTAGGAGGTGCCATAAATTGAAGTATTTTTCTCCTGGTATTCAACATCTTGTCTCACTTCAATTCTTGCGAATTATTGAGTGCAACGAACTTGACATGTCCAATGGTGATATGACTACGTGGCAATCCCTTAAAAGCCTCGATTATCTTGTCTTGGAAAACCTTCCACAACTGGAGACTCTTCCTGATGGGCTTCAACATATTACCACCTTAAGAAACCTCACTATTGAAGGCTGTAACAGTTTGATGGCTATGCCAGAGTGGATCAGCAATCTATCTTCACTTACAGAGATTAATATTTGGGACTGCCCCAAATTGACGTCACTACCGGAAGGAATACGTAGAATATCTTCTGTACGGACACTGTATATCTATGGCTGTCCCATCTTAGGGCAGAGATGCCAAAGGGAAAAAGGGGAGGATTGGCCTAAAGTTGCTCACATCCCTAACTTGTATGTTAGGTTCAGAGGTGGTTCAAAATCCTCCTCTATTTCAGGTACATAACTCAATTATCACTATGGATTCCTGCATCATCATTACCTTCTATGTGGCTGTTTGAATAATTTTTTACTTCTGTAAGCAGGACTTGGGAGGAAAGTCTTTAAGAATTTTCAGGTACCACAGCTGTGCGGCAAATGAATTTCATAGAGGTAAGATTTTAAAATTTTTTCGAAGTTTGATTTTCTTTCATTTTTTACCTGAAACGAAACAGAGTAGCCTTGTGAAATGAAGACTTACTATATTCTTTTGGGTTACATTTATGCGTTTTGCTTGCGTGGATAGTTTTGTTAATTGGATTTCATGATTGTAGGCTTTAGTTGAGAACCATTGGAGAGTGCATTGTAGATGTTGACTCAGTATGACATTGAGGCCGGTGAGGTACACTGCAATTACATATGAGGTTCTTCATCTTCTTTAGCTTTCAACGTTTATTTTTTCCTTGTCGATGTTGAGTCAGTATGACATTGAAGCTGGTCAGGAACCGTTGGATAGTTTGGTTAATTGGTCTTTATGTTGCTACGTACTTCAGTTAAAATGTTAAAGAGTTACACAAACTTGGCTTAATCTGTCTCATCTTGCTGAGCAATTGAAAATTGCAGTTCTCACTGATATTTTGGAGCTTTGATCGCAATTTTACGTTGGATCTTTGGATGCAAATTTTGTTGGTTTGTCTCAATAATGGGTTTGGGGTTTTATGTAGTTTATATTGTGGGAGCCAATATTTAATATCTGGCAAGTCTTACTAAATAAATGTTATTGTGTATGGCATGAGACTGAATCGAATTGTGGGATTTCGATTTGGGTCATTATAAAAAAAATATTTGACATGTAGAATCTCAAGTATTAGGGTAAAATTTGTATACTACTACAAATCAATGTAGTAATTTTATATAATACATGCATACATGCATTTAGCAATTATTGTACGTATATATATCTATATATATATGAAAAAAATTAAATATAATTTTCTTAAATAGAGGGAGAAGAAGCCGATGAAGCTGAAAGACAAGTTTCCCAAACTTGTTTACTCTTTGCCAAAATCTCAGCTTCGTGTCCTTTGTATTTAGGTTGCGATATTAGAAGTTGCGTGACCAAGTCGTTGTGACATGGTTTCCCTGTTGACAATAGTGTAGTGCAGCATTTGCGAGTGACTCTCCCACTTTCGAATGCACCCAAGTATACTTCCAAGCTTCGCTGCACAATCTTGTAAA
The DNA here is from genome assembly GCA_007844105.2 of Rhamnella rubrinervis. NCBI lineage: Eukaryota > Viridiplantae > Streptophyta > Magnoliopsida > Rosales > Rhamnaceae > Rhamnella > Rhamnella rubrinervis. Next base: position 13,166,825 of record CM017585.2, read on the forward strand.
AATAGTGTAGTGCAGCATTTGTGAGTGACTCTCCCACTTTCGAATACACCCAAGCATACTTCATATCAGATAAAAGAAGCAAAACAAACCAGAAGCTAGGAAGAAGATGATGAACAGTAACAGAGAGAGAAATCAAGGCAAAACACCGTAAATCTTATTCACATAATAAAATTACAAGCTTCTCAGGTATATGTATAATTGTAACTATCAAACTGTCTAACTAACAAAACCAATTAGAGAAAAACACGTGTACACAAAACCAGAGGCTTGACACAAAAATAGAGGTGAAACTGAACTAACAGCTAAGCTTCTGAATTTGCTGGAAGGTGTCATCGAGAGGTTGGAATGCACAATGTGTTTCAACATGCCCCCTCAAGCGAAATGGGGAGGACACGAGCATGAGCTTGACAGTAAGAAATTGAAATCTGGATAGTGGCAGAGCCTTTGTCATGATATCAGCCGTTTGTTCTTCAGTTGGTATATATTTGATGTCTAGTTCATGTTGTAGAACTTTGTCACGAATAAAGTGCACATCTATCTCAATGTGCTTGGTTCTTACATAAGCCACAACAAGTTGCACCAATATTGTCACACGAAATAACTGGTTTAGTTTTGGGAAAAACATGCAGCTCTTTAAACAAAGATTGCAACCATGCTATTTCTGCAGCAGTGTGAGCCGAGGATCTATATTCTGACTTAGTACTTGATCTGGCCACCACATGCTGCCTCTTGGAGCTCCATGAAACAAAATTTGGACCCATAAAGACAGCATATCCTCCAGTTGACTTTCTATCATCTGAAGATCTTGCCCAATCCGCATCAGAGAATCCTATAATACATTGATCACTAGCAGGTTGTAGATGTAAGCCAACATTCAAGCTACCCTTGAGATATCGCAAGACTCTCTTGCATGCCTGCCAGTGTGCATCAGTTGGATAATGGAGAAACTGACTTAATTTGTTGACTATGAAAGCTATATCAGGTTTGGTCATACTCAGGTACTGTAAACTACCAACCATGCTCCTGTACATACCCTGATCCTGAAGTGGCTGACCAATTGTGCATGCTAACTTTGTACTGGTATTAGCTGGAGTAGTACATGGCTTGCAATTTTTGTAGGGAATCAAACTAGCTGTGTATTAGGAGATATAGTTTACTATTTTAATGGAGGTGATAAAGGCACATATCAGGGCAGTTTAATGTAAACATACAGCTGTAAATATTTTTCCTAGTTTAGTGTAAATCAGATCCTAAGAGATAGGAATGTAAATTAGGATATTGCTGTATATATATTGAACCATCTTAGGTTCACATAATTGATATATATAAAAAAAAATATTTCCTACAATCTCATGCTCAGCTTCATGGTATCAGAGCCGTGAATCTGATCCTCTTGTCATCAGTCAACAGGCATCCCTAATCCTGGTGTGCCTTCCTCTTCATTCGTCAATTCCTAACAGCCTCATCCGTTTTAGTGTTGCCTCAAACCTGTCTCAAACATGGCTGAATCTGAGCAAACCTCCAGAGATTCCTCGTCAACCTCGAATCCAATCACGTCTCAAGTCCTTCCTCAGCCAATCTCTGACAATGTTGTTCCTGTTTTCAATCATAAACTCAATGGCCAAAATTACCTTCAATGGTCACAATCTATGATGTTTATTAGTGGCAGAGGTCGAGATGATTACCTCACTGGAAGAGCAGCTCAATGACGCCAGAAATCAAGTCATGGAGGATTGAAAACAATCAAGTCATGTCCTGGATGATCAGCTCAATAACGCCAGAAATCAGTGAAAATTTCCTTCTCTATCCCACGGTTAAAGATATATGGGATGCAGCCCGTGAAACTTTTTCTAGCAAAGACAACACTGCCGAAATATTCCATGTAGAGAGCCTCATCCATGACATACGTCAAGGTGATAATTCTGTTACCATATACTTCACGACTCTTCAACGCTATTGACAACAGTTAGATCTCTTTGAGTCACACGAGTGGAAATGCCCAGATGATAATATCTATTTCAAGAAAATAATTGAGATAAAATGCATCTTCAAATTTTTGATGGGGCTTGACAAGTCTCTGGATGAAGTTCGAGGCCGCATTCTTGGAACTAAACCGTTACCAAGTCTTCAAGAAGTCTTCGCTGAAGTTCGTTGAGAAGAAAGCCGGAAATGTGTTATGATGGGAACACCTGCATCATTCTCTTCTTCTGACAACTCTGCTTTCAGTGTATCAAAAGACCAGCAAGTTAATTTTGAATCATCTGCTTTGGCTGCACGATCTAACACTGATTCTTGACCACGCCGAGGACGCCCATGGTGTGAGCACTGCAAGAAACCAGGTCATGTCAAGGAAACATGTTGGAAACTTCATGACAAGCCACCAAACTGGAAACCAGCACGCGTAGATTGTGATAGCCGTGCCAACATCGTTACAATCGAGACCAACACAACATCCACTCATTCCCCTTTCACCAAGGATCAAATCGATCTTCTTCAAAATTTGCTTACCAAGGCAAATCTGTCATCTCATCCTTCTCCATATGGAGTTGTTGGTCAACAATCTAACCAAGTTCTTCATGTCACCCGCACACCAACGACTTCATGGATAGTGGACTCTGGAACGTCCAACCATATGACAGGTGACAAGTCACTATTCTCCACTTATACTCCTTGCCAAGATAATCATACTGTGCGCATAGCAAATGGGTCACAGTTCTGTGTGACTGGTATTGGTACCGTTTGTCTCTCCAAGAATTTAACACTTCACTCGGTTCTCTATGTCCTTAATTTTGATTGCAAATTAATTTCCGTAAGCAAATTGAATCATGATCACCATTGTGAAACTAAGTTCTTTGCTGGATCTTGCATTTTTCAGGACTTGGCATCAGGGAAGATGATTAGCAGTGCTGACTTTTGTGCATGCCTCTATCTCATCAAAGTACTTCGTCCGTCTACTGTGGATCCTGTTCCTTCCCATATGTCTAGTCTTAATTGTCATTCTATTCAGCATATTGAGTTTGTCAGTCAGTTAAATAAAAATAGTGTTATTATGTTGTGGCACTTTCGTCTTGGTCATCCCAACTTTATGTATTTAAAAAGGTTATTTCCTTCACTCTTTATCAATAAAGATGCTAAATTATTCCAATGTGAGATATGCCAATCGGCAAATCACACATGCACCACTTATTCACCTCAACCACACAAACCAATCATTCCTTTTTCACTCATCCGTGGGGACATATGGGGACCAACTAGCATTACAAACATATCTGGTGCAAGATAGTTTATGTTATTAGTAGATGATCACACTCGAGTGAGTTGGATTTTTCTGATAAAAGACAAATCCGAAACCACCAAGATATTCCAAAATTTCCATGCCATGATCCAAAACCAATTTCAAGTTATTATTCGCATCCTCAAAACTGATAATGCCAGAGATTTTTTCAACTCCACACTGGGTCCTTACCTTCAGACACATGGCATTGTCCATCAAAGTTCTTGTGTAGAAACCCCCCAAACAAAACAGCGTGGTCAAATGTAAAAATCGATACATCCTTGAAGTTACTAGAGCCTTACTGTTTTAATCCAGTGTTCCCAAAAGATTTTAGGGTAAGGCTGTCCTAACTGCAACTTATTTTATTAACCGCATGCCCTCACGAGTCCTCCACTATAATACTCCAATGCAAACCCTTCTTCAAACCTATCCCAACTCTCATCTAGTTAGCAACATCCCACTTAAACTGTTTGGGTGCACTGCTTTTGTGCATATTTATGCTCATCACCATAGCAAATTAGATGAACAAGCCATTAGATGTATTCTCATCTGGTATTCTCCAAATAAAAAGGGCTATAAATGTTTTTCCCCTGTCACTAAGAAAGTCTATCATACCATGGATGTTACCTTCTTCGAAACCCAACCTTATTTTTCTAATTCTGTGATTTAGGGGGAGATTGTCACACATGAATCAGAATCGAATGGATTCTCTTCTTGAGAACGGTTTCTATAACACTCTTCCAAATTCTCCTCGTCCACCATCCTATTCTTCCTCCATTGTCCCACCTTCTCCATTACAACCTGGTCCGAATCCAAATCCAAGTCCAACATCCCCCAATTCCTTATCTAAAACACCTTAATCCGAGTGGTATCCTCGACACCTTCATCTGCCCAATGATGCCATCAAAGTATACACCAAGAAACGCACTGTCCAAGGGCCTACACAAGAACAGCAAATCACGATTCAACTCCAATCCAAGTTAATCCTGATATCATACCGGGTGAGACAGCAACTAATTTGGAACCGAGTGATGATGTAATGCTAGATTCTCTTTCAGACCTTGACCTGCCAATTGCTTTGAGAAAAGGTACTCATTCATGCATTCAACATCCTATTCAAAATTTTGTGTCATACTCAAAGTTATCTCCAAGATTTCAGGCTTACGTGACTACTTTGATAGCATTCAAATTTCTAGAACTGTGTTTGAAGCATTAGAAGTACCAGAATGGAAGGATGCTACTCTAGCAGAATATATCGCTCTTGAAAAAAATGGCACATGGAATCTGACCACACTTCCTCCAAGAAAACGTACGGTGGGTTGTAAATGGATTTTCTCAGTTAAACAAAAAGCAGATGGAAGTATTGATCGATTCAAGGCACGATTGGTAGCCAAAGGCTATACACAGTCATACGGAATCGATTATCATGAGACATTTGCTCCAGTAGCAAAACCCAACACTATACGTGTATTATTGTCCATTGCTTCTAATCTAGACTGGCCTTTGTTTCAACTGGATATGAAAAATGCATTCCTAAATGGAGATTTGGTGGAAGAGGTGTATATGGACATTCCTCAAGGATTTGAAACCGAGCATACAAAAGGCAAGGTGTGCAAATTGCGAAAATCATTATATGGGCTGAAACAATCCCCACGGGCATGGTTTGACATGTTCACTAAGGTGCTAAAACTTGATGGATATACACAATCTCAAGCTGATCACACACTCTTCATCAAATGTTTTGATCACGGCAAAGTCACTGTGTTAATAGTTTATATGGACGACATTGTTCTTACGAGGAATCATAAAGAGGAAATGAAAAGAATTAAGCTTTTGCTATCCAAAGAGTTTGCAATCAAAGATTTAGGTCCTCTACGGTACTTCTTGGGGATGGAAGTAGCTAGATCCAAACAAGAAATTTCAGTGTCACAACGAAAATATGCCTTGGATCTCCTTAGTGAAACTGGAATGAGTGGGTGTAGGCCAGTTGAGACACCTATGGATCCTAATACCAAGCTGATGCCTAGAACTGAAGAAGTACCTGTGGATAAAGGTCACTACCAACAGTTAGTGGGCAAACTAATCTACTTGACACACACTCGGCCAGATATTAGTTTTGCAGTAAGCATTGTAAGCCAGTTCCTAAGTAATCCTTCAGAAGTTCACATGGAAGCTGTGCATCAAATTCTTGGATACATAAAAAAGGATCCTAGAAAGGGGCTAATGTTCACTAAGTCTCCCAAACGTGGCCTAGAAGTCTACACAGATGCCGATTGAGCTGGATCATCCATTGACCGAAAATCTACCTCAGGGTTGTATTCGTATGTATGAGGAAATTTAGTGACATGGCGAAGTAAAAAGCAGCAGGTAGTGGCCCGGAGTAATGCTGAGGCAGAGTTTCGTGCCTTGGCTCAAGGTATTTATGAAGGTATTTGGTTGAGAAGACTACTGGGAGAGCTGCAGGTTACCTATGATGGTCCTATCAAGATGATGTGTAATAATCAGTCAGCTATTGCTATTGCCAAGAATCCAGTCCATCACGATCGGACTAAGCACATTGAAATTGATAGGCATTTTATTTATGAGAAAATAGAAGACAAAACTGTAGTCATGACCTTTGTACCATCACTGATGGATATACTTACAAAGGCATTGTTTAGTCCCAACTTCATTGAGCTAAGTTCTAAACTTGGTCTCATGAACATCTATCTGACCTAGTTTGAGGGAGTGCAGGGAATCAAACTAGCTGTGTATTAGGAGATATAGTTTACTATTTTAATGGAGGTGATAAAGGCACATATCAGGGCAGTTTAATGTGAACATACAGCTATAAATATTTTTTCTAATTTAGTGTAAATCAGATCCTAAGAAATAGGAATGTAAATTATGATATTACTGTATATATATTGAACCATCTTAGGTTCACATAATTGATATATAAAAAAAAAATATTTCCCACAATCTCATGCTCAGCTTCAATTTTGCATTCGTAACTTGGTTAGTACATCAGTAATATGCTTGGATTGTGAGATAGAAGCCTGTTGAATCTCTGAAAACCTCTATGCCAAGGAAATAGTGTAGCTCTCCAAGATCTTTGAGAGCAAAAACAGAATTCAAGTCATGAATTAACTTACTGAGGAGCTGAAGGTTAGATCTTGTGAGTAGAATATCTACATAAACCAGGAGAGCAAAAAAGCTGGAGCCAGAGACATAAACAAATAGAGAAGCATATGACTTGGCTTCTTGAAAACCCCAATTTAGCAAAGTGATCATTAATTTGTCAAACCAAGCTCGTGGAGCTTGTTTCAAACCATAAAGAGCCTTAATCAGCTTACACACATGATTGAGATGTTTCTCATCTGTAAATCCCTCAGGTTAAACCATATACACTGTTTCTTGAAGCTCTCCATTCAAAAAGGCATTATTGATATCCAATTTCCTAACCTATCAATTTATGGAAACAGTAGGAGAAAGCACAGCTCAAATGGTATGTGATTTAATTACAGGGCTGAAAGTTTCATTGTAGTCAATTCCAGGTGTTTGATGAAAACCTTTAGCCACCAAGCGTGCTTTATATCTCTGGATAGTTCCATCTGCATTTCTTTTGAGTCTGAAAACTCATTTTGCTCCAACTACATTGTAACTAGGGTGAGAAGGAACCAGAACCCAGGTATTATTCTTACATAATGCATCAAATTCATCTTGCATAGCATGTCTCCAGTGGGGAGACTGTATAGCTTCAGAGACAGTAAAAGGTTCATGAGATGCATGGTGTGTGTACCAACAAAGTATTTTGGGTTAGGCTTGATTATCCCTCACTGTGATCTTGTAATCATTGGATGCTTAGGAACAGATACTAAGATAGGTGGTGAGACTAAAGGCAATGCACTAGAATCTGAATTTGTAGGAGAAGCTCTATCTATAGCTGCAGGTGACTGATTTGGTGACTAAATTGATTAAAACAAAGGCTCCAAGTTAGCATCTTGTGATCCAAGAGAAGTAGTGGGGCTATTAGTGATATTAGATAATGAAGAAGGAAGAAAGCTAGAGAAAGGTAATGAAGAAGAAGTGGAGAAAGAATCTGAACCAAATGAGACAGAACTGGTTTTGACGAAGGATGTTGAAAAAGAAAAATGAGATTCATTGAATAAAACGTGTCTAGAAATATATACACGACCTGAGACTAGATCTATACACTCAAAACCTTTGTTCAATGGACTATAACCCAGAAAAACACAAGAAGCAGACCTAAACTCAAGCTTTCTGTGATTATAGGGTCTCAAATAGGGAAAACATTCACAACCAAAGGCTTTGAGAATTGTGTAATCAAAAGGCTTATGAAAAAGAACATTAGAAGGAATTTCATGGTTTAGAGCAGCAGATGGCAATCTGTTAATCAAAAACTTTGCTCTTTGAAAAGCCTCTAACTAGTAACATGTAGGCATTGAGGCATGAGCTAGAAGAGAGAGACCAAGTTCAACAATAGTTCTGTATCTTCTTTCAGCTCTACCATTCTGTTGAGAAGTATAAGGACATGTCAAACGAAGGTCTATGCCATATTTTTTAAGCAAAGGATAAATGAGTTTGTACTTAGTTCCATTGTCAATTTGTAAACTCTTAATGACAATTCCAAATTGATTTTCCACATAAGCCTTGAAGATGGGAAACATGAGAGCTACATCAGATTTTGCTTTAAGTGGATAAAGCCAACAAAAACAAGAAAAATCATCAACAAATATGATGTAATACAAGGGACCAGAGAGAGAAGAGACAGAAACAGGACCCCATAGGTCAGAGTGTACAAGTTCAAGTGGTTTTGTGCAATGAGAAGTAGAAAGTTGAAAAGGTAAAACATGTATTTTTCCTAACTTGCAGGCAGAACAAAAACTCAAATCTGATTTCATTTCAACAGGAAGTTTACAAGATTTTATTACATTCTGTAGTATCAACAGTGAGGGATGCCCCAACCTGTTATGCCAAGTATTCAAAGAAGCAACTTGAGATGAACTCTTATTAACACTGAGTATGTTTGACTGATTAGAAAAATACAAAGACTTGACATAAGAAGAAAAATCCTGACTATCAACAAGTTTTGAACAATTTGAACTAGAAAACTTAGGTTAATGAGATTGATCAGTCTATGAACCAAGTGTAGCTCCCAAACTGAATTTAGGAATTGCAGTAAGATTGGTGCTGACAATGGATTGTGAACTATCTGAAAATGTGCAAGTGAGAACATGGTTGACATAAAGAGGAATCACTTGGTAAAGCCCATCTTTAAACTCCCCTTGGATAAGAAGCTTCCTTATATCCTTGTCCTTAATCAAACAAAGATTGTTCACAAATTCAATCAGCACACCATTTTCATTCACTAGCCTGGCTACACTAATCAGATTTTTTTTTTTATTGCAGGCACGTAAAGAACATTGAATAAGGTAACAGGTTTAGAAGTTGAAGATAGAACCATGTTACCAGTATGAGAAATTCTGAGTTCTGTGCTATCGCCTACCAAAAGTGAGTCTGATCCTTTATATTCAGAGGCATGTGAGAGTGTCCTCAAATCATTTGTAACATGAGCAGAAGCACCACTATCAATGTACCAAGAGGGATTAGTGTAGCTTGTCAGAAAACCAGCAGAAGAGGCTGATGAAGCGCTAGTCTGACTAGGTGCCTGGGTGGAAGTACTAGTATTAGCCGCAAAGGCAACATTATCATTGCGTCTTGGAGGTTGAAAGTCCTTATTAAATCGATGATAACAAAATGCCCCTGAATGCCCAAGCTTTCGACACAATTGACAATAGAATTTACCTTTCCCTTTGCCATTTCCCCTACCTTGAAAAGAGTTACCATTTGCAGGACCTCCACGATTTGCAAAATTTCCAGAATTGCCATAATTTCCATTGCTACTGTGTTGTCCAGAGTAATTTCGATTTCCTGTATTGTTGGCATAGTTAGCAGAGAGATTTTCTATAGAAGAAGTCTGACCAGCCAAGGTAGTAGCAAGACGATGCTCCTGATTGAAAAGTAATGCTTGCACATCACGCAGATTGAAGGATCCTGGGAGTGCTGTGACATTGGAAACTCCTGAGTCATACTCAAACCCAACACCAACGAGTAAAACTCGTACCTGCACTTTTTCGGAAACATGATGACCTGCTGCTCCCAACTGGTCTGCAAGTTTCTTCACGTGAGAGAAAAAATCAGCCATTGATGAACCTCCTTTCTTCGAATTGTGAAGTTGAATCTGGAGTTGAAGAATCCTGGACTCATACGGCGAAGCAAACAACTCCTCTAAAGCTTTCCATGACTGATGCGAGGTGTTGCAGCCAATCAATTGATTCATAACTTCCTCTATGATCGATGAGTACATGAGCTGCTAAATGAACTCATCGTGACTGTGCCAATGCTCAGCATCAACAATGACATTAGGATCACCAGATATAATTTTTGGACATGGCAAGGTTCCATTAAGGTGGCCTATTAGTCTATGTCCTCTTATGGCTGGCAGGAACTGTGACTTCCACACAAGGTAGTTGTTGGAATCTAAGCGAATCGGCAATTTGAAATTGAATTGAGTCAGAGGGCGAGATGAGAGTCGTGGAGCTGTTGCTGTAACCACGGATGGTGAAGCTTGTGAAGGAGATGAAGTTTGCAAAGAGGTGGACGCCATGGGTGGCTCTGATACCAAGATAAAAGAAGCAAAACAAACTAGAAGCTAGGAAGAAGATGATGAACAGTATCAGAGAGAGAAATCAAGGCAAAACACCGTAAATCTTATTCACATGATAAAATTACAAGCTTCTCAGGTATATGTATAATTGTAACTATCAAACTGTCTAACTAACAAAGCCAATTAGAAAAAAACACATGGTGTACACAAAACCAGAGGCTTGACACCAAAACAGAGGTGAAACTGAACTAACAGCTAAGCTTCTAAACTTTCTGGAAGCTTGTCATCGGGAAGCTGGAATGCACAGTGTTTCAACAAGATCTGAACGGTCCAAGCTTAGCTACACAATCTTATAAAAACTTGAAACTTTTTTCAGTTTAAAAAATGCATTGATAAAATTCTTCCAGTTTGAAGTATTAATTAATGATATAAGTTCAATTCGTGTACATTTCAATTTTAAATTTTGGAAGGAAGTCTTCCCATTTAAAAACGTAGGAATTTTTTTTATGTACAAATGCAAACAAGTTAACATTTTTTTGGGTAATTTAATTAATATGTAATTTTTTTTTTTTTGATGAATAGAAAAAGGACCTCGATGTGGATCTCATGAGATTCATTAGGAGATAGAGCCTTCTGCTACTCAGAACTTTCCGATAGGAGTCTAGAGCGGTGGCTCACACCCCTAACAGATCCCTCCACGGCGTTAAGCGGACAGGAGGCGATAACGGCTGCAAGACTGAAACACAACTCATGGCGAGTGTGATGGAACTATCGGCTTCCTTTCCGCTAGGCCACACCCCCAGGTGTTAATTAATATGTAATTGCTTCTACAGAATTATAATAATTACTATTCGACACTTTGCAGTATTCTTATTTTACTTTAAGAAAATGAAGGCTAACTTATATGGATAATTTATTATAAGTTTTTAACTTTAGTATTGTTAATAAACCTGTTTCTCTGTCCCTCCAGATGTTGATCGGTTGAAAACCAACTATTTTTTTAAGGAGTGCAACTGATTCAATCTTTGTCAATTTTTAGATTTTCTAATTCAATCCAAACCGTTTGAAAGGATCAAACATGAATTTTTAAAATCAAAATTTATCTTTTAATATTAAAATTGATATTTTAATTTCAAAATCGACAATTTAGGATTGAAATTGATATTTTCAGATCAAAATGTAGGCGTTGAGATAGAGCCAAAGATAATTTTTATGATGAAATTCAACTTTTTAAGATTAAAATGGATATTTGAAGATTATAATCAACCTTTTAATGTAGGATTAAATTTGACATTTTAACAAAAATTTATTGTGTATAAGGATCGGATAATCTTTTAATTTAGAAGTCAGATTTTAAAGATGGATTGGGCTCATGGACTCTAAAAAATGAGGGCTCACCTATTATGATGCTGGTGATGATAAATTGGTAATCATCATGTTTTTCCAAATTTTGATTTCTTTGTTCAATTTTCTTCTTTTCCGATAATTTATGATTCCGAGCTCGATCAGACGAGGTTGATAAGGGGAGCATGATTCCGACCTCGATCAAACCAGGTTGATAAGGTTAGCATTCTGTTGGTAAGGAGTAATATTATCATGAAAGCATCCAGAGAAGGTAACCAATAACCACATTAGTTTCTGCATTGACACCCTGCTCATAACTCTTCATGGTACATTGTTTCTGATGCACAACCATAAATCACTTTAGAAACTTTCAGAACTTGCTCAGAGAGTTTCCATATCAAACTTGGGAAACAAGTTAGATGCCACAGCAAAGCTGGTCAAGACCCTGTGTTGTTGCACTGCTGCATAAACCTTACGATTCCACTGCTGAATGAGAAATGAAGCTCACCAGAAGATACATATAGACAGCCATGGAGGGAATTGTAATTTATGAAATCCAAATTCCGCACTTTACTTCTCCATGAATGTCCTGGTTTTGGTTTGTACCACCTTTAATATACAATAATATTTCTTTCTTGAGCATTAGAATTTCAACATGTTAAATTAATCATATACAGTGAACTCGATACCCAATAATGGTTCAAAGATAATCTGAAAGAAAAGACCAAAAAACAGTGCACGTTCTTGTGTGTCTCTGGAAATGTTATTGGTTCCCAAAAACAGACAAAACGACAATAACAGCAACCAACTAAAAATAAATAAAAATAAAAATTGCTTTCCATTTGCCAAATATAATTTGCTTCTCATACAATGAATCCATTTCATTTTATTTTTTATTAGAGAAAAACATTATAAAAAAAATGAAAAGAAAAAGAAAGAAAGGTTTGCTTTGGTCAACATGTGGAGCCCATTGGTATGGATGTTTTTTTTTTTTTTTTGATGAATCCATTGGTATGGATGTTTTGATTATCAAATTATGACCCCACACACGATCTCTTTTTTCTCCCTTACAAATCTTGGAAAGATCACATGCAACTTTTATTAACTAGGTATAATATCAAATATCAAATCAGCTTCTTCCATGTCCTTTTTTTTAAATAATAATAATAATTATATACTTACGGATATAATTTAAAATTTTGCAAATAATTTGAATATTCTCAATTTTCGGATTTTACGTATAAAAAAAATTAGAATCCAATAACATAATTATTTTTAATTTTTTTCTGTATAATTTGATTTATTAGAAATTAATTGGAATTGATTAAATAATAATTAGACTATGAGTAAAAATATAAATAGAATACAAAAAAAAAATATATTTATTTTTATTCAGTTGATTAATATAATTAATATTTAATAAATTTAACTAATAAAATTATATATAATTTTTTTAAAAAAAAAAATTGAAAATAAAAAACAATCTAAAAGTCCTTAGTTAACCATCGTCACAACCATGTTTTGCTGTAAAATTTGGAGCTTCATTAGCGCCAAAGGAAATTCAATTATGGGTGACAAGCTGGGCCCCAGGCCACATGAATAGGCCCTAATTATCCATATTATTTTTAATTGTACGTGTCGCTTCCGTTATAATTACTATTAGTCTTTGTCAGGCACAAAATCTAGGTTCTATAACCACGCCCACATGGGCTTCAATATACCACTGTAATTCACTTTAAATCCCACACCGACAATGCACATGGGATATGAACCATACGATGTATCTTATTCAACCTCACTAAATGTGACAATTCAATGTCGTACAAATGTCAGAAACTGAGCTGAATAAATAATTCTGTGAGGTAGGAAGTTATATATTTGCCTTTTTGAGTTTATAAAATAGCAAAAATACACATTAAATTTATCCATGTAAGAGAAAAAAAAAAAATACTAAAAGCCAAAAAAACAGAAGGAAGAGACAAACGGGTCCATGAATTTTAATACAGAAATAATAAATGATATGTCATTTTGGATCCAAATTTTTTTTTTTTTTTTCAATTTTTAGTATTACCCTTCTTATGTGAAATATATAAGAGTTCAATGTTGGAAATTTTAATATAAAGGGAGTTGTTTTTCTATTAAATAACAGTAATGGAAGGTGGGAGAATTAGGCCTCACATAAACCCTTCAGTAATTATGCACACACCTAAAGACCCTGAAAGCAGTAATGAAATTTTTTAATATTGTGGTCCACCCTTTTCACCTTTTTTCCATGGAAGACTGAGAAAGGACTAATGGGCACAGTAATAATACTATATAACCATGTCAGGATATGTGTTAGTTCATTGTTTATTTTGACACAAAAGTTCACGAGGATAAAAGTGAATATTCACAAAGATAAAGATGTAATATAATATCACATTACACAAAGCAATAATCCTAGTTAGAAAACAGCATGGAATTACTTAATACAATCTCTCAAGGTATGTATGATTTTTGAGAATATGGGTCTGAAATTTACTTGTTGGACACCACCTTAGCGAAATAATGCCAAAAAACTACACAGGCTATGGCTATCCCTTTGTTGCAAAAACCTTTTTTTTGGTTGGAAAAAGGAGTGCCCTTTTGGTTGCAGATATAATTTCGACCTCTTCCAAAAATAAAATAAAAAAATAAAAAAAGTGCTCTAAATCTAGTTAAATGGTAAACATCAGCAAATTTCAGAATTACAAGAATGCCACTGTAACGAATCGTGGAGAAAATGACGGTGTGGGACTGTGGAACAGTGAGACAGGCGGACAAAACCCATAATCATGGAGTGCTTCACAGCTTAAGCAAGGTTTGTGGCCAGGTGGGGCTGAGTGACTACACCTTAACGTGATTTCTGCTAAAACCATACTTTCTTCCCCACCTTCCCAAATCTCACTTTTTCCACTATAAATAGTGCGCACATGACCCTCTGCTCTATCTAAACCTAACCCCATCTCAGAGCTCTCTCTCTGTCTCTCACTCTTCTTCCTTCACTAGTTTATGTCCATGGCAATGCTGCTCTCATTTTTTCTTGCATTTTTCCTGCTGTTCGCTGCTCCTGCCTTTGCAGTAGTTCCTGCACCTTTGGAAGGTAATGCTCACATCTAATCTAAAAATCTTACACCCATTTGGCTTAATCTCTAGAATATCTAGTCTAGATCTGCTTTACTTAGCTGTATGTGGGTTTTCAACTTTGGCTTTTCTCTTAGATTTTGTTACGATTTCTTAACTTTTATTTTATTTTTTATAATTTTTGTCTCTGTAATTTCCCATTGTTCTGCCTATTTTCTTCAGGACTCTTGAACAATGGGAACTTTGAAGTAAAACCAAAGCCCAGTGACCTCAAGAAAACAAAGCTCGTAGGGAAAAACGCACTGCCCGGCTGGGAAATCAATGGCTTGGTGGAGTACATCTCAGGAGGGCCACAACCTGGTGGCATGTACTTTTCCGTGGCTCATGGGGTTCACGCTGTGAGGCTTGGAAACGAGGCCTCAATCTCTCAGAACATAAAAGTGAAACCAGGCACTCTATATGCTCTAACATTCGGTGCATCAAGAACTTGTGCCCAAGATGAGGTTTTGAGGGTCTCAGTGCTTTCTCAGTCTGGTGACCTCCCCTTGCAAACACTGTATAGCAGTAATGGTGGTGACACTTATGCTTGGGGTTTCAGAGCCAAGTTAGCTGATGAAAAAGTGACATTCCACAATCCTGGGGTTCAAGAGGATCCTGCTTGTGGACCACTCTTGGATGCCGTTGCTATCAAAGAGCTTCGTCCTGTTTTCCCCACTCGAGGTAATCCAAGTTAACTCCATAATTATGCTATTATGCTCCATGAACAAGAAAAGAAAGCGCACTGCTGGTCTGGTGTGCTAAAAATCATCACCTGAGCTTTCTTCTTTATTTGATTTTTGTTCAGGTATCAAATTTTTGTTTATACATCTTTGCCATTGCATAAAGTTTGGTGCTTGATTCGAAATTTGGGTTATTTGTAGTAGATAGGATCTGGGTTACTCCTTACTCAATGAATTACAACACACTTACTGTGATTTGATTCCTGTCTAGTTCCATTCTGTAAAAAATTTCGGTTGTAAATTGGGTTTTTTTTTTTTTATTGTCTCTATGATTGTCTGATAAAAATACGGAACTTCATTGTTTTCTTGTATTTTTGTTGAACTGAGTCATCTGTATAATCTGAAAAGTCATCTGTATAATCTGAAAATATTTTGCTTCTTACTTTGGATCATCTCGCTTATCAGTATGCACAAGATAATTTACCGTGTTTGATGATAAACTATACTGGTTATGGCAGGTAATTTGGTCAGAAATTTTGACTTTGAGGAGGGTCCTCACCGGCTGTTCAACTCTTCCCATGGTGTACTTCTCCCTCCAAAACAGGAAGATCTCACATCCCCTCTTCCCGGCTGGATCATCGAGTCCCTCAAAGCTGTGAAGTTCATAGATTCCAAACACTTCAATGTCCCGTCCGGGCACGCCGCAGTTGAGCTTGTTGCAGGTAGAGAAAGTGCCATAGCTCAGGTCATCAGAACAGTTGCCAACAAATTCTACGACCTATCTTTCGTCGTTGGTGATGCAAAGAATGGCTGCCATGGATCAATGATGGTTGAAGCATTTGCTGCCAAAGATACCCTAAAAGTACCATTTGAATCCAAAGGGTTAGGCCAGTTCAAGGCAGCCAATTTAAGATTCAAAGCACTCACAGATAGAACAAGACTCACATTCTATAGTTCTTACTACCATACTAAGGCTAATGACTTTGGATCTCTTTGTGGCCCTGTCCTTGACCAAGTTCAGGTTTTCCTTGTTAAATAGATATTTTTCATCCATTAAGCTGCATAGCAATAATTATAAAGATTTTGTAAATTAGATGGCTTGGTGAGGGGTTGATTTCCTACTCAATCTGATTTGCCTTGACCATCTGGTTCTGCCTTCAAGTTGTGTTGTATGGAAGAGCTCTAAATTTTCTAGGAAAATGTTAGTGGGAATTTCTTGTGTTAGTATGTGGTAGACCATGCATTACCCAAGCATGGGAAATGAACAATTAATCACTGTTATTGGGTTATTATCTATCCTTAAGCAGAATATACTTGTCTTTGAAATGAAAAGAAAAAAAAATACAAATTCATCAAGGCCTAGCCTTTTTTGGGACTTATATTGGATATCTATGTGACCGTTACGATATGTACGAAAATGTCTAATTTCATCTAATTGTACTTAATAATGAAGAGTTTTGTCTGATAACATTCTAAACTAGAGGATGAACTTCAAAAAATCATTGTATGCTTCTAGTATCTTAGTAATCATTCATCTTATAGCAAAGCCCAAACCGGCAGCTAGCTACTATAGTTCCAGATATGTAACTGAACATTTCTAGATTATTACATTGTAACATTTATTACAACAATTAACACACTTTCCATCAGAAAACAGAAAGTCGTGTACATAATGAAAACACAATGCCAAATTGTGTTTGGCATATAAGAATATGATTCTATTCATAAAATGGTTTCTTCAACTTAACGAGTAAAAAAATACTTAGAGGAACCATTTTACATCTAATCTGCTTCTTATAATGAATGGCCTTTGAATCACTTCTTCTCATTGGCGTGTTGCTGCCCTCCACTCTCATCCAAAATACCAACGAGGCACTTCTCTAGTAAGAATTCTTCATTCACCCATGCATGGTTTTTATCTATAACACATTCAGGATACCAACAGTTTACAGCAATCTTCTTAATAAAACCCAAGTGGAGAGGAATAAAAAAAAAAGGGGGTAAAAGTTACAAACTTCCACCAAAATCTAAGACTTGAAAAATGAGTACCATATAAAGATGAAAATAAAACCTGGCTGGGTTGGGGTAGATGTTGCAAATAGTAAATAGAGGGAATATGGCAATTGGAGCTATAAAGGAATTCCTTCAAAAATGGTTTTTTATTTCTTAAATGCCATCTTATCCCATTTAGGAGTTAGTTTTTTTTTTTTTGTGAATCCATTTAGGAATTACTTGGTTTGAAGGAAGTGTGAGATTTATCTCACTGGGCCACCATGACCTAATGGCCTTCCGTTTGGGAAAGGAAAGAAAACAGAGAAAGCAAGACCAGAATAGAAGTTGAGCTCTGAGTTCATACCTAAGCTAAATTTATATAGATAATGTTCTGAGGGTAGTGAAACTGAACAGTACTACAAACAGAGAGTGATTGTTTTAGATTAGATCGTTGCCAAGGAAACAACAGATGATAATTAAATTATAACAAAAGGATACTGAATAGAGATGTACAGTCTTTTCCAACAGCCTTCTTTAGCTTGTCAACCCCTGAAGTGGAAAAATAAATTTAAATAAATACCAAACTCAGGACAGACATTAGACATCAAGCAGCAAGCCAGCAACTGTCGAAATATAGGAGGGAAATTGACATGCTTAAAAAGTTAGCTTCAAATATAAGATACACAAAAACACACAGTTATATACATAACTAACTCCCCTAACCATTTGAAACAAACAGAACAAATTTTTACGCATACCTCCAGGATGAAATCTCATGTACGGATACAAATTGTACACGCGTCCTTTTAGAACAGTCCACATCGAACCTTCTTTTTGGTGTTGTTTAACTTCACTCAAAGATATAAGCCTCTTATTTGACTGTCCATTTAGTCCTGAACCGCAATTTATAAAATTAAGAAAGCTAATAAGGACTATCATTGAAATTACACATAAAAAATAAAAATGAAAATCAGAACTTTCTTCATGAGCTTATAAAATCATGAATCACAACCATTATCTTAACTTTTCCGAATGATAATGTATCAACCATAGACGTCATAATCACATTCAAATAATTCCAGTTACTGGTTCTATACAAAGCTCAAAATCAAGGGATACAATGTCAATGAGTAATTCTCAATTACACTAATTAATGGACATAGAAATCCTACTAAGATATTATGGGGTGCAGCAAGCTTCTTACTCGCCTATGATGCTGTATGCCTATACCCTCAAAAGGAATAATCTAAATAAAGAAGAAACATATGGCCCTTTATTTGTTTTTTCCTTTTGGGCTAAACTTTAAGGCCTTTCTAATATTCCTTTTAACGCCTAGAGGCAAACCTAAAGATGTAAAGGCTTTGAATAAGGAATGTAAAATTAGCATAAAATGTAAAGGGCAATCATAACCAAGCTAGTAAAAGACAAAAAGGCTCTATATGAAGCATTCTATCAAGGTTAGATAAGGAGCAATATTAAAATAACAAAAACTTCCAGAAAGACCAGAAGAAAAAAATCCAGTATTAGAAGCAATGCAATTCAGGAACCATTATTCACTAAATACCTGCAAGATCCGGATGTGTTCGAGTAAGCTTTAGCCAGTCCATTTGGCTGTAACCCTTTTCAAAAGGAACCTTAGCACGAGGACGAGGAGCAGGCTTTACAGCTGTTTTAACATTTTCTGATGGTAGACGTTTTCCAGATTCCTTTGATTGTCTTGAAGACGAGGTATCAACAACAGTAAAAGACAAAGAACCGACTGATTCATGCTTTTTGGAGGAAGAACCATTTGGCAAAGTACCTTTTGACATATCACCACTGTTAGGGTTACTATCAGTTCCACTTGGTAGCGCACCTTTTATGCTAATACTGTCTATATCTGTTGCAAGCTTCTTTGTCTCAAAACCAACTTGATCAACAGGTGAGCTAACCTAAACATATGACAACAAATATAGAATTCAAATGGCATCAATATATTTGCAAAGAATTAAATCAATCAAGTTTCAAGAAATTGATACGTTTAAAACAATGAGTAGATCATAAATGAATTAGTTTCTGAACAGATTATACATATCAAACTCGCCTGACAAAAAGTAAAATCATCATCACTGTCCATTCTAGTTGGTATAGGGGTTGTAGATTATCTCAAGCAATCTGTCCTGTCAAAAGGTAGACATTAAAAATCTATTCTGTTTTACAACTTGCAGTGAACATTATATTTCCCCAGTTCTTGCAGAAAATTTAAGTATCATAAAGAAGAGATGAAGATGACTCATTAAACAATTTAATGTCCTTGGGTTCCTGAATACTATTGCACATTACTATTAGTAATACAAAACTTTGTTTCTGCCTAAATATTAGAATAAGGCACACATCATTTTGGAAAACCAGAAAAAATAATATAACCTTTTTATCTACAGGAAATGTTCACTTCTATTATAAATTTTCAATAAAAATTTGTTTATTATAATTAAAATGAAATTTTCAATAAATTTTGTTTATTACACTTAAGGTACAGAGTATTTATACCATCATGTCTCTTCATGTGCTTTTGGGAATATAGAATTGGAAATTACTTCTAAACTCATTATTTTTCTCAAGGTAACTCACAAGTCTCATGCTATATAATGTTGATGCCAATCCAAGATTCATATCCACTACCACTTCAAGGAACAACTCACTAGGCTTAGTTTTGACAGCACATGTCCAAAAATTCAATTTTTTTTTTTTTGTACGCATACTTTCAGTGTCCATTACAAATCACTCATTTCTTTAAGACTTAAAATGTTCAAAAACCCAAATCAATTTCAAGCAAACAACTCACTACACATAACTTTCACTTCAAGCTCTCATGCGTTTCATTCAATTTCAAGCAAATCCTACACATATAGCACAACTTTCACTCTAAGCTTAGAAA
Organism: Rhamnella rubrinervis; assembly: GCA_007844105.2. Classification (NCBI taxonomy): domain Eukaryota; kingdom Viridiplantae; phylum Streptophyta; class Magnoliopsida; order Rosales; family Rhamnaceae; genus Rhamnella; species Rhamnella rubrinervis. The sequence continues at coordinate 13,186,843 of CM017585.2, forward strand.
CCCATCTCAAAATCATTTACCTTGCAAAAACTTCAGCACGCCAATTTAGGTTAAATAAGATAAAAACCCAAAAACAGAAGCCGACTTTTCCTATACTTGGAACTTGAGAGAACCAGTCGAGCTCCACCTAACCTAACCTAAGCTACCATTAAGCAATCAGTAGAACTCTTCATTATACAGAAACTAAATCAAAGCTAAGTGTAACAACAAAAATTTTTTTTTTCTTCTTGTTCTTCAATCTTCTCAGCAACCAATCAAAAGACACATCTTTACAATAACATGAGGAAATTAGCCTCCAAAATTACATTCGTTCAACAATTAGTTACAGCCAACCGGCAAATAATCAAATCATAATATACTTCAATAAAAAGTGATCAGAATGCAGACAACCATGTTGATCATAACGCCGTAAAAATATCGTTGCCCAGAGAACAAATTTTCTTAAATTTAAAAACTAAAGCTAATTCTACCAAAAAAATTTCGAAAGAGACAAACCCAAACCCGAAGTCCCGCGTTTTCCAGTCGTTTCACACGCTATTCCAACTTCTTCTTCTCTCTTTTATTTTTTTTTCCTAAACTTTCTGGGCAACCAAACAGGAATGAATTTTTCAAGAAACAAAGATGTGGAAGAAACTTACCAAAATCAGAGATCTGGGTTTTATGGGCTACGCTGTTGCAGCCTTAGGTCGCGGAGCCAATCAGACGAATGAAGATGCTTCCTTTCAAAAATGGCGATGAGGTTTTCGGTGGGTGGTTGGCGTTGACCAAACGCGTCCTTCAACTCGTGCTGTGGGAATCGGGTTCTCACGAAAATATTCAGCAACCAGACCTCTAATTACGTGGCCCGTTTGAACTGCTGAACTGCTTTTGTTTTTTATGACAAAGCCCTTTTCTTTTATGAAAAATATAATTTAAAATATATTTAATCAAAAATTTATAAATTATTTTTTTTATAAAAAAATACTTAAATAAAAAGTGTTATTTGTATAAATATTTTTTTCATAAGTATTTTTTAAAAAATATTTTTTTAAAAAAGTACCTATTAGATACTTTAAAAAAAATTATTTTTAAAAAGTATTTTTTAAAAGAAATATTTATTAGGTATTTCTAAATAAATTATTTAAAATATATTTTTATAAAAAATATACTTTATAATTTTTTGGACTAAATATATTTTAAATAATTTTTTTATAAAAAAATACTTTTTTAATAAAAAAATTAGTTACAAACATCCTAATTGTATTTTATTATTATTTATAAAAGTCATAAAAAAATAATTTCTTTGATTTTTTTTAAAATATTAAATTCAACGAGCCACGCCTCCATAAAATAGCTCACCCATTTGGTCCAAACCAATCCCGCCGCCGCCAAACTACTTAATATTATTTTTAATTTGTTATTATAAAAAAAATAAATTTCATAATTTCAGATCAAACTATTTTCTTTTTTTTAAAAAAATAAAAAATAAAAATAAACAAAAATTATTTTGTTTTTCTTTGTTATTATAAACACTTAATAATAAGCAAACATTAATATTAAAAGATTATTCTTTTTGTTTTCCAATAACTAAAATTTGTTCTTTTATTATTTTCCCTTCTATTATGAGGAAAAAAAAAAGTTTTGATTCCATATACATATATATTAATATGTGATTACAAGAGAAATAAAACAATAAAATAATTTGTTTTTAAAATTATAGTTTTAGGAAATCAAATTGTCTTTCTTTTTTTGGGGAAAATATAGAAATCGAACGATATGAAAGTGATTAAAAATGGGAAATGCAATGCGATGCAACCGATCACACCCTGGATCTCGTGGTGACCACGTGACTGATGACGTGGCGGATCAGGAGAATCGCAGCCCCACAGTTTGTGGTGAGTGGCCGAAAACAGCCTTCCCTGCGCTGTCTCTGCCTAATTCTTTTATTTTATTTATTTATTTAATTTTTTAAGTTCCTAAATTTGTTAAAACCACAAAAATAATTTTATTAGTCAGAACAAAAAAAAGAAAAGAAAACCACACGTGACTCGTCCGTATCAAATGTACCATTACATTAAATTTAATTAACGGACCAGATTATATATATTTTTTATTTATATATAATGGACGATACTAGAAGTACAATTTATATGGAATTATATAAATATAAAAATTAATAAATAATATAAATTTATATTTTTATATATTTTTAATTTGTTAACACGTATATACGAGCGAGCACGCTCAATCATTTATATATATATATATATATATATATATATATATATATATATATAAATTTAAAAATTGAAATAAAAGATACAAATCTTTGACGCCTTCTGGACTCGACCAGTAATTTTCTGTTGAGCCTCCCTCTAGTTTCTCGGCCTCCAAACAGCGTTTTCTTTCTCTCTACTTATATCCGTTTCTTCTCCAGCCATTTTCTTCTTACTCCTTTCAAAGGTCTCTCTCTCTCTCTTTCTCTAGAGGGTTCTCCAATGTAACGGTCTTCTTCTGCATTGTGTCAATGACCATTTTCTTTTTGTTTTATTATTATTATTTCTATTCGAAACTGTTTTTTTCGATGATCTCAATGCAATGCTTTTCATGTGCTGCGAGAAAATCAAAAGGCAGATTCTCATTTTTTTTTCTTTCACAATTCTTAAGCTTTCTTTGTGTTTTTTTTTTTTCCTCCTTTTTTGCTGCTAGTTTAGATCGGCGTGAATTTTGTTTTGAAGTATACGATCAAGATGTCGAAAGCCGGAGCATTGGATCTCGCAGCAGGTGTCGGTGGAAAGATTGACAAAAGCGAAGTTCTCTCCGCCGTCGAAAAGTACTTTGATTCTCTTTTTTCGCTTACTTTCTCTCTGGAAAAAGTTTAAATCTTTGTTTGAAGATCTTCGTTGCCACTTTTAGTTTAAATTGTATCATTTTTTTCGTGTCGATCTTGCTCACTGACAATCTCAAACAAAGCTTAATTTGTTTTTCTTTTATTTTTCCCTTATAAATTATTATAATTCACTTGAGGTAACAGTGAATCGAACTCAATTATAATGTATGTGTTGTCAAATCTCATGGCTTGTAGTGAATCTCTAATATTTTGAATTGCTGAAAGTGCTGTGGGGCTTTCTGTGGGAATGTTGTTCAGTCATAAAAATTATTGGGTCTGGGATATAGTGGGATACACTCTGATGTGGGTTCCACCATGCGGTCCTACCGAAGTGACTCAAGCTTATCTTCAGGAAATGTTCGCGCTGCGAAGTATAATTGTAACCGACTGAAGTAAGGTCTTACGGTCTTATGTTTGACTCCCAAATAGATGGGGAAAACAATATAAGCTTGAGTCTAGAGAAGTCGGACTGGGTCCTGAATAAGCTGGCAATTTTATCCCTATTGCTAGTACTTAGAGGTAGTTGTGGTATTTATTTCACTAGTCTATTCTTTGTTGTTGTGGTATTTATTTCACTATTCACTAGTCTATTCTTATGTAGTTGTGGTATTTATCACTAGTCTATTCTTATGTAGTTGTGGTATTTATTTCACTAGTCTATTCTTATGTAGTTGTGGTACTTATTTCACTATTCTATTCTTATGTAGTTGTGGGATTTATTTCACTATTCTATTCTTTGTAGTTGTGGTATTTATTTCACTATTCTATTATTTGGTTGACTTTCCGATTTATTTGATGCTCCATTTATTTTATTTTATTAGTTTTTCGATTTTCTTTGATATACATGAAACCATTGAATTTTGACAACAAAGAAAATTAAAATTTATGATACTTATTGAAAATTTGAATTTTTTGCTACTTGTTTTAACATGATGAATGGTGATGATTCAGGTATGAGAAATATCATGTCTTTTATGGAGGTGAAGAAGAAGAGAGAAAATCCAACTATTCTGATATGGTAAAAGAAGCTCGATTCTTAACCATCTGTTCTTTACTTTTAAGAATGTCTCATGTAAGAATCACATGCTAATAAATTGCATCTTTCATACCCTTCACATTTTTAGTCACTAAGTTTAAATAGGGTAGCATATAAATCGCAAGCAATATTAATTGGTGTCCAACCCATTATGGACCAAAATATCAAATACATAAAAATTGTAATATTGTGAAATTATATTGGTTATTCAACTCCACATATAAATATTCCAACAATCTACCACTTGATTGAATAATCAAACAACAAAATATCTACATAATCATAGCCAATAAAATCTCATTCAAAATATATGAACAAAATAATCATACATATAAATATATCGATAGGACACATGAATATGTATAATTTCATATTAGAGATTTACAAAAGGCTTAATTGATCACAATATTACACAATAGTAAAACTAATCAAAATGTCTCACATACTTATGTTATTAGTCGATAAAAAATGTGTGAACACTACCACATTTACTAATAACAATGACCCCACAAAACAAATATTTATTGCTTGATTCACGGAGAAACATTAGCAACAATAATAGCAACCTTTTCAATATAAGCATGCAATTCTATTTATGCAATAACAAAATAGCTCCCACTAACTAAATATATCTTAGGTTTTCAACAATCCTATTTAAGCAAAATAATAGGTAAGCCTTGTATTAGTGGATTTGCTAGCATACTTTTCATGGACATGTATTCAATAATATAGATTATTATATTCTCCTTAATAAAATAGAACTTCACATAAATGTTCTTAGAGAAAATTCAATTGTAGAATTATTACAAAATATTTCAGCTATATCAAAATGAAGTAAAACAACTTCCAAAACTGAAATTTAATTCTACAATCATATGGTATGATTAAAAATTCAAAATTGCCACATATTAGGACGTTGTAAGTGTACTTGACACTTTCCAAGATACAACTCCTATAATCACAAAATAGCATATAATCAATTTCATACCATTATACAGTCATCAAATTAGCATCATAAAAAACAACTATATCATAATGTTGTGCAAGTTACTACTTGAAACTATAATTGTCATATTGGGTTGGACAAAATCTGATTGAACTTGTTCATACTTATCCATTTAGTTATGAGTTTTCTATAGGATCTTGTAAGTTATCTGGTCAATGAGATAAGAAAACAGTAAGCTGTATGTAACAACACTAGGCTAGCTACCATGTTGATTATTTAGATTAACTGTTTCTTACTTATGTCTACACTGGCAAGATTGTACTTCTGCAGTTTTCCTTTGTCTATCATGAATACACCTTTTTCACCTGTAGTTTGATGGTCTTTTTGTCAAGATGGGGAGAGTTTGCCTTATAGCATTTAATTGGCACTTGTGGATTTCAGGTTAATAAATATTATGACCTTGTAACCAGTTTCTATGAGTTTGGCTGGGGAGAATCTTTCCATTTTGCGCATAGGTACATTTTTTTTGTGCTTTTCATCGTCAAGTTTTCTTTTTGATTTTACAAGCATTGTGTTTGCTTACAGTCCCTGCTTATGAATTTATGCAGATGGAATGGTGAGTCTCTTCGAGAGAGCATTAAGAGGCATGAGCACTTCCTTGCTTTACAGCTAGGATTGAAACCTGGACAGAAGGTTTGTCTCCTTTAGTAGAGCTATGCTAAAATGAAAGGGAGAGAGATCTATCATTTTGCATATGTTTCATACTTTTCTTTTTGTCCCTAACTTTAGGTGTTGGATGTGGGTTGTGGAATTGGAGGTCCACTAAGAGAAATTGCTCGCTTCAGGTGAACAAACTTACTATCTTAGCTGTGATGGCCCCACTTTCTTCTTGTGGCTATAATATCTTTCTTTTTTTTCCCTTTTTATATAGATATTCTTGATAGTTTGATTGACTTCTTTTTTTTTTTTTCAACATGAATATTGAATACTCTGGGTTCTACCCAACAGTAAGGATATTTGATTCATAGGTGGTCAGTTTTGGTTAAGAATACATGCTGTGATGAAACAGTGCAAAAATACATTCTGGACTGGCATATTATTGTTGTGGTTTATGATTTCTTATAATGATGCTTTGTTATATGTGCGAGTACTTTTAATGCTAATATCTAGTGTTAAAGGGAAAATTGTGTGATTACTTGGGAGCTCTGAAATGACTATTTATGTGGTTGTTGCAGCTCAACTTCAGTCACAGGGTTGAACAACAATGAATATCAAATAGCAAGGGGAAAGGTGCAGTCTCTCTGTGTGATAAAATGCTCAAATGTTGCAAGAACAATTATAAAATCTTCTTGTTCTTATCTTTTGGTTTAATTTTTTGGAAAGCCCTAAATAGTTATGAACTTCTTGTTCCTTAATTTTTGCTCCATGAAATGTTATCTTTTCAGATTTGTGATTATGAGACTCATGACAATTTGATTCTTTTAACTAAGATAGCCTCTTGATGATTTCATAAGTTAATCATTTGCAGTTAGATATGCTTCTGAGTTCTGATATAGTCAATGAAGGCTTCAATTCCAATATTATCTCATTTAAGACTTTGCATAGTGGTTAGAACTTTATTTTTTCAAAGTGTTTCATTGCTTACAAGCTCCAGCTGCTTCATAGGAACTGAACCGGACTACAGGAGTGGACAAGACGTGCGACTTTGTTAAGGTTTGTAGAATCGTATATGCAATTCATGTTTTACATGTAGACTCCTTTTTCTTTCAAGTACTATGCTTCTTTTCTTTTTTCTATGCTGTGTTTTTTTCCTTCAATAATGTCATTAGGAGTACACTTATGTTTGGAAAAACAGTTATGGTTATAGACCTTATTCTTGTTTCACAAAATGCAGGCTGATTTTATGAAAATGCCATTTCCCGACAATTCATTTGATGCAATATATGCAATTGAAGCTACCTGCCATGCACCAAATGCGGTATGTCATTTTTATGGCTCGGAAACTTAGTAGTCTTTTATTAAAGCTTATTAATGTTGAAACTTTTGCTATTTTTATAATTGATAGTACGGATGCTACAAAGAGATTTATAGAGTATTGAAACCAGGCCAATGTTTTGCTGCATATGAGTGGTGCATGACTGATTCATTTGATCCCAACAACCAAGAACATCAAAAAATTAAGGTTAGAAATGGTAGAAGCACAGAAAATTTGTGCAGTGTATATAACTTTTAGTTCCCCTCTAGTTTGATTTAGATTGCTGAATATATTTTAAAATAATTCCTTAATTTCCATCATCACAGGCAGAAGTTGAGATTGGTGATGGTCTCCCAGACATCAGATCGACAGGAAAATGCCTTGAAGCTCTGAAACAAGCTGGTTTTGAGGTTGGTTGCAAAGTAGTTCTTTATTCTGAATCTGCCTGAATGAATGCATAAGCGGTTCTTGTTTTGATTGATTCAAGTGTGCTTTTCCCATTTCCATGTAACACAGGTTATTTGGGAGAAAGATCTTGCAGTGGACTCACCTTTGCCATGGTACTTGCCTCTGGACCCAAGTCGCTTATCGCTGAGTAGTTTCCGTCTAACATCTGTTGGACGATTTTTTACAAGAAACATGGTAAGATTTGATAAATACAGCCTTAGTAGTTTTTCTTTTTTTCTTGTAAATTTTCAAAAATCACATTCTTCGTCTATTTTGTGAAAATTGAGATATTTTATTACTTCATTTGTTTACTCAACAATGAAAGCAGTTGATTTTACTACCAAGTCTTTTTTACATGTTATGCAGGTCAAGGCTCTAGAATTTGTTGGTCTTGCTCCTAGAGGAAGCCAAAGAGTTCAAGGTTTTCTTGAGAAAGCTGCAGAAGGGCTACTTGCAGGTGGAAAGTAAGTGTTATATACAATTTCTCACAAGTTTTACTTGTACTCCATATAATGGATAATTAAAAACAAGTTTCTTAATTTCCCTGTAAATTAGTATTATATTTCTTCCTTTAAGTTAAAAGCCTTGAAGGCTTACTGACATCATCTATTTTCTTGATAATTTTTGGCTTTCAGGAAAGAGATATTCACCCCAATGTATTTCTTCTTGGTCCGGAAACCACTTTCAGACAATCAGTGAAGTTGCTCTGCCTACAAATTAAGCTTTGCGAAGTCCTACAACTATGGATTCTGAACTGGTAGAAGAAGAACAAGTATGTTATATACGTGGGATTATATATCACTTGTATAATTTCTATCCTTAGCTTCTTACTGACGCAGTGAGTTTGTCTTTGTGACTTGGGATTTCTGTTTCTTTCTTTTGGACCTTGCAATTTTCTTGACCGTATCTGCTTTTCAGCCTTCTACTGTAAAAAAAATATGACCCAATGCATTTGTCATTTCGTGTTTTGATTTACTGCACCGTTTTTATTGACTATAACATACTATTTAATTTAATATAAGGTCCCTGCGTCTGTGTCACGTGCTGTCATGTGGGCAACTTGGACTTGTCCTTTTATTTCAGCAGCTGAACAAGCTGTGAATTTGTGATTGCCAATTTGCCGGTTCAAGGAACCAGCCTCAACTAGACTGCAATTTTCACTAATTAAGAATGAAAAATATTAAAATAATGATAATAGACTTTGTTCTTTGTCTGGGTGGAACCAGAAAGAAAAATAATATATACTTTGTCTTGTGCGTCTGTTTGGGACCAGTCTTTGTATGTGAGTTGGACGAACCAAATTACATCTTAGGAGGCACAATAGAAAGGCATTATAAGGCATCTTTGACGTGCAATCAAGTTTTAGTGGATAGTTGGATGCGTCACGCCAAACAAAGTACAACCCTTCAATTGTTGTAGATTCATTTCTCTTGGAGCAACGCTTCTCGTCCATATATATTTTTTACTCGTTTTTATTTTTTAGTTTTGGTTTGTTATTTTTTGTTCGTGTATATTGTTTAATTCAAAAGTTATAGTTTTGGTTTTTTATTTTTTATTCGTAATTTATCTAATTTAAAAATTAATTAAAATTATTTAAAGTTAGTTGGTTTTTCATTTTATTATCAGTGTGAAGGAAAAGTAAAAAATACAAATACCAAAAAAAAAAATATTTTATAATTGTGTTTTTTTTTTTCACATTTATAGCGTGGTCTGATCAACTCTAATTAATTTTTAAATTAAGTAAATTATAGAAAGAAAAAAAAACCAAAAATCAAAATAAAGAGTTTTAGTGGCCAAGCAACTAAAATCCCATTTAAAATGTATACCATAAGACAGAAGTGCCTTTAACACAACAAGCAAGTGATGTTATCTTATACATCTCAAAAATCAAACCTTTTATGAAGCAATGGTAATAAAAGAAATAAGACTCGCAAAAAAAATAAAATAATAATAACAATAATAATAATAAAATGTACAGCACAGAACAGCTTGTGTAATTATGTCTTTGACAAGTCAAAACACACGGAAAAAGTAAACCCAACCCATTGACGGCAATATAAAAGTATAATAGTTAACATTCAGCGAATTCAGAACACAATCTATTTTTTTCCAATAACTTTTTCAAGATTAAAGAAAATTTCAACCAAAAATTTAATATTTTCAAGCCTCACTTACTACGCATGACCTCAAAGCTTCACCAACTCAAGAATTCAAAGTTCACGGCTCAAATTCATCGTTTCAAACCAAAAACCTCATCTAAAAAACGAACAAATTTACAAGTTTAATCAGACATTCAATCACCAAGACAAAGTAATATTACTAATTTGTAAACGACAGAGTGCTGAGATTATTATTATTATTATTATTATTGGACAATATATGTCAAATATTGCCAGGATACTACAAATATATTTTTGTAAATATTATCAAAGACTAGAACTTTTAATTTGATTCTGATAGTTTGAACAGATTCAATCTCAAATTCAAGAAGAGAACAACTGGATTCTGATGTATTATAATATAAAATGAATCAAAATTTTCTATTCATAAGAACAGAAACAGAGTAACAAAACAATAACTCGTCTCAAAAAAACTAAAAACAATGCCTTTAGGATTAAATGTTGTGTGTGTGTATTGTTTCTCTCTGATCAAACAGAGTAAAGAATGAATTCCGGAGGCTCAGCACCACCCACGGCAACTTTGCGACCGCAGTGACCCATCTGGGCTGTGACCTCTCCGCCGCCGGTACCCGCGCCGGCGCCGATGCTTCCGTACAGGTGAAGAAGATTATTATTATGGTGGTGGTGGTGGTGGTTGTTTTCAGATTCAGCCAGAGGAGGGTGGTAGTACATGCGGCTGGTCTGGGGACAATGAGAATGGAACCTCGCTGCTATTCTCACTCCTGCATCCAATATCTCTACGAACTTTCCCATGTCGTTTCTCTGCTTGGAGGAGAAAGAAAACGGCGAGAAAGGGAAAGAAAGTGAAAGAAAAATTGGAAGAGGAGGAAAAAAAAAAAAAAGGAGTTAGAAAACGTCCCAAATGTAGCTGCAGCCCATGAAACGGTGAGAGAGATTCTTGGAGTTGTTTCCCACACCAAGGCCAGAGATATATAGCCGCGTTCAGCTCTGTCATCTTCGTTGGTCTTTCCTCTTGTATTTGCATTTTAGTATATTAAATATTTCTTATTTGCACTTATGCCCCTCGTCATTTTATGGTAATTTTATAATTGTTGACTTTTTTTTTTTTTTGGTGAGAAAATTGTATTATATATTTATTATATTTTCTGTCAATCTTATTGTATATTTATTTAACACATTTGATTGTTTCTTGGTTTTTTTTTTTAAGGGAAAATTAAGAAATTCATTAACCATCCAAACAAGTAACATCCCGAAATACAAGTTGAAGCCAAATTGGGCTTGAAAAATTATTTCTTTTTCTTTTTTTTAATATTGAGGGTGGAGGAATTGAAATTAAAACCATTGCTAAGGAAATAATAGTTTTTTATAATTGGACTGTCTTTATGGGACATCAAAATAGAAAATTTACTCTTTGTATATTCCACAATAAAATATTATACAATTATTATTTTTGTTTTATCATAAATTAACGGACCGTCTCTTTTGTATTATTGTTTGTAAAAAAATTTCACTATTCACGTAAAAATCATTAGCCATTTTACCATAGTAGCAATCGTCACCAAAGAAGAGAGCAATTGTCCAACCCATTTTACCATAGTAGCTATAATTGAAACCACTTTATTTAACACATTTGATTGCTCCTTTAATATTGCTTTTTGGGCTTTGAAATGTAATTGTGCTTTTTATTTCTTAAATGCATATTTTTGTTAATATTCATTTTGACAACTTCAATGGAGTCAAAATAAACAAAGTCAACAACTCAATTATCCATTACAAAACTATTTTAAGCTTCTTCTTTATGTTTTCCAATTTGGTAAATAATTAACAAGCATATATAAGATCACAAATAATTGCTATTTTATTGGGGAAAATATAATCATATGTACACTATGAGGCTTTTGCTCTTGAGATCACTATCAACCATAAATAATAATCAGAATGACATGTGATAATTCTATAAACTATTACACCTTAAAAAGTAAACAATAAACTTTCATCTTTCTCACCTTTTTTATATTCATGAAATAATTGTGAGATTTCATAAAAAGAAAAAAGAAAAAAGAAGTGAATTCTAAAATACAATTTTGAAAAAATCAAATGAAGTAAAATCATAAATAAAACAAAAAGTAGGGGCCTAAGTGCAACATTAAAATTGTGTCAACCGTACAAAGTTGGAGACAATAAAATATTCTTCTTTTAATTCGTGTGAAAGGGTACTAAACGCGTGTTTGATTGTGCTTAGAATGTTCGCCGCGCGAGACGCGACAATTTTGGAGACCCAAAAAGTAGGCGTTAGGTTTATTGATTGTGACATTACCAATATGCCCCCAACTTTTGATCTAAATTACAGGATTTTACGTATTCTCCTTTTGACTATTTCCCAAGACCCCCAAGTCCTACAGCGTTGACCAACCGTTGCGTGCCTTGTCCGTTCTAGATTGTGATTTGGAGCCGCTAGTCACCGCCCAATCATACTACACTGAAATTAAAAATTATTATTATTATTATTTATTTTTATTTTTTGTTGTATTTTCAAAACATTTGTTTAATTTCACAGGAATGCAATCACCTGTCCCTTTTTTCATTTTTTATTTATCTCCCCAATTAAAATTTAGTATGTTATTTGATATATATATATATATATATATATCTATTGCTTAATACATAAAAAAAAATAATATGCATCTAGTTTAAAGTTGAAAATAGAAAAATAAATGGGTGATCTGGATTTATTTAAGAGACTAAGTATATTATTTTCCTTTTTCTTTTTAAATTTGATAAATAGTGCTATGAATGCAATGAAACATTATTCTTTTCTCATCACAAAGATTTTTCTTTTCTTAAATAATTATTATATCATGATGTCATTTTAATACCCTTCTTAGTTGCATTACTATAAATCCTAGGATCTTCTTGTTAGCATAATAAGCATCTTATATTATTTTTTTTTCTTTAAAGTAAAAAAAAAAGTTTTGTTCTGCGCAATTTGAGTGGACTATTCCAGATTGAAATGGAATATTTTGCATAAATAATTGCCATCACTCAAATGCAAAGGACTCAAACTCAAAAGGGTATCTAAGCAGTATACATACTCACATACAACTAAAACACTGAGACGGCGCCGTTTCTATTAACTAAGTAGGCATCAGCCCAAACACACCATGCAGGCCATTTTCATTGTAAACCCATGAATCCTTGACAATGAGCTTAGGCCCATCAAACAGCCCGTTTGCATTATAACAATGCGTTTGGGGCCCACCAAATGGATCGTGTAACTGTAATTAACGCTCGGAATTGAAAAATATCTCGCGCTCTGCGCATTGTATCACTAAATCCTTGGCACTGCTAACCTACGCTTGTCATCTTCTTCCATGACTGTTTGCCGGCTCGGGATCACTTCCTTTTGAAATTGAATTATCCAAGTTATCTTATACCCGCGGTGCAATGGAGCCTCACCTCCTTGACCCATCTACTACCTTCGGCGGGTCGTACTCAACCTTTTTAGCGCACACCACCCGTTCGATAAAACTCCACAATGGGCGCACCTACACGTCGTACCCGACGATTCGATGTCTCCATTTATCTAAGCGGAGTTCTGTCACGCCCCAAAATGGGCTCCAGAAGAACACGAACAAGGACCTTTCTCGGATTCTGAGAACGGAAGCTGCTATTAGAAATATTGAGAGGAAAGCAAACTCGAAGAAGTACAATAGGTTGTGGCCGAAAGCTGTTTTGGAGGCTTTGGATGAGGCTATTAGAAAGAATTATTGGGAAACTGCTCTCAAGGTTCAATGCTTTGTTTTGATTTTTTGGGTTGCTTTGTTTGATTTAAAATTTTACTTTACGGGTTGTTTTCTGGGTATGCTTAAATTTCTTTTAGTCACTTAATTGGCATCTGGGTGTGCTTAAATTTCTTTTAGTTACTTAATTGGCTTCTGCGTGTGTGGAATATATTGGTTTTGATATAAATTGGTTTTTGGATTCTGATTCTGAATAATATTGAACCTCTGTTTTTTGAGAAATATTAGGAAAGTAATGAGAAACAAAGAACTCTTACTTTAGGGCCCGTTTGAGGACCTTTTTTTCTTTTGTTTTTTATTTTTTTAGTTTTTTTTCCTTAAGTTATATGTAATTTGCTTAGTTCAAAGGTTGGTTAATGTTGGTTAGTCTTCTCATGTTGCTATGAATGTGAATTGAAATGGTTTTCAATTTGCTGTTTCCATTTTTCTTTTTCCTTCACATTTGTAGTTTAATTGAGAGGTCTAACTAACAATAACAAACTCTAACATTAACTAACATTTGAACTAAGCAAATTACACACAACTTGAGAAAAGACCTAAAACCAGAACCAAAAACTTTACCAAAGGAGGGGTTAGTTTTTCTATTCTGAGGCTTCTCGGTCTTTGAGTTTTTTTAAAATTATAGTTGCCCATTTAAGGCCTCTTCAAGTCTCCAATTGCTTTTGAAATAAATCTGTAGTTGCTCATTGTAGATTTTTGGACTACTAAGAATGCAACACTGGTATGAGCCAAGATGCCAAACATACACAAAACTCTTGATGATGCTTGGAAGGTGCAAGCAACCTGAGCAGGCTAGCTTGCTTTTTGAGATCATGTTGTCTGATGGGCTCAAACCTACTATTGATGTTTATACTGCTCTCGTTAGCGCTTATGGCCAAAGTGGACTCCTGGACAAGGCATTTGCTACTGTGGATGATATGAAATCTGTTGCTGATTGCAAACCAGATGCATATGCATGCTCTATTCTGATTAGTTGTTGCACTAAATTCCACCGTTATGATCTGATTCAACGTGTTCTCGATGATATGTCATATCTGAGGATTGGATGTAGCACTGTCACATACAATACTCTTATTCATGGTTACGGTAAAGCTGAAATGTTTGAACTGATGGAGGAATCATTGAAAAATATGATTGAAAGGGGAAGCTGCCTTCCAGATGTTTATACATTAAATTCTTTCATCGGGGCTTATGGAAATAGTGGGAAAATTGAGGAGATGGAGAAGTGGTATGATGAATTTCAGCTGATGGGGATAAGGCCAGACATTAAGACATTTAATATCTTGCTCAAGTCATATGGGAAGGCGGAAATGTATGATAAGATGGGTGCTATTATTGAGTTCATGGAGAAAAGGTATTACTCCCCTACTATTGTTACTTTTAATATAATTATTGAGGTACTTGGAAAAGCTGGAAATATTGAGAGGATGGATGAATACTTCAAGAAAATGAAGCATCAAGGAATGAAGCCTAATTCTATCACCTATTGCTCTCTTGTTAGTGCTTACGGTCAAGCTGGGCAGATGAAGAAAGTTGGCTCTATTATGAGGCAAGTCAGAAATTCTGATGTTGAACTGGATACACCTTTTTTCAACTGTATCATTAGTGCCTATGGGCGGGTTGGTGATGTGGAAAGGATGTGTGAATTGTTTTTGGAGATGAAAGACAATAAGTGTGTTCCCGACAATATCACCTTCGCTACCATGATTCAAGCCTACAATGCACGAGGCATGACTGAGGCTGCTCAAGACTTGGAGAGTAAGATGATTACCACAAAAAACTATTCAGGTATTATGAAATGTCTTCCAGTTAAAATTATTCCATCTGTTTTCTTGTCGGTTGGATCATAGAAATAAATAATTGCACTTCTAACTACATTTAATTTTACTATTACTATGGTTCTCTAAATTTCTCTTGCATGAGATTGGTGGTAAGAAATATTATTTAGAGATTGGAGGTTCAAGCCTCTGAATTGGTGCAGACAAGTGTTATGGGTTGGGGTTTGTCAGGAGTTGTACTTTATTTGATATTGTAGTGGTGGGTGGAAATCCTCAATCCGCAATTAGGCTTTACTTTTTTTTGTTACCAATATTCAGGAATCCAGAACTTACAAACCTGGCAGGATTATCTTTGTTTCAACTCTTGGTGTTGCTTGCTTTTATGAATTAATCACAAATGTGTTTCTCAGGCACAAGGTTGATTGGATACTAGTCTGCTAAATTATTTGGAAGAGTCAGCTTCAAACTTGACTATTTGAGCTTCTAGGATGATCATTTAAGAGGTAGTCAATCCTTCCGTCCCTCTACTTATCTTGCAAATCACATTTTTTGTAATTGTCATACAATTTTGCAAAACTTTCTCCATCTTGTTTCAAACAGTGTGTGCCCACTGATTGTCCATTTTGAATTTTTTGCTTTATTAATATAAACATCTTTTTCTCATGTACACCTGCAAATAAACTTCTGATTTGGAATTTATTTCTTCTATATTCTCCTATGATTTTGACATCTGATGGCATCATTTAGTAAAAGGAAATCATTTAACATGAAGAATGTAATTTGAAAAAAAAAAGAAAAAGAAAAGAAAAGAAAAGAATATTTTCCTCCTGGAATAAATATTTTGTCATTGTGAAAAGCTGTTTACCAAATTTTAATGCCTACTAAATTTCGTGTTTACTAAAATTTTTGAAATCCTCTCTCTTGCAGGAGATTTATGTTACTTGGGCCAGAAGTACAATTCCAAACCTGGATTTTGGACCTCACAGTCACTGGCCATCCTGCTCATTCCTGAACACCAATTTATAGGACTGTCTCCTCATCTCATCTTGTGTTTAGGCCCATTAAAATGGTGATCTATATGCACTGGGGCAGTCCGAGATATTGGCAGTGGACAGGCATTGTACAAGGCAATGTGGTGCGACAAGCCACTCATGATTGAACATGTGTTATTCCTTTTGTAGGACCCACATGTTTGATGTTTTCGTTGTGCATGGATGTAGGTATAAGAGTTCACATGGCACCCAATAGAGACAGTTGATCCCTCATGAACATGGTACAACCATTGTATGGAAGACTTTCACGGCGGAGGTGGTAGGCTCAGCGAAGACAATTAGAATAAAGCTTTTAATACAACGATACAAGTAACTTGTTAAATTTTTATTGGTTGAGAGCTGTATATACAATACTCTTAAACAATGAAAGCTTGACTTATTATTTGTGTTTTAAGGTAAGTTATGTTAAATAGCTGTAACAATTAAGAGTCTTTGTTTTTTTTAATTTTAATTTTTTTTTAAATTGTATGTAATTTGCTCAATTTAACAGTTAATTAAAATTTATTAGAATTTATTAGTTTTTTTATTTTGTTATAAATGAAAAATATGAATATCAAATTAAAAATACTTATTTTTTTATTTTTTTCTTTTATATTTATTTTAAATTGAATAGTTTAATCAATATTAGTTAATTTTTAAACTAAATAAATTATACAGAAAAAAATTAAAAACAAACACGTTACATATGGGCTCTAAGTGGATGGCTTCTGGTTTTGAATTGGAAATACAAAAAAGATGCCATATTTAAACAAAGTGTTGAAGTCAAACAAGTGGGCGTGTACTATGATGGACTTGTTTTTGGCCATGAAGAGTGGGAGTTAGGCCATGGGCGTGTACTATTGCTGTGCTCCTTCCAAGAGGTAGATGGAAGCATGGATGGGATTACCTCACCGAGGAATGAATATACATGGGTTTTAGCAAAGATTTTGTATTCTAAAATTTCCCATTTGTTTGCTTTGTATTAAACTATGATTGTGGAGGAATTTCGCCTCTAAAACTTATTTCATGAACCCTTAATCAGCTTCCTACTGAGGGATGTGACTGACTAAAAAGTAGAGGTTTCTGTGTTCTAATCAATGACATTGATGGAGATGATTTAGACCAAATCTACTAGCTCATCAAAGAACACGCTAGTCGCTTTTACAATAGTCTTTATAAATTCTTGCAAATGATTGCTTATTTTCTCACCGTTTCAGCGTCCAAGTTTGGAGAAGAAGAATGAAATAAGAAGACACAGCAAAAGAGTGTGAATGGAATTGCTTGCAAACTTTCCCATGCCACATCATTGAGTCAATAGTGAGGAAGAAAATTCCTATTCAAGTCAAATCTCAATGTTTCCTACAGCAGTTTTGCCAACAGATACAGTTGACCCACAAAGGCCGAAAGCAAGAGCAAGAAGCTTCTAATGGAAACCCATCAAACAAAAACTAACCCTGCGTTTTGGAGTCCCTTGCAAGCAAGTTCATGTTGCAAAACATCATTACAATATTAGAAAACAACCCATCCGACCCATTTGTTTTGTACTCCCAATCATGTAGGAAGAGGAGACTATAAGTGGAGGGGAGGCGGTCAATTTCAAGGACTTGTTTGGTATAGTAGCATATAATCACTAGAAAGAAGAAAAAAGGAAAAAAGCAGCACTTTTGTGACAAAGTTAATCTGAATGCATATGTGCTCTAAATTTGACGAACATTATTCTTATAGCTGTTTTTTTTTGCGTCTTTGTGGCCAATAGTTGAACCAACTTGCAAATTAAAAAGACGCTGATTTTGGCCTTCAGTCACTTTGATGATCGGACGCGTATATTGTGTAACATGCAAGAAAATGTCAATTATCAATTTATGAGATTCAAACTTTGTGTTTATTCATTATGGGAGGGAAAAAAAAAAAAAAAACTGTTGATTAATTAGATTCGTTTTTTTTCCTATTTCCCAAACAGCTTTTTCGTATGCAAATTTCCCACTTTAGATGTGTAAGTATGAATAATGCTCTTGGCCATTTTATGAGCCACATTTGCATTTCATAACTTCCTCATGTATTACAAAACCTTGCTTGTTTGTGACCCAAAAAAAAAAAACAAAATAAAGAACAATTATGATCCATTTCAATCGCAATATTCTTCGCCATATTATTAAAGCAAAGTAACCTATATTTTTATAGGCTATATATCTGAACTGGAAGCCTAACACATTTAACTGTTTGATTAATTCAAATTAAACAAAATACAAAAGACTAAAATATATCTTATTCAAAATAATGAGACCTTAAATGATGAGACAGGCCCCACCTCCTCATAATAAATGAACTACAAAAAAAGAAGGAAAAAGGAAATTGGTGCATTGTAATTTTAGATGCTTTACATAATTAAGACCGAGAAACCTTGATTTACTAGTTTTTGAATAATGTGAACAAAAACATAAACTAAATTTCATTTTATGTGATTAAGTTGCCCAATTAAAATGAAAAATTATTACCAAAAAGAAATAAATAAATAAAATGAAAACTAAATTTTCAACAATATTGTGTGTGATTAGTTGGTTTGCCTATGCCATTTTATGTTCCCAACTATTCCATTTGGATTTATAGAACTCAACAGAAAGCAACAAGATTGATTCTTTTTTCAAATTTTTTATTCCCTTTCATTTTCTTCTTCTGCCATTATTGCCACCCTCATCACATTTCAACTTTGGGGTATCATATGCTTTTCTATTTGTCAATTTACACCGCCTTTTCTCACTAGAACCCACTTTCATTTCTGCCCCTATCCTCTCTTTTTTTTCCCACTTTTGAAACTAGTAGTTGGAATTTGGTGCAATATGTGTATAGAGTCTTGGCGTTAGAAGGGCACAAATACTCACAGCACAAAAGAATGTTTTATATGACACAGACATGCATGTTCAAAGGGATCAAAGTCCTTTTCTCAGTTTGAAGAAATATTATAATATATGCACAATTATTCATAGGAAGACATCAAAGCTATAAGCCATTGGGCAAACTTTTTAAGGCTTCTTGTACACTAGAATTCAATGACAATGAGAGTTGGGCATCTAGGCCATGTGTTTGGATTTGGAAGAATCTTTATGAACAAAAAAATTGTATAATGCCCCTTTATGATCATGGCATGGAATGAATGAATCAATTAATTATATTTTTCATCAATTTCAAAAAAGTGATCTTTATCTTTCTCAGTCTGCATAGACTTTTTTTTACCCATGAGCTGAAAATTAATCACTGTTTAAATTACCCTTTAATGGGATTCGAACCAGTGGAATATATAACAAGTTAAAACATGGCATATGAATGAATCAGAACATCAATTAGTCATCTAGTCTGCATAGAAATGAGCTGAAAATTAATCACTTTTAAATTATTAATTATTATATATTATTATAGCAGAACAAATTATTTATATATTATTATTATTATTATTATTTTAACTTTGAGGGTGAAGGATTTGAAATCGAAATTATTGTTCGAGAACTAAGAAAATATTGATTTTGCTATTAGACTGTCCATATTGGGATGGGAAAATTTTGTTGTTCTACTCAAGAATCATTATTTGATACAAGGCTCTTGAATGCTAAAAGACCCATGTACTTTGATCTTTGAACTTCTAAATGGCATTTGCTATTCAAATTAATAAACCAAAATGTCACATCATTATATATTAATGACCAAATAAGATGAACATGAATGGTTAGTAATTATCAAATTTTCTAATGTTTGATTTTAATTTGCTTTGGCCAATAACAAGTAAATGAATAAAATGAAAGAAACGTGTAGTTGGATGGTAGAAATAGTAAAAGAATTAATGCATGACAAGGACTAGCTAGTTTCAAATGGATGAAAGAGGTGTAAATTGTAATGTGGTTCTGGCAACCTAGCTCAATTTGTAACCCCAACAAACAAAAATTAATTGTATGGTTGTATGCAATATTTATGATCTACCTTCCACAAAATGTCTCATGAAAAAAAAAATGTTGTCAATTCTTTGTTGTATTAATCCAAAATATTTGTCCCAATGCATCACCATCTCAAAGATTTTATTTTCTACCTGCACAAGGACCAGATATTTTTCCCATTATTTTCCATTTAATCCTTATCTCTCACTTCGTTTGAATCCCACAGTAAAATATTAAAGAGAATTATATCTTAAAAAATAAAATCATGTTGCATATGATTCACACAGAATATAGCTGATCTCCTACATAACTGTTAATAAATTATCTTGAAGAATGTACGCGTAGAATCAGTCAATAAATTATTCAATACACGGCATGATATAGTGAAAAGAGGGAAAAATACAATAAATACAGATGTTTTATTATTTTGCTCCTATTTAATAATGTGGCTAGTAATCACATTGCTCCCAATAACTTGGCACCATTATGTAAAGAGATCAAATCTGTCACACGGAATATGTAATATTCTTTTTGCATATATATATATATATATATATATATTGACAAAGTTGGCCTACTACTATGTGAATGTGTTCCCTCTCTAATTCCCTTTTCTATTATATGCAACTTGTTTCTTTAGCAAATTCAATAATGCAATTTTGCCAACAAGAAAATGACATGTTTGGCGCCAAGATCATGTAAGCATGCAATAGAAGTTATCAAACATGTACAAGGCAGACTAGCTTTGAAACCACCAAATAATCCATTCAAAATCCACCTATATTTTCTACTCTAGCATGACCCTGCCAATTTGGTGAATATGGGAATCTTATTCATCAAAATAATAATAATAATAATAATAATAATAATAATAATAATAATAATAAATGAGAACCTTATTATTTGGTTTGATGACCAATATATACATATATATAAAAATAAAAATTTTCATCACAATCAATATAAATGACTTGGTATATTTTACATGACCAATATATATATATATATATATATAAATAAAAATTTCATCACAATCTATATTGACAATATAAATAAATAACGTGGTATATTTTACACATTTATTATAAATAATTAATAAAAATTTGACACATTATTTATATTTATATGATGATAAAAATGATAATAAGTAGCGGACGCACATTTTGGCCTGGTGTAAACTAAAGTTTCAGTCTACTCAAATTCAGTCCAAATTCACGTATTTTCAATTCATGAATCCGCCATTGATTATAATGGTTCAAAATTTCTTGCATACCACGCTCTCTGGATTGTGACAAGCTCAAGCATAATTTGCTGCCCCTCTTGACTCGGCAACGGCTGTTTTGTCCTCTTCCTGTTTTTTTTGGTTAGAGTATCGCATTTTGCCTCTCCTAACCAAAAATCATCACTCTTTTTTTTTTTTTAGAGAAGAAAAAAAAGAAAAGAAAAAAAAAACAGAGAGAGGCTCCACTAATATGGCTACAACTACAATTAGTCCAATTGTCGGTGAGAAAACCCATTAAAAAAAAAAAAGTGTTTATAAATTTGGAATATATGGTCAAATCATTGTGCGCCACATTTCACCTTTGTCAAATTTTAGAAGGTGGAATGTGAAATCTGCCATGCGAGAGTTAAGCTTCGTGCTTCCATTTTCAGAAAAAACTCTCAGGGTTGATATTTCATCATTGAATGATCATAAATATAAATATTAATAAAATATTATATCATCATTTCATATAAATCTTCCAGATCTTAGAATTTTTTCCCATTTTTAGAACAATCATAGCGTTTCATTATTTGGTTCCTTGTCATTTTATTTAGGTCTCTAGCTGGGAAAAGTTTTGGCTTTGAGACTACTTGTTAGATGTTTCTAAAAGAAAAAAAACGTACTTAATTAATTAATTAATCTCACTTTAAGCACAGTTATACAATCTTGGTCTATAAGCCCCTTTGAAAAACTACCATTAGATACGAATCTGAAGATGATAGAATTTACCAATTATCAATCACATTTTTTTTGCAATTCACGTGTTCCCATTTAATTAACATTTTTTTTATATAAATTTAATAATTATCAATTAATTATCTTGTAACACCTCTTATAGATATGTCATAGATAGATTATAAAATAAAATATCATGTATTTAAAAAAAATTAAAAATTATATGAGAGTTAATAATAATACAAAATATTTAAAATATATATATTTTTTAATATATATAGGTCAGGGACTTGCAGGCGATGTCCTCCACGTTACGGCCGAGGACAAGCACACCAATTATCAAATAATTTATTTATTTTTGGATGTTCACAACCAAATGATTTGTATTTAGTAGTGCTGATTTGTAATTGTATTGAATAAAACGTAAATAAGGAAGCTGTTAACTGTATCGTTTTTCATCTTCCTAAAATTATGCAAATTAATAATAATAAATATGGTTTATTTTCAGAAAATAAAAGATCTAATGGTTAATATTCGTTTAGAATAGGTGGCATAACATGGTTGAAGGAACATATCCTCGCCCTATATATTTCTATCAAATTGGAGAGCATATTCTGGTATTATATATACTTTAATTTAGTTATAAAATAATCAATCAAAATATATATATATATATATATATATATATATATATATATATATATGATAATGAAATAAAAACAAAATAAAACACATGTTTTTTCAGATTCCCTATCCTTCACCCAAAAAGATATTTTCAAATTCTGATTGATGTTTATCCAACCTTAAATTTGTTATAGTGCTGTGAAGAAAGCACCCGCACCATTTGTAAAAATTAAGATTCGAATTTTAATATATTTTTATAATATTTTAGATATATTTAATTTCATTTATAGTGAAAACTATTAAGAGTGTGGGCCTATTATTTAGTTTAATATCAACATGATAAAATCTATCAGAGATTAAAATATTATATAGGAGAATACCAAGTTCAAAGGATTCATACTTTTTTAATAAATGTGGATTAATCATAAATACATTGGTCCAGTTCAAGCCACATATACAATGTGCATTACACAACTGATTGCTAAAAGTCCACTGTGATTTTTATAAAAAGAAAAAAAAATTAAAAAATTAGAGCCTATTATTATCTAATTTTTTAAATTAGATTTTCAAAACTCAAACCTACGGTTTCAAAAAATAAAAAATAAAAAATAAAAAACTCTATCCATTAATTTGTTATCATTCCCACTAAACAAATTAGTGGAATATAAAATTAAACTTGTGAGTCAGGCAGTCAGCCGCAATAACAGTAACAATCATCTTGGTCGTCTGAATTTAATTAATATACTAAAATGATATCAATCATTTTATTGGATTTATCGCAGTTTCACTTTTAAAATAATTATTTTTCTTTGAGCTATTATCTCTCTTGTTCTTTCTTTTCTTTTCTTTTTTAAAAATACCAATATATATTTTAAGTAAGTTTATGTGAAGTTTTATAAACTTAAATATTACATTAGATTAATCATGAATTAATCATTAAGGATTAATCAGAGACATTTCAAATCATGCCACGTCAGATTGTTGTTTGGTGAAATGCTTGAAGTTCAATTTATTGTTGTTTAATATTTACCATTACATGGAACAAATCTTTAAAAATGGACATTTGACAATCCCCCCAAAAATAAAGACAAAAGCAGCTTTAAAGACTAATTAAAAAGCATGGGGACGTTTGTATAATCTTCAGGGCCCACATGTAATTTTCGCGAGAAAATTTATTTCACATCAATTATCCAGATTTGATGCTCAAAAAATAGGTACAACAATTTACATACTATCTGTGCTAAAAAGATCTAAAGTGGATGGCTAGTGTTTTAGTAGAAGAGCGTCAAAATCATGACACCCATTTTGCAATTATAATTTTTTTTCTAGATAATTAAACTATATTCTTTTTTATTAAAAAAATTTAATATGGATTTTATCGGTTTAAAATTCTGTTAATCGATAAGATATTTTTACTATTTCAATTTTATAATTTGATAGGAGTTTAGAGTAGCTGGCTCGTACCTCTAACACATCCCCCTAACACATTAAATAATGTTGAATACACTTTAAACAATAACAAAATTTTGTCAAAATTCATAATTCTTACAAATAGATATAATGGAACAACGGACTTCCTTTACGCTATGCCATTACTTTACCTCTTTTCTTCATTTTGTCTTTTAAACTACAAGTTATTATCTACCCCTGCATTATTTATTATAATATTAACGATATTATGCACCAATCATACCTCTTTATATATAAATTACGAGAATTGTATGCCACAAATTTTATTTGTTAATTTGACACGGATTGATATTTTAATTTTTTTTTGGAAAAAAATGAGAGTATGTCCATGGACTTTCCAAATTGACGGGGGTCTGAAGCAGATACGTGGCATTTAGCTGATTCCTCATCAAACTTGGCAATGCATGGCATGATTGAGCTGCTGTGGTATACATGTGATCTGTGAGAGGAAAAAGTGACGTGGCAACTGCCATGATATAACTTAATATAAATTTTAATCAATTCAAAATGGTTATGTCATTTTTATTATAATGTAAATTGAAAAAAAATTTCAGTAATTCATATATGCGGAATTTTTTTTTTATACTAATGTGATATCATTCTAATTAAGGGTGTACAATAGTCATATTGATTATAGGTGATTTTGACTTTTTAATTGATAATGAAGGTCGTTTGATTTTACAATTGAAAATTACTTTATTAAAAAATCGACCATAATCGATCGGACAGTTTTTCAATAGGTTGGATCAGTTTTTAATTTTTTGATATATATATATTTATAAAAAATAAAAATAATATATAAAAATACATAATAAATATAAATAATTTAAAATTAAATAAAAATTTAAATATATTACAGTTATAACTAATAAAATAAAAAAAGAAATTTAACATCAACTGCCATCTATTATATCTATTGACGATTATAAAAAAAAATCTAATTTTTCACGGTACAATCAATCGGATTTTCAATTTTTACGACACTACTAATCTTAATATTAATGGAATCGAGTTTTTATCCTCAATTGTAATAAAAAGTTTTATTTTAATAATGTGGTCACCCGATACGACGTTCACACGTATGCAGTCGACGAATTCCAACTCAAATGGGTGGCTTCTTTCTGCCTCATATTCAATGCCTTTCACGTTGTGATCTGGACCACGCCACGCGGAATCACCTACCATTTTTATCCTCATCCAAATTACTGTTTTACCCTTCTCCCCCAAGTTACCATGAAATGACTAAAATACCACCCCCCACCCCCCACTTGACTAGTTTACACTTCGCATTTTGAAATTTCATGTGGCACCCAATATTTTACCGTCAAATCCTCCATTCCGCTGGCAAATATTTGAATTATTTCTTTAAATATTTTTGTTTTGTCAAGTGTTCCTTGACTCAGACCCAATAGTAATTGAGAATTTTACCCCCTTATCCCAATCAAAGGTCAAGCAGTCAAAAAGGGCATCAATGCTCCAATTAACTGCCTATGCAAAGTCACATTTTCTCAAAGACCTAAAGAAAAACACCTACCCCGTGTAGGCTTTGTTTGAGCTTTCCTTACAACATTAAAATAAATTATAAATACAAACCAGAGGTCCTAAGTTTTGGGTCAAACGAATTATCAAGTTTTTTTTTTCTTCTTCTTTTCCACAGTCCCAACATTAATATAAAAAAAAAAATTGAATATAAATTCAATTGTTTTTCTTTTAAATATAAAAAATCTTTATTAGGCCATGAATAATAATCATGTAAAAAAAACGAAAAACTAGGTAGAAAAATCTAATATAAATGCGTCTTAATTCTTAATTAATTGTATTTTTAATTATCAATATGTTGTCTTCTATCTATTTTTTCTATACAAATAAAAAAGAATTTTAATATAAAAATTATCAATTTAAAATTTTATTACCGTAAAAGCTTAAACTTTACAATTTAATAATTTTTTCATCTAAAATTTTAATAAAAACTTATTAAAATTCAAACCTCTCCATCTAAGCCACCCAAGTGCGTACTCTACCCATTGAAGGACAAATGCCCGTGGGGCGGTTTTTGCTTAAAAAAATAATAATAATAATAATAATGATGATGGTGAAAAAATTTCATATAAATGAGGGTAAAAGTGTAAATTCAACAAACAATTTAAGTGGACAGTTTTACCCTTAATAGAAAGACCGAAACACCCCTACCCACGGGGAAAAAGCATGTAGGTTGAAGACCCGTCAAATAAGATTATAAAAATAGGAGATAGAGTGAGAGAGAGAGAGCGGTGGTAAGAAAGGACACAGAAACTCACACAATCACTTTTTTTTAAAGAGTACGACTCCAAATCTCTCTCTCTCTCTCTCACTCACTTCTCTCACACCACCAAAAAATAAAACTATATAAACCGACTCCCGCTTTTTCTGCGTCTCTAGCAAAAACTTCTACACAAAAACAAACTCTCTCTCTCTCTTCCTCGCTCTCTGTCCTCTCGTTCATGGAATCCCCTTCTCGGTCGTCCGTCATCATCATCGGTGCTGGTGTCTCCGGTGAGCCTCTCGCAGTCGATCTCCACCGTCTATTTTCGCTCTGTACCTTCGTTCTATTTGTTAATTTGTTATATTTCTTTTTTGTATTTTTGATTTGGTAAGGAATATCGACGGCCAAGGTGTTGGCCGAGAACGGCGTAGAGGACCTGGTAATACTAGAAGCGTCGGACCGTATCGGTGGGAGGATTCGGAAGGAGGATTTTGGTGGCGTCCCGGTGGAGCTTGGAGCCGGTTGGATCGCCGGTGTTGGTGGTAAGGAGTCCAATCCGGTTTGGGAACTCGCTGATAAATCCGGTCTTCGTACCTGCTTCTCCGATTATAGTAATGCCCGATATAATATCTATGATAAGAGGTCTGTATCGGAGAAACCGCCGGAATTCTCGTTTCTGTTTTTCCATCCGTTTTCTGTTTCGGCTATATTGAGCCGGTGGTGGAATTTTGCGCTCTTAGACGGAACATCTTAGAGACCGAACAATTTAGGTGTTTGGTTACTCGCATTCTGGTTCCACCGGGGCAATTTAGCACTAGTCGTTTTATTTCTTTTCTTTTGGTTGGATGTTTGTGTTTACAATACGCAATGGGTGCATGGTCCTTATTGAGTTTTATGATTCAGCGGGAAAATTTATCCGAGTGGAATCGCCGCCGATTCGTACAAGAAAGCGGTGGAATCGGCGATTCGGAAGCTGAGGAATGAAGAGGCGAATCCTTGTGGTGGCGGCAACAACGTCTGCAAAGTAACCGAACCGCCTTCGTAAGTCTCTCTCCTTTCTTTTTCAAGGGGTTGGCTGGTTTCAGTGAAATTCGCCGCTAGATAATGTTATTATATGGAAATCTGTAATATAATTTATAGTTACATATATTAATTACATTATTCATGATTTTTTATGTTTGAATATTTTTTTTCTTTGGTTTTTTCTGGTTTGTCTAGTATGCCCAATACGCCGATGGAGCTCGCCATTGACTTCGTACTACACGATTTTGAGATGGCAGGTCAGTTTCCACAGCTCATTCCACGGTCAATCTTATGTTTGGCTGCTGTGCAAATTAAGTAAATTGTAGGAAAATTAAATTATCAATTTTCTTTTCTCCGCTTTGTCACCGTCTCGATTATTTTTAAAACTAACGTGGGGTTTCTGTTTGTAGAGGTCGAACCCATCTCGACGTACTTAGATTTTGGAGAGAGAGAATTTTTAGTTGCAGATGAAAGAGGGTACGAGTATTTGCTATACAAAATGGCTGAGGATTTTCTATTTACATCTGAAGGAAAAATCTTGGATAGTCGTCTCAAACTCAACAAGGTACAAATATCTTCCCTTTCCTGCGTCTATCTTCGTCTTATTATTTGTTTTCTAAATGATTTGGTTGCTTTTTTCTTTTTTTTGTTTTTTTATGATTATTATCCAATCATAATATGAGTTAAATACAGAAGAAAAGAAGAGGAACAGATGAAAAATCCGAATTTCACTTTTGTTTGCATGTGTGCTTCTGCTTTCTTCTTCTTGTTGAGATTGATTGACCCACCTTTATAGTTTGCAGATAATGACGTTTTTCTGAAAGATGTTTTGCTTTTCTTTTTCCTTCCCAAATAATTACAAATTATAATTATGATATATAATATTATATTGTCAATTTAGCTTTTACTGTGGTCAACTAGTTTTTTTTAAAGGATTTTGTTTTATTTTATTCAGAGGTTGGATTCCTTTGATGTTAAGCGTCGCTTTTGCATTTTTTCATCTTCGTTTCACGGGCAGCCAAACACGACATCTTTAATCTATTTCTTGTGTGGTTGAAGTTTGCGGGCTTTCTTTAATTACTCTTTGAAATACATATTATTACGATATTTGAAGGAAATTTGATCCAAAAAAGACTTATTTATTAAAAATTGTTTGAATTTGGGAGCTTAAATTCACCGTTGTTGACGTATCATTTGAATTTCGTTGGTGGGAATATATGGACTTCACTGTAATTCCTTTGCATTTCAAGCAATAATCTATAACTATAATAGAGACTCAGCTGCTTGTTTGTTTTTTTTATTTATTTACTATTTGAAAATTTTGCAAGTTATCTATTATCTATTTGAGGGGTAATATGTGTACTTCGTTATAATTGTACATTTGTAAGGACTTTTGTAGTTGAATCCCAAAGTGTTGCACCTTTGACCTCCGTTAGCTCGATGTCAAATGTTTGTAAGAATGAAAACCTGCCCTTTTTTTTTTTTTTTGTTTGTCGAGGACCCCCACCCATCACTTGACCTACCTATAAACTCTTCGATTTCAATCATATAGCCATGAATCACCACTCATAAATGAGTAGGCCCGAAAGTCCAATTTTCATCATTCTGCGTAGTGTCCACAGTGACCTAAAGAACAATAACCGTTGAGGTGAGATGTGTCATGTCAGGCTCATATAAGAACATGAAAGTAGGGAGTGTTGACCGTCCAGAATCTCATAATTTTTTTTTTTTTGGGTTTTTGATGGAAGGGATTGTTCTTGGACTCTTCACATTTTCAATTATTTTTGATAAATCTATTAACTTTTCAGCTTCATTGGTTTCGTGCATTGATTTTTTGGGGCAGGTTGTTCGGGAATTACAGCACTCGAGAAACGGCGTTACGGTAATAACGGAGGATGGTTCCGTTTACGAAGCCAATTACGTGATTTTGTCCGTCAGCATCGGCGTTCTCAAAAGCCAACTCATTTCCTTCAATCCACCCTTGCCCGTACGTCTCATCTCTCTTTTTATTTATTTATTTATTTATTTCATATTATGTTTTTGCCAACTTACATCATTAATGGCCCTTTAGATTTTTGTTTCAGGATTCGTGCCCTTATTTAGTAAGAAAGATTGTAAATGTCCAAGAATGCCCTCATTATTATTAGACGTGGCACTTACCTATAAAGCCCAGATTGCTGTCTTTTAATATTATGTTTTTGCCAACTTACATCGTTAATGGCCCTTTAGATTTTTGTTTCGGGATTCGTGCCCTTATTTAGTAAGTAAGATTGTAAATGTCCAAGAATGCCCTCATTCGAATTAGACGTGGCACTTACCTATAAAGCCCAGATTGTTGTTTTTTCTGCTTTTTTCAGTGGACTTTTTGTTGTCCGTTTAAACTAGATTTGTGTTATCTCTCACGCCTTTGACACGTATTATACCGGAGAATCTTTAGCGTTCAACGCGCATAGTTTACTGTAGTCTAACGTAGTCCCTAGGATATATGGGCCCCTCTTGTTTGGAGTTTCCTATCTGTTTACTTGCTACATAGGGAATGGGCCACCATATTAAATACCATTTAGTTGAAGTCAGAAGATATGGGATAGTTAGGTCCAGTAAATATGGCTTCGCTGGTTGTGAAGAGAGAGAGAAAGAGAGAGAGGGGGGACTTTCGAGGTGTTGTTTTATGCAAGTCCCATGGATTTTGCTGGATCCATAGAATTGTAACCCACAGGTTTACCCCTCTGGTAATTTGTAGATTGGTACAACCCTTTGAGCGGTGTTGAACTTTTATCTGCATTTTTATAATTAAAAGTTAAAATTTTTCTGTAACTCTACTTGCTCTATAAATGCAAGAGGTTTTTATTAATGTAATTTATTAAATAACGAAAACAGAGATGGAAAACGGAGGCCATAGAAAGATGTGACGTGATGGTGTACACAAAGATCTTTCTAAAGTTTCCATATAAGTTCTGGCCATGTGGACCAGGAAAGGAGTTCTTCCTCTATGCCCATGAGCGGAGAGGCTACTACACGTTTTGGCAGGTTGGTTCATTTATTTTTATTCTATATATGTCATTGTTGCCAGCTATTGTTTTATCTGAATTTCCACGTTTGCTACTTGCCTGAGATTAGTTTATGCTAATGTTTGTGTGATTTTCCTTGCTTCCTATCTGTAACAGATTAATTTAAAGTGATATGTTTTGAGTAGAATTTGCCAAGTTGCCCGTCCCCCTTTTGTCGTTATTACTTCGTTGTATTTTTGCTGAATATCTTGTCTCTTCAAGATTGTAAATTGATGCGTTTTCAAATGCTATAATGTTATGGATTGTGATTCATGCACTTGGAAAAGCTTAGTAGTTTGAACTTGCTATATTTAAATAGGATCTTTACACTCATGTGTATTCAATCCTAACCAGTAATTATGGCTTGCATTTGATCAAACAGCATAAATATCAAAATTTTAGTTGATTAAAATTGAATTTTTTTTAATAGTATTATTTTTGATAAACTAAGTGTAGTTGAGTAGTTTTCAAGTATGTGAAATTGAAATGTTTAACGATGATACGTGGAAACACTACTCTCCACCTGGGTTTCAAAGTCCGAGGTTTTGATTTCCAACTATATTGGATAGCATCATTATCAAATTATTTATGCATGACTCATTATTACACAACAGTAAAGTGTCCCTTGGGGAAATGCATTTGACACTATCCCCAGTTTCTTCTGTCAATTACTTTATATTATTGATTTGAGGCAAGTATCAAATTTTGTTTTTGCCAATTATTAAGACTCTAATAACTTGAAAACGTCACTAGAAAAAGTTGAAAGGTTCATCTCCATTATCTTTGTAGAATACTGGTTTTGATAATTCTCTTTTATGCTCAGATGGTCGAGCAGAATACTACAAATGATGAAAAACGACTTTTGCCTTAATAAGCCATCGATAACAGTTGTCTTTTTCCTTTTTTCTTCTTTTATTTTCCCCTTGAGCGGCATTTCATAACAATCTTTTTTTAATTCTGATGGTGACCTTGTCGTCTGTGTGTTCTTTTCACAGTTGGGCTTGCAACTTGCAACCACCTTCATTTGCAATATACACAGAAAAAATAAAAATTAGTTCTTTTCTCACAAGGATAATAGAATTTTACTATTATTTAGTTTTGATTGGTTTTTCCTTTCGTCATGCATTTGATGTCTGTCTCTGTCACCTCTCTTGGAGCTGGCAATAGTTGCACTTCTGGTATCAATCCCTGTCTCAGCTGTTGTTCGCTTGTTTTTTGTTAGCTTAATACTCTGTATATTATAAATCAAATTTTGGACCCGGTAAAATGTTTTAAATTCGATATAATTTAACGAGTACCGCACGTGGACTGTAGTGCAGACATTGTGGGATCTCTCTGTCTCCTTCATTTTCCATTATTACTTAGTTGATCGATATAGATTCTATTAAATATTTGAAAATTGTGTGGGAATTGGATTGTCTGTTCAATAATAATCATCCAATTAAGTTAATTAATTGATTGCTGATCTGTTGCGGATGTCATTAGCACATGGAGAACGCGTACCCTGGATCCAATATCCTGGTGGTGACATTGACAAATGGGGAATCTAAGCGTGTGGAAGCTCAACCTGATAGTGATACATTGAAAGAAGCCATGGGAGTGCTAAGGGACATGTTTGGGCCCAACATTCCTGATGCTACCGATATACTTGTGCCTCGCTGGTTTACCAATAGGTTCCAGTGTGGCAGCTACAGTAACTATCCCTTAATCTCTAATGGCCAAGAATTTCATGGTATTCAGGTTGGTCTTTTTATATATCTCTCACTTACCCTCCTCTTCATTATTATTGTTATTATTTAAGATCAGTTAGCTTTAATTACTGAACTTCGAATATCTTTCTTCAATGTTCAGGCCCCAATAGGACGCATATTCTTTACCGGAGAACACACAAGCGAAAGATTTAGTGGCTATGTCCATGGTGCATACCTGGCTGGTGAGAGAAATTAATCAATCTTTTGGTTGTTTTAACACGAACATGATTGAGTCAATGCCGTTCTTACTTATATTTTTCATTATAATGATCAACAGGTATAGATACTGGCAAGGCATTAGTAGAAGAAATGGGGAAGGAATCGACGGAAAGAAATAGCAGCTGCAGCGAAAATCAAGCATTCTTATTAGAACCATTGCTGGCATTGACTGGTTCATTAACTTTGACACAGACAGAGACAGTACAAGCTCTTCATAAATGTGACATTCCTACACAGCTTTACCTCAGTAGCAAGATTGGTATCCAAGAAGCTATATTATGACTAGATGAACCTAAAGACCATAATACTCATTTTGCTCAAGTTGGAAATATGATGACGACGATTGAGAAAGATGGCAGGAAGATGGGGGGTTTGGATCTAAAACCTGTGCAAGCCCTTGATTATTCCATCCATAATTTAGAAGATGAAGTCGGACCAAAAGGAGCGATAGCAACCGGGGAAAATAAGCCCTGTAATGGTTGCGCAGAATTTTTCTCACCAAGTATAAAAAATGTTTGATTCAAGTAAATCCTTTGGAGGTGTTGGTCTGTGAAGTTGGTGTGGGAATTGATTGGCATAGTTATATATAAAATGATTTTACTTCATTGTTGCAAGAATTGGGATCAAGGGAGGGTCTAATTGTACTAAGTACTTCATTATTAATGAAAAGAACTCTCTTTATTTTATTTTTCTAAGCGTGTTTCTCTGTGTTTTTTTTTTTTTGTCTCTTCTTTCTCTAGTAGTTTTAAAACTCATAATTTGATTCATTGTAGGTGGCTTCTGTTGAACGCTCTTTGTAGAGTATGAACCTATATGGAAACCCCAGTTTCAGACATATGAAAACCTCTTGTTTCATAATATGCGATGACCGTGATGCATGTTCAATCTGTATATTTTGTGTAAATTTAGAAACTGATCAATACTAGTATAAAATGGAATTATCTGAATATAGAATGATTAAATGAATTGAGAAACCTGAGAGAAATGTATATTCAATCTTTTTCTTTTTTTTTTTTAAAAAAAAACTGTGACAACCTAGAGAAACCAGATTTGGGTTTGGCGTTGCATTTTCTACTATATTAGAATATAGAAATATGGTGTTGTATTAGATGATACGTGTTATATTCTATATATATATATATGAAACAATCCAGCCAAAATGTAGCTTTGCTTGATCTGCTTGAATTACCATTTTTTGAGCAAATTAAATTTCTGGTCCATATTGTTTTTAAGTGATAAGCTTTTGTCAAAATAAATTGTGAGTTACAATTAAAATTAATTAATTTCCTAAAGGAGGACTAAATAAAATATATAAATATTTTTATTGCATCTCACCCTCATATCCTATATATATCCCTATACGATAATATCTATCTACAATAATTAAAAAAAAAGACAAGACATTTGCAGATGCATAAACAATTTCACGGAACACTGGCTTGTTATGAACTAATTGGCATTGGTTGCTTGTCGTCATTTGGACTTTTGGCACAGGGTGTTTTGAATTTTGAGGATGAGCCTAAAGAGCCTTGAAAGGTTGGTCCATGTGCAAGTCAGATCTTCTTTTCTAGCCCTCTAGGCCTATATAATTTTAAGCCCTAGTGCCTACATGACACATTGTCATTTTCAAGCTTCAACCGTGCTCTTCACAGCTCACTAGAGGTGGACTAGTCTCTAAAATGGTCCACAAATGGGCCCCATTTTTAAGGGTAATTTAATTTTTAAGAAGATCCATACAATACCTTCATCAAATTGGGATTAAAAGTTTCTTGGATTTGCATTTTTTATTTCTTCCACTATTAGCATTTCAATATGTAATAGGCAATATATTGAATAATCCACCACACAAAAAGAACAAAAAATTATTTACAAATATCTAGCATAATATATAAAAAGTTACAGAATTTTCTTATTAAGAATGATTGACAAAGATACAATATAATTGAGACCTATATGGCAATAAATATACTCAACCATGCCTGTATGTAATTTAGTGCGTAATATTGCTAACACTATAGTGCATATAATATAAGGAGTATAATCTGCCAATGCACGTATAATATGTGTTACTTTGCTACATAATATTAGCAATATTATGCGCACTAATCAAAATTGTATATGTATATTTAAGGCTGAGGATCAGGATGAGGAACCCCAACATCTCTAGCCTTAGCATCATTTTTCTCATCACGTAAAACCATCACCTTATTTGATGCAACTTCAACATCCCCAGGTACAAACCGGCGGATAAACTTTCTCATTACCCACCCAAAACAGGAACACCCTGGTCTTCCTTTGATACTCTCCAATGGAGTCACCAACGTCGCTCGGCGTCGGCTGAATATCCGGCCGAAAACACACGAAAGAACGGCTAGAAGTGCTATCACAGAGATCACTGCAAAACATGGTCCAATGGAACCAGAAGAGGAATGCCAAGAACTACTACTCGGCACTGCTTCTGGATTACTTGCCAGAGTGTTTCCTATAGGTTGCTGCTGCTGATCGGGCATCGTTGTTGATGTTGTTGCCATGGCTGCTTTTCAAAATAATGAAGTAGTTTAGAAGCTTAAGCACACACAAAAGCATGCAGGTGATTCACTGAATCCATATATATATGTGTGTGTGTCTATATATGTGAAATGTATTACGTGTAAAAGGGCTTGTGAGAGTTATATATATATAGCTTTTGCCGGCCATTAGCGCACGCATGACTCGAAGACAACATGGAAAGGGCTAAAGCAAGCAACTTTTTTCTTTGATGATATGTATGCATTGTTTCTTCAAGCTAACTTAATGATGTTAATATTGCATGCTTTAAGTTTAGCTTTAATATGCATGGCCTGCCTAAAGATATACAGCTAACCGATCATGACCACT
Organism: Rhamnella rubrinervis; assembly: GCA_007844105.2. NCBI lineage: Eukaryota > Viridiplantae > Streptophyta > Magnoliopsida > Rosales > Rhamnaceae > Rhamnella > Rhamnella rubrinervis. The sequence continues at coordinate 13,221,981 of CM017585.2, forward strand.
TTTCTCTATTAAAAACCATAATATTTCTTACATTAATCAAAAAGTAAATTGCATGCGATTGGTCTTCGTTTTCTAATCACTCTATGACTCATCCTTTCTAAAGTATTTTTTTTTTCCCTTTATTTTCTGTCATTTCCACCGCTTTAAAGCTATAAGCCATTTATTTTATATACCAAATTTTTTTTTTGGTGTTTGATGAATGGGCATTACTTGGGTAGTATTACTGTAACTTTGTGCATTAAATCCACTGGCATTTGACCCAAAATGCATTACAACAAAATGGGTCATAGAATTAAGCATGGGGTGCGGTTGAAGACAAGCGAAACCAAAATGGGTATATCTGTAATTACAATGAAAATGAAAATTTCAGAATAAAAATAAATAAATACAAAAGCTTAGATTATAAATTGAGTCTTTTATTTATTTATTTATTTTTGAGAAATATAAAATGTTTTTGAAATTATTCAATGAAACGGCACGTTGAACAATAAAACAAAATAAACTAATCAAATTAGGACACGTCAGATCTCAATTTTTTAATATTTTCTCGTGATAACGTTGATTGATGATGAGGAAGAGGAAGGAAGAGGGTGAGGGTACTTTCGTAATATCAGATAAGAAAGAAACCTAAACGTCGTAATCTAAAATTGGCCTTAAAAAGTCACAGTGTGTCTGCCACGAATTAGCTCTCTCTTTAGCAAATTACACATGGAGAGAGATTTTTAGAGAGAGAAACGTACGGCGGATTGTTGATTCTTCAGATTCCTAGTGTAATCTGTACCACTCTCTCTCTCTCTATAGATATATAGTAGTCTGTATATATATATGTGTTTATGTATCTATCTAATTTGTATAACAGATCTCTGCCCGTTTTAGTATTGTGATTGGTGGTTGACATGTTTGCTGGAATCAAAGCGTTTTCGTTGTTGCAGGCATTTTGGATCTTGGAACCCTGATTTGAGTTCTTTTAATTCTTTTTTTTTTTTTATTGCTGTACTTTTCTGAGATTAGCAGAGAAAAGATTTGGATTTTTTTTTTTTTTAGTCTCTAATTTTTTGAATATTTGGGTGAAGTCACTGGAGGCAGCGGTTCATCGACCTCTTCCTGAGATTTGGTGTGGAAAAATTACACAAAACATGAATCGGTCGATAAACCTCTGCATCCAGCGCTTGCTCAAGTCTCTGTTTCTACCCTCATTATTTATTTATTTTAATTTTTTGTTTTTTCTTGCTAATTGTTTATACGAATTCGGAAAATGAAAATAAATTTTTTTGGGTAATTTTTGCAGTGTATTTTTCCCCTTTTAGTTAGATTGATATGTTTTTAGCCTTAGAATTGTGGCTGCTTTGAATGATTATATTTCCCAGTAATTATGCCACTTTTGGGGAACAAGTTTCTGGATCTGATCTCTATGTTTGTAATAGAGCTTGTTAGCATATAATATGCAAGAAAAAGTTATCTGTGACCTAATGGGTTTTAGTTTTTAGTGAAACTATTTACTGGATTTCAAGCACTAAACAGAACCTGATTAAATTCTTTCTCCTTGTTTTTTATTTCATTTCAACTGGGTTTTTATGCAAATTAGCTTTTTCTGCTTTTGGTTTTAACAAGTTGGACTTAATTTGATTTGGGGGGGCGGGGGGGTGTTGTTTGTATTGGCTCTCTTAAAATTTGCAAGATTTGGTGGCAAATAGTTCTTTTTATGCTTTTAGAGGTTTATTCATTTTTAATGAATATTCAATATTATATTATATATTGCTGATGGAAAATGAATGTTGAATATATGATTGATATTCTAGTTTCCATTGTTGGTAGGGTGCCCCAAGGTTCATTAATGCACAGCTAGTGAATAATTTATCTTCTCTGTGTCGGCAATGCCAGCTGTTTGGTATCTACCCTTTTTTGAGTTAAAAATATGTAGATTAAATAAATGCAGCAATTGCTATACCCTTTTTTGTGTTGGCAGCAGAGAGCTAGAGGATTGGCTTTAATGTTGAAGAATCATCTGCTTTTGTTTTTTCCGGATTAATTAGCTGCCAATTATGTGTCATTTTCATGAGCAGGTTGTTGGTCCAAATCTAAAAGGTTTTCACTTGTTTGGTAGAGAGGAAAAAAGGGGGTATCTTTGAAAGAAAGTTTCAAAATGGGAGACACGAACCTAGCGTCTTTACTGCGTGAAAGTGAAGGAAAATTACAGTTTATAGAAGAGTACCAAGTTGCGTGAGAATCTAACAAATGTTGCTGATGTTACTCAGTGGAATCTGGTATCTAATTCCTTGTACCAAAAGTAGTATGAAAGTCAAGAACATAGTAGGCTTTTAAATTGTGGAAAATTTTTTTTGCTTCAAGCTTTGAATAAGGATCCAGGCTAGAAAGAAAGTACAAAGAAAAAGATTCTTGCAGACATGTTGTATTTACTGTAACATTATTGTAATTCTAGTGAAAATTTATGTTTGGTAATTTTACTTTGTTGACTTTTATTTCTGTTAAACTTAGCGGTGGTAATTGGTAAATTCGGTAAATTCTCTGACACTCTATTTGGTTGCTATTTATGAGCTAATCTATGCAACCACTTTATTCTTTTTAGACTGGTCATGTGGGCGACTTAATGGAAAAGGGCCATTGTGGCTGTTAATTGGGAATTTTTACTATTTTCTCAAATGACCTGCCCTGATTAGATGATTAATCAAATGATACATATTTAGATGCATGTTTAATAGTAAATAATAATAATAATGGGAATAGACGGATTTGTTTTCTGAATGGGTTGTTTGGGGATGGGCCGGGTATAGTAATTGAAAAAAGGTTTATAAAATCGAAATGTATCACCAATTTTGAGTCTCATTCCAAAATCACAAACCAACACGTTATTGGGTTTAGCTAACAATAACCCTAAAGAGATTTGCTAATCAAATTTCAAAGAAATCTTTCCAGAACAGTGCCAGACAAAGGTCAATTTTTATAGGGTTTTTTTTTAATCACACATCGTTATGTTCTCATGAAAGGGTAATATATATATATATATATATATATATATATAATCAAATTTCAAAGAAATCTTTCCAGAACAGTGCCAGACAAAGGTCAATTTTTATAGGGTTTTTTTTTTATCACACATCGTTATGTTCTCATGAAAGGGTATATATATATATATATATATATATATATATTTTGCCATTTACGCAATAATTCATCGTTTCTGATAATGAAAATGACATTGACGATTGGTATGAAATTTAAAAACAAATACTATGGTGGTGGCGGCGGCATTGACATATTAGGCTAATTTGTGGCCACTGAAAATGACCACTTTGATATGTTGCTGACTGTGATAACAATTGAAATTTGTCCCTGTATATAGTGCCTGATTAGGGGTACTTACATGCACACAAAAGAATCAAATTGTCTATTTTTCTACTCTTCATTTTTTTTTCTGCAACTAGTTTTGCATCCTTATGTCAATTCCATAAATATGTACCCCAACAGAATATACATTTTTATGTATTTCATTTTGGCTTCTAGTATGCTTTAAAAAGGATCAATTTTTTTGGTAGCTTGTATAAGCCAAATTAATTCTTTAAAAAGATGATATTAGTTTTTTTCTTCCAAATACGGGTCTCACCAATGACATTTTGATTCATTAAAACATACCGAAGTTGTAGAAAGTTCTGGTTGTGCCATAGACTACAATTGCTAATGCAATAGCCTAAAATTGAGTGAGATTTCAAATTTTATTTACTTGCTAAACCACAGTCTTTTCATTTCATTAATGAAATGCAAAAGCACAGTTAAGTGCTTTATGTGAAACCATCATGGTGGAAGATATATACAATATTCAATCCACATATGAGAATATGACTGGACTTGTAAAAAGATATTTTTGGCTTAATTCTCAATTTCCCATCCATTTCTTTGGTTAGTGAAAGCAACTAGCAAGAAGTGGCTGAAAATAAACAATTCAATACTCATGTAGATATGCAAAAAAATGGAACCATATCAATTTGGCTTGCTCTGATCATCCACACCTTTAATTTTGGATCTTGTTGAACTGAAGAAAGGAACTAAAAATATGTTTGTGATTTAGACGACAATACACACGATTGGTTACAAATATTATAAGAACAAACAAACAAACATCTCATTAATATTCCTTAACTAATTAAGCTATAACATTACAAGCATTTAATTTTTTTAAAAAATATACATGAAAGTTAAAGCCCTCCACTAGTACATCTCCAATCTAGCACTCTTAACCCTTTAGTTTGTTTTTATTTTGCACACATAGTTAATTAGAATGAGAAAGTACATGGACAAGGTAGCTAGCTAGCTGCTTTTGTGGGTATTTTATATTATTTATTTAGCTTTCTTGAACCCTTTGACACTGAGAAGAAGAAGAACTGAAAGAAGGAGCCACTACAACAGAAGAATAAACCTTTGAACTCCCAAATGAAAGTGCACAGAGCTTGTTATTACTGTCCTTCAGCTCTTGATCTTCACTTGAAGAAGTATTACTACAGCTACATACTATAGTTTCTTCGACTATCGTGTCGAAACTAATTATATTCGAATCAAACCGATCATAATCTCGATGATCTCTATTTTGAATATTCTTCCATGGAAGAAGAATATTATTATTTGAAGAACCTCCAAGAGATGAAGAAGAAGATGTTGATGCATGGTTCTTCATGACTGCATGTTGAAGAAGCTGATAAACCCTCGGATTCTTTCCCAATACGCTGCAATTTTCTTCATAATTGCTGTTCATCATCATATTTTGACTTAATGGGAAGTTGGTCTTGGCGTTCCTTCCTCTCAAAAGCCTAGCAGCTTTGTCATAAGCCAGAGCAGCCTCTTCTGGCCTGTCAAAAGTGCCTAACCACAGCCTCAGCTTCTGCGACGAGTCCTTGATTTCAGCAACCCATCTTCCTGATGGCCTTTGTCTCACTCCGAGAAATCTCCTAACACCCTTGCTGCTGCTGCTGTTGATGTTGTTCATGGCTACTCTTTCTTGATGAACATGCTTCATGGTAGTAGTACTAGTGCTTCTCTGATCCACACTTTGATGACATGGGTTTTGGAGCTTTTGGGGTTGAGATGGGATAGTTGAGCTCTCTATGCACTCCATGAGAGCCGGAGAGAGATGGTTTTGGTTTGGTTTAGCATATGGATGAGAGGGAATATTATACACACATAGTAATATATATATATTATGTATTTATATAATATTTGTATGACTGCATAAAATAAAGCATGATGATAGAATTGGCATGTTGTTTGGATTTCTCGGTTTTGTTTTCTTTATGAACGAATATGTATAACGTATATATATATATGATTACAAAGGTTTAGCTACATAACAATGTAACTAGAAATTAATTTGAGGAATAGCCTCCAATATTCCATATCAAACCAAGCATTATTTAGATGGAAAATATAAGCTTAAATAAATGATTAATTATAACCTAACAAGTTTTAGATGATTGAGTGTAATTTGGAGTGGTGTGGATGAATTGGTATGTTAATAGTCATCGTTTTTTGGAAGTTTGGTTATCATTTTGTACTTGTTTGGCACACCAGACAAGCCAAGTCCTACATATTTGTATTTTTTTTCTCCAGCTCTTTGGTGTTCTGATTAAGAACTACTAGCAGCCGTTGTTGGTAGTGAAAGCAAATGCCAGAGAGAACAAATTTGGGCATATGGAACAATGACGAGATAAACTCTCAAGTATACATATGGAAAAAGATATCAAAGCGTAATAATAGAAGGGGTAGAAGAGTAATTGAAGGCGTGGCAAAGATCATGATCTGATAAGGAATATTTAGCTGAAGTAGTTGAAGAAAAGTCCAAAGAAATGAGGTAAGAAAAAGGCCGTGTTCATTGTTAACAATAGAGTATTATTATAATACAATAAATATAAATTGAATGACATAAATAATACCCCATGGTGGTAAAGATCCAACAGCCAACAAACAAAACTCGCACCTCAAAAGCCCAAAGACAAACAGAAACCCCAGCTTTTGTTTCCAGCTTCAAACCTCATCACCATCTGTCATTAACCTAGCTCTCTCTCTCTCTCTCTCTCTCTGTGAGTTACTTTGAAATAAAAAATTGAAAAAACCTAAAAGTTTGGCAGTTGTCACATAATGGGTGTCTTTATTTTAGTCCATTAGAACATGCCCTTGTACTATTTTTTTTTTTTGGGGTAATACGTGGCCTTGTACTAGTTTTGGCTGGTTTCATTTTCAAAATTAAAATTTTGGATAGCTACAGTTCATTTGAAATCAGAATGATCAGAACCCTTTTTAGCTTTACTGTTGGATTCTTGTTCATGATCTATTATTTTTCAAATTAAAACACAAGCTTAACTCTCTTTCATCTTTCTCTCCCCACGTTACATTTATATCCTGCAAAAAGAATCCAGGACTCATCTGGTTGTTGAGGTTCTTCATGCACTTGATCTCTTTGTTTTACATACATGTATAGCTGATCTCTTTGGCGGTATAATTTATATACCTTGATTCATAGTAGGAATAAAATTAAACAATTTATGAGAGATCCGAAAAAGAAATATAATAAAAAGCAATAAATAGCATATATTTACTCTTTTGTTTATATTTAATAATGTCTCATGTCTGTAATTTAGAGTATATAAGCTACGTTGTGAGAAAAATATTAATTTCTTAATGTGAAAATCAGACAACGATGAGCCATTATTATGTACTTTTAAGTAAGAATCCCTCTAGCTCTTGTTTGTTTAAGCCAATTTTTTGCAATCCATACATGCCTTGTATATTATTTGGACTATTTTTTTTTTTTTTTTAAGATGTGTATGTACTTAAAAAAAATTATATTTTCATGAAAATATATATAGAATAAGACTTTCCTCTAATTATGACTAAATATGAAATGGGATTAAAAAAACAGTGAATTTAGAGAAAACATATTATATATACATAGATATATATATATATATATATATATATATATATATATGAAACTGAAACAAGTGCAAATTATTACCATTCTTTTATTATTATTATTATTATTTGTCTGCATCAATTGGTCAAAGAAAGCTTAGCCCGGTGGGCTTCTTATAAATGGTCTAAATACGGAGGTTCTCAGTACACTCTCCATACACAAAATTACCAAAAGCCCCTTTGGCTTTTTTATTTTTAAAGCTTTTTCGTTATTTTTCATTTACATATTTCCTACTATAACCGGCAGCCACTCGGTCGGTCCACCCACAGCTGGTGGTTACCTTCTTCCTTTATCTTCACCACCTTCATCCTCTCTAGTCTCTATTATATTCAAATATATAAATAAAAAAAAGCAATTTTTTATCATTTTTTTTAGAGATCTAATGTGTTTGGCGTATTTTATTTCTATAAATCATGGTGGAAAAAATATATATATTTGGGGTTAGAATTTCAAAAAAAAAAAAAATGAATTTCATAAAAGAGCGTTATGTTAATTAGAGCAAAATAATTTAAAATTGTTCAGTAAAATAAAATTGAACAAGTATAGATGGTTCGGTTATGTTTAATCGAATATAATATAGAAGGATATTTTCGATATTTTATATTTAAATATTAACCTGAGGGACGTATTAGACATACTATATTTTAAAATCGACCGTATTTGACATTTCAAATCTCAGAATTAACCTCGACATTTCATACACTAATATTGACCGCAGTACCAATTTTTACGTGAAAAACAATATGACCCAGACTTCATAAGAATGTGTCCGGACTCAAATGCAATGTTACCAACCACAAAATGCATTCAACTTGACTGCAAACACATCCAGAAGGTCATCAAGTTATGGATTAAGAAGTAGTCATTACAAGAGAACGGAAGAAGAAAACCAGTAAACAGATGGACATGGTCCAAAAGTTTAAAAGAAAGTAATAAAAATTAAAACTTTGCATAAGAGAGCTTCAGCCTTCAAGGTCCAAACTTGAGGCACATAGATGCCACATGGGACGGTCTGAGTGGCTCTAATGAAAAATGTCAGATAGGAAATTACAGGCCAATGACAAAATGTCTTTTAATCGTTATTTTGGTGAAATAGTTTTCTTACTTTTGGCCACTTATTTCTCATCACGCAATCTCTCTGATCATCCATCAACACCAGACACACACATAAGAGACTCTTCGCGGTGGCAAAGATGGCAATGGAAATGGCCATCAGAGCTTCTGCTGCCCAGAAACCTCCTCAGTTTCTTTCCACACGATCATCCACACCCAGAACTTCTTTCAAGCCTCAACTCGGCCCCAACTCTGTATCGCTACCTGCATCAATTACAATCTCTCTCTTGGCCATTTTCACTCCACCCATTGAAGCCAAGGCTCTCAGCAAGGACCAGATAGTCTCATCTCTCAATGAAGTAAGCACATGCAATTACAAATTTACATCTGGGTTTTGTTTGGTTTGGTGCTCTGGAAGAAAATTTTCAAAGATTGTGTTTTTGAAGTACTTATTCTGCTCATGAGAGCAATAAAAAGTAATCTTTTTAGTTCCAAAAACGAAAAAAAGTTGCTTTTGAAATGCCGAGCAAAATATGCTTCTTTTTTTTACAATTTAAATTGATACCCATTTTCGAAATTGTAAAGGTTTTTGATTAATTGGTAGGTGGAGAAAACAATTGATCAAGTTCAGCAAGTGGGCTCGAGTGTTTTGGATGCTACACAGCGTGTTCTTGAAGTGGTGGGGAATGCTTTGAAGCCTGGCATCGATGCAGCATTGCCAATTGCACGGCAGGCGGGAGAACAGGCACTGAAGGTTGCTTCTCCTGCAATTTCTGAAGCTTCAAAGAAAGCCCAAGAAGCAATCCAGAGCACGGGCATTGATACAGAGCCTGTTCTCAATGCTGCTAAGGTTTTCCCTAATCACCAACTTCACCTTTTGTTAGTTATGCGTTGTACATTATCTATCAACTCCGGGGGTTTCACTGGTTGCACACCACTCATTTGAAACAAATCTCGAACTAATAAAGCATTCAACATTTAGATTGGTGCGTTGGGTTCATTTGTTCAACAGGTTAAAGATAGGTGAACTTTTTTTGTTGTTTAAATTTATGAAATACTGGCTTCTTCTCTGTTTTGAGTTTGGTTGGCGTTGTTACAACTTGTGTTCATTTAGCTCAACACGATTAATAAATCAAACTCAAACTTATTATGGTTTGGGAATAATTAATTTTGTTGACTAATAATGTAAACTAAAAGGAGGTTTACTTTTATGGACTCGAATTAGTTAACAGTAGGAATTTGCTTGAAGATCTACATCTTGTATAGCTCTTGTTAGATTGTGCTGAGGTTTACATGTCTTGATAATTGAGAAGTAGCTTAAAATGAGCAGTGAGGTTTAAGTACTTTTAATCATGGACCCCCTACTCTTCCATGCACTTTAAAAAATGGGGCAAGGGTGTTCTCCAATTATCTATCTTGTTGGTCTTAAATCATGATACTCATGTTACATTAAGTCCTAATTTTAAGAGAAACAAAAGCAGAACACTTAAATATTCCAAAAAATCTCTAATTAATTAAATCGTGAGCAGCAAAGTCCAAACCTGGACTCGAACTTCTAAACTTTGAAAACTCTTTTGTAGGACAAAGTTCACATGCATGCATTATGTGTTTACATTGTGCAAAAAGCACCAAGAAAGCTTTGTGAGGACACCATGGACTTGTTACAAGTATAATCCATAAATCACCCAAATACCCCACTTTGCATGAGATTAAAATTATGAATTATAATATGCTGAAACAAACTTGAAATTATGTCTTTCCAACACCCTTTTTTTCTCAACTTGTATTCATCAAATCAATGGTATAATTGGTTTCAGACTGTAGCTGGTGCAGCACAGCAGACCACCAAGGTATTTGAAGAGGCCAAGCCAATTGCTTCATCAACTGTTGAGACCATTTCTTCAGCAGAACCAGTAGTGATTGTAGGAACTGCTGGAGCGTTGTTCCTTGCATACCTTCTCCTTCCTCCTGTCTGGTCTGCCATCTCCTATAGCCTCCGAGGTTACAAAGGTAGACAAGCTTTATTTTTCTTTTTCTTTCTCAATATTTGAGTAGAACCATAAGCATGTTGAAATAAGAACAAAAATTGATTTTTTTTTTTTTCTGGCTTTCGTAGCATATCAGTTGTGATTGTAAACCATACTACTCAATTTCTAACTCAATGAGCTATTATTTAAATAGGATGAAAAGTTTGAAGGTTTTCAGTTTTCAGTTCATCATACTTGGTGAACCTATGCTAATGATTCAGCTAACATGCCATGGTTCTGTTCCACTCTAGGTGAACTTACTCCTGCTCAAACTCTTGATCTCGTATCTGCAAAGAATCACCTTTTGATTGATATTCGATCAGAAAAGGACAAGGACAGGGCTGGCATTCCTCGCCTTCCTTCTAATGCTAAAAGCAAAATGGTTGCTATTCCGTGAGTGATTTTTTTCCCTCAACATTCCAAGTTCATTTTGCTTTTGTCATTTACTATGTGTTTAATAAAGCTTCCAGAAGTCTATAAAAACTGATCATTTCAACCTCTGAGAGATGTGACATAAGTTCCTTTTCTAGTCAAGGCCAATGACATATCAGAGAGTGGCATCCTTATCAATCTTTTTATTCTTTCATGTACAAACTTCTTTGACCAAATAAAATAAGATGTCCTAAACAAGAAAAGTGAAGATTTGGCTGGACCTGAAACTTCAATGATATTTGAGCTGACAAGTTTCTTTCTTGGCTAGCTAATAGGTTCATATGAATCACAAAGAGAAGGCAGAGAGATTTATGCATACACTTATTAATATTTGTTTTCTGGTGAAGGCTATCTAAATTTTTCCTTCTCATAAATATTACCCATTATTAGTGGTAATGTTTCAGGTTGGAAGAACTACCAGGCAAGTTACGAGGCCTTGTTAGAAACGTGAAGAAAGTAGAAGCTGAAATAGCAGCTTTGAAGATTTCTTATCTCAAGAAAATTAACAGAGGCACTAATATCGTGATCCTGGACTCGTAAGTTCTTTCCTTGCTTATTTTCACTAATTTGAAGTTTTATGTTTGCTTCAAATCGATTACCTTATACATCATAATCATGCTGCATAACCATGAACTTATCCTTTATTGTTTGATGTATATAGGTACTCAGATTCAGCAAAAATAGTTGCAAGAACACTGACTAGTCTCGGCTTTAAGAATAGCTGGATTGTAGCTGATGGTTTCTCTGGAAGAAGAGGGTGGTTGCAGAGTCGTCTAGGTACAGATACATACAATTTCTCTTTCGCAGAGGTTATTTCACCATCCCGAGTCATTCCCTCAGCTGTTAGACGTTTCAGTCCAATCAGTTCGACAGCTCAGGGCGGTCAAAAGTTGCTTCCGGGGTCTGATTGACATTGAAAGTGCTCTTTATGTTCATACACCGTCTAGATTTAGCATCCCCTGGAATCATTTCTTGTAATTCTTTTGATCAAATCCAATCAATGATAGTGTTTCTTCTTTTTCTTCTTCTTTCTTTCTAATTACACAGTTAGCTTGCCGACTAGTAGTTCCAGTTTTACTCAAATGCTTGAAGGCAGGCACAACTTCACACTGTTAAAGATAATTGACCATCAAATTGCTTCTACCAAGCAAAACTGTTATAGGATTAATGATCCAATGGATCATGTGAAAGTGAAAGAAAGCTGACGAACAGTATTAGAAAATGGCAGACATCATTACACATCCAATATAATCTATAATGGCTTTTAACAGTTTCAAATCAAGTTTTTTATAAGAGAATCACCAATTTGCTAGTTTTTGTAAGGGGAGATTTGTGCACTTTGCTTTCAATTCAGCCTTTCAACTGAGAGCCCTGAGACTTTTTGACAAGGATAGGATCTAATTTTCTGGACCATAATATAAAATACAATGATTCTTAGTTTGAAGATTGATCCCTCTAAGCCTTATGTTTGAGTTGTTCATTGTATTGAGTGGTATCTCCTATTATGACTTTGGAGTTTCTTGTCTGTATTTTGCGTACATAAAAAAAAATAAAAATAAAAAGTTTAGAAAAGAAGATTCCAATTTCACACTTTTTTTTATCTACTCAGGGAACTTTTTTAGGAAGAAAAAAAGAAAAGAAAAAGGCTTCTGGCAAGTCTAGAACTGCACTGGATATGCACTTTTTTTTTTAAAATGTAAAGGCTTTGCTTTTTAAATAAAGCTTTGCTTTTATCTTTGTGGAAGAATATCATAGTTTCCTTTATTTCACTTTTTTTTTTCCCTCTCCTTTTCCAACAGTTGATTTAATAATTCATTATGTTTGGTTGGTAGGAAAGTAATAGAAAAAAATAATAATAATAAGGGAAAATAAAATAAAATTAGGTAAGAAAGCATGAGCATCCTTGTTTCCTAACCCCTCCTTTTGGCATTATGATCCATCAAGGCATTTATCAAACTTCAAGTCAATCTTTCTGGATCCATAAACATCAAGCCAATCTGAAATCCCTAATACCAATCTCAAAAATAAAATAAAATAATAATAATAATAATTTGCCATTTCTAATGAGCTGTCATTGTATTAATTAAAACAAGAAAAAAAAAAAAAAAGAGGACAAAATTAAAAATAAAATAAACCTTTTGCTCTGACCAACAGGGAAGGGCTATCTTCTTGATCAATGTTGTCCTGCAGCACGGCTGACATGGCATTCTCTCATTTGCTGACAAGCACTGGGCTCGACCGCCCCAATGCAGGTGTTATGTGGATTCGTGCCGGATAGCATTTTTTTTTAATTATTAAAATAATAATTAAAAAAATTTGCCATTCTAATCATTTTTCTTATTTATTACATTTATTAAAACAATAAAAAGAAAAAATAAAAGAAAACCGAGCCAGACCGTTGAGTATGAGACCTGCGCTGAAAATCATGTATGTCCTTCAGCTACTGTTTCGCTTCCTCTAGCTTCTCACTTCCACGTTCGTCTCTATATAATCTCTCTCTCTCTCTCTCTGTGCATATACATATATATCTATATCTGTATGTATATATCAGTCCGGGCACAGAAGAGATGGCTTACAAATCCCTAGACTGTGTAACAGCTCTCGATATTGAAGCTCTCGGAATCGAACCAGAAGTTGCGAAGAGACTCCATGGGAGGCTCACGGAGACTATCCGTAATTGCGGAATTGCCACTCCCGAAGCGTGGAAAAGTATTTCCAGGCATATACTCTCGCCGGACCTTCCTTTCTCCTTCCACCAGATGATGTACTACGGTTGCTATAAGGACTACGGCCCCGACCCGCCTGCTTGGACACCCGACCCGTAAATATATCTCGCTACCACTGTTAAAGTTATACTTTTCTTGAAGCTAGTATAACGTGGTCTGCTATTGGTTTATGTATTCTAACATGTACCCAATTCATTTCGGTGGCTTTTAAATTTGCTTTTAGTTTTTATTGGATTAGTGACTGTTTGCTTTCCCTGCAAATAATTTGTAGGGAAGTTTGGAAATTGGAAAAAAAAAATATTAAAAATTTTTAGGATTTAATTACTAATTAGTAATTTTTTTTACTTAATTATTGGTCCAAATCTACGAAGAAGCAACTCATGAAGGTTTGGTGGGGGAGACATTGTACCTGAAATTTCAGAAATTTTTCTTATAAATATATATGTGTGTGTATATATATATATATATATATATAATGACTTGGTAGTCCTTTTTTGGGTTTGATTCTTAGGGCAATACGGCGCTGTCGTTTAGTTGTTGTACCGGCAGTTCCAACTTTTTATGTTCGTAGGGCCGTTATATTCCGTGCGTACCATCTTCCAGTTGTTCCTAATCGGAAAGGAATGGGTTTTGGGCATATATTGCATTACTAACTGAGTACTTGAGTATATAGGAATTAATTTGGCTTGATCATTTTCATGTTACGTTATTTTAGCTGAATTTTATTATCAAAATATATGAATTGTGGAAAAATATTAAAGTTTTGAGTAAAGTAGGTATATGTTTTGACAGTATATATTTTCTCACTAACAGGGGCCTGTTAAAAGGTGAACCAATGAGTACGATTTTCTCTTTATATAAACATGATATGAATGTCTTTTCTTGTTGTCTGAAATTTATTGCGTTACACCCTATTCTACTTCTGAAGAAATTCTTGTACTGATCACGATTAACTATATAATTGTATTAATACAATAAATGACGTTATTCAAATCTCTAATGGACTAGAGGATGAAACTTAAGGAAGATAGGACAAATGTATTTAAGCATGAATGACATTTCTTATCAACTTCACATGCTTATATACCTCGTTACAATTTTAGTTTACTGTCCTTATTTTATATTCAATTATTCATTAAAAAATAAAAAATAAATAGTAGAGGTAACTTCATTCTTTTCTCTATGTATGAGTTTTAGCTAACTGGGTAAAGCACTGGAAGAATTAAAATTTTTTAGATGGTCAATTGTAATATGTGTTCTGTTTCTTCTTCTACAAATAGGGACAATGCAGTTTCAACCAATATTGGCCAGCTATTGGAGAGGCGGGGAAAAGAGTTTTTGGGTTCAAGTTATAAGGATCCCATATCAAGCTTTTCTGATTTCCAAAAGTTTTCAGTCTCAAAACCTGAGGTAGTACTAAAATGATCTCATAGTACTTTGTTTGAATTATTGAAATTTGGCATTAAATTGTTGCAACGTCTTCAGATCTGGTTTGGGTAATTTATTTGTTAGGTATATTGGAAAACTATACTAGATGAAATGAATGTATCATTTTCCGTACCTCCCCAATGTATTTTGCGAGAGGATGTGTCTGGAGAAAGGCATTTCTCACATCCAGGTGGTGAATGGCTTCCAGGAGCATTTGTAAATCCTGCAAACAATTGTTTGAGTTCGAATTGTAAGAGGAACTTGGATGATACAATGGTATTGTGGCGTGATGAAGGAAAGGATGATCTGCCTGTAAATAAATTGACACTTATGGAATTGCGTGAGGAGGTTTGGTATGCTACTTATCGTATAAGCTTTGTTTTGATAAAGTTCATATATGGGCTTCTTGTATAGATTATTTAAGCCATTTGATAGATATTATATGTTATTCCTTAATTGTGGGAATAAACAATATGTAACTAGATAAAGGAATTTAAGTTAAAAAGATGAATTATATGCTGTTTATCTTTATAAGGTCAAGTTCATATAAAGCAAATTTTCTTCCATCAAAACATTGATGATAGTTGATAGCAGCAAACTTGTTCTGAAACTGCGACATGTGGAGCTTTTGATTAGATTTTCTTTTCTGTGAAACAGATTCTTAGAAGTTCCATTTTATCTTTTAACTTAAAGTTTGGTAAGTCATGCCAATATATGTTTCTCAAGTAAAGGATATATAATTCATTATTGGAGATTTGATGTGGAACTCCATATGTATAATATATATATGTGTGTGTCTTTATAGGAAGTTTATTTTGATGTCTATATGACATGTGAGGTTAAACAGATAAGGTTACTGGTATTATTTAATGTCGTATGGCCCACAGAAGTATAGCCTGTTATACTGTAACGTAATTTTTCTAAACTTTATTGCTAATGAAATTTTGATGATTGCTAAATATGTTTTTACCAAAAAATGTATCCTCTCTTTGTATTTACAATACCAAACTCTGCTAATGGTGTGTTATAAATGTAGGTTAGTTGCACATGCACTCAAAGAACTGGGTTTGGACAAAGGATCTGCAGTTGCCATTGATATGCCAATGGATGTCAATTCTGTTGTTATCTACTTAGCTATTGTTCTGGCAGGCTATGTAGTTGTATCTATTGCTGATAGCTTTGCTCCTCGTGAAATATCAACAAGGCTTAGAATATCAAAAGCAAAAGCCATATTTACCCAGGTTCTTCAATGAGGTTTCAGCAGGCTTTTTTTTTTTTTTCCCTCTTATTTTTCTTTTTCTTCTGTAAGAATCTTGCTACATGGTCAAAAAAAATTTTTGTCTTAAAAGTTTCATATTTATTAATTTTGTTTCCTTTTCTTTATGATCAGGATGTTATTGTTCGTGGTGAAAAACGCATACCTTTATATAGGTGAAGTTCTCATCATTCTCTGGTCGTGCGGTCAATTAATCTTTTCTTCTTGTTGGTTCCCTATGAAAGTTTGTCTAACTGGACCCCTTCAATTCTGCAGTAGAATTGTGGAAGCTGAATCTCCTATGGCAATTGTTATCCCTACTAGGGGCTCTGGTTTCAGCATAAAGTTGCGTGATGGTGACATTTCTTGGCATGAATTTCTTGAAAGAGTCAGAGACTTCAAGTATGCAATTTTATTCCTGCCTGATATATGTGTTTTCTTCTTTTAAGTTACCATCAATGTGAAAGATTAAGCTAAATTATATTTATCTAGGCAACACAAAAGCTATTATGTTATTATATATGACATTCCTGTATGTTGAATTAGTAGCTTTGTCTTTCAGGTGGTTCATGATGTGGTAATGTTAAAATTCTCTCGTTGATTCAAAGACATTCTATTATTTATATAGAAAGGAGTTGACATAGTCAACATTGTCCTGTCTTTATCCCCATTCTGTTTACTGACCAGCATATTCCTAACTTTGCTTATATTGGATGCAATGACCTTCAAATTTGTTAATGTTCTTGATGGAGATTGTGATTTGGGGTTATCAACTTATCTTTTTTGGCTTTATTTTAAATGTTTTATTTAATCTAAAAAATAAAACATATATTGAGGTTTCTATTGGTTTCCTTCTTTAGTCTATCTTGTACAAATAGGTCCATTGGAAACCTAATTAGAAAGAGTGGCTATTGATTAATTACAGAATATATGTCTCTCTGTTTATCTCATTCTTCGTCTCTTCCCTCTCTTTCTCTCTCTTCTCTCTTCTCTCTTCTCCTTGTCTTTTTCTCTTTTCACAGTCCTACATCAGCTGTTGTATTTGTCATATTTACTTGTTATCTGAAGTTACTGGTGTTTTTTTTTTGGTTGTTACTGTCTTAGAAAAACTCCCCAGCTATCAGTGACATTGTACTTTTTTCATTGTCAATGTGAAACTTGCAGTAAATATGAATTTGCTGTGGAAAATCAACCAATTGAAGCATTTACAAATATCCTCTTCTCATCTGGCACTACAGGTAACTTAAAACTTCTCATAGAGCCTTTTCCAAAAGTTGATTTCCTTACCAACAAAATGTAACTCTACCTTTTCCTTGTTGAGAAATTGTTGTCTTCAATGATAGAAAGATTTCTAATAGTATTGTTTTCATTATCTTGAAATGAAAGGAAACTTCTTTAGTTTGTTCAATACTGTTATGAATAGAGAATAGTTGTTTGGCCTCTTCAGGTGATAGAATTTCCCAAAAGCTTTTTGGTATACGAGGAACTTGCTAATGTGATCCCTTTTGCTTGTCTAAATGGGACTTTGCAAAATTTCTCTGGTTTTTTTCTTTTCAATTATCTGGTCAACCACCTTTGGGATTCCTGCATTCAGTCGTCATCTGTACTTGCTACAAAATCCTGTCAAAACTATCTATTGTCTAACCCCCACTTCCTTATAGATAAGCTTTCGAGAACAATGATAACTTAACTTGTATCAAAGCCTAGATATCTAAATGGTCTTGTATTTGGGTCTTGCTAACCTCCATTTCCATCAAATAGTTTTACTACACATCAAAGGCTCAATCTTTGTCTTGTAATTGGACTGACCTTTATGCGAGGAGGATTGTTAAAGCTATCCACAGTGTAAGTCCACTTCCTATTAGGCTAATAATTGGATTTAATTGTGGTCAAGGGAAGCCAAAGGCAATTCCATGGACCCAGGCAACTCCCTTGAAAGCTGCTGCAGATGCATGGTGCCACTTGGACATTCAGAAAGGTGATGTTGTCTGTTGGCCCACTAATCTAGGGTGGATGATGGGTCCTTGGCTGGTATATGCGTCACTGTTAAATGGGGCTTCGATTGCTCTGTATAACGGAACTCCACTTGGTTCTGGATTTGCAAAATTCGTACAGGTAAAATATTAGTTTTTGTGATTGACATTATTCTTTTATAGTTCTTTCTTAAGGTTTGTCCTTCTATGTACGGTTCTTATGTTTGGCTATCAGTTTGATGGTACAAGATGCATTGTAGTTAACTCTTATAATTTATCAGGTACTCTTGTCTCAAGGACAATTAGAGATGCATAAAATAACATTACAAGGTTCCAACTGTTCTAAGTTTGTAATTAATGTATCTTTTAACCTTTAAGTTAACCCAACATTCTTAAGACTCCCCTCCCATGTAGTTTCCAATAAAAGAGGACAGAAAATGTATTACATGTGCAGAACAATAAAACACTAAAACTTTTCATTTCTGCATATTCATTTAAATTAAGATTTTTGGATTTTTTATGTTTTTCTGAAATGAAGCTTTTGCAATCTGTCCAGGATGCTAAAGTGACAATGCTTGGGGTGATCCCAAGTATTGTCCGGACATGGAAAAGTACAAATATTGTTGCTGGCTATGATTGGTCCACCATCCGGTAAGTATTACCATATTACATCTGTGTTTGTTGGTAAAATTCCTAATGTGAGCATCTCACTGTATGTTGAACGTTTTTAGGAGTAGGTTTTATATCAATGATGGATTTTGCCACAGAAGTTGATTGTTTAAGCTTCATTGGTCTTTTTCTTTTTCCTTAATGTTATCTTGTAGTTGTTTTGGTTCCACTGGTGAAGCATCTAATGTTGATGAATACCTATGGCTGATGGGGAGAGCTCGCTACAAGCCAGTTATTGAATATTGCGGTGGTACAGAGATTGGTGGTGGATTTGTTACTGGGTCCTTATTACAGGCTCAGTCATTGGCTGCTTTCAGCACACCAGCTATGGGATGCAGTTTGTATATTCTTGGCAATGATGGTCATCCCATTGTAAGCACCAATTGAGCTTTTTTTTTTTGTCAATTATTGCTCACGCGTGGAGTAAATAAAGACTAATTCTTTCTTACAAATTTAGTTTTTAGTGCAAGTACAAAATATAGGGCAGAGGAGCACATCTTAGATGCCTGTGTTTGCTACTGATTTTTGCTGTTGTCTGTGCCTATCATATAATACCTCCAATGATTATGAAATGACTGCATTTATTAATCATTCTTTGCTGGTCAGTATTCACATAGAGCATGGTCTAAACTGCTAGCAAGTAGCAAAAATACTCATCTGCCTTTTGCTGAATGACAATCTACAGAAACACTACCTGATCTTCTACTACAGCAGCAAGAAGGAAAATTCCATGTCATGTTCTATGGCAAGAATTGGTTAATCTGATTATTAACCTATTATCCTGTGTAATTTCTGTTTGGTTTGACACCTTGATGAATTGCTTGTAGCAAAATATGCCCACTTGACTAATGCTAACTTGACTTCATCTTTTACTAATATCTTCATATTGAATACTGTCAGACATTCCATTTCATAGTTGATGCGTTTAATTTCTTATGGCATTATTGTGAATGTCTTTTCTGCTCAAGTTACTCAAACTAATCCTTTTACTTCGACCATAGCCACAAAATCAACCAGGGATTGGTGAATTGGCACTTGGACCCCTCATGCTTGGAGCTTCCACTACAGTGCTGAATGCTAATCACTACGATATATATTTTAAGGGAATGCCATTTTGGAGTGGGAAGGTGAACAAAACTCTTCTTTGCCTTCATACTATATGGTATATATTGGTCCACTTGAAATTTTCATGCGTTTAATGCAGGTTTTGAGGAGACATGGAGACATGTTTGAGCTCACATCTAGAGGTTATTACCATGCACATGGTCGTGCAGATGACACAATGAATCTTGGAGGCATCAAGGTACGCATTTTGCTTTTGAAACCTGATACATGAGGGAAGTAAGGTACGCATTTTGCTTTTGAAACATGATATATGAGGGAAGTGTTGACCTCCTGCATGAATACAAAGCGAGCCTTAGAAATCTGCGATTACGATGAACAAATGGTTATAACCTACGATTACGAAAAGTTAAAATGTTTAGGACAAATGGGAAGATCTTTTATGATATTCTCGAACTAAATAAGAGTTCCTTTAATACATTGTGTCCGTGTTGGGATGTCTCCCTCCTGAACTTTTGGAATTCAATAGCAATGGGGTGACATGCCACTCATCCTTTTTCCTGTGCATCAAAGCTGAACTTTCTCATGGCATAGATGCACTAGGATATGATCCACTATTCCAGATTACACGATATCAACACTCTTTTTTACTTTTTCTCCTTATGAAATACCATTCAAGAAGACATGGGAGTTTGCTGAATTTTGAAGTTTTATTTCAGTTAGGCTAGTATCATTCACAGAAAATATGCCTATGGTGATCTTTTTCAAGATCTTATGTCTAAAGACACTGAAAGAAATATGTCCATGAACTTTCAATGCAAATAACATTATCAACAAAATTAACAGTTTGTTTTCCTTGACATATTTCTTTTTATCTGGCCAGGTGAGTTCTGTTGAGATCGAGCGCATCTGTAATGAAGTTGATGCCCGAGTTCTCGAGACAGCTGCCATTGGAGTTCCACCTCCCGGTGGTGGGCCAGAGCAGTTGGTGATTGCTGTTGTATTCAAGGATTCAAATAATCCAAAGCCAGATTTAAACCAATTGAGAATGTCTTTCAATTCAGCTGTGCAGAAGAAACTAAATCCTCTGTTCCGGGTATCCATTTTTTGTTCTTTTTTGCATAGAAATTTGCATTTTGCTGTATCATTAGGCTCTCTTCTTAAAAATGCATATATTATGGTGGTCATATGCTAACTTAATACTTGGCTTTTGCAGGTTTCTCGCATTGTTCCTCTGCAGGCTCTTCCAAGAACAGCAACGAATAAAGTCATGAGAAGGATTTTGAGGCAGCAATTCACTCAACTTGACCAAAAAATTATCTCTAAGATGTGAAATTGCAGAGTCTTTCTTGTTAATGACATCGTTCTCACATTCGGAGTTTTTGTGATTGGTGAATCTTCATTAGAAAAAAAAAAAAAAGTCATAAATATCCAAATAAGCAACTTTTCACTCATGTTCATGTAAACTAGTAAAGACCTTCTTTTTTTTTCTCTTAATATCTTTCATTCTCTCTTGCTGATTTAAAGGAAGATGTTAGAGATTTTAAAATTTGGGATTCTAAATACATTCCAAGTAACATGACGCTTTTCATGTCATAAAATATATATATATAAAAAAATTACACCTTCATATGTTAAAAAATATTTTGGTTGTTTTTCTAAAACCCTAAAAGTGAATTTTAAAAATATGGTATCTATAAAATTACTCTATATTTAACTTTGAATCCATTAATAATATAAAAAATATTACTATTTAAAAAAAAATAGTTAGATGAGTTAAGAAATTATTAGTGATATGCATTTGCTATGTCATTTGATTTTCCATGATTTAAAACACATAAAAAGTTAGAAAATGCTTAGAATTCCAAATGCGCCCATAGTTAATATGAAAGAATTTATATGTATTATAATTTTAGAGTTTTTGTAAAAAAAATAAAAACTATATGAGCCCTAATTTGTTCTCAAATGCTTATTTTCCTAAGGTACAACTCAAATGCTTGTTGCTGTTACAATTTTCACTTCATAGACAAGGTGGAATTCCATGAGAGTTATGTTTATGTATATGGACATGGTGAGCATTTTCCTGCACTTATTTATCAATAGGACATAAATCCATGTTGAATCATATTGAGAAAATAATTAAATTAATTTTCAAATTTAAATAAACATTATTAGAAAAATAAAATAAAAATTGAACATCATTGTAGTCGCCCAAAATAAGTTGCATCCTTTGAAATTAATAGAGGTGGTGGATTTAAGTTTTCCCCTAAAGAATAATGTCACAATTTTTATTTTAATAAATATTATAAATTTACACACATTACATATTATATATAGAAAAATAAAAAATATATATATATAAACGAAGGTGAAAGAGAAGAAGTGCGCATAGCGCACCCCAGCGCAGGATAAGTTGTTGGGATGTGTTGAAATACACGAACCCCCCCCAAGATATGGTTCTTCCTCCTACCGCCTAGCTAGCCGACCGTACAGCTTCGTTGATTCCTCGGAGACTATCTTCATGGTGTCCACCAATCGCTCAAATTAGGGTTTATCAGTACACGCCTGCTCAGGAAAAAAATGGCTTCTCTTTCTCTTTCTAGCCCTAATTTCACCTCTCACTTCCTCGGGCGTAAACTGTAATCTCTCTATCTCTCACTCTTTCTCTCTCAACGTGTATTTTATTGATGCACATATTTATGGCTGCGTATATTCTTGAAAGATTTATTCTTGTAGCTGAATAAGTTCGGGTTTTTAATTTCTTTTGAATAATTGTTGTTGATTTTACGATTGTGATTGATGGAATTTCATATTTGTCATCCTCTTGAAGTTCTTTTCGTGGAAATACAAAGGAGCTCCCAGCATGTGTTGCCGTTTCACGAAGCCCTAAATGTGCCGTTGATACACCTTATGAAGGTACACAATCAATTGTGCTTAACAGGATTGAATTTTTTTGTTCGTATGGTCCACTCTGTTCCAAAAGGAAAAGTAACCCAACTGACATTTTGCTAGAGAGAATTTGTTTTGTGATTCCCCTTTGCGATTTTGTTGTGGTTTATGTATGTGCTATTTGAAGTTTCGTTCTTTGCGTTCATTGTTTTAACACCCAAGTTCTGTCAGAAGTCTGTGATGCATTGGAAATTGCTCAGCTTATTAAGAGTGGAGTATTGGTGATTGTGTGGTTCAAGTATTTTCGTGATCGGTAGCCATGGAAAGAAATAGAATACCTATCATATTATCACTCTTATTTGGTTTCAGTATAAAAGCTCTCTTTCCATAAGAGGGAATTGGTAGTCAAAGTTTTCCCAAAAGTAGTCTATACTTAGAAATCAGGCAGGACTGTTTTGATGATTGATATCTATTATAGAATCTATAACTATGCATTGAGATACTAAAACTTTGAAACTTCACAAAAAGTTAAATCTTTTTCTTTTTGTGGAACATATTGATGTTGTTTTTATTTCTGGGTGATGTTGAATGTTGATTGTGCCACACAGGTAATGTCCCAAAGTTCCCTCGAGTAGGTGTTTGGGATCCTTACAAGCGTCTTGGTGTAAGCCATGATGCTTCTGAAGAAGAGATTTGGGGATCACGCAACTTTCTCTTGCAGCAGTATTTTGGACATGAGAGAAGTGAAGAATCAATAGAAGCTGCTTTTGAGAAGATATTGATGGCCAGTTTCCAACATAGGAAGAAAACAAAAATCAACTTGAAAAGCAAGTTGAAGAAGAAAGTGGAAGAATCTCCACCTTGGGTTAAAAACTTGCTAAATTTTGTGGAACTTCCTCCGACTGAAGTCATATTAAGAAGATTATTCCTCTTTGCATTCATGGGTGGCTGGAGTATTATGAATTCAGCTGAAGGTGGACCTGCTTTTCAGGTTTGTTCTGACTTTGTGAATTGTGTAATCCTGTATGTTTGAGTAGCATCTCACATAGATATGCATGTTTTGTTCATGCAACATCCATTGGTTACCGGTGATGTATTTGAAGGATATTGGGCCCTCAAGTTTGGTTCACCTTTTGGCTTGTTTGTCTTTTTTTTCCATTCTTGTGTTTCCTTCTTAGTTTTCACTAGGAATGATTTAAGAATTAGACCTGGTTGTATCCTAGGATGTTCTGTAGAAGAGATTGACAAAGCCATCAGGTTTCTTATTATTAACTTGTATGTCCGTATGAAGAATGCTCATATATGTATTAGACCCTACTTTCCTGGTCATACATTAAGGTTTCGTGGGATATAAACCTTAATTTCCTTAAGACGTTTACTAGATATCCTTACCAGTTCCGTGGAATGTTGGTCATTTCTTTGATTGAGTACCCTTTATGTGATGACCTTAATAGTTGAGGTACAACCCCGCAGTGACAATACCTTTGTGCAACATCCTATGAGTTTTAGCTGACTCAAGCTCTTGAAAAATGTCGACGTTCGATATATTGCAATTGCAACTGTTACTGACTACCTTTGATACACTCCTTTCCTCTATGCTTTTGACCACCCTAGTAGGTGATGATTAATCAAAACCTTTTCTTTTGAATTTGGAGAAGATACTATCATATTAGATATTTAGTTTCCATTGGTTTACGTTACTAAGTAAAATATATGTCTAAATGCAGGTGGCAGTGTCTTTGGCAGCTTGCATATATTTCCTCAATGAGAAAACAAAGAGTTTGGGCAGAGCTTTCGTTATTGGGTGAGTTTTGTGTGAATCGTTTCCTTTCTTTGGCTTCTATATATATTTGCTTTTGCCTGTTATCTTAAGTTGTACATTTTTATTTAAAATGCAGGCTTGGAGCTCTAGTTGGTGGCTGGGTATGTGGTTCGTTGTTGGTCCCAAATATTCCATCAATTCTACTACAGCCCACGTGGACTCTCGAACTTATGACGTCACTAGTAGTATATGTTGCCTTATTTCTTGCTTGCACTTTCCTCAAATAGAAGTTTTATTAACTTTGTTGAATTCTTGAATTCAAAATTTGTCTTCTCTAATTAGCTGCTTCTTAGGAGATGTTGTATTTTGCCAAGAATGGTCACTATACAGAGCTCGACACATTTTTTCTGTTGTTTGACGGAGAGCAACACGAACCCTTGTGCGTGGAATTTATTTTATTCAAATTTAAAACCTGATGTGATTCATTTTTTGATAGCTCTTAAAGGGTTATTTCATTTTCTGATAACTTTTAAAGGGTTATTGTTAGACATAAAATTGAAATAAATTTGATGTAAAAGTTGAAGTTGGATTAAATACAAGCAAGATAACGATATAAACTTTTAACAGTTTGGTGGAAGAATGAACAAGTCTAGTGTTTGTTACCCTCAAAATAGCAATGCCCACTGGATCCTTAAGTGGGCTGTGAAAATTCAGTTTGGGTTAGGCAATGGCCCGTCGGAACCAAGTCACAGTATGTAACCATTTCTACTTTTTCGGCTTTCGGTTTTTTTACATAACAGTTTTACCTTAGTTTTGGTCGAAAAATAACAATTTTAATTTTAGTTTTGAAACCAATAGACCATGACAACTGTTTTTAATATAGAGTATGTCACCAATTTTACCTCTTTTTTTTTTTTGTTGTAAACAGTCGAGGTGCAATGTCAAAGAACCTTTAAAAAATAAAAATAAAAACTATCAATATTTAAAGGCAACTATAAATTTTCGAATCCAACCAAAAAAAAAGAAAAGTTTCTGAATCTTTCAAACTTGCCTTTAAATCGTATTAGTTTGGTAACTGTAGTAGAGAGAGAACTGCCAGAAATAAATTGAAACTGTTTTTTTTTTCATGAATAATTGAAACTGTAATTTACCATCCAAATAATAAGAGATACAGTGTATTAATTTAATTAATTCCAAAAAAGAAAGAACATACAAAAGAATAAAATTAATATAAGCATTCATTCCCCTACAGTCAAAAACCTAAACACACTAAAAACATAAAAAAATAAAAAAATAAAAAAATTAAGATTTGGATGATCAAGGACGTCCACTGTACCTGTCATACTTGTATGATTTGTTATTCCTAGTAGCACAGCATCCAACACAGTAAATGATGGTGATGACCACGAGCACACAGCAGTTGAAAATGGCGAATTGCCTCCATCCTTTCCTTATGTTTACCAGTATTCCCGCTTTGCACGACTTGCAGTCGTAGCACAGCTTCTTCTGATCATTGTTCCACGTGGTGCAGTCGCTGTCCGTCACTGCCGGTCCCGATTTCGGCACTTCCCACACCGTCGCGTTCTTGTACACGAACCCACAGTACGACGGTGGCTTACAACATCCAGACTACACACGCAGAAGTTAAGAAAAAAAAAGAAATAGAAATTAATGTTTATACATTTTTTTTGGATTTCAACTATAATCGTAAATGGGTTATAGATTATTAGATAAAACATATGTATATATATATATACCTGTATTGGGGACAAGTTCTTTTTGTAGAAATCGGACTGGGTTTGGTGAACGTCGTCGCCAAGACTCCGGCAAACTTGGGCGTCAACCAAACAGCTCTGAATCTCGTTCCAATTCTTGTGGTTCACAACGTAATGCTGCAACCAGTGGGAGAAATCGCCGAGGCGGTACTCTTTGTATCCTCGGCCTGAGACGGCTTGGCCTACTCCTTTATTCGTCACCATCAAAGAGAACAGCGTGAAGCCGATGAGACCTAAGATGAGTAGGAACAAGACGGTCAAGTAGATGTAGAGCACGAAATTGACTCGGCAGCAGGAGCCGACAATACCCATCAAGGATACAACGAAGAAGAAGATTCCGACGATGAGAAGCGGGTTCTGAATCGCTCTCTGACAGTCCGTCTCGCCATGGATTCGGAGGTAGATAGAGAAGGCTATGGTTGCGACGCCGACGATCAGAGTGCAGGCATTGAGAAGCCCCACTATGGAGTTGCTTACGCGACAATACATGGCCCTTTGGGTTTATGAAACAAAGCAGAAATTTTGTTTTGGATATTTTCTTTTTTCCTGGGAATCGGAGAGAAACTTGAGAGGAAGATGAAACCCTAGATTTTGTTTGGTTGCAGAGAAACGTAACTGTTTTTTTATATATAGAGAAGAAGAAGTTATTTAATTCCTAAAACAAAACGGTTGTGTGTTTGAAATCTGTTTAAATTCCTCTTCGTTTTTTGGAATTTATATTTACGGAATTGGGATTTTCAGCGGTTTTTTTTTTTGGTCAGTGGGTTCGGGGGGAATTTGCCAGTTGGCGGACATATAGGAAGACATGTAAGCATTTACCGTTGGGTTTTGGGATTTGAATTACTGGAATGCCCCTGGAGAAGTTTTATGAGGACGTCGCTTCGAAAGAGGAAGTCATGCATGCACACGTAGTGAACGTAACGCCTTCGTGTGTAGTGGGGCAGTTTTTCCGTACGTAAAACCAATGCATGAAACACTGCTGTTGCTGTTGGATTTTCTCTACTCGTCTTTTATTTTTTATTTTGTCATTATTATCTTTTTAATTTCGTGGAAATAACTTTGTTTTGGCTGGGTTATTAATTAAAAGAATATATATATATATATATATATATATATATAAAAGAGATGGTAATCTTAATGAGTATATTTTGGATACTGAATGATTATCTTATCCATAAGAGCATTAATATCACACTATTAATTGGTATTTATTTTATATTTAGGATGTTGGAGTTGATTAGGATTAGTTTTATAGTTACTTAAGCCACATCCTCATACTTAATGATAAGGACTCTCCTGAAATATACCCACTCTGTTAATAAACAACTCATCCACCATAAAAAAAAAAAAATTACAACGATAAACAAAACTAAAACAAAAAAGAAACCTCAATCAATCATCAATAATAAAATCATTTTTATCTTAATTTATTCTATTTTGTTATAATATATATAAAAATGATAATGTAGATTCTATTCTTCGGCATCTATTTTAATGATTTCTACAATTAATAATTTTTTAATCTAGTTAAATAGTAAAAACGTTTTGTGACATTCTTTGGGAGTTTGGCTAATTTGGGATAACAATTTTGGTCATTGTACGTTTTCTATTCTAACATTTTAAAAGAACAAGTTAAAATCCAAAGAACACTTTAGTTTCATAAAACTCAACAAAAGCACTAGTTACATACCATGATCATTTTTCAATTTCATCCATCTGTTTTATCTTCCTGTTTTCTTTAATTATACAATATATTTTGCTTTAAG
Organism: Rhamnella rubrinervis; assembly: GCA_007844105.2. Lineage (NCBI taxonomy): Eukaryota > Viridiplantae > Streptophyta > Magnoliopsida > Rosales > Rhamnaceae > Rhamnella > Rhamnella rubrinervis. Next base: position 13,249,777 of record CM017585.2, read on the forward strand.
CCAAATTATGCTTTGCCTTAAAAATTGCAACATTCACCTAAAAAACAACGAAACACGTTGAAATCTTTGACATTCATATGGTAACAATTAAAGAAATTTCGACGTTTAAGTTAGTGAGTGTAAATTATGAAAAAAAATTGGACAATACTGCTGCATGGCAAAAAAAGTTTTACCTCAGCCGATTTCTTTCAGGTTCTATATATATATAGGAGATCAGTTACCTTATCATAGAGAAGTTGCATGGTGGTTTATGTAAATAGTTAGGAGTTGAGGGAGGTTAACAGAGATTTGAAGGAGTTGATAGAGATTAATGAAGATTAATAGGGATCAGGATGTCTGTGTGAAGAATGATACATTGCTTTGGGCTCTTGACTTTTAATTGCTTTGGATTTGGACTTCCTGAAATACTATATTAACACATTTTACAATAAACGAAGTGTGAAAACTATTTCCAACTTCTATTACAAACTCTAACGTTGTTTTTTTTTATGTGTTTCAAAATCAATGAAAACAGTTTCTAAATAATACGTTAAAATAACTGATTTAGAGGAGGCCGTCCGTTATAAAAGTGGGTGGTTGACGATACTTGGACCCACTGGGGTGCAAAGCCCAATCTAAGTTAATCAGCCCAATAAAAAACGGACCACAACTGAGGCCCTGTTAATCCAAAACCCCCTCAAATCTAAGTTAGCTCAGCCCAATACGCGGGGTCCAGTTCTTGCATGTGGGGACCACCACCAGCTTACAGTTTGTTGACACGCAGCATACACTCCAACTCACCTAACTCCAATTCGCCAATTTTGTAACGTCTCTCAGTTGTCAAAGTCCGAGACTCGCTTCCAGTCCACCAAACCATCAAACAAAAGCCATTTTGAATAAACACACGCACGCACGCACACACACACACACCTACACACTCTGCTTTCATCGTCCTTCGGCGGATTTTCCAACACTTTCCCACTCTTTCCCTCCTCATATATACCCGCGAAACCCAACTTTCTCTCCCTCCAAACACGCCCTCTATCTCTCTCTTTCTCTCCCTCTGTAAAGTAAAGGGGAAATGGCCTTGGCTTACCAACCGACCACCAACCTCCTCCAAAAGCCTTTCATTTCGTCGAAACCGTTGCCCAAACCTCAAATTGTTACTTCGGTCCCTTCTCCGAAAACTCAACGATCTCACTCTGTTCGGTGCTCCGTCGCGGTGGCACCGTCGTCGGCGACGAAGGCTTCGAAGGAGTTCGCTGTGAAGTCGGTAAAGGCGAGACAGATCATTGACAGCAGAGGAAATCCAACGGTGGAGGTTGATCTGGTCACTGATGATCTCTATCGATCCGCAGTTCCTAGTGGAGCTTCCACTGGGATCTACGAGGCTTTGGAGCTCAGAGATGGAGATAAGAGTGTATATGGAGGTAAAGGCGTGCTCAACGCTGTGAAGAACATCAATGAGATGTTGGGTCCTAAGCTCATTGGCGTCGATGTCAGGTTAGTATAGTTTTTAATTATTTTTTCATAAATAAATTATGCTTCTTTATTGTTTAGTATTTAATTTCAGTACGTAACGTAGTAATAGCGCAGCTTATACTTGTAGTTATGAATAAGTATGTTGTTATGGCCATTTAGTAACGTAGTAATACCTATGATATTTGTTAAGTTTATAATGTTTATGCATGTGGGTATATTCTTCCATTTGTTGGTTATGTAGTTCTGACATTTTTTGGCTCTCTGTTTCGCAAGAAATCAAACTGATGTTGATGCTATTATGCTGGAAATTGATGGAACCCCAAACAAGTCAAAGCTGGGGGCAAATGCTATATTGGGAGTGTCTCTGAGCGTGTGTAGAGCTGGCGCAGGAGCTAAGGGAGTGCCCTTATACAAACACATACAGGAGATTTCAGGGACAAAGGAGCTTGTTATGCCGGTTCCAGCTTTTAATGTGATAAATGGAGGTAGCCACGCTGGAAATAATTTGGCCATGCAAGAGTTTATGATATTGCCTGTTGGTGCAACCTCATTTGCTGAGGCACTTCGTATGGGTAGTGAAGGTTAGTACACAGTTTCATTTCCAGGTTCACAATATTTCCTTTCTATGGTAGCTTATTTTCCTCGAATTGCACTCAGTTTGCTTTGCTTCTTGACACTCAAAAAAGTTAGCTTTCAGTGAGTCTGGATCACATAGTATCAATATTCACAAACCCTTTTATTCATTTTCCACATTTATGGTTTGGGTATAGTTTCTAGGGTCATATCATGTACTTGTTTATGATATGATCCCATGGTTGTTCTGTTACTGGTGTAGATTGTCATTTCTGTTAATTCTTTTGGAGGCAGTTTATCATATACTGAAGGGAATTATCAAGGCAAAGTATGGACAAGATGCATGCAATGTTGGAGATGAAGGGGGATTTGCTCCTAATGTTCAGGACAATAGGGAGGGACTGGTTCTGCTCATAGATGCTATTGAAAAGGCTGGTTACACAGGCAAGGTAGGAAAAATCTGATTTTTTTTCAGCCTTTCGAATTGCATTTAATTTAGCCTTGCAATAAAGGACTTGAACAATGATGCAGATCAAAATAGGAATGGATGTTGCTGCTTCCGAGTTTTTCACTAAAGATGGGAGATATGATCTTAACTTTAAGAAACAACCAAATGATGGAGCTCATGTGCGCTCAGCGGAGAGCCTTGGTGAACTCTATAAGGAGTTTATCAAAGATTTCCCTATTGTGTCCATTGAAGATCCTTTTGACCAAGATGATTGGAGCTCATGGGCTTCATTACAATCATCAGTTGATATCCAGCTTGTTGGAGATGATTTGTTAGTCACTAATCCAAAGAGAATTGCTGAAGCCATTCAGAAGAAGTCATGCAATGGTTTGCTCTTAAAGGTAAGAATCTATAATTCATATACCCTTCATTAAAGGTGAAGCTTTCATAAATTCTTCAACTTATATTTACTTCCTGACCTCATTGAATTTTTAATATGTAAATCTACTTACATGATACTCCATGTTAAACACATACTCACGGTATCTTGGTTGTCATAAAATCTATTAAAATGCAGGTTAACCAGATTGGCACAGTAACTGAATCTATTCGAGCAGCACTTGACTCAAAAGCTGCTGGTTGGGGTGTGATGGTCAGTCACCGTAGTGGGGAAACTGAGGACAACTTCATTGCTGATCTCTCTGTTGGCTTGGCCAGTGGACAGGTCCATTGTCTAAATTCCTTATTGTCTGCAATCTCTTGTTATTTACTTTTCATTATGGTATATAGTTGACTTTTGCTTTTCCTGTTATATAGATCAAGACAGGAGCTCCCTGCCGCAGCGAGCGGTTGGCCAAGTATAATCAGGTAAAATGAAATGTCTTGTATAACTAGTGCTGGTTAGGTTTGTGCTTGAAACCTAATGGATCAGGCTGATCCATTTTATGCTTGAAACGGGCTAATTGGGTTTCTAAATGTTAGCTTTTGATTAAATGAACTGAAACACCCTACAAACATAGCGGCTCTTTAATATATTTTCTCTTTAAGTTAAAAAAAAAAAAAAAAAAACTTCATCTTTTGGCTGGATTGTTCAATAATTATCCAGGTTTTCAATTATATTATTGTGTTCAGATATTTAATTTAAAGTACGTAAATAGTTTCCTATCAATATTTGTATTTTAAAATAACGTACACCTCCCTTTGGGGCTGTAATTTGTTCGCAGCTTCTACGCATTGAAGAGGAACTTGGGAATGTGCGTTATGCTGGTGAAGCTTTCAGATCACCCTAAAGGGGTTGAAAAGTCTCAAAACTCTTTGCTTTTCTTGGAAGATGGTAATCATCGTTCACAAATTATCTTAGCTGCTACAAGTCACACTGGATTTTGTGTTCTTTCTAAAGGAATTTTTGGGAGAGCAGATAAGTTAGATGCCATTTACTCCTCGTGCTGAATTGCGGACGCAAGACTTGTAATTTTCTTTGATAGAAACCAATTGTTAGTTAATAAGGAAGCTTTTGCTTTCAAGTTTACATGGAAGTGGCCAAACTAGTAGGATCCAGTTCCGGAGTCAAAAGTGCTACTGTTTGTAACTTTTCTTTACTCTTGTAATGATATGTGTTTCCTCAAATTTCCGTTTTGGGAGAATTTGCATGAGTGACCAAATCATAAAAGATGAAGCAAACGAACTTGAACATCCGTGATTGAACCAAGGTCCTAAGTCATAGTTACAGGTCCAACCCATGAACACAAACGAGTTTCGTTTCACAGTTTGAAGATGTTTTCAGGTTTTGGACCATGAGATGATAGAAACTTGACGAGGACCACAATGAATACTCTTTTAACTTTTCTTTATAATTTACCATTAAATGCAAAAAAATTTGGCATCTGAATAATTCAGGTTTGCATATTCTCAGTACAAATAGCAAGATAGTATACAAGGACCAGGAAAACTAAATATTTTCATTTCTCAGTGTAAATTAATACACCATCAAAAGCATAAAATTGTAGAAAGTTGAGAAATGCAGGAAAATTGCACATTCTTAGTATAAAAGGGGAGTTAGTATGCAAGGAAGCGCTAACAAGTAATTCAAAGTGAAAAATGATTCTTTTTTGAATTTTCTTGGCTCCAAATACCCATCTTATCACACACGAGTCACCTTGCAGCCTCCTTTTGGTCATCTATTGGTAAAGGCTTCTGTAACCCATGATAAATACAATTTCTGGGGTCCAAATGTGAAACCAAACACAGTGGAAAAGCTTGAACTTTTGCACCGAGCATTAGTGATGAGGGCTAAATCTCAATAGCTGGTCCAGCATATCTTCCCTGGCGCATATACAGGTCATCTGGAGTTTCTATCTCAGCAAGCCATGCATATTCTTTTCCATCCCTTATCTGAATCCCATTTCCTGTGGCTAAGTGTCACATGTTCAAGAAAAACACTCAACAAATCAGTGATTTTCATATATATGAAACTTATGAAAAGGTTGTAGAGGTGTATATTTATATAGGGCACTTACAGAATGCACTATAAGGGTAATCATGATAGTAGGTACATTTTCTGCCTGCATCTTCTCTGTAAGGAGGGGTGAGAACGTCAAGGACAGCACAAGGGGTGACTGCGGTGAAACAATGCAGATTACCCCCGCTCTTTGGATATAAAACAGATGTCCCCCAAGGTGCCGTTAGAACTTTGTCAACCACCACTTTTGCCAATCTTACTGCACAGAGAAAAACTTTCATCATTTATCTAGTTACATTGTCCCTCTTAAATGTGGGAATTAAAAACCAGGCATGTGAACCATTCAATATTCCATTGATAGTACAATTATCTGGTTTTCAATTCAGTTTATCAATTGCTCATGAAAGCAGGCTTCTTTAATCACAGAAATAGCCATCTTCATACTAATTTTGATTGAATCATACCATGATATCTTCCATTTTATGTTGCTGTCTCTTTTATAGTAAAATGGCTATGCCCAACTAAATATGAGCCCAGCTGTTCAGGAAGGTGATTTAACATTTGATTTACGACAATCCATGCAACATTTCATTATAACATGGTTCGTCAGTCATACACGGTAGCAGTGTTTTAACTCTTAAAACACAATTTTTACTTTTACTGGGAGTATTTTGTTGCTAACATATAAATCTAATGAAATTTATTTCAGCTGAACGTTTCAAATAATTTGAACATGACCATTGTGTTGGAATACTAACACGATCTCTTGAAAAGAGTTTTGTTTTGAAACTCCACAGTTATAAAGAGTATATATGATCCATCATCAAATATTTAGAAATGGAAAGGTCTTCACAGAAACTATTGGAGTTCTATTAAAAGGGAAAAAAAAAATTGAATTTGGATAAGTCAGTCCAATTAATATTATCCAAATTAATTTTAGTTCAATGCCTGAAAAATGAAATGAAAGAGAAGACATGGAATGTAACCTTGTTTCTTGCCTTCCCGGATGACGGCAGGCTCAACCCAATCATAAGCTTTCACATGCAAAGAGCCATAGAGAATTTTGCTAAAAACTGTCATACCAGGATGGTCATGGAGTGGTATGACTGAGGAAGTAGGAAAACAGAATATACACATCTGCACAAAAATCAATTACTTGACCCTTTAGTGGAAATTGTATCAAAAAGTGGAAATTGTATCAAAAGATCTTTCAGTACGACAACAATAAAAAGAAAAAAAAAATCTAAGTGCTTGTTTGACAACATTTTTGGTATTTGTTTTTTAGTTTTCTCAAAACTGAAATATAAATAGGTTTGGTAATCATTTTTGTTTTTTGTCTTTAAAAACTGATTTTAAATTGGTTGTTTTTTAACACCATTGAAGTTATTTTTGGTTCTAGTTTAGTTTTTATGTTTAATTACTAGTTTCTCTAAACTAATCCTCTAGCTCATTTCCATTATTTCTCTCCCTTTTTTTTATTACTCCTCTTCCTCTCCATATCTTTCTCTAATTTCTTTCACAATTTATGACTCTCTCATATTTATTAAAGAAATAAATAAAAAAAGCATAAAAAAATCAGTTAGCAAAGAAGTTTTCTGTGTGCGTGTGTGAGTGTGTTTTTTTCCCCCCTAGCAAAGAAAGTAACCAGACGAGCTATAAATTTTTTTGGCTGAAGGTCAGATTATAGCATATCTAAAACTTGCAATTATTCTCTGATTACAAAAAATTACTGAACTCAAGTATTCAATGAAAGAGCCAAATGATTCAAATTTAGGAAAGCTGTACAATTGAAGAAACAAAAATTAAAAGAAGCAGAAGATAATTTAATAACAGATTTGTATGTTTCTAAGCACTGAGCACTGCATTTATAATTGTGATGAATGCTTAACAACATTAGAATAGTAAATAGATGGTAGAGCTTACTGTAAAACTATCAGATTCATATATATCTAAGTAAGTTATTGGTTGAGCCCACCGAACAACTCTATTTAGTTGGTCAAAACCAAAAAAGCCATGCCCTCTATCATCATCTTGATTTTCCTCTCTAAGGCCCACATCACTGGGGCCCAGTGTCTCTGTAAATATTAGCAATGTATTAGAAACATAAATCCAACAAATGTAGCTTTAGTTATTAGGCAAACCATGTTTAAACTAGAAAAGACAGTAGTGAAAAATAATAGAACAATGTTAAGAGTTCACAAAGCATATTAACTTATTTACAAAACACCCTCAGCAACAGCAATGGCATGAAAACCCAATTTGAAAAATTTTCATAAAAAAATAATTTACTATAAGGGAAAATAGATAAGCACCTGCAATAGTAATTGAACCAAAAGAGTTATCACTAAAACTTGAACTACTATGTCAATAACTGCCAATTGATTCGTACTTTAAACGCCCTAGAGATTTGTGTTCTGATAGATGTTCATCTTGACAAAAATAGGAAAAATGAATCCATTTTCTTTTCTCATAACAAATACATCTTGAAACATTCCTTACGCATATACTGGGAAACCCTTTCCACATACCCAAGCAATTTACACTAAAACAAGGCTTTTATGCCCTCTGCTTTCCATTTATCAGCATCTGTAGGTAATAAACAATATCACATCGTTTTACCTCTAATGAAAAAAAAGAGAACACCACCACCCAAAAAAGAATGAGAACAAAAGATGATTTTTTGCTGAAAGAACTTGTCCAAGTTAACCAAATCCTTAATATTAGTATTAGCATATCTGATATTCTTTCTTTTCAAAGGCAAAATCAATTCTTTCCATATAAAGAGTACATGCAGTACCACGACAAACATACTAACCAGATAATACCTTAGGTCCTTAACAGATGCACATGCACTTCCTACTATTTCAAATCCCATATTAATATATACTATAGCACGTCTCACTGTTAAACAACTACACCATGATAATTAGGTGCTATCATCTTCATTGTTATACTAATAAAATTTCTGAAACGGTTATATAATCCTCTTATCCAATAAGCTAAAAAAAAAAAAAACAATCTTTTACCATGACAATGTCAAGTGACATACAAGTAAAAGCTCAACAAGCACATCTCTCCATCCTTCAATTTAACCATCAAAACAAAACCCACATCAAAATTTCATATAATTTCCAAAACCCAATTGTACAAGCGCGCCAAAATGTACTTGAACCACTTACATCTAAAGAAACCACACAAGCAAATCATATAATTCTCAATTAAAAAAAAAAACAAAAAGAAGAAGAGGAGAAATACCCAAAAGAGAACAGAGCTTTTGTATGGCCTGAGAAGACGGAGAAGGAGGACCAGAAGGCGTAAAGGTCTTCTTGCAGAGGTCGTAAACAACCTGAACTTTTGGGAAGCTCTCCCTTGTCATGCTAATATGTCTTCCACTTCCAAACACGGTGCAATTTGTTGTGCTTTGTATAAACAACCGTACCTTATCGGATGCTTTTTGCAATTTTGTAAACATTCCGGTGCCGAATTGATAAATTAGACAAAAAAAGAAAAAGAAAAGATATATATAAATAGAAATTGTTGGTCGGAGAGCGAAAGCAGTGTCTGCAGATTTTCTCTTTCATCCATGGTGGGTGTGTGTGGCTTATAATAGTTCAAATACTGACAGAGGTCAAAATGATCTTTTTGGCCTTTTCTTTGGTCATTCCATCCAACGGTCGCTATCATTTGATTTTCCAAAATAGAAAAAAAAAAGAAAAAAAAAGGCAATCCGTCGATGATAATTGCACTACACCCGTGAGGTCCTCTGCATCTAATAATAATCTTTTCAAGTCTGAAATTATTATTTATTTTTATCCAAATCTAAATTTTCACGAATGTTCCAACGCTAACGTGGCGACCTACGGTTGGTTCATCCTTTTTTAGAAATAAATAAATAAATAAAAATGAAGTGGCGGGAAAATATGTGGAAGTGAAATCAAAAGCAGCTTCATCGGTTTCATCCGAATCTGTCTTCTTCGACACACACTCTCTCTCTCTCTCTGTGTCCGTGTCTGAGTAATAGAATGGATTATGCTGAAAGCGAGGCCGTTTTTGATTCTGTAGGTCTAAATCCACAGCTTTTTCTTAACGAAGTCCTCAACACCGTCGACGATTTGGTGGACGACGCTTTCAATTACTACCTCCAGTGCGTTATATATATATATATATATATATATACACTTCACTAACATTTTCATTTTTTTTTTCTTTGAAAATTTTTGTTAATTGTTTTCAATTTCATTGATGATAATTCCTAGACAAGCATCGACCAAACTTCGAATCGAGGGCACCGATAGATCCCAGCATCTAACCAAGGTATTTTCCATTTTGTTTAATTGTTTAATATCTTAATTTTTCCAAATTAGCTCCATTAAGTGCTTTTTTTCCATTTGAATTCTCAGTTCAAAACCTCCCCTTTTGAAATTTTTCTATTGTTATTTATGTGAGCATGGTCTCTGTGTCCGTGTATGACTAATTGCTTCATTTGAGATTATCGTAATAACCCTAAATCTTTTTTTTTTTTTTTGGGGGTCCTTTAGTTTTCATGTTTATTTGATGTCTAACACGTTTTAGGGTTTTGTAAGTTGGGTTAGGTCATACTTTTGAGTTGATGTTTCTCATATGCTAGCTTTATATGAAGAAACGACGCTGCTAAAATCTTATTGTGTAATTTCATTTATGTATTTATAGGGTGTTGGTCTCCTTCATAAAATGATTCAATCAGTTCTGGATAAGAGGCTAGCCATGTGGGAGGAGTATTGTCTTGCGCACTGTTTTCAAGTCCCAGAGGGGTTTTCTTTACGCAAAAATGTACGTTCTTTGCTATTGATGGATCAATTTATGCTGCTGGTATATTGCATGATTAGTGCCTTTTCTCATTGTGCATATCTGTTCAATGGTACTCACATCATTATTTTAGCTTTGTATTGTATTTGTGCTGCCATATTTAATATTATTACTGCTTATTGGAGAGGTTGAAGTAATTGATGTGACATGACGCAAATATAGAGTTTCCCCTTAAATTTGATTGACAGTTAGCTTGGTAGAGTGGTAAATTTCATAAAACTTTGTAAGGCTTCACTTATATTTGGTGCTTTTCCTGATAAACCAAAACTTCCAGAATATGAAATTATATTAGCTTATTGTCTGCCTTGCATTCTGCTTATGGATGGTTTAAGTTAAATATTGAATGTAGACTGGGTAAAATTTAAAGATATGTGCATTGAATGTACGAGTTTAAAATTTAAAGTGTTTTGCTTGATACCAAGCTTGTCGGTTCGTTTTAATTGTATTAAAGAAATGTGGAAGGTTTTGTGTATTTTTTATGCTCAGAAGAAAACAAGAGTTTGAGGCCATACTATTTAGTGATTTCTTTTTCATGGAGTAGGATTTGTTTGCTTGATAACTAACAACTTGGTATGCGTTAATCACTGTAGTGGAAGTACAATGGTTGAAGCACTTCCTTTCCTTGCACGTAGTTGGAAATCACAGTAGATTGAAACAGGATTTCTGCTATGTTCCATGGTTCGTTTTAGTTGTATTGAAGAAATGTGCAAGGTTTTATGTGTTTTTTCTACTCATAGAAGAAAACAAGAGTTTGAGGCCATACTATTTAGTGATTTCTTTTTCATGGAGTAGGACTTGTTTGCTTGATAATTAACAACTTAGGATGCTTTAATCACCGCAGTGGAAGTACATTGATTGAAACACTTCCTTTCCTTGGACGTACATGGAAATCACAGAGATTGAAACAGGATTTCTGCTATGTTCCATGGAAGAATCTATGCTAATGTTTTACTTGAATTTCTATCATGCAATACGTATGCTGCTTGTTCATTTTGCTAATTGAGATGTTGTAAATTCTCTCGACTTTATAATTTTTACGTGATTTTTGTTGTTAGAGATTATCATAATGACCCTGGCCAGTAAATGGGCCTTCCATTGACCACAAGGAAAACAAAGTTACTTGATATATTACAAATAAAAATTAGTTAGGGTGCATATGGTGTGTTGTTGATCACTTATAAAACATACTTATGTTGATTTTAATTGTTTCCTTTTGCAATATGCAACTGTGTCGAGTAAATAGTCACAATTGTTGATTGGGAACATAATGATTTTCCTGCATAATTTTTAAATTGAATGTTTCTCTAATTGTGTCTTTCTAGGATGATTTATTGGTCGATAGTTCAGCATGTCAAGATGCTCTCTGTAGTCCAGATCTTGATGCTCAGTTAGATTCCTTAAGGAGCAAGCTTGATGAGGTAATAATAAATTCTGCTTCTTGTGAATTTTATTATTCACATGCTATGTCTCATTTGTTTTCCAGATTGATCATTCTTTTCAATGCAACTATGCTGTACAGGTTGGTAAGGAATCTGTCGCACTGAACCGAGAACTCCAAGCCTTGGAGCATCAGTCTACTTCTAATGGAAATTTTGCTGCGCTTGTGACGGAGGCAGTTCAGCTCTATGAGCCAGACTCTTTTCAAGGGATGTTTCAGGGTAATTAGAAAATTCTTTGATTTAGGCGTATTGTGATTTGTTGTGCTTGACATGCTTACGAAATAATTTTGAGCATGGAGCCATTTTTTAACATAGATTAATTTTCTGGTTATAGAGTTATAACCCAGCTGTCATCCCTCTCAAACTGAGTTGCTTAATTTAAGTAATCTTCTTCTTGTTTACTGTTTCTGAATACATGTTTTTTTTTTAATCATAATTCGTTAATAATCTAACTTGATAATCAACAAACATGCTGACCGCTATGGACCATTTCCCCTTTAGGCAGTCTTTAGGCAGTGCATTACTATGGAGTTTTCTGTCGCACACTGCCTTTTTGAACAATTTGATGACTAAATACATGACTTTGGTTTATCTATCTCTTTAGTGCTTCACATCTATTCTTTCTGCAAAAGGAACTTATATCTAGCACATGTGCTACGCTTTCTGCTGTTTCCATTTTGATGGCCGGTCATAGAAAAATGTAAACATTTATGCTCATGAATTGAGTGTGGTTGCATCAGGTATTTAACTCATTGATTAATATACACTGAAGTTTCTTAACTACAACTTATTTTTTTCATTTTAGAGATGACAAGAACGGCATTAGAACTTCATACAAAAATGGGAAAGCTTAAGACCAGACGAATGGAAGAAGGGAAACGCATTAAAACAGAGAGAATTTTTGCACCAAAGAAAGACTTATCTTTGATAAACGATACCACAGGTAACATTTTAAAAGCAATGTTGATGAACTATACAAGAAGCTAATTAAATTTCCATGTTTCTGGTGTGTGATTCTTCCGTTTTTTGTAGGCATTTCTGATGAAAAGTTGGAAGACCTTCAAGAATTTATAGGAACTTTGAAAAACATGTAAACTAAATATTGCCTAGGGTCCCCACCACAAGAAGGCCCAAACAAAATTTTATTTTAAACACTAGACATTTTATATTTAGTTTTTATCTATTTATATGAAATTTTACAACATTAATTTTATAACTAGAGTTCAACATGTTAAGCATAGGGTGGCAATTGATTTGTTTAAAAATAAATTATTTGTTATTAATCATGCGGTTTTATGGGAAATGCAATTTAAGAAATATTCTTCTACCAACTTTAAAAGCTGCAAATTAAGATGCAGAGCAAAAGCCAAAAATCAAACTGGTATGCTTAAATAATACCTAATTAGGAAGAATTTAATTATTTAATTAAAGTATTGTTAAAACTGAAAGCAGTTTCAAAATAATTATTACTCTCATGTCTCCTTTGATTATACTTCAACTGGATAATAGAGAACAATGATGATAAATATTGAAGAAGAATTTATGCCAGTGCTGCACATAACTATATATAGGCCATGAAAATTAATTGACGAGCTCGGATTATGTTTTATATGTACATGCATGCCTGACAATGCTTTTCAATCGTGTAAGGCCGGCCTCTATATATATATATATGTGTGTGTGTGTGTGTGTGTGTGTGTGTGTGTGTGTACTAGGGCCTGGAACTAGCAACAAAAGAGACATGGAGAGACCCTGTATACAAAGCGAAATTGAACTCCTGAACTTCACTCACTGCCTCAGTTCCAAGCCCAGCTGCAAACGGCACCTCCTGCAAAACCTGTCCCTGTTCATTCACTCTCTGTCCTACCAGCAACAGCATGGGCAATGTCGGCGGTGGACGTCCCAAGACATTGGTCACCGCCACCCAAAACTCCCCTCTCGAATTCCTCCGAATGCCGTGTGGTTTTCCCGGAACCACCAAGAATGTCTCCGACGTATTAGCTTTAGGACCTCTCACCCAAATCCTCTTTAACTCTGTTGGCTAAGAACTCACTTACCAGCACGAACAAGCCGTCTCTACTCACCTCCACTCCGGTCACCACCGAAAGGCCTCGAATCAACAGGCTTCCTGAACTGCCTCTACTAGTAACCAAGCTCTGTACCTCTCTATAAATACATGTAGAGATGAGCAAAATTACAACCATTAATCCATGCATGCAACCACTACAAGAAAATATTTATTTATCATACACTTATTTGGCCACAATATGACTAGCTAACAGCTTTAGTATATATGTTATTGGCCACATATCTTTACCTTCATTCTTGTAACGAACGTACGTAAAAGTAATTAACTAGCACCTCAATCTGACTTTAGAGCTGGCCTCTGTGGAGTAGACGATCCCAGTTCCTTGGTCAACGTCCAAACCTGAAAGTTGAAACGAAGACCGTCTGCAGAAGACACAACTTGGGTTGCAGGGCCGCCATTGGGACCCACAACCATTAGTCTATTATCAGCATCCCGTTGGTTGAAGCTCAGGCCCATTGGCCTCCCACAAATGGCTTGGAGTCCTTTGTTGGTATTCAAGTCGCACAGAGTTGTGCTTTGGATCTGAATCAACTTGTAGAATAAATATGTGTGAAAAGTTAATTTCAAAATAGCCCCTGTATTTTTTATTTTTATTTTTGTAAAATTACTACTTTATTTTTTAAAATTATATTATAGCCTCGTATATTTCATTTTTATTTTAATTTAACCCCTTCTACATTAATTATCGAGTTGGAATTTTACTATTATCGAGTTGAAATTTGACTAATTTACCCTTCTCTAATAAAATGTTAATAAATTTTAAAAATTAGAAGGAACAAAATTGTAAAAATTGTGTTAGACAATGTTGTTTAGTTACAATAAAATCATTTTTTTAAAAAAAATAATTAAAATTCTATATGTAAGAATAAAAAGGTTAGTTAATAGTGTTGACATTTTACAAATGTTTACAAGCTTACTAACATATGGTTCACGTATGTGGTAAAATTGAAACAAAAATTAAATGCAGTAATTTCCAAAAAATATATTGGTAATCCTGCAAAAATATTTCGGTCAGGATTATTCAACTAATCTATCAACTAATAATGTTCGGTTAGGATTATTTAACTCATTTACCAATTTATTTACCAACTAATGATGTGGTAATACGTTATTGATTGACAAAATAATAAAATATAATAGAGATAAATGAACTCCAAATGGAAGTTAATCGCCACATGTTTGATTCACAAATGAGTTAGTAGCCCTGACATTTATATAGGTTTAGTATATTTAGTATATACAAACTCAACGAAACCAAATCCGGGTCATTGGTATTTGAATATTCTGCCATCAGAAGCGCCAGTGTAAGGTCCTCCTCCGTTAGAATCAAAGGCTAGGTACGCAGGACTTGAAAGTGGTCGCGATTGTTGACGCCTGTTGATCAAAATGAAGGTGACAGAAACAACCGTGTAACAAGGGAAGCATAGGAAGAGGAAGATCAAAATGGAGAGCATGGCTGGTTTTGAAGACATCATAGTAAACAACATGAATGGTTCTCGTGCATGTATATATACATACATGCATATATATGAACACACACACACACGTTTATGCATATGATCAAGCTATATATATTTAGTGAAAGATACGAAATTGATACCTGATCTTTGCCGTTACATGCATGCCCTAGTAGCTATAATTTTTGTCCCAATGTGTGCAAAAGTAAAGCAAAAATGAGGTGGATTATCTACTTTTCTATTGCACAAAAAGCATTACTACTATTACTTTATAACATCAAAGCTAGCTTTGTTTCCTTTAACGTTCGAGCCCTCCTGAAAAGGTGAAGTAATTAAGCTTTCTTTTATATGTCATGTTTTTCCTCTTTCTTTTTAACTTTTTAAAATTAAACCAAAAATATTAGTAAAAACATAATTTTATTTATGTGTTACTTTTATTAGATTGGATAATACTAGATCCCAAAAGTTAATGACGCCGTTTATGCCTCGGATGAAGAACATTAAAACACTTAAATTTGTATGATCAACTATATGAATCGTGTTACACATGGAATATATATCATCCATACTAATAAGACTAGAGCCATTAAATTTGTTTAACAAAATTTAAATACCAAATTACACGTCGCTATAAATTGGTCCATATTACTATGTTGCATATAAAAATGGTTTACGTGGGACTTACTTTTTGTGTATGAGCTAGTTAATGTTTTTACAATTAAGAAGGCTTACAATTACATACTTGATAAACTGGATACTAAGTGCTACAAAATATTTTGATTCTAATAGGATGCAACTATGACTTCTAAAAATATATAGTATACCAAAAAAAATACAAACACAAGGGGGTGAAAATATATATAAATCATTTTTTCCATCAACTAAATAGACCCACATAGCATCACTCAATACTTATTCATGCATAATTAAAGTAATCTAACCTTGTTGTCATAGGTTATTCAAGCTCCAAGCTTTTATATATAGTGCTTCTTACTTAAAAAAAGAATAACTATAGGGTAACATTCATAGTAGCATAGGTGAGAGTGCGAGACCCAACATATAAATAAATGCCCATTGAATTCTTGAACTTCACTCATGGAATGCACTGATGAATTCTTGACCTTCGCTTCTATATATATATATATATATATATAATGGGCTGCTAATGTGGGCGACAAGCCACCCTTTTTCCCTTCTTCTTTTTTTTTTTTTTTTTTTTGTATTTTTGTATTTTTATATATAATTTTATATTTTTTTGTATTTTGTATATATATATATATAGAATATTTGGAGTTTGACAAAATACAAAAAAAATAGACAAAAAATATACAAAATATAAAAAAAAAAAAGTAAAAAAGGAAAAAAAAAAGGGAAAAGGGGTGGCTTGTCGCCCACATTAGCAGCTCACTATATATATATATATATATATATATATATATATTTATATTTATATATAAGCTGCTGAAAATACTGAAGCTGGGAAATCCATATCGTTATAGTCAAATGTGAAACTGAAATGTCAAATTGAATTACAGACAAACATATACCGTGACACTTTTAAAGGAAAAGGGGTTAAACAAAAATAAAATATACAAATACTAAAATGGTTTTACAAAGAAAAGCCCAAATATTTCTTAAGTGCTTTCCTAATGTATTCCCCTTGTATGATTTTAATTTCTCATTTTTTTAGCAGCTAGGTTGCTTAAAATTAACTCAAATTTAGCAAAAGTACCCTGACAGCAAAAATGTCAATGTACCTGCAAAAGATTCAAAATGACAGATATCAGAAGACCCATTAGGAGATTGGAAGTTGATAGAACAAGGAAGGAAAAGATCCGCGAGTACAACTTACATAAGCTAATTGTGGAACTAGCATTACAAGAAATTTTCAATGTCAAGTTCTACAAACGAGCATGGATCAGGAATGTCAAAATTTTTGAGAACCTGGAAATCCAAATAAAAATTAAACAAAGGTTATTTCCTACGTGAAACCATGCGGGTACATTTAAAAAGTTGCTTCAAGTTTTCATTTCAGATTGCAGTAATAAACCATGCACTGAGGAATGTGACTAGCATGTATGTCAGGACTATACTGCAGAATTATAAAACATAAAAAAGTTAGTAAGCACAATTATTCAGTGGATATTTACCTCAGGGTGCACAATCCCAAAAGTGCCAATCTTCTTCCCTTTGTAAATAATGTCTGCTTGTCTAAGTGGAAGATACTCCGGCTCCTTTAGAAGACATGGATAACCAGTCAAACTCTAATATTCTCCAAAACTGTAGTGAAAGGAAACTGTTAAGAGAAACTTACATTTGAAAGTTTTATGAAGTATCCTGTATTATCATCCGGAACAAATGGAACATCATTCACTTCCATAATTTGATCGACCAAGCCGTGAATCAGCTGGAAACCATAAGTTGAAGGTTCAATCAGACATTGATAAGAATAATAGAACTTGTAAACGAGTTATTTCAAGGTAAAACGTTACACTGTAGTAATTGATCCTTAATAAAATAAAACAGAACTAAGGTAAGAAAGCTTGAAAAATGTGCAAAACCTATGTAAAAGACTCTTATTGTCTCTGAAGAAAATTATCAAACCAAACGTTAGGTTGTACTATTCGGACCAGTTTTGTTTTGTTTGCAACTATAACTAGATTCTCAAATAGGTAAACCAAAAATGCCAGGGCTACTGAACTTACCTCAAATCCTGAGGTAGCACCACAGTATAGCGCTGCAAGATGGCGACGATTTTTTGAGCCAACATCTTCCATCTCATCCAGTACAGCTATATCACCCACTTCAAAAATCTAGGAACATAAGAAAACAAGGTAATATTTTCCACGTGGAAATGCAACAGAACAACAAGAAATAGGACCATGTCTAACAATAACCATAAACAAATCGACATGTTATCACAGTTATAAAACAGACGAAATAGAGATGCATTAGAGAGGGGCATAGAGAGAGGACACTGAAATTAGTTTACACAAATTTTACGACTATGCATAACAACAAACATTTTTATCTCATTGAGAAAAGGAGAAAGAAGCAAACCATGGTAAGAATATAACACAGTAAAAACATATAGAAAAAAAAAACTAGTAAATTCATGCTTTAGCTATTTTATGGCCAAGCTAATGCAGAGGAACAAACACAACTTATGGTGAATTAACAAATGACTATTAAAGAATAGATACAATCCTGTCATACAGAATTATAGACTATTGGACAACTTGGAAATGAGTTATTCAGTTTTTCAGCATTTCCACAAACAGCAAAACTCAAATTCTAATAGTACCTTTATGGGCTTAGGATGATCTTTGTTGTGTCCAACTGTTTTCAGTATCCCAGGCATCAGACTGGTACGGACAACCTGTTGAAATCAGTATAGAATCGATCTTTACATATTAAGAAGAATAAAAATAAATTTTCAGTATAATACAAGCTAAATGTTTGCAAATAATTAGATTCCAATTGAAGGTCAATAATCCAAAGAGATAGCTGCAACATTGAAATAACATCAATAAAAAATAACAAAAGCATCAATTCATTATAAAAGATCAGCAAGAAATAACACTTAAGACACACATGAATACACTACAGCTTATCAATTTCCCCACACAGATAATACAACAATAAAAAAAACCATTGAGTGTGAAATTAACAAGATTATTAAACAAAAAAGATATTAAAGTGGGTAAAAGAAACTAAAACAAAACTAAATAAAATGAGTAAAAACAGATAGATGCAACTATGTAAAACTATAATTAAGCAAAAAGGGCTAGAAATGCAAACCTCAAAATCAGAGGAACGAGGATTTGCAATAATCACTGCTGTTGATATATCATCTTCACGATTTAGCATTGTGAAATTTTCTTTCCGTGAGCACAATATAAAGGTCAACACCTCTGTATAACCATTCATGGCGATCTGAACAGAAATTTTAGCGGCAAAAAAAAAGAAGTTTAAAGAAAAAGACACTAAACAGAGCAAAAGCAAATCACAAAAGGCCACAAAAACCAAAAAAGATTATGTTGTATCAATTAAAGGTTTTTATGTCATCCACCTCCAATCTCATGAGATCACTGAGCGCATTCAAGTGGAGCGGCATCAAAGATGCAGGCCTCGTCCTTGGAATGTTATTATATCCATAAGCAATAGCAACATCCTTAAATGTATAAAACAGGCATCGTCAAGGGAATGAGAGTGCAATATGACAAATGTTTTTGTATATTCAAGAAGTATGTTCAGAAAGATAATAAAATCTATTAATAACAAACCTCCATAATGTCACATGGGTGAAGCACATCACTTCTGGTAGGAGGTACAGATACGTTGATATTGGACTGGTTATTGCCTAAGAGAGACTGCTCAGTACGTAGTTGCATCCGATTTAACAAACTAGTGACCTGAAGTAAGCAATACAGCATTCCTATTAAGCCATTAGGATAATTCAACTATGGCAAAAAAAAAAAAGGAAGGGGCATCCAGATTACATTCTGATACCCTAGATAGTCCCCAAAATGAAGAACTATTTCTACAACTTTATGTAAGGGGGAAAAAATAGAGGAAATAATACAACCAAAATCTATTGTAACAATGAGCACAATAAAAAAGATACTCAGGAACATATGTCATCAAACACACAGGGAATATGTGGTTTTGGGTAAGAGTATGAATTTGTATAATGATGCATGCTAGTTTTATTTTATCTTTGTATCTTCTGCTGTGTTTTTTTTATCATCTGAGGATTTCTCATGAAATTGTGTAGCAACTGATGTATTTGTTGAAAGTCATCTAAATGATGATTTCCCAAACCTAAACAATGACAAGAAGAGACAACAGGAATACAATAAGGAATTCTTGACAATATCCCAACTATACTATTATATATCTTCAGTAATCCAACTATACCACAAGTTTCCTAATCTAAAATGTTTTTTCAGCAACATTAAAACTCAAGTTCTCAATACCATAAGACAAAGTTGTGTTTCAGATAAGCATCCCTTTAGCAGCAGAAATATAACAATTCCAATGCAACAAAAAGAGAACAAAACAAACCTTGTTTAACCCTAAAAGTAAGCAATGGCCAGATAATATTCAGATTTCTGATGTCAGTTTATGAACATAGAAAGTAACAAAAAATAATTACTTAAGCAGGAATTAAATCAGCATACTTCCACAACACCATGAAATCAATAACAACTAACTTTAATGACGCACTAGCAAGTAGCATGGAAAAAATTACTACACGCAGATATGCAAAAGATTGTATACCTCTTCCGCCTCCAAGGAAACTCCAATTGATCTATTAATATATGACAGAGAAACTTCCATATTGTAGATTGATAAATCAGGATATACACAAGACGTTCCATTAGAAGTAATCACTTCCACAGGTTCAATTTCAAACTTTCTTTCACAATATGCTGAAAAAGCTGTAACCTAAGAGAACAGAAGGAACTATATCATCTTCCATCATGAGTGAGAACCACAAGCCACTAGAATAGCATTTGAAAACTTTTCTTCCTTACTATTGTGTTCAAAACAA
The DNA here is from genome assembly GCA_007844105.2 of Rhamnella rubrinervis. Classification (NCBI taxonomy): domain Eukaryota; kingdom Viridiplantae; phylum Streptophyta; class Magnoliopsida; order Rosales; family Rhamnaceae; genus Rhamnella; species Rhamnella rubrinervis. The sequence continues at coordinate 13,270,104 of CM017585.2, forward strand.
TTTTGGCCTTTGTCAGATCTGTAGCTGTGCATTCAATGAAAACATTCTTTGTCTTCAGAGTGATGGCCGAATGCGCACCATTTATAATTGGTGGTAAAGACAAAACACTTCTGCCAAAACAAACATCACCTATCAAGACTGGAGAGAATTAAAATTTATTTACAAAGGCAACTGAACCATATGTTCATGGGGACTATGGAAAACGAATTATATTGTTATTATCCATATAGTTGTTTCTAATAATGTTACAAATTCAACATCTTAATTATCAAGTATCCGTAAAAAGTAAACACCAACTTCAGTGGAAGTTGATACATGGGTAAGTAGCAATGAGAATATCATACAGATGAATAAAAGAACCATCTTACCTGTTGCAATCATATAAAACAGGGAACACTGGTGAGTTCTCTATTATGTGCAAGAACTTCTTCAATTTCAAATCTGACTGCCAAACAGTGGAAAAACATGGATCAAGCAATACTCATGCATTAATAGTTGATTTCCATGCAGAGGATCTGCATAGAATTGCCATATCATGATAGACAAATATAACAATGGCGATCATTAGGAAGATGCACAACCACCAAAATTGATATATTAGTTAGGACTCACTTTGTAAAACTCCATCAGCTCATCAGCTCTAAAGCTCTTCACCTATCCAAAAAAAATTGATTTAACCAATAATTACTGCTGCATAGAAATATACATATAGTAGAACGCTTGCCCGATTAAAGAAACACATCTGCTCTAAGCTCCTCACTTTAATCATAAAAATCAATAACAATAAATTAATGAAATAAGGAAGGGAAAAAAAGAGAGATCATCCAAAAGCAGTTCATATAAGCTACCCACATTGACATATCCTAAGATGCTAAAGACAAGTTTCCTTCCATGACACAGTAAAAAGACATCAATAGAAAGAAAGCAGGAAAAGTCCAGTTTGACACATAAAAAAGGTCCAAAAAAATTCTACTTCTTTAAGTTTCATATCAAACACTGAACGTAAGAAAAGCCCCCTTTGATGATGGGGGAGGGAGAGATACAAAAGTTCTCCCGTACAATTTTAATATGCATGCACGCATAGCGTAGATACGGTATATTTAGAAGCTTGGGACAGCTGCACTCATTTAAATTCATAATAATAATCCCAACTCTTTCAACGACATCAGCCTATGTATAGATAGATACCATATCTAAGATATGAAACATCAAGACATCATCAGAACCAAAACTGGATTAAATTTTGGTGCTAGTAAAAGTAATCAAAGGCCAAAAAGTGCAAATTATGCAAAAGTGTATCAAAATTCAAAACAACTTTAACAGCAGGCCATCCAAGTAGTTGCCCAGTCGGTACATTATACTAAGCTAACATCCCTCATAAGTAGAACATATACGAAACCTCAAGTCCACAGACGAACATTATCTACTCATTAAATAAAACTGTTAAAAGAAAAAAACTTCCAGATAATCACCTGTTTCAATGGAACAAAGTTTATACTTGAAGGCGGCAAAGCCTGAAATGCAAAGATGAAGGTAAGTTGCTAGTTCACTGCTATGCCTCAAATAAACATGAAACACAGTTTGAGAGCACAAAGTAATATGAGAACTTTATATTGATATAGATGTACAAATAGGTATCTAAATACAGATAGATAAAAATATGTATACATATGGAAGAACAATACAGAACAGAAATTCAGGCACATGTTGCCAAATAACCATAACTTTCCTCCAGCAATTTGACACAGAAAACCAACCACCACCACCACCCACCCCAACCCCCATTCCCCCCTTCCAAACATAAGTAGGCAAGAGATGATTTATTTGTTGTACATGCTGTCTGGAGGTACCAGTTTACCAAACAGGACATATTAGAGCAATACCGCTTTCCAAATCTATAGAGCTGGAAGGTTCAAAATAGGATCCAGCATATGCCCTGATATTTGAATACAGGCTCAATTAAAATTGCCTAAATTCAATACCAAATTACTCTAATACGAAAGAATATACAATACAGAACATATCAACAGGGCATACAATATAAGAACCCACCTCATAAGTGAATGGTGCTTGCAACTTATCCATGTCATGAGTCCCAATTGCAACAAGAGTTCTTCGCCTAGAATAAAACGGAACAAGTAAGCATTCAAACTGAGAAATCACATGAAACTTTGGGAAACCAATTCTAGTAACATGCAAGACAGAAAAACTATATTCAACACAATTATTAACAAAACAAGCAAACTATCCAAAGCACATAAGCATTGTACTAAGGGATTAAATTAAGAACCAACAGAAATTACAAATTCCAATGGTCATCTTCTCCAAACCCAGTTATGGACTTAAAGAGCACCTTACCCACAAATTTTCTTTTGGTACACAAGTTGACATCACTTAGGCCAAGTTTATAACTATACAAAAGCAGGAACTATCATGGTACCATATCCAATTTCCTACACCGACTGCTACATTGCCATAAGACAATGAAAAACAAAAGGTGACTATCGCTAGAAAAGAATATGTTATTGTATGATACAACAAATTATTCTTCACATAATAACAACAAATATGTGTTTCTCATATGGATCCTTATTCTTCAAATTCTACTTTTCCAAGTAACTTTTTCTCAATTGCTTTGAAATCGTTTCTTTTAATTAAAAATGTAGAACTTTAAATAAAATCAAGGTGCCTAAACTATGTACTCAAAACCTTATTGGTACCAACAAGAACTAACCAAAATTTTATGTTCAATAAGCAGAATTGATCTGCCTTTGATCCTAAACCAGTGAGTTACAGCATTTTACATTAAACATCTTCAAGAAGTAAGCAGTTATGGAATCTGGTTTAATCTAATAGGAAAAATAAAACACCAAAGAAAGATATCAATAAATTATTCTATTACCTGAAGATACAGAATCTGCAACAATTACAATAAACTACAACTTGAAATACCTACCGGCAAATATTTTGGTGAAGCTTATCTTGGAGATCAATAAAACTGTTATATCTTGCTTCATCAAAAGTTATGCCTCTCAACACAGCACAAACAACATAGGGGCGAATCAAGGACGTCTGGCAAACGAGAAAAAAAAAAAAAAACCTCAATATCAATGAAATAGATTGCGCACTAAAAAGAATATCTGTGAAAGGCATCTATGAGATGGTTACCTCTGGTTTTACATGCATTTTAATCATCGATTCACTACTAATGTTAGCCAGCGTATAGGAAGGTATCTCCTCCTGCTTATTGAATACGCGGAGGGCTTGAGCAAGCCCTTCAAGGCAAAGCAAATCATATCTGTGCATAAATCAAATAAAATAGCTGTCACTACAGTCTATCCGTTTTCCTTTGCACCTAAAGGAGAGAGGAAATTCGATGACTCAAAATGAATTTCGTAAACGCAAACAAAAACCCACCTAGATTTCAACAAGCCAATTGAGCTACTCAAAACCCAAATATAAATACTAAACTAAATAGCAGCTAAATTGCAAAACTACCTAAGCGTATTCAGAACCATGAGTTAAACAAACCCCTATTCTTAAACAAACCACCATAAGAAAAACAACTAATTCATAGTATATAAGGAATACATAATATGCAATCATACAGACAAGTATGCGTGCTTGAGTAGCTTACCTATTTGCAGGAATTTCAATTTTATAAATAACTTCTTCATCTTCAGCGGATTCTTCATCCAAATGCTTTTCTTTTCTGAGAATTGCTTTCTCTGTTGTCTGATACAAATGAACATTTTAATATAAATAAATTACTAAAAAAATTTAATAAATTCCCGGAAAAAAACACTACAGCAAGGTAAGAAAGAGATGAGTTCTTACGACGTCGTCGAGCTCGATTCCGAAACGGAAGCATAGCTCTTCGAACTCTTCCTGTGCTGCGAAAGTAAATAAAAAAGAAAAGAAAAACTTTATTAATTCTTTCATAATTTTTCTTTGAGATTATGTGTAAATCCATGAACACTGTGATAATGGGGGCTTGCGAGCTTACTGTAAGTCCTCCCTAGAGCTGCGAATAGCCGATCCCTTCCCACGCTGATAGTAGGCATGGCGGACTCACACTCTGCAACCGCACACAACGCAGCTAAGGGAAAGACGATGCCCTTCAACCAGAACCCTAGCCTTTGCGTGATGCTCAAGACGGACACTTTCAATTTTATGGGCCTACGCCCAAAATTGTGGGCTTCAAATATTATGGGCTTTAAATATTATGGGCTTTAAATATTATGGGCCTAGACCCAAAGTTGAGTGGCCCTTTCAATTTTATGGGCTTAGCCGAAGCACGTGTGGGTGTGGCAAGTGGGAACCATCAGCCATGTGCCTTAAACCCTCGAGACGGAAACCCTAATCAGTGATCAGACAGAGCCTTTGCTGTGGGTGGCAGGGATAGAAGAAGAAGAAGATGGGAAGCGATAGCGAAGCAGAGAAGTCGCAGCAGAAGGAGAGGGAGAAGAAGAAGATGCTAGCACTCGCCCCCATTGCCAGACCCCTTGCCGGAAAGAAGCTCTGCAAACGAACCCTCAAGCTTGTCCGCAGAGGTATACATATGTGTGTTGACATTTATATAGTTATATGTGTATGAAAGTTTCATACTTTACATAAGCCTGTTTGGTTTCTGAGAATATATGCTTTGTATGTATTATCAGTGTGCTTATTGATGGTTTTATTAATTTTTGTTGTATATATTTTGACGATGGAATGGTAATAATAAAGCAAAGAGAGAGAGCAAGAGAGAGAGTACTTTACTTTTTTATATGATTTATTTCAGGTTCCAAGAACTATACTTAAGACTAATAATTAATGTGGCTTGCTTTGGCTAAATAAATAAATCAAAAAACATTGTATGGAAATCATGATAATATTTATTTTTATGTTTGGGGGTAACCAAATAATTAAAGGGAAATTGAGAATTTTTTCCTATGGTGTGTTCCTGACTTTAGTTTCTGATATTTTACTGTGTGTGATTTTTATTTTTTTTATGTAAAATGTGAAATATGGTTTCTTTATATTGTTTATTGTAATGATGTTGTATTCTTCTTGTTCTTTCAGCTTCTGAACACAAATGCTTAAAAAGAGGAGTAAAGGAGGTTGTCAAAAGTATAAGGCGTGGTCATAAAGGGTCAGTATGTTTTCTGGAATCACTTGCTTGGTGTAGATTATTGGATTCTGAATAAGTTTTTATATGGTTCTTGGAAACAATATGCCAAAAGAACATAAATTCAGTATTTGTTTTGATATTAATATATATATATATATATATATATATAGATTATCTTAATTAAATGTTATAAACTCTTGTGTAAGACTGGCTATTCATATCTTATAAAGCCAACTAGTCGTTATCTAGCTTTGTCAAATTTTCACTTTTAAATTGCAGAAAAGCAGCTTAGCGTAAAGATTATGGACTTTGTGGAAGTTGTTGATGACTTTATTTTCTTTTTGTGGGTTTTAGGTTATGTATTATAGCTGGGGACATATCTCCTATTGATGTCATCACCCATGTTCCAATCCTATGCGAAGAATCTGACATTCCCTATATTTATGTTCCCTCAAAAGAAGTAAGTCTCTTACAATCTGGCAGGTTTGAATGCCAATTTTTATGCATTTACTACACCAGTGTTATCCGAATTTCTCTATGTTACTTTTTCTACCTAGTGCCGACTTTTTGTGGGAATATTATCGTGCTCTCTGTCTCTCCTTTTCCAAGTAGATAGTTTGTTTATTCTTGATTCAAGAAATTGCTTGGTTGTCCAACATAATTACCACACCAATAATATTTCCATAGATGTTTAATTTTGATAGGATTCTGAAAACTTTCATTGACGTAATCTGCTTTATGGTTTCTCCTTAGGATCTTGCAAAAGCAGGGGCCACGAAGAGGCCAACGTGCTGTATTCTGGTGTTGACGAAGCCTACAAAGGGGGAACTTGGTGCAGAAGAGCAGGAGAAGCTAAAGTCAGATTATGACCAGGTTGTAGCAGATGTGTCTGAAGCTGCAACATCGCTTTTCTGAGAGGAGAAATCCCCCTTTACTGATTGCTTGCATCTTTTACATTAGCTTCATTCAGCTTGTTGTCTTTAGGCTTGTATCTTAAATTTTTCGGTAGGCAGCTCATTTCTTCATCAAGTACTTGAACATGTCAGGACTAAAGGAAATATATATTAGCAACATTTTATGTAATCGATGAGGCAGTTTTTGTTGGAAGCAAAAGCTTCAAATTTGAATGCTTTTCAAACTTTTGTGTGGAAGGAAGATGGCTGGTCTCAGGCTTTTTACATGTTTTCTGCATTCCGTTTCTGGAGCTCTAAATTTGTTCATCTTTGGTAAAGGGAACAAAAAAAAAAAAAAAACAGTATAATGAATTATTTTTTTATCTTCTTGATGATGTGCAACTTTCTACCAATTTCAAAGTTGTTAAGATTATGTGATCAATATCTATCTCTCTGCAAAGGATATACTATGTTTGCAAAAACAATAGGAATGAGCGACTTCAATTTTCCCTCATAAAATTTTATAAGGAAGATAAAAAAAAAAATTTAAAATCAAGGCACTCGATAAATTTAGGATCCACGAAGTTCATTCTTAATTCATTAGTTTTCACTAAATTAAATTATTTGAAAAAAGAAAAAGAAAAAAAGCGAATTAAACTCAAAATTTGTTCTCAAACATATAGAAACAGCATGTTTCGGATTACAAATAAAAGAAGCCACACATTTATTTACCAAAAAAAGAAAAGAAAAAAGAAGCCATAACATTTATTATTTGTGAACACTCCTTGATTTTTTCCCCCTCCTTTTATTGAAGCCATCACAGAAGCGTTTGAAATATTTAACTTTAACCAACTATTTACAATAAAAGCATGATCATCATAAATCAAATCTCAAGCAAACGTCATAATCTGCCTCCCATCATTGGGGACTACACAAGATATGTGCTTGCTGCATACCTCTCGCTCCATTTCTGTTACAATGTGTTACAACGATGATGACAATGGTATTGCAGGATTTCTACTTGGTAAAAGAAACTTGTTTACTATGAAACTTATTTCTGGGAAGACAGACTCCTAAACAAGAAGATACCCAAACCACCGATTGCTAAAGTTAGAATGACAGGGACACCTACAGAATCGATGTCGATGTTTCTGCTTGTCTCGTTTGTTCTTCCCTGGCGAGACCTCTCCCCCCAGTATTCCCGCAGAAGGTTGTTTAGGTTGTCTATCTGGTGCATGACCTGACGTTGTCCCCGTGAAATAGCTAGAATCTGGTACATAATGTCCATAATGATGAAATAAGCATATCATTGGTGAAGGAAAATAATAGTAATAAAAACGAAGCAAAAACAGTGAAATCTCTTAAGCACTTGGTTCATATGTCATTAACCAAATTGATAGAAAACCAACAATGGTGGTGATGGTATGCAGCAATTTGAAGGAGATGATATTTATTGCCGTACCTCATCCATCAGCGGGGACTCCCTAGCCAACTGGGAAGAAGATGAAGAATTGGGCAGCAATGATCCAGTCAATGAACCATTAGTTAAGCCATTCATGAAAAGAGAAGTGGGTCCAGAGCCATTGCAGGCTTCATTCTGCAAAGCCAAGTTTTGTTGGCTTGCTGAGACTTTTCTTACAGAGAACTTGGTATTCATCTCTTCAATACGAGATGTAAATTCATCCATCCTCTCATTCAGTGTCGAAATCTGTTCTGAGAGTTGAGTAATAATTCCCTAAAACAAACCAAGACAAACTGATGGGCTAAAAGATTGTATAACCAGCTTCGCATATAACGCAAAGGTTTGACATTTAACTTGACATTGTATCAAAGCTTATCTAACTGATCTTATGTTCAGGTCATACTAATCACTATTTAAACTAATCACTATTTAAACTAACTATTTAAGCTTTAGGGATTGGTGGTAAATAAATTGGGAATAATAAATACTTTGTTATACTACACATGCAAGGCTCAAGTTCTATTACGTAATTGATAGAGGCAGAAATATGCTCACCTGATTTGCAAGTGGAGCAGGTGATTCAGGGGCTCTTCCATCAAACCTTCTATTGTTAACAGCAAGTCTTGTTAGTTTGGCAATACTCTTGTCCCTTTGACTTGAACATGTGTGTGATATACTTCTGTCAATATTAACAGTACAATGTAAGAGAAATAAATAGGTTCCTTGTACTTTCTAAAATCTCATAAACGCCTAATTTATGCAGCTTCCAGCCCTCACGTCTAAAGAATACAATGCAAACATGATTTCTTCCCTTTTCAACCAAAACCATAATGCTTTGGAATTCCTATAAAAGAGTGCAGTTTTAAAGGCCTGATCAACTAGATCAGATTTTTATAGCTAACAGTGTTGTTTGTTTCAAACAAGACATCCAACTAAAGGCGTATGCCAGAAGACATGTTCTCCTTCATTTTCCAGCTTTTCCTTCACCTCTCAAGATTATAAAATGAATATGATGATACCAAAAGAATTATGTTCCTTTACTTTTTCAAAACGTATTCTGTCTTCCCTTCTGTTTCTTTCTCCCCGTTTTTCCTTTTTCTGATTTACTCATTTTAAATGGAAACATATCAAATTATAGCTGAAAATAATGCATACCGGCTGAGATACTTCATTCTCCTATCTGCTGATGCCCGGGTAAGGGCTTCTTTAGGGCTTGACACTAGATCATCATCAATGCTGAGCTTTGTCTTCAAATCATCTGGCAGTGCCTGCAAATTCTTCAGGTCAGAACTACTACACAGAAGCACAAAGGTGCATAATTGGTAGTAAGGAGTCATACCATAACATCATTTACAAGTTTCTCCAGTTGAATCTGTTCTATGTAAGTACGAGGAATATATGATCCATCTAAACCCAGCTGCTCTGCAACATATTTAACATATAATCGATCTCGTCCTTGAACCTTCATATCCAGTTCTACAAGTTAGTGCTAAGGGTTTATCCAAAGGCAAAAGAAAAGGAACAAAAAGAAAAGAAGCCTGTACTAGGTTTCACAAAAGTATGTGTAACAACCAAACAACGATCTTTGATTTTCACAAACAGATACTCCTTTTACATATTCTACCAAATCATTACCCCATCAATGAGCTGCGCAATCAATGTGCCAAGGGCCTTCAACGACACATGGTACTTCTAAGTTCTAACAACTATAATTAGAGAGAGAAAAAAATAAAATAAAAAATAAAAAAACAAAAAAAAGAGAGAGAAGGAAAGAAAAAAGAGGAGTTTCCTTCAGACAACAATAGTTACAGAGTCGATCAACTGTAATTTCTAAATCCGATGACTCAGTTACACTTTCAAACCTGTTAAGTTATTGAGCTACATCATACTTAACTATGTTGAAGTCAAGCATGCCCAACTTCAAAGCTGGCTTGCATGCATCTAATAAGCAAAGAAGTATGAAGATAATATACTACAACGTTGGAATACTAATTAGGCAATCTTATAACATATATTTGGGTTATGAAGATTGAAATTAATCACAGTAATATACAAACTCAAGCAAAACCTGTTTCTCCACCTTAAATAAGAAAACAGAAGTTCATAAGAAGAAATAGTACTGGAGATGAAAATAATTTATAATTACTTTAGCAAAAGTTCAACAAAGTGCTCTAAATACTAAAATCAGTTTCACAATCAACCAAAGAAAATATTTGAATAAATGGTGAAAATACTGTCCATGTACAACATGCTTATCAAAGCAAATGGCCTTCAGACATATAGAGATGTCCATGACTAAACCATAATCCCTAAAAAAGGTAACTTTAAAAAAATCTAAAATAAAGTTCATTAGATATAGAATGTGACAAACAGGCACTACGAGAATATATTTACTATTAAATTTAAATATTGGGAAAAAAATGAGAGAGTTGAATGCCAAAAGAAAGAGCATGATACCTGAACGTATTGACGATTAAGTTGCTCCAACCAATCAATTTTTACACAAACCCTTTCATCCAAGAATATATGGCTGCTTCTTTTCAGGATGCTTGCAATAGTATACCCTAAAGCCATAAGTCCTCCAAGAAGACGTACACTAACTTCAAAAGTTATTCGAGGTGATATAATAAATGGAACATCTGTAACCCACTCCTGGAGAGAGAGAGAAAGAGAGAGAGGAAGCAGTCAGAAATTCTTCAATTTCTGGACTTTTACTACTATCCACAGGTTTCTTAATATGACTTCGAATAATAAAAGCTCAGAAAATATCAGAGGTACACTAGACAATATAACAATTGCAAATATCTTAATTTTGTCGAGAGACTTTTAACTCTAATGCAGACATATAATACTGCATGTGACTTTTCCAGGCTTGTATGAATGTGCTCTCTCGTCAAGCTTACATCAGGATATCTAGTTTCCAAATAAAGAGAGAAATATTCATAAATACAACCAAGAGAAATATTCACAAATAGGACCAAGCGTTCATCTCATTAGTATTTCTTCTTCCAAAACAAGAGAGAGACAGAGAGACAGAGAAAGACAGAGAGAGTAAATAATAGAATAACACAAGGTGCCTGTCAGCTGAGGCACAGAAATATGGATGGCCTTAGGCATGAAGGTTGTCCTCATGGCATGAAAGTCTGTTCTTAGTCATGTTTGATGATTCCACGACGCTAATGACTCCACTAATTGCTTAAATAAGTGAAACATGATGCGACATATCAACAGATGAAAACAAAAAGGGAAGTGAACTTTCTCTTCAAATCTACAGCAGTTAGTGATACATAAAGTAACCACCAGAGAGGAAGACCCAACTAAAAGTACACAAAGTCTACTGAAACTGAATCAATATCTAATTAAGCTAGAGAAACTTGTTTAAACAGATTAACAAAAGAAGAGGACTAGTAGTAATTTTGGAGACACAATTAACTCACACAAGCAAGGGCATTGTATCTCAAACATTAGAGTATATTATAATGAAAATGGTCACCACTGGTGATGGATACCAGTGATGCGGCTGCTTATGTGGTTGTGGGTCCCGTGCAAAAATTCAAAGACAATTTTGAAAGAAAATCAAACACCAACTGACATGTAAGCAAGTGGTGGGTCCGGTGTTGATCACTGCTGATGATGACTAACAGTACTATATTATAATAGATATCCTAGCTACAAAACCTAGTTGGGTATATATTCAAGGGCATATACTGACTGGAAGAAGCTTTACTCTAGAATGGTCCAACCTCAAACATGAGATTGTATTTTCCATCCCGATTCCTCATCCTCAAATAGGATTGACATGCTTCAGGATCTTCTCCAGGAGGTAGAAGATAAATGTCATAAGTCTCCTCTGTAGATTCTTTGTGATCTTCAGAAACAACAGCCTTAAGTTGATCAACTGTTACTGCCTTGGTTGACTGCAAGAGAAAAAAGGTCTCAGGGAAATAGTCACTAAAAACACATCACGGTAAGGTACTTAAAACATGCCAATAGATAGAAGGGAATAAACAATGAAAAGGTGTCAACGGGAAAAAGGTGGTTCAACCTTTAAAATGTAAATGGGATTCTGAAAGCCAGTAAACGGATTAAATTTGTTGATGATCTTTATATGTGCTGTCTGGAGATCTGGCTCAATAAATGCCTTGTACATAGGATACACCTGTGAGAAAATTATAATAAGAACTATTACATTTGAATGACTACGTGCAAAGTGACAGAACCAATTCAAAGTCCTAGAGAAAACCATCTAACATGGGAATAAAGGGAGAACCGTTTCAGAAATTTGATGGATAATTTCTTCAGGCTCTTGGCCTGCACGTTGAATGTCCCGCAAAACCCGTTTGACAAGGTCAAAGTGAACTCCACCAGTGATGGATACACGAAGATCTAGTAATGGCCGCAGTTTCTCACTTAAAGCATATATGCCCTCTATTATCACAATACCAGAGCTAGGAACTTCAACCGTTCTGATAGAGGCATAAGAATGAATTTTAGGATCAGTAGCAGTAGATAATAGAAAGGGGTTATAAATTACCCAAAGGCTCATGCAAAAAAGCCAAAACAATTATGAAGAAAGCAGTAATATGCAAGACAGCCATCATGCTTCCTATAAATCTCACTAAACTCCATATGGAATTAGATCTACATATTAGCAGTATTTAAGGCCTCCATTGTACATGTTAATCGAGCAGGTTATCAGTGAACACGTTTGAATTCTATATTCTTTCTTTCACTATTTCCCCTAATGAAAGCATTTCAAAATCTTACAAAGAGCAGGCCAGAAGGAAATTACCTGTAACCTGTGCGAGAGCTAGACTTGAAATCATATATTGGAACTTGAACAGGCTTCCCAGCCTTTAAACCATGTATATTTTCAAGCAAGGTGTCATAATCTGTAAGGCGTGGATCTGTTTTGAAACATTAAAATCATTGTAGCTCTGCCATTAGTATTCTAACCTTGAATCATTACTTGCATTTTCAATAATCAAAAGTATCTCTGGAGGGTGGGCAGAGAGCAATAAAATAATACCAATATCATGATATGAACAATATTAGCAGCACATGTTAAACCAATTACTAAAAAGAAATAAATTGTCACCAAAACGTCTCAAAAGTAAAGAAGCTTTAATATTAATTACCATAAACATCCTAAGTATCAAGATTCTTAAGGCTGAGAAAGGGAAATAAACACATTTCAAAGTTCATCAAACCAAAAAAATTTTAGGAGTTGGTGAAAAGACCTTCTAAACAACCTTTGGCAATAAAATAAAAGTAAGATTTACCATCAAAGTTGCCATCAATGATACGACTAGAATCATTGTAGTTGTCCATTGTAATGACAGCAATACTGGGCATAAAGTTGAGCACCTTCTCAGTGAAGACAGTCTTCCCAGCTCCGGAAGGACCTGCTACTCCAACAAATGTTATTCCATCATTCTTTTGAGCCAGCAACTGGCATGCACGAATTACTATAAAGAAACCCTTCTCAAACGACAGTGAGTCTGGGATGGGCACAATCTCATAGCGATTGTTTTCCTTCTTTTTAATAAGTTGGACTTGATCTCTCAAGAGACCAGAACGTCGCCGAGGTGAGTCAGCACCAGAATTATCTTGAGCCATTTAGAATTAAATCTATATTTTCCACTCTATTCTGCAGAAATAATCAAATTAATACTTTCAAAAGTGATTAAACTCAAGAGTGTCGAACTGCAAGAAAGATGCAGAAAATCCAATGAACATCCAATACAATGATACTTAACCAAAACCAGAAATTCATGATTGGACAGAAGAGCAAGCTAATATTTAAATAAGACCTCAAATATCCATTTGCATTTTTGGTTTATCATCTTTCATGTGAGGACAAGCATCCACATGAATTGCACAGACTTAAGTATTTTAAGGAAAATTTTCTTCTATATTCTTCCTGCAAAAATGTATTAGGCTAGTAGACTACACTTAGGTTTTTCCAGAAAACCAGTGTCTAAAGCCTATAACTGGGATGAAAGTGGTCAAATCAGTCATTCTTCATAAACTAGCACATAAGACCAACTTTATAATTTAACAGGGTATGGAAGTTCTAGCAGTCAAAGCTTATGCACTGATGCTCTTAAATGTAAAGTAAATATCACCATACATCATTGTCAGCCAGAAAGCAGCAGATGACAATTCTTTTTTTTCCATATTTTTTATATGGAACCAGCTTAAATTATTCAATTCCGCAATGCATATCTTTAGGATATCAATATTAGTTATTACAGTCCATGTACACAATATGAAACTACTACTAACATATCACAGAGTATTTCACAGAATAGCTCACTATTCCTACATGATCATATTATCTATCCAAACCCATATATAACTACTAATTTTTCCGCAAGAAATCAATAAGATCATATCAATAACTTAAAGAAGAGCATTCCGTTGACAAAATGCCAAGGGTTGTCATGTTTCATTCACGTGCATATCCTAGCTCTATCGACTATAGGCATACATGTGCATATGAATCCTATCAAGTAACCTTCTTTCTTTATGATTTGTTAACTTCCCAAAGTGATGAAAAACCAAGATAGCATTTAATAATCATATCAAATTAAATTTCCAGCAAATAAAAAAAAAATCATGAGAACAAAGAGAATTCTCACGACAACATGTACCTTTCCAGCTTGAATTGATCATCGTCTATTCCACACCAACCAATTCCAGTACCAACAAAAGTGAAAACTGGAAATACCCATATCACAACTTCATCGAAAAAATACCCGAAAAGAAATAAAAACGGAAAAGACCAACAAAACGTTGTTGAGAATAGGAATTGCAGTAGTTAATAATTCTCAAAGCTTCTTGGAATATGAAATTAGACAAAGTGGGTTTTGGGAATTTTCATGAGGGTGTCAGGATTCCTGTGATGATTCTCGACATGGGGTTGTAAAGATAAGAGAGAAAGACACGTGGTGGGGGTCCGATGGCTGAGTTTGAGAGAATCAGACACTGTTAAGCTACCAGCCAGTCAGCGCCATAGGCTCACGATGATAGATACAGGTATGCCTTCCTTTCTTTTTTGTTTTTTTTGGCTTATATATATATATATATATATATAATCCAAATATTTGACAAAAAAAAAAAAAACGTGATATGATATTCTTTTCATATTTTTATATGTACTACAATTATAACTAAACAAAATTTTTTGTTCCCTTTTTAGTTTATTTTTATTTTAGTTAAAATATAATTATTTTTTAATTGAGGCACTTGTTTGGTTTAAACTTGCTAAATTATTTACTGCTTCTTTTTTTATTTTAGTTGTAAATAGAAGTTAACCAGATAAAATTTTCTTATTTCAAAGTCAATTTTAAAGTCTCGAAAAAAAAAAGTCAATTTCAAAAATACTATATATATACAAGTATATATCTTTCTTTTTTTTTTTGGTAATTACAAGTATATATCTATGTATGTATAAATTGTAGAATTCAGCATAATTAAACATTTATTGAGATGAAAAGCCGATTAATTCTATCTTTGATTAACACGTGTCAGAAGCCCAAAGGAATATGTTTATTTTTACCAGAACTGGTTCAGGTTACTGCAAGTCAGATCTACAAAGCGTGACTAGGCTTAGAAAAAGGCCCAATTATGGTTATTAAGACGAAAGGCCCAGTTATAGTAATCATGGTGGTGATTCTATTCGCACGGTAAAATTTACTTTTCACACGCTCTTGGAAAATGCTACATATTAGAAAAATTTAGTGATGGAAAATTGGGCATCCAATAAATATAACCAAAGTGGATCAAAAATTTATAGTGGGTAGCATAAGAAAACAAAGACAAAATAAGCATTGGATTAAATTAAATTAGGAAGCATCCAATTCATATTAAACCAAATTATATTAAGGCTGTCACCTTCATTTGGCAACAGATATGTTCAAGTATGATTGCCTTATCGCATATTAGGGTTTATCACCTTTGTTTAGTAATAGGTGTGTTCAATTATGATTACCTTATCTCCTATTAGGATATATTATTTTTTGAGGCTTCTTCCTTATTAAATGTAGTACTCTTTTGCCTATATTTGATAAAAGGGGTTAGTAAAAGAATTGAGGTGCGGTGATTATTTAATAGAAGGAATGAGTGAGAAATCCGTCCCTTTTAAATAATTTGTTTAATATTAGATAACTAATAAATATTTAACTATGTTTAAATCCTCTATTCACTATTTTATTTCTATTATATTATGAGAGATTAATATAATTCATTCACTTCTTTCACATTTCATCCCTCATCTCCTTCACTTCTTCCACCATTTCCTATTTACTACCAAACATAGCCTTTAGCAGTGAAGTAGAAGATTGGGTTTGGACCATAACTGATTCTGTGATAGAGAAGCGAAGACGAAAGTGGAAAACAAAAAGGGCAAGGGCATTTTGGATATTTTAGGCATGAAAAATTAGTGTGCCAAGAGAGACTGTTGCCGTGCAAATACGAGCTCTCGGGTTTAGAGTTTAATACTTGGCCCACAAGTTTATGTTCATTTATTCCCTTGGATGAAAAAATTACCGCATAAATCACCATTCTTACAAAAGGTCCCAAGTCTACACAAAACACACGAAGGCACAGGACATGGTAATCATGTTACCTTAAATTAAACTTTGACTCTTATTATATATGGTATTCATGTACCTTAAATTATCTAGCGAACATATAATATTCCAAAAGAAGTTGCATTGGCGCCAAAACTCATATATATATATACATGATTATGATCGACTGTACATATATTCATTAATATTATACTATATATAATTTGGTTAAATAGTTTCACATCATTTTCCTAAAAATGACAATTTTACACCTTTTATATATATATATATATATATATTCATTCTTATACATATGTGTAATCAAATGAATTTATTATTATATAGCTGTATTTAGAAACCTTTTCACATTGAATGATTCATTGAGTATTACTTTGTGAAAAGGTTCCACAACCTGTTTAATTCAAGTTATCTTTCTATTCCTAATGGGCTTGAAGGGTTAGGTAAGAGCTGTATTTCTAAAGATGACAACAGCGAGTTGATAAATTCATTTAGAGAAAGAGATAAAAGAAGAGTACATGGAGTTTGCATCATCTAAAGTCTTCAGATCCAGATGGATCCTCAAGTATTTTTTTTTATCGCGACTATTAGGAAGTGAAGTGGTGAAAAATAGAGTTACTATGCGAGAATGACTGATTCAACTACCAATTATTACTTGCAATTACATCTATTCATAAAATTGGACAGCATGCAAGCAGTACTTTAATGGAAAAGTCATTAACATGTAGCATGTGTGATTGGTTTAATAGCAATTAAATAAATTTGGAATAATCATTTATACTCAAAATTAGAAGAAAAGAGTAGTAGTCGTGGATCACATCCCAAACCCACTTTAGTTTGCACGTCTCTGGCTCAATATATTTGGGTTCATAGACACGGACTTGGAACAAAACGCACACTACCTCTCTCTGTACACACACACACACACACACATATTCTTTTCTATACTACGAATATTATTCAAAAGAGTCTTGTCGATCTCTCAAAAGTATAATTTAATTTGCATGAAAAAAATGAAGATTGAGATTGTGAGTAGTGAAACCATAAAACCATCATCTCCAACTCCCATAAACCTTAGAAGCTTCAAGCTGTCAGTTATGGATCAGCTAGCTGTACCAGTTTATGCCCCAATAGCCTTTTTCTACCCAGCAGCTCCAGCAGAAGCATCAGAGAAACTTAAGAAATCTCTATCAGAGACCTTAACTCATTTCTATCCACTCGCCGGAAGAATCAAGGACAACATCACCGTCATCGAGTGCAACGACGACGGAGCCGTTTATGTTGAAGCTCGAGTCCACGGTGTTCTTCTCTCAGACTTTCTACAACAACCTGATTGGCGAGGACTAAATCAGTTCATTCCCGTAGATCCTTATTCTCCTGAATCTGTCACAGGGCCCTTACTTGTTGTTCAAGCAAGTTTCTTAGAATGTGGTGGGCTGGTTATGGGTTTGTGTATGTCACACAAGTTCGCAGACGGAATCACAGGGAGCGCTTTCATTAGGGCTTGGGCGGCTATCACCCATAATGGTGATGACAAATTAACACCATCATTACTCCCACATTTTGACACCACAGCCTTCCGATACCTCAATAACGTCAGAAGAGATGATGATATCTCCATCCATAAGGCGCAGCTGGGGAAGTTGGAGGATCATGACAAGGTTGATGATAACCATGTGATTGCAAGAAGAAGTGTTTTTGTTACCAAGAGATTTGTGTTTGATGCGTCAAAAGTGGTTGCTCTTAAGGCCAAAGCTGCGAGTGAAACTGTCCACGGTGTCCTGCTCTCAGACTTCCTACAAAAACCTGATTGGCGAGGACTAAATCAGTTCATTCCCGTAGATCCTTTTTCTCCTGAATCACTCACAGGGCCACTTCTTGTTGTGCAAGCAAGTTTCTTTGATTGTGGTGGGCTGGTTATCGGTTTGTGTATATCACACAAGTTCGCAGACGGAATCACAGGGAGCGCTTTCATTAGGGGTTGGGCGGCTATCACCCACAATGATGATGATAAATTAACACCATCATTGCTCCCACATTTTGACGCCACAGCCTTCCGATACCTCGATGATAGAAGAGATGATATCTCCATCTTTAAGCCGCAGCTGAGGAACTTGAGGGATCAGGAGAAGGTTGATGATAATCATGTGATTTTTAAGAAGTGATAATAAAGTTACAAAGAGATTTGTGTTTGAATCGTTGAAAATGGCTGCTCTTAAGGCCAAAGCTGCGAGTGAAACCGTAGAGCAGCCTAGCCGTGTTGAAGCTGTGGCGTCCCTGATTTGGGGATGTGTAATAGCTGCGTCCACCAGATCAAACTTTAAACTGAGGCACCAAATGCTGGAAATGTCTGTGAACTTACGCAAAAGGGTCGAGCCACCGTTGCAAAAAAACTCCATCGGAAATCTTAGAAGTGGCACAATTGTAGAGGCTAAAGGAGACAATAATTGCATGATCAAAGATTTAGCAGCTGAGTTGAGGAAGGGAGTTAAAGAATTTTGTGAATCAAAAGCGAAAAAGCTCGGATCCCGTGACCCAGATGATGCATTTGAAATTGTTTTTCAGCATTTAAAAGTGGGAGCAGACTTTAGGAGATCTAAGGTGACCAAAATATTTTCCTTCACAAGTTGGTGCAACTTTAAGTTTTATGAAGCTGATTTTGGTTGGAATAAACCAATCTGGGTGAGTATAGCAGCTGAACCACCAGTTAATCTGTTGATATTGAGGGACACTAGAGACGGTGGTGGAGTAGAGGCCTGGGTTACTCTGACCAAA
Source organism: Rhamnella rubrinervis (assembly GCA_007844105.2). Taxonomy (NCBI): domain Eukaryota; kingdom Viridiplantae; phylum Streptophyta; class Magnoliopsida; order Rosales; family Rhamnaceae; genus Rhamnella; species Rhamnella rubrinervis. Next base: position 13,288,941 of record CM017585.2, read on the forward strand.
CAAGAAATGGCTTTATTCGAATGTGAACCTCAACTCCTTCAATTTGCATCCTTAAATCCAAGTGTATCTCTTTGAACTACTTCCTTGCGGCATTAGGGTGTGTTGCTACGAACGTATTTGTCTTTTTCAATTGGTTTGGATTACAGCACTGTTATTGTTAATGTTAAAGTTGATGAATGTATTCTGTATTCGTGTCTTAAAAACTTTTTGAAAAAACACATCCAAAACATTTTCAAGGATGCCCTTCCTGCATATCCTTGAATGGCAATTCAGTACCAAACGAAGCAGAGACTAGAGCACATGGATGAGAGACTATTATAAGTGCAAAGTTACAGAACCAACTCAAGGTCCTTGAGTAAACCATCCAACATTGGATTAAAGGGAGAACCGTTCTGATAGAGGCATAAGAATGGTTTTCAGGATAAGTTGCAGTAGATAATAGAAAGAGCTTATAAAAAGGCAAAAATAATTATGAAGAAATCAGTGAACATATTAATTAGCCATTATGTTTCCTATGAATCTCACTAAACTACTATGGCATTAGATTAACATATTAATTAGCAGTGTTTAAGGCCTCCATTGTACATGTTGATCGAGTAGGGTATCAGCCCCTGATGAAAGCATTTCAACATCTTACAAAGAGGAGGCCAGAAAGAATTTACCTGTAACCTAGCTGTGCGAGAGCTAGACTCGAAATCATAAATTGGAACTTGAAGGCTTCCCAGCTTTTAAACCATGTATATTTTTTAGCAAAGTGTCATAATCTGTAATGCGTGGATCTGTATTGAAACATTTCAATCATTGTAGCGTGCCATTACTATTCTAATCTTACAATCATTGTAGCGTGCCATTACTATTCTAATCTTACAATCATTGTAGCTCTGCCAATATGTACAATATTGGCAAGCAGATGTTAAACCTATTACTAAAAAGAAATAAATTGTCATTTCGTTGTCTCCAAAATATCTTAAAAGCAAACAAGATTTAATAAAATAAAAGTAAGATTCACCATCAAAGTTGCCATCAATTACACGACTAGAATCATTTTATCACCTAACCAAAAAAAAAAAAATATATATATATATATATTATTCACATGGGAATTTCAACCCACGGATACTGTACTTGGAGGATCACTGCTTGCGTGGTGAAAATTTTTATGACTAAACAAAAAAATATAATAAAAATATATATTTACGTATTTATCTTTCCTTCGTTTCCATAAATTTATTTATTACTTTACTTGGAGGATCACTGCGCTTTTGGACGATGTGGGTCCCACATCAGCCATTGGGACGGAAAATATCTTCGCTTTTATTATCTTTTGTTTTCTTCTCGATGTTAGATGTGTGGTTCCCTCAGCCTCCGTGTTTTCCGTTTTTTTTTTAATTTTTCCTTCGACATATAGGCCCGCCTCATTTATGCACCGGAACGGACGATGATATTTCTTAATTCAGCTTCTTATCATTTTTTTTTTTAATTTTTGGGTGAAATACTTATTATAATAATATAAATTTAAAAAATATCCATTAATTTTTATTTTTTATAAAATCTAGATAAAATATTCAAACTATCTTTACTTATTCTTTGTTGCTCAAACGAATTCTTTCTCAAACATTTCTTATTGTCACCTTCTCCTTCCTCCATAATAAGAATTTAAAATAAAAAAATATACATTTTTTTATATAGATCTAGATTTGAAATTGAATGAGTATTATGTATATATGTGTAATTTATTTTAATTTTAAGAGATTTTAAAGTATTTCGTTTTGAAATACATGGTTTGAAATACATAGTTTTGATATATTTCGTTTCGAAAATTGTTACCGTCCTTAAAAGTATTAAAATTATGCCAATAATTTTAATATTTTTAAGGATAATTACAATTTTGCCTGTCCTTAAAAGTGAGCTCCCTCGGCAAGCCTGCAGATGGCCTCTGCCTTTTGGCCGAGTTATACCTTTTTAACGATGGATAGTATTGTACTCATCCTTAAAAGTACTAAAATTATGCACTCCCACCAGCACATTGTATTTTCCGACGTCGTAATTTTTCAAAACGAAATACATCAAAACCATGTATTTCAAACTAAATACTTCAAAATTTCTCAAAATCAAAATCAATTACACATATATACACAATACCTATTCAATTTCAAGCCTAGCTCTATAAATATATATATATATATATATATATATATATTTGCTTAAAATCCCTATTATGGAGGAAGGAGAAGGCGACTATAAGAAATGAAGGAAGGAGAAGGAATTCGTTTGAGCAATAAAGAATAAGTAAGGGTAGTTTGGGTACTTTGTTTAGATTTTCCAAGAAATAAAAATTGGTGGGTATTTTTTAAATTTGTGTTATTATAGTGGGTATTTCACCCAAAAACCCTTCTTTTTTTTGGGTTATTATCAAGAATACCCATTTCAATAATGAAAATCATAAAAGTAAACACACATTTATAATTTTTATAAAATGCTCATTAATATTTAAAATATTCCTTATTACTCAATATTTATAATTATCTATATATTAGTATGATTTTTTATTTTTTTTTATATTCTTTCTCCTTTCTTGTCTATTCTTATGATTTTTATTTATTTTTTAAAATACTTTTCTATAAAATTACATCAAATTATGAGCATTTTGATTTTTGAGTCATTTAGATAAATATTAAATAAGATATGATTTTTACAAATTTATTAATTCTCATAAAAATATATTTACCTTCTCACTAATAGTAGAGAGGCTAATAGTAGAGAAAACTCTCTACTACTAGTGAAAAGATATATCGATTTATTATATGTATTTTCTCTATTACTAGAAAGAAAACATATAATTAACCGATATGTCTTCTCGATAATAATAGTGAGATCTCTCTACTACTAGTAAGAAGACAACATGTCTTCATAAGAATCAATAAATTTATAAAAATTATATATCATTCAATACTTATCTAAATGATTTATTTAAAAACTAAAATACTTACAATTTAATATAGTTTTACAAAAAAGTATGCCGAAAAATAAATAAAATTCATAGAAATAGAGAAGAAAGGATAAATAAAGTGAAAAAATAAGAAATGATAATGAAGGTTTGTTGACTAATAAAGAATATTCTAAGTATTATAAAGGTTTGATGGGTATTTTTATAAAATTTATAAATCCGTGTCTATTTTTATTATTAGAGTGGGTATTCTTGATAATAACCCATTATTTTTTTTCCGCACTTCATGCAAGGATATGTGGAATCAAATTTTTTATTTGCCAAAATAATACTCATGGACAAAGTTTCATCATATATTATTTATATAAAAAAAAATCAGAAATATTCAAAAGGGTTGTGGATTGATTGATTATAGGATTAGTAATTATTATTTTTTAATATTATTCATACTCTATAATATTATAATGTTCAAAATGGTCTTTTTTTTCTTTTTCCCTTTCACTTTTCTCTCTAACTTAGAAGAAAAATACTCTCATTAGGTGCTCTTAGACATATGCTTTCAAATTTATAAGGCTATAAGTTTTAAGACTTTCAATCCTTAAAGCTTGTGGTCTTAAGTTCATAGAGACATTTTCTACTAATCTCATAAGTCATAACTCATAAGTGTTAGATAGAGGCCTTAGCTCACTAGTTTTAGAATGCTCCATTCTTCTCTCCCTCATTTTTTATGCTCTTAGATTTGCACTTTCAAATTCATAAGGATATAGATTTGTGATCCGCTCTCACTTGTCTCATAGAATGCTTCTTTATCACTTAAAAATATCAAGTCATTTTCTTCTATTATGCTCTTGAACATTACTATTCACCGGATACTTATTTCCTATTTCACGACTTTACTTATGTTTCATTGAATGATTTTTTAATATTTTATTTCTTAGGCCGGTTTTTATTTATTTCTTTTCCTCCGACCCGAAAACATGCACTTAACTTACTTTCATTGTCAACAGAAACATAATGTTCCCTTTAAATATTTACATAAGATACATGATAAAGTAAAAATACCAATCATTAATTTTTTTTTTTGGAAAGAAAATTTACATAGAAATTCCATTATTGAAAATAACCGATTACATCTTGTTGGATGATCTCAACACCATGCAACAAAATCAACACCGACCACTTGATTTTCATAACCAATTTCATTGATTGCCACAAACTTTGCATTAAGCTTTACATTCCAATAACTTGTAAAAGTTCTTGGACTACCACATCAATATCTTCATCACCTTTCCTTGAGATAAGGTGGCTCATTTCTTTGGATTTCCGCCGAATATCGTCTCCATTTTTGTCTAACACCACTTCTCTGATCACCTTGGACAAATTTTCCCTACAAAGTCTCCCATTATTGTCCCTCTTAACCTCCATGCCAACCCCAGACGCCTCTGCAAATCTAGCATTCACTGGCTGTTCAAATTGCATTGGAACTGCTATGATTGGGACACCAGATGTAATGCTCTCCATTACAGACCCCCATCCACAGTGACTTACAAACCCACCAATGCTTGAATGCTCCAAAATCTTTGTCTGTGGTGCCCAATTCTCAACTATCATTCCTCTATCTTTTATCCTTCCTAAATACGCATCATCAATAACAGCCTCTTCTAGCTTCATTTTCTCTCCATCTGGATACCTAACCACCCATATGAAATTCATATTGCTAACTTCTAAACCATAAGCAATCTCCTCCATATCTTCCTTACATGGATAGCACTCACTTCCAAAAGAAACATACACAGTCGAAGATATTTCTTTCTTGTTGAGCCAGTTGATGATATGATCACTGCCCTCGCTGTCGCTGACACGAACGGGTTCTGGAACAAGAGGACCAACAGGGACAACCTTTTGGCCAAAAGAAAAGAGAAAATCTATGTATTTTCCGTCAAGCTCTCGAAAAGACTTTACCAAAACGATTTTCGAAGATCTTTGGTAGAATAATCAGGCGGCTTGAGCAATATCGGGAGAAGCTTGAACTATTTTCTTCAATGCATCAGAACAGATTTCCGGAAATGGAAATTCCTCATCGCCTTTCTTCTTGGAGAAATGAACCCTAAAAGAGAATGAGGCTACTCCAGCAGTGAAGAAGGCAATGTTTGGAATATTCATAGAAGAAGCTAATTCTGGTAGCCATGATGAAAGAATATCATAAATGATCAAATCTGGCTTTACAGTCTCAACTATATTGGAGAAGTTGGCTCTAGTGCCGGTCATGTTGAAGGCCTTTATGAGGGTGGGCGAAAGATGTGGTGGGAGGCCTTTAGTTGTGTGGTAGTGAGGAGGAAGGTCAGGAATGAATGGAAGATGTAGCTCCACTGGCTCTATATAATTGGAGTAGCTGTTCTGAAGATCACGATGATGATGATGATGAGAAAGTTTTGGCTTGATGGAATTGATAAGTACAGGAGTTGAACAAAAATATATGTGAAAATTTCTGTGACTCAGTTTCTTTGCTAGCTCTATGAAAGAAGATACATGACCATGAGCAAGCCATGGAAGCATTAAAACTCTGATACTCCTTCGTTTAGCATCCGCCATTTCTCTCTCTCTTTCAGTCTAAAATGGTTTTGTATTGTACACTTTTAGCTTCTTTTTGCTTGGGCTGCTGACTATTTGTAAATGGACTTAAAAGTTTTAAGGATGTGCCAAATGCAAGAACTGATGACTATTTTTAATTAGATTTACTTTAATATTTAATAATATATATATATATATATATATAGTTAAATATATTCAAATTGACAGGGTAATTGGGATAGGACTGAAAAAAAATAGTCCCTGTGTGTAGGAGACAATTATTGTAAGTTACAATTATATAATCGGGAATTGGAATATGGACCATGCATTCTCTATTTTATTTTGAATTGAAATTAGGAAATTATGAGGGTGGGCTAAAGATGTTGGCATTTGTTCATCATCAACATCAGTGGGCACCATCTTGAAATGTCATTAACATGTGGCATGTAGATGTATAACTCCCACCTTTGGTGATGAAAAGTACAAACATGTCAACATATACAAACAAATAAACAAACTCTTACAGCCTGGAGGCTGAAAATTTTCAAGAAATATAAGAAAATAAAACCAAGAATTAGTTGAGATAAATAATAATAAAAAAAAGGTCCCTGTTAAAACCTAAAGAAATAAAGTTAAAGACAGTCGAAAAAAAAAAAACCACATTGACCTCATTACATGCATAAAACTTGCAACCTAAATATAATATCACAATATTTAGAAATATCATACAATGAGAAAAAAAAAGAAAAAAAAAGGGGCATTTTTACCTATAAAGAAAGAAAGAGTTGAGTTTGAAGATGCCATAGCAAGATTGCCGCCCGATGAACTTCGTGACTTGTCATTCCCATAAGAACTAGAATTAACCTTGAAGGCAGAAGACATGGACAGTACCCTTGTCACTCCAGAATGCTAGCCGCTCAGCAGCGCTGAGGAGAATGTCAAACTACATATAACTGCTCTGTCTGCCGACATTCGATACCCAATTAATTTCAGAATTTAATCGAGTTTGTTAACCTAGAATCAAATTAAGGCCCTATATAAAAAGAGTACCAATAGTTTACCATATAATAATTCCCAAAAACTAAGCCTTCACAAGATATTAACATGGTTACAAAGTGGATCAAGTGCATGGAAATGACTTGAAGGTGAAGTGGCTGTGCGCTTTGAGTGAACACTAACATTAACATTAGTGTATAGGGTCAGAAGAGAGAACATCTACGTTCAAGAAGAAAACCAACAGTACAATAATGAAATTGTAAACCTCTAATTCATTCAACTGAATAATGCAATAAACAACCTCCTGCTAGTCCAAACGACTATCTTTGCTCAAGTTCTATGCAGAAAATAACAATGCAAACCAAAAGCGGGAAAAAGCTCGATAATAGCATAAATTTCTAGCAGAATCACCAAACCTGAGATGGTAACAACAATAATAACCAGCTAAAAAATAAAGTCTAACATAGGCATTTTTAGAAGCACAACACCACAGACCTCTCTTAGCAGCGTTCTATCCACCATACTAAAAACCCAAACCAGAGTACCCTTTGTGCTAGACGTGGCGAGCAACAGACCGTCAGACAAGGGAGAAGAGCAATTTTTTAAAATCCCAATTTTATCCCAGCCAAACAAAATACATGATGCTCACGTGAGAAATAACGACGCAAAACTAGCAGAAACGAGAAAGGGCTAAATCTACACTGAAATTAAAGATCAGAGGTTATTATGCTAAAATTAAAATTCAGAAAATAATATATTATTTTTGAAAAAAAAAACTTTGGTAATCTGGAAGTATCAAGTCCTACCATATTTGAGGAAAAAAATTCTGAAAAAAAACTCTGATACTCTCAGTAGATTCTCTTATTATTAAAATTATATCATATAAATATAAATATTAATAGAATATTAAATAATATTATTTAAATAATAAAAGATTATATATTTTAAAAATATTAAAATTTTTCTCTATATTAAAATAATATTATATAATACTTTATTAATATTTATATACCATATAAATATAAATATTAAATGAATATTATACGGAGGAATTGGTACTGCCGGAGTACCAAAGTTTTTTTCTTACTTTTGTTAAAGTTCAGAGGCATTGTCAGCTAGTTAACCAATAACACAATGTCACTTGTAATACTACTTCTGTCTTTAATCTTTGTCATTTTGTTGTCTCCAAAATATCTTAAAAGTAAAGAAGATTTAATAAAATATAAGTAAGATTTACCATCAAAGTTGCCGTCAATTATACGACTAGAATCATTTTATCACCGCACTCAAGGTGTGATCTAGCGGTAAGGTAATAGATTAAATTTTTAAATTTATTTATAAGAATTTCGGTTTAAATTTTAATAAATTTTTATTAAATTTTTAAATATATTCAATTCTATTAAATATTATATAAAATATTAAATGAAAAAGAAATTATTAAAAAAGTAATTTTATTTTTTAAAATTTTTATAAAATTATAAAATTAAAATAGTAATAAAATTTTTTATATTAATAAAATTTTAAATTAATAATTTCGATAATGTCTTTTTTATTCATAAAAAAAATTATTTTATCACCTGATAAAATATATATATATGTATATATATTATTCGGAAGTTCAAACCCACGGATACTGTACTTGGAGGATTACTGCTTGGGGAAAATTTTTATCACTGAACAAAAAATATAATAAAAATATATATATATATATATATGTTTATTTATTTATTTTTTAATTACTGCGACAGAATCTTTTTATTTTTTATTGTTAAATCAACTGTTCAGAAGACGTATCCACATTTATTCGGTGGGACGAAATGAGGACGAAATAGTTAGAAAGTACCAATGGCATTTACATTTTTATAATTTTCATGCATGTGGGGCCCAGAAATTAATCTTTGACACGGATTTTTTTCCTTTCTAATTGTTTATTGACTTTCAGGCACGTGTGCCCCGCACTCTCCTTGGTTTTGGAACCCAGACTCTGGAGGCCTACTCAAAATGTGTTTCTGTTTTATAGGCCACAGAACTTTTAATATTTTAAATTTTGCACCCTTTCCAGGAGGAAAAGGACCCCACCACGTTCAGCATTGAAACGGAACACGTGGTGTTGTCGGACTTTTGCAATGTGGGCCCGCCCTCATTCGGTGATTGGGACGGAGCACCATGGCATTTGGTTTCTCTTTGCTTTTGGGCGATCAGACATGTGGGTCCCACATAAACAACCATGGGGACGGAAAATATCTTCGCTTTTTATTTTCTTCTGTTTTCTACCCGATGTTAGATGTTAGATGTGTGGTTCCCTCAGCCTCCGTGTTTTCCATTTTTCTTTTTCTTTGCATATGTGGGCCCGCCTCATTTATTCACGGACAGAGTTTCATCATATATTATTTATATCAGAAATATTCAAAAGGGTCGTGGATTGATTGATTATAGGGTCAGTGATTATCATCTTTTAATATAATCCATACTCTGTAATAATATTTAAAATGGTCCTCTTCTTTTTTTCTTTTCTTTTTTTCTAAGTAAAACTATCAATTTATTAGATTATATTTTAATGGGAAGATGAAGTAGTTTTAAATATTAAAGACATAATATTTTAATATGTAGAATTTTATAAAGAGTCTTACAATATAATTAATACATCTTTTAAGCATGGCCAACACTTGCTATAAAAAAGGAAAGTTTCTCTCATGCAAATATTGACATGCATATTATTTGGGTATATTGATCCTTTTGACTCTTAATTTTTTTTTTATTATTTACTAAACTAGTTAAGTTTGAAAGTTATAAATAAAAGAGATGGAGGTACTATCCTTTATTTTTCTTTTTCTCATTCATTTTTTCTCTAATTAGAAAAATATTTTTATTAGGTGCTCTTAGACTTATACTTTCAAATTTATAAGGATATAAGTCTAAAACCTCCAATCCTTAAATCTTGTGATCTCAAGTCATTCAAACATATTTTCTACTAAACATATTTTCTACTGATATAGTAAGAAGTCATTAGTATAAAAGAGAGGTCATTCTTTTCTTTTTCTCATTTTTTATGCTCTTAAATTTGCACTCTCATATTCATAAAAATATTGTTTTTGGTGAATTCATATTCATAAAAATATAAGTCTGTGATTCATCACGTCTCATAGAATGTTTTTTTATCACTTAAAAATATATAATTATGTCCTTAGGGGACAGTCCAATAATATTATTTACTGTCCTTTTATAAAAAAATATCGAATTCAAATAACCCACTAAATATTTTAATAATATTTATCTATTATTCTCAGAATTTAACTACAAAAAAAAGAGAGAAAAGAATGTATAGTCGTTTCCTTCTATAATGCTCTGGAATATTAATATACATTACTATTCACTGGGACACATATATCCTTTTTCATCATTTGTTCATGATTCATTAATAATTTTTTAATATTTTATTATTAGGCCAGTTTTTATTTATTTCTTTTCCTACGCACTTAACTCACTCTCATCATCACCAAAAACATAATGTTCCCTTTAAATATTTAAATAAGATATATGATAAAATAAAAATACCAGTCATTAATTTTTTTTTTTTTTTTGGAAAGAAAACATAGAAATTCCATTATTGAAAATAACCGATTACATCTTGTTGGATAACCTCAACACCATGCAACAAAATCAACACCGACCACTTGATTTTCATAACCAATTTCATTGATTGCCACAAACTTTGCATTAAGCTTTACAATCCAATAACTTGTAAAAGTTCTTGGACTACCACATCAATATCTTCATCAGCTTTCCTTGAGATAATGTGGCTCATTTCTTTGGATTTCCTCCGAATATCGTCTCCATTTTTGTCCAACACCACTTCTCTGATCACCTTGGACAAATTTTCCCTACAAAGTCTCCCATTATTGTCCCTCTTAACCTCCATGCCAACCCCAGACGCCTCTGCAAACCTAGCAGTCACTGGCTGATCATATTGCACTGGAACCGCTATGATTGGGACACCAGATGCAATGCTCTCCATTACAGACCCCCATCCACAGTGACTTACAAACCCACCAATGCTTGAATGCTCCAAAATCTTTGTCTGTGGTGCCCAATTCTCAACTATCATTCCTCTATCTTTTATCCTTCCTAAATACCCATCATCAATACCAGCCTCTTCTAGATTCATTTTCACTCCCTCTGGAGACCTAACCACCCATATGAAATTCACATTGCTAACTTCTAAACCATAAGCAATCTCCTCCATATCTTCCTTACATGGATAGCACTCACTTCCAAAAGAAACATACACAGTCGAAGATATCTCTTTCTTGTTGAGCCAGTTGATGATATGATCACTGCCCTCGCTGTCGCTGACAGGAACGGGTTCTGGAACAAGAGGACCAACAGGGACAACCTTTTGGCCAAAAGAAGAGAGAAGATCTATGTATTTTCCATCAAGCTCTTGAAAAGACTTTACCAAAACGATTTTTGAAGATCTTTCGTAGAATAATCGGACGGCTTGAGTAATATAGGGAGAAGCTTGATCTATTTTCTTCAATGCATCAGAACAGATTTCCGGAAATGGGAATTCCTCATCGCCTTTCTTCTTGGAGAAATAAACCCTAAAAGAGAAATCGGGTGCTCCACAAACGAAGAAGGCAATATTTGGAATATTCATAGAAGAAGCTAATTCTGGTAGCCATGATGAAATAATATCATAAATGATCAAATCTGGCTTTACAGTCTCAACTATATTGGAGAAGTTGGCTCTAGTGCCGGTCATGTTGAAGGCCTTTCTGAGGGTGGGCCCAAGATGTGGTGGGAGGCCTTTAGTTGTGTGGTAGTGAGGAGGAAGCTCAGGAATGAATGGAAGATGTAGCTCCACTGGTTCTATAGAATTGGAGTAGCTGTTCTGATGATCATGATCATGATGATGATGAGAAAGTTTTGGCTTGATGGAATTGATAAGTACAGGAGTTGAACAAAAATATATGTGAAAATTTCTGTGACTCAGTTTCTTTGCTAGCTCTAGGAAAGGAGATACATGACCGTGAGCAAGCCATGGAAGCATTAGAACTCTGATACTCCTCTTAGCATCCGCCATCTCTCTCTCTCTCTTTCAGTCTAAAATGGTTTTATATTGTACACTTTTAGCTTTTTTTTTTGCTTGGGCTGCTGACTATTTATAAATAGACTTAAAAGTTTTAAGGACCAAATGTGCCAAATGTCAGAACTGCTGACTATTTTTAATTAGATTTTTTTTAATATTATATATTATATATGTAGTTAAATCTATTCAAATTGACAGGGTAATTGGGATAGGACTGCAAAAAAATAGTCCCCTGTGTGTAGGAGACAATCATTGTCAGATACAATTATACAGTCGGGAATTGGATTATGGACCATGCATTCTCTATTTCATTTTGAGTTGAAATTACGAAATTATGAGGGTGGGAGCACTAGAAAAAAAATGACATTTAGCTACAAAACGCTTGTTATAAATTTTTTTTTTCATAACTAAAAGGTTGTATTTTGTCACAAAGTATGATTTCGTAACTGATTGATGAAAATTTACTCAAATTAGTGACAACTCATCATTCGTAGCTAGTTTTTGTAGCTAATTTGGTAAAAAAAATTAGCGGCAACTTTCCCTCCAATTTTCATGCTGATGTGGCTTGTATCTGATGCCAACTACGAATTTATATTGTGTCTAAATAAAAGCTAATATTTTATATTTTTTCAATATTACATAGCTACCAAATCAATTTATAGCTTTTCAATTAAAAAATTTAAAAAATTCCTCATTTTCTAAACGTTCACCGCCATGAAACACCTTCTCTTCCTCATCCCAAATCCCCATACCAGTCGAAGCTCATGACCCATCTCCCCTCTCTGGTCTCCTTCTCATTTTCTCCCATCTCCCTTTCTTTCTTTTTTCTCATCTCACCCATTAATCTATCTCACTCATCATTTTGATTATCAACAGATCGTGGGTTACATCAGTTGGTGCTTGCAATATTAGGTATTTTTAAGATTTCAACTTTGTTTTTGAGGTTGGGATTTGCAGTTTCATTGATATCAAAATATACCGATTTTAATAATCGTGATGGTAGATTGATATTTGAGTATTTTTTTATTCATACTTTCAGTCGATATAAGACGTTGGGTTGATTGTCTTCGCCTATGGAAAGCCAGAACACTCTGTTCGTACTGTAGCTTTTCTTCACAGCTTTGTAAGTTTTAATTATTTTGTTGACTACGCTGCTCCAAAAGGAGTCAAATTCAATATAACTGTGAAGTGAAATAAAGCAAATTAAAGTAGGTAACAGAAACCATACGTGGGATATCATCATTATTAGGCTTGATAACTTTACATCATCATCCCCAATTCCTGGATATATAAAATAATGTGAGGTGGGGTGAGTGGGGTACTTTTGTATCTTAATGACTCATTATTCTATATAATATATTTATTTTATTCGGTGTGTCTGAGAGCTTCAAAAAGATTATTTTAAAGGAGATATACATAGTATTATACTATAATACAAAATTGACAACATGCATCATTTCTGCATGAAGAAGTTCCAACAATAAGAATAAGATTTTTTTTTAAAAAAAAATGCTCATGTAAATGAACTCTGTCTTCTTGTTTTTTTTTTTAATTAATATTTATTTTGTGATTAAGATTCCAAAATTTTCATGTTAATCCCATGCCAAAAAATCCAAGTATTTACCATCCATAAGGCCGAGTTATAGAGGTGGGAAATGGGCAATGAAATGGAAGTTGAAGAAGAGCATTGAAGGGAATTTATTTCCAATAGAACATTGATATACCGCCTCATTACTTAATCTATAACCTATCTCTTGATGTTTGAATATGGCTAATCTTAATTGAAATTAATCTTTTATTTATTTTTTATGCAGGAGAGTCTTTAGCTGAAACTAACCTTTGAGTAAAAAAGTAGGTAAGCTCTCTTATATTTATTTCATACCAATAACTGATATGCTTTGGATATAGTACATAGGAGCCGTATGTACTATTTGTTTTCACCTATGTAAAGCCCGAGCACACTGTTCGTACTATTGGTTTTCTTCATAGCTTTGTAAGTTTTAATTATTTTTTTGACTATCTGCTCCAAATAATTTTAATTCAATATGACTGTGAAGTGAATGAAAGCAAATTAAACTAGCTGACAAAAACCATACGTGGGATATCATCATTGTTAGGCTTGATGACTTTATTTGCATGTCATTATCCCCTAATTTCCTACTCAGTTTGAAATTGTAAAAATATTTGACCTAACTGATATAAATCCAAAATTTTAAATAGTTTTATCTAAAATTAAACTCTCATTGAGTAAAGAAGCTCAAAGTTTGTCTTGGCTATTGTTTGTTGTCACACAGAAACCCAATTCTTGTGCTGTAATAAAGATCCTAGATATATAAAATAATGTGGGGTAGGGTGGGTGGGGTACTTTTGTATCTTAATGACTCATTATTCTATATAATATATTTATTTTGTTTGGTGTGTCTGAAAGCTTCAAAGAAATCAGTTAAAAGGAGATATACATATGCATTATATTATAATACAAAATTGACAACATGCATTTCAGCATGAAGAAGTTCCAACAATAAGGATAAGATTTTTATAAAAAAAAATGCTCATATCATCATGTTGCAAATGAACTCTGTCTTCTTGTCTTTATTTTTTTTAATTAATATTTATTTTGTGATTAAGATTCCAAAAATTTCATGTTAATCCGATTCTATAAAAGTCCAGTAAGATCCATAAGGCAAGGCCGAATTGTTGAGGTGGGAAATGGGCAATGAGATGGAATTTGAAAAAGGCCATGAAGGGAATTTACTTCCAGTAGATAATTGATATACCTTATCATTGTTTGATCTATAATCTGTCTCTTGATGTTTGAATATGGCTAATCTTAACTGAAATTAATCTTTCATTTGTTTTTTCTGCAGGAGACTCTTTAGCTAAAACTAACTTTTGAGTAAAAAAGTAAATTGGAATCTATTAGGTAAGCTCCCTCATATTTATTTTATACCTATAATCGACATGTTTTGTGTATAGTATGTAGGAGCCATATATACTTTTTGTTTTATTACTTTGGTATGTATATGATTTGTCTACTATTCTTTGTTATTAAGTATTGTATATATTGCATATGTCAGCTTATTTTCAGCCAACATATTAAGATGTTTATTTGTAACATTTTCCTTCTTAATCCTACATATTTGTTATGTACTAACTAGTCTTTGTGCATTATTTAAGATGGATAGAAGTTAGATACAACTTCACAATAGGTCTCATTCCGAATATATTAAGGGAGTTAAGGAATTTTTAAGGTTTGCAACAGCAAATGTAGCGAACAATGATTTAATCCGATGTCCATGTTCAAGATGCAATAATGGTGTCAAGAGAACTCCTTCTGTGGTTAGAGATCACCTATTCATACATGGAATGGATAAGAGTTACATATTTTGGGCACATCATGGAGAAGATGGTGAAAGTATTGAGAGTGTTACCTCTAGTGATGATGAATTTGAAGGAATTGATAATGAAGGTGATGATGATATTAATGAGACAGTAGACTTTTTGAATGATTGGTGTAATGCCACACATGTTAATAACTTGGAGGAGGATACAAATAATGGTATTGGTGGTAGTAATCAGTCATTTGAAAGATTATTTATAGATGCTGACCAAGATTTATATCCTGGAAGTAGAGGAGTCTCAAAATTATCATTTATTGTTAAGTTACTACACTTGAAATTGGTCAATGGATGGAGTAACAAGTCATTTGACATGTTACTTCACTTTCTTAAGGAAATTTTGCCACCCGATGCACATGTCCTCAAATCATATTATCACTCCAAAAAAATTGTCCGAGACTTGGGTATGAAATATGAAAAAATTAATGTATGTAAGAATGATTGTATTCTTTATTGGAATGATCTTAAAGATGCTGAAGATTGTCCCATATGTGGGTTGCCAAGGTTTCAATATAATGACCAAGAAGGTAAGAACATCCCTCATAAGATATTGCGCTACTTTCCTTTGACACCGCGATTGCAAAGATTGTTTATGACACCAACAATTGCTCAAGATATGAGGTGGCACCAAGAGAAACGTGTTCATGATGGCGTTTTACGGCATCCAGCTGATTCACAGGAATGGAAGCAATTTGATGAATTGCATGTCTCATTCTCTACTGACCCACGTAATGTAAGACTTGGTCTAGCAAGTGATGGATTTAATCCTTTCGATAGTATGAGTACCTCTTACAGTATGTGGCCAGTAATACTTGTCCCTTATAATTTACCACCATGGAGGTGTATGAAGGATCCATTCTTCATGTTGACACTCTTAATTCCTGGACCCAAGGCACCTGGAAATGACATTGATGTATTCTTGCAACCTTTGATTAATGAGTTAAAAGATTTATGGGATGGTGGTGTAAGAACATATGATGCTTCAATTGGAGAAGCTTTCCAACTGCATGCAGCCTTGTTATGGACCATTAATGATTTTCCGGCGTATGCGAATCTATCTGGTTGGTCTACAAAAGGAAAACTAGCATGTCCAGTATGCAATGAGAACACAAGTTCCATGTCATTAAAAAACATGGCCAGAAGTTGTGTTATATGGGTCACCGTCGTTTCCTTCCTTATGATCACAAATGGAGAAAATCTAAATGGTTTGATGGAAAAGATTTTAGGCCTAAACCAAATAGGTTGTCCGGAAATGAAGTGTTGGAACAATTGAATATAGTCGAGCAACCAATTTTTGGTAAGGGACCGGGGCTAGTTAAGAAGAGAAAACGTCCTGCAACTCACTTACATTGGACGAAAAAAAGTATTTTCTTTCAATTACCTTATTGGAAGACACTTATAATTAGACACAATCTTGATGTAATGCATATTGAGAAGAATGTGTGTGACAATGTTGTTGGAACGTTAATGGATATTGATGGGAAAACTAAGGACACATATAAGGCTCGACTTGACTTAGAGTCCATGGGTATAAGAAAAGAACTGCATCCAATACGCAATGACGGGACAATTCGTTTGCCTCATGCATGTTATGTGTTCAACAATATGGAGCGAATGACGTTTTGTAAATTACTACAATCAATCAAGTTACCGGATGGTTTTGCGTCAAATATCTCAAGATGTGTTAACACTAAAGATTGGCGTATCCATGGACTAAAGAGTCATGATTGTCATGTACTTCTACAATGCCTTTTGCCATTCGCATTACGTGGATGCTTGCAAAAGAATGTATCAAGTTGCCTAATTAAGTTGTGCACTTTTTTTAAGGAGTTGACATCAAGATCTTTGAAAGTGGAAGTATTACAAGAACTAGACAATCAAATTCCTATCATTTTGTCTAGACTAGAGATGATATTTCCCCCTGCCTTTTTTGATATAATGGTGCACTTAATAGTGCATTTACCAAGTGAGGCATTAATAGCTGGACCAGTACAATTTCGTTGGATGTACCCTTTCGAAAGGTACGACTCCACATACTGTTATATTCTTATGTAGGTGTAATACATTATATTAAACAATAACATTGATTTTTTTCTTCTTTATTGCTGTGTAATTTAAAAAGGTACATGCACAAATTGAAAGCATATGTGCGGAATAAAGCTCGTCCAGAAGGCTCGATTGCGGAGGGTTACATTGAGAATGAATGTTTGACATTCTGCTCTCTTTACTACAGTGATATGGACACAATTTGGAATAAACCTGATCAAAACTATGATGTTAGTCGTAATAGTATGCAGAACACTCTTTCTGTATTTCAGCCAACATTCTGCCGTCTAGGTCGAGCATTAACTGATGAACTATCAAATGCGGATTGGGAAAAAGTACGTTGGTATGTTTTGAATAATTGTGTTGAAGTTCGTCCATTTTTAAGGTAATTTTTAATCTAATCTCATGGAAATATTTCTTCACTTTACATTTAATGTTGATATGTAGAATTAATATGTTTGTATCACTTAAGTAGAGAACATTTGGAAGAGCTGCAAACACGGTGTGATAGCAACCTTTATAAAATACATGAGAAGGAGTTCCCTCACTGGTTCCTACAAAAGGCAAGTTGATTTTCTTTTAGATTCTAAGGTTAAGAATTTGTGTTGTGAATTCTTCTATATAATATATATATATATATGCGTGAGGAGGAAGCTTAGGAATGGGTGGAAGATTGAGCTTCACTGGTTCTATACAATTGGGGTAGTTGTTCTGATGATCATAATGATGACAGAGTATTGGCTTCGTGAAAGACGTTGGCATGGTGCCCACTGACGTTAACAATCAATAAATGTCGCTGTTCTTATATTCATTATATGTTGTACTGCCATGGCATGGTAGCTGCGGATCAAATTATATATAAATATATATGTATTGTCTATTTTTTAAGATGATGACTTGTCTATTTTTTATTGGATGGACTGCGACGGGGATAGAGAAACTGGACGGAGGGTTGCCCATTGCATTAGGCAGCAAGCTTAAATCACTTGTCCTCTAATCTATTTCATACATTTAATACCTGACGTATCATCTAAATTTAAAAAAAAAGAAAAAAAAGATTGGGCAGATAGGTGATTTGAGTTTTTTTTGAATCCACTAACTAGACAAATCCCCTACCACTTTAGACTAATAGATGAATGATAGTTGAGAATTGGGCACCACAACCAAAGTATTTGGAGCAATATTCAAGGATTGGTGGGTTTGGAAGTCACTGTGGATGGGGGTCTATAATTGAGAGCATTACATCTGGTGTCCCAATCATAGCAGTTCCAATGCAATTTGATCAGCCAGTGAATGCTAGATTTGCAGAGCTGTCTAGGGTTGGCATGGAGGTAAAGAGGGACAACAATGGTAGTCAAACTATATATAAACTGCTCGGTCTGCACCCTTCCTCACCTACATTCGATACCCAATTAATTTCAGCATTTAATCGAGTTTATTAACCCAGAATCAAATTAAGCTCCTATATAAAAAGAGTACCAAAAGTTTACTGTACAATAATTCCCTAAAACTAAGCCTTCACAAGACATTAGCATGGTTACAAAGTGGATCAAGTGCATGAAAGTGATTGGAGAGAGGCTGGTGGAGTACAGGCCTGGGTGAGTTTGAGCCAACAAGAAATGGAAATTTTTGAATGTGACCCTCAACTCCTACCAAAAATAATAATAATATGTAAAGGCTCGGACTCACTACCAAAAAAAAATCATTTAACCACGAAAAACCTTCCTACAGTACTGGATGCTAAAAGATATGTGGAGAAGCAGAGAAAATTGATATATTTCAACAAATATTTTTGTTGCTTAGGGTTTATAATTCTCCTTCTCATTCTCTTCTTCATATTGCTTTTATCTTTATTTTAAAACAATAATAAATTATTCTAACTTCCAAGATAAAATATGATATTGATACTCTCCTAAAATACATTTTTTTTAATATTAAAGTCTATTTTTCCACTTCAAATTTTATTTTCTCTTGCTGAAATCAAATTTTCCGCTTTATATTCAATTTTTCATTTTTCACATAAAAGTTGATATGTTGTGGGAGTTACTCTTGCAATGGAGTTAAATTAAATTAAAGTTAAATAACAAACTTTTACAATAATATTATAATTTAAAAAAAAAAAAACTTGAAAACAATATTCCAAATTGGAAATATTTTATTAGAATTGACTTTTTATTATAAAAATAAAATATAAATTTTATCTGCTCACAAAATCTTTTTTTTTTTTTAAGTGTATTCTCGTCTTAAAGAAACCCAACGGTTTTTCCCTCAAATTAATGAGTTGGTATTGATGAACACTAGAGACGGTGGTGGAGTAGAGGCCTGGGTTACTCTGACCAAACAAGAAATGGCTTTATTTGAATGTGAACCTCAATTTGCATCCTTACATCCAAGTGTGTCACTTTGAACTACTTCCTTAATTGTGGCATTAGGGTGTGCTGCTACGTACGTATTTGTCTTTTCAAAAACAAATGATTTGTGCGTACATGTATTAAAAATTTTGCGGATCGATCGGGATGCTACGTACAAAAAGTTAATGTATTGGGCATCTAGCTGGCTTTAATCTGTTTCAATTGGTTTGGATTAGAGCACTGTTATTGTTAATGTTAAAGTTAATGAATGCATTCTGTATTTTAGTCTTAAAAGCATTTTGAAAAAACACATCCAAAACATTTTCAAGGACACCGTTACTGCATATCCTTGAATGAAAATTCAGTATCAAACGAATCAGAGACTATGATAAGTGCAAAGTTACAGAAGCAACTCAAAGTCCTTGAGTAAACCATCCAACATGGGATTAAAGGGAGAACCGTTCTGATAGAGGCATAAGAATGGTTTTAAGTAGCAGTAGATAATAGAAAGAGCTTATAAAAAGGCCAAAATAATTATGAAGAAAGCAGTGATACGCAAGACAGCCATAATGCTCCCTATGAATCTCACTAAATATACACACACACATAGCGCTTCTAATAATATCAGTCTAATTAATTAATAAACACTATAAAAATGAAAAATTGAATGGAATATTGCTTTATATTAAAGGAAAAGGATGGATGGATTGAAAGACGAGGCATGTATATATAGTAACGATTTGTATAGTAATAGTAAGAAGAAGAAAAAGAGGAAGATATGTTTAATAATCAAATGGAAAAGAGTAGTACAGCTTTATATGCTTTTATACCAAGACATGCACTATTATGCATTGTGCACTTTACTCACTTTCATCATCACCAAAAACATAATATTCCCTTTTAATATTTGTTCACCACTAGCAAATCTCACTCAGCCTGTACCTCCTCTCTGCCATCTAATTAAGCTAATTAAAGCACCAAAAGTAACATAATGCACCCCAGGGTAAACTTGGGCCTTAATTTATAGAAAAGGAACTTTGCAATACTCTTTTTAATTAGATTTATTTTAATATTATATATATATGGTTAAATCTATTCAAATTGACAGGGTAATTGGGATAGGACTGCAAAAAAATAGTCCCTGTGGGTGGGAGACAATTATTGTAAGTTGCAATTATAAAATTGGGAAATAGACTATGGACCATCACTACAAAAAAAATGGCCTATTGTGACAATGTAGATTTGTCATTAAACTCTATGTTTTGTCATTGTATTTATCTTTGTAATAAAAATCAATTGTCACGGCGTTGCCATAAAAAAGCAGACACTAATTCTCTTTAGTGACAATCAAACGGTATAGTCACTGATGCCCATTTTTCTATGATAATTTTATTACTGTCATTGAATTTGGGGTTTTTTGTGTCACAAATTTTTGTCGCAATAAGGTTTAAAATTTATCACTGAATCCACACTATTTGTCACTAATTGCATCCTAAAATCCGGTCAAACTTTGTCTTTCTGTGACAACATGGGTTTTAGTGACAACTTCTACTTTTGATACGAAATAATATAGTGTCAAAATGATTATGCCACTGATATTGTTTGTGATATTATATGCTTGTCACAATATATAATAGTGACGAATAATTATTGGCACTAAAAGTATCTGTCACATAATTAATATTTGTTACAATAATTGTTAGTGGCAATGCAAATTGTCACATAAAATATTAGTGTCGAGTTCGATTGACATAAATAATTTTCATTCATAATATAATATAGCGACCCTGTTTGTTTCGTCACTGTAGGATATTATAATTGTTATTTGTTTGTTAGTGACAAGTAAAATTATTACAAAAAACATCAGTGTCGAATTTTATATTGACATAAATAATATTCATACATAAGTTAATAATACAATGAACATGTATATCTTCACGGTTCTATTTATAACTCTACGATGCAATTAGTAGGCAGCTAACCAGTTGCTCTGTCCTTCCCACCACCGGCACCAAGCTTTGGACCCTTTGGTATAGCTCCTTAGAAATGTTGGCCTTCCCTTGTGTCTTCAAAGTCTTTGCCATCACTTTTGCTTTTTTTGCCTTCTTTTCATCCTTTGTTTTCTTGATCATCTCCTTGATTTCACTACACAACAGCAATTTTAGAAATCCTCAAGATGATGATCATAAAATTAATTTTGATATCATTTCAAATAAAATTGAAAATGTTGTAACTACTTATAAAAACCACATACAATTAACAAGAAATGCAAAAGAAATGTACTTGCACCAAGTTAGAAAGGTAACCAAATTACTTAAAATTAATGGGATTAGTAAGGAATTTAAATAAAGTCATTCAAAGCTATTTCAGTACCAAAACTTCCAATACCACAGAAAAAAAAACCTACTCTTAAATGTTCATGGAACTACAAATATTATTTATTCATGATCGATGTAGATCAAAATATGGTGCAGATCCATAATTAAGGCATGGAAAAAACAAACGTCTAAATGATTTTCAAAAGGCTTGCAAGCTTACTTGATAATGCTACATAAATAATTTCAAGTAACAAAGCTAGCTCTTCTAAAAAATAGTAAGAAACAAAGGAAAATGAGAGTAATGAAGGGGTAATCCATGAAACTAATCTAGAGAAGAGTTTTACAAAAATTAGACTGTTGCTGCTTTCCCTGAAAAATTCATTTCTAGTCAAATATATTGTTGTGATTGTCCAAAATGCTACACCACTTAGCAGCAGC
Organism: Rhamnella rubrinervis; assembly: GCA_007844105.2. NCBI lineage: Eukaryota > Viridiplantae > Streptophyta > Magnoliopsida > Rosales > Rhamnaceae > Rhamnella > Rhamnella rubrinervis. The sequence continues at coordinate 13,311,095 of CM017585.2, forward strand.
TTTATAACTTATTCTCATTCAAGTCAAACAAATAATGTCATGCCACCTAGACAGTAGGCTCTCAACACGTCATTAGACACATAAATATAGAAGCCATGCATCCTACCAATCCCATAATTAAAAATGACAAACACACAAAACTAACATCAGGAAAGCAAGACTTGAGGCAAAGAACCTTCTCTTTTATTGCCACCCTATGAGAATTATGGATCTTATACCAAACTTAATAGTATTGACACAAAGCATATCCAGAGAGTGATTATTATATTAGCTTTAAAGCCCAACTTATCCTATGAGATAATCAAAGGAAGTTTCAGTTTCTTTCTACAAAAGCCTTTCTTATGGTAAATAGGCTCATAGTTGGATCCTCAAACTCCAAGGTCCCTAGCACTTTCAAAAATCTAATTTTTTTTTCTTTAGCACTAAGAGAAAAGGTGAGTCAAGTTAAAAGGACACATGGACTCTGTTCTAATCTATTAATAATTTACTAGACTATGTAATAACACCAAAATATGAGTTATTTAACAAGAGATGAGCAAGAAAAAGAGAAATATACATGTCTCAATCCTAAAACTAGTAAATAAACATAACACAGCAAAGAAAACAATTTGATTCCATTTGTAGTTGTAATAGCAATATCCAAGTTCTAAGCACTGAAAACAGGAACACAGTCAACCCTTTTACATCCAGCATTCTGTGGAATTGTCTTAAAAAGCTTGTTGGCTGCTTTAACCTACAGGAGCAACAAAGTTTTAAAGTGAAATGCAAAATATACTACAAGAAAAAGAAATACTTTTCATAAAAAAAAAAAAACTGGAACAAACTAGTTCTCATTTGGAACAAACTGGAATAAGTGAGGCTTTTCCCGCATAACACAGCGAAAAACTGTTAAAAAATTACACCAATGATAAAAACATGAGATCTAACTGAAAAGGGTTTTTTAAAGAATGAATATAGATGATAAAGAAATCCCAACTTGGAACATTCTGTAGTACTAGAGAAACATACTTTCAGTCTGTATGTTCACGTTCTAAAACATGATGCACCAATTCTATATGAAAAAAAAAAAACCTAAATAAAACTTGTTCCAAAAATACAGGTTGGCCACATATAGCCTATTTTACCATTCTATTATGTTTAGGAACATATCTAATGGGTCAATGCTCTCCAAGCCGCCTATAAATATTTATCCCTTACCCACAAGTTGCCACACCGCACTAAGAATCATTGTCAAACACGGGTATACTAAATATATAATTTTTTGTGACAAATTTACAATTGACATAATAATTTTTGTCACAGTAGATCATTTTTTTTTATGGTGCAACTTTCCCTATGTCATTTTGAATTGAAATTAGGAAATATGAGGATGGGCAAATTAAAATTGAAATTAGGAAATATGAGGATGGGCAAATTAAAGATGTGGGATGGATTATGGATGGAAGATGTAGCTTCACTGGTTCTATAAAATTGGGGTAGTTGTTATGAGGATCATGATGATGCCAGAGTTTTGGCTTCATGGAATTGATTGGTGAGGCTGGCATGGTGCCCATTGATGTTGACAATCAACAAATGTCATTAATTATATATTGTACGGGCATGGGTAGCTGCGGATCAAATAAGATGTATGATAGCATAAAAATACCAATCATTAAGTTTATTTTATTTTTTGGAAAGAAAACATAGAAATTCCATTATTGAAAATAACCGGTTACATCTTGTTGGATAGCCTCAAGACCATGCCACAAAATCAAACAACACCGGCCACTTGATTTTCGTAACCAATTTCATTGATTGCCACAAACTTTACATTAGGCTTTACATTCCAATAACTTGTAAAAGTTCGTGGACTACCACATCAATATCTTCATCACCTTTCCTTGAGATAATGTGGCTCATTTCTTTGGTTTTCCTCCGAATATCGTCTCCATTTTTGTCCAACACCACTTCTCTGATCACCTTGGACAAATTTTCCCTACAAAGTCTCCCATTATTGTCCCTCTTAACCTGCATGCCAACCCTAGACGCCTCTGCAAGTCTAGCATTCATTGGCTGATCAAATTGCATTGGAACTGCTATGATTGGGACACCAGATATAATACTTTCCATTACAGACCCCCATCCACAGTGACTTACAAACCCACCAATGCTTGAATGCTCCAAAATCTTTGTCTGCGGTGCCCAATTCTCAACTATCATTCCTCTATCTTTTATCCTTCCTAAATATCCATCATCAAGAACAGCCTCTTCTAGCTTCATTTTCTCTCCCTCTGGAGACCTAACCACCCATATGAAATTCACATTGCTAACTTCTAAACCATAAGCAATCTCCTCCATATCTTCCTTACATGGATAGCACTCACTTCCAAAAGAAACATACACAGTCGAAGATATTTCTTTCTGGTTGAGCCAGTTGATGATATGATCACTGCCGTCGCTGTCGCTGACATGAACGGGTTCTTGAACCAGAGGACCAACAGGGACAACCTTTTGGCCAAAAGAAGAGAGAAAATCTATGTATTTTCCCTCAAGCTCTCGAAAAGACTTTACCAAAACGATTTTCGAAGATCTTTCGTAGAATAATCGAAAGTCTTGAGAAATATTGGGAGGACCTTGACCCATTTTCTTGGATGCATGAGAACAGATTTCCGGAAATGGGAATTCCTCATCGCCTTTCTTCTTGGAGAAATGAACCCTAGAAGAGAATACGGCTGCTCCAACAGTGGCGAAGGCAATGTTTGGAATATTCATAGAAGAAGCTAATTCTGGTAGCCATGATGAAAGAAAATCATAAATGATCAGATCTGGCTTTACAGTCTCAACTATATTGGAGAAGTTGGCTCTAGTGCCGGTCATGTTGAAGGCCTTCATGAGGGTGGGCAAAAGATGTGGTGGGAGGCCTTTAGTTGTGTGGTAGTGAGGAGGAAGCTCAGGAATGAATGGAAGATGTAGCTCTACTGGTTCTATAGAATTGGAGTAGCTGTTCTGATGATCATGATCATGCTGATGATGAGAAAGTATTGGCTGGATGGAATTGATAAGTACAGGAGTTGAACAAAAATATATGTGAAAATTTCTGTGACTCAGTTTCTTTGCTAGCTCTAGGAAAGAAGATACATGACCATGAGCAAGCCATGGAAGCATTAGAACTCTGATGCTGCTTCGCTTAGCATCCGCCATTTCTCTCTCTCTTTCAGTCTAAAATGGTTTTGTATTGTACACTTTCGGCTTCGTTTTGCTTGGGCTGCTGACTATTTATAAACGGATTTAAAAGTTTTAAGGACCAAATGTGGCAAATGCCAGAACTGATGACTATTTTTAATTAGATTTATTTTAATATTTAATATTAAATATATATATATATATATATATATATATATATATATATATATAGTTAAATCTATTCATATTGACAGGTAATTGGGATAGGACTGCAAAAAAATAGTCCCTGTGTGTAGGAGAAAATTATTGTCAGTTACAATTATACAATCGGGAATTGGACTATGGACCATGCATTCTCTATTTTATTTTGAATTGAAATTAGGAAATTATGGGGGTGGCAAAAGATGTGGTGGGAGATTCTCTGTTTTATTTTGAATTGAAATTACGAAATTATGATAGGGTGGGCAAAAGATGTGGTGGTGGGTCATTAGTTGTGTGGCACTGGCAGTGACTGAGAGGAGAAAGCTCGGGAATGGTTGGAATGGATGGAAGATTTAGCTCCACGGATTCTATTTGTTCTGATGATCATGATGATGACAGAGTTTTGGCTTCTTGGAAGACGTTGGCACGGCGCTCACTGATATATGCATATGTGTGTCTTTTATTCAAAATGTTGGTTTAATTTTCAATTTTATGAAGAAAAAAAAATGTTGATTTTCACTCAAATCACTTGTACCAATGATAATTAATTAATAGAACATATGCACTACATGCTAATTATGTTACAATCAACGAGGGTTATATAAGTTGTCCAACTTGACCTTCGATGTTAGCTTTTTCCACTCACCAACTTTGCATTATGACATTGTGCAATAATGATATCTTTTTATGGTCGCATATCATTAACAATGTTAAGTGTGAATTAATGCTAAATCATTATGCATGAATTAGTGCTAAGTTATTAATTTGTCATGCACAAAAATAACAATACCCATTTGGACGTAGTATATGAATTAACATCCCAAAAGTTATAAAGAAATGCATATTCCTTTTTGGAATTTATTATGTTAATTATTGTAAGCGCTTATGTTTTTTTCAGAAACACAAAATCATAGTGGCCACAAAATCACCATGGTGGAATTTATAATAACTTAGTATGCTTATTTATTTTATTACCTTCAACTAATTGAACTTGCAATTAATTAATTCACAATTTTAATCTGGTATTCAAATTCTTCCACCTCAACATCCAATAATAATTATATCTATCCATTTAAAATAATAATAATAATAATAATAATGAGATACATGATAAAATAAAAATAACTATCGTTAGTTTTTTTTTTTTGGAAAGAAAATATAGAAATTCCATTATTGAAAATAACCGATTACATCTTGTTGGATAACCTCAACAAACATGCAACAAAATAAAAAACACCGGCCACACATTATTTTAATAACCAATTAATTTCATACATTGCCAAAGACTTTGCATTAAGCTTTACATTCCGATAACTCTTGTAAAAGTACTCAAGACTATCACATCAATATCTTCTTCAGTTTTCCTTGAGATAATGTGGCTCATTTCTTTGGATTTCCTCCGAATATCATCTCCATTTTTTCCAACACCACTTCTCTGACCACCTTGGCCACATTTTCCCTACAAAGTCTGCCATTATTGTCCCTCTTAACCTCCATGCCAACCCTAGACACTTCTGCAAATCTAGCATTCACTGGCTGATCAAATTGCATATACGATTGGGACACCAGATGCAATGCTCTCAATTATAGACCCCCATCCACAGTGACTTACAAACCCACCAATGCTTGAATGCTCCAAATACTTTGGTTGTGGTGCCCAATTCTCAACTATATATCATTCCTCTATTAGTCTGAAATGGTTTTGTAGTGTACACTATTAGCTTCTTTTTGCTTGGGCTGCTGACTATTTATAGATGGACTTAAAAAGTTTTAAGGACCAAATGTGCCAAATGCCCAGACCCAGTATAGTTTTGAGGGGTAGTCAATCCAATATCTCTAAATCCTTAGAAAACAAAAAAGAAGATAAAGAGTAATGCTAGTACAAGTTCGGCAAATTTAGTGACTTGATTACGGTGGATGGATGGACCCTAATATGGGGAATTTGTCTAGTTTGTGGATTCCAAAGAACAATCACCTATCTCCCACTCTGTCCCCTTCACTCAGTATTTAATAATTTATTTATATATTTTTTTTCAATTTTAGATGATGCGTCAAATACTAAGTGCATGGAACAGATTAGGGGACAAGCCCCTCTGTCCCCTCCACTCAGTATTTAATAATTTATTTATTTTTTTCTATTTTAAATGATCTGTCAAATACTAAGTGCATGAAACAGGGGACAAGTGCTTTAAGTTTGCTTCCTAATGCAAGGGGCCAAAGAATGTATAACCCTTTGTCTAGTTTCTCTATCCCCGTCTCTGTCTATCCAATAAGAAATAGGCAATTCATCACTTTAAATTTAATAGATAATGACCTCCGTTATTTTCCATCTCCCTCGTTTACTCATTTTTTTGTATTTTTTTAATAATTTAAAAACCTACTTGGTGAATGTCAATAAAATTACTTCGCATTGTGTTCATTGATGTTGATGGTCAACAAATGTCATTATTCTTATATTAATTATATATTATACTTGTATGTTAGCTAAACCTAGCAAAATTCGCACGACCATTAACACGTTATATACGAACATGCATATTTAAAGTAGCATTTCGGTCTAAATAATACAGATTGAGTTCATAATGGATCAATCCGTTAATCCGTTATCATCAGTAAAATTAACGAATTAAAATGGATGAAATCCTTTATAGCCTATTTCACTTGTAAATGTATTTTAATAATTTTATAATATTAATAAAATTTTTAATTTTACTATGCATCATTAGTTCTTTATTATTTATTAAGATTATTTATATTTTTGGTGTATATTGTAGTATGCTTGGCTCATAAAAAACATTTTCTATATATTTATTGAACTATTTATTTTTAATTTTATATAATTTATGTTGAATTTAATATATATATATATAACAAGTATATTTGATTTTTTGTTTCAATTATTTTTTTATATAAGTAATATTATTATTTTAGAATAGTAATCTACACCTTCAGGTGCAAAATATACATATATATATATATTGCTTAATTAATTTAATTGTTTATTGACTTTTAATCTTTCACACGGCTCTTTTTTTTTTTTAAATACTTGTTTATTGACTTTCAGGCACGTGTGCCTGGCGCTCTCCTTGGTTTTGGAACACAAATTCTGGAGGCCTACTCGACAAGTATTTCATTTCTGCTTTATAGACATTAGACACCCCAACTTTTAATATTTTAATTTTTTTTCTTTTTCAGAAAAAAAAAAAAGACCCGCGTTCAGCATTGAAACGGAACATTTTTCTGTCGTTGGACATTTGCAATGTGGGCCCGCCCAATACCTATAAAGGATCTTACCGCATAATTAATGCATCTTTCACTCTCGTTTTCCCCTTTCACTTGTCTCTCTAACTTAGAAGAAAAACTCTCTCATTAAGTGCCCTTAGGCTTATGCTTTCCAAGTTTATAGGGATATAGGCCTAAGACTTTCAATCCTTAGAGCTTGTGCTCTAAAAGTTTATAAAAGTACACTTTCTACTAATTTCATAAAAAGTCATAAATGTACGAGAGGCTTTAGCTCACCAATCTCAGAATGCTTCATTTCTTTTTATCTTCCTTAATTTTTGTACCCTTAGATTTGCGCTCTCAAATTCGTAAGTATATAGATTTATGATCCACTTTCACCTTTCTCATAGAGTGTTTCTTTATCACTTAAGAACGTCTAATCTTTTTCTTCTATTATACTCTTAAACATTCTCATAATTTTTCATTTTATATTTATTATTCATTGTGACATTTATTTTCTATTTCATCGGTTTATTTATATTTCATTGAATAATTTGTTAATATTATATTGTTGAGCTAACTTTATTTATTTCTTCTCTCTCTGAACCCGAACCCGAATCCGAAAACATACAACTCCACTCACTTTCATCGTCACCAAAAACACAATGTTCCCTTTTAATATTCAAATAAGATATATAATAAAATAAAAATACCAATCAATAATTTATGTTTTATTTTTGGAAAGAAAACATAGAAATTCCATTATTGAAAATAACCGATTACATCTTGTTGGATAATCTCAACACCATGCAACAAAATCAACACCGACCACTTGATTTTCATAACCAATTTCATTGATTGCCACAAACTTTGCATTAAGTTTTACATTCCAATAATTTGTAAAAGTTCTTGGACTACCACATCAATATCTTCATCAGCTTTCCCTGAGATGATGTGGTTCATTTCTTTGGATTTCCTTCGAATATCGTCTCCATTTTTGTCCAACACCACTTCTCTGATCACCTTGGACAAATTTTCTTTAAAAAGTCTCCCATTATAGTCCCTCTTAACCTCCATGCCAGACCTAGACGCCTCTGCAAATCTAGCATTCACTGGCTGATCAAATTGCATTCGAACCGCTATGATTGGGACACCAGATGTAATGCTCTCCATTACAGACCCCCATCCATAGTGACTTACAGACCCACCAATGCTTGAATGCTCCAAAATCTTTGTCTGTGGTGCCCAATTCTCAATTATCATTCCTCTAACTTTTATCCTTCCTAAATACCCATCATCAGGGAGACCTAACCACCCATATGAAATTCACGTTGCTAACTTCTAAACCGTAAGCAATGTCCTCCATATCTTCCTTACAAGGATAGCACTCAGTTCCAAAAGAAACATACACAGTCGAAGATATTTCTTTCATGTTGAGCCATTTGATGATATGATCACTGCCCTCGCTGTCGCTGACACGAACGGGTTCTAGAAAAAAAGGACCAACAGGGACAACCTTTTGGCCAAACGAAGAGAGAAAATCTATGTACTTTCCATCAAGCTCTCGAAAAGACTTTACCAAAACGATTTTCGAAGATCTTTTGTAGAATAATCGGAGGGCTTGAGCACCATCGGGAGAAACTTGACCTATTTTCTTCAATGCATCAGAACGGATTTCCGGAAATGGGAATTCCTCGTCGCCTTTTGTCTTGGAGAAATGAACCGCAAAAGCGAATGCGGCTACTCCACAAATGAAGAAGGCAATGTTTGGAATATTCATAGAAGAAGCTAATTCTGGTAGCCATGATGAAATAATATCATAAATGATCAAATATGGCTTTACAGTCTCAACTATATTGGAGAAGTTGTCTCTAGTGCCGGTCATGTTAAAGGCCTTTGTGAGGGTGGGCGAAAGATGTGGTGGGAGCCCTTTAGTTGTGTGGTAGTGAGGAGGAAGCTCAGGAATGAATGGAAGACGTAGCTCCACTGGTTCTATAGAATTGGAGTAGCTGTTCTGATGATGATGATGAGAAAGTTTTGGCTTGATGGAATTGATAAGTACAGGAGTTGAACAAAAATACATGTGAAATTAAATTTCTGTAACTCAGTTTCTTTGCTAGCTCTAGGAAAGAAGATACATGACTATGAGCAAGCCATGGAAGCATTAGAACTCTGATAATCCTTCGCTTAGCATCCGCCATTTCTCTCTCTCTTTCAGTCTAAAATGGTTTTGTATTGTACACTTTTAGCTTCTTTTTGCTTGGGCTGCTGACTATTTATAAATGAACTTAAAAGTTTTGAGGACCAAATGTACCAAATGCCAGAATTGCTGACTATTTTTAATTATTTTTATTTTAATATTTAATATTATATATATACTTAAATCTATTCAAATTGACAGGGTAATTGGGATAGGACTTCAAAAAAATAGTCCCTGCAGTGTGTAGGAGACAATTATTGTAGGTTACAATTATACAATCGGGAATTGGTCTACGGACAATGCATTGTCTATTTTATTTTGAATTGAAATTAGGAAATTATGAGGGTGGGTAAAAGATGTGGTGGGACATTCTCTGTTTCACTTTGAATTGAAATTATGAAATTATGAGGGTGGGCAAAAGATGTGGTGGGAGGCCTTTAGTTGTTGTGTCAGTGACCGTGAGGAGGAAGCTCAGGAATGGTGGAAGATTTAGTTCCACAGGTTTGTTCTGATGATCATGATGATGACAGAGTTTTGGCTTCATGGAAGACGTTGGCATTGTGCCCACTGATGTTGATAATCAACAAATGTCACTGTTCTTTTATTGATTATATATTGTACTGGCATGGCATGGTAGCTGCGGATCAAATTATATATATGTATATGTATGTATTTTATGTTCACAATGTTAGTCTAATTTTCAATTTTTTGAAGAAAAAGATTTTCACTCAGATCACTTGTACCAATGATAATTAATTAATAGAACATGTGCACTACATGCTAATTATGTTACAATCAACGAGGGTTATATTGTCCAACTTGACCTTCGATGTTAGCTCTTCATTTTTGGTGATTGAGTTTTTTCTATGTAATTTAAGTTGTTATTCAATGTTTGTTAACATTTCAGCATGGTCGATGCCTATACACGTTATGTGTTGTTCTTGCTGTTAAACCATGTGTTGCACGTTTTTGCTGTTAAACCCAATATTATTATTTGGTAGCGTAAACCAGGAATTTTTAAGAAAGAAGGACTGAAGCTCACGGGCTTCAAGGCCCTCAATTCGTTGAGTAGGCTCTCACAGAGAGAAATTCAAGTTTGTTTACAACTTGTCAGATCACCGATTCCACCATTGTTGTAATCTGTGATATAAACCAGCAACAATGCTTTACAATACGACAAAGATGACAGTTGTTTCAAACGCAGCATTTAACTAAATCAAAATAACAAGGAATTAAAATACTAATAATTGAAATAACTAGTAGATTTGTAAAAACTGATGTGGAGTCAAAGTCACGATGCGTCTGCATCATTATTATTATTAGTAGTAGTAGTAGTAGTCGTAGGTAGATGGTAGGATCTCAAATGACATGTGTCATGTCATATAATAATAATAATAATTGTATTTATTTTTCCAAAAAAATAAAAAAGTTCAAGTTTAATATAACTCAATTAATTACAATTCCTTTCTTTTCTTTTAAAAAGGAAACTTTCCTTACAAACTTTTAAAGAAAAGCTTTCCTTTTTCTCTTTTTTTATTACAAACTTTAAGTTTTTTTTTTTTTTTTTTTTAATTACAAACTTTAAGAAAAACTTTCCTTATGTACGATATAATTATGGGGCAGAAGTGGGTACGCTACGTAATCATATGATCTTTGTGCGGGCAAAAATAATAATATTACTCAATAATGGAGCTAGATGTGGAAAGCATATGCATGCACTTTACGTACGTTTCCTGCCCACGCCCGTTTATGTGTCTTTCATTTCGTCGTCATCGTTTCTTTAGCCTAAAGGTAGAGCAATTATTTTCTCAATCACATTCGTCTTTTACTTGCCCACAACTTATTTTATGTGTGAAAACGTCACGGTGCTACAGAACCAACTCAAAGTCCCAGAGTAAACCATCCAACATGGGATTAAAGGGAGAACCGTTCTGATAGAGGCATAAGAATGGTTTGTAGGGTAAGTAGAAGTAGTAATAGAAAGGGCTTATAAAAAGGCCAAAATAATAAGGAAGAAAGCAGTGATACGCAAGACAGCCATTATACTTCCTATGAATCTCACTAAACTCTATATGGCATTAGATTAACATATTTGCAGTGTTTAAGGCCTCCATTGTACATGTTAATCGAGAAGGGTATTCTTTCATTATTTCCCCTGATGAAAGCATTTCTGAATCTTACAAAGAGGAGGCCAGTAAGAAATTACCTGTAACCTGTGCGATATTGCTTTCTGTTTTACCTTTTCCAGCTACCTATCGATTTTACTCCTATATTGCTTTCTGTAGTGGAATTATATGTATATATATACACACACATAGCACTTCTAATAATATCAGTCTAATTAATTAATAAACACTATAAAAATGAAAAATTGAATCGAATATGGCTTAGTATATATTAAAGGAAAAAGATGGATGGATTGAAAGAACAGGCATGTATATATTGTAATGATTTGTATGGTAATATGTAGTGAGAGGAAGAAGAAGAGGAAGATATATAATAATCAAATGGAAAAGAGTACTGCAGCTTTATTTGCTTTTATACCAGGACATGCATTATTTTGAATTGTGTACTCAACTCACTTTCATCATCACCAAAAAATAGTGTTCCTTTTTAATATTTGTTCACCACTAGCAGATCTCACTCAGCCTGTACCTCCTCTCTGCCATCTAATTAAGCTAATTAAAGCACCAAAAGTAAGATAATGCACCCCAGGGTAAACTTAGGCCTTAATTTGTAGAAAAGGAACTTTGCAATACTATTTTTAATTAGATTTATTTTAATATTTAATATTATATATATATATATATGAATATATATAGTGTTAAATATATTCAAATTGACAGGCAAAAAAACAGTCCCTGTGGGTAAGAGACAATTATTGTAAGTTACAATTATACAATTGGGAAATGGACTGCGGACCATGCATTCTCTAAATCATTTTGAATTGAAATTAGGAAATATGATGAAGATTGGCAAAAGATGTGGTGGGAGGCCTTTAATTGTGTGGCAGTGACTCTGAGTAGGAAGCTCAGGAATGGATTATGGATGGAAGATGTAGCTCCACTGGCTCGATACAATTGGGGTGGCTTTTCTGAGGATCATGATGACGACAGAGTTTTGGCCTCATGAAATTGATTGGTGAGGTTGGCATGGTGCCCATTGATGTTGATAATCAACAAATGTCACCGTTCTTATATTAATTAATTATATATTATACTGGCGGGAAAATAAAAATACCTATCATTAATTTTATTTTATTTTTTGGAAAGAAAACATAGAAATTCCATTATTGAAAATAGCCGGTTACATCTTGTTGGATGACCTCAACACCATGCAACAAAATCAACAACACCGGCCACTTGATTTTCGTAACCAATTTCATTGATTGCCACAAACTTTGCATTAAGCTTTACATTCCAATAACTTGTAAAAGTTCTTGGACTACCACATCAATATCTTCATCAGCTTTCCGTGAGATAATTTGGCTCATTTCTATGGATTTCCTCCGAATATCTTCTCCATTTTTGTCCAACACCACTTCTCTGATCACCTTGGACAAATTTTCCCTACAAAGTCTCCCATTATTGTCCCTCTTAACCTCCATGCCAACCCTAGACGCCTCTGCAAATCTAGCATTCACTGGCTGATCAGATTGCATTGGAACTGCTATGATTGGGACACCAGATGTAATGCTCTCCATTACAGACCCCCATCCACAGTGACTTACAAAACCACCAATGCTTGAATGCTCCAAAATCTTTGTCTGTGGTGCCCAATTCTCAATTATCATTCCTCTATCTTTTATCCTTCCTAAATATCCATCATCAAGAACAGCCTCTTCTAGCTTCATTTTCTCTCCCTCTGGAGACCTGACCACCCATATGAAATTCACATTGCTAACTTCTAAACCATAAGCAATCTCCTCCATATCTTCCTTACATGGATAGCACTCACTTCCTAAAGAAACATACACAGTGGAAGATATTTCATTCTTGTTGAGCCAGTTGATGATATGATCACTGCCCTCGCCGTCGCTGACAGGAACGGGTTCTGGAACAAGAGGACCAACAGGGACAACCTTTTGGCCAAAAGAAGAGAGAAAATCTATGTATTTTCCCTCAAGCTCTCGAAAAGACTTTACCAAAACGATTTTCGAAGATCTTTCGTAGAATAATCGCAGGGCTTGAGCAATATCGGGAGGAGCTTGACCCATTTTCTTCAATGCATCAGAACAGATTTCCGGAAATGGGAATTCCTCATCGCCGTTCTTGGAGAAATGAAGCCTAAAAGAGAATACGGCTGCTCCAGCAGTGGAGAAGGCAATGTTTGGAATATTCATAGAAGAAGCTAATTCTGGTAGCCATGATGAAAGAAAATCATAAATGATCAAATCTGGCTTTACATTCTCAACTATATTGGAGAAGTTGGCTCTAGTGCCGGTCATATTGAAGGCCTTTGTGAGGGTGGGCGAAAGATGTGGTGGGAGGCCTTTAGTTGTGTGGTAGTGAGGAGGAAGCTCAGGAATGAATGGAAGATGTAGCTCCACTGGTTCTATAAAATTGGTGTAGCTGTTCTGATGATCATGACGATGATGATGATGAGAAAGTTTTGGCTTGATGGAATTGATAAGTACTGGAGTTGAACAAAAATATATGTAAAAATTTCTGTGACTCAGTTTCTTTGCTAGCTCAAGGAAAGGAGATACATGACCATGAGCAAGCCATGGAAGCATTAGAACTCTCATCCTTCGCTTAGCATCCGCCATTTCTCTCTCTCTTTCAGTCTAAAATGGTTTTGTATTGTACAGTTCTAGCTTCTTTTTGCTTGGGCTGCTGACTATTTATAAATGGACTTAAAAGTTTTAAGGACCACTATTTTTAATTAGATTTATTTTAATATTTAATATTATGCATTCTCTACATTTAATATTATGGATCAAATTATATTTTTTTATTCAAAATATTAGTTTCCGTCTTACATCACTAGTGCTATATCATACAAAGTCAATGTTGCTTAATTAATGAAACATGCACTATTAATGACTTTAGACTTATAGCATAAATTTCTAGCAGAATTACCAAACCTGAGATGGTGACAACATTAACCAGCTAAAAAATCAAAGTCTGACATAGGCATTTCTAGAAGCACAACACCACAGACCTCTCTTAGCAGAGTTCTATCCGCTATATTGAAAACCCAAACCAAAGCACCCTTTGTGCTAGCGGTGTCGAGCAACAGACCGTCAGACGAGGAAGAAGAACAATTTTTTTCAATCCCAATTTTATCCCAGCCAAACAGGACACAAGATGCCTCATGTGAGAAATAACGACACAAAACTAAGAGAAATGAGGATAGGGGGTAAATCTACACTGAAATTAAAGATTAGAAGTTGTTATGTGAAAATTAAAATTTAGGGAACAATATACTACTTTTGTTAAAGTTAAGGGCATTGCCAGCTAGTTAACCAATAACTCAGTGTCACTTCAAATGCTACTTCTGTCTTTAATCTAAATTAATCAAGAGAATATCATAACTCATTAATGAAATAAATTAAAGTTAAACCATGGTTTGCGTGCAGTTAATTGAAATTAAACTCTTAAAGCATGCTTCTTTATTATTATTATTTTCGGAAGTATTATATTTTTATTTTAAAGGAAGGAGGACGTGAGTCTCGAAATTCACAATCTCAAAACTGTAAATACAAAGGGTATACACTAGACCAATCTCACTTGTTATTATTATTAAATAGGAAATTAGTTATTTTATTTATTAATTAAATAAATTTGCAATAATCATTTATACACATAATTAAAAGAAAATAGTACTCGTGTATCACATCCCAAACCTACTTCAATTAATTTGCATGTCTCTTTATAATTCTCAATTAATATATTTGGGTTGACAAAAACTTCAGTACTTCGGGAATATCAATTTCTATCCCATTAAAATAGTGTCACATAAATATAAATACTAATAAAATATAACATAGATATAAATACTAATAAAGTATTACATACACGGACTTGGATCAAAACACACACTCTCTCTCCATATATATATATATATATATATGCATACAGCCCCACACATTCCATACTAGTATTATTCCAAGTCTTATGGATCCCTCAAAAGTAGAATTAAATTTGCATTGAAAAAAAAAGAAAAGAAATGAAGATTGAGATTGTGAGTGGTAGCCGGGGTTTCCTTTCCTCAACCAATTCCCTGCCTCACAATTACTGCGGTGCAACCTGCTACTTCATCCCTGGTTTGGATGCCAAAAATACGTGGTGAAACCATAAAACCATCATCTCCAACTCCCATAAACCTTAGAAGCTTCAAGCTGTGTTATGGATCAGTTAGCTATACCAATTTATAATCCAGTAGCCCTTTTCTACCCAGCAGCACCAGCAGAAGCATCAGAGAAGCTTAAGAAATCTCTGTCAGAAACCTTAACTCGCCGGAAGAATCAAGGATAACATGACCGTCATCGAGTGCAACGACGACGGATCTATTTACATCGGAAGCTCGAGTCAGCGGGGTCCTTCTCTCAGACATCCCACAACAACATGACTTCCCAGGACTAAATCAGTTCATTTCCCATAGATCCTTGTTCTCCTGAATCAGTCACAGGTCCTCTACTTCAGGTTTTGAAGCTGACGCGGCCCTGATTTGGAGATTTGTAATAGCTCCGTCCGCCAGATCAAACTCTGAACTGAGGCGCCACCTGCTTTAATTTTCTTTGAAGCTACGCAAAAGTATCGAGCCACCGTTGCCGGAAAACTCCATCGGAATTATTGTAAGTTGCACAATAGCAGAAGCTAAAAGAGACAATAATTACATGATCAAAGATTTGGTAGCTGAGTTGAGGAAGGGAATTAAAGAATTTTGTGAATCAAAAGCAAAAAAGTTTGGATCCGTTAACCCGGATGATGCATTTGAAGTTGTTTTGCAGCATTTAAAAGAGGTAGCAGACATCTTTAGGAGATCAACTTCTTCGTCTTGGCACGTTGGTGCAACTTTAAATTTTATGAAACTGACTTTGGTTGGAATAAACCAAGCTGGGTGAGTATGGCCGGTGAGTAGAGGCCTGGGTGATCAGTTTGAGCCAACAAGAATCACCAAAAAAAAAAAAAAAAAATTGAACCAATAAGAAATGGAAATTTTTGAATGTGACCCTCAACTCCTTCAATTTGCATCCCCAAATCAAAGTGCGTTAAGTTTTAGGGTCTCTTTTTGAATTTTAACCTTTCAATTGTATTAGAGTTTGTGCGTATTTTAATTTCGTTTATCCTATTTAAGTTGCTTTTCAATTATGATAATTAATTGAACCATATGATATGAAAATCAAGTTATAATACATGTCATAAAAAAATTATTACAAAATTAAATCCTTTAATATTAATAACAATCAGCCAGGAAAATACAAATCAACATTTGTTTGTAGATGGTATGAATTTAGGTTGAAGAAACTCGGACTGGATGCTAAAAGATATGTGGAGAAGCAGAAAAAATTGATATATTTCAACAAATATTTTTGTTCCTTAGGGTTTATAATTCTCCTTCTCATTCTCTTATTCATATTGCTTTTATCTCTATTTTACAATAATAATTACTTATTCTAACTTCCAAGATAAAATATAATGTTGATATTCTCTTAAAATACTCTCTTTTTTTTCTTACTGAAATCAATTTTTTTTTTATTTTGTATTCATTTTTTCATTTTTCATTTAAAAGTTGATATGTTACGGGAGTTACTCTTGCAATCGAGTCGCCGGGATTAATCTCGTCGTATATGGCGGTTTACGAGTTCAGAGAAGAAGGGTTTTGTGGGCATGCAGATTTGGACTTGTGTTTCTTCAAAAAAATAAAATAAAATGAAAGACTGAGTCAGTCAAAATTAAATTAAATTTAAACAACAAACTTTTATAATAATATTATAATTTTTTTTATAAAAAAATTGAAAACAGATGCTTAATCTGGGTGTAGAGGCACTGGATACAAGCAGTTGCCTGCGCCAGCAAGGCTAGTGATGACTGGACGAGGCGTACGGGGGTGGGCGGCTAAGGTCACAGGCTGTGGCAACGACCGTTGGTAGCGTGTAAGGGTGCGGCTGGAAGGGGGGATGGGGAGGAGTGGGTGATGGGAAGAGAGAAAGGGAAAGAAGTAGAAGAACGATTGAAGGTTCAGGAACAATTAAATTTCAAAAATATTTGATCAAATTACAATTATGCCATTATTTCAATTAGTAATAAATTTTTTTGTAGCATATGATAGAAGCTATGACACATCATTAAATTTTTTAAAAGTAAATTTGGTACAAAATATATTTGAATATTTTTGTTATAAATCTATTTTTGTAACTATATAAAATTAAAAATATATTTAATTTATATTAATTAATTATAAAATTGTGCTACAATATATGTTATAACTAATTTGAGGTTCAGTTACCAAATTAAATTCCATGGCTAAAAATATATGCTTTAGCTACGAATTTAAAAATTATAGCAATTATTTTTGCAGCTAAAAGTAATTTTTTTCTACTGACATCATCATTTTTTTAGCATTTGTTATGAAACATAGCTACGATGTTTATGTCGTAACCAATTGTAATAATTTTCAATACTCAGTTACGAAAAAACAAATTATAGCTAAACCATATACTTCAGTTATGAATTTTAAAATTGTAGTAAGGCTTTTTCGTGACTAAATCCAAAAATTTTTGTAGTGAGGCCTGGGTTACTCTGACCAAACAAGAAATGACTTTATTTGAATGTGACCCTCAACTCCTTCTATATGCATCCCTAAATCCAAGCGTAATTTTTTTGTCTTTGATTAAGTTGGTGTGTATTTTTTTCTTTGATTAATAAAGGACCATTAATTAAGCTGGTCTTTATTTAAGTCGTTGTTCGCGCCTGCATGCATGTGCATGTAATATTTTACCCCTAGTTTTGTAACTTTTTATTTTTGGTAATCGAGTTGTTCTATGTAATTTAAGTTATTAATATTCAATGTTTGTTATCATTTCAGCATTGGGGATTGACTAAAATTTTTCTTCGCATTCCGCGGATCGTATTATTTTTCTTTTTAATTTTTACACCACTCTTTCTTGCCATAATGTTTAATTTGATTTGATTTTTCTTCTTTGATTTACTGTCTTCTTTTCAAGTTTCAAATAAATAATTAAAAATACAAAATGGTAGCCAATCTCTCTCTCTCTCTCTCTCTCTATATATATATATATATATATATAATTGCCACTTAATTCAATCAAACTATATAAAATCCCACATGTGGATGATGTCTTTTTTACTTATCTTCAATTATTTCACTTGCGTCTAATTAATCACAAGCATGTGTTGTTGCACGTTTTTTCTGTTAAACGCAATATTATTATTATTATTATTTGATAGATGTTAGGGATCTTAAATAATGTGTCATGTCATTTAATAATAATAATAAAGTGTATTTAAATTTCCAACTCAACTATTTTTAAAAAAATCGAGTTTAGTATAACACAATTAAAGAAAAAAGAAAAAGAAAATTGCAGGTTTTTTTTTATTACAAACTTTAAGAAAAACTTCTTTTTTTTTTTGTTTGATCAAACGATTTAGATCTTCTTTTCTCTATTTTTATTTAAATAATGTAGATTGGTATGTGTTTGCTCCTTTTAGAGAAGGATTGCAGGTTTTTTTTTATTGAGTGTGAAGCTCCATTCCTCAGCAGGTGGTCCATGGTCTTAGGCATAAAAGAGATAAACCCAGGATGGCTCAATGTGCAACCGGGTTAATTCTATAGGCTTGATGACCATTGGTCTTTCATCTCAACCATTATTTGTAAAGCATCACTGTATCGTGTAATCTCTATTGTTGATTCATCTTCTAAGCTGAGTTATTTAATTTTGATTTTTCTCGATCTGTGCGCCACAAGCAAACGGTGAGGATAAAGGGTCTTTATGGTTTTTGTGTGTTCCTTTTGTTCTTTTATAATTTTCTCTTATTTTTATCTCATTTCTACTATCCGAGTGTTCTAATTTGGTAATTTGGGTTGGAAAATTACTTATATTAACAATGAGGATGTGTTTATCACTTTGAGGGTGTAACTTAGTTGAACTAATGAAGTTGGCTCTCCTTAGCAGAGCTCCATGAATATAATCCGATTTTATCCCCGTGAACCATATAAAAATTATGCTATGTGTGCCTGTTTTCTTTTGTTTCTCACTTATATCTCAATCACTTATTTTTGTTAGATCACTGTGTAAAACCTAGATCCTTTTAAGGGGCTAGTCTTTAAATCCCTACATTTTTTTAATTGCAATCTTTTCTCTATTTTTATTTAGCTCTAGATTGATAATACTGTTATTATTATTATTAGCACTCAAATAATGGAACTGAAAGTGGAGAGCATTGGGATTTTATGAAGTTATTATTGACACTTAATAATGTTTCAAATATCTTTAGCGCATTGGGATTTGAATATGAAACTTGCGAAGCAGCAGCTATGCCCCTACACGATGTATCACAAAAAATATAAAACGAACATGTTGTTTGACCATAAACCATGTAATTGAAGTCACCAAGACAGCAGAAGCTTAGTAATATTCTTCCAGTCAATGATAATTATATCCCATCAAAAAGAATTTGCTATTCATAGAGAAGGAATGTATCATGCTTGTTGAAAAGAAATATATATTTTTTATAATAGAAAGTTCAACTCACCATTAATACGGAGAGTGAAAGATTGTTTCTTATATGGTGATGAAACAATCTTTTGTTTCCTTTCCCGACGTTAGTTGTGTGGTTCCTCAGCTGCCGTGTTTTCCATTTTTTTTTTTTTCTTTCGATATGTGGGCTCGCCTCAGTTATTCACAACGGACGATGATATATCCTAACTCAGCTACTTATATTTTTTTTTTTCTAACTTAGAAGAAAACCTCTCTTATTAGGTGCTCTTAGACTTATGCTTTTAAGGTTATAGGGATATAGGTCTAAAATCTTTAATCCTTAAAGTTTAGTCTTAAGTTCATAGAGGTACGCTTTCTACCAATCTCATGAGAAGTGATAAGTGTAAGAGAAAGGCCATAACTCACTAGTGTGAAAATGTTTTTTTCTTTTATTTCCCTCATTTTTTGTGCTCTAAGATTTGCACTCTCAAATTCATAAAAATGTAAGTGTGTGATCCACTCTCACTATCTCATAAAGTGTTTTTTTGTCACTCAAAAATATCTAATACTTTTCTTCTATTATGGTCTTGAACATTACTATTCACTGTGACACCTATTTTTTATTTCATCACTTTATTTATATTTTTATTGAATGATTTTTAACATTTTATTATTAGATCAATTTTATTTATTTCTTTTTCGTCCGACCCCGAAAACTTCCGCTCAACTCAGCTTCATCATGTACCTGGGGGTGTGGTCTAGTGGAAAGGAAGACGAGCATTTCATCATACTCGTTTATAAGAATTGTAATTCAAATATTGACAAGCACCATTATTACCTCAGATGTACTCAGCCTTACTTGATGAGCCAAATGAAGGAGGATTTGTTAGAGGTCTAAACTAGCTGTTCTAGACTCTGAAAATATTATAAAGTTGAAAGGGTAAAAAGACCTTATCTATTAATAAAATTCTGAGCTGATGAGATCCACATCGAAATCTTTTTTATTCATAAAAAAATAAATAAATAAACAACTCAACCTCATCATCACCAAAAACATTTAAATAAGATATATGATAAAATAAAAATACCAATCATTATTATTATTATTTTTGAAAAGAAAACATAGAAATTCCATTATTGAAAATAACCGATTACATCTTGTTGGATAACCTCGACACCATGCAACAAAATCAACACCGACCACTTGATTTTCATAACCAATTTCATTGATTGCCACAGACTTTTCATTAAGCTTTACATTCCAATAACTTGTAAAAGTTCTTGAACTACCAAATCAATATCTTCATCAGCTTTCCTTGAGATAATGTGGCTCATTTCTTTGGATTTCCTCCGAATATCGTCCCCATTTTTGTCCAACACCACTTCTCTGATTACCTTGGACAAATTTTCCCTACAAAGTCTCCCATTATTGTCCCTCTTAACCTCCATGCCAACCCTAGACGCCTCTACAAATCTAGCATTCACTGGCTGATCAAATTGCATTGGAACCGCTATGATTGGGACACCAGATGTAATGCTCTCCATTACAGACCCCCATCCACAGTGGCTTACAAACCCACCAATGCTTGAATGCTCCAAAATCTTTGTCTGTGGTGCCCAATTCTCAACTATCATTCCTCTTTCTTTTATCCTTCCTAAATACCCATCATCAAGAACAGCCTCTGCTAGCTTCATTTTCTCTCCCTCTGGAGACCTAACCACCCATATGAAATTCACGCTGCTAACTTCTAAACCATAAGCAATCTCCTCCATATCTTCCTTACAAGGATAGCACTCAGTTCCAAAAGAAACATACACAGTCGAAGATATTTCTTTCTTGTTGAGCCATTTGATGATATGATCACTGCCCTCGCTGTCGCTGACACGAACGGGTTCTGGAACAAGAGGACCAACAGGGACAACCTTTTGGCCAAAAGAAGAGAGAAAATCTATGTATTTTCCGTCAAGCTCTCGAAAATACTTTACCAAAACGATTTTCGAAGATCTTTCGTAGAATAATCGGCAGGCTTGAGCACCATCGGGGGAGGCTTGACCTATTTTCTTCAATGCATCGGAACAGATTTCCGGAAATGGGAATTCCTCGTCGCCGTTTGTCTTGGATAAATGAACCGCAAAAGCGAATGCGGCTACTCCACAAATGAAGAAGGCAATGTTTGGAATATTCATAGAAGAAGCTAATTCTGGTAGCCATGATGAATTAATATCGTAAATGATCAAATCTGGCTTTACAGTCTCAACTATATTGGAGAAGTTGTCTCTAGTGCCGGTCATGTTGAAGGCCTTTGTGAGGGTGGGCGAAAGATGTGGTGGGAGGCCTTTAGTTGTGTGGTAGTGAGGAGGAAGCTCAGGAATGAATGGAAGATGTAGCTCCACTGGTTCTATAGAATTGGAGTAGCTGTTCTGATGGGAAAGTTTTGGCTTGATGGAATTGATAAGTACAGGAGTCGAACAAAAATATATGTGAAAATTTCTGTGACTCAGTTTCTTTGCTAGCTCTAGGAAAGGAGATACATGACCGTGAGCAAGCCATGGAAGCATTAGAACTCTGATACTCCTTCTCTTAGCATCCCCCATTTCTCTCTCTCTCTCTCTTTCAGTCTAAAATGGTTGTAATTGTACACTTTTAGCTTCTTTTTGCTTGGGCTGCTGACTATTTATAAATGGACTAAAAAGTTTTAAGGACCAAATGTGCCGAATGCCAGAACTGCTGACTATTTTTAATTAGATTTATTTTAATATTAATATTATATATATAGTTAAATCTATTCAAATTGACAGGGTAATTGGGATAGGACTGCAAAAAAAATAGCCCCTATGTGTAGGAGACAATTATTGTAAGTCACAATTATACGATGGGTAATTGGACTGTGGACCATGCATTCTCTATTTTATTTTGAATTGAAATTAGGAAATTATGAGAGTAGGTAAAAGATGTGGTGGGAGATTCTCTGTTCCATTTTGAATTGAAATTACGAAATTATGATAGGGTGGGCAAAAGATGTGGTGGGAGGCCTTTAGTTGTGTGGCAGTGACTGTGAGGAGGAAGCTCAGGAATGGTGGAAGATTTAGCTCCACAGGTTCTATACAATTGGGGTAGTTGTACTGATGATCATGATGATGACAGAGTTTTGGCTTCATGGAAGACGTTGGCACGGTGTCCACTCATGTTGATAATCAACAAATGTCACTGTTCTTATATTGATTATATATTGTACTGGCATGGCATGGTAGCTGTGGATCAAATTATATATATGTATATGTACGTATTTTATTTTCAATTTTTTGAAGAAAAAAAAATGTTGATTTTCACTCAAATGACTTGTAACAATGTTAATTAATTAATAGAACATATGCACTACATGCTATCCACTCGCCGGAAGAAACAGGGACAACATCACCGTCATCGAGTGCAACGACGACGGAACTGTTTACCTCGGAAGCTCAAGTCAACGGTGTCCTTCTCTCAGACATCCCACAACAACCTGACTTCCATGTACTAAATCAGTTCATTTCCCATAGACCCTTGTTCTCCTGAATCAGTCACTGGTCCTCCACTTCAGGTTTTGAAGCTGAGGCAGCCCTGATTTGGAGATGTGTCATAGCTGCGTCCACCAGATCAAACTCTGAACTGAGGCGCCCCATGCTTGAATTTTCACTGCAACAATTTTTACCTATTATGGCAATGTAAATTTGTCATTGAACCCTAATTTTTATTATTATATTTAACTCTATGATAACAATCGATTCAAAGCAAAATGATGTTATTTAAGCGTTAAGGAATATAAATTTCTTTTTCCCTATTTTCATTTATTTTTTCTTAAATAATAATGCAGGTAAGCCATAACGGTGTCAAATACTCATTGTCACAAATAATTTATGACATGTTTGACTAGGAAGTTCAATTGCTTTAGTGATAATTTTAAAATTTTATCACAAATTGGGTGTAAAATTACACGGAAAAATTTTTCTCCAAAAAATTAACCTTTTTTGTGACAAATATCCATTTGACACTGTTGTATCAATCTCATTAAATATCAGTGTCCTACATTAAATTTTGACACTAAATGTATACTATGTGTGGCAAATCGTATTTTGATACAAGAAATTTTGTCATAGTAGATGAGATTTCTTGTAGTGTTTCTTTTAACCTAAGCAAAAGGATCGAGCCACCATTGCCGGAAAACTCCATCATAAATCTTGTAAGTTGCACAATTGCAGAAGCTAAAAGAGACAATAAATACATGATCAAAGAGGAAGGGAATTAAAGAATTTTGTGAATCAAAAGCGAAAAAGTTTGGAACCGTTGACCCGGATGATGCATTTGAAATTGTTTTTCAGCATTTAAAAGAGGTAGCAGACACCTGTAGGAGATCAACTTCCTTGTCTTGGCAAGTTGGTGCAACTTTAAGTTTTATGAGACTGACTTTGGTTGGTGGGTGAGTATGGCCGCTGAACCACCAATGAATATTGTGAAATTGTTAGACACATGGGAGGGTGCAGGAGTAGGCAACAAGAAATATAAATTTTTGAATGTGACCCTCAACTCCTTCAATTTCCATCCTCAAATCAAAGTGCGTTAAGTCTCTTAGGGTCTCTTTTTTAATTATAACCTTTCAATTGTATTAGAGTTCGTGTGTATTTTAATTTCGTTTATCCTATTTAAGTTGCTTTTCAATTATGATAATTAACTGAACCATATGATATGAAAATCAAGTTATAATGCATCTCATAAAAAAATTATTACAAAATTAAATCCTTTAATATTAATAACAATCAGCCATGAAAATAGAAATCAACATTTGTTTGTAGATGGTATGAATTTAGGGTGAAGAGACTCGGACTGGATGCTAAAAGATATGTGGAGAAGCAGAAAAAATTGATATATTTCAACAAATATTTTTGTTCATTGGGGTTTATAATTCTCCTTCTCATTCTCTTATTCATATTGCTTTTATCTTTATTTTACAATAATAATTACTTTTTCTAACTTCCAAGATAAAATATGATGTTGATTCTCTTAAAATACATTTTTTTTTCTTACTGAAATCAATTTTTTTACTTTATATTCAACTTTTCATTTTTCATATAAAAGTTGATATGTTGTGGGAGTTACTCTTACAATGGAGCCGCCGGAATTAATCTCGTCGTATATGGAGCGGTTTACGAGTTCAGAGAATAAGGGTTTTGTGGGCATGCAGATTTGGACTTGTGTTTCTTCACAAAAATAAAATAAAATAAAATAAATGACTGAGTTAATGAAAACTAAATTAAATTTAAACAACAAACTTTTATAATAATATTATAATTTTTTTAAAAAAAAATTGAAAACATTATTTCAATTGGAATAAGTAAATTATTTTAATAAAATTAATTTTTTATTAAAAAAATAAAATAGACATTTTCTCAATACTATTTTTTATTTTTTTTTAAGTGTATTTTCATCTAATCGAAACCTTAACGGTTATTCCCTTGAATTAATTACACCCAACAAACCATGCAAATATGAAATAAGTTATTTTCGGTTAATATAATTGAAAATTGTTGTTGTGGATCTCGTTAAAATTTTTTAACTCTCTTCTCTCTATATCTGTATATAAATATATATATATATATATATAAATATATATATATATATATATATACATCCATCTCTCAATTACTCCTATTCATATTTTATTCATATTTTTATATGTACTACAATTGTAACTAAACCAAAATTTTGTTCCCTTTTTAAGTGATTTAAGTGCATGTTTTTGGGGCACCCGGGGGTGTGGCCTAGTGAAAAGGAAGCCGACCGTTCCATCACACTCACTTGTGAGAGTTGTGGTTCGAGTCTTGGCAAGCTCCATTATTGCCTCAGGTGTACTCAACCTTGTTTAATGCTCCAGGTGGAGAGGGATTTGTTAGGGGTGTGGTACCTCTGCACTCAGAAAGGTTAGAAGCGATAAGAAAGTCATGTCTCGATCCACATGAGGCCCCTTATTCATAAAAAAAAGTGCATGTTTTCAGGTCGGGAGGAAAAGAAATAAATAGAATTGACATAATAGTAAAATATTTAAAAAAATCATTCAATTAAAAGTAAAGCGATGAAATGGAAAATATGTGTTCCAATGAATAGTAATGTTCAAGAGGATAAGAAGAATATGACTAGAAATTAAGTGTCCCAATGAATAGTAATGAATAACAGAGTATTATTGACATTTTTCATTGGGATATTAGCTTCATTGGTCTTTAAACTACATCCATATTTGTATTTTTGTCCTTATACTTTTCTTTGGGCATTTTGTTCCCTAAATTTAAGTTTTTTGTGCCTTGTTGGTTCGGCTCTGGGACCAGCTGAGTGGTGCTGTCCCTGTGTGATTCTCCAGTTGTGGAACGTTTTTATGCATTTTAATGCAAATTAAGTTAGGTACCGTACTGTACTAATAATAACTTCGGCAATGAATGGCGACAAAAAGATTGTACAAATTTGGCGTATACTTATTAGCCTTCAAGCTGCGTAGCTTTACACCGAAATGTACTGTACAAATAATAACTTAGACAATTAATGGCGACAACAAGATTGTACAAATTTGGTGTATACTATTAGCCTTCAAGCTGTGTAGCTTTGCACCGAAATGTCTTTCTCTTTTTTACAACTTAGGAATGACAGCAAAGTAAGCAGGCTTTAATTGTTAATATATAACCGTGTAAAAGACAGTAAAATTGTAGAGTTCTGTTTTTTATTGTCAGAATTATAAATTTTTAATTTAAAGGGAAGAACGGAAGGATTTAGAAGACAGTAAAATTATACACATATTTTTTTTAATTAGGATTATAAATTTTTAATTTAAAAAGGAGAGAGGCGTGACTCAACCCCTCAACGTCAAAGTGTGGGTATAAGAGACATACAACTGTATCAATTTACTGTATTAATAAAATTAAAAAATTTGATCGAAGTAAGAGTTGAACTCTCTTATCTTAAAATTGGTTTTGCTTCTATGCTCACAATTGATTGCGCACGACTGTCTCCTAAGATACAATAATCTATTATTTACATAATAGCAGCACTCTAAATTCAAATAAACAGTGAACCAACAATATTAAAATTCTCTTAACTCTGTTATTCACATGTGGTATGCTATGTAATTAATTATTTTAAAACGACAAAATGGGGATATAAATAGATACTAAACGCACCACTTGGAAACAATGCAACGTTAAAAAAAATTAAAACGTTTAGTAATTGACTTCCATAAAACAATTTTATTCAAACTAAATATATAAAAATCTAACATTAATTACCATAATATTAAATTGTTAATTATCTTTCCAACCTTTTATTTATTTCAAGCCACTACACTTTGCTAGCTACTCATCTATTTTACTCCAATATTGCTTTCTGTATTGGAATTATATATAGTATATACATATGCACACATAGCACTTCTAATAACATCAGTCTAATTAATAAATAAGCATTATAAAAGTGAAAAGTTGAATCGAATATTGCTTTGTATTAAAGGAAAAAGATGGATGGATTGAAAGAGGAGACATGTATATATAGTAATGATTTATATGGTAATAGTGAGAAGAAGAAGTGGAGGAGGATATACAATAATCAAATAGGCTTTATTTGCTTTTATACCAGGAGATCTCACTCAGCCTGTACCTTCCCCCTGCCATCTAATTAAGCTAATTATTAAAGCACCAAAAGTAACATAATGCACCCCAGGGTAAACTTGGGCCTTAATTTGTATAAAAGGAACTTTGCAATACTATTTTTAATTAGATTTATTTTAATATTTAATATTATATTTATATATATTCAAATTGACAGGGTAATATGACAGAGTATTGGGTTCTATACAATTTGCAGTGACCTTGCTTTTAGTTATTTATCAAAATTATAAATTTTTTTATTTACAGGAGATGAGGGCGTGACACAAATTTACAACTCTAAAAATTTGAGTGTGAGAGACTGGTATTTTATTTAAAAGAGAGAACGGCGTGGCTCGACTTTAAGTGTGTGGGTGTAAGAGAGGCATGCCGCCGAATATGCCCCAAAACCTCAATTTCATATTATTATTATTAAATATGAAATTAGTTTTTTTGTTTATTAATTAAATAAATTTGCAATAATCATTTATACACATAATTAAAAGAAAAAAGTATTGGTGTATCACATCCCAAACCCTCCTTAATTAATTTGCATGCATGTCTCTCGTTATAATTCTTAATTGATATATTTGGCTCGGAGACACGGACTTGGAACAAACACTCACTCTCTCTCTCTATATATATATATGCACACGGCCACACACATTCTTCTCTATACTAGTATTATTCCAAGTCTTATCGATCCCTCAAAAGCAGTGAAGATTGAGATTGTGAGTGGTGAAACCATAAAACCATCATCTCCAACTCCCATAAACCTTAGAAGCTTCAAGCTGTGAGTTATGGATCAGCTAGCTATACAAATTTATACCCCCGTAGACCCTTGTTCTCCTGAATCAGTCACAGGTCCGTCTAGTTCAGGTTTTGATGCTGAGGCGGCCCTGGTTAATTTGGAGATGTGTTATAGCTGCATCCACCAGATCAAACTCTGAACTGAGGCGCCACATGCTTGAATTTCCACTTCAAAATTTATTTTCTCTTACTGAAATCAATTTTTTCACTTTATATTCAATTTTTCATTTTTCATATAAAAGTTGATATGCTGTGGGAGTTACTCTTGCAATGGAGTCGCCGAAATTAATCTCACCGTATATGGCGGTTTACGAATTCAGAGAATAAGGGTTTTGTGGGCATGCAGATTTGGACTTGTGTTTTTTCAAAATATAAAATAAAATAAAAAACTGAGTTAGTGAAAATTAAATTAAATTTAAACAACAAACTTTTAAATAAAAAAAATTTAAAAACATTATTTCAATTGGAATAAATAAATTATTTTATTAAAATTAGCATTTTATAAAAGTAAAATAGACATTTTATCAATCTAAATCAGCAATTTTTTTTTTTTTTTTGGAAGTGTATTTTGGTCTAATAGAAACCTAACGGTTTTTCCCTTGAATTAATTACACCCCACTTTTGCTGGAAGCATAAATTAATTACTACGATTTACCAAAAAAAATTAAATAAATTTCTTCGCGCGGTCCATGCGTTGGCGAAATCAATAATAACATTACTATTGATTTCAAGCCCCAGAAAACCATGCAAATATGAAAAAAGTTAGTTTTTGGTTATTATAATTAAAAATTGCTGTTGTGGATCTCGTTAAATTTTTTTTAATAGATATACATATTTTCTTCTTTCCTGTACGTTCTATGGGATCCTCATTTTCTTTTTCAATCACTCATTTAAAAATAGGTTGTGCTATGATTTTCTGTTAACCTATTTTAGCTTCATGATAATCAAGCTTCCTTTCGAACAATAGGAGCGTTCAGATAACTGGAGGGACAATGCAGTTCCTGCTCAGCGTATGTTTGCAAAGATAGCATCTGCAATCTCAAAGTTTGAGCCTGTGACTGTCTGTGCTAGTGCCACTCAGGTTATTAGAATGTCAAAGAAATGGTTAAGTTTTCAGTCTGGTGAACATTATTTTGATAATTCTTCTTAACTGGATTTGAAATTTTGTTTAATTGCATAGTGGGAAAATGCGCTGAGTCAGCTACCACACACAGTCAGGGATGTTGAGATGAGCATGAATGATTTTTGGTTTGAGATACTGGGCCAACTGTAAGCTTCGCCCTTCCACACTAGTCAGCTACTGTGCTAGGATAATCAATAAGTTGGAGATTTATAAGTATTGAACACTCACTTACTCATATTATTAAATTGTTTTGTTATGTTTTCTCAGTTTGTTGTCAGAAAAGGTACAGCTGGTGCTGGTTCCTTGGTGAAAAAAGTTGCTGGCATCGATTGGAATTTTAATAGTTGGGGAGGTAAGGTTTAGTATATTTGAAAAAGCTTATGTGTATTATAAAGGATGTCATGTTTTCTTGGCTCCTGAAGTTCGTGATTCGTGAAGAAGATAGTGTTTGCTCAGATTACGTCTATTTATTTTGGTACTGTTTGCTATGGCAATTTTGCATTATTAAGTCAATCTAATATACAGAAAAGGATTGCTAAACTTTGAGGATAATAAAGTTCTGTTTAGTAGGTTGTGGTATTATAAGCAAAACTTTGTGAGTAAATAAAGATCCGTTTTGCTTCCCTTGTATTGTTTTATCTAGAGAATGACAGACCTTTGTAATTTAAGATTACAAATAAAAATTTTATAACAAGATAGTGATGCTCATAATGTGTGTTGCTTAGTTTAATGCTAGGTAAAGATTGTAAGATATTGGTAGTTTGCTACCTCATTGATAATATTGAAGAAACTATTAGCTTGCTTTTGTCAATGTTCAGATCAATTTCGTTTAAGATGGTATGTGCCTAGAATATAGATTAGTTTGTGATCAGAGATATTATAAGTATTGTTATTTGATGCCTGTTCTTGATGCCTTTGACAGTATAATTTACTTTTGGAATATATAGGCATTAATCATGGTTGTTATCAAGATTGGAACCTTCACCTTCTTGTGGCACGACAGGTTGGTATAATCTTCTAGCTCTCTGTTTAATTATTTATAGCAGTGGTTTTTTAACTTTTGTGGTTTTCAATCATATTAAATACATCACATCAAACATCAATGTCATAATGAAAGCAAATGAGGATAATGTAGAAGTGCTCCAATATCATACCTGAGCAGTTGGTGAATATGGCTAAGTATGTAGTCACTGTATTCTTATGAAAGAGTAAAAAAAAGAACCAAGTAAGAAAGAAATCTGAGCAATAAAGCAATTTATGAGATGACATTGAATATTGACCGTATAAACTTCACAGCATCTCCAAGAATATTTTTACCATGTGGATCGAAGCACAAATGTCAAGGAAAACGAATAAATGTAAAGTACACATTGATTAATGCTAGCTTCACATTTGAATATAACTCATAAAAAACATCGGGTAAAAAGTATTCCTTATGCACCCGGGAATATAAGAGCTCCACAAACCCATTGCTTTTGAATCAGCATTTAGAATCACCGTTTCATGAGATGGAGAGAGCCCAAAGAAGGGAGTTTTACAAACTAATAATCCAACGCATTACAAATAGACAGTGAGGAAATTTCATAACAATTGAACTGGAACTCATAAAATCAACTAAAATCGTTTTTCTAACACCATTAGTAAAACCTTAACCGTTTAAAATATAAATACATTAGATATCCTATACATTTCAGACGCAAACTTCTAATTCATTGCATACCATATATACTTTCCCTAACTTTCACAAAATAGGTATTGGACCTGGAATGAAGGACAAATTACGTTACCTTCTAACACAAGAAATTTAAGAACAACACCATAAGAAAGGGCAAAAAACAAAATTTAGAAGCACACAGCTCAAGCATCAAATTATGGGAAATCTAATTAAGCGATGAGTACATATTTATTGCTAAGTATCAATGAATTTAGATAGACAGAAACACAGCTACAAATATGAAGACAAAAAAAAAAAAAAACCTTTATTGCTAAGCACTAAGCTGCTGGGGCTACAAGAACCGAAACACTATCAGACTTGCAAGCCTCGACTCCTTGATTGAAACACCAGCTCGTACAAAGCTCTTCGATCCCATCAGCTTCGTAGCAGAAACAACGTCCACCAGATAAGGCAATTCAACTGCATCCATCACCAAAAAATTAACCCAATACAACAACCAAACAGCCAATTCATGGAAAAGTGATCTTCAATCCCTAACCCTCCCAGCGACGAATTAAAGATGGGAAAAGTGAGACTAGTCCAGCACGTTTAAAAAAAGGAAACAGATAAAAACAACCCCCATTAAGAAGAAAAAGAGCAAGGAAACGAAGAATTTGGAGGCTTTGAGTAATTGAGTTTCTTAATAGAGATCAGAAAAGAAGATGTGATTGGATCAAGAATCAGAGGGAAGTAAGAAGGGCTTGGAAAAACGTGATCACTGGGCCGGAGAAGTGGAAGAAAGGAGAGCTGCTAGGCGAGGCAATGAGTTCAGTTGGGGTAGCGATGGATTCTGGCGTGGGACGTGGTGCTGGGTTCTATCGGCGTTCTACGTGGTAAGGGAGGGAGAAAGCGTAAGTTAGGGCCGAAGATGGCGTTAAACGACGTCGTGTGATTGGTTTTTTCTTTTTTAAGTTTTTGATAATAAGAAATTGAAAATTATAAATTGTGCCAAATGATATTTGTCACAAATATTATAATAGACAAAAAAGATTTTTTTTTTTGAGTGATAATCTATGAAAATTTATCACCAATTATCCCCAAATTTAAAGAGTAAAATTTTACTTTATAAAATTAATACTTTTTGTGATAAATTACTATGATAAAATTTAATTTGACACTAATTTAACTGCCTCATCATGTCGAACACATTTTTTTTATACTAAATATATATATATATATTCAAATTTTAATATAAGGAATTTTATCACAAATGTTATAATTTCTGTAGCATATATATATATATATATATAATATTAAATATTAAAATAAATCTAATTAAAAATAGTCAGCAATTCTGGCATTTGGCACACTTGGTCCCTAAAACTTTTAAGTCCATTTATGAATAGTCAGCAGCCCAAGCAAAAAGAGGTACAATACAAAACCATTTTAGATTGAAAGAGAGAGAGAAATGGCGGATGCTAAGCGAAGGAGTATCAGAGTTCTAATGCTTCCATGGCTCGCCCATGGTCATGTATCTTCTTTCCTAGAGCTAGCAAAGAAACTGAGTCACAGAAATTTTCACATATATTTTTGTTCAACTCCTGTACTTATCAATTCCATCAAGCCAAAACTTTCTCATCATCATCAGAACAGCTACTCCAATTCTATAGAACCAGTGGAGCTACATCTTCCATTCATTCCTGAGCTTCCTCCTCACTACCACACAAGAAAAGGCCTCCCACCACATCTTTCCCCCACCCTCACAAAGGCCTTCAACATGACCGGCACTAGAGCCAACTTCTCCAACATAGTTGAGACTGTGAAGCCAGATTTGATCATTTATGATATTCTTTCATCAAGGCTACCAGAATTAGCTGCTTCTTTGAATATTCCAAACATTGCCTTCGCCACTTCTGGAGTAGCCGCATTCTCTTTGAGCGTTCATTCCTCCAAGAAGAAAGGCGATGAGGAATTCCCATTTCCTGAATTCTGTTCTGATGCATTGAAGAAAATGTGTCAAGCTTCTTCCGATATTGATCGAACCTTCCGATTATTCTACGAAAGATCTTCGAAAATTGTTTTGGTAAAGTCTTTTCGAGAGCTTGACGGAAAATACATAGATTTTCTCTCTTCTTTTGGCCAAAAGGTTGTCCCTGTTGGTCCTCTTGTTCCAGAACCCGTTCGTGTCAACGACAGCGAGGGCAGTGATCATATCATCAATTGGCTCAACAAAAAAGAAATATCTTCGACTGTGTATGTTTCTTTTGGAAGTGAGTGCTATCCATGTAAGGAAGATATGGAGGAGATTGCTTATGGTTTAGAAGTTAGCAATATGAATTTCATATGGGTGGTTAGGTATCCAGAGGGAGAGAAAATGAAGCTAGAAGAGGCTGTTCTTGATGATGGGTATTTAGGAAGGATAAAAGATAGAGGAATGATAGTTGAGAATTGGGCACCACAGACAAAGATTTTGGAGCATTCAAGCATTGGTGGGTTTGTAAGTCACTGTGGATGGGGGTCTGTAATGGAGAGCATTACATCTGGTGTCCCAATCATAGCGGTTCCAATGCAATTTGATCAGCCAGTGAATGCTAGACTTGCAGAGGCGTCTAGGTTTGGCATGGAGGTGAAAAGGGACAATAATGGTCGACTTTGTAGGGAAAATTTGTCTAAGGTGATCAGAGAAGTGGTGTTCGACGAAAATGGAGACGATATCCGGAGGAAATCCAAAGAAATAAGCCACATTATCTCAAGGAAAGCTGATGAAGATATTGACGTAGTAGTCCAAGAACTTTTACAAGTTATTGGAATGTAAAGCTTAATGCAAAGCTTGTGGCAATCAATGAAATTGGTTATGAAAATCAAGTAGTCGGTGTTGATTTTGTTGCATGGTGTTGAGGTTATCCAACAAGATGTAATCGGTTATTTTAAATAATGGAATTTCTATGTTTTCTTTCCAAAATAAAAAAATAAATAATGATTGGTATTTTTATTTTATCATATATCTTGCTTAAATATTTAAAGGGAACATTATATTTTTGGTGATGATGTAAGTGATTTAAGTGCATGTTTTCGGGTCGGGAGGAAAAGAAATAAATAGAATTGACATAATAGTAAAATATTAAAAAAATCATTCAATTAAAAGTAAAGTGATGAAATAGAAAATAAGTGTTCCAATGAATAGTAATGTTCAAGAGGATAATAGAAGGAAATGACTAGAAAATAAGTGTCCCAATGAATATTAATGAATAACAGAGTATTATTGACATTTTTCATTGGGATATTAGCTTCATTAGTCTTTAAACTATATCCATATTTGTATTTTGGTCCTTATACTTTTCTTCGGGCATTTTGTTTCCTAAATTTAAGTTTTTTGTGCCTTGTTGGCTCGGCTCTGGGACTAGCTTAGTGGTGCTGTCCGTGTGTAATTCTTCAGTTGTGGAACGTTTTTATGCATTTTAATGCAAATTAAGTTAGGTACTGTACTGTACAAATAATAACTTCGACAATTAATGGCGATCGACAACAAGATTGTACAAATTTGGTGTATACTTATTAGCCTTCAAGCTGTGTAGCTTTGCACTGAAATGTACTGTACAAATAATAACTTAGACAATTAATGGCGACAACAAGATTGTACAAATTTGGTATATACTTATTAACCTTAGAGCTGTGTAGCTTTGCACCAAAATGTCTCCTTTTTTTTTTCTTTTTTCTTATTAAAAAGAATTCAATATAGAAATTATTAGTTCGGGCAACTCTATAAAAGTTTAAACATGTTAATTCGCTCCCCTAACAGTTCTCTCCTAACATTTCATTTCTATATACTTACACATATTCCTTTCTATACTACGAATTATTCAAAAACAGTCTTCTCGATCTCTCAAAAAGTATAATTTAATTTGCATGAAAAAAATGAAGATTTAGATTGTGGGTAGTGAAACCATAAAACCATCATCTCCAACTCCCATAAACCTTAGAAGCTTCAAGTTGTCAGTTATGGATCAGCTAGCTGTACAAGTTTATGCCCCAACAGCCCCAGCAGATGCATTAGAGAAGCTTAAGAAGTCGCTGTCAGAAACCTTAACTCATTTCTATATCCACTCGCCGGAAGAATCAAGGACAATATCACCGTCATCGAGTGCAACGACGGTGGAGCCGTTTACGTTGAAGCTCGAGTCCACAGTGTCCTTCTCCCAGACTTGCTACAACAACCAGATTGGCTGGGACTGAATCAGTTCATTCCCCTAGATTCTTATTCTCCTGAATCAGTCACAGGACCCTACTTCTTGTTCAAGCAAGTTTCTTCGAATGTGGTGGGCTGGCTATGGGTTTTTGTATGTCACACAAATTCGCAGACGGAAACGCAGGGAGCACTTTCATTAGGGCTTGGCGGCTATCAACCACAATGATGATGACGACAAATTAACACCATCATTACTCCCACATTTTGACACCACAGCTTTTCGATAACGTCAGAAGAGATGATGATATCTCCATCCAAAAGGCGCAGTTGGGGAAGTTGATGATAATGATGACAACGCTGATGATAATCATGTGATTGCAAGAAGAAGTGTTTTTGTTACAAAGAGATATGTGTTTGATGCGTCAAAAGTGGATGTTCTTAAGGCCAAATATGTGAGTGAAACCGTACAGCGGCCTACGCGTTTTGAAGCTGTGTCGGGCCTGATTTGGAGATGTGTAATAGCTGCGTCCGCCAGGCCAAACTCTGAATTGAGGCACAACATTTTGGAATTCCCTGTGAACCTAAGCAAAATAGTCGAGCCACCGTTGCCGGAAAACTCCATCGGAAATCTTACAAGTTTCACAATTGTAGAGGCTTATAAAGGTGACAATAATTGCATGATCAAAGATTTGGCAGCTGAGTTGAGGAAGAGAATTAAAGAATTTTGTGAATCAAAAGCGACAAAGTTTGGATCCAGTGACCCTGATGATGCATTTGAAGTTTGCTTTTCAGCCTTTAAAAGAGCTAGCAGAGTTTAGGAGATCTAAGGTGATCATCATCTTGTACTTGACAAGTTGGTACAACTTAAAGTTCTTCGAAGCTGACTGTGGTTGGAATAAACAAATCTGGGTAAGTATAGCCGATGAACCACAACTTAATCTGGTGAGAGTAATTGTTAGACACTAGAGACGGTGGTGGAGTAGAGGCCTGGGTTACTATGACCAAACAAGAAATGGCTTTATCTTCCCCAAAGCATTTGAGGGCTGGTAAGGTAATGGCATGTTGTGTAGAGTTTCCTATCGGATCAAGCAACATGATTATGGCTCAAGATGGTGACTTACTCATTGCTAAAACTCAAGACTATGACCCCATTATCAAAATTCTCTTAAAGACAAAAATGTTTCAAATATCTTAAGCGCATTGGGAATATGAAACTTGTGAAGCAGACAAAAATATAAACGAATATACTATATATTTGACCACAAACCATGTAATTAAAATTCCCAAGACAGCAGAAGCTTAATGATGCTTGTCATCCCATTCAATCGAATTAGGATGCCCTAAATCTGACATGTTTCTTGCAGGAGTAGCATAAAATTCAGAATTCTGGGTGTGTTCAATACTCCCAGGTAAAAGGGGAATTGGTGAAATGGTCGATTCAGTAACAAATAAATAGGACTTTGTACCTCAATCACTAGTAATTATATCTCGGAAGGATTATATTATTCACATAAAGAAGGAATAGATTATACTTATTGGAAAGAAATATATTTTTTTATATTGGAAAGTTCAATCCACCGATAACATGGAGCGGAAGATTATCGTGGAAGTTTTTATCACCTAACAAAAAATATATATATTGTTCACATGTGAAATTCAACCCACAGACACTGTACTTGGAGGATCACTGCTTACGTGGTGAAATTTTTTATCACTAAACAAAAAATATAATAAAAAGATATATATATATATATACCTATTTATTTTTCTTTGATTTGTTTACATAAATTTATTTATTACTTGGTGAAATTCGTTATCATTAAACAAAATTTATTTTTCTTTGATTTGTTTACATAAATTTATTTATTACTTGGTGAAATTCGTTATCATTAAACAAAAATATATATATCTATATATTTACCCATTTATCTTTCTTTTCTTTGGTCTGTTTCCATAAATTTATTTATTACTTTACTTGGAGGATCACTGCTTACGTGGTGAAATTTTTAGTCACTAAACAAAAACACAGTAAAAAAATATATATTTACCTATTTATCTTTCTTTTCCAAATTTATTTCCATAAATTTATTTATTTACGGCGACAGACAAAATCATTTTATTTTTATTGTTAAATCAACTGTCAGATGACCCATCTACCTTTATTCGGCGGGACGAAATGAGGACAAAATACAAAGTACAACTGGCATTAACTTTTTTATAATTTTCATACATGTGGGCCCAGAAATTAATCTTTCAGCCACGTGTGCCCCGCACTCGACTTGGGTTTTGGACTCACAATGCATTTCTGTTTTATGGGACCCGCAGATTTTAATATTTTAATATATCCTTTTTCAGAAAAAATGGGACCCCACGTTCGGCATTGAAACGGAGCACTCGTTGTTGTGGGACAGTTGCAATGTGGGCCCGCCCTCATTTAGTGATTGGGACGGAGCATCGGCATTTGGTTTTCCTTCGCCATTGCTTTTCGAACGATCAGACATGTGGGTCCCACATTAACCATCGGGACGGAAAATATCGTCGCTTTTATTTGTCTTTTGATGTTATAGATGTTGGTGCCCTCAGCCTCATTTATTTACTGGAACGGACGATAATGTTTTTTAATTCAGCTACTAATTTTTTTTTCTTTTCAGCAGTTTATGGGAGGATTTTTTTTTATGAATATAAAAGGTTAAAAATGGTCAGCTTATAATTTTATTATTATTTTAATTTTATAATTATATAAAAATTTAAAATAATAAATTTATTTTTTAAAAAATTAAATTGTAATTTTTATAAATAATGATGAAAATTTAATTGATTTTTTTACCACTAAATTACATTTTAAATGCAGTTCATGCAAGATTGGTGACTCACTTTCATTATCACCAAAATCATAATATCCCCTTTAAATATTTAAATAAGATATATGATAAAATAAAAATACCATTCATTAATTTTATTTTATTTTTTGGAAAGAAAACATAGAAATTCTATTATTGAAAATAACCGGTTACATCTTGTTGGATAACCTCAACAATTTGCAACAAAGTCAACAACACCGGCCACTTGATTTTCGTAACCAATTTCATTGATTGCCACAAACTTTGCATTAAGCTTTACATTCCAATAACTTGTAAAAGTTCTTGGACTACCCCATCAATTTCTTCATCACCTTTCCTTGAGATAATGTGGCTCATTTCTTTGGATTTCCTCCGAATATCGTCTCCATTTTTGTCCAACACCACTTCTCTGATCGCCTTGGACAAATTTTCCCTACAAAGTCTCCCATTATTGTCCCTCTTAACCTCCATGCCAACCCTAGACGCCTCTGCAAATCTAGCATTTACTGGCTGATCAAATTGCATTGGAACTGCTATGATTGGGACACCAGATGTAATGCTCTCCATTATAGACCCCCATCCACAGTGACTTACAAACCCACCAATGCTTGAATGATTCAAAATCTCTGTCTGTGGTGCCCAATTCTCAACTATCATTCCTCTATCTTTTATCCTTCCAAAATACCCATCATCAAGAACAGCCTCTTCTAGCTTCATTTTCTCTCCCTCTGGAGACCTAACCACCCATATGAAATTCATATGGCTAACTTCTAAACCATAAGCAATCTCCTCCATATCTTCCTTACATGGATAGCACTCACTTCCGAAAGAAACATACACAGTCGAAGATATTTCTTTCTTGTTGAGCCAATTGATGATATGATCACTGCTCTCGCTGTCGTTGACACGAACGGGTTCTGGAACAAGAGGCCCAACAGGGACAACCTTTTAGCCAAAAGAAGAGAGAAAATCTATGTATTTTCCCTCAAGCTCTCGAAAAGACTTTACCAAAACGATTTTCGAAGATCTTTCGTAGAATGATCGGAGTGCTTGAGCAATATCGGGAGCTGCTTGAAACGCTTCCTTCAATGCATCAGAATAGATTTCCGGAAATGGGAATTCCTCATCGCCTTTCTTCTTGGAGAAATGAACCGAAAAAGAGAATACGGCTGCTCCAGAATTGACGAAGGCAATGTTTGGAATATTCATAGAAGAAGCTAATTCTGGTAGCCATGATGAAAGAACATCATAAATGATCAAATCTGGCTTTACAGTCTCAACTATATTGGAGAAGTTGGCTCTAGTGCCGGTCATGTTGAAGGCCTTTATGAGGGTGGGCAAAAGATATGGTGGGAGGCCTTTAGCTGTGTGGTAGTGAGGAGGAAGCTCAGGAATGAATGGAAGATGTAGCTCCACTGGTTCTACAGAATTGGAGTAGCTGTTCTGATGATCATGATCATGAGAAAGTTTTGGCTTGATGGAATTGATAAGTACAGGAGTTGAACAAAAATATATGTGAAAATTTCTGTGACTCAGTTTCTTTGCTAGCTCTAGGAAAGGAGATACATGACCATGAGCAAGCCATGGAAGCATTAGAACTCTGATACTCCTTCGCTTAGCATCCGCCATTTTTCTCTCCCTCTTAGTCTAAAATGGTTTTGTATTGTACACTTTTAGCTTCTTTTTGCTTGGGCTGCTGACTATTTATTGATGGACTTGATAAGTTTTAAGGACTAAATGTGCCAAATGCCAAGACCATTATAGTTTTGAGGGGTATTCAAGCCAATATCTCTAAACTCTAATATATATTTATATATGTAGAAGGTAATTCTAGCACAAGTTGTTCAAATTTACTGATTTGATTTTAGTGTGGATGGATAGACTATAATTATGATCCACAGTCATGCCACTATTATACATAATTAACAATTATTGTACTTAATTAATAATTGTTAACCTGGTGGTCAAATGGATGAAATCTATTGGTTTAGACCCCGTTGGGTTCATTTTTACTGTTTAGATTAGAATAAAAATCCCTCAATAACCAATCATCAACGGCAATATAAGTAAGTTGTACGTCCACAACTCCTTTTGAGCAGAGTATTATTGACATTTTTCATTGGGATATTAGCTTCATTAGTCTTTAAACTATATCCATATTTGTATTTTGGTCCTTATACTTTTCTTTTGGCACTTTCTTCCCTAAATTTAAGTTTTTTGTGCCTTGTTGGTTCGGCTCTGGGACTAGCTTAGTGGTGCTGTCCCTGTGTTATTCTCTAGTTGTGGAACGTTTTTATGCATTTTAATGCAAATTAAGTTAGGTACTGTACTGTACAAATAATTTCGACAATTAATGGCGACAACAAGATTGTGCAAATTTGGTGTATACTTATTAGCCTTCAAGCTGTGTAGCTTTGCACCGAAATGTTTCTCTCTTTTTTACACCTTAGGAATGACAGCAAAGTAAGCAGGCTTTAATTGTTAATATATAATCGTGTACGCTTATAAATATCAAAAGACTTATATTATATAATTATAAAATTTATAAAATCAGATACATAAAAGACATTAAAATTGTAGAGTTTTTTTTTTCTTTATTAGGATTATAAATTTTTAATTTAAACGGGAGAATGTAAAGAAGAGAGAGGCGTTACTCGAATCCACAATCTTAAAATGTGAGTATGAGAGACATATTATTGTGTCAATTTACTTGTCAATAAAATTATAGAGTTTGATTGAACCAAGAGTTGAACTCTCTTTATCTTAAAACAAAATTCGTTCTATTTCGATGCTCAAAGCTGATTGTATTTAAATAGTAGCATTTCAAATTCAAAGAATAGTGAACCAACAATATTAGAATTCTCTTAACTATGTTATTCACACGTAATATGCTATGTAATTAATTAATTTTAAAACAATAAAATGGGGATATAAATAGATACTAAACGCACCACTTGGAAACAATGAAAG
Organism: Rhamnella rubrinervis; assembly: GCA_007844105.2. NCBI lineage: Eukaryota > Viridiplantae > Streptophyta > Magnoliopsida > Rosales > Rhamnaceae > Rhamnella > Rhamnella rubrinervis. The sequence goes on from CM017585.2 coordinate 13,351,788, forward strand.
GACAAAAAAAAAATTAAAACGTTTAGTTACTGCCTTTTAACTTCCATAAAACAATTTTATTCAAACTAAATATATAAAATTCTAACATTAATTACCATTATATAAATTATTAATTATCTTTCCCACCTTTTATTGATTTCAAACCACTACACTTTGCTAGCTGCCTATCTATTTTACTCCAATATTGCTTTCTGTATTGGAATTATATATATATACACACACACACACACATAGCACTTCTAATAATATCAGTCTAATTAATTAATAAACACTATAATATTTGGTCCACCGGAAGCAGATCTCACTCAGCCTGTACCTCCTCCCTGCCATCTAATTAAGCTAATTAAAGCACCATAAGTAACAAAATGCATCCCAGGGTAAACTTGGACCTTAATTTGTATAAAAGGAACTTTGCAATACTATTTTTAATTAGATTTATATTAGTATTTAATATTTTATATATATATATATATATATAGTTAAATCTATTCAAATTGACAGGGTAATTGGGATACGACTGCAAAAAAACAGTCCCTGTGGGGTAAGAGACAATTATTGTAAGTTACAGTTATACATTTGGGAATTGGACTATGGGCCATGCATTCTCTATTTCATTTTGAATTGAAATTAGAAGATTATGAGGATGGGCAAAAGATTTGGTGTTAAATTGAAATTAGGAAATTATGAGGATGGGCAAAATTTTTGGTGGGAGGCCTTTTATTTTGTGGCAGTGACTACGAGGAGGAAGCTCAGGAATGGATGGAAGATGGAGCTCCGCTGGTTCTATACAACTGTGGTATTTGTTCTGATGATGATCATGATGATGAAAGAGTATTGGGTTCTATACAATTTGGAGTGACCTTGCTTCTTTTCTTTTTTTTTCCTTGGTCAGTGTTAACGTGATTATAGGAATTACCGTGGGCCTTGATTCTAGGATGTAAATAGGCAGATTTTTCGTATCTTTTGACAGATTTTCTTTCCTTTTCTAGTCTTTAGGTTTCTTGTATATATGCTAGTCTTTCTTGTACAATCGATATAGATATTTTTTCAGAAATACAATTCATTTTCTGTTTTCATGGTATCAGAGCAGATTTTTTAAATTCTTCTGCATATTTTCTGATTCTTGGATCTTGGATTGTTTTCTGAGATTTTTTCTACATATTTCTGTGTATTTTCTATACTCTCCACTTCCAAATAGAGAAATTTGATATTACAAAACCTATTGAAACGGTTTTGATAGGCTCCAACTATAATATATGGATTTAAGGAATGAAAAGTTTTTTGATAGGTCGCAAGCTTTGGCTTATTGTTACCAGAGATATCACGAAGCCAACCAATTAAACGAGATGAAACTGATGTCCAATTTACTGACCGTCTTGATGATTGGGATAGTAAAAATCTGCCTATTTACATCCTAGAATCTAAGGCCCACGGTAATTCCAATAATCACGTTAACAGTCAGAAGTACAATATATTTTATTTAAATGAGAAAAGGGTGTAATTCAAATTTACAACTTTAAAAGTTTGGTTATGAGAGACCGGTATTTTATTTAAAGGAGAGGAAGGCATGGCTTGACTCCACAACTTCAAGAGTGTGGGTGCCACAACCTCAATTTCATATTATTATTGTTAAATTTGAAATTAGTTTTTTTGTTTATTAATTAAATAAATTTGCAATAACCATTTATACACATAATTAAAAGAAAATAGTACTCGTGTTAATACATCCCAAACCCACCTTAATTAATTTGCTCTCGTTATAATTCTTAATTAATATATTTGGCTCGGAGACACGGACTTGGAACAAACACTCTCTCTCTCTCTCTCTATATATATATATATATGCACAGAGCCATACACATTCTTTTCTATACTAGTATTATTACAAGTCTTATCGATCTCTCAAAAGTAGAATTAAATTTGCATGAAAAAAAAAATGAAGATTGAGATTGTGAGTGGTGAAACCATAAAACCATCATCTCCAACTCCCATAAACCTTAGAAGCTTCAAGCTGTGAGTTATGGATCAGCTAGCTATACCAATTTATACCACCAGTAGCCCTTTTCTACCCAGCAGCACCAGCAGCAGCATCAGAGAAGCTTAAGAAATCTCTACCCACTCTCCATAAGAACATTCAAGGACAACATCTCCTTCATCGAGTGCAACGACGACGGAGCTGTTTACATCGGAAGCTCTAGTCAACGGTGTCCTTCTCTCATACTTCCAACAACAACCTGACTTCCCAGGACTAAATCTGTTCATTCCCATAGACCCTTGTTCTACTGAATCAGTCACATGTCCGTCTACTTCAGGTTTTGATGCTGAGGCGGCCCTGGTTAATTTGGAGATGTGTTATAGCTGCGTCCACCAGATCAATCTCTGAGCTGAGGCGCCACATGCTTGAATTTCCACTTCAAAATTTGTTTTCTCTCGCTGAAATCAATTTTAGGTTATTTGATGTCATGTCATTCTTTGCATTCAATTGAATTTTTTTAACCAGTTTTGTTTATATTTATTATTTTATCTAGATTTTTTAATGAAAAGTCAAGTATAACTTTAAATATTTTTAATTATTGTCTCTTCGTCTCCTTTTTATTATTTTTTTTTGTTCCTTTTACCGTCTCTTCATCATCATTTTCTATAATTTTTTTTCTTTTTGGTATTCTTCTTCTACTACATCATTTTTTTTTTCTTCTCCTGAGTTTTTTTCTTGTTATGTCCTTCGTATTTTTTTTCTTTTACATATGTATGCAATTAGTTTGTGACGAATTAATTCGTCACTGACGAAGTAAGATTTAAGGACCTTCATCAGTTTAACGAAGTAATGGTTTTAACAACGGTCATTATTATGACCGTCGTTAAATCTCATTGACAGAATTAGCCCACTTCATTTAAGGACGGACAAATATTGATGATTTATTTCATCACTGACGAAGTAAGTTTTAACGATGGTTACATATTTGTCTGTCCATAAATCTCACTTCGTCAATGACGAATTAATAGGTCCTTAACGATTTTTTTTTTGACATTGTTACAAAATTTTAATTTTTATAAACTCTTCAATATCCATCAAAGCTTATTAAATTTTTTTAATCCTAATTTATTTTTTTCCTTTTATTTTTCCTATAACTTTATCAAAAACTTTTAAATATATAATTAAAAAATAATTTATCACAAACTATAAAAAAAAATAGGTTAAAAAAATAATTTATCATCGGTCTAAGGTACCATTATAATTTTAAAATAAAATAATTATTTTGAAGAAAATAGATTAAAAAAAATTTAAATAGCATTGGGCCTAAACATTGAGTAAAAAACCCATCAATTTTTTCACTTTATATTTCATTTTTCATATAAAAGTTGATATGTTGTGGGAGTTACTCTTGCAATGGAGTCGCCGGAATCAATCTCGCCTATGGCGGTTTACAATTTCAAAGAATATGGGTTTTGTGGGCACGCAGATTTGTACTTGTGTTTTTTCAAAATATAAAATAAAATAAAAGACTTAGTTAGTGAAAATTAAATTAAATTTAAACAACAAACTTTTACAATAATATTATAATTTTTTTAAAAAAAATTGAAAACATAATTTCACTTGGAATAAATAAATTATTTTATTAAAATTAACTTTTTATAAAAATAAAATAGATATTTTATCAATCTAACTTGCAATTTTTGTTTTTTTTGGAAGTGTATTTTGGTCTAACAGAAACCAAACGGTTTTTTCTTGAATTAATTACAACCACTTTTGCTGGGAGCATAAATTAATTACTATGATTTTCCAAAATAAATAAAATTGTGTTTAATAATAGAATTATTTTTTTTTTTTTTTAATTTTTTTCTTTTGAATTATATGTAATTTATTTGATTAAGAATTTATTAAATATTAATTAAACTATTTAATTAAGTAAAAATATAATAAAAATAAAAATACTTTCATTTTAAATTTTGTATTTTTTATTTTCCTTCATATTTTTAATCTAATTAATATTTAACAAATTCTAATTAATTTCTAAACTAATTAAATTATACATAATTAAAAAAAATTAAAATTAAAAAAATAATAATTACAACTCCAAAATAAATTTCCATGCGAAATCAATAATAACATTACTCAGCAATGGAACAAAAGTCAAACCTTGGGGAGCGTGCACTTTTATTGATTTCAAGCCCCAAAAAACCATGCACATATGAAATACGTTAGTTCTTGGTTATTATAATTAAAAATTGTTGTCGTGGATCTCGTTAAAATTTTTTTACTCTCTTCTCTCTCTATCTATATATAACTATACATACATATATATCCATCTCCCAATGACTCATGTTCATCTTTCTAAGAGTTGAATTAAGTTGGGCAGTAAAGTTGCAGAAATGAAGATTGAGATCCTGAAGAGTGAAACCATAAAGCCATCGTCTCCAACTCCAGCAAGCCTTAGAAGCTTCAAGCTGTCTGTTATGGATCAGCTAGCTCTACCAATTTATACCCCAATAGTCCTTTTCTACCCAGCAGCACCAGCAGAGGTATCAGAGAAGCTGAAGAAATCTCTGTCGGAAACCTTAAACCATTTCTACCCACTCGCCGGAAGAATCAGGGACAGCATCATATCCATCGAATGCAACGACGACGGCGCTGTTTACGTCGAAGCTCGAGTCCATGGTGTCCTACTCTCAGACTTCCTACAACAACCCGACGCCGCTGGTCTAAAACAACTCCTTCCCATAGATTACGTAGATACTGTAGAAGCAGTCACGGGGCTTGTACTTGAGGTTCAAGCCAATTTCTTCCAATGTGGTGGGTTGGCCATTGGTGTGCGTATGTCCCACACTTTGGCAGACGCATCCACTCTGAGCACTTTCATCAGGGCTTGGGCGGCAACTACCCGCCATGACGAATTAACACCGTCACTACTCCCGCATTTCGAAACGACAGCTTTCCGGTTCTCGGGAGGAAGAGATATCTCCGTCCATAAGCCGTGGTTCCCTAAGCCCGACGAGAAGGTTGATCGTAATGAGGTCACAAAGAGGTTTGTGTTTGATGCGTCGAAGTTGGCTTCTCTTAAGGCCACAGCCCAGTGAAACCGTACAGCAGCCTGCGCGTTTCGAAGCTGTGACGGCCCTCATTGCGAGATGTGCAATTGCTGCATCCATCAGATCAAACTCTAATCTGAAAAACCACCTGGTGCGCTTTTTTGTTAACGTACGCAAAAAGGGTCGAGCCTCCATTGCCGGAAAACTCCATCAGAAGCTATGTATTTCCTTCGACCATACAATCGACGATCAAAACGACATCGTCTGATGGGGATACTGATGCAGACAATGATAGCCTCAAGGATTTGGTGGGTGAGTTGAGGATGGGAATTAAAGAATTTTGTGAATCGAAAGCGAAAAAGTTCGGATGCGGCGATCCGGATTATGCATTTGAAGTTGTTTGTGAGGATTTAAAACAGATAGCAGAGGTTCATAGAAGATGCAAGGAGATTAAGTTGTTCAACTTCATCAGCTGGTGCAACTTTAAGTTTTATGAAGCTGACTTTGGTTGGAGTAAACCTAGCTGGGTGAGTACGGTCGTTGGCATACCAAATAATTTTGTGAGATTGATGGAAACAAGAGACGGTGGCGGAGTAGAGGCCTGGGTTACTCTGACCAAACAAGAAATGGCTTTATTTGCATCTCACCCTCAACTCCTTCTATTTGTATCCCATTAATCCAAGTGTGTCTCTTTGAACTACTTCCTTGGGGCATCAGGGTGGGTTGCTACGCATTTGTCTTTTTCAATAAATAATCTGTACGTGTATTAATAAATTAATAATTTGGTTCAGCTTCGATTTCCTCCAATTGGATTGTTAATGTTTACGCATGCAATTTTGTATTTTAGTTTTATTCAGTCAAATAATAATAATAATAATAACTTTTTGATTATTTATTCTTTTTTTTATTAACACGTGGCCTGGGCCCATAGTAAATCTGAATGGCAAGATGACCCATAAAACATGGGCTTAAGATCGGGGTTGGCGGATGTTTCTGGAAGCATAGCCCAGTTCTCAAATGTGTCGAGCAACGACAGTGCTAAGCGAAGAAGTTGTGTCGTTTTAGTCTCACTCGAGCACAGTCCGCTTCACTCCCGCAACAAAAAAGGAAAAGAAAAATACAACGTAATACAAGACCTCGAGTCTTCTAAACATTTTAAAAAACACACATACAAACATCCATGGCAGAGGACACGGATGAGAGACTATTATAAAGTGCATAAATGCGGGCCCACTGTATCTTTCATCTCTTTGGGAGACTTTTAGTGAAGCACCCAGATCACACCAGCAGCACGCAAACGCGTGAATACGTATATTTGTGCCCCATTTATGAAGCACAAAGCCTTTGCTTTCTATGAGTACTTTATCAAACACTTGCTTGAAATATTCTTCTTCTTTTCAAAGATCAACCAGCAAGTCGTTGTGGGGAATGAGAGAGTTGGCTTAAAAGAATACAGACAAGGCCAAACCCAGCCCACCTGTTTTTTTTCTAATCAGAGCAACGAGATTAGAGTTATGGATTTTTCCTTTTTTGTTTTTTCAAACATTTCTAATTAGTGGAAGAAGACAAATTTTCAAAATTCCATGAATGCCCTCAACCAGGGTGGTCACGTGCAAGAAATCCTTAAAAACAAGAAGCATTGCTAGTCAAAACGAAACAATTTGGTTACAGATCAACTTGCGTCAAGAGAGATAGTCAAGAGAGATAGTATATAATATGAAGTCAGTAGATATGAACAGTCTTCGGGGGTCAACAAATCATACTAGTTTATTGATTGGTCGGGTCAATTTTTATTTTTTTTTTGCTTGTGTTTATAAAATAATGAGTTCATCAAAGACCAAAGAATCTTTTTTTTCTTTTTTTTTTTCTCTTTAGAATATTTGTTAAGTCTTCAACGTAATTCCTGGAATCTTGTCAACCAGCCAACCAACGGGATTATTCCACGTCAAGATACTGACCCCACCGTTCTGTTCGCCTCCCATTGCGTATGACCACTCTGCTACTTTGGACTAGTCGCGGAATTTTGCATTTATTTATTTGGTCTATTCGCATTTGCTGTTGAACCCACGTTACTAGTTCCTTGTCCTTTCACAGAGAGAGAGAGAGAGAGAGAGAGAGAGAGAGAGATGGGTAAAGGAGGATTAGCGATGGATGTGGAGGGCACGCCGGCTCTCCATGGTTACTACATGCCTGCAGAGTGGGAACCTCATTCACAGTGTTGGATCGGCTGGCCTGTAAGTTTGCTTCTCTCATATGTTTGTTTTTGTTTCGATTGATGGGTTTTGCAGAATCTGATTTTTTTTATCAGAAAATTTAATTTATTTTTTGTGTTCTGATGGGTTTTGTGTTACATCCAGTTGGAATTAATAACTCGCATTCTTTCATGAATTTTCTGTACTTATTCCTCATCTCTATGATAGTAAAGGTGAATTGTAGGCCTCACTTTTTTATTTTTTCACCCTCCTTACGTGCAAATGAAGTGTAGAAGTTCATTGTATTGTTCTTTATATGGGACTGTATTCTTTTATAATTTGAGATTTATTCTTAGATTAATTCTCATGTGGCACTGTTTACACTTCTCTGATTGAAATAACTCAAGCATAAATTTTCTGTTTTTAAGATTTTGTTTCGGTTCCTTCTATGCTACTGCACCAGAACCCTTGTTCTCACTTGGGAATTCTGCTATTTTGAGCTGAAACTACTTCAATTTTTCACCTGCCAAAATAAAAGTGCATGTTCTAATGTATCTTTGCTTTTCAAACTATGGTAAAACACTGGTGTTGCTTTCTTCTTTCCTGTGCGTTTTATGGGATCCTCATTTTCTTTTTCAATCACTCGTTTAAAAATAGGTTGTGCTATGGTTTTCTGTTAACCTATTTTAGTTTGATGATAATCAAGCTTCCTTTCGAACAATAGGAGCGTCCAGATAACTGGAGGGACAATGCAGTTCCTGCTCAGCGTATATTTGCAAAGATAGCATCTGCAATCTCAAAGTTTGAGCCTGTGACTGTCTGTGCTAGTGCCACTCAGGTTATTAGAATGTCAAAGAAATGGAAGTTTTCAGTCTGGTGAACATTATTTTGATAATTGTTCTTAACTGGATTTGAAATTTCGTTTAATTGCATAGTGGGAAAATGCGCTGAGTCAACTACCAGACACAGTCAGGGTTGTTGAGATGAGCATGAATGATTCTTGGTTTCGAGATACTGGGCCAACTGTAAGCTTCGCCCTTCCACTACTTTTCAGCTACTGTGCTAGGATAATCAATAAGTTGGAGATTTATAAGTATTGAACACTCACTTATTCATATTATTAAATTGTTTTGTTATGTCTTCTCAGTTTGTTGTCAGAAAAAGTACAGCTGGTGCTGGTTCCTTAGTGAAAAAAGTTGCTGGCATCGATTGGAATTTTAATAGTTGGGGAGGTAAGGTTTAGTATATTTGAGAAAGCTTATGTGTATTATAAAAAATGTCAAGTTTGCTTGGCTCCTGAAGTTCGTGATTTGTGAAGAAGATAGTGTTTGCTCAGATTACGTCTATTTATTTTGGTACTCTTTGCTATGGCAATTTTGCATTATTAAGTTAATCTAATATACAGAAAAGGATTGCTAAACTTTCAGGATAATAAAGTTCTGTTTAGTAGGTTGTGATATTATAAGCAAAACTTTGTGAGTAAATAAAGATCCGTTTTGCTTCTCTTGTATTGTTTAATCTAGAGAATGACAGACCTTTGTAATTTAAGATTACAAATGAAAATTTTATAACAAGATAATGATGCTCATAATGTGTGTTGCTTAGTTTAATCTTGGTAAGGATTGTAAGATATTGGTAGTTTGCTACCTCATTGATAATATTGAAGAAACTATTAGCGTGCTTAATCTTTGTCATTGTTCAGATCAATTTCATTTAAGATGGTTTGTGCCTAGAAGATAGATTAGTTTGTGATCAGAGATATTATAAATATTGTTATTTGATGTCTGTTCTTGATGCCTTCGACAGTATAATTTACTTTTGGAATATATAGGCATTGATGATGGTTGTTATCAAGATTGGAACCTTGACCTTCTTGTGGCACGAAAGGTTGGTATAATCTTCTAGGTCTCTGTTTAATTATTTATAGCTGTAGTTCTTAACTTTTTTGGTTCTGGAAAACCATTCATTTAATACTTTCTAACAGTCATTATATGCTGTTAGATTCTGGCACTTGAGAAGATTCCAAGATTTTCACACAGTATGATTCTCGAAGGTGGAAGTATTCATGTGGATGGAGAAGGTAGCACTTTGCTCCTAATCAATTAGCATTTTAAACATACCATTTTTTTAATTATAAATAGTTTTTATGAACTTCATTGTCCAAATGCTAACCAAATTATGCCAGTAATTGCACTTACACACTTTCACATAATGATATTCGCAACCTTAATGAATCTTTTTATTTTGGTTATTAAAATACAATTACACTATCATGTACCCCAATTTCTACAATTATACTTTCCAATATACCATCGTTTGAATATACTCAGAATCTGTTTCTTCTTCAGGAACTTGCCTTACCACTGAGGAGTGCCTCTTGAACAAGAACAGAAATCCTCATTTGACTAAGGAGCAGATAGAGGATGAACTTAAGGCATATCTTGGAGTCAGGAAGATTATTTGGTTGCCTCATGGATTATATGGTGCATAATTCTACTTGCTTACTAGCCTCTTTACTCTCAAAACTCTTTTATGTTTTTAAGGTTGACATCTACTTGATAATATATTCGAAGTTCATAAGTGATATATGACTTTATCTCTCTCTCTCTATGGTCTGAGTTAAGTTGTCAAAAGATCATTTCAGCTGGTGTTTCTAGGAATTTCTATGTATGCATTTTCTACTGACTGACCAGGAGTTACATATATTCAATTTCAACAGAAACCTTTTTGGTCGCCTACTTGCTTAATTTGTTTAATTGAAACCTAAATATTATTTATAACATTGCTTGACAGGGGATGATGACACTAATGGTCATATCGACAACATGTGCTGTTTTGTGAAGCCTGGGGTGGTTGCATTGTCCTGGACTGAGGATAAAACGGATCCTCAGTATGAACGATCTGTAGAAGCCCTTTCTGTTCTCAGCAATGTCACTGATGCCAATGGCAGGGACATAGAAGTAATTAAACTCCACGTACCAGGACCGCTATACATGACGGATGAAGAGGCTGCTGGAGTAATTCAGGTAAGCATTTTACAAGCTCATTGGCTTTCGTACTGCTTTATCAAACTCTTTACACAATTGAAAGCAATTAAACGTCTAAAAATGTTGATATATAACCAATGAGATGCTTGTCAAAATACATTTTGATATTAATCCTGCATTTCTTCATTTTTGTTTTAATAAAACTTCTGTTTATTGTTTAATTAAGGGTGTTCTATGGAGCACAATGCCTCCTTAATTATGAGAAATTTAAGATAAAAGAAATGGATCGTGAAATATTTGACTAATAAATGGACAAAGGACAATCTTTTTAGCATGAGGGCCATAAGAATGAAGAATAAATCCTCAATCTTAAACTATGAACCAACATCTATATTATCTTGACTTTGATTTTCTTAGGAGACAAACTCTTTATTGATCAAGAAGAAATTTAAGAGAAAAAAATGTGTTCATGCTGTTGTTTGGCACAGAAGGTGACAAGGCATATGATGGATTGAAGTGGGTGTTAGGTTTTAATATTACCGATCTTTTAGCCTCTTAGCTTTTGGGAGTGACTTAGAATCTTTACTTTTGTGATACATATATTGTAACTTGTTGATTGAACAACCAGTGAACATCAAAATCTTATGCTGCAATTTTTTTATGCCCTTCCTCTACAAAGGATGGTGAAGCTAAACCACGACTGCTGGGTACAAGGCTTGCTGCTTCATATGTAAATTTCTACATTGCAAATGGAGGAATCATTGTACCACAATTCGGGGACGAGAAATGGGACAATGAGGCTGTTCGTGTCCTATCTAAAGCCTTTCCAGATCATGAAGTGAGTAAATTATGCTGTTAATTTTTCTCTTGATTCTTCATTTGTTATTCTGGTGTGAAGGGTTGAATATGAATCTTTGATCAGCTGAAAAATCCTTGACTGATCGTTAATGTATTAAACAAAGGCTTACATTATTAGAGCTACGGAAAACATTTTAAGTAGAATTTAGCTAGCCTGCAGGTTAAGGTGAAAGAACACATTTAAAATTGAATTCTAGAAGCATGTGGTAGATTGTAGCTCCAACACAGTGATAAATAAGACTGGTAATTTAGGTTTTTATAGTTTGATGTCAAAGTTGTACTAGACCTAATGCAATGGTTCCAAAAGTTTCGAATTTTTTAAGCTTTGAAGAATTTTTCTACCTGAAGAATTGAAGCCTATAGAAAGCAGAGCCTCATCTTACAATTTGCAGTAGGTACAATGTCAACCCCTGAAACACTCAAACTATATGTATGAAACCAATCCAAATTATGGGCATTTTTGTTTCTAATGCAAATTGGTAATAACTTGTTTTTTCAATGATCATAAACCAGATATTCTTCTTCTAAGTACACCTGCAATGCGAAAAACAAATTTATGGCATAAGCATATAGATAATGCAATCATCAGCAACAGTATTAATATCAGATGCTAATGATGATTATTGATTAATCTACAGTTTGTTAATTTGGTTGTCATTGTATAGTACTAATCTAATTTAGTGTCGTGTGTATCTGAAGTCTGAAAGAGACTGTTCTCATGTTTGATTTGGTTCAGGTGGTAGGTATTGAAGGTGCTAGAGAGATTGTTCTTGCGGGTGGAAATATACATTGCATCACTCAGCAACAACCAGCCTTTCCACATTGACAAACTTGGCTGAAATTAACTCATCTTTTGTAGTGGTGTTCATGTAATACTACTTGGTATATTGTTTTTATTTTAAAACACTATTTACTTTAATATAGTAAAGCTTTGATTTTATTATTATTATTATTATTATTATTGTTTTTTGGGTTCCGGAGGGTTACTTTGGTTGTTCCCGAGGGGTTCGGCAAGGTGATCCACTTTCTCCCCTTTTATTCGGTATTGCCGAAGATTTTTTGAGCAGGTATTTATCTCGGATGGTCTCCCAGGGCTCTCTCCTGCCGATTTCCTCCCCGAGGAACTCCTCTTCCCCGACTCACCTCCTCTATGCAGACGACGTGCTCATGTTTTGCAGAGGGACTTATCGGAATTTGACCGGTGTTTTTGATGCCCTGTGCCTCTACAGCTCTATTTCAGGTCAGGCTGTCAACTTGGACAAATCCCACATTTATTTTGGTTCCGGTGTCTCTAGTCAGCGTCGCGCCAAGATTTTGGCGGACTTCGGAATCAAGGCTGGGTCGCTTCCTTTTATCTATCTCGGGGTTCCCCTTTTTAAAGGAAGTCCTACTCAGGCTATTCTTCGTCCCATCGCTGATCGGATTTTGGAGCAGTTAGCCTCTTGGAAAGGCCGTACCCTCTCGATGGCAGGTCGGTTGTGCTTGATTAACTCGGTGATTACCTCGAAGTTTGTCCACACGTTTATGGTCTACAAATGGCCGGTGGGTTTGCTGAAGTCTCTTAACAGGGCTATTCGGAACTTCCTTTGACCGGATCTTCCGGTTGAATCGGCCTTGCTTGGGTCGTCATGCCCCCACTATCGGGGGGTTTGGTCCGAAAAACACGGTCACCTTTAATAAGGCTTTGCTGAGTAAGTTGGCTTGGAAGTTGATGAATAAGGATTCATTCGTTTTTCGTTTCCTTCAGGAAAGCAACCCTGTATTATCTTCTTCGCCGATCGGCTACTCGGGCATTTCTATCTTACCATTTCGAGGGAGGCGATTTGGATCATCGGGGTTCACTCCAGGGTTCGTTTCTGGGTTGACAACTGGCTGGGGATGCCCATTATTGAGTTGTTACAAAACTCGGGAGATTTATGCGACCCAGACACCTTGGTAGGCGATCTGGTTGATTCTGATGGCAATTGGAACCTTCCGACGAGTTTCCGTGCCTTTTCGCTGATTGTGCTCGGGGGAAAGGTGGCGATCTTGATGGACAGGCCTGATGAGAGAGTTTGGCCCCATTCAGCCTCGGGCGCCATTCAGTGCCGAGATATCTATCTTCACCTTTCTACGACGGCTGCGCCTCCGATGTGGGTTAGACACGTTTGGAAGTGTTTTATTCCTCCGGCTCGCTCGTTTTTCGCTTGGCGTCTTCTTCTGTGCCGTATTCCAACCGACGATGTCTTGATTAGGAGGGGTTTCTCCCTGGCCTCAAAATGCAGGATTTGTGGTAAGGAATCGGAAACAGTTTCTCATCTTTTCTTGACTTGCCCCTACGCAGCTGCCATTTGGGATTGTCTTGGGGTTGCCTGGGATCGATTAGTTACTTCCAATTCGGTGGTTGCTATGTTTGAGAATTTATGGCCCTCATTAAGCACTCAGTCTTGATCTTTGGACGACTATTGTTAGTGCTTCTCTGCTATTTGGTATGTTAGGAATCAAAGGCATTTTAGTAATATATTCATTCCTCTAGCGCTTCTTTGGCTTTTATTTGGGCTTCACTGGAAGCAAACGATGAAATCATTGATGATCTTCGATCCTCGGGTTCGGTCTTCGGGGGAATTCCGGTGGTTTGGTCTCCGCCTAGGGGATGGTTGAAGGTTAATACCGACGGTCTTTGCGATGGTTGTCCGGCCGGTGGTTGCGGTGGATACTTCTTAGTAGGGGCTTCATTAAAGCGCTTTAGCTTCATCCGGACTCGTGTTATGCCTTTGAGAGTGAGCTTTGGTGCTATTATTGCATTGAGCGTCTTTAGAGATTTCGGTTGGGATCATCTTTGGTTGGAGTGTGACTCCACTTATGTCGCCAATTTGCTCTTTCGTCGAGGAGGTAGTCCGGTGATTACAAATCAAGATGGGTCAACTGCATTAGTTATATTTCCAAATCCATTCGGGTTTCTCACATCTTGAGGGAAAATCTTGTGGCGGATGCTCTTCAAGATTCGCTTCTTCACGGAGCGCTGTGGTGGTCTTCCAGGACTCTTGTACCGAATGCATTATAAAAATGTCAATGGGTTTGCAAATTATAGATTTAGAAAGTAATTTAATCGTTGTATCTTTATTACTCCTGCTTTTTTTTCGGATTGAGATTTTCCCTTTTGGGGTTTTTCCTCTTTGAGGTTTTAATGAGTGACGTTGTTTTTCTTTCTTTTATTACTTGGTAATTTTTTTTTTGTACTCGTTTATTTCGTCTCTATACATTTGTAATTGTTAATGATTGTAATCTTTTTATTTAATAAATTTTTGCTTGTTGATTGTGGGTTTGGAGGTGCCAACGTAGTTGGATGTCTCACTAGTTAAGAGGGATGTCAACCTGTTTGGATGTCTCTTTCTACATCCTAAGAAATAATCTCTTCTGATTATTTTTTTTTTTTTAATAATATTAGAAAGTATATTGTTGATTGGACAAAACATGATAGATGACCATGTTTCTAAATATTATATAATATATAAATAAATTAGAAGTCTGCAAATTTTCAACTAATAATTTTTTTAATAAATTAATTATTATCTATAATAAGGTAACAGTTGTAGCTATGTAGAGGACAGAGAATTGAATGCCGCATTAACAACTCTCGATATCGAAGTCAAAAAGATGGACGGTTCCGATCAATGAAGGACTACCCATGCTCGCTGGATCCGCTTTACATCGGCTTTTTTCTGGGAGTATGGACCTTTTGCTTTTCCAACACTCAGATTCAAGCCACGTGGCTTATTTGAGTACCTCAACTTAGATTTACAAAATTATCAGATCAAAACTTTCATAGCCATTGATTGTGTTTACTTTCCTTGGCGTATTCCTAATATATTTTCTTTTCCCTGTTGTCCTTTTAATTAGAAAGGTATCTTTTGGGTGGTTATGATCTTGTGGTCTATAATGCAATCACATTAAGGTATGCGATTCACACTGAATACATTCCCCTTCCAAATCTATGGGAGCCCCAAAAGTGTCAAATACATTAGGGGGTGTTTGGTAAATCACATACCCAACAATGAATTATAAATTTTTTTATTTTTTTTTGTAACACCTCAATTACTTTTGCTTGGAATACACCACAGTTGATATTTCCAAAACGTTGACTGTTGCATTCTTTTATAATTTATACTATCGACAGACTTACATGAAATATAAAATCCTATATTTCTTTATCTTCTTATAAATAGAAAAAGTAATTTTTTTTAAAAAAAGAAGAAGTCAAATTTAAAGTTTTCACTATTAATAAATATTACAATTGTGTATTTAAATTTATTTTTACTCTTATCTCTCTTTTTAAGTGTAAATACAATATTGGGCACTTGATATGAGATTGTTATTATTATTATTATTATTATTATTTTTATGTTTATTCAATTATTATTTGGTTCTTGCATGCCCAAATTGGAGTGGATGCATGAAAAAATGGAGTGTCAAAAGCAATCCATGTGTTTGGTTTTAGATTTGACATCTGAGACATCCAATAGGAGAGAAACTCGTAAAAGAGGAAAGAGAGTATCCAAAATATGTGTGTGTGTGTGTGTGTGTATATATATATATATATATGTATGTGGAAGAAAACGCCAAAATTAAACGCTCACAAACTCTCACACAAATTCTGACGTGAAATCAGGTCTTCAAAAATCTCTCTTTGAATTCCTGATTTCATTGTTTACAGGTACAAAATTACAAATTTTCAGAAACACAGAGAGAGAGCTTGAAAGATCTGTATGCATTATTAGAGAAGCAGTAAGGAATAAATGGGGTGTTCATTTTCTGGGTTGAATGCTCTATACGACGCCGTAAATGGTGGTGGGGATGTGTGGATCAATGAGATCCGGTTCAGGATCGTGAGGCAGCTCGGGGAAGGTGGGTTTGCGTATGTGTTTCTGGTCAAGGAGGTTGTCGCCGACACCTCCGTTGGCTCTGGTCTAGCTAAGAAATGCAAGGACACCTCTCATCTCTCTGGTTAGAATCATTCTAAACCTTTTATGTTTTTTATTCAATTTTTTCTTCTTTTTTTTGGAATTTTATGAACCGGATCATTAGTATATCCGACTACAATTGTTGTTTTGAATCCTAATAGCCTAGTACTGAAAATTTACTGTGATTTCGTGACCTGGGTCATTTCATTATGAATCTGAAATGGCTGAATTTGATCCTCTAAGCGTAGAGGTTGCTTTGTTATGGGATTTGGTATTCTGAGTCATTTTGTTAGGAGTAGGAAGTGATTGCTTTTTTATTCTTTGAGCTGGGATTTGATACTATTTGCCTATCAATTTATTAGTTTTAATTTACAATGTGGTATTTTTCTGCATGGACTAATTTTTAAACGGTGGTGTTCTGCAGTTTGTGTTTGATGGTTCAAATGTCTGATCTGTAAATTTTATTGGAACTATGTCGTTTTGGTAATGATTTTTGGTAATAGAATGTGGTGATCTCTTCCAAGATCGAGTTCATCTTGTTGTGTTTCTATTGTACCTCTCTAATTTCTTAGGTTTTCTTGTTGTTTTTTTCTTCTCTGTTTTAGGATTTTATAATCTGGGAATTACAACATGTACCCTTTTGATTTTATTAGTTCATTTTAGTGATCTTAACTGGTGATCCGGATTTTTTGAGTTTTGAATCTATGGAATGTGGACCTCCCTTTTCTCTAAGGTTCGTTGTATTTCCCCTTTTGAAGGAAATGAACTAAATCGTGTTTTTGTAGTTCTTTAATAGACTTGAGATGTGGTATTGGTGTTCTTTTCTATTGTGCATGATTATCTTCTAATTGATGTGTTTTAGTTTGATTTCAATGTAAAACATGTTTATTGTTTATATTCAATTCTTTTGTGTGATGATGACAGAATCCATTTGTAAATATTGGTTTTCCTGTAATCATTTATTATTATTAATCTGATTATTGTTCTTCTGCAGATGATGGCACTTATGCTATGAAAAAAGTTCTTATTCAGAATAGCGAGCAGTTGGAGTTGGTGAAGGAGGAAATTCGTGTTTCATCCTTGTTCAGTCATCGTAATCTGCTCCCACTTCTCGATCATGCTATTATTGCTGTTAAGGTTATCACCTGATTCCATAATGGAGATCATATTTAGGTTATAAATTACTTTAGGTCTTATTTCCTTGTTAGAATTTTCCATTTAAACTTGTTTGAATCCTTTTTGTGTTCTTGCTTTCAAATCTTTGTGGTAGAACCGAAGGGAATTGAACTTTCCCTTTTGGTCCTAGGTTTTGCTCTTGATCCACAAGAAGTGGATGCATTTTGAAAATTTTGGTAATTGTTGGTGTTGGATACAGTTATAGTTGACTATCTGCATATGCATGTAGGATCATATATAGTGTGCTTTTCTTCAATTTATTTATTTTTGTTCTGAAACATATTAATGTGGTGATATCACTGTGGAATGTCAACACCTTCCAAGTTTCATGGCAATTATTGCTAGTGAAAATATGATATTACAATTTTTCCTTTCAGGAGGGTAGCCATCTGCCAAGATTCTCATATATCCTAGTTTTTCATAATATTTTCTGCACAATTGACTATATTCTGTAGTGTTTTCTTTGGTTGGCAGCCTACACAAGAAGGATCTTGGAACCATGAAGCATACCTGTTATTTCCAGTTCATTTGGATGGAACATTACTGGACAATGCCAAAGCTATGAAAGCTAAGAAGGAGTTCTTTTCTACCTCAGATGTTCTTCATATATTCCGGCAGGTGAATGAAAACTTGCCTTTTCAATGTAATTACTTAATGCGACATTTTTTTTCCCACCATAGAACAATGTAACTTTTCCCTTCACTAGAAATTTCTCATACTAGATAATGTTTTGGTTTTAAACAGTTAATTTGGAATCAGCACCACTGTGATACTGCATAATAGGAAGAATGTTATCGTACTGTATAGGTACCATCATCCTCACATGTTACATTTCTTTCAATGCTAAGATAAGATGGCACTCACTGGAGCTAATTGATTAACATTTTTTAGTTATAACTAGTCTTTGTTGTTTTACTCAAGGAAAATATATTTTCTGAAGTGTGTTAGACTTATTTAAGGAATTATCTAATAGTTTTCTTCTTTTCCTTTCTAATATGCTTAAATTGATGTTAGTAGTTCTTCTGCGTATTGATTGTATAAATAAATATCACTTGCTCCAATTGAAGTTACTAGCCTAGCAAAGTCATTCCATACATGCAAACAATAATTTGCGTTGTAGATAAAATAGTTTTGAAGGTATGACAAACATATTAACTCAAAAATCACTCAACAGCTTTGTGCAGGACTTGAACACATGCACAATTTTGATCCACCATATGCACATAATGATGTCAAGCCTGGAAATGTCCTTATAACTCATAGAAAAGGACAACCACCACTTGCCATACTTATGGATTTTGGAAGTGCTCGGCCTGCAAGGAAGCAAATTCGCTCTCGTTCAGAGGCCCTACAGTTGCAGGTTTTTCTTTCTTCTTACTTTCTTCCAATACTAGATTATTTCACTTTTGAACATCAGTTGTAAGTTTATCAAGCTTTATGTATATGTTCACAGATGTGTGCCTATGTACATATTCGACATCCCAAAGACTAACATTTTAAAATAAAGTTTAAGGCCTTTAGGGAAAAGTTTGGACTGCTGAGCATTATTTTACCATCCAATGCATTGGTTATTATTGGATGGGTTGGTTTATGGTATTTAGATTTCTATTATTGTCAGATCTTAAAAGGTGAGTTATAATGTAATTCTAAAGGAATAGAAATTAGTGAAATTGCTTTTATTGATATGGTGTGACCAGCATGAATAAGCTCAGTATTAATCTATTATTGTTTACTGTGTAGGAATGGGCGTCTGAGCACTGTTCAGCACCTTTTCGAGCTCCTGAGTTCTGGGATTGCCCAAGCCATGCAGATATTGATGAGAGAACTGATATTTGGTCATTGGGATGCACTTTGTATGCAATAATGTGAGGATTGATCCTTCATTTGTCCACGATTATTATTTATTTTTGAGTTTTGAGCATCATATCTTCTTGCATTGACTTTTATTTTCTTTTTCCATTTAACTATTACTACTTGGAATTTCATTTAAGTAGGAAATATGTCTAGATATTTACATTATAGCAAGTGAGAATCGGTGTGTTGAAAACTCCTTGTGAATGCTCAAAGGTGTTTGACATGCCTAAATGATTCATGTCAACTACGTAGAGGGTAGAGTCTAGTGTTGGAACACTTATATTTGGTCTTCATTTTATCGCAAGCACAGTATGCAATGTAGTTTAAAGCTAAGTTTCCTCCTTTGATATATGGGACCAAGTGAGTGTGTTAAATGCTCTTCCATGTGATCTTTATGGATGTAAGAATACTGTTGAGCATTTATGAGGAGTTTGTGTTGTTTCATGCATCATTGCCATGCAACCAATTGCGAATATTTATATCATCATATTATCTCTAAGAATTGAGCATGTTACCAAGTAAAAGCTACATTTGAATGCTATAGCAGCTTTAATGAATCCATTTGCATGTCGCTTATGATTGAATATTTGTAGGTACGGGGGAGTATCTCCATTTGAATATGCACTTGGAGAATCTGGAGGAAGCCTACAGCTGGCAATTGTCAATGCACAAGTAAAGTGGCCTGCAGGACCTAATCCTCCCTATCCAGAAGCTCTTCACCAGTTTGTAACATGGATGCTTCAGACGCAGGCTACAGTTCGGCCTCGCATCGACGATATTATCATTCACGTCGACAAGTTGATTGCAAAGTTCTCTCAATGAGATACACAATGAAGTGTAACTTTTCCGGTCAGTATGTCTCTGTGAATGTCTTCACCTCCGACATCTCAGCAAAGCTCTTTAAAAGTCAGGTCATTGTGAATTTCTTTCTTTCTTTTTTTTCTTTTTTTTTTTTGTAATTTGAAGTTAAGATAGAGAAATTGGAGAAACAAGCAGGTCCTTCACCAATATTATGCATATTTTGTTGTAGTTTTTGCTGTTGTGCATTGGCTTCTAATATTAAATTTATTGTTCTGTCTCAACTATTTAATTTTATTCTTGTAATTCATAAGTACCGATCCCCTTGGGCTTCCTTCAGATATATTTAATATTGAAAAATACACAATAAATTTTGATATCGACCGCTTCCTTTTTTCCTTTTGGTTTCTATCTAATATTTCTTCTACCAAGAGCTCTCTAATGTTTAGCGTTTGCTCAGCGTTCTCCTACTCAATAATACATTGTAAGTGTGAATTTGATGTTTCGTACTTTCGTCTAAATTAGTTATAAAATTATTGAGCAATACTCTAAGCAAAATAAATAATAAAAAATTATTCAACATACATATTTTAAGACCCGTTTGGTTGTACATCCCAAGTTAAAATATAACATGGAATCTCACTCATAGTATACAATGGATTGAGATTCTGTCTGAAATTGTATGTGTTAGCGAAAACGTGGTCTAGGGTGACACTACTGTGAAGATATACTTCTCATCTAATTCTGCAGCTATATACTTGTAACTTATCTATTAAAGTTTTTATATACGTGTGGTCTCCTTGTACGATACCAACTCCACACACATGTATTTAAATATTATCTCTGAAAGTGGAGGAATCAGGTCTTGTGAAAATACACTCTGTTTTTCTGTCTTTCATTTCAGTTTTAACTCTTTCATGGTACCAGAGCTATTAGACTCACGTCAATATGGCTAGTTCTTCTTCCTCCCTTCAATCTCCCTTTTCTCAAATTTCACTACCAAATTATAACTTTCCCTTCAAATTGGATCAAGACAATTATGTATTGTGGAAGGCCCAAACATCACCTGTGATAATTGGATCTAATATGGAAGATTTTATGTCAGGAGCTGTCGATCCACCAGAGAAAAAAA
This sequence comes from Rhamnella rubrinervis, assembly GCA_007844105.2. Lineage (NCBI taxonomy): Eukaryota > Viridiplantae > Streptophyta > Magnoliopsida > Rosales > Rhamnaceae > Rhamnella > Rhamnella rubrinervis. The sequence continues at coordinate 13,372,753 of CM017585.2, forward strand.
TCAAGGACATTTCAACAGGAACCTTAATAGACAACCCCAAGTATCAAGATTGGCGTAGGTAAATACACTCTGTTTTTCTGTCTTTCATTTCAGTTTTAACTCTTTCAGTATGCAACATTAGAGAACCATGAAGATTCAAATGAAACATGTTCATGATCATGAACAACATTTTCCAACAATTATACCTATTAAAAATATAAATATATCAAATTGGATAAACTTTAACGTCGCATTTTACCATTGCATACATTACTGACAAGGATCGAGATATATACCTTTATCCAACAAGAGTATCCGACCAAACTCTGGCACTTTCACCGTTTCACTAATTGAAGCTCAAATTTTACTTTTAATTATCAAAAATAAATTGATTGTGAACTGGGTATTCATTGCACTCAAATCATAATGACATTACAGACATAACCATGTTTTAGTACCTTGGACTATGACATGCCCATGTTTGAAAATCACATTTATAATGTGGTCCAGACTCCATTGTACTAGATAAGCTCTTGTGGGTCTTCATGCCCACTACTGAAAGTGTCAGTGTCACTCCAAAACACCTGGAACACTGTTAGTCACAAGATCACAGTCCAATACCTCTCAACCATCAAATTTTTATTCACACTTTACCCATTATTGGGTTCTCCCTCCAATTCTTTTGCTTACTTATTACACTTCCACTGCCTTACTTTCCCGCTTCACTCACTACCCTTAGCTGACACAAATCACATACAGATACAAGAAGTAGTAGAAGAACAAAAAAAAACCAAGCATTCAGATAAGGAAAGTACATTCTAAACAAGCAATGTTGAAGGTTGATTCTGGTAGAGATGCCTTTCATGGAACCTGGGCGCGCATCTGTGACACTTGTCGAGCTGCAGCAATCACAGTTTTCTATCACAACTGACTCGGGTTACCTCTGTTCTTCGTGTGATGAACGCGTTCATGCGTCGAATCCTTTGGCTTTGCCACACGATCGAGTATGGATATGTACTGCTTGTGAAAATTTGTGGATTGTGATGTTGAGATACACTGCCAATCCACTGGCTAAACACCATAACAGGGTTCCGGTTACCTTTCTTTCTAGTGTAGAGTATCCAACTTTGACTACTTATCTTGATGAGCTTCCGGAACCAATTTTAGATATGGGAAATGATATTGTGGATTTTATTAATAGCTTTTTGGTCCAATTTTTCTTATAAATTTTTAAGAATTTAATAGTTAAACTAGATTTTGAAAGCTAGAATATATCCAATCAAACACATGGGCTGTAAGCTTTTCTGAAGGTTCTGCAGAGTAATATTCATAAAATTTGAAAACAGCAGTATAAGTGAGACTCAGAAGTTACATAGCCTTCGAGGCACATGTGGTGCAACAAAATTAAGGTAAAAAATTGTAAACTCAAATTCGTTGAACAATTGCCAAGAGACTAAACCAGCCATGTATGACAGCAGAAACACCTTTTACTACTGTCCAAGAAAAGAGAATGAATTCATGGTGGACACAATTTCTTCATCTAAGTCTAAAAGAAGGGTTCAACTATCAGCATGTGAACGATGCACTAAAAGCTTTTGGAACTTGGATTGCATGCATAACAAAGAAGACCTTAACAGGGTATTTTGTAAAGGACAAGTGAGATGGAGACTACTTCACAGTGAGATTTTTAAAAAGGGAAATATTGCACTTTTTTTTTTGGTCACCTTTTAAGATATGAGTTTCAATTTATCTATAAATGTAATGGTTTTGCTGAATTTTTTTTTTTTAACCTTCTATTACAAATTTTCTCAATTCCAATAACTTCTTATCCAAGGAGGAAAAAATAATAATGAATAGTGAAAAGCAACTAAACACCCTTCTGTTATATGGTCCACCTCGTGTATGCCATTAATCCTCATGTCCATCATCATCTTCAGAATCTGCAGTCGCACTAAACTATAAGATATCTTTTTAAAAAATTATGCCTTTTTTTTTAGGAGAAAAAAAATAAACATTTTATTGCCTCATGCAAGTGTATAAATATGGAATGCAAATTAGCAAAATTACCAGATCGAACATCATCACTAAGCTGGCCTCTCGCTTGAATTTGCTTAACGAGCATTCGAATCATCAACATCCACCAATAGATATGACAAACAAGCAAACAAAATAGAAGAGTATTGAATAAATAATAATATATAGATCCATCCACCATGTGCTTTTCCTTGTCCAAGATCAAAAGTACTTCATAGCTGCCACAAAAGATTAATTTGGAGCAAAAAAAAAAAACATTAGAGAAATAAATCCTTCTATAATAGTAAGAAAGCAAGGAAACTTATAGCTTTTTACCAGAATATCAAAGGAAATAAATCTTTTATGGTCGTAATTTGAGTACAAAACCCCCCAATATTCGATATATTTTGCTCTATTTTCTTACTAGTTTTAGAGAAAATACACATTAAGTATTTGGATTAATAAAAAGTATGTGAGTAGCAGAGAGACTTAAACTCACCTGGTGCTCCAAAGTATCCAGAATGGATAGTAAATAAGACGGAGTATCGTCCATGATGAAACAAAAACAATGAAGAAAAAGCTGGCAGCCCATTCGTAGCCACAATACTTTGACATCTTTGCAACTTCTAAAAGAACATCACTTCCTTCATGGAGAGCTAAAATGGCTGAACCAACACGAGCAAACCTGATGAGTGCCAAAAACGGTTACTGAAACACTGAGTATATTAATATTATAACCATGAACAGAGAGATGTGACTTTGCTAAGAATGAAATTCCATGCTTGTTCTTCATAATTAGGATTGCACAAAGAACTTTTAAACGTGATAAATCACAAATTTAAATTACTTTAAAACATACCTACATATATAAGAGAATAAGATTAAAATGACAGTTGCTAAATGATGAGCCATTGATACCCCAAAGTCGGAACGCCTTGTTTCCCAAAACACTAAAGCAAAGCTTGAATACATGTAGAATCCAGCAGAATACAAGTACAATACCTTCAGTTTTAATCTGATGAGAAAGAAAAATACAAGTCAATCATGCCTCTACAAAACAGAAGCAGATAGAATTAAAATGTACCAAGACAAAAAATTATCATTTTGCAAAAAACAACAAATTAAACTAATTCCACAAGTTAGTGACATAAACAACTGATTTGTAAGACAAGTCAAGAAACTTACTTGATTGTCTGATCCGGCCAAATCTGATTGCCAGGCCCTTCCCAAAAGTATTTGGTATTAGAGAACCAGGGCTCATTGTAGGTAACAAAAAGAGCCAAAAGCTCTGCTGTTAAAAAATAAACACATTTCCATGCAGACTCTTTGAATTTGTTCAATTTTTTCCTCTTAACATGGGCCTCAATTTTCTGCAAGGGATGTTCCTGTCGAAAGAGCAGGCATCTACCTAATGCCTACAAACAAACATGTCCATCAATTCAAACATACCACAGCATCTGAGAACAAAAACATTTCAAGCAAAGAACAGTAAATTGCATAAACAAACTATCCACAACAGAGAAAAAAAATAAAATGGTTTAGAAGCATTATGGTATCGGCGATTAGAGAACAAAAATTTGATTCTGAAGAAGGATATTCAAAAAAAGGATGCAACTTGAAGCAAGTACTTTTTTGCCGTCGACCACAAAAATAGTTTCCATTGGTTGCGGTACTTTTTTATATGAATTGGCCAAGGAGAAATATATCTTGACCAAATGGATCATATTGGCAATTGTGATTCAGTACTGTTTCTCTAGCATGCACAGTTGACATATACATGACCATTTTCATTCAAATACATATTTAAACAATGCATGGTGACCAAGTCATTTCAAAGCTAGAGTTTTTCAAGGAAAATTGTAATATGCTTTGCTTCTTAAGCTTGTTCATTAGGATGTGATATTTGCAGGATACTGTATAACATGTTACTCAAAATCATGAAAACAGGAAAATTCTCAATGGTGCCTACACAAAACCCAATTTTCCATGTTAACATTTTCCAACAATAAAGCCATCAAATGAAAAAAATTCCCATGTCTTTCTTGGTTGGACCAGCCCAACCGGCGATTTCCGTCTTCCTGAATGGAGAGAGCATCAAAATTTGTACCTCTAAATAATTAGACGCTCATTAACACACATTCTCCTAAAAGAACCAGGAACATAAAATGAAAACCAGAACAAGGACCAAAAGTTAAAAACTTAGGTAAAAGTCATAGAAAAACCCAGCCAGTACAAGAACATCCCAAAGCAGAAATTAGGACATTGAAAAATAATTTGGACCTCTTTGCAACCAATTATCATTCATCTAATAGCTTCTAATCAATTTTTTTTTTTTTGAAAAAATAAAAATGCTATGAATATGAATATGGATAAGAAATATAATAATACATTGGACGAATTGAGAAATTATGCTATGTTTAAAATTACTTGATTAAAATCCTATATAATGCAAAGCTCCGAAAAACTATTAAAGTGTGCTTATTGCCTTGGCAGTTTAGTAGCATACACAAACTAAAATTCCAGCACTACTCTAACAGAATTATATAACTCCAACTTTGTGGATACTAATAACAGATAATAATTGGAAAAATAAAAAGAAGAAAAAACATTATAATAGATCAGAGAAGAACAAAATTGGACCTCAAAGACATATCTGTCAAGAAAGAGCCGAAGCGAAGGGAAAAAGAAAACGAAAATGGGAAGGAAGACGAAGTCTTGTGGAAGTGGGTATGATTCCAGCTCCAAGTTGATCCAACCAGTGTTTCCAAACAGACCCATTTTCTATTTTCTTCTCTTTTATGGAAACTCCAAAGCAATTTGGAGAGACTGATTATTTCAGTAATGGCGGATGAATTACTAGTGGCCAGGATGTTGACTTCTCAGAAAATAATAATAAATAAAAAAGTTTGACGCTGAAAATTCGGTGTTTTTTTTTTTGGAAAAATTGTCCTAATGGGTCACCCGGTTGGATTGACCCGAATTGGTCCATATTAACTCTCATTATTTTATTTTTAAATATGCAGTTAGCTTTCTATTTGAGGAGGCAATACAAAGAGGCTGTGGCCATAGTTTTGATTTTTGAATAATGATTAAAACTCTTATTTAAGAATAAAATACTGTTACTATTAACTAATTTGACTCCTAGTAAACTAAAACACTCTTAATTAGAGAAATAATAATTCCATAAAAAAAATATACATGAAAATCCAAATGTAATAAAATTCCAACTAACCTACACCCTTTGTGGACCATTCACCATTGTAGTTTTGTTGGAATAAGATGTGGAATTAATGTAACGTCCATATTAAATTCTTGCACATGTCCTTACAGTTGAAGTTCCAACTTCTACTTATGATTTATTTTTTATTTTTATTAAGTTATATTAATTTGTAAACTAATAACAAAGTAACGACGCAAACTTTTTTTTTTTTTGGTACGTGTAGCAATTACTCGTTGGTATTCAGAAAGGAGGGAAAAAAAAATGACGATTGCAATAATAATTCTTTAACAACCAGAAAACTACACTTGCTGCAAATGTGCAACTATCTTATGTCATAGTGTTAGTACATGTTTGGTAATTTTGGCAGGTGGTGGTGGCCAGTATTTGCTAAGAGTTGGCTCTTTTGATCAGGGTTGGATATGTTTCAGGGTATCCAAACACTGAATTTAAGAACATGTGGAAGTTGACATGTTTTGGTCTGTTTGTTTCGGAATAAAAGAAAAAGAGAGATTTAAGAATTACATATTCTGAACAAATTTCACATGCAATTTGGGAATCCCCGAAAAAAAAAAAAAAGGAAGAAATTATTATTATTATTACTTTGTATAATGGAAATGATAGTTAGCTTTGGAATCCTTAGACATAATGGGAAAGAGAATAATAAGTAGCCAATGAGTTAATAATGAGTTAATTTTGATGATGGCCCATATATATATATATATATATATATATATATATATATCTCTACTATTTTCTTTTTCTTTTTCTCTTGTGAATTGCACCTGTATCAAAAATGTCAATTTTTTTTTTTGAAGACTTTATCAAATATAAATATACTTGTTTTGGTGAAAGATTTTACCAAATATGTTTGTTCTTTCGTTAATCAAACTATAGATTCTTTGTCATCATAAATCAAAAGAATTAGTGCCTACTTTTTCCCAATATTAGCCATCCCATTAGTTTGGAATTCTTTCGTGCGTTCATACACATACATGTTCAGTGTATGCATATGAAGTTGTGGGTGGGGTGACATTTAATTAGTTAAGACACAAGTGGAGTGTATGAAATATAGTACTGTTTTAATTATTAATCACTAATATATTAGGATCATCATCTTTGCTTATCAACTAATACTTACCAACTAATATGACCATTATATATGAGAGTGCAGTGGAACGGAAGAAAATCAATAAGATCTTTACTTACCAATTAATTTGACCATTGACTTGAGAATGTGATGCACAAAAAAAAAAACGATAGGACTCTTGCATCCATTTATGTGAGTTGAAATTTGAATATTAGTATATCTCGAATAGTAATTCAAGTGTTAAACTCTCACAAAGTTATATAAATATGAAATAACAAATAGGCTCTATCGAGTTTTGATGTCTTAGTGCAGTGATTAAGATATTGGACTTTCACAAAGTTATATAAACACAGAATAACAAATAAATTTTATCTTCTAATTGATATGATAGATTCCTAATTATTTTTTACTTAAAAAAAAAAGTTAGTGTGACCGTTTTCTACTAGAAAAAAAAAAAAAACACTAATGTGATGGTTTATAATTATCTTATATCTTTAGTTCACTTATCCCTACTAATGTATATTATTTTTGTCAACTAATTACATATTACCACATTATTAATTGATAAATAAAAATGGTGACCTAGTAGTACTCTTTATTGATACATTCGTCCTAATCATATATAGTACTGTTTTATTTCATTTTTAAGTTTTAAATATTTTTATTAGGAGGGACTTTTAGGTATAAGGCTGGCAATTGAGTCCGGCCCCGGCCTGGCCCATTGGGTCCAGGTCCGAACAGGTCGGGAATTCCCCACCTAACCGGATCGGCGAGGCGGGGCCGAAGAAAAAATTATATATCCCAGGGTGGAGTGGGGCGGGGTCGGAGCAATATCTCCACCCCATATATATATTATATAATATATTTTAATTTATATATACTATTTTAATATTTAATATTTTACTTTTTTTAAAATAATATGGCAAAAGTAAAAAAATAAAAATTTTGATGAATTTTTTAATATAAAAATCTTGTATATATATATTTATTTAGTTTTATTGTACATTTTTTTTATATTTTAATTTTATAATAAAAAAAAAATTAAAGAAGTATTGAGAATCTCCGCTCCGCTCCCCATAACAGGGGTTTAGGACAAGATGGAGTAAAAAAATCTCCGATAAGGTAGGACATATGGAGGGGCACCCCGGCCCCCCCGCCCCTGCCCCGCCCTGTCGCCACCCGTATTTAGGTAATGCACTCAAAGCCAAATAAAAGAATCTATTTTACATATATGTAACGCATGCATTCTCAAAAGTAAAGTGTAGATATTGCCCTATAATTAATTAACCTCAACAACCCTTTAATTAATTTGCATATATACGTGTGCATGAAGAGTTGAGAGAGGGAGAGAAATAGAAAGAGCTACAGAGAAAGAGAGAGAAAGATAAGGAGCATAGTAATAATAATAATAAGATCAGCTAGCTTCATGAACTCTCCGGTGCCATATATGTTTGGGGCCTTGGCTATCATCTTTGGAGTCATCCTATTGGCACTGCTCGTGATTGCATGCTCAAGCTGCCTACGACCACTACTACAACACAGACAACACAGTGTCAGTGACCATGGCAAAGAAGAAAAGTCGATGAAGAAGACAAGCACAGAGGCTGATCAGGTGGAGCAGAGAATTGTTGTTGTCATGGCTGGTGATCACCATCCCACTTTCATCGCAACCCCATCTCTTCCATTTCCTAGCTTTTGAGCTCTCTCTTGCTTCACTTTTTTTTCTGTCCAATTTTATATATACCATGCATATATTTATTAATCTCCAAATTTAGTACTGGATTTTTTAAATCTTAAATGATAAAAATCAATTTCATGTTCTAAACCAAACATTCGAAACTGAAAAAGATTAAATTGGTTTTTTTTTCCCCTAAAAAATTTTCTACGAAGAATATTGTACTTTAATGTGTATACAGTATCTTATTTTATTCCGTGAGAGAGCAAATGTATACAAGAACATGACCATTCACTCTCTCCACTGGCCCAAGTCACTCACTGTTACAGATATTTAGCCCTTTTGAATATTTCTTGTGATGTTATACGTTACATCGCACAAGCATTAATATTGCAAATTGGGTTTAGGAATATTTTAAGTCATATATTAGTGGGCTAATTTTAATTAGTCTTATATATATATATATATATATATATATATATATATATATAGCTGAATTAAAAAGATAAAAGAATATGACTGTAAGATCAGGTTCTCTTAAAACATTACCAAATTAATAACTCCTTAATAAATTACCTATTGCAGAATAATAAATTATGGTTTTTAATTTTTTTTTTGGTGTTCTTTGTTTGTTTTTTTAACCCTTAAAATTGTTTGAATTCATATTTATTATTAATTTATTTTTTAAATTAAAAATATTTGCTGATTAGATGGTTATCCGCCACTCGATTGATGATGCACGGCTAGGAGAGTAAAATCCATGTTTCTCAATTTTATTTTTCAACAGTAATATGATATTATTTCATTAGTTAACAAATTAATATAATCTAATAAATAATAAATAAATTTTAAATGAAAGCTAATAATAAATTATCATATATAATGTCATATTATTTAAAAAATAAAGTTAAAAAACTTTTTTATAATCTTTAATTTTATTGTAAAAATAATACTGCAAACACCAAGTCGTTCATTTGATCGAGCATTTTTTGGCCCAAAAGCTCTACTTGGGCTGAAGGCTCTTTTGCAAAAAAACAACTTTCTTAGAGAAGCTCCAAATTTGAGCTTTCCTAAAAAAGAAAAAAAAAATATTTGAGCCTTTTCAAATTTGAAAAAAAAAAATATATTTGAGCTTTTTCAAATTTGAGTTTTTTTTTTTTAATTACACAAAGAAAAGAAAAATATTTTAAGCTGTTTTAGAGAAGCTCCAAATTTGAGCTTTTCTAAAAAAGACAAAATGAGCTTATATATGAAATGTAAATTTGCCTTCATAACAGGCTTTTATGTTTCAACTAATAATATATGTCTTATCTCCGCCATATATTTGGAAACAATCAAATTGGGTTAGCCTAGCCAAGCTATCGGCAGCGAAGCCTCTCATTCAAAGACTATCACACATATGTGTGCATATATGACTCTATCTATATGTGTGTGTATATTGTGGCTTTAAATGGGTGTACGTGTGTGTTTATTAAGCCGATTATTCAAGGAGACAAGTTGGTGAGCTTTGGGGGGACCTGGGCCTATTGCTTTCAAGGGTCCCAATTGATCCACATGACCACCCTTGTGTGTACAAAACTTGGGCCGTGCTCAGCCACACATGTGGTTCACCAATTGTTCCCTCGAATGCCTACACTTTGTTTTCCTGTTTCTAATAGGCCTGCAATTGAAATAGCAGCTTCGACATCTTTAGCTGGAAATTTGTTGTTGTTTCTTACAACAAAATATGCATTTGGTAGACAGCATGTATTTAGCATGAAAAATACAAATGGGTCACTTAGGGTGCACTTGTCCGATGACGTTTTATATTAGTGTTTTTTTATTTTATAAATTAAAAATTTATATAAAATATTTGAGGTTGCTATTTTTAAAAAATATTTTGAAAAAATATTAGATACAATTTTAAAATGTTGAAAACGACTTAGAGATGCTTTACACGTTTTTTAAAAATATATTATAAAATTTCATGATAAATATTTAGGATAAGCATGGATAAAAATATGCTATAAAATAAAATTGATTTTTGCATTAATCTTATCAGACATATTTTCAAATTCTTAAAATATAAGATATAATTTCTTATTTTCATTTTACAAGTAAAAATTCTTTTGTAAAACATCACTGGACAGGCCCTTAACATTTCATTTTTTTTTTACAAATTGAAGTACATTAATTTTTGCTACTAATTAATTAACATTGGGATGGATAATAGGAAAGCTAGTTTGGTACTAAACTTATGTGCTTATGCTCCTCATTTAATATTAGAGAAATATATAAAATTGAAAAGGATATTGAAATGGTCTTAGTTAACATACAATTAATACAAATCAAGGATTATAATCATATATAAAAGACAGCCACATCAAATATTTCATTCGACTTACAAAACAAAACGACAATAAACAAGAAAGTTAAACACACTCAAAAGTTGAATGCTACATAAACTGTTACATTTAATTAATTTACACTATGATATAATTCAGGAGAAATACATATTTTACTACATGTATATGCATGATTCTTATGTAATATTAATTAGAATATTCTAAATTATTAATATCTATAGATAAAGAAAGCCATATCATATATATATATATATATATATATATATATATATATATATATATATATCTCCAAATAACATAACAAATTAACTGTAATAGACAGCAAAGCACACTCTCTTTTTTTTCAAAGAGCCTATATAAGCAACTAAGAATATATACGTAACAATTTGTTTTTCTAGAAAAATACTACAATAATCTTTTTATATAATTTTTGGCTAAGAAAAGGCTCATATATATATATATATATATGCGATCAGCTCTCTTTCAACGTTCAAAAGCACATATCCAAGCAACAGTAGCAGCACCAGCCTGCACAACTGTACCATAAGTAAATAACCACTCAAAACTAATTATATATATATATATATACATACATATATATATATATATATATATATATATATATATAATATAGCTTAATAACTTGATCAGCTAGCTAGAGAGAAAGAACGTTTACCATCCCCTCCAGAAACCATCACCTTTGGACTTGGTTTCCTGTGTAGGAGGAGGAGGAACATGTTGTGGGTTTACAGCTGATTGATCATCTTTCATTGCATTCACATCTGGAGGGTCAACCACATTCGGTGCTGTATGTACTGCAATCGGATTTACTTCTACATAATTTGAATTAATAATTAACCATTTTAAAAAAAGAAAGAACAATTCCCTGTATTAAATATTTGACCTACAGCTCATATTGAAATAATATATATTAAATTACCACTGTTTTAGAAAGTTTAAACCGTTAAAAAAATAAATTTGATATGCATATAAGTGTGATAGAGATTGCCAACAATATATGTATACATATATACACATATACATATATACATATATATACATATATACATATATACATATATATACATATATACATATATACATATATATATCATTCAAATATAAACTACTTAATATTAAACACAACCAGCATGTGTAAGCTTGTGAGAAGTACTATCTACAGGTAGCTTGTGAGAAGTACTGTATACCTGGAGGCAGTTTACAGTATAATTAATGAATATTTTTACTCTTCAAAACAGTGTGAATTTGAAATCTGTCCTAGCTAGCTAATTAAGCTTCTACGGAAACTAGACTGATATGTCAAATAGGCCATAATGATTGCCAGAAGATAATATCCCACATATATACAGATCAACTTCATTTAAAGCATATTTACCAAAAAACAAAAAACTTCATTTAAAGCATGCAGCACAAGGATATATAAGTTGATGGAAACATCACCTTGATGATCATGAGGCTGATTTTGATTGTCGTAAGACATGTTAATTATTCACTAGAGTGCTTGCTCTTGACAGAGTCTAATTAATGAGAGAGTTAAAAGGCAGGAGACTATAAAGAAGAAGATAACAGTGAAATATATGGGAAATTAATTAGATAATGTTTTTTTTTTGGTAAAAAATTAATTAGATAATGTTTGCAGGATATATAGCAATGAAGTTTCCAAGTCATAGCTAGTAGTGGAGTGGTTGTTGTACTTGTACTAATTGATTCATTATTAGGTCGACATTCATAACCTATATTATCATTTTTAATTACTTTTCTATTTGGTGCTTTAAACAATAGATTAAAGACCTATCTCTTAGTTAGGCTGCATATTATAAAATTTGAGACATAATTCTGACAATATATATATATACCCTCCAAATTGTACAAACTTTGACTTAAAGCTTTCTGCTTTCATAATAAGCGCGTTTAGAAAATCAATTTTATATGACAGTTTTTCATGTGAGGTGCGCATGCTCCAAAGGCACAAGACAAATTAAAGCTACGTGTAGAAAACTACCGAAGAAGAGGGTACACGTAGTTTTAAAATAGAAAACTACGAACGGTTTCACAATATGAAAAAAAAATTGCTTCAGCTTTCTCTTACTCTCTTTTGGTTTTGTACCAAATCTTACACTTCATCGACACAATTTTTATCCATCAAGTTCAACATGTTTTTGGTTTCCTTGTTTTAAGGAATTAGTTTATCTCATGCTCGGCGGCATACGTAGTACATTCTTGTCCTTTTCACCACTACAATTTGCCTTCGCCAAAGTTGAAAAGACCACGTTTTTTAGACCTTGCTTGGTTAGGTAGCAATATATATACATATATATATATATGCTCTAATAATATTACTGTGCTACGTATAATTTAATATCTCCCTTGTCCCCCCAATCCACCTCCACACCCAACTTTTGCCCCTTCGTTAACATTACAGTAAAAGTACTTCAAAAAATTCTACCAACTTTCAGAAGTACTTATTTTGTTAAGGTTAATTAATCCTATATTTTATACTAATTTTTTTTCTTTTTTGTTTCTTTTCACCGTATCTTCCCTCTTGATTAAATTAATTGTTAGGTACTTATACATAGCCCTAAATCAACCACAAAGAATTAATGTAATCTCTTTTAAGCTGCGCAAAACCCTGCCTAATTAAATGGAAAAAATTTGGCCTTTCAAGTCCAAATTAAGTTTTCAATATTTTTACACTTCAGGCACACAATAAATAACCCTATAACACTATTTTCATGGTGGGGGTTGACAGCTTAAGTACCGTTGCGTTGGCATGGTTGCATTTATTAGAGATTACTTCAACATCTGCAATAAGCCAGCTACTTTCCACGCACTTCCAAGTCAATCCCTTTCACCCAATTTGCTAAGAAAAATCCCTTTGACCCAAAGCAAACCCTATACGCCTTCCCTTTGGATTTTTACCCTCATAAACAATTTTCATTTCTAGGTAAATTTCTCATACGCATCAGCACCCAGTACACACTTGCTATAATATTACAACAGTACGTTAGTGGTAATTATGTTGTACAGTGAAAACTACATAGTTTTATTCGACCCGAATAATATCTTTGACTAGCGAAGACAAAAATATAAAACATCAATTAATAAAAATAGTATTATTAATATTTGAACTTAGTATGTATATAGCACAACTTTTACCCTTATGTTTCCCACGTGAGTTTGTGAAGTAACACATTTTTAATGCATGAAAAAACAAAAGGTAAAAGAATAGAAAAGACAATCAGATTATATATATTCAGCTTTGAAGACATTACTGTCTCATTGCCAAAGACCCAAATAAATAAATAAATAAATAAAATAAAAAACATATCTTTGAATATGCATAAAACCTCACGTGGAGGACAAAGAGAGAGTGGATAGCAAAAATTAAGTTGTGAATCAAATAAGCCCTTAAAAGGACAAGCAACAAGAATAATATTATGGGGCACACCTTGTCTTGTTAAAATTACACATTATAATAAGGTCATTGCAAGGTGTTGAAAATGGGAACACCCAAAATTCATGCGTGCTCATAATAAAGTATTGGGGGGCAAGGTATGTCCCAGACCTGTAGTTGATCTATAATTTAACTCTTATCTCTTTTAAATTTCGTTTTGCTCTTGGCCTTATCTGTCATATGCGGTCCCATTTCAAGACTGTTTCAATTATATATATATATATATATACGTCTATGCAAATATTATATATCTAGCTAGAGCTGAGGCTGCTGAGGCTAAGAGTGTGTGTAAATTAATTATTATATTTTTAGGATAATTAAGAAAGTACTAATCCATTTGAATGAGGAACAAAAGTGTAAGTTGCAAAGGATGTTTAAATTAAATTGCTATGACAAATAGGAGGGTTTAGGTTTCCATCACAAATATTGGAAGGCTGTGGAAAACTCACAGACTAATATTACTGCCAAATGCATTGAAGGGAAAATCTTTGGTTTACTACGCATGATAGACATGCGTTGAAATGCTGATGGGAAAACCTACCACCACGATATGCATGCACGTGTTAGCAGAGTAAAAAAAGAAAGTAAAAATGTAAAAAATGTCTTTTCCAAAATTAATAGAGAAGTAAATTCTGGAAGATAGCTGTCCGGTCACCATAATCTCACCCCATTTTAGATCATCTTGAAAAAGCAAAAAATTCCCATTTGGCCTTTTGAAAACAATATTGTTTCAATTATTTTTTTTTTCTAGAGTTACTAGAAATATATAATTATTTACATGCACGTACGTCCTGTATTAATTTTCATGGTAATATTATTCTTAAAACTATACATATATATATGAAGTTAATTATAAGCGGGATTGCATTTGTATATATTTCCTCGTAACCATGAAATTGTTTATGATATAGAAAAATCGAATAATTAAATTAAAAAAGCCCATATACGTTCTTGCCCCCCACAAGAATACAAAGGAGACATAGGGCCAACTGCTTTCTGAGAAGACAAACACCAGCAAATTGGATGACGACAGAGAAGCACAAATCAGACAAGAATTCTTTTTTTCTTTGACAAGTTCCTTTCATAGAAAGCTTAATCTAAATTAATTACTTTAAAACTCACAGTTGGGTATTTTTTGAATTCGCTTTTTTTCACATTTATTAAAAGAAAGCCTGAGTTACCCAAAAAAAAAAAAAAATTAAAAGAAAGCCTGCCTCACATATGTATGTTTTTCGAATGACAAGAGACAAATAATTAGAGGGTGTGAAGGCTAATTATAGTAGTAGTGAAGAGGATCAGGGTCTTCATCATCTATCTCCTATCTAAAAACTTGGGTCTTATATTCTCTAGTTTTGTAGCCTGAAGCCCATTCTGTCTCTTGCATTTAAAGCTATTTCTCAGCCTTTATTAACAATGACATATGCAGAGAGATACTAAACGTGATTGTATATAGCCCTCTTATGAAACCCAATGACTCGTAGAACAACCACGTGTTCTTTCAAATATTGAAGAAGCTAATTTGGTATTTTTATGCCTTTTGCTTATATGTATTTCACTTTCATTGACAGCTTCTAGCTGGCTTCTCTGCTATCTGCTACTTCAGAAAAGTCAGAGAGAATTTAATGGTTCTTTTAGATTTCCAGGTGTTGGTGTGGGTGGGTTGTTTTATATCACTTCCTATAGCTATAATAGCCATTAAAAGAGATCATTGGTTTTGCGTTGCGTTCAGAAAATAAAAGAATTTGTTTGAGATACGGGTATGTTTGTTCATTGTTGTGGAAAGCTGTTAAATAGGTCAGATTAATGGAAGAGGTTGAGCAGTGGTATCTCTCTCAGGTGTTTCATTTCAGCGCCTGTGAAATTTGATTTTTTTTTTTTCTTCCCCAGGGTTATTCTCTGCTTGCTGATCATTCAGCATCTACTTTTGATGGAGTCTTCCAAAATCTTTGGAGGTGGTGATGAAGAAGAATGCCAAAGCAGTGAATCTGGGTGGACAATGTACATTGGCTCCCCCATTCATGGTGATGATTATGCAGATCATGATGATGATGATGATGATGGCACTGATGATGATGATGATGATGATAGTGATGCTAATCATGATGATGAAAGTGATGATGATGATTCAATGGCTTCTGATGCTTCTTCTGGCCCAAATAATCTGGGAAGAACACATGGAAATGAATCAGAAACCGGTCATGGGTTTGGTGTTCCAAAGCACGATCACGAAGATGAGGAAGATCATGGTGATGGCAAACACTCATGCTTTGACAGCAAGGCAAAGGAGCCAGTGACAAAGCTTCGGAGAAAGGAAGAGAAAAAGGAAGAGATGGTGTTCATGCAGGGAAGGAAAGCAAAAGCTCCTGTTCATCAGAGTGGTGCAAAGAAGGTAATAAAAAACATTTTGATGGGAAAAAGGAAATAGATCATGTACCTTTCCATATGTTCTTCAACTTGGTGTTTTTGGTAAGCATTATTATGGGGTTATATTTGCAATTTAAGTTAAGGAAGATAGAGTAGAATTAATTACTGCATGCATCTTTTTTTTTTTACCAAACTTTTTAATGTAATAACTAATATTTAACTCTAAAAAATTTAGTATGGGTTTTGATTAAGTAGCTATATGAATATATGCAATGCATGCTAATTTGACTACTATTTGGAATAAGGTTTTACTGTTTTAGACAACCAAATCCCTTACCAACCCACAAACACAGAAGCGATATATAGAATCAGCTTGAAGTTGGACAGCTGGTTGGATGAAAGTACAACATGTGGGTTAGCTTGTGTCCGAAATAATGCAAATTTCGCCCTCTTCTTATGGAAATTGTTTGCTATGCCAATTTCTATGCTCTTCCTCTTTCCACAAAATTTTCTTACCTACCGTACGGTTTCGTAGACTCATTGCATTGGACATATATATATATATATGGAAAAAAAAAAAAAAAACCTAAGAATGCTCTGGTGCGGAGCCTTCCGCTGTGGGCCGTCACTACGCAAAGTAGAACACCATAGAAACTTCGCTGACTTTATCATAAACCTTGATTTTGCTATGCTCAGTAAGAATCCGGAATAGCGAAAATGGGTCCGTATTCTGCTTCTAAAGTCAGTCGTCTTGTGAATGAATTAGAACGTGTTTAGTCACCGGCTATTATAATTAATCTCACCAACAACATTACAACTTTTATATGTATATATATATATATTAAGCAACCCTTGCATATATTTTTAAGCGACACAACCAGCTTAATCAAAAATTGGATTTTTATTTTTATTTAATAAAAAAACAAATGAAAGAACTTGACAATAATAAGATAGCTGCCCTTCAATTTTAGATGGGATAGTAAAGAGGTTGACTTGTTGACCAAGAGGTCTTCGTTTAGATCTTCTTCGTTATAAGGTTGGCTATTATTTTAGTAGTTAATTGGAGCGTAATATAGTAGTGACAACATATAGACTGTACCAGAATAATAAAAAACGCGCATTATATATATTTTTTTTTCTCATAAAAAAGGAAGATAGTTGTAAACTCACCGGGCTGGCCTGTTTAATACAAACTGGACCTTCCCTGTGGATGCAGTGGAACTACACCCGACTTCATGCAACTAATTGGGCTGCTCCACTTAAAAATATGGGCTTTTTAATTGAGCGGCCCAATTTGTTTGATGAAGTCTAACATATGGTGGAGGTTCATTCATACGTACACCCCACAAAATATTTTAGGTCCCAATTGGTATATTTCTTCTAAAGGCTATATTTTTTCTTATCCACTTTATAAAATTGGTATGGTTTTAGAAGAAGTCAATAAAATTATTATTTTTTAATTCTAAATTTCCATTGAAATATATATATATATATATTTAACATAAAAAATATATATTAGAAAAAAAAAATGTTATCTAACCACCAACAAAATATACATACTAGTTGAGAATTAAAACCAACATCAGTGCAATCAATCACAAACATTGTATATTACTTTGACAAATGTTGTTTCAGCCACATGTAGAGCCCCAGAAGGTGACAATTTTTATTCATATTCATATTCATTTCCATTTTCCACTTTGCTAGCTTCTACAATTCTAAATAGAATATTTTTTTAAAAAAATATACCACATAATAGTAAGAATTTATATATATATATATATATATATTAAAAAAAACAAAAAAAAGATTTTATTTATATTCTTTTGAAAAATATTATATTAAGATCGTAACAAGCATTTTCTAATCATAATTCATATTTGACATATGAAGAAATAACGGAATTCGCATATGGAGTGACACGTGGAAAAGCCGCTGAATGGTCACGTGGACAAAACACAACCTCGTCATCCCCCTTCCCTTCCCGTCCCTTCCCTTCTCTCACTCTGTCTCTGTCTCTGTCTCTCTTTCTTCCCGGTCTGGTCTGGTGAGGGAGGGAAAAGGAAATAACAGACGAAATTGGACTCAGAGATGTATAAGGTACTACTTCTACACAGTTCCCACCTGGCCAAACCAATCCACCGCCAGACGCTGACTGCAATTCTCTCCACTTCCAAGCCTCTTCTTGCCTCTTCTTCTCCTCTCTCTCTCCTCCGTTCGCCGCGCCATTTCTCGTTCTCTCTCCCTCCTCATCGCCGGCTCAGCCTCACGCCTCCGACCTCTTCTTCTCTCCCACAACCTCTCCGGAACCTCTCGAATCGTGCTTTCGACGACTCGTCGGAGGTGAAGATCGAAGCTGAGCGAGAGCAGAAATTGGCGAAAGACGATGACAAGCCTAGGGATGAGAGTAAGGTTAGCGGCGAGAGTGTGTTGGGCTCGAGTCAGGAGTACCCGATCGGAGAGTTTGAGTTCGAGAAGGTGAGCGCTTGGAAGAGCTTTGTGGTGAAGCTTCGGATGCTGATCGCATTCCCTTGGGAACGTGTCCCCAAAGGCAGCGTTTTCACCATGAAATTGCGTGGCCAGGTCTTCTTCTTTGTTCTTTCTTCAACTTTGTGGTTTTTTCTTCTTCAAGTTATTTTCATTTCAATTAGAAAAATGACTCGTTTTTTCTTCCGAATGTTTTATTATTATTTTGATACGAAGATTGTTTTAATTTCCTTTATAAAAGTTGACTTTTTCATTTTTTTTTTTTGGGATATAAATGACACTAGAAAATGTTGATACACAACATATGGGACATTAGTGCCACATTATCATCTAGCTCTTCTTCTTTTTTCTTTTTTTTAATTATTATTATTATTATTATTATTATTATTATTATTATTAAATGGAATTTGATTTTGTGTATTAGTTTTGCATTGGACGATATCACTATTTGGTGGGATGAGATGCATTACATACTTTATTGTAAATTTGATATATTGCATCTTTACTTGGACCCTGCGTTCAGATATCTGATCAGCTAAAGAGTCGTTTCTCAACTGGGCTATCTCTACCTCAAATTTGTGAGAATTTTGTGAAAGCAGCATATGATCCACGTATTGCCGGTGTGTATCTACACATTGATACATTGAATTGCGGGTGGGGAAAAGTTGAAGAAATTCGGAGGCATATATTAAACTTTAGAAAATCAGGTAGTGTCACAGTGCTCTTTTTGAAAACTTGTATATGTTAATTATAAGTTAAAGAAAGCCGCTGAACTTTCTTAGGCCTCCTGAAAGTCTGGTTCTACCTAAGTTGCAAAAACGAAGTGGTTTTTTAACTTGCCATTAGTTCACAGATATATAAAGTAAATTGTGATGCATGATATGGCTAAGTTTATTTGAACTTTGGTGGGATCGATTGCATGAAGATACTCTTAGTTGGATATGTGTACATTGGTGAGGAGGCAGGATTGTTGTCTGTATTTACATAAATCCTAGCAGTGAAAAAAATGTGTTTTTATGATTGCAGCTTCACGGGAACATTGATCTCAGATGTTTTATAAGTATAAATTTATTTTAACTTATTTTTTTTCCTAATCACAACAGTATTTATGCTCTTTTTATGTCCCCATAAGGGGTGTGTGGCATCACCTACCAAATATTTAACCATGTTAACTTCAAGGTCTCTTTAAAGGTCTGCCAAACTTTGGCAACCAAGTTTTTTTAGCTTTAGAACTGACATTCTGTTTGTTCTTGTAGGAAAATTCATCGTGGCATATGTTCCTGTCTGTCAAGAAAAGGAATATTATCTTGCTTGTGCATGTGAAGAAATATACTCCCCTCCAAGTGCTTATTTTTCTTTGTTTGGTTTGACTGTTCAAGCGTCATTCCTGAGAGGTAGGTTGGTGGTTCTGGGTTTTGCATAATTTTTAAGTGAAATTAAAGATGTCAGTGGACTCTGAAAGCTATAAGTTTACCCTTTTAAGTAATACCTTTGTTCTTTTGGGAGTAAACGATGGACTGATAACAAATTAATAATAAAATCTTTATGCTACAGCTCAAATTCTCTAATCTTTAATATTTAGGAATGTGGCAAGAGAATCTCTTCAGAATCCAAAAGAGGTGCTCTTTGATTGATAGGTTCAACTGCAAAAGTTTTAAGGAAAAAAAAATGCTTTTGAAAGCATTGGCAATCTGACACATTGCTTGTTGAAACATGTGTATTATGTGCTTTGACAAGCATTTTATAGGTGCTTAAAAGAAAACTGATTTTATTATCCTTCATTTTCTCATATGTTCATATCTTAAATCATGTAAAAATCCTTTCTAATTTACCATTGGCCTTTCTGTTGCTATCACAATTATTGCTCAAAATATGCTTCAGGTGGGTCAGATGAGATTAAAAAAATCTATTTGCAGGTGTTCTTGATAATGTAGGAATTGAGCCACAAGTGGAGAGGATTGGTAAGTATAAAAGTGCCGGTGATCAACTTGCTCGAAGAACTATGTCTGAAGAAAACTGTGAGATGCTGACTGCACTGCTTGATAACATATATGGGAATTGGCTGGATGAAGTTTCCTCGGCACGAGGTGCTTTAGAATTTAATGTTTTTGGTCAATTCTCAAGTTTTAATTAGCTTATAAGCTTCTGCCATTTTACAGGGAAAAAGAGAGAAGATATTGAGAATTTTATAAATGCTGGAGTTTACCAGGTAGAAAAGTTGAAAGAAGATGGGTGGATAACAAACATACACTATGATGATGAGGTACAGAGCTATATTCTGTTTTCTGTGGCTGTGTGGAGTAAGTAGCCTATTTTCATTATGTAATTATGCTAAATTAAACTTAAAGAGTTACTGAAAAGATTCTTGGCTACCTATAGTTTTAGGTTTATTACTATTAATATTTTATTAATATTTTGATATGATGGCTATCAGTATAGCAGGTTGTCTGTGCTTGTAAACTTTGTTTCCTGGTTCTTTCTTCCTTGGCCGATATGACAAAAAATTTGAGTAGCTTTTGTTGTAATACTCCTTGTAGGTTATCTTGATGTTGAAGGAGAGGCTTGGACTACAAAGGGATAAAAAACTTCCTCTGGTTGATTACAAGTACTTCTCATAAATGACCCTCAAATTTTAATATTATCTATCATGGAGTCTTCTGGGGACTCTGCAGTCTGCATGTGTATACGAGTCTTATGTTTAAATATTAAACTGATTACTTTTCCTTGGGCTACAATTTCATCTACATTGAGGTTCATAACATTTTCGTAATTTAAATGTTTTCACAATATCTTGAGGAATATCATGATCCATACTGATCAGCTATCCATCAATAATGTGTGACTAGATCTTTTGTTGTATGTTCCTTCTCTCTTGATATTCACTGGAAAATGGCAACTGTACTTGTAAATTTTATTGACATCGCTATTTGCCTTGTTGCTGTATCTTAAGGCTTTTATTTATTTCTTCTTAAAAATTACTTCTTCTGGGGATGTTGTTCACACCCAGGTGTACACAGTCATTACTCATTGTAAAT
Source organism: Rhamnella rubrinervis (assembly GCA_007844105.2). NCBI lineage: Eukaryota > Viridiplantae > Streptophyta > Magnoliopsida > Rosales > Rhamnaceae > Rhamnella > Rhamnella rubrinervis. The sequence continues at coordinate 13,394,433 of CM017585.2, forward strand.
GTTTGTCCTCCTATTTATGCAATCCCTTGGTTGTTGGTAGTAACATAGAGCATTAACTGTATACTCTCTCTCTCGATTATTGCAGGAAATATTCTAAGGTTAGGAAATGGACTCTTGATTTATTAGGTGGTAAAGACCAAATAGCCATTATCAGAGCTTCAGGGAGTATCAGTCGTGTACGTAGCCCTTTAAGCATTTCTGGTTCTGGTATTATTGGAGAACAGTTCATTGAGAAGATTCGTAGTGTGAGAGGTATACTTGATCTTGTATAAGGTTGTTTGCATAGCCTTATTTCCTTTTATGTTAATTTATGTTTGATCTATCATGGAACATGCATTTAAACTATAGTACATTACTAGATGATGTCCTATTAGATGATGATGTACTAGAAACACTAGACCTAGCCAAACATTTTTTGTGTATAGTTATGCTTTGCCGTGATTTCTTTTTCACCTTTCTTATAAGTTCACATGGAAATAGGATAATATATAATGTTATTCTCAAAATTACACAAACTATTGTATAAAATTCGAATTCAGCAAGTGAAAGCATTAATGGTCTCAAGAGTTAATTGGATATGGATGTTCAAAGAAATTTTGTTCTTTTTCGTAATGCCTTCCATTTGTCTAATAAGAACTCAAAAGTATTGATTTTTACCTGAGATATAAGGTGCCTTGTGTTAAGAAAATAAAAGGAGAACCCTAGACAAATAGTAGCAAATTACAAGAAAAAGAATGGGTGAATTATCTAAGAGATCTCATCATAGGGTAAAATTTAATGCCCTAAGGAAGTCTCTTATATTTAAATTGATCTTAAAAATTTGAGTTTTTGAGGAAGCCTATGTTAAAACAAGAGCCTCAGTTAGAAGGAAACCAAAAAGAGAACACTTGAAATCCTTTTATGTCCCTAAAAAAGACTGCTTATGTTGAAGAATTGAATAACAGAGATGGATCTAGTTCAGTTTCACAGTATGGGTTCTTTCATATACATCAATAAGAATGTCTGTAAGAATAAGATAAGAAGTTTGAAGTCGACAAGATTCAGTTAGGGGGAGTTTCTTATTTTATGTTTTTAGTACCGTTCCTTTTATCTTAACTTCTTGTAAATTTTTCCCCATCATTTGGGTGCTTTTTCCACTCCAGAGTCTAAAAGATATAAAGCTGCAATTATCCGTATTGACAGCCCTGGAGGTGATGCTCTTGCTTCTGATTTGTAAGTGCTGGTAAATTTTCCCTTAATTTGTGCATGATGAATGCATTGCTGATATATCAAGAACGATCAATGTGGAATCTTTTATTGTAGATTTAATTATAATTAGTTATTTACTCTATAAGGCAGACAAACATCAGTGTCTTCTGCTCATGTTCCAAGGAATATGAGAAAGATCAATGAATGGTTCCATTATTTTTCTTGTGCTCTTAATGTTATGACAAGTTTCTGGTAGGAGACAAAAATGAGATTTGATTAGTAATACACACCCTGATAAGCCATTCAAGATTGTAAAATGAAACTTTTTTTTGCAATTCAAGTGTCTGGATACACAAGGTGGTAAAGTCTTTGGTTTAGATACATAATGCAGTGCAAATCTTCTGTTTTTTAAATCTAATTTTAATTTTTTATAATGTACTGTATATCTTATTGATTCGTATTTAGTACTTTAATTTTATTTTCTAAATAGATAAGAAAAGAAGATATTGTGTCTAATTTCATTTCCCATGCATTTATGATCTGCAGAATGTGGAGGGAAATCAGGCTTTTGGCTGCATCAAAGCCTGTCATCGCATCAATGTCTGATGTGGCAGCAAGTGGAGGATACTATATGGCAATGGCTGCCCAGACGATTGTGGCAGAGAATCTAACCTTAACTGGGTCAATTGGAGTTGTTACTGGTAAATTAAATTCTGTTTCAGGTTGAATAAATAGGCTCTCTCTCTCTCTCTCTCTCAGAGGCCTTCGCTTGGGGTTGTTAAATTTTAAATATTCTAATTATGAATCTTGCAAATAATTAAATAAGGAGTTAATATGAGATGAAATGAACTTTCAAGTGTTTTCTTTCTAATTTCCGTTAGATCAATCCTGACTGCAAAAGTTCTTTTTCTTTTGTGAAAGTGTTTTTTCTTTAAGCATTTCTGCAAAACCCCTACTCCTTAGCAGTTGCAAATAACTTATGCAGTAAAAAAAAAACACGATATCTACTCTTTTATGTGCATTGTGCTGTTCGTTTTGGTGGTCTTAAGATGTCAATGTCTTCTTTAGGGAAATTTAACTTGGGAAAGCTGTATGAGAAGATTGGCTTCAACAAGGAAATCATATCGAGGGGAAAATATGCTGAGCTCCTAGCAGCTGAACAACGACCTTTCAGGTAAGGGCGCTTGTTGCATTATGAGTATGGTTCTCTGTGAACAGGAGAGAATGATGGTCAGCATACTAATAATTTGATCTCAAAATGGGTACTAGATTTGGGAGTGGCATGGTCACCCTAGTTTTGAGTATGAAATAATATGGATGTGAGTTCTACTGTAACTATATGCTCAGTTCTATGGATTCTTAATTGCTAATAACCTTATCCCTTTCTTCTTCTTAGAGTAGAAAAGGACAGCAAGCTAGCCGACCACAACACTTATTCTTTCAATAGTCAAAACAAAAGTAAAAGCTATTTTTGTAATGGAGTCTTAATTAAACTTGAATACTCCTATTCTATAACACCTCACTCCTCTTTTGAAAAAAATTTCAGAAAAAATGGTGGGAAACCAGACATTTCTGGCTCTGTCCTGGCACCGGTCCTCTGTTGGTGTTTACATGTTTGGTTCTCTTTCTTGTATACTCCTACAAATGACAATAAACTGCTAACTTGTTTTAATACAGGCCAGATGAAGCAGAACTCTTTGCCAAGTCGGCACAGAATGCGTATAAGCAATTTCGTGATAAGGCTGCCTTCTCCAGATCAATGACTGTATATTCACTATTTAAATCTTCATTTAGATTTTTTCTTTCTTGCTTCTCTTTATTGTTTCCATATCGCCAATGTTCTTGTAATCATGTTACCAGGTAGATAAAATGGAGGAGGTTGCGCAAGGTAGAGTTTGGGCAGGTAAAGATGCGGCTTCACAAGGCTTAGTTGATGCTATTGGTGGACTCTCTAGGGCTGTTGCTATAGCAAAATCGAAGGCAAATATACCCCAAGACAAAAAGGTTAATGAACTTTCATCCCGGTTTTATTTCTTTCGATTACAAATCAGTTTTGGTTATTACCTCACATTTCGGTTGGTTCCAGGTTACACTTGTGGAGATCTCGAGACCCTCCCCGACGTTGCCTGAGATCCTAAGTGGCATAGGTAGCACCCTGGCTGGAGTGAACACGACGATAAAAGAACTATTGCAGGAGTTGACATTTGCTGAAGGAGTTCAAGCCCGAATGGATGGTATCATGTTTCAGAGACTGGAAGGTGCTTCTCTTGCCAATCCTTTCTTCACTTTGATAAAGGATTACCTCAGTTCCTTATAACCCCCTTCATCTGCTACTCTTGATTACCTTTTTCATAGTTTTTGGTCAAATCCTTTCCTTGTTGGTCATTAATATGTTTGACACTTAAATGTTTTAGTTAATACGGTGGATTAGTTGCTCGGTTATTAGGGAGCGACATCTACCTCAGAAAAAAGAAAAAGAAAAAAAAGAGAGAGAGTCAACCGCATTTTGTAAAGAAATTACGAAATCAAAATACAGATTCAAACTACACAATTGATAGACTTTCCTGTTTTTAGTGAAAATTGCAATTTAATTCAATGAAATTTCATTTTTATTTTTTGTAGAAATGGGAAAACCATCTGAAACAAAAGTGAATGTTGAATACTCCACATTTTCTAAGTTTTGTACGTTAAATTATATATTTTGTAACTAACACTATCCCTTGGAAATAAATAAACTAAAAACAAAAAGCAAAAGACGTCATCGTACGGCCTCTCACGTTTTCTATGAAAATATATGATACTTTCTCCCATGCTTTTCTATGAATGTAAGTTTATTTTTAGCTTTCTTTTGTATCCTGCGAGAAAATAGTCTTCCATGCACTCTACTGGCTAGGGTGTGTTCAAGTAGGCAACGCAAGCATGAAAACAACCATTGCTAGGTACTATTTTTGTAGAAAATTATTGACGAAGTTGGCACAGAATAGATATAAAACCTTTTGATATAATAATGCAATTATGCAAAGACTCAACAGAAGTCTCTTCTGAAAATGAAGCTGGTGTGTTTAATTCAATCTTGAACTTTGTTTTAAGGTGACATGGCCAAATAGTGGTGATAGACAGCCAAAGAACCTTGTGAAAGAATGTCTTCAATATATTTAAAATTAATTTAATCAAAATTTAAGAAAATTCAAATGGTAGTGAATTAACTAATTTGGTAAAACTAATATTAATTTTTTAGGGAGGGTGAGAATTTCAACCCGTAAAATATGGTTGTAGTGTACTCCAACTTCGAAGTTTCCTTAAGCTAGAAGGTAAATCACTTTATATTATTCAATCTCTATGAACCCCATAATTAATTACTCTAATCAAATGGGTTGTGGAATCCGACTTCGGAGATCCCTTAAACTAGAAGGTAAATCTTTATATTATTCAATCCTTATGAACTCAATAAAAAGATGCATGGAGAAATCCGAAATTGGAGACTCTGCCTCTTGAATACTTGTTTTTATGGCAATTGTAGCGGAGGGTTCAATTGAAATTTCAATTTTATTAGTGTATTTTTGTTTTGAATATTCAATATTCCAAATCTTAATTTGTTTGAAACAATTTGTATTTATCCTCGAATTTGCTTGAAGCAATTTGTATTTACCCTCGAATTTGGTTGAAGCGATTTGTATTTATTCTCGAGTCCATCTCCATTTTGTTCTTAGCTCAGTCACTTCATAAACTTTTCTTGTTCTTACTCACTTACCAAAGGAATAAAAATACCAAGTAAGCCTAGTTTAACATTTTGTCCAGCACCGATGTTTATTGGTTCAGTATCATATTCTCGATCTCTTTCGTGCTCCCGCTCGCACAATTAAATCATCGATATTTTTATACATATATAAATTTATTTAATATCAATAATATAGCAAGACTTGGTCTTTGGATTAGGCAGTGAGCTTTGAAGGTGTTGATTTTAAAATAATAGTGCCAAGTAGTTAGCCAGAAGAAGTAGTACTTTAACTCCAAATCTTATTTTATGGGGTTTACATACAGTATTTATGGGCCCGTTAATTCAAATACATTCTCTCTCCTTTTATTAAAGAAAAGTGAATAATAACAATAAAAGAGGCAACACAATTTAAATTGATAAAATTTTGAAGGAATTTCTTATTTAACAAGCATAACTTTATTTCATCAAATATATATGACATTCTTGAATTTGTGATATGTCTATGTGATATATGAACTGTCTATATCTAAAGCCTTCTTACAGCTCCATTTCGGACCGTGTGATCTCTGTCGTCTACCGAAACCTTACTTCTCCGGTTTACATGATTCTCACATGAGCAGATTGCAAACAGACAGGGTGATCAAGGCGATGAAATAAATGAACCATGTTGTATACTTAAGCCACAAAGGAAATGGAATCGTAATGGCTAGGAAAAATGAGGTGAACACAAAGAAAACACCAGCTCTCTCCAGCATTTGAGCTGTGAACGTAAGCCTGGTGAACTTCGTCATGTGCTTGCTAACAAATAGGCAAGTGAAAGCAAATAAGATTGATAAACAAAGCAAGTGGAACGTTAGAGGCAACACCAATTGGGACTCAAATTGGACAGCTTGAAGGGCTATTTCAACTGCTGCTCCTAAACAAAAGGCTATCATTATCATGGTGCAGTCCAAATTCTTTGCTTCAGAGGCACTACTAGTACTAGGTGGTGGCGGGGGCAGAGAAGGCAGTGCCGGAGGCAGAGAAGGTGGTGCCGGCAATAACAACGAGCGAAATCTTGACCAGAAGTTGAAACCTAATTCAAAAATTGAACAGAAAAATGCCTTGAGAAATATTGCAAAATTATTGTCCATTTTTGAAGTGCACTTGGGGCACAAGAAGCAAAGTGCAATGCAGATATATTGGTGATCATTAATGTTGGGTTTAAGAGAAGGCTAGCTCTTTGTTAATATTTTATATTAACCTAATTATTAGAGGCTTAGAGCTTTGTTTCCCCTTGGGAAACTCGGAATGAAATGTAGGTTATCTTCTAGTTTTGTTTATATTGTCTAATATCATTTGTGCATATGTGATTTTGAGCTGATTCCAAAGTCAAAATCTTTGTGACTTGTAGTTGGACAAAGCAATTTCATCTCCTTAAGTAATTAAAAAAGAAATGAACACTTCTCTAGTGGCCAGAAAAAATAAATAAATAAATACAGAGAGAAGTAATTAAAATGAAAATATTAAACACATATGGACAAATTAGACTCATTTTTGTTCGATTGCTTGTTAATTAGAATGTGCTCCTCCCTACAAAATTAATAAAATAATTATAATAAATTATCAATATTTATCTATACTTTGACCCTCAAGTCAACACTTTGCAAGCTTCTTTTTTATTCTTTTTCAGAATATTCAAAAAGGAAAAATAGCTTTAAAAGGAAAGGAAAGGACTAATTATACTGCTGATATTTACTTATTTAGTAATGATATGAGAAAGCTTTGACCTTTTTGTTAACTTGAGCCATCATTTACGACAAATACTAATTATAATTTATAATGTTTGACTTTTGTTTCCTAGCCTTTTCGAGATAAAGGTTTTTTTTTTAATGGTCACCTATGAACGTGTACATGCACACCCCCAAATGATTTTCCAATTAATGCTCATAATAATAAAAAGGATTACGAAGGCTCCGGAAATAAATGGGCTTGCTACCACATGCAATTTGTGTCAGATTTCGAATAAAAAATTGAAATGTTCAATAGGTGTTAATAGTGCAATGTTCAATTAAGTTAAGAAGGGTAATTGTCAAAACGGAAAAAGTTCATAATATGGACCCAAATATGCATAAGTACACAGTAATTGGTTCCAAAAATTTACTGGCTTTCATTCCAAATATTATTCAATCTTACATCACCGTAATTGGTTCAAAAAATTTACAGCCTTTCATTCCGAATATTATTCAATCTTACATCAATGGTACATACTACAAGCAATCTCGTAAAAGAATGTAATTGGGTTGACTTTGATGAATCAAAATCAATAATCCATTAAGTTCCTCAGCTTCACAGGATTATGTGCCCTTTCAAAAGAATGCACATCAAGAACTTGTTGAATGTCTTCTTCTCCTCCGTTGACATTGATTTTCAGCTCTTCAAATTTCTTCTCCTCAAAATCCCATAACCCCAAACGACACAAAAAAGTAGTCGTTGGAGAATGAACTGCTAGTGGAAGCTGTGTGCGGCGTCGCTGCGGATATAACCTCTCATCATGAGTAGTTTACCATTGACTACAAAGTCTATCGGACATGCCAAAAACCCTAAATCAATGTCAAACCCTTGGTCCATGACCCAACTCCATCTTTTGATTTCTTGAGAAACCATACCTTGTAGCATTTTGGTATTGAACAAACAGTGCAAGCGACTTCTCGAGTGACCCAATGCGAGTCAAAAATGGCGATGGCGCTCCCTCCTCCAAAATTTGATTAGTGGGCAGACTTATTGTTTCAAATAAGTCATTAGAAAGATCGAAGCTCATCATGAATTTAGAATCACCGGATACCCAATACAAAGAATCCTTGAAACATGTGCCACTTGTAAGCGTAAGTGGGTCAGAAATACAAGGTTCAAAATCATTCCAAAGCTTGGACTTAACCAATCTCCATGAATTTGTCTTCAGAGAGTAAACCCTACTTATATCATAGGCATATTCACGACAATCATAAAACATATCGACGATCAGGTTTTTCAAAAATAATTTGAACCAGCTTATAATCATCACTCTCCCTGTCGAAGCCAAACCCCGTTAAATGAAAACTGGAACTCCAATCTTGGCCGTCTAAACCCAAATCAGTGACAAAAGGGTGAGGAAGCTTCTTAGCTACTGTCATGGAGGGGTACCATAGATAAGTACGTAACGGAAGACCTTTTCTTGTGAAGCACAATAAACCATTGCTTGAACCAATTATAATAATGTCATTATCGCCTTGGAAATTATCATCATCAGGAAGTTTAATCATGAAGTCGTTGGAAATAGCAAATTCCTCATTAAAACTTGAAACACATGTTTGATTATTACGTATGAACTGCATGATACAGCCGCTGCAATTACTTACAGACCTGTCGTCGTGCATTGAAACAAAGATTGGACCAGCGATCATCGCCCGGACCGATTTGCTTTCGCATTTGGATCGTGCTAGGGTTTTGGAAGGAAGTCTAGAAAAGATATCAAACATTAATTCCGTTGGACACCATATCCTAGCTTCCATGGAGATTTTCTTTGCCATGGTATATACGTGGTTTTTCTCTTTAGATGGCGATAACAGAATACAGGGTTTTGAAGGAAAGGAGGAGGAGAAGATAGCGATGAGAGAATATAGGGTTTTGGAAGAAAGATGACGAAGATGGATAGGGAGGTATTGAGAGTAGATTGATGCTTAACATAATACTATTAAGCACTCTCTAAGTATTTATAGAGATTACTCCAAGCTAGCTTCGGATAAATAGGAATAGCAAACCAATTTAGAATAGCCTTCCCTATCCACTTTCTAGAATTCTACATGGATGGTCCGATAATTTAGGTACAAGTAACAGCTAAGTGTGTACGTACGTGTGTATGTACATACATTTGTTTATATATATATATAGGAAAGTTTATGTCAATGTTTACTTTATCCCCTCCTTTAATGTCATTTTATTATTATAATATATGTACATTTATAAGCCACTAAGTAAGCTACTTAATTTCTAATAATTTGCTTTATTGGGCAATTAATATGTAAAAACCTCAGTTTTATATGTGCGAAGTTTAAGGCCAACTACATAAAATCAACGGCGTCTACTCAAATTTAATAATTAACCATCATTATTCATGCCCAAGTCGGCAAACGTGAATATTTGTCAGCCAACATTCACAATAGAAAGATATATCGATCTCTCTCAATTACACCAATATTTACGTGGATACAAAAAAGACTAATTCATATTACATCATGAGTGTCAATTAGTTATTGACTTTCATAATTTATGTTTTATTAATTTATATTATCAACTGAAAAATAAAGTTTCGAAATTTTTATTTATGCGTGTATTATTATGTATCAACAATCATACACGGTCAATGTGCCGAGCCGCAAGGCATCAATATTATGCATTTAAAATTCCATGCACGCTAATTAAAATCTAACATTTTCTTCTAATCCATGTATTTTTTTAACAGTAGAATTTACTTTTTATATTTTTAAGCAGTAAAGTTTAATTTGGTAATATCATTTTTTTGTTGTCCGAATAAAATTTGGTAATATCAATTCGAAAGAATTGTAACTTGGAGTTTCCGATTATTGAGCATCACTTTAATAAACACTATCACTTTCCATATATCACTACCCAAAAAGATCATCAAACATAATTAGTTGCTACATTAGATCATAAATTGTACATTGACCATATACATGAAGAAAAATATTAATTAATAAAATGTAGTTACCACAGGATATGTTATTGTAACTACAACATTAATATTGTCTATACATGTAACAAATATGTAATTGCTGTTGACTACTTGATTATTCTTCAAAATCCTACAGCAATCGAGTCTGTGAATATAAATATATATAATGATGTCATCAATTTACATAAATTGTGACGCACCACCTTTAATGTACATGTACATATATATATATATATACACACACACACACAGAGAATAGGAGTTTTTGGAGTAACCACGTACATGAGGTTTTGAAGGAAAACTGGATTTATATGATTTGTCATTTTCTTTTTTGTGTGTGTGTGTGTTTTGTAAGCTTTTAGAGGCACATTTTATACACAGAAAAATTAGTATCAGAATAGACCCTCACATTGGAAAGCACTCTCACTTCATTTATTCACACGATCCTGTCTCTTTCTTGGCTACATGGCCGAAAATTTTGAAAAAAATATTTCTTAGTATTATACACATTTTTAAATATTTACAAATTTTGGACTTTCAAGAATAATAACTTAGGAGTAACAAACCAATTTAAAGTAGACTTTCCTATCCACTTAGAATTTTATATGATTCGAGAATTTAGGTACATGTGGCAGCTAAATTTGTCCGAGAATTTACAACAGACTTTCAATAAAATTTTGGAAGTACAAAATTTTAAGATTCTGCGTAAAATTTTTATTTACAAAATTAAATTTTATCACATAAAAATTAAGGTTAATATCACCTGCATCCCCTGAGAGAGGTAGGTTTGGCATGATTTTAAGTAAACCACATAGATTTGATAAAAAAAAATCATAATAATTTTCCGTTTAAATTGACAGGCAAAGGACAAATTTGTAATTCTGCAATATTAAAAATCAATAAAATTTAAAATTAGATATATTAGGTGTTGAAAACCGTAAAACCAAAAACATAAGAGCCGATGACCTCTCGCGAGTAGTGGGCAACACCGGCTCGTGTAGGTCTCTCCGCTGCAGGCTTCTCTTGTGCGGCCGAATAGCTTGTCCGATAGGTTGGGCCGGCAGTTCTGAGCTTGGATCTGGACCGGATAGGTGGGACTGTCTTGGAGCTAAAATACTTGCTGGGTTTCAGAGGCTTGTCATGATTCCCAAGGCACCAACCGGTTGAGCGAGTAAACCGGCTAGAGAATGCTGGAAGTTGGATAATAACCGGAGGAAAGCAAAAATGGAAATAAAAGATAGCATCTTCTGTTATCAGAGTGGATGATGAAGTTTTGCGCTTTGTTTGGTGGCTTTAAATTACTATTAGTTTTAAAAATTTAAACTGTTCCCCACACTGTTTATAAATATGAGATAAAATATTATTAATATTCCTCCGTATTTTTTACAAGTGTGTGTTAACTCATTTAATAATATTCCTCCGCACTTCTTAAAAGTGTATTAATTCATTGTAATAGATGATAATGCAGTGGTAACGAGACTTAAATATAAGTGTCTAGAATTTAAAATTTTAATACCATATTAAATTAATATTAATTTAAAAAATTTAAATTGAGAGAGAATATTATTAATAAATAATCGAGAAAAAATAGGTTAGTAAAATAAAAAACGAAAGTAGGTGAAAAACCGCATGCAAAAAGCATATTATTAGACGAAACACAAATAATAAATCATAATCGCACTTATTTTCTTGGTATTTAAATAAGTGCCAAGGAAGTGACTTATGTAGTGTGTACACAAACATAATTAAACATATAGACAAAAGGAAAAAATATAAAAGTAAAATCATTTTAATAGGGATAATAATATCATTTCTAGAATTTTAACAACGATTGCAGAGTGTAATTAGGAGCAAGCAAATTGCATACACAGTCCAAGCAACAAACTTCAGGCATAAAGGAAATGGGATTGTAATGGCAATGAAGAACGCGGTCACAACAAAGAAGACAGAAGCTCCTTCAAGGGTTTGTGCTGTGTTTGGGAACTTGGAATCTATGAATTTGCTCAAAAGCAAGGAAGCTAACCCAAATAAGATAGTCAAGGAGAACAAGTAGATGATTAGAGGGAATTGGCGGGGGTGAATTTGGAGGGACAAGAAAGCTAAATCAACGGCTGACGTGAAGCAGAAAGCCACTACTATCATTGCCCAATCCATGTTCTTGAGCCCAACAACTATACCCGTTGGCCGAACCATTGCTTCTGGCTCCAACGCTTCTTCGGATGTGTCAAATTTTGGGAATTTTTGGACCAGAATTTGGAGTAAAAATGCTTTGATAAGAGTTATCATAATGCTGTTATGATTTTTCTCTTTTGGCTTAAATGACTCAGAGTGATTGTAAGTCTATATATAAATATAGGTGGAAGATAAAATTTGATCCATTTGCTTCCCTGTAATTTCCTTGACAACGGGTCTATGACACAAAAGTCCTTGACAAGTACACAATAAAAATAGCCAGGTGAAAGACAATAAGAAAACTGATCGATAGGTCGAAGCCTTAGACACGTCACACGTAGCACACCATCATTCGGCAGAAAGACACGAAAATGAAAATTTGTAGCACACCATCATTCGGCAAAAAGACACAAAAATTTGCAGCACACCATCATTCGCGAAAAAGACACGAAAATTTGTAGCACACCATCATTCGCCAAAAAGTAGAACTCTCATACCGAAGGAGGTGGCGTGCCATGTAATCAGCCACGAGTTGATGACATATGTGAATAAATATTATAAATATTAATGATCATTTCACACAAAACTTTTACAAAAAAAAATTTAGTATACATGTCGTCACATCTAGAATAATACAATAGTGAAAAAAAAAAATGAAAAAGTCTAAACTAAAAAGTCAAGTATGCGGCAAAGGAACTCCAAATTTAAGTCCTCTATCACATCCTCTATGTGCAAGTTCAAAATTTTTGTGCCTGTATCATCTTTAATGGAATATTGATTTGCAAAATTTTGATCATACTCTATCATTATCTGAAATAAATGAATCAATGAATAACATCATTTAAACACAATCTACGTATGTGATATTCATAAAATAACAAAAAATTAAAGCAAGCTATCAAACAATTCTAGACAATTCTCCTGTAAGTAATTTAATATACAATTAGATTAAAAAAAAAAGTCTCAATGAATATTTTATCAGTTTAGAATTTTATTATAAAATAGAGTCATATTACTATTTTAAATTTACAATCCAATAAGTCTAAAATAGTTGATCCTTTCTCCTAACAATTATATGTGTGCATACATGCACTAAGTAAGCTACTTAATTTCCAAGAATTTGCTTTATTGGGCTGAGAATATGTAAAAACCTCAGTTTTACATATGCAAAAGTTTAAGGCCAACTACATAAAATCAAACGTCTACTCAAATTTAATATACAATTAGAGGAACGTACGCCATTATCATATAATTTTACGTGGAGAAACAATTTATTATTCTGATAATTAACCATCATTATTCATGCGCAAGTCGGCAAACGTGAATTTATCAACAAAAAAAAATGTCGGCAAACGTGAATGTTTGTCGGCGGACATTCACAATAGAAAGATACATCGATCTCTCTCAATTACACCAATAAAGCTACCGTGGATACAAAGAAGACAAACTCATACTACATCATGAGTGTCAATTAGTTATTGACTTCCATGTATGATTTATTTATCTCTTATTAATTTACAATAATTTATCAGCTAATAATATAACATTATACTAACTGAAAAATAAAGTTTCGAAATTTTTATTTATGCGTGTATTATTACTCATATTTATAGTGCTTCCACGGTCAATGTGCCGAGCCGCTACGCATCAATATTACGCATTTAAATTCCATGCAAAATAATTAAAATCTAACACTTTCTTCTGATCCGTATATTTTTTTAGCAGTAGAGATTACTTTTTATATATTTTAAGCAGTAAAGTTTAATTTGGTAATATCATTTTTTTTTCCGAATACAATTTGGTAATATCAATTCCAAAGAATTGTAACTTGGAGTTTCCGATTATTGAGCATCACTTTAATAAACACTATCCCTTTCCATATATTACTATTCGAAAAGATCATCAAATATAAGTAGTTGCTACATTAGCTCATAAACTGTACATTGACTATATACATGAAGAAAAATATTAATTAATAAAATGTAGTTACACCCACAGGATATGTTATTACAACTACAAAATTAAGAGCCTGTTTGAAATTGTTTTTTTTTAATGAAAAAATATTTTTTTTTAATAAAAAAGCAGTTTGAAATATATTTGGCCAAAAAATTATAAAACACTTTTTAAGTGCTTTTTTTAGAAGCGCCTGATAGGTGCTTCTTCAAAAAAATACTTAAATAAAAAACACTTTTAAAAAAAATATTATTTACATAAGCAATTTCAAATGGACCCTAATATTGTCTTTACATATAACAAATACTGTTGATTAATTGATTATTCTTCAAAATGCTACACCAATCGAGTCTCTTAATATAAATATATATAATCATGTCATCAATTTACATAAATTTTGACACACCACCCTTAATGTACATGTACATATATATATGTATATAATTATGTATACGTCCCTTAGGGGATATTCCAGTGGTTTAATATACTCCTCTCCTATTAAGGAGATTCTGGATTCGAATAGGTCATTAAATATCCCAGTAGCATTGTTTACTGTTCCCATTATAGACTTCAAATACCAAAAAATATATATATATTTATGTATACAGAATAGGAGTTTTGGAGTACCCACGTACATGAAGTTTTGAAGGAAAAATGGGCTTATATGATTTATGATTTTCTTTTTTTTGTGTGTGTTTTGTAAGCTTTTAGAGCCACATTTTATATACAGAAAAATTAGTATCCGAATATTCTATGGACCAACCTCTCACACCGGAAAGCACCTCTCACTTCATTTATTCACACGATCCTGTCTCTTTTATGGCTCCATGGCCGAAAATTTTGAAGGAAAAAAAATCATTTCGTAGTATTATTATACACATTTTTTAATATTTAAAATTTTGGACTTTCTAGAATGATTTGTTTTCTGTTTTGATTATTAGATAGTTGATGGAAAGTTATGAGCAACCAACAACATGTAATTAGATTTTTATAATGTTTTGTGCTGTATTATCTTTTGTATTAATAGCTTGCTTTTTAATTTATTTTTCTTCTGGATTATTAGTTCATTTTTTTTTACAATAATGGTATTGACAACATTATTATATCAATAAAAAATAACATAAACATATATGGATATACATAAATGATCTAGTGCATAATGTCACTAATATTATAGTGTGTATTAAAAAAAAAGGCCAATTCATAGATAATGAAGAAAAAACTGTAAATAACTATATACTCATTTTATCCACATATAATAATTTGACATGTATACGTTGCATGCCATAGTATAGCAAAATTATATAAATATATATATATTTGAGAAAATGATTATAACAAAATAGTATATATTATTATATACTATTTTGGCCCAAATGTGAATGTAATTGCTTGCTAGGAGCGGCTTAGTAAAACTTAACATTTGAATGTTATTCTTCATTTTTTTTACAAACAATTTTATTTATTTAAACCAAATATTGTTCTTATTAATGGATGGACGGGACAGATATTCAGTAATGGGTGTGGCAGTAGTTTATTCATTTTGATTTGTAATTTTAAAAAGGGCAAATATTATATTTAGTACTGACATGAGAAAGCTTTCTCCTTATAGCATTTGAGCCCTCGTTTACTACAAATATTAATTACAAATAATATATTTGAATTATAAATAACGTTTGATCTTTGTTTCCTAGCCTTTTGATAGGTTTTATTTTTTGGTCTAATGGTCACATAAGGATTAGTGCTCCAATTAATGCTCATAATCATAAAGAAAAGAGTAAGCAAAAAGATTATGAATAATCTGTATATTTTATTTTATTTATTTTAAGCTGGCTTGCTACACACATGCAACGTGCGTCAGATTTCAAATAAGAAATTGAAATGTACAATAGGTCCCAGTAGTGCAATGTTCAATCAAGTTAAGAAGGGTAATTATCAAAATGGAAATAGATCAAAATATGAACCAAATATGCAAAAGGAAATGGAACTAGTAGTTCACAGTAATTGGTTCCAAAAATTTACAGGCTTTCATTTCAAATATTATTCAATCTTACATCACAGTAATGGGTTCAAAAAATTTACAGTCTTTCATTCCTAATATTATTCAATCTTACATCAATGGTACACACTACAAGTAATCTCATAAAAGAATGTAATTGGATTTGACTTTGATGAATCAAAATCAGTAGTCCATCAACTTCCTTAGCTTCACAGGATTATGTGCCCTTTCAAAAGGATGCACGTCAAGAACTTGTTGCCTGTCTTCTTCTCGTCCATTGACATTGATTCTGAGCTCTCCAAATTTCTTCTCCTCAAAATCCCATAACCCCAAACGACACAATGAAGTAGTCGTTAGAGAATGAATTCCATGGGTTAGAGGGAGCTGTGTGCGGCGTCGCTGCAGATATAACCTCATCATAAGTAGTTAACTGTTGACTACAAAGTCTATCGGACATGCCAAAAATCCTAAATCAATGTCAAATCCCTTAGTCCATGACCCAACTCCATCTTTTGATTCCTTTAGAAACCATCCCTTGTAGCATTTTGGTATTGAACAAACAGTGCAAACGACTTCTCCAGTGACCCAATGCGAGTCAAATATGGCAATGGCTTGCCCTGCTCCAAAATTTGATTAGAGGGTAGACTTATTGTTTCAAATAAGTCATTAGAAAGAATGAAGCTCATCATGAATTTAAGATCTCCGGATACCCTGTACAAAGAATCCTTGAAACATGTACCACTTGTACGCGAAGGTGGGTCAGAAATACAAGGTTCAAAATCATTCCAAAGCTTAGACTTAACCAATCTCCATGAATTTGTCTTCACAGAGTAAACCCTGCTTATATCATAAGTATAGTCACGACAATCATAAGCGTATCGACGATCAGGTTTTTCAAAAATAATTTGAACCAGCTTATACTCATCACTTTCTCTGTCGAAGCCAAACCCGCTAAATGAAAACTGGAACTCCAATCTTGGCCATCTAAACCAAAATCAGTGACAAAAGGGTGAGGAAGCTTCTTAGCTACTCCCATGGAGGGGTTCCATCGATAAGTACACAACGGAAGACCTTTTCTTGTGAAGCACAATAAACCATTGCTTGAACCAATTATATTAATGCCATTATCGCCATGGAAGTTATCATCATCAGGGAGTTTAATCATGAAGTCGTTGGAAATAGCAAATTCCTCATTAAAACTTGAAACACATGTTTGATTATTATGTATGAACTGCATGATACAGCCGCTGCGATTACTTACAGACCTGTCGTGGTGCATTGAAACAAAGATCGTATGAAGAATTAATCCATCAACTCGGTTTGATTAAAGTGTTTGTTTGGGCTGGAAGTTTTTTATTTTGGGCCCGTGTATTTATTGGGCTGGTCCATCTTGCTGTTTTGGTTAATATATCAGCCCCTCAGATTTTTCGACGAAGCTTGGCTTTTCTTCCCAGGTGTGCGGCGGCTGTGTGTTGCAGAGAAAAAGAATGAATTTTGTCCTTTTGTGTTTATTAATCTGAGTGTTCTTAGTGATTGTTGATAGGTTACTTTGTGTAATCTTATTGTTCTGTGTGAGGAAAGGGTGTACTGGGGCAAAGGGTTTGAGAGAACTTGAGAAAGAGAAACTGTCTTGGTTTGACACCATTGTTGTGAGGCTTCAAACACTCTGTAAACTGTTTTTGACATAGTGCAGAGACTCTATCACTGGAGTCAAGAAGACGTAGGCACCAAGTTTTTTCCGAACCTCTATAAAATCTGTGTCTCTATTTTTCCTCCTTTTCTTGCTCTGTTTCATCTGATTGTTTTTATTTTTAGATTTAATTCCATTACAGATTGGATCAGCGATCATCGCCCGGACCCATTTGCTTACGCATTTAGATCGCGCTAGGTTTTTGGAAGGAAGTCTAGAAGATATCAAACATTAATTCTGTTGGACAACGCATCGTAGCTCCCATGGAGATTTTCTTTGCCATGGAATATATTTGGTTTTTCTCTTTAGATGGCGATAACAGAAGAAGAAGAAGAAGAGAAGATAGCATGAGAGAATATGGGATTTTGGAAGAAAGACGACGAAGATGGATAGGGAGGTATTGGAAGTAGATTGCTGCTTACTAATAAGTACTCTCTTAATATTTATAGAGATTATACCCCATTTACTAAAAAATAAAAAAATAAAAAATAGAGATTATACTCTAAGTTAGATTCGAATTACGAATAACAAACAAACTTAGAATAGACTTCCCTATCCATTTAGAATTCTATATCGTCCTAGAATCTATCGTCCTAAAATCTAGGTACAAGTAACAGCTAAGTTTATCTGAGAATTTACAATAGACTTGTACAAAATTTTTAGATTCTGTGTAAAAAATTTAGTTACAAAATTAAAATTTATCACATAAAAATTTTTAGATTCTGTGCAGGTTAATATCACCTACATCCCCTGAGAGGTAGGTTTGATATGATTTTAAGTAGACCGCTTAGATATAATAAAAAAAATTACAATAATTTTCCGTTTAAATTGACAGACAAACGAAAAATTTGTAATTCTGCAATATTAAAATCAATAAAATTTAAAATTAGATATATTAGATGTTGAAAACCGTGAAACCAAAAACGTAAGAGCCGATGACCACGTACGCGTGAGTCCCGAATAGCCACTTTGCCAATATTAGTAGACGAAACATAAATAATAAATCATAATCGCATATATTTTCTGGGAATTACACGTTCTAAGGAAGTGGCTTGTGTCTGAATTTATAGATAGTTCTTGAATGTGTCTGGCATAGGGACGTGGTGGTAGTTGATGAGGGCTTTTTCTGGAAATTTACTTTTGACAAGGGCAGTTATGGAATCTCATCCCTTTTGCCACTTACAGAAATTGGAAGGAAATTTCTGTTTTTGACAAGTTTAAGCTGCGAGCCGAGCTTGAGACCCCAATCCCATATTATAACTTTTTTTTCCCAAAATCACCATCCATCTCTTTGCCTAATCCCCAAGAAAACAAGGTCAGAAATGTCATTACGAAAATGCCAACTATAAAAAAGCTACTTGACCAGCTTCATTGACGAGCTTGAGAATCCCATTACTCAGCTCGGCTCGATTGTTTTCACGCTATCTTTGGAAGGACGAAATGGAGATGAGTAGGTCTTTTGAATTATTATTTTTTTAAATAGAGGAACTCCTATATTTTAATTTAGCCATATTAATTGGATTCAATTTAAGCTCATATATTAATCTTAATTTGTGTCATCAGACAATTCATTTAAGAAATTACATAAAATTATCAAAAATAATCATAATCACATTTATTTTCTTCGTATTACAGTACGTTCTAAGTGACTTATGTAGTGTTACACAAATATAATTAAACATATAGACATACAGAAAAAAATATAAAAATATAATCATTTCAATAGGGTGATAAAAATATCATTTCTAGAATTTTAACAACGATTGCAGAGTATAATGAGGAGCAAGCAAATTGCATAGACAGTCCAAGCAACAAGCTTCAGACATAAAGGAAATGGGATTGTAATGGCAATGAAGAACGCGGTCACAACAAAGAAGACAGAAGCTCCTTCAAGGATTTGTGCTGCGTTTGGGAACTTGGAATTTATGAATTTACTCAAAACCAGCGAAGCCAGCCCAAATAGGATAGTCATAGAGAACAAGTGGAAGATTAGAGGGAATTGGCGGGAGTTAATTTGGAGGGACAAGAGCGCCAAATCAACGGCTGACGTGAAGCAAAAAGCCACTGCTATCATTGCCCAATCCATATTCTTGAGCTCAGCTACTAAATCCGTTGGCTGAACTGGTGCTTCGGTGTCCACTTCTGCTTCGGATGTGCCAAATTTTGGGAACTTATGGACCACAATTTGGAGTAAAAATGCCTTGATACGAGTTGTCATAATGCTTTTTATGATTTTTGCCTTTAGGCTTAAATGTGACAGAATGATTATAACTCTATATACATATATAGGTGGAAGATGGTTGATCCATTTGCTTCCTTGTAATTTCCAAATCGCAAGATTCTGTGTAGCACACCATGAAATCTTAACAAGACGGGTCTCTGACACGAAAAAGAAGTTGTGGTCAACGGGTCTCTGACACGAAAGTCCTAGACACAGACAATAAAAAAAAGAAAAACTAGGGAACAATGGGTTCATCGATGTGAATATCAATAGGTTCTAATTAATCAAATTTTTTTTAGCGGATGTCATGCGCCCGACGTCAGGATCGAAACAAAGTGTATACGTATATATATATATATATGTGTGTGTGTATATAAAGCAGTGTTGTAGACCTAGATGTTGAGGTCTTTACAAAACGCGACAACACATTTTCCATTACTTTTCTCTTTCTTTAATAAAACTCACCGTTTAGCTGAAAGCCTTTTACTAGTTTTTTTTTTTTAAACTGTAGCACTGCCGATTAGAACAACCCAGCAACACTTTAACCAAGGAGAGCATATAGACCCAGTGACAATTACAAGCAACGAGGAAACAGAAGAGAAAAGAAAATAAACAAACAGACAAATAAGAGAAAATGTTTTTCTTCTTTGTTGGAGGAGTAGTACAGCAAGTCCCGCAGGTGCTGAAATACGATGTGGGAAGGTGCATTGCATGTGCCCGCCGATCTGTGGAGTAGGAGAAGGTGCTGAAGCTGTTCTTCGTTCCGGCATGGCGGTGGCCGGGAAAAGGCCTTGCCATGTACTGCAACAATTGTAGACTCTTCTTCCCGGAGTCCTACTCTCTGCCACATCCCCAGCCCGAGTCGCTTCCTCCATCGGCGGTCTCCGACTCTCTGCGGTGCCGATTCTGTGATCGGGTGTTTGAGCCCGAGTTCCGTTTCTGTCCTTTCTGTGGCTTGGCGCTGTAGTTATTACTAAAAATCTTTAATTTATAGTCCCCGTCTCTCTGTAAAAGCCTATTAGGATTTAAGGTTTCTGTTTTGGGTTGTCACTTTGAAAAATGGGAATAAATTTGCTGTTTCTGTAAAGGGATTTTCTTCAATATTGGTTGCATACTTGTGGATACGTTTAATATGTAAACTTTACACAGCTCTTGAGTTTTCATCTTCATTTTGGTCTTTTAGTTGTTGCTGAGAAGATGTATCAGTGTTGAGAAAGCAATCAAATTTTTAATAAATTTGATAGTTTTCTGCATTATGTCAGACAATAAGCTGTGAATTGGAAATACAGTTCTACTTCACCCTGAAACTAGAAATTTGTTTGCATTTGAATAAACTCAATTCAAACACTCAAAAAGTAATCTACCTGGAAAGCAATCTTCATTGTGATTGTAAGAATGTCAAAAAAGAAGAAGAATCACAAAGACAAAAAGTTAAAAGTGCAGCTGGTTGTTTTAATCGGCAGTGCTACAGTTAAAAAACAAAACAAAAAAACAAAAACTAATAAAAGGGTTTCAGCTAAACGGTGAGTTTTATTAGAGAAAAAGAAAAATAACGGAAAATGTATTGTCGCATTTTGTACATTGTTCGCACATTCGCACTCCTTATACTCGTTATATTATTTATGTGACATAGTAAACCAGAACAATAAGTTTGGGGGGATGGGGGCCCATGCATGCTTTGGGCAGTAAGTATTTCTAGACCATATCTGGCTCCAAACGAAGATTTGGCTTAGTATATATATGTATAGATTTTATGTCAGAAATAATAAAACAGAAATACATGATGATAAAACATATCATGGCATTTTACCTTGAAATCCTCAAGTGGGTGCTCCAAAAGCTCCCACAATTTGGCGTATTGGAATCCAAAGAGCTCCGCCTCGAATCAGCAGCGGTTCAGCAATCACGTTTGGAAATTGAGCGGTGGGCTAAGATAATCATTAGTTTTTGCTTTGCTTCAGCCATTGAAATAGCTCTCGTCTGGGATCAACTTCACTCTCATCATCTACCTCCCATCTTCCACTTTCTCTCGCTCTTTATCTTATTTGGATTCACTTCACTGTTTCTAAGCAAATTCTTCAATTCCAAGTTCCCAAACACAGCACGAGTGCTTCAAGGAGCTTCTGCCTTCTTTATCGTGCCTGCGTTCTTTATTGCCATTTCTATCCCATTTCCTCTCTACCTCAAACTCACTATCTGGGTTGTTTATGCAATCTGCTTACTCCTTATATTCTACAGTCGCTTCTATCGTTAAACGAAATTTTAAAACTCATGCAGTAATAAGTTTTTTATTATTATTAATTACTACAGGCTTAATTTTTATATGTAGAAGCCAAAGAATTAAAAAGGGTCTAAACTGACAGGTTTCAGAAGGGGATTAATCAAACGCGTCACACTTTTGTTTTGGAGTAGACTTGAAGACCAAATTTCAGAAATCAGATCTGAGCTCTCTTCCCCAACTCAACCATGGATTTCGCTCCTCTTTGACTTCTTGCTGCGTCGATATATATATATATATATATATATATATATATATGTGTATGTATGTCAATTCCTTAGAGACGAAAAAAATAATAATTAAATTTCCTAGAACACGTAATATTTATGAAAATGTGTAATTGGATTTTTATAATGTTTTCTACTGTTAATTCTCTTTTGAAGTAAGAGTCTGCTTTTAAAAAACCTCGTATTAGTTACTGATCATCTTTTAATTTATTTTTTGCTTCTGGATTAGTAGTTCATTTTCTTTTGAAAATAATGGTGTAGACAATTGACAACATGGACATCAAAGGACGTGAAATTATCATAGTTTGGTTCAGATTAAGAGATCGCAAGGGTGTATATATATATATATATATATTGGTTTGAGTCATCAAGACCCAACTCGTATACGGAATCCATCTGTAAATGACCAACCGTCATAAAAGTTTAAATCTATGTTATATATTAATAGTATCATTAATCGTGTTGATGAATAAAACCAAGTCAAAATTTCTTTTCGTTTACAATATTATGAGCTTCATAACTTACATACAAATTATTAGGAGCAGAAGAAGTGCAAGGTTAATTACAAATGTCCATTTCAATTCAATTACATTATATATTTAAGTGATTTAATTTTTTGCATTCATTTTTTTTTATACATATATAATTTTAAGACATAGCCCCCAACTATTAGAACCCTGGTTTGTATCTCCATTATAAAATTACAACGGCGTATTATCAAGTGATAAATAATATAATTAATATTGGTTTATCTGACCACGTCCAACAGATGATCATACATAACTATTATGACTTTGTTCAAAAATATATTTTATATAAAAGCCAGAAGAAACTTACACTAACAACCCTGTATTTTGGAATTTGGAATCTCCTAATTCCCTTAGAAATGGAGGTTCTCAATTTTGCTTTACCAATTGGAATTCCCTTTCCAATTAGAATTCTATATGGTCCGAGAATTTACAATAGACTTCCAATGAAAATTTCATTGGAAGTACAAAATTTTTAGATTCTGTGTAAAAGTTTTAGTTACAAAATTAAATTTTGTCACATCAAAATTAAGGTTAATATCACCTGCATCCCCTGAGAGATAGGTTTGACACATGATTAGATTTGATAAAAATCATAATAATTTTCCGTTTAACTTGACGGACAAAAGAAAAATTTGTAATTCTGCAATAGTTCAAAAAAGAATGTAATTGGGTTCATAATGGAAATAGTTCAAAACATGGAACCAAATTGCAAAAGAACATAGTAATTGGTTCCAAAAATTTACAGGCTTTCATTCCAAATATTATTCAATCTTACATCACCGTAATTGGTTCCAAAAATTTACAGGCTTTCATTCCAAATATTATTCAATCTTACATCACCGTAATTGGTTCCAAAAATTTACAGTCTTTCATTCCAAATAGTATTCAATCTTACATCAATAGTACATACTACAAGTAATATCACAAAAGAATGTAATTGAGAATTGAGTTGACTTTGATGAATCAAAATCAATAATCCATCAAGTTCCTCAGCTTCACATGATTTTGTGCCCTTTCAAAAGAATGCACATCAAGAACTTGTTGAATGTCTTCTTCTTCTCCATCCACATTGATTCTCAGCTCTCCAAATTTCTTCTCCTCGAAATCCCATAACCCCAAACGACACAAAAAAGTAGTCGTTGGAGAATGAATTGCTAGTGGGAGCTGTGTTCGGCGACGCTGCGGATATAACCTCATCATAAGTAGTTTACCATTGACGACAAAGTCTATCGGACATGCCAAAAACCCTAAATCAATGTCAAATCCCTTGGTCCATGACCCAACTCCATCTTTTGATTCCTTGAGAAACCATACCCTTGTAGCATTTTGGTATTGAACAAACAGTGTAAGCGATTTCTCGAGTGACCCAACACGAGTAAAAAATGGCGATGGCGCTCCCTCCTCCAAAATTTGATCAGTGGGTAGACTTATTGTTTCAAATAAGTCATTAGAAAGATTGAAGCTCATCATTTATTCAAGATCAGCGGATACCCAGTACAAAGAATCCTTGAAACATGTTCCACTTTTAAGCGTAAGTGGGTCAGAAATACAAGGTACAAAATCATTCCAAAGCTTGGATTTAACCAATCTCCATGAATTTGTCTTCAAAGAGTAAACCCTGCTTATATCATAAGCACATTCACGACAATCATACGCATATCGACGATCAGGTTTTTCAAAAATAATTTGAACCAGCTTATAATCATCACTCTCCCTGTCGAAGCCAAACCCCGTTAAATGAAAACTGGAACTCCAATCTTGGCCGTCTAAACCCAAATCAATGACAAAAGGCTGAGGAAGCTTCTTAGCTACTGTCATGGAGGGATTCCATAGATAAGTACATAACGGAAGACCATTTCTTGTGAAGCACAATAAACCATTGCTTGAACCAATTATATTAATGCCATTATCGCCATGGAAAATATCATCATCAGGAAGTTTAATCATGAAGTCGTTGGAAATAGTAAATTCCTCATTAAAACTTGAAACACATGTTTGATTATTACGTATGAACTGCATGATACAGCCGCTGCGATTACTTACGGACCGGTTGTGGTGCATTGAAACAAAGGTTGGATTAGCGATCTTCGCCCGGACCCATTTGCTTACGCATTTGGATAGTGCTAGGGGTTTGGAAGGAAGTCTAGAGAAGATATCAAACATTAATTCCGTTGGACACCGCACCGTAGCTTCCATGGAGATTTTCTTTGCCATGGTATATACGTGGTTTTTCTCTTTAGATGGCGATAACAGAATATAGGGTTTTGAAAGAAAGGAGGAGGAGAAAATAGCGATGAGGGAATATAGGTTGTTGGATGAAAAACGACGTCGAAGATGGATAGGGAGGTATTGAGAGTAGATTGATGCTTAACAAGTACTCTCTTAGTATTTATAGAGATTATATTCCATTTACCAAAAAAAAGAAAAAGAAATAGAGATTATACTCCAAGTTATATTGGGATTAGGAATAACAAACCAATTTAGAATAGACTTCCCTATCCGCTTAGAATTCTATTTGATCCGGAGAATTTAGGTACAAGTAACAGCTAAGTTTGTCCGAGAATTTACAATAGACTTCCCTATCCACTTAGAATTCTATATGGTCCGGAGAATTTAGGTGCACGTAACAGCTAAGTTTGTCCGAGAATTTACAATAGATTTCCAATGTAATTTTCATTGGAGGCACAAAATCTTTAGATTGTGTGGAAAAGTTTTAATTACAAAATTAAATTTTTTCACATAAAAATTAAGGTTAATATCACCTACATCCCCTGAGAGGTAGGTTTGACATGATTTTATGCGAACTGCTTAGACTTGATAAAACTCATAATAATTTTCCGTTTAAATTGACAGACAAACGAAAAATTTGTAATTCTGCAATATTAAAAATCAATAAAATTTAAAAATAGATATATTAGATGTTGAAAACCATGAAACCAAAAACGTAAGAGCCGATGACCACGTACGCGTGAGTCGCAAAGAGCCACTTTGCCAATATTAGTAGACGAAACATAAATAATAAATCATAATCGCATATATTTTATTGGAATTACACGTTCTAAGGAAGTAACTTATGTCTGAATTTATAGATAGCTCTTGAATGTGTCTGGCATAGGGACGTGGTGGTAGTTGATGAGGGCTTTTTCTGGAAATTTACTGTTGACAAGGGCAGTTATGGAGTCTCATCCCTTTTACCACACTTACGGAAATCCGAAGGAAATTTCTGTTTTTGACAAGTTTAAGCTGCGAGCCGAGTTTGAGACACCAATCCCATATTATAACTTTTTTTCCCAAAATCGTCATCCATATCTTTGCCTAATCCCCAATAAAACAAGGTCAGAAATGTCATTACGAAAATGTCAACCATGAAACAGCTACTTGACCAGCTTCATTGACGAGCTGGAGAATCCCATTACTCAGCTCGGCTCGATTGTTTTCATACTATCTTTGGAAGGACGAAGTGGAGATGGGTCTTTTGAATTATTATTTTTTATTAATAAAAAAAAAATAGAGGTACTCCTATATTTTAATTTAGCCTTATCAATTGGTTTCAATTTAAGCTCATATGTGTTAATCTTAATTTGTCTCATCAGACAATTCATTTAAGAAATTACATAAAATTGTCAAAATAATGATAATCACATTTATTTTCTTGGTATTACAGTACGTTCTAAGTAAGTAACTTATGTAGTGGCTACACAAACATAATTAAACATATGAACATACAGAAAAAAATATAAAAATAAAATCCTTTCAATAGGGTGATAAAAATATCATTTCTACAATTTTAACAACGATTGCAGAGTATAATGAGGAGCAAGCAAATTGCATAGATAGTCCAAGCAACAAGCTTCAGACATAAAGGAAATGGGATTGTAATGGCAATGAAGAACGCGGTCACAACAAAGAAGACAGAAGCTCCTTCAAGGGTTTGTGCTGCGTTTGGGAACTTGGAATTTATGAATTTGCTCAAAACCAGCGAAGCCAACCCAAATAGGATAGTCAAAGAGAACAAGTGGAATATTAGAGGGAATTGGCGGGAGTTAATTTGGAGGGACAAGAGAGCCAAATCAACGGCTGACGGGAAGCAAAAAGCCACTACTATCATTGCCCAATCCATGTTCTTGAGCTCCGCTACTAAACCCGTTGGCTGAACTGGTGCTTCTTCAGATGTCCCAAATTTTGGGAACTTTTGGACCACAATTTGGAGTAAAAATGCTTTGATACGAGTTGTCATAATGCTTTTTATGGGTTTTTTTCTTAAATGGGGCGCAGAATGATATATAAGTCCATACATATATATAGATAAAGGTGGAAGATTGAATTTGATCCATTCACTTGTAATTTCCAAATTGCAAGATTCTCTGTAGCACACCATTAAATCTTAACAACTCCGATTTTGTTGATAATATATTCTCTTTCTATCTCCCAAAGTATGGTATGTATATTAAATTTATTTTTAACAGTTAAATTTTTCAGATCAGAAATAATTTAATATGGTATTAAAAATTTAAATTTTACACTTAAATTTAATTTTTATTACCGTCACATTATAATTATTAAATTAAATTAATATTTAGAAGGATCAAAAATAATTTATTCTACTTTTTTTTCTTTTTTAAAATATGATATGTATATTAAATTTACTTTTTAATATTTTAAATTTTTAAAATCAGTAATAATTTAATAGTATCAAAGAGTCTGTTACACAAAAAACAACAACAAAAAAAGCCAGGGAAAAGACAACAAAAAAAGAAAATTGGAAGGGTGAAGCCTTAGAGACGACAAAAAAGAAAATTGAAAGGGCGAAGCTTTAGACACGTAGACAATAAAAAAAAACCCACGGGAGGGACAGTAAAAAAAATTGAAGGGGTGAAGCCTTAGACACGTAGACACTAAAAAAAGCAAGGGGAAAGGCATTAAAAAAAAATGAAAGGGCCAAGCCTTAGACACGTAGCACACCGTCATTCGCCAAAAAGACACAAAGATTTGTAGCGCGCCATCGCAAAAAATTTAAAAAAAAAAAAAAAAAAAAATCATGGTACTCTCAAAAACGTTCTCCGACTCCTACATGTCAGTCCACTCCACCTTCGCCTCTCGCTGTGCATATTCGGAACTCACCTGATAAGTACAAGTTGCCGGAGAGCACTATACCGAAGGAGGTGGCGTACCATGTCATGCACAACGAGTTGATGCTTGATGGGAAGCCGAGGCTGAACCTGGCTTCATTTGTGACAATAATATGGTATTAGAACCAAATATTCATGAGGTCCTAGCTTCAAATTTTGCTCCTACATGAAACTAGACTTTACAAATGAAGTAAATAATTTTTACCCACTTAAGCTATAATTGTTTAAGCTTTTTTATTTTTTTGAGGAAGCTCTTTAATTAAGCTCCTAATTAATGTTTATTTTTTTTCTTCTTTAGGACTGTAGTCTGTACATATGTTCAATACTCCAGTCTGTAATATATAAAATTAATACCATTTTTATCATATAATGCTAGAGTTTAAATATTTATTTTATTTTTGCATTATATCTTACAATTCATAAAAAAGAAATGAAAATAAACTGAAGGCATTCATAATGAATGACAAAACCCGAAACCAATGCTAATTAATTTTTGGGTTTGAATCTGATTAACAGAATAAACCCTGAACTTATTATAGGAGAAACTTTCTCCTCTATATAATTAAATCAAACTACATATCTGATTTTGCAATAATTTGTAAATTTGAGAAATTAGACCAGTCGTGGTTTGATATCAATTATACATTCTGAACACCAAAATCAGTTCCTGGATGTAATTAAATAAGCGATATTTTAGACGTGTGATAAAGTTATAATTTATTGTCCATGCTAGGTAATGCCGAAACATTATGTAATAGAAGAAATTAATAAGACATCCCCTGCTAGTTCCTAACAATTGGCCAAAAAGTCAAATCATCAAGTGACTTTTTCTTTTCTGATCAAAATTAAGTTATTTCATTTCCTTGTATATATAAGTAATAAAAGGAGAAAGAGAAAGCTATGCGGGCGTATATTAAACTGGATTCAATCCGTTAAACATTGGTGTTGAAATATATAAACTCGAGCGTAAATTAAATTATCCTATAATTTGTTAGCCAACCTGTTAACCTATTATGTATAATATCTCATTTTAATATTATAAAAGTATAATAAAAATAAATTTTAAAAATTAATTATAAAGGAATAAGATAATGATAATAATAAATAATATATAACTATCATGATGC
The DNA here is from genome assembly GCA_007844105.2 of Rhamnella rubrinervis. Taxonomy (NCBI): domain Eukaryota; kingdom Viridiplantae; phylum Streptophyta; class Magnoliopsida; order Rosales; family Rhamnaceae; genus Rhamnella; species Rhamnella rubrinervis. The sequence goes on from CM017585.2 coordinate 13,423,376, forward strand.
TAATAGTTATATATATATATATATATATATATATTTCTTCATTTTAATTGTTTTTATAGCATTATCCATATTTTTCTAACATTTAACTTGAATATATCATGGGTAAGTTGTTCAAGATAATTATAATAATTATTATAATTTCAAATAAGTATGAATACTTATTTTAATAGTAAATATTAAAACATTAATATAATTGTATTATTTACATGCTCAAAATTTAAAATTCCAAATATTAGAGTTAGGGTTTATTTAAAAATAATTTTATTTATTATTTATTAAATTATTAAAATACCCATAATATGTTAATGGATTGTTAATGTATTTTAATAAGTTAACTCATAATCAAGTGTTAATTTACGATGTCTTATTGTGTTGATCCATGATGAACACTTGAAAGTGTATATTTATTAGAGTTAAATTATCATTGTACACTTAAAAGTATCATTAATCCCTCTTATTTAAGCAATTTCTTTAAGTTTAAATTTAAAGTAAAAATAAATTAAATTGTGTGTTTTTAATATAAGTTTAATAAAATGGGTGTATCTCTAAATTCAGAAGGCCAATTAAGGTGATTCTTAATGCAATAGAAAGAGGATTTAATGCACTACAACATTGTAGTTATCAACAAAGCCCAGTTCAGAAGTCCAGTAGGTCATATTTGGGACGTAATATAATTGTTTTGCACTAAATGATCAGCCCAACGTGTTTTTGTATTTGGGCTGTATCTCACAAAATACCAATCCAAATACTGTATTTCTTGATGTTCTGAAAAGCTAAGAGTTGTATCTACATTATTGATTTTTGGATCAAATGCTAAATCCTCTGATTTCAATACGATAAGGCTGGTGCAATTAGGGGCGACAAACTTAATACTCAACCTAACCTTATCTCCACCTTGATACAAGTTCTTTGGCATTTACCACTTTTAATGTACTACAAATACATGCATTGGCTACTCATTATGGGGGTGTTGTTGTAGAGATTCAGACCATAGTCTTGTATCTTTTATTTCTCTCTTGTTTTAATTCTCTTTTGTTCTAAATTAAAGTTATGTTCATCTCTTTCTTCTTTCTTTAGTATGAGTAACTAAACTTCATTTTGCTGGGGTAAAATAGTGAAATTCTTGGTAATAAAATAAGGTTAGATTAATCTCCTTCTTGAGCTTTAATTTTTATATTATAAAGTTGTTATTATATGTGTTGTATTTACTTTTAATTAACTTAAAAAACCTCATTGTAAAGTGGGGATCTTGATTTATTGTAGACAAAATATTGGCACAATGAATGCTTGAACCTATTTACATGTGTTGGTGTTATTTAGTTATTAAAAGTAAACATAATACAAATATATATAACTACAAATGGACTTTAATTGTTATATTTTTCAATTGGAACTTTTATTATATGTGGATTCCAATTGAGTTATAAAAAAAATTAATCTTATACTTAATTTATATGCTAAGAGTGGATCCCCTAACCTTAACAAAATTCTTTTATCATTTTAATTTGTATAACAATATCTTCTTCAATCAATTTCTTATGGATCGACTTCAGATTTTCAAAAAATTATTATTTGAGATAACCTGCATTTGGGATTACAATCTTTTAGTTATAGCAATCCATTATCAATCCAACCCATTATGAAAGTAACTAAATTTGTAAAATTTCATACAAATATTAATGGGTTGACTTGAATTTTATCATTCCTAATTAGAACCTAGATCCTCATTAATATGGTTATTCTCGTTCAAATTAAAAGATACCATAATATATATATGTATATATATATATATATATACATATATATTTTTGAACTTTTGGAACAGAATTTGGAGTAAATGCTTTCATACAAGGTATCATAATGGTTTTATGATTTTGTCTTTTCGGCTAAAATGGCACAGAAAGATAATTTGATCTGCTTCCTTCTAGTCACGAAATTGCAAGATTCAAAGCGTAGACACCACCATTAAAAAAAAAAAAAAAAAAAACAAAAAAGTGTAGCACGCCATCAAATCTTAACAAGTTGGGGTCAGCGGGTCACGTAGACAATAAAAATAGCCAGGGGAAGGACAATTGAAAAAAGAAAAAAATTAAAATAATAATAAACTTAAATGGGCACGCGATCAGTCTGCAAAAAGGTGTAGCACACCACGAGCACAGCGGCCCTGTGTCAATGACTGTCTTAGTCTAACATGTGTCAGGCACGTGCAAAGCACACTTAACTGCTGGCTTTCCCAAGCACCCTTATATATTTTATTTTCTTAATTATAAAAAATCAATCACATAGATCAAATCCAACGCACTTTTTAATATGTGTCATTTTGATTCTCTATATTTAGTTTTGAGAGTCATAATTACCCTTTATTCTAATTCTACAACTAATTTTTTTTTTGGTAAATAATTCTACAGCTATTTAATTGAGTATAATACAAGTTTTTATGCATTTTTATTTTGCTATTTATCTATTTAGTTTAGATTAATTTAAAATAAAAAGAAAAAAAAAATATGGTGAAAACAATTAATGATTATGAAAAATAAATAAAATAAAGAACAAATACAAAAAATCTATTGGATTTCAATAAAAAAATTTCAGTCTTTTATTTTAAAAATTGATCAAAATACTATTTATTGTAGAAAAGTAGAGAGCATATTTTAGAGCATCTCCAACAATACTCTTTATTTTAAAGAGTATCTTTTATATAATAAAGAACATTTTCATCAATATTGATGTATAAAGAGTGAAAAATTTTATTTAAGTCCAATAGACTCTTTATATTTTTCTTCTTTATTTTGTTTTTCAAGCATAATTATTAATGAGAAGAAAAATTATTTTTTCAAGAACCAATGAGATGTCAATAAAAATTATAATAATAAATTTTTTTAAAAAAATCAATTAGTATAGTGCATTGAAACTTGTAATGTATTAATTATAATGTGAATAGAGAGTGAGATTTGGCTCTCCAAATGTGGAGAGCCAAACTGACTCTTTATTTTATTTTTAAAGAATAAAGAGTCTGTTGGACTTTTATTTTATGTGATGACTCTTTAAAATAAAGAATTTAAAATGTATAAAGAGTTTTTTGGAATGCTCTTAGAGATGCTCTTAAGTACAAAGTCCAATGTCATTTACAATGGTATTCATGGTAATGACGTTAAAAAACAATTCATAGAGAACGTAATTTTCTTTTCTACTGACGTGGCTTCTTTGTTGAATATTAAATTAACTGGCTTATGCATTGAGTGCGCACTCCTCTTTATATTATTTAATTATGTTAAAAATAAACAAAGAATAAGTTTGGGAAGATTAGCTGGGTTGATATATATGTAGATTAAAAAAGTACATATATAGCTTAAATTATTAGTATATATGTGTGTGTGTATATATATATATATATGTACATTAAATTATTTCTAGGCAACATCAGGCCCCCGACTTCCGATCTTATTAAAAAATTATGAGTCTCGTGAATATTAAACTGACATGGCTTGTGCAATATTGTATCATTCATTTTGAAAATAAACAAAGAAAAACTAGGGAAGAATAGGTTCATGGATGTGAATATGAATTATAGGTTCTTATTAATTAGGTTATTTGGGTTCTTATTAATCAATTTTTTTTCTAGCTCATGTTATGCGCCCGACGTCAGGATCCAAACAAAGTGTATATATATATAGAGAGAGAGAGAGAGTGAGAGAGAGAGATTTTATGTCTCCTAAAACACCAAACAAAAAAATAATAATAAAAGAGTAAAACAGAAATAAATGATGATAAATTATATCAAGGAAATATATATATATATATTCGATTTAATGGGGATGGTAGTAGAGATAGCTGTAGGAAGGAGATGAAGGTGGAAGAAAGGGAACACTGAGAGACAAATACGTGCGCCAATTACAAGAACCCAATGAGTCGGTCATTTACAATGGCATGCATGGTAATTTCTTAAAAAAAATTCATAGCGAACATATTGGGCATTTTTGTTTTTGTTTTTGTCTTTTTTTGGGTGAAAAAACATTTTTTGCTTTTTTTGGGTGAAAGTGTGAAAAAACATTTTACTTTGGGTACTGGTAACCCTTTTTATTCTTTTTGTTGGTGATGACGTGGCTTCTGAGTTGTACTAAACTGACGTGGCTTCTTGTTGAATATTAAACTAACGTGGCGTGTGCATTATTCGCGCTCCTTAATACTCCTTACTATGTTATTTATATTAGAGTGAACGGAATCATAAGTTTGGGGGAATATTAAGATAGTTTCTTACATGTACATCAGATTATTTCTAGGCCATAGCACGCGACACGCGACACGCGGCAAACAAAAAGTTGGCTTAGTATATATACGAATAGTGTCTCCTAAAACCCCCAAACAAAACAAACAAAAAAGAAAAAATAAAACACAGATACATGATGATAAAACATATCAAGGCATTGCTCCAAAAGCTCCCACAATTTGGCGCATTGGAATCCGAAGAGGCCGGCCAAGAATCAGCAGTGGTTCAGCAACCAGCTTTGGAAATTGAGCGTTGGGCTAAGATAATCGTTGGTTTTTGCTTTGCTTCAGCCATTGAAATAGCTCTCCTCTGGGCTCAACTTCTCTCTCATCATCTCCCTCCCATCTTCCACTTTCTCTCGCTCTTTATCTTATTTGGATTCACTTCACTGTTTCTAAGAAAATTCATCAATTCCAAGTTCCCAAACACAGCACGAGTGCTTCAAGGAGCTTCTGTCTTCTTTGTTGTGACTGCGTTCTTCATTGCCATTTCTATCCCATTTCCTCTCTACCTCAAACTCACTATCTGGGTAGTTTATGCAATCTGCTTGTTCCTTATATTCTACAGTCGCTTCTATCGTTAAACGAAATTTTAAAACTCATGTATAGTAATAAGTTTTTATTATTATTAATTACTACAACCTTAATTTTTATATGTAGAAGCCAAAGAATTAAAAAAGGTCTAAACTCACAGGTTTCAGAAGGGGATTAATAAAAACGCGTCACGCTTTTGTTTTGGAGTAGACTTGAAGGTCAAATTTCAGAAATCAGACCTGAGCTCTCTTCTCCAACTCAACCATGGATTCGCTCCTCTTTGACTTCTTGCTGCGTCAATGTCTCTGACATGTAATATTTACGAAAATGTGTAATTGGATTTTTATAATGTTTGTACTGTTAATTCTCTTTTGAATTATGAGTTTGCTTTTAAAGAAAACCTCGTAATAGTTACTGATTATCTTTTAATTTATTTTTTGCTTCTGGATTATTAGTTCATTTTCTTTCGAAAATAATGGTGTAGATAATTGACAACATGGACACCAAAGGACGTGAAATTATCATAGTTAATGGTTCAGAATAAGAGATCGAAAGGATATATATATATATATATATATATATATCTTTGGTTTGAGTCAACAAGACCCAACTCATATGCGGAATCCAGCTGCAAATTAATGACCAACCATCATAAAAGTTTAAATCTATGTTCTATATTGATATTACCATTAATCCTGTTGATAAATAAAATCAAGTCAAAATTTCTATTCTTTTACAATATTATGAGCTTCATAACTTACATACAAATTATTAGGAGCGGTAGAAGTGCAAGGTTAATTACAAATGTCTATTTCAGTTCAATTATATATATATATATATATATATATAAATGATTAAATTTTTAACATTAATTTTTTATGCATATATAATTTATATATATATATATATATATATATATATATATAATTTTAAGATTATAAAATTACAGCGGCGTATGTAGCAAGTGATAAATAATATAATTAATATTGGTTTATCTGACCAAGTCCAACCGATGGTATCATACATAAATGTTATGACTTTGTTCATAAATACTTTTTTAAATAAAAGCTAGAAAAAAAATTACATTAACAACCCTGTATTTTGGAATTTGGAACCTCCCAATCCCCTTAGAAATGGAGGTTCTCAATTTTGCTTTACCATGTTTTGACATATTAGCAAATAAAATTTTAGGTGAGGTTCTCAATTTTGCTTCACCATGTTCTCAATTTTTATATGAAAACATTTTTTTAAAATCAAAAGAACTTAAAAAAAAAAAAGCACTAACCAAAAAATAATTAGTAATTGATTACTTCAGGCCTCAAGGACATATTAACACCTCAAGATCTATGTCCAAATAATAGATCACATATCTCCACACACATATTAATATATATTAATCTTTTAACTCCATAAAATTTTCTATTACAAAAAACACAACTTCTATTCTTAATTTGGGATTTACATTAAAACCTTAAGCAGCAACTACTATATATATATATAAACCCTCCATTTATTTTATTCCTTTTCTTTTTCTTTGGTATATAAATATATACCCACTTCCATTAAATATGAACTGGTTCTTCTTTATATTTTATATGCTTTTTATCTCATAAACCAAGTTTCCTACATACCCTGTGCTGTATTATAAAATTATAAAAGATAGCAGACGAAATTAGCAAGCAAACAGATTGAATAAGCTGACCAGTTTATAACTAAGAGCCGAGCTTGAGCCGGCCATTGGAAGGGAATTTCTGTTTTTGACAAGTTTAAGCTAAGAGCCGAGCTTGAGACCCCAATCCCATATTATAACTTTTTTTTTTCCAAAATTACCATCCATCTCTTTGCCTAATCCCCAAGAAAACAAGGTCAGAAACGTCACTACCAAAATGTCAACCATTGTAGAGCTACTTGACCAGCTTCATTGACGAGCTTGAGATTTTCACGCTATCTGTGGAAGGAGCAAGTGGAGATGGGTGGGTGAGTGAGTAGGTCTTTTGAAATTTTTTTTTTTTTTAATTGAGGTACTCCTATATTTTTTGAACTTACAATTTAGCCTCATCAATTGGTTTCAATTTAAGTTCATATGTTACTCAATCCATGTTAAATTTTTGTGTTGTGACACTTTTAATCTTAATTTGTTTCATCAAACAATTCCTTTAAGAAATTACAAAAAATTGTCAAAACTAATCATAATCACATTTATTTTCTTGGTATTACAGTACGTTCTAAGGAAGTGATTTGTGCAGTGTGTACACAAACATAATTAAACATATAGAAATACAGACAAAATATAAACTAAAATCATTTTAATAGGGTGATAAAAATATCATTTCTGGAATTTTAACAACGATTGCAGATTATAATTAGGAGCAGGCAAATTGCATAGACAGTCCAAGCAACAAACTTCAGGCACAAAGGAAAGGGGATTGTAATGGCAATGAAGAACGCGGTCACAACAAAAAAGACAGAAGCTCCTTCAAGGGCTTGTGCTGTGCTTGGGAATTTGGAATTTATGAATTTGCTCAAAACCAGCGAAGCCAAGCCAAATAGAATAGTCAAAGAGAACAAGTAGAAGATTAGAGGGAATTGGCGGGAGTCAATTTGGAGAGACAAGAGAGCCAAATCAACGGCTGACGTGAAGCAAACAGCCACTACTACCATTGCCCAATCCATGTTCTTGAGCTCAGCTACTAAACCCATTGGCTGAACTGGTGCTTCAGTGTCCACTTCTGCTTCAGATGTGCCGAATTTTGGAAACTTTTGGACCACAATTTGGAGTAAAAATGCTTTGATACGAGTTGTCATAATGCTTTCAATGGTTTTTTTTTCTTAAATGGGGCATAGAATGATATATAAGTCTATATATATATATATATTTATAATGGCACAGAAGTCTATATATATATATATGTATTTATTTATCGGTGGAGGACGGCTTCCTTGAAAGTTCATTCATTTTTGCACATGGGGCAAATATGAATGGAGCACATGTGGAAAATACTCTTGCTGGGGTGTCAGCGAGGCTGTCTGTGACGTTGTGTAGGTCTAACTTAGTGGTGGTTTTATGGATTAAATATAGTCCGATGAGTCAGTCATTTACAACAGCATGCATTGTAATTTCTTTAAAAAATAATTCATTGACAACGTAGTGGGCCCCTTTTTTCCTGTTTTTTTTTCTGTATTTCTTTAAGGGAGCTTTAAGCTCCTAATTAATTTTTTTTTCCTTTATTTCCTTGAGGAAGCTCTAAGCTCCTAATTAATGTTTTTTTTTTTTTTTTACCTGTAATCATATACATGTCCAATACGACTACAGAAAATAATAATAATAATATCTTTATCATATTGTGCTTCGTGAATCAATGGGTTATTAATTAGACTCCTTTTTCCGAAATTTGTGCGTACGTCAATGGATCTTGGTTTACACCATTTCCGCCCTACATCAGTTATTTATTAAACTACACTAACCAATGATATTTAAACTTGTAACTGAGGTGCTAAGAAAAAACCATAATCATTGTCGAATACTCGCAGAGATTATCGTATATATATTCTGTATTATTTCTCACATTGGAGGAGGTTGACGATGGTGCTCATAATTGGCAACACTAGGTCATGAATTTTCGGGGTCCAGAGTAGTACGTAGTAGTAGATCAAGAAAATCGTGAAGGGGTTGACGATGGTGCTCATAATTGGCAACAATAGGTCATGACCCTTGTCTTGTTTGTCAGAAAATTAATTTAGTTTTTCCATTTTTAATGACCAAAATCACAATAATAAAAAGGAAAATAAGGAATGTCAAATTTCAGAATCAGAGCTGAGCTCTCTTCTCCAACCCAACCATGGATTTGGCTCCTCTTTCACTTCTTGCTGCATCAATCCTTTTAGAATTATGGAGGTATCTATTATATATATGTTGTGTGTATCTATCTATCTATCTACCTATATATATAAATATCAAGAGAGGAAAAAAAAATTCCTAGAACATGTAGTATTTACGAAAATGTATAATTGGATTTTTATAATGTTTTGCACTGTTAATTCTCTTTTGAATTAAGAGTTTGCTTTTTTTTTTTTTAAAAAAAAAAACTCGTATTAGTTACTTATCATCTTTTAATTTATTTTTTGATTCTGGATTATTAGTTCATTTTCTTTATAAAAAAACTCGTATTAGTTACTTATCATCTTTTAATTTATTTTTTGATTCTGGATTATTAGTTCATTTTCTTTTGAAAATAATGGCGTAGACTAATGACAACATGGACACCAAAGGACGTGAAATTATCATATAGTTAATGGTTCAGATTAAGAGATCGGCAAGGACATATATATATATATATATATATATATATATATATATATATATATATATATCTTTGGTTTGAGTCAACTACACCCATCTCATATGCGGAATCCATCTGCAAATGACCAACCATCATAAAAGTTTAAATCTATGTTATACATTAATATTACCATTAATCATGTTGATAAGTAAAACCAAGTCAAAATTTATATTCTTTTACATTAATATTTTGAGCTTCATAACTCACATACATATTATTGGGAGCAGTAGAAGTGCAAGGTTAATTATAAATGTCTATTTCAATTCAATTATATACATATAATTTTATAAGTGATTTAATTTTTAACATTAATTTTTTTATACATATATAATTTTAAGACATAGCCCCCAACTATTAGAGCCCTGGTTTGTATCTCCATTATAAAATTACAACTGCGTATGTAGCAAGTGATAAATATTATAATTATAATATTGGTTTATCTGACCAAGTCCTACAGATGGTATCATACATAAATGTTATGACTTTGTTCATAAATATTTTTTATATAAAAGCTAGAAGAAAATTACAGTAACAACCCTGAATTTGGGAATTTGGAACCTCCCAATTCCCTTAGAAATGGAGGTTCTCAATTTTGCTTCATCATGTTCTCAATTGTTAAATGAAAACAATTTTTTTTTTAAATCAAAAGAATTAAAAAATAATAATAATAACAAAAAAAAAGGCACTACCCAAAAAATAATTAGTAATTGATTACTTCAAGGACATATTAATAACCTCAAGATATATGTCCACATAATAGATCCATATCTCCAATGCAACACATATTAATATATATTAATCTTTTAACTCCATAAAATTTACAAAAAACACAACTTCTATTCTCAATTTCGGGTTTACAATAACACCTTAAGCAACAAGTACTACACACACACACACACACACACACACACACACACATATATATATATATATATAACAACAAATTAACCATCACCATACCCCTCCATTCATTTTATTATATATATATATATGTATATATATATATATAACAACAAATTAACTATCACCATACCCCTCCATTCATTTTATTCTTTCTCTTTTTCTTGAGTATATAAATATAAACCCACTTCCATTTAATATGAACTGGTTCTTCTTTATATTTTACATGTATATATATATATATATATATATATAACAACAACTTAACCATTACCATACCCCTCCATTCATTTTATTCTTTCTTTTTTTCTTGAGTATATAAACACTTCCATTTAATATAAACTGGTTCTTCTTTATATTTTATATGCTTTTTGTGTCAGAAACCAAGTTTCCTACATACCCTGTGCTGTATTATAAAATTATAAAAGATAGCAGATGAAAATAGCAAGCAAACAGATTGAATAGACTGACCAAGCGATGCACTTGAAGATTTTCGGATATGTAATGGTGATGGCAAAGCAGAAGGCAGTAACCACAGAGAATATTCCAAAACCCTCCAGTACTTGTGCTGCCACCGGGAACTTACTGCTTACAGATTTGGCAACGAACAGAGCAGCGAAGGCCACGAAGATTACGAGCGAGAGGAAGTGAAAGGTGGATGGAGGCTGATCAGACTGAGCTTGGACGGTCTGAACTGCAATTTGAAAGGCTGAAGCCAAGCAAAACCCCACCATGATCGTTGGCCAATCTAGGTTCTGTCGCTGATCCAGCGGCGGCGCAGGTGCCGGAGCTTCATGGTTCGTGGGCAGAGAAGAAGGGTGTTGATGTTGGAGTCGAGTCAGAAGTATTTTCGTGCTGGAGATGAGGAATGCCTTCAAGTGATTAGCGTACTCCATTTGTGTTTGCGAGGAACTACGTGCCTCCAAGTTGAATTTATAGAGAACTGTTGAGTGTCTTGGGCATATTGGGACGTAGGTGTTTGGTGTGTTGCCAAGTGGTGGAAGTCGTGGTAGTGAAGGGAGGGCTTTTTCGGAAATTCACTTTTGACAAGGGCAGTTATGGAATCTCATCCTTTTCTGCACGTAACGGAAACTGGAAAGAAATTTCTGTCGACCGGTTTAAGCTGCGAGCCGAGACCCTAATCCCATACTCTAACCTTTTGTTTTTTTTTTTTTTCTTCCCAAAATCACTATCCGTCTCGACGGAGCAAAAGCTTTAGGTGGGGCTTTTGGGAGGGTTTAGTGAAGGGTAGGATGGGAAAACAAAAATATATGGAGGTTGGTGAGAAAGGAATACGGTCGCACAGAAATAGAGATAAGTCGGAATTTTTTATTATTATTATTTTACGGTTTAGGATGTTCAACATTAACACGAATTTCCATTAAAAAAAAAATGATTGGTCAACTAATAGATCCAATTTAATAAAATTCTCTTTTCATTAAAATATATATAGATCCAATTTAATTTTAACAAATAAAATACAATCACGCTAACATTGGTGTCTAAAATCGGTAAAAGTTTTAAGAAATTAATGACCCTATCATTATTTACTAAAATATTAATTAAAGATTAAATGGCTATTTCTCTAGCATGAAAACCAATTTTTAGTAGGGAAATGTCATTTGAAATCAAATGCATCTCAGATGACTTAATATGCCATCTCAGTAAACATTAAAAATATATATTTTAAAAAATTCCAAATCAACTTAATTATAAAACATTAACCCCTTTATGTTTTATTTTTTCCTAAATAATTTTTTCACATAAAAATTCAAATATTATTTAATTACGGTGATGAGGAGATACATTTGAAAATTGTAAATTATTTTTTTAATATTTACTTACATGGTGCTTATCATATCATTTAAAATTATTTTGAGATTTTAAAATTTAGAATCCATGAGATCTTTCAAACAATAATTAAACATGTCCTTATTTCATCACATATGCCAAATTAGATCGTTTTATTTTGTTTTTTAAAGACAATTCAAAAATCAACCACATTAATATCGCTTTATGATATTTGATAGTAATACTTGCTCTTGATTTTTTTTTCCTTTGAATATTATATAGAAATAGTTACAGATTAAAAGAGTGTCAGAATTTTGATTTTTTTTTATAGTTTGTTTTTTCTCAAAAAAAACTATATATTAAATTAAATAAAAAGCTAATAAATTTCTTTAATTATTGGAAAATTACTGGTATATATATAAGAAAATAAAACAAACAAATAAATGAAGAGTGTTTTTATAATTTATTTATTTATACCTGGAGGGAGTGGATGGGACTCTACCTCCCACCAAGGCACAGTATCTTTATTCATCAAAAAAAAAAAAAAAGGCAGTGTCTTTAACCAGTAACCAACCCAAGCTCCGACCCAAGCTCTCAGCTTTCTCCGACACTTATTGACGAAAAGCTTCCAGGTTTTACTGAGTTTTTCGCCTGAGAGTTCCATTAAAGTTCTCTGATTCAAGGCTACAAACGATTCTGGACTTGTTTCTCTTCAAATTTCTCTCATGGGTTCGTTATTTTCATTTAATTCGTTTTGGTGTTGAAATTTGGTATTCCCCCAAAAATTGGAGCTCAACGGTTATTACTAGCGTTCTAGTACATCTTCATGAATACTGGAGTCCTGTATGTCTAGAGCTAATAAAGCTTTACAAGTATTGAAAAAAACCTACTTGTTTATTTGTGTTTGCAAGGAACTTATAGGATGCATTCCGTTGTGCTCTCCCAGTCTCGTCTCCGGAAAGTTCCCAGCTTTTTCCGAATCTTATCGCCGAAAAGCTTCCAGCTACTCTGAGTTTTTCGCCATCAATATCCCATTCTCACTCTACGGTAAGCTGTTGTTCTCACTCTAGTCTTGGTAAGCTCTTTGTCTCACTCTATCGCTATAATCTTCCTTTCGTTCTCGTTTCTCTGACTTGATTTGGGTTTCGTTTCTGTCTTTTTCTTTTTCTTTTTTTACAAGCATTGTTTCTTCATTGGAGACTACTTAATTGGGTTTTCTTTGATCACTGTTTTTCTTTGATTTGGGTTTTATTTGACTTATTGATGCCTAGAGAAAGACAGTAATTGCATTTATAAGTCGAGGCCAATCTCACCAGAATTTCTAATTTTATTAGTAAGCTCATTAATAGGCTTTTTTACCTATAGGTATGCAATCTACCAATTTAATTGAAGCTTCGATGGAATCCAAATGAAGTTATTAACTGGAATAATGTTCATCTTTATGGTTTGGATAGGTTATTATGATTATAAAACTTATGATCACATTTGAATTACATGCATTGTTTGTTTTTTTTTTTGATAAATAAGATTGCATTAAGCACAAAAAAAGCCTCAAAGAGGCAATTGAATTACATGCATTGTTGGTCTTTATGTAAATGTATGCCAGTGTGTTTGCTCTAAAACTTTCATGCAAATCTCTTATTTCATAGTTAAAAGTTATAACATGGAAATGAGTTTCACATTATCACATATATTACAAGCGTTCTGGGTCCTCTTCACGAATAGGAAAATAGTGGAAACCCTTATAAAATGGGAGCTTGAAAACAAAAAAGATCAAAGTTGTACATGTTTTATAAAATCCTTTAGTTTATTTGGGTTTGCTAAGTACTTATAATTTGACTTTCTTTCTCCTGTATGAAATTCTTCAACAAGTAGAACTGCATACAATGTTTACAAATGATCAGAGGCAAGATGAACGGACTGGAATATTATATGGAACTACAAGGCTGCAACAACTTCAATACCCCGTCCCCAGCGAAGCCCAGCCCCCGACGCCAGCCCAAGGAGTAAGAAGCCTAGCAAAGTGTAGCCCGTCCCAGCCCCCAGCCCCAACCCCGATCCCCAATCCAAGGCCCCGTCCCAGCTAAAGCCCAAAGGAGATAACTATAGCTAAACCCAGTCCCGCAAAACCCCGGCAGGACCCAGAGCCCTCGTTTTAGCCCAACCCAGGAAGGTCAGGCCCCGCCCGAGCCAGGAGAAACCAAGCCCCCTATTCCAGGCCCCATTGAAGCCCGGGCCCGGCCTCAATCCAAGCCACTCCCTGTTTCGGCCCTGAAAAGCACAGCTGCTTGCCCCAGCCCAAAAAAGACCAGTCCAGTCCACATTCCAAGCCCCAGCCCGCCCAAAGAAGACCAAACCCTCATTTTAGGCCCATAAAACCCCAGCGCCCGCTCAGTCCAAGCCCCGCCCCGGCCCATCAAAGCACAGCCCCTCTCCCTAGCCCATCCCAATTCAAGCATCGGCCCAGACCAAGCCCCCGGCCTGCCGAGGCCCAGAGAAGCCCAGCCCACTTCAAGCCCCGCTCCCATTCCCGGACCCCTAGAAGGGTGACCCCGGCTCCCGGCCCCAATCCAAGCCCCGCCCAGCCTCGGCCCTGCAAAGCACAGCCCCTCGCTCCAGCCCAACCCCTAATTAAAGCCCCGGCCTACACAGGCCCAGCTAAGTCCAGCCCCCATTTCAAGCCCATTGAGAACTGGCCCCTTTCAAAGCCCAATCCCCAGCACAACGAAGCCCGGCCCCAATCCAAGCCCCCTGCCCAGAAAAGCAAGCCGCTTGCCCTAGCCCAGAAGACCAGCCCAAGAACCGGCCTGCCCAGGCCCAGAAATTCCCAGCCCCGCCCAAAGAAGATCAAGCCCATCGAAACCCGGCCCTCATTACAGGCCCCATGGAAGCCCAGCCCCGGCCCCTGCCCAATCGAAGGCGCTTCGGCCCAGCAAAGCACAGCCCCTAGCCCTGGCGAAGCGAAGACCCCATCTAAAGCCCCGGCCCAGTGAAGTCCAGCCCCAATTTTAAGCCCCTCCCCAGCCCGCCCAAACAGGATCAAGCCCATCGAAGCCCGGCCCCATTCCAAGCCCCGGTCTGCCTCGCTCCAGTTCAAAGAATACCAGCACAGCAAAGCCTGAAGCCCAGTCATTCCAAGCCCCTGACCTGCACAGGCCCAGCAAAGAACGGCCCCTGCCAAGAGAAGCCCATCCCCCGTTACCCAGCTAAGCTCCCGACCCCCATTCCAAGCCTATAGAAGAGCCCATCGCCGGCCCCGGAGCCGCCATTCTTAGCTCCGGCTAAGTCCAAGCCACTTTCCCTCCCATAGAAGACCAGCCCAGCTCCCGGCCTGCGCGCGAGAAAATATAATTTACTTCTTGTAGAACTTGAACCCGTGACCTTGGTATTATATCACACGCTCTAACCAAGAGAGTTATTCCAGCTTGTTGATAAATTTAGTAAATATTTAAATTTAAATGTAAAAGAAAGTTGTTACATGTAATCTAACGACTGTGTTCCACTGAGACCCGAAATAACACTCTCAAATCTTTGAATGTCGGTGTTATAAGGCATTTTCAAAGTACCCAGGGAGGCGCCATCTTCAGTGGGGTTGTCATCAGCCGGCACACCATTCCAGAGCCTTCGGGAGAAGCCCTAGGTGTGGCTCTTAAGTTGCCTAGCATGCAAAGCTTAGAGAACCTCCTGTTTGATGAATCCCAACGACCTACAAACCACCGCAAGCGAGGGAGAGAGTCCCAGTTGAGAATTGACATTTGTGGAGTCCACCAGTGGCCTTGTAGTAAAAGCCATAGCCTCTCAGCTTCAGGTACAGAGGAAGTAAATAGATGTTTTCGCAATGGCTGGACTATAAGAGAGGAAATGCTTTTGCTTGTTTTAGCTTTTTTATGGCACCTGAATTGGTGGGGACTGAGATGTTTCTAACTTTTTTCTCTCATATGATATTTAAATTCGCTGACCCAATCACCTAAACTATGGACTTCATGTAAACTCAAACATGCATTGAACCAATATCTAAAATGAACTGCCATTGGCCTACACGCGTAAAACAATACAGGCATAGTAGAATCCGTTGCACACTATTGGTACTTATAATAACGGAAAAACCTCTTCTTACACATGAAAGTTACAGGGTATAAAACATTTCGCTGCAGTGAATATATTTAGATAACAAATGAATCGAGGTGTAAGATACACATGAATGTTTATTGAGATTTTCTCCGCAGATAATGGTTAAGGTAAACTCAGCTGTTAACCTAGATTTGACTTTTGACAAATAATTATATTTAGAAAGACAGAAAGAAGAAAGAAACGCATGCAATACAACACCAGAAAAGGATAACAAAGTCCTGAAAGCCTCAAGTGTGTTTTACAAAGCAATAGCTGCCCTGCCATATTACTTTTTTATCTTTATAATATTAATGTGAAAATTTGGCATTATCTTTAACAACCAGTGCTTTCACCAACAGATTAGTATTTTCAGAAATCTTAATAATACAGATGATTGGTAGTTATTGTTCATAGTATTTATGTGAGATTTTTTTTTTTTTTTTTAAATGATGGTTAGAGATGAACATAAAAACATTATCCTTAACACCTATGTCTTATGTTCCTGATTGAATATCATTAATGTGCTGTTGCATCTGTTTAGATGTCTGAGGTAGAGTTGGTTAATTGCAGGTTCCTTGGCATGTACCATATGGTGGTGTTTGCCATGGAGATGGAAACCTAGTTTTATTGCAAATGATTGGCACATGGCATTGTTGCCAGTGTATTTGAAGGCATATTACCGTGATAATGGCTTACTGACATGTACTAGGTCAATCCTTGTGATGCATAACATAGCTCACCAGGTCATAACCTTGCTGAAATAATAAATCTTGTTTGTATCTAAAGTCCTCAATTTTATTAATATAATAAATAAAGAAAGAATTACTAAAGGTGTGGACATACTATTATATACTCTGCAGAACTTTAAAACTAAAATGGAAAATAAATCCTATTTTTTAATAAATTTATAAATTGATAATTTCAAAGTCAAGATTTTTACTTATATATATATATATATAAAGAAATTATAAAAATATTTTGACCAAGGTGTACCTAGTAATTATTCTGGGCATGCCGCCATGTACTTTATTCAAAGTGGGAATAGGTGGGCGTGAGTCGGGGTCTACCACTGCATGATTTTCTGTGGGGTTTTGATGCCATATCAAGGTCCATATACATTTGAATTGTTTTAGTCCAAATTGTTCAGAATAATTATTTTTGTCCAAAATTACGATAATATCCTTAAATGACAGAAATTTGTGAATAGTTTTTTTAGCCACTTTCTTTGTCTGACGATTCATTCCCGCCACGATCTGCATTCGAGCTTGAAACCCAATCAATTATCCACTGCCATCTACGAGCTTCAAACTCATTCGAGATTAAACTCATCTACGTTCTGCTTTGTCCACGTCGTCGATAATCCACTACCAAAATTCATTATCAGGTCCGTACAACTACTTATCTGCATTTGTATTTTGAATTTAGGAATTAGGTTTTATTGTTAAGGTTAGTTATTGATTGGGGGTTTTTCAATTTAGTGAATTTTTCAATGAACAAGTTGACGAAATTGTGGGATAAGACGACGAAGCAATTTGTCATTGACGAAGCGCTTCGTCAATGACAATGACGAATTGCTCACTGCTTCGTCATTGACAAATCATACAATTCTTTTTATGGGTGAGTCGTTTAGGGTTTTGTTGACGAAGTGATATTTACTGACAAAGTGATTCGTCTATGACGAAGTTGACTACTTCCTCATTGACGAATCATACATTCTTTGAATGAGTCGTTTAGGGTTTTGGGGTTTTGTTGACGGAGTCATTTTGACATAAGAAATGATTCGTCATCTATGACGAAGTTGTTCGTTAGTTATGATTTGTCATATGATTCGTCTCTGACGAAGTTGAAATCCTAATGTTTATTAATGTTTTGAACAGAAAATGGCATCTTCCAGTGTTTCTAAGGCTTTGAAGTACCCTGCAGCAA
Source organism: Rhamnella rubrinervis (assembly GCA_007844105.2). NCBI lineage: Eukaryota > Viridiplantae > Streptophyta > Magnoliopsida > Rosales > Rhamnaceae > Rhamnella > Rhamnella rubrinervis. The sequence goes on from CM017585.2 coordinate 13,441,243, forward strand.
CTGATGCACATGTTCGCATTACGAATAAGGCAGCATTAGGCAAAGTACTTGATGACGTGAAGAAGAAGATGAGTACACTCGTGGATAATGCTCAGGACATCACACCAGAATACTTTGTTGGGCAGCGAAGGAAGATGGAAGAAAACTGTTTTGGTCAATTGTTTCTTCAATTCAATGTGAAATTTAGTGCTGCTATTGTTCATCATCTGCTAAGGAGCCAAGTCTACACATCTGATAAAACATATCTGAAATTCAATTCTGGGGGCAGCACAACACAATTTAGGAAGAATGAGTTTAGTATTATAACTGGATTGAAGATAGGTCCATTCCAGTGAACGATCATTACCCCCCTCTTTTTCATATGAGAGGATAAGAGATGAATACTTCAGCAGAGCTGATGTCATCACCAATGCCATGGTAAAGGATGTGTATAGCACTACCAAGCAGTGGATAGAAGATGATGACATAGTGAAATTGTCTTTACTTTACATCCTGGAGTGTGGTCTCCTTGGGAAAGAAAGCCATGCTGAAGTAAAGATGGATCATGTTAGAATGGTAGATGATCTTTCTGCTTTCAATGATTATCCATGGGGGGGACAGGCATGGGAGGCTACCTTAAATTCACTGTAAAAGGCTTTGGAGAAGCCTAATCCATCAGGAACTTACAATCTTGGAGGGTGTCCAATAGCTTTCCAGGTTAGTTGTTCATGGTTTATTAATAGTTTATCATTTTAAATTTAACTTAAATAGTACTAATTAATCATATATGTTATGTTTTTTAGATTTGGGGTTATAAGCCAATTCCCAAATTAGGCAAATTAACCGCCCACAAATCAGATGATGTGGTTTTCCCTCCTATCTGTAAATGGTATACTACATCATCTATAAACTATCAGACACTGAAAAATAAAGTTTTCAGTGAAGAAGGGGTAAGTGATTTGAATAACTTGATTATAATAATCGTTATTTAGAACTATCTAATATAGCTTATAAGTTTAATTTTGTTTCTTGTTAATGCAGTATGATGTGGTTGCCACTTTGGAGGCAAGCACAGTTGAAGAAAACATGCTGTCTACTAGTGACGGTGTCCATGATGAGTAGGATCATGATGCAGAACCTCCATTGAAGAGGGCCCGTACCACAATTATACATGAAGGTGGTGATGCTCATCACTCCAGTCCACAAGAACTTCCTCATGAAAATGTTCATCATTTTGAACATTTGCTTCGTCAGACGAGATTTGCTTTGTCAGACGAGAATTGCTTCGTCCAAAACCTATTCTGATGAAATATGCAAAAACCCATTCTGACGAATTATACAAAAAAAAGACATGAAAAAAAAAAGATGAAGAAGAAGATCAAAGAGAAGAAGAAAACGACGACGAATACGAAGCAAAGAAGAATATCTGAAAAATATTGCAGAAGAAGAAGAACGAAAGAAAAAAACCTTAAAAATATTTAAAGGTATATTTGACTTTTTATTGAAAAATTGGCTAAACTAATACTTGTAAAGGAAACTGGTCAAAAAAATTCAAATGGCTTTCTAACAGGATATGACGTCGAAAAACCCTATTTTAAAAACCAATCCCCCAAAGAATATCTTCTTATTTTATATTAAGTGCTCAAAAATCACAAGAAGGTAGTCTGGATTAATAACAAGGAAAGGTTTTGAATTTTTATTGGGAATATCTTTGTAATGAAACGATTTACTATAGTCCTTTTTGTTTTTTATTTTTTTATATATATATTTTTTTGTTTCTTTTATTTTTTTTCCCCTCAAGATGTATTAAATGGATTCCAAAATCTCACCATATGAATAAACTGGAGTAACATGTTGTTTTCATTCTTTTTTTTTTTTTTTTTATAATTGATTAATAATTATCTTTATTTGTTGAAGTTCAATCTAATGCATAACGTTGTTAGTATTATGGTGCATAATGTAAGGTTATGATCCGTCAATCCACGTGATAAAGAACAATCAGCTATGACTAACTCCATTTGCTTATTTTTGCCGAAGTTTAATATTGTACCATATATGCATTATGTACCATAAAATTAACAACATTATTCACTAAATCAAAATTCAATAATTATCTTTACTAGTTATATATAATTTGACAGAATTCTTCGGATCTATCTTTTGTTATTGTTATTATTATTATTTGAAAAATGAATAAGTATCAAATGTTCAATTCAATATGTCATTTGCTAATTGGTGTCTATAAAGGTATCTACATTATTTTCAAAATAACCATTCTATTTTTGTGTGTGCATATTAGCTACCCTATTTTCAAAACTTACTGTTTGGCCTTGTCACATTTCTTTTTTTTTCCTTCAATTTGACCATATCTTTTAGTCAAACCAATTTTATTTTATTTTTTCAAATTGGTGTTTTTAATCTTTATTTTATGAAATTTTAATTTGACATAAACATAAATTTATCAACATATTCACGGGTAAATTTTGACAAATTCTCATTAGATAAGAATAAATTTCCATTAAATTTGTCAAATTACATTCATTTAAAGTTTTGCTTAGATGTGCCACTAATGGAATAAGAACGAATTTGTTAAAATTATTATATTATTAGCTGTTCATCATTGGGGAAAAATTCGAGAAGATAAATTTTAACTTCACAAAATGTGTGATTAATCTACAAAAGGCATGAAATAACATGAGCTATTCTGGAATTTAGATACCATCTTTAAATTTTATGAGCCATATACATTGCCAATAATCTTGTTCTGCTTTGTGGACAATTACGGAATCCAACTATTCAAAAACTTATTACCAAAAAAAAAAAACCTATTCAAAAACTTAGGTTGGAGCATGTTATACTTTTTGGTAAATTAATTACAAAAGCCCCTTCTATTTTACATTTATTCGAAGATCTATTTTCTAATTATATATATTTGATAAGAAGATAAAAAGGGATTACATATGGAGTATTGAAGTTTTTCTTTTTTATTATTTTTTTAATACTCCCAAAATTTGTACTCCTCTCTTTTTAAAATATACTTCAATTGAAGCAAATCTTTGTTTGCTAAATGAGTTTATATATAATATGTATAATAATCGCATTCAACGTTCCTTATTTAGATGACCAAAAATATCAATTGGATATAATTATGTACATAAAATATTACAAGATAATCCGATAAACTTTCAGCAAGTTTATATAGAATGTATCACTTGCCGAAAAACTTCAATACTCTGCATATTTCTCGATACCATGATCTTCTATGCGGCAATCAATGTGTACTCTAATTAATTACCAAAAAAAAAAGTCAATGTGTACTCTAATTGGGTTTAGCAGGCGCCTTCCAACTACAAAATTCCAACTTCAGTTCACAAACTTTTTGTCAGACAAAAAGTACGTAGATTCTTCTTTTTTGTTTGTTTGTGTAAGAAAAAGCACGTATGGTTCAAAGTGATTGATTTAATTAGTTTTGAAAAATTAAAAATAAAATAAAAGAACAAAGAAAAATTATTGTTTTACACATAAAAGCTAAATTTTAAAAAAATTTACTCTTTGTTCAATAAATTCGATAGAGCCCTCTCTCTCTCTCTCTTTTTTTTTTTTTTCGTTTAGAAAAGGAAGTAAATTTAGAAGATGAAACAAAACTAATAAGGAGTACTAAGTAGCTCTGTACTCCTTCAAGTCTTTAAATATCATCTGTAAACGGCACATGTTTATTTTTTCTTGGGTAAAAGGAGTACTAAGTAAATTTAATTCCACCGACTCTATTATTTCTTTCCTTCAACTTGAGAAGACTATCTATATGTGGAATTTTCTCATATCAAAATTTTCTTTTGGCCTGTTAATTTGATAAAATAATTTTATTTTCTATTGTGTTTACAACCTTTCCGAACAAAACAGTATTCATCTTCTTTACCCCTTCGGTTAAGTTCTTTAAACAAACACGTGCACAGAAAGAAAGAGTTGAGGTGAAACTAAATACATTGAAAGGAGTCACCGACTAGAATGAGATGTATCCGAAGTCCTCTGCACCGGATGCCGCCCTAAAACATTGAAAGAAGTCCTCTCCACCTTTTAATTGGCTACTTTCTTTAAGTTTCTTATTCTACTCCAAAGTATTTTTATTTTCCGTTTTTATTTTTTATTTTTTTTTATATTTTTAATTAATTGAGTAGTATAATTAATATTTAATAAATTTTAATTAATTTTTAAATTAATTAAATTATATATAATTTAAGAGGAAATAATTTTTTTTTTAAAAAAACTATATTATCAAATAAACCATTTATTTTTTTATTTTAAATTCTATTTTCTCCTACCAAATTTAGATTAGGTGCGGTCTTGCTGTGTAATCCTTCTCTTTTCAGGTCCTCTTTCGTGATTAATGAAATGTTTATTCACCAAAAAACAAAATAAAAAGAAAAAGTTGTAGCTACTTCTCCATTGAAGATCAACTTTGTAAGATTTAAGAGGCTTCAATAAATTAATATAGAAAAATACATATACATAACGATGGTGTACATATGTATAATTGTACATATAATCTTTTAGTAGTAAATTTTCTACACACAAGACTCATTAAGAAGAAGAAGAATGAAGGAGTACGTACTGAGCCATCCCCTATTAGTTTTGCCAATGTTGTCTCCTGTACAATTCATACCCTCAAAGTAAATAAATAGAAAAAATTGGGAGTTTTATTAATTCCAATATATTACATGGATATAAACTAATATATATATATATATATATATATACACACACACACAGACACACACACACACGTAGAAAGGTGACGAAGATTTAAAAAACAATCCTTCATTAACTGATAGGGTAACAAATCTATACGTACAATCAGAAAACAAGGTTCTAAAGATATATATATATATATATATATATATATATATATATATATATATATATATATATATATAAGAACTACGATTCACAAGCTAACAATATTAAAAAAATAAAAAGAAAAAAGAAAAGAAAAAGGAGCAGCTACCTTTTTGCCTTCTTCCAATACTGTGATTATCTTCAATATATCCTTTTTATAAGATACATATATCCTTTTTGTGTTAATTAATTATGATGAGAAGAATACATATTGTAAAATAATAAGGAGCAGACAAATGGCGTAGACAGCCCATGCAACAATCTTGAGGTAGAGAGGAAATGGAATTGTAAGGGCAACGAAGAAAGCTGTCACAAAAAAGAAGATAGCAGCTTCTTCAAATACTCTGGCTGTGTTTGGGAACTTGGAAGAATAGACGACTATGCTAAGAAACAATGAAGTAAAACTGAGTAAGATAGAAAATGAGAGGAAGTAGAAGATAGGAGGGAGGTGATCGTGAGGTTTAGCCCACAAGAGAGCTATATCAATTGCTGATTCAAAGCACAAACCTAAAATTATCTTTGCCCACATATTTCGGCGCTTATGTTCCGTGGTCGGTGGTTGCGGCTGATGCACTCTTGCTTCTGTATCGGTCTCTTCGGAGATGTTCGAGTTCGAAAATAGTACAAAGCAGCGCACTATCTGAAGAGAAAATGACCTCACACGGTTCATCAACATACTCAATTGGCTTGTTTTCTCTTTCTTAGGATACAGCCTGAAAATAGAGTAATCTTGACAGCCTCTCTTTGTTAAATATACATGCACCAAATACGTTTCTTGCCATGTTATATTATATAGGTATGAAATAATTAAACAAAAGCTATTTATTTTTTGTATTTGTCCTTTTGTTTCAATTAAGTACTTTTATTGCCTTATTTCGCATTTCTTTTAATCTTTTAGCTTTTTTATTACTTTTTTATTTTCTAACATCCTATTATTTTCTTTTGTTTCATTCTACTTTTGTTTTAATATGCAATTTTTGGGTAACTCCAGATTTTGTTTAGTATTACTTGTATTTTTAATTGAAAAATTAAGACATGCTTCTTGTAATTTTCAATTAATAGTTTTTTTTTTTTACGGCCAATTACTTATGATATTTCTTACTGAAGACTAATAGTTGAAATCCGACATTTGAGAGATATTAAATATTGTTAGTTTTTATGTTCATAAGGTTCATGAATTTAATTGTCGGTACTGCCCATGTGTACATATAATTTTAAGAAAATGTATTGAAAATTTTTTGTGGATGAAATCTAAAAAACAATAATAATTAAAATAAACCATGCAGCATAATCAGATGTTCTATATATACCTAATTCAACAAAAAAAAAAAATTATAATGTGGTCAGATCTAGAATAACTCAGTTATATTATAAACCACCAGTGGTCACTTAACAGATAACTTGCATAAAACTCGTACAAAAGTATATATATATATATACCCAGAAAAAATTAATTCTCTAGTACTGAATTTAATGGTAAGTTATATACATATATATATATATATATACATATATATATATATATATATATATAAATAGAATAAAAAATTTGATACTAAAAGTCTAAAAAATAAAAATTCCAAAGTGAAATGTGTTTTATGTTTTTGTTTTTTGTCACGACGTTATTATTATTATTTTTTTTGGTGAAATTTGTCATGACGTTATAGTTTGACGAAAAGTGTATCTTTTCACATTCAGTTTTTAGTTAACCTGCGTCATTTCTGCGGCTGGTTTTTTGAACGGTTTTCTTCAATACCACGTCTCCAAGTTTAGAAAATTAATAAAGGTTTACGAGTTTAGAAAAATCCATTGCGATATTCTTTAAGTGGGCAACATCATATTTCCTAGGAAATTAGTGCCCAAGTCTAGAGTCGTGCCTCGTAGGCAAGAACACAAGTTGTGCTAGCATTGTTCGACAACAGCAGAGTAGGTCTAAAAATAGGTCAATCGTGGCAACTTCTTCGCAACTGCATGGACTACGTTCCTCTCCATGAACTTAGACGGGACTTACGCTTGTTGAAACATGATGGTTGAATTGAAACATGTATTAATTTCTACTCTAGTATGAAAAGAATATTGTGTATTATCAAAAAAAAATTTACCCATTGCTGTAGCTGATTGGGAAGATTTATGCCACGTAAGCAAATATTTTAGAGGGAAAGTTTGCGCCAAAAGATCATGTGATGTTTTAGCTACAAAAATTAGCAACAAATGTCAAATTATAGCAAATTGCGGTACCATATATGAACCAGTTACGACATTTTATTTTGTGTCAATATGCTTTAGTTACGAAAAAAGTGAATTGTAGAAAGTATTATCGTGACTAATTGAAATTTTTTTTAATTCAAACAAAATTACGGTAATTATCAATGAATTCTCTTCAATCACTTAAATGTTTAAGTAGGGTACGCATACACTCAAATTCAATAAAAGAAATTGTACTAATCACTCAAGTATTTAAATAGGGTACACATACACTCAAATTCAATGAAAAAAATTATATTATCATATGCTTATTAATCAGTCCAATCTCCATTACTCAATATATATTTAAACAGAAATTCAAAAGTCTTAATCAAGATTCTAACGGAGCTAAGGTCAAAGGTTAAAAAAATAAGGAAATGAAAAGCTAACCAGAAACAGGATATTAACAAATATTATAATAAAAAAAAGAAACCTTCAACTATTAAAATACACTTCCAGCTCCTTGCTACCAACAACATAAATAAAACAGATTTTGTTACCCATGGAGCAGATTTGTAATAGTCTGTTTTTTCGAGTTTACAAATAGAATCCATTACCCAGCCCATCAATAACCCAACCTTGTCCCAGCCCAATAGCCCATATATAATTCTTTTACATTTTGTTAAATCAAATTAAATATTAAGAAACAAAATTTTCCGCTTTCTCCTTCACAGCCGAACCGACCCAGTCACGCCATCTCTCCTCCTCCTCTCTTCGACTTCGGCTCACGAACACAGCGCCGCCCGCTCACTCCCGAACCCAGCGACCGACACCGCGACGCCCGAATTCATCGCTGCCCGCCACTCCTGAGTTCAGCGCCTTCCGCCACCTACTTTCTCTCCTCCGGCGCCGCCGCCGCCGTGCTAAGTCCGGTATGTGATGTGATTTACTTATTCACATTAAGTTTCATTTTTTTTTTCTCTTGGTTTTTCAGGGTTTAAATTTCATCTTTTTTTGTCTTGATTTTCATATTGAATTCCTATTTTGCTCTGAGGTATTTCTGCCACTAATTGAAATTTACTTTTAGTTCTATCCGATTATATGTTTTCTTATTAAAATCTAGCTGTTATATTCACAAAAAAGCGGGGAAATAACACAAAAAAGATTGTAGTAATCACTATATCATCATCAATAGCATTAGTTTTAGTAGTAATGGCTCTGTTTGGTTTATAGTTTCAAAAGTTTTATGGGAGGAATATAAGGTATGGAGAAAAGACGAAGAAGAAGGTGAAAAAGGAGTAAAGCTTGAAAAAACCCACTTGTTTATTTGTGTTTGCAAAGAAATATTAAGATTCATTTTCATCGACTTGATTTTTCCATTGATGCCTATAAAGACTTAGTAATTGCCTTTATGATCTGAGGCTAATGTTAACAGAATTCCTAATTTTATTTGTAAGTTCCTTAATAGTCTTACCTATGGGTATGCAAATCTACCAATTCAAATGAACAGAAAGATCAACGAATTTATTTAAGTGGACTGATATTCTTCTTTTGGGTCTGGAGAGGTTAGCATCATTAGAGACTATTATTTAGAATTGGTAAATAGATATGGTTGTTGATAAAACTTGTTGATCTTTTCTGTAAATGTATATAAGTGTGTTTTCTCAAGAGTTCATGTGAATCTCCTATTTCATGTTTGAGATTTATAATTGTGTTCCCTAATTTTGGAGCTTTGCATTTTTACAAACTTTTTTGTGGACGTCTTCAAACATGGGAAAATAGTGTTGCCAAAAGGAAAAAAAGGAAAAAAAAAGAAGGAATATAATGGAAATCTTAATGAAATAGGTGCTGGTAGTATGGTGGATAAAGGTGTGCAAGTTTTGAAAAATCAACTAGTTTATTTGGGTTCAAAACGAACTAATGAGTTGTCCTATCTTCTGCATGAAATCCTTCGATAAGTAGAACTACTGTTTACAATGTTTACAAATGATCAGAGGCAGGAAGAACGAACTGGAAGATATGGAACTCCAAGGCTGCAATACCTTCAGGTTTATAAATTGTTCGAATTTAATAATTAGAAGAACACAACCAAGATAATATATTTGACTTATTTATTCCTGTCGATATTGTTTCATTAATGTTTATGTCCACTTCATTTCAGGAATTGGTCAGTCAATTTCAGAACTCTACTAATGAAGGTATACTCATTCTTTCATGTTCTCACTTTTAACATTTTAAATGACATAAATTTTCTCTCGGTCATATTATCATCTCCTATAAATAATATATGTCAGCTGTTCTTGCATCTACAGAAACAAAAGAAAAAGTTGTTGCTAATTTGGCAAACTTTGCTTATGATCCCTACAATTACACTTTCTTGCGCCAGGTATATAATTATATCTTAATTAAGTAATTTGTCTAGAAATGGTAAATTGAAATGTTGTCCTCAAACTTTAGCCTGATAATCATTTGAAGATTAATAACAGCTCAATGTCTTGGAACTTTTCCTGGACTGCATCACAGAACCAAATGAGAAGCTTGTGGAATTTGGAATAGGAGGAATTTGCAATTCCTGTGCTGGTATGTTCAGTGATTTAAGCCTGTTGGTGACCATTGTGGAATGTCTTTCATTCCCAATATCTTTTTATATTATATGATTTGAGACAGGTCACTCAGTTTTCTTGCCTCCATTTATTTATAGTATTGTGTTTTTTATCTTCTTTTTTTTTTTGGATTAGATCCATCAAATGCTGCAATAATCACCCAGTGTGGTGGAATCCCTCTTATCATTCAATGTCTATCTAGCCCAGTTAGAAGCACTGTAAGTAACTGTGTGCATTACTAATATATTATGCCTAAATTCTTCTTTAATTTTATTACTGCAGCATGATCTACATCTATAGACAAACTTTAATTTTAGAACGACTTAATCTCTATTATTATATTTTATTTTCCCTTCTTTTTCTGGACTCAATTTGAATGTAGGAGGAAATGCCTTGGGATAGAGTAAATTTACCACTAACCGTCCTCCTACAGAATAACATTGTTGAGTTACTCTGTTTTTGCAAGTTAAACATGATATTCACATAGATGTTTGCTTATTGGTAATTAAATTGTTAGGTAAATTATGCACTCGGGTCTCTCTATTTCCTCTGCAACGCATCTAACAAGGAAGAGATTTTAAAACCAGAGGTGGTTGATGTTATTAAGAGATATGCTGCAGCTGAAGCAGTTAGTGTCAGCTTCAGTAATCTGGCCGAGGCATTTTTGGACGAGCATTTCTCTGAAAGCTAAGTGACAGCCAAAGGGCAGCTGCTTTGTTTGTAATTATGAATTTGACTAAAGGAGTTATGGTTATGGTTAGCAATTTTGGTCGAGAATTTCGGTCCATTCTTTGTACGACCCACGTAGTTATTTTGTGGGACAGAGAAGTGGAATTGAAATGGCCAAGTAAAACACTGTGGCGCCAAAGAAGAAACCGACCATAGCTTTTAAGTGATTTGGCTGCTTTTGGGAACTTGCGGGCTATGAAGCAAGCAAGCGCAAAGGAATTAGCGAGCCAGAGCAAGTGGAAGCCGATATGATGCTCTCTCGGCTCACTTTCATTTTTTTTTTTTTCAATGACTAATAATTTCTTTCTTGGTCTATTATCAGCTCCTAGAAATACTATGTGAAAAATAAATGAGAAAGCTGTTGCTAATATATGAAAAACAATGTCTCAGTTTTAATTTCTGTATATTTTGCTGTGCTTTTTTAATCTTGTTCTACTTCAATGCCATCCAGTAGAAAGTACCATTGGAAGATTTAGATTTACAATGACTGTTATTGGAATCAAAAGAGGATTAACAGTAACAAAATGAGAACAAAATATTATAAAAATCATAATTGTACACACACAATATATATATAGAAACCTCCATAATTGGTAGCAAGATGTCCAAAAGTAGCCAAATCCATGGGCTGGGCGGGAGAAGAAAGCTCCGCTCTGTTTTCTGTTCTCACGTCTACTTGAAAACAAAACTATGAGGGCTTTTATTGATTCCCTTCCCAAAGCTGTGCGTTTTGACTGCTTTCTTTATTTCCAACCAAAACGGTACACTTCATGAAGGCATCTAGCAGATCAAGGAACAGGAAAAGGTTCCTTCCTCTGCTTCTTCTATTATTAAAGGAAGAAAAGCAGTATTATAAAAAAAAAAAAAATGCAGAGCCATGTAATCCAACATGCTCTGCATATAAAATAATAATAATAAAAAAAAAAACTCCTTTTTTGAGCAACCTACATCAAACATTGATACTGTAATAATTAGTAAAAAAAAAACAAAAATTATTACTATTGACAAATAAAATTCTGTTAACGATAGAAACGATTGTAGAGTCTGAGAATAACGAGGATTAAGCAAACTGTAAAAGCCACCAAAACAGTGAGCTTGAGGTAGAGAGGAAATGGGATAGAAATGGCAATGAAGAACGCGGTGACAACGAAGAAGACAGAAGCTCCTTCAAGCACTCTTGCTGTGTTTGGGAACTTTGTATTTATGGCTTTGCTCATGAAGAGTGATGCAAATCCAAATAAGATAGAGAAGGAGAGAAAGTGGAAGATAGGAAGGGGACGGGAGTCAGGTTCGGCGCAGACGAGGGCTATTTTAATCGCTGAAGCAAAGCAGGCACCAATGATAATTTTATCCCAGTGCCCAACTTCCAAAAGCGAATGCTGAATCACTGCTGCTGATTCTGGGTCGAGCTCTTGGGGTACTAGTTTTCCGACCAGCCAGTTGAGTTTCTGATGGAAAAATGCCCTGAGATGATACATCGTCAAGTATGAGGAAGAGAGAGCTTCCGGTGAATATTGGGATAGCTTAATAATTTGAGAATACAGGGAAAGAGGAATAACAATTTAAAAGCAAGGCAGAAGCAGAGAAGCAGAAGATGATGATGAAGCAATGTAATTAGGTCACTATAGCAAGAGAACCAGTGCTCGGTTTGAGATGATGAAGTGTTATGGATGCCTGTAAAGAGACGGGAAGTGAACAAGTATATATAGTGTTGGGTTGGAGGGCGGAGGCTCACTTTTTCACCTCGTTTTTGGTCCTTTCCCATATGATGAGACTGCAAGATTCCACGTGCAACCTAATTATTAGCCTGCGGTTGGGTTTTGGATAAAACGGAAAAGAAAGAGAAGAGTAAACTGAGCGAAGCTGCCCAAAGGGAATTAGGAAGCTGTGCTGCTCAAAGAGGGGAGGAAGCTGCTAAGAGAGTGAGGAAAGCTGAGCTGCTCAAAGAAAAAACAAGAGGAGAGAGATGAAACCGAGCTGTAGCTGGGTGGGGTTTAAGGAGGATTCATAAAGGTGTGACTTGGTCAATCGACTAAGTAGTTATCACAATGAATAGTTGTCAGAGCATCCCTGAAACAAAAAGCATTTTGTAAAATACAGAGAGCATTTTTTTTAATAAAGAGGTAAATTGGTTAGATAAGTTAAATATTTTTTATTTTATTATTTTTAATGAATAATTATGATTTATTTATTTATTTTTAATAATTAAGTAAAATATAAATATTAATTGAAGTGTACAAAGTTAAATGCAAATGGTTGTTAAAAGTTATACAATATTAATTAAAAATATATTTATTATAAAATAAAAAATGATTTGTCTCTTTATATTTAAACAGTTAAATTCTATTATTTATTTTAAATTAATAATTTAAATAGTCTATTAGAGCTTCTTTTTAACCATTTTAAAAGAGCTCTTTAAAAATATTCACACAATTATATACTACGTGTAACTCCTCCTGTCGGTTATATTCCCTGTTTGTTTTTCTTTTTTTTTTCAACCATTAAATCTTCAATGTTCATTTAAATTTAAGGGTACATCATGCATAAAAATACATATTAGGTACTGTAGATTTCTTCTAGATTTATCTTATGTCATTTATGTTAAATCTACTTGCTTTCAAAGTTTAAACTGTTATTAAGTAGCATATACATATATATATATATATATATATATATATAGTCAAAGCCTATTAATGAAGATGTCCAGGACAAATTTGTTTTGACATTCCATTATAGGTAATACAAACTTATATGAGCTGGTAAGACAAACAAAAGACTTAAGCTTAATTAAGCTTATATAATTTGTATTATGACGATTATTAGCCAAATATGCAGAGGTACCAACATATTAATTATCATAAGGAAGTTTATTGAATGCTCTGATGGAAGGATTCCACAAGGTCAAGTTGGTCTTTTCCTTAACATAAAAATATTCTTTTCTCTCAAGTCTCAGGCTAAGTAAACCATGATAGGAGCCAATTATTTCAAGACCAACTTTGGAAATATCAACAACACTCAGATTCTCAGTGGCATCAAACATACCATCAGTAGTTGGTAACAAATTTTTCTTTCACAAGCACATGTTGCTTGCATATCTCAATCGTAATAGAGAATTTTTCGTTCACAAGCACATGTTGCTTGCATATCTCAATCGTAATAGAGTTTTTGAAGGAAGCTTGCTTAAAATTTGAACCAACAATTGCCTTTTTTAAATCGCATATCATTGTAACAGATCTAGGGTTTAGAATGATGGTTTTTTTTTTTAGCAGAAAAAGGTTTTGGAGAAGAATCAAACTTTAAGGAATATGAGGATTTTTTTATATAGTTTCTTTTTTTTTTTTTTTGGTTATACAACAATATATATTTAATTATTCGTTTTCATTTCTGAATGTTTAATATGCTAATAAGATAAATTATGCAATTAAAGTGATATTGCTTGGTCTTTAATTTAAGAATTTACTTTCACCAAAAAAAAGAAAAAAAGACAGTAAAATTGGAGATTCACATTTGTTATAACTACAAGCCTTCTGGACATCATCCTTAATAAGAACTGGTTGTTTTGAAAAATCTAGAATAGCTTATTTGGGTTTGCAAAGAACATGCCCTATCTTTTGCATGAAGTTTGTTCAAAAAGCAGAAGAGCGCGCGTACAATTAATGTTTACAAAAAATCAGGTGCATAAAGAACGATTGGAAGATCTAGAACTACGAGGCTGAAATACCTTAAGATTAGTAAATCCTCTAAGAAATTTACATAAATTTAAATTCAGTAATTAGAAAGATTACAACCAAGGTCATTATGTTTTAATTTATTTGTTGTTGTCGATATCATTTCATTACTGTTTATATATCCATTTTACTATATAGGAATGGTCAATCAATTTCAGAACTCTACTAATAAAGGTATGATATGATCCTCTCTCGTCTCAATTTCAATATTTTTTCCCCTTTTTTTAATGATAAATAATTTCTCTTTTGGTCTATTATCAACTCTTAGAAATAATTCTACCAAAAAAAAAAAACTCCTAGAAATAAGAATGAAAATCATTTGTCCCTATTTATCTGTCTCCTTTCTGTTCCACCAATTAAATAATGATATATTATTTTAAAAATATATCATAATTATAATAAATGACAACTAACACGTATATTTTTTACTTTTTAGAATGATGTGTCGGTTAGACAGGATAGATAAATGGGGATAGATTATCCTAATCCTTGGAAATAATGGATAGAGATTATATCTCCATTAGTTTGTCCCTCTTTGTCCAACCAATTTAAAAAAAAAAATCATAATTATAATAAATAGCAACTAATATATATATTTTTTATTTTTTTAAATGATGTGTCATTATTTGATCGGAAGAATAAAAAAACAAATGAGGACAAATAATCTTTATTCATAAATAATATATGAAAAAACAAAAGAGAAAAGTTGTTGCTAATATAAGAAAAACAATGTCTTTATTATTGTTATTGTTATTATTTTTTAATTCTTGCAATTCATTAAAAAAGAAATGAAAATAAATTGAGGGTAAATGGTAACGAACCGCTATCATTGAAAACTTGTGATTCCGGTCAACTCAACTAGTTCAATTCGGCAGCTAGCCGCGTGAGAAGTGGACGCAATGACACTGATTCTCTCTCTTTTGGATCGGATTTTGTAATTTTTAAACTGATATCTCTCTCTATTATTAATGCATTAAAATAAAAGGTATAATTTGTATGATAAAGAGCATCTTTATTAATATTTGAAAATAAAGAGTGAAAAAATTTATTTAAATCCAATAGACTCTTTATATTTTTGTTCTTCATTTTGATTTTTTCCATAAATATTAATGACCAGATTTCTCTTCCACCATATGGTTGGAATAAAAATATTATAAAAATTAATTAATAGAGCACATAAAAATAAAAATATTATAAAAATCAATTAATAGAGCACATAGAAATTTGAAGTGTATTAATTAAAATTTAAATAAAGAGTGAGTTTTGGCTCTCTAAATATGGAGAGTTCAACTGACTCTCTAATTTATTTTTTTAGATATAAAGAGTCTGTTGGACTCTAATTTTACAGAATAACTCTTTAAGATACAAAATTTTAATCATATACAGAGCCCATTGAAAATGCTCTTAAACAGTACTATCTTCGACCTTTATTTTATTTTATTACAATTACCTTTGGGTTGTGTGCATATCCGCTGGGATCTTTAATCTGAACCATTAAGTAAGTACTTCACGACTTTGGAGTCCATGTTGTCATGAATAGCCTACAGTATTTTCAATGTAAAAAGAACTAGTGATTATTTTGCTTCTTGATTAATTTAATGATTCTCCTATAATAATAATAATAATAATAATAAACTCTAAATTAATTGATAAGTAACTAATACAATGAGGTTTTAGCAGTGTTCTAAAATGTGTGAAAAGGCACCGCTAGGCACAAGACGTTTAACGCCTTGCATTGGCACAATAATTAACTTTCATTAAATTTTTTTAAAAAGATTAAATTTTAAAAAAATAATTCATAATATATATAAAAAATTAGTGTAAAAAATAAAAACTTTTTTAAGATTATTTTTTATTTTAAAAAATAAAAATAATAAAATATAATGTACAATAATTAAAGAATTAAAAGGAAGAAAAATTAATAAAAAAATATATAATGTGTTTAAATTTTTATTTTACTTGTGTTTATAATCAATCAATATCAATTAGAAAAAGTTCTCATGTTGAAGAGGGAACTAGAGGAAAATAATTTTGTATTGAATGGCACGGAAAATGAGTTACATGAAGAAGAAGAGATTAAATTAGAGTCCGATAAAGAGTTAGATAAAAATTAATTAGAACATGGTGATATCTAAATTATATATTAATATAAAAATCATTAAGTAATTATAGACTTGTAATATTTATAATTTAGAATTAATTTTTTATTAGAAATTTGAAAAGTATAAAGTATTTATGAATATTTATGATTATGTACTTGCTAATTTATGTTAATTGCATACATATATATATTAGTGATATAGACTTTGACATTTAAAACATAAATTATTTTATTTATTTAATAATCTTATAATCATTAAAATAATAGTATAATAGTTTCACCAAGTCTCATAAAATTTAAGGTTTGATATCGCTATCTTAGAACGTTTTACACCTTTTAGAACACTGGAATTTAATGAAAAGGGAAACTTGGTGTAGAACCCAAATATTCACTGAGAAGGATGAGATTCAAGGCTCGTATTCGTTAGAAAGTGCTTACAAAGGAAATTGATAGAAATTACAATATCTCAAGCTCTGCTCTCTGCAACTATGGTGAAAAAGGTTTTATATGCTCCACTCATTACAACGAAACGTATAAAGAAACTGAATTTAACACATAAAATATAATAATAACAGATAGGCTAAGTAAAATGGTTGCTGGGCTAGCGTATGGATTTGGACTTGGCCTCACTACATCAAAACCATTAATTCAAAAGAGCAGAGACAAAATCTTCATTTTCCGATGTCTGAAGTCTGCTCGAAAACAAAAGTACGATTTTATCAACGACAGAAGCGATTGTAGAGTGCGAGTAGAACAAGGATTAAGCAGACTGCACTACAAAAAAAATGACATTTAGCTACGAAATCATTGTCTCAAATTTTTTTTTTCGTACCTAAAAGGGTATATTTTGGTACAAAATTTGATTTCGTAACTGATAGCTGAGAAATTAGTCAAATTAGTAATGAATCGCACTGTAGCTGGTTTTGTAACTAAACCTCTAAATTTTTTGGCCAACTTTCCTCCAATTTTAATGCCGACATGGCTTTTATTTTATAACAACTACAAATTTATATTGTTATAAATTACCATTCAATAAAAATAATATTTTAACATTAAATAGCTACCAAACTGATTTATAACTTTTCAATTATTGAATAAAAAACTAACATGTTTTGCCTAAACTACGTCGTATTGATTTCTCTTTGTCATCGCCAATCCCTAACCCCATCAGTAGCTCCATACTCCTATCCGCTTTGACAACGCAATTTTGGGAGGAGAGCAGAATTTATCAAGCTTGCAACAATTAAAATAAAGGTGGAGATGCAGTACCTAACACCGGCCACCAATGATTCTAATTGCCATACCAGCAGGCCACAAGCTAGACCGTAAGAGAGATGAGCATAACCATCGAAAAGGTAATAGGATTTAACCTTAGGTTAATTCCACTACCGATCGCGCTATGATGAGGCCATAAATACCCAAGACTCCATAACCACCGCACAATCGACTTCATCACCGCCCGCCCATCACTCCCATCGGCCACTCCCACCCCTCGCTTCTTCGCCGTGCACGCAAGTCCCATGCCCGCAAATTCGAGGTACCCAATCAAAACCCTAGATCTATATCAAAAAGCACTTATCTATAATTCATACATTAAAGAGTGAAATTGATTTAGAGAAGACGAGTGCGCAGCAATGAAGCCAAAAGGTGTCGTTTCATCTCTCTGAAACTCAAGACATTTTACTCATGGGCTAACAATACGATCAGATCTAAGGAAATTTGACGGGTATTTCTATTTTACTTTCTTTTTCTTTTCTTTTCTTTTTTTTCAAATTTTTTGTTCTCTTTTCTTTGTACTCCTTCAATCGTCGGAGGAGTTCATTAGTTTATAATTTGAAGGTAATGCCAATGGCTCGCATCCCGATCTAAGCCTACTTGATTTACGCTATACCCGCTCTGCTCATAGATCTTGTAAGACTTATATGATCAGCTTTGCACGCTTCTAATGGGAAATTCATTCGATTTTTCCATTTTATGTTAAAATTATAACATGGTTTTTTCTAATTATAATCCATGGTTTTTTCTTTTTTCCTGTAAATCAGAGGGTTTATAACTGAAAATGAACAAATAATAGTAAGTCCTGCGCTTATCAAGCTTGCAATAATTTTTAGCACCAGGGCTAAAAGCAAAGAAACTTACAATGAAACACTAAGATAAAATGAACTTTTAATTCGAAGGTGGATTAGAAATTGACCCATCGACCATATAAGGGGGACCAGTGTTATGGCCTTTAGGGTTTGAAAAGTAATCATGAGTCCCCAAATCATATTGCCCGCTCTATATGCCCATAATCAATCAAAATTGCTATGTAATGTACATGCATTATTACATGGGAGCTATAGTATTGCAAAACCTCCGTTCGAACCAAGAGATCATTAAGAAAATAATATATCCTTTGTGAGAAAAGTTTAGAAAAATTTAATTAGCAAAAGCAAATAATAATAAGACACATGTGTAAGCAGCAGGTTGTTGTCCCAATTAGTGGGATTTAATTTGATTATAGTAAATTGAAGAGAAAGACGTAGTTGTACAGCAGAGAAGACAAGCCCCAAGATAACCTCGTGAGGGAACCTTTTTCGACACACTTTAGAAATTTGGATTTTTTTCGTATGTGTTCACTAGGGAGCCTCCTATCTTGTACATGTTTCATATATATATATATATATATATATATATATATATATATATATATATATGTAAAGGTTAGTAATTAATTATATAAAGAAGGAAAAAAATCAAAAGGAATCTAGTTGCTTATAATGAAATGATCGTATATTTGTCTTGCTTAATCAAAGATTATGTATGGTTCACTGTATTAAGTTGCTTAATTTGATTTGCCAAATTTAATAATTATGTGAAACCTAGAGAATATCAAACAAAATGTTTCACAAAAATTTTTGTTTGCTGAAAAAAATAATATTGCATACTAAAGTTAATAAGTACTTGGAACAACTACCTCTTTGTTTTTTGCAACTTCCATTATAAAAGACATGACCTTAAAGTACCAAATGTGGGTTATGATCAGAGACTAGTTTAATTTTTGATCATGTTATGAATGCAAATAAAGCAGCTGGAATAGGAGGATCCAAGGGAGTTTTACCAACAAGGTCAAGCCCTAAAAAATATGAATTTGTCATGGCTAATGTATCTAAAAGTATGGAAGGTATGGGCAGCAATTTTTTTATAATTTATTCTTAGATATTCTACATTAAACTCTCAATTATATAATTGTCTTAAACACTTTCAATTATATAATTTTTTGTCTAAAATGTTGCACATGTGAGTCCAGTTGGTAAAGGGAGTACAAGACCAACACAAAAAACACCACACCTTAGGACACGTGCTCAGGTAGCAGGGCAAAGAACTCAATCTGCAGAAGGTATACATAGTGAAATAATTCAATGTTTTTCATGTTGTCTGACCATGAATGAACGAATTTATTGATATCAATACTCATGTTATCAAAATATGTTTACCTATACTATCTGTAAAAATCAATGAGTTCCAGCTATAGGTTTTGTTTGTCAAACTTTTGTTGATAAGCTTGTCATGATAATTCAGGCTAGGATATTTGGTATCATTGTCGTTTTTCACTTAATAAGCTAAGTCCAAGTCAAAATAAATAAATAAGTAAGTAAATGGCATGTGGAGGAAGTGATTATATTGGGCCTATTATGATTATGCAAGGTAGTTTGGGCTCGGGCTTAAAACCCAAAAGCTAGAAGAGGTTGATGGTCCATAGGTTAGGATACGTGGTGCATATTATGGAGTCCAAGGTCCGTGCAAGCATTGAAATTTTCAATTACATGCATGGTCAATGGTCATCATATTTATTTAACAGCCTTACCGCATCTAACCATATATATAGTCAAGGATTTGTCGCCTTCTATAAAGTGTAATTGAAAAGAGGAAAAAAAAGAAAAGAAATTCTATAATTCACTTAACTTTGTCAACGCCAATGATTTGTTGTTTTAACTTAACTTTGTAGCTATAATTCACAAAGTTTTGAGCTATACATGTCAAATATAGACGACCACTTTGCTTTTCTTACATTTAAAAATTCTCATGAATTGTAGTAAAGTAATTATCTGCAATTGATTTAATAATTACCAGAGTCAAGATAAACATATATATATATATATATATATATATATATATATAAGTGATGGTGTTTCATGCAATCCCTTTGTCATACTATAATGTCATTGTTACCTTGTATACTACTCATGAAACAGAAAAGAAGTGCTATAAATTGAAAAAACAGAGCTGCTCGAAAAATAAATCATTGCTCCGGAACAAAGTCATTTGCTAGAGTGTCAAGAGAATTGGTATATACTGCTTATGTTTCATTTTCAGATATATTATTTTCTGCTGATTGTTGGTGTGTTAAAGTGTTTCATTAGTAATTATTTGTATGGATTTGTAGGAGGTGGAAAGGGACATGATGGATAGGATAACACTATGGTACAAAACACATTTCAACAAAAAAACAGGGAAATGGAGTGATGTTAAATTAGAGCAAATTTATGTAAGTTAGCAATGGAACAATGCCTCTTTTCTATGTTTATAAAGATGCAAAATAAATTGAACTAAAAATGTACATTGTGTGTGGTTGTAGAATCAATTGATAGAAGCAAATGAGAGATGTGAAGCTGAAGGATTAGACGTGACAATCGATAAAATCTTTAATAGTGTTGTGCCACCAAAGTCTGGATATGTGCAAGGTTTTGGTCCTGGTCCAAAGCCAATGTCAAGAACACTTAGGTTGAGCGAGCAGCGAAGGAAGGAGGCTGAAGATAGAGCAAAATCTGCTGAAGAAAGAAATGAGGAGTTAACAAAACAAATTGAAGAATTAAAAGCTCGACAAGATAGAATTGAGGACTCACTATTTCAGAGAATACGTAGATGTTCAAGCACATTTCCAACAAGAAAGACTGAATGTGGATACACCTTCATGGATGCATAGTGAAACATTCAATGGTGAGTACAACATATTTAACATGTTTAATATACTCAAGGTACATACAAAAAGTAAAAGAAAAAATTAGTATTAAAATAGAAGTACAATTTTATTTCATTTGTTTTTATGTCACTATGTTTCAATGGTTAATTAATTATCAGAGGATTGTACCAATGTCCAGGTGCATCTGAACATAGTGAACCATGAGTTATGCTACGCTACTGCTCTTTTAGATTTGTGAGAAAATGCATATTTGGTATGACCTTTAAATTGAGCAAAATGTTGTTTGTTAAAATATATTTTGGGAATTAGTTAAAATATTGGTCATATGAAGTTTGGAGTAGAATATTATATTTTGAAGATGATATACATATGAGTATGTGCTGGAAGTTTTTGATTGCAGTGTAATGATGTATAAAGTCATTCTCCATCACATATATCTGATGGATCATGACTTTGTTTAGTCTCATCTTAAAACAAACAAACTGACGTTATTTTATGGTAATTTAGTATGGTTAGTTCTCTTAAATGTGTGTATTTGTTTATATTAGAGTTATGATTGTTATAATTTATGCATTTGAGTAAAGGCAGATAGATGCAAGACAAATATGATATTTATGGCACCAATTAATTTTTTTAATGAAACTGAAATATGTAGCTAATTGGGATATGAAATTTTTTTTGCCATTTGATCAAAGGTTTTAAACTTTCGTCCTTCATATTGGTATTTAAAAATTAATAATTATGAAAATATTTAAATATTGATTACTAACAAATGTGTCAAAATAAATTTTTGTAGCTGGTAATATACAAGCCACATATTTATTTCAGTAACTATAAAATAATTAAAATGTTAAAATTCGTAGCTAAACATTAGCCACAAGAGCATAACCCATCGCTATAGTATATTGCAATAAAATATAATTTCAGAACTATAATTTAGCTATAAAAATTAATTTATAGTTATAATTCACCCACGAACAAAAATCGTAACTATTAAAAAGTGGTTACAAAACTAATAGTCATAGCTGTAAATAAGCTACAAAAAATTACTTCGTAGCTAATATTTAGTTACAAGCTTTACATTAGTAGATAACAATTCAGCCACAAATTTTAAGTTTGTAACAGATTTGCAGCTACGAATTTTGTAATCGTAGCTTTTAGTTAGCCACGAAATCAAGCTTATTTACAATTTTTAAAAAATTTAGATACGAAAGGTCTTTCGTAACTAAATGATAATATTTAGTCTCGAAAATTTATTTTCGTGGCAGTAGACATTTAGTTACAGTCATTTAGTTACGACTGTGTTATGAAAAATATTAGTAACTAATATCCATTCAGCTACGAAAAATAGCATTTAGATACAAATAATTGCTCGTGGCTAAAGGCCAATTTTTTTGTAGTGCTGCATAAAACACCAAAGCAGTGAGTTTGAGGTATAGAGGAAATGGAACAGAAATGGCAATAAAGAATGCGGTGACAACAAAGAAGATGGAAGCTCGTTCAAGCACTCGTGCTGTGTTTGGGAACTTGGAAATGAAGAATTTGCTTAGAAGCAGCGAAGTGAATCCAAATAAGATAAAGAGCGAGAGAAAGTGGAAGATGGGAGGGACATGAGAGTGAAGTTGAGCCGAGAGGAGAGCTGTTTCAATTGCTGAAGCAAAGCAGAAACTAATGATTATGTTAGGCCAGAGCTCAGTTTCAAAAACAAATTTCTGAATTACTTCTGCTGATTCTAGGTCCGGCTCCTGGGGTTCCAGTTTTGCGAGCAGCCAGTTGAGTTTTTCAATGAAAAATGAGATGATAGGAGTCACCATCATGCATGAGGAAGACATAGCTTACGGTGAATATTGGGAAAGGAGAATTTTGCAATACAGGGTAAGAGGAATAAAAAATAAAATATAGGTTATATATTTATGGACCACGAGGTAGCGATCTGGGTCTAAGAAGACTAAGTAGATATGTAACCAAACATATTTGTAATATTAGATATGTTATATCTATTAGTGCTTTTGATGTATACTTACGAGTGCTTTTGATGTATAGGTATATTGGTAATATTGACCCCATGAGTGCTGTGCTTTTGATGTATTCAAAGTGACATATTTGTAATAATGACCCAGCGGGTATTGCTTTTGTGTCATTGTGCCATATTTGTAATATTGACCTAAA
Source organism: Rhamnella rubrinervis (assembly GCA_007844105.2). NCBI lineage: Eukaryota > Viridiplantae > Streptophyta > Magnoliopsida > Rosales > Rhamnaceae > Rhamnella > Rhamnella rubrinervis. The sequence continues at coordinate 13,464,592 of CM017585.2, forward strand.
CTTACTTACAAATTACACATTGTTTTGTCTTTGAATTTAATTTACTTCCACAGTTAAACTTACTTATAAGTATTATTTGAATATTATTTGCGTCTGATGTGAAACTAATTTTCTTCATTTATCCTTTAATATGATTTTTACATACTAGTTTATCTATAATTTCAATTTACTTTCACAGTTTTATTAAATTTCAATATTAATGCCTAATTAGTAATTGTGTTTAATTTTCTGTAAGGTCATTAGTAGCCTTACCCTATAAATATGCAATCTACCAATTTAATGGAAACTTCAACAGAATCCAACAAAAAGATATATAAACGAAGTTATTAACTGGAATGATATTCTTCTTTGTGGTGTGGATAGCCAGATAGGTTAGCATGCCTTGGAGACTAATATTAGGAATTAGATATGTCTATTGGTAAAACTTGTAATCACATTTGACTAACATGCCTTGCCGCTCTTTATGTAAAATGCATGTACATAAGTGTGTTTGCCTGAGAGCTTCATGCAAATCTCCTAGTTCATGTTTGATTTATAATTGCGTTTCAAAATTTGAAGTTTGACATCTTCTACTGCTCAGAGAGAGAGAGAAAAAAAAAAGAAAAGAGAAAGATAAAGAAATATATGAAAATTTTAATTTCTTTTTTTTTTGTTTTTTTGGTAAATGTGGAAATTCTAATGAAATGAACTGGTAGTAGAGTGAATAAATGTGAACAAGTTTTGAAAAAAATGACTTTTTTATTTGGGTTTGTAAACAACTTAGGCTCCATCATTTGCATAAAATTCTTCATTAAGTACAACCCCAAGGCAATAAGACCCAAGTGGAAGATATGAGACTTCAATAATCATTTTAGTTTATGGGTACATCATATATACAAATATATAAGTATTGGTAGATTTCTTAACAGAAGCTGCAATTAAAGATTTATGTAATGTTATCTGCTGTTTTAAATTATGCTTTGATCAATTTGGAATTTAATAGGAATAGAGTGAAGAAAATTTAGAGATTAAATAAAAGGATCATAAAAAAAGCAATGGGAAAATTTGCACGACATATTAGTTAGAAGAGAATACATATTTTTAATTAAACTTCAGCAAAAACACACTCATACACAAATATTACATATTAAAAATTATTGTTCTGGCAGATTCTAAACTCCAAAAAATGGTTGGAATCTTGAAGGATGCTATAATCTTTGTCATCCATGAATAATCTTTGTCATCCAAACCCACGTTGGAAGGTTCTGATTCAGTGTGGGGCGGGGTGGGGTTGAACGTTTTGATTCAGTGTGGGGTGGGGCATGAAGTGGGGCTGAAAAGTCATTGTGTCGGTTTGAAGGATTTGGAATTTTTAAATATAGGGAAAAAGCCTAGTACTCTGCGTTGAGGACAAATTAATCCCCCTTACCAAGCAGCTGACAAAAAGAACGTTGGTGCCGTTTATCTTTTCCGCCGTCTTCACACAGCTTTATAAAACAAAAGGAAAAGAAGACTTGTCAGACGGTACTTCACTTGACATAGCCCGCTATCTGAAAATATCCATTATTTTGTGCCGGGACTCTCTCTCTCTAAGTTTGTGCCACTTGTCACACGCGTCTTTTTTATCAAAGTGTGGGTGTCCCACAGAAGGGATCAGCCTCCTTTTCATAGGAAGTTTGTAAGTTTGTGCCTAGACTCTCTCTCTCTCTCTCTCTCTCTCTCTCTCTAAGTTTTAGAGTTTGTAAGCTTGTACGCATTGTCTTTTTTTCTAGTTTTGAAAAGTTTGTGCCTAGACTCTCTCTCTCTCTCTCTCTCTCTCTCTCTCTAAGTCTTCAAGTTTGTAAGTTTGTGCCACAAGTCATACGCGTTGTCTTTTTTTTTAAGCTTTTTAACTACTATTCATACGCTTTGTCTTTTTTTAAAGTTTGGGAGAATGTGGTCATATCTGGTGATCAATACCATTGATACGCCATTTTTCAAGTTTGGGAGAATGTGGGGATATAAGCTAGCCTGGTGATCAAAGCCTAGGTTATAAGTTTCTTAAATTTACTTATAAATTATACAATTTTATCTTTGCTTTTGATTTACTTTCAAATTTAAGCTTACTTTTTTTTTTAATAAATAAAAAAGGGCTTCAGGAATCATTAGCCTAAAATTACATAGAAAATAAATTATATCGCCCAATTTTATAATCATGTAGATCTGTAGCTACCCATTCTCTTAACAGCTTCTCCTCCACCTAGCGTAGAAATAATACATACTTGGGCTTTAACTGCAAGACTGAACCGCAACTCAGAATGAGTATAAGGGCTTAGTCAGCTTCCTTACTGCTAAGCCACACCCTCAGATACAAATTTAAGCTTACTTATAAACATTATTTGAATGTTATTTGGGCCGATGTACCTTTCGTCATTCATCCTTTAATATATGGTTCATTTACACTATTTTGTCTTTGATTTCTATTTTGCTTTCATAGTTTTATTAAATTTTGATGTTGATGCCTAGGTAATAACTATGTTTAATTTTATCTGTAAGCTCATTAATAGCCTTACCCTATAAGTATGCAATCTACCAATTTAATTGAAGCTTCAATAGAATCCAACAAAAAGATATACAAACAAAGTTATTAATTCGAATGATATTCTTCTTTGTGGTGCGGATAGCCAGATAGGTGAGCATGCATTAGAGACTAATATTAGGAATTAGCTGTGGTTATTGATAAAACTTGTAATCACATTAGACTAACATGCATTGCGGCTCTTTATGTTAATGCATCTACATAAGTGTATTTGCCAAAGAGCTTCATGCGAAACTCCTAGTTCATGTTTGATTTATAACTGCATCCCAAAAAATTAAAGTTCATAAATGGATTGCTTAGAGAGAGAGAGAAAAAAAGAAAAGAAAAAAGAGAGAAAGTGAAAGAAATAAAGGAATATATATACGTGGAAATTCCTTTCTCCTTTTTTTGTAAATGTGGAAGTTCTAATGAAATAGGACTGGTAGTAGAGTAAATAAATGTGAATAAGTTTTGAAAAAATGACTTTATTTATTTGGATTTGCAAACTACTTAGGAGTGGCCCCATCATTTGCATGAAATTCTTCATTAGGTGCAACCCCAAGGCAATAAGACCCAACTGGAAAATATGAGACTTCAATAGTCATTTTAATTTATGGGTTCATTATGTATACAAATATATAGGTACTGGTAGATTTCTTAACAGAAGCTGCAATTAAAGATTTATTTTATGTTATCTGGTGATTTAAGCTATGCTTTGATCAGTTACACAGTCACACACACACATACACAAATATTATATATTAAAAATTATTGTTCTTGCAGATTCTAAACTCCAAAAAATGACCTTAGGTAGTAAAAAACACTAAATAACAAGAGCATATACTTTAATGGAAATGAATAGTGTACCAAACATATACCTTAATGAATCACTAAAACGGCGTTTTTAATTATTTTGTAATAAAGAAAATTCTCTATATTCAACATTCCATTGTCACTTCCTTTTCTTGGAAAAAAAAAAACGTATTTATGTACTATACCTACAGTAAAACCAGAAGTTTAATAGACTGCTACACAAAAGAGTCGAAGCTTTCTAGTGCACAGGCAGAAAGGACTAGGAAAGCAGTTCAAGATAAAACCAAAAGAAGAATTGAAAATATTTTTTATATTTATTTACATTTACTGTGAGAATCCAAAATTTATAAATTAATGTTGTTGAATATTATTGCCATTACAATTCCATTCCCTCTCTACATCAAGCTTGTTGCATGGGCTGTCTGTCATTTCTTTGCTCCTTATTATATTACAATATTACTTCTTCTCTTAATTATCACAAAAATGGATTTTGTTAATTTGTTTTTTTCTTTCTGAATTGCCAAATAAAGAGCTTATAGAAAGGATTGAAGATTGTGCTCGATCTCAGTATTCGAGGAAGGCAACAGGGTAACTGTTTTTTTTTTTATTGTTAGCTTATACGTTTTAAATATATATATATATATATATATATATATATATATATATATATATATATAAAGTTGATATAATAAGGGAAGTCACTCGCAACACAAAAGGAAAAAATAGTTTTTTTAAGGTTAAAATTTTGGCTCATCCCAGTAGCAAGGAGCTATTTTTTTTTTGGGGGTAAGTTCGTATTCTTCTTCCCTTATTACAAAGAAAAAGATTCTTTTATTTCTAAAAGAAAAAAAAGCATAGTCATGGAATCCTAACTCAATTTTTTTTTTCTTTTTTGAAGAACATACATCCAACATTATTGAGGCTATAATAATTAATAAATAATTTATTACTATTGGCTTATAGAATTTCGTTAACAATAGAAGTGATTGTAAAATTTTGGTTATTTTTGAGCTCTTGGTGTTCCAGTTTCCGAGCAGCTAATGGAGTTTATGACGAAAAAATGATTTGGTATGATATATCATGAATTCATGATGTATGAGAGAGAAAGAGAGCATCCAATGAATATAGGGTTAGAATATTTTGAGAACAGGGAAAGATGAATAACAATAATAGCAAGGCAGAAGCAGAGAAGCAGAAGATGATGTAAGACTTGAAGCGGTGTAATTAGGTTATTAGCTTAAGCTATGGTTAATAAAAATATTTATTCGTTTATTACCCAATATATATATATATTGGTTGTTGGAGGCTCATTTGGTCATTCTCATATGAGAATAAAGCATTTTCCCTTATTAATGTATAATTTAAATTGAGCTTTAACACTGTTAGTTGAATTGATAGAAAATGAGGAAAATAACAGGGGTTTTAATGAAAATTTTTATATTTCAAAATTATCTTCAATTTTTTTCAAAATTAATTTGTAGACATTTTATATAAAGGTACTTTTATAAATAACATTAACTGTATTAATTAATTTTTTATTTTCTTTCATTTCTATTAATAATCACCCAAACAATATATATATATATATATATATAGGGTCATGATATACTGGGCGATATTGCCCACTATGTGATGGGCAACAAACCCAATTTTTTTTTTTTTGTAATTTTTTTTATATTGTATTTTTTATATTCTTTTACTCTCAATTTACAGATTTATATCTATAATTTATATTATTTAAATTGTCCAATTTGGTTACAATATAAAAAATTGAATAAAAAAATACAATGGTAAGTATAGAACTATAAGTTGAGAATGAAAGAGTACAAAAATATACAATATAAAAAAAATTACAAAAAAAATGAAAAAAAATTGGGTTTGTGGGTAGGAGAAGAGAGCCAGGGTCTCTTTTCTGATCTCTGTTTCCGCAAAGCTGTGCGTTTTGCCCTTACTTCAGTTCTAACGAAAACTGTACATTATGGGAAAAATTCCTTTATTTCTAAAATAAGTAAAACAAGAAAAGCAGAGTCATGGAATCCTACATCAAATATTGAGTCTGTAATAATTACTAAAAAAATTTATTGACATTGAGTTGTAAAATTTTGTCAACGATAGAAGCGATTGTAGAGTGCGAGTAGAAGGAGGATTAAGCAAATTATATAAACCACCAAAACACTGAGTTTGAGGTACAGAGGAAACGGGATAGAAATGGCAATGAAGAATGCGGTGACAACAAAGAAGACGGAAGTTGCTTCAAGCACTCGTGCTGGGTTTGGGCAATTTGGATTTATGACTTTGCTTATGATGAGTGATGCAAATCCAAATAAGATAGAGAGGGAGAGAAAATGAAAGATGGGAAGGAAATGGGAGTGAATTTGGGCGGAGAGGTGGGCTATTTCAATTGCTGAAGCAAAGCAGAAACAAACGATTATCTTAGCCCAGCCCTTAATTTCCAAACCCGATTGTTGAATCGCTAGCTCGGGTTCTAATCCCGAACCCGACTGTTGAATCTCTGCTTCTAAGTCGAACTCTCCGGATTCCAGTCCCGAACCCGATTGTTGGATCGCTGCTTCCAAGTCGATCTCTTCGGGTTCCAGTCCCGAACCCGATTGTTGAAACTCTGCTGCTTTTGACATAGCTTACTGTGAAAAGTCTCGAGCTCTTAGGCGATTGTTGAATCTTTGCTGCTTCTAAGTCGAGCAAACACAGTAAGCTTCCACCTTCCTCAGCTTTGCCGTTGGAGCCTTTGCCCATTTTTCCGATGGTGCAAAAGCTTCCATCAAATTTGTAGGAAGTCTGCTGCTTCTGCTAAGTGGTGAATAGAAAGCTTCTTGGGAACCGACAAGGTTATATTTGTAATTATATTTGTATTTATTTGAGCTTCTTACGAAGAGGACGGGACTGAGATTGTCAAATTAGGACTGTTTATATGTGGTGCGGATAGCATTCACTTTTGTAAACTGTCAAAACTGTCAAAAGCTTTCCACTTTTGTAAACTGTCAAAACTGTCAAAAGCTCACACTTTTGTAAAAGGTCAAAAGCTTTTAGCTTTTTATAAATAAATAAAAATTAATATGAAAATGATTAATTCAAAAAAATTTATTAGGGAGTTAGACTTTATTACGGTTTTAATTTTTTAATTTTATAAAAATTTAAAGTAATTAATTTACTCTTTTAATAATTTTCTTTTCACTTAAAAGGGAGAGGATAGCATATTATAAATGTGAGACTGATTATATGGGGATAGCACTTTGTAAACGGTTCCTAAATTTACTTATAAAGTAGACATTCTTTTATCTTTGATTTTTATTTATTTTTACAATTAAATTTACTTATAAATATTATTTGTGATCCATATGGGACCTTTTATTATTCATCCTTTAATATGGTTCTTACGCACTGTTTTATCTTTGATTTAGATTTACTTTCATAATTTTATTAGATTTCAATATTAATGCCTAATTAGTAACCGCGTCTAATTTTATCTATAAATTCATTAGTAGTTTTACCCTATAAGTATGTAGTCAACCAAATTAATTGAAGCTTTAATGAAATCCAATAGAAAGATTTATAAACAAAGTTATTAACTTTTAACTTGTATGTCATTTTGATCCTTATAAGTTTAATACCCATAACTATTACTTTTACTTTGTATGTTATTTTGTCATTTTAATCCTTACAAATTTAAAACTTTTCATTTTGATCTTTACAAGTGTGATACTTTTAAATTGATGATAGCGATTTGAATAATAGATGGTAATGTAACAATAGTAAAACTTGAATATAAATATTTAAGTTTTTACGGCTCTATATTATATTAAACTATTATTGTTCTTAAATGTTTAAACTATTAGAAAATATATTTAATATATATATATATATATACATCAAGCTGTCAGAGAGTTGCAGAGATACAGAATGTCAACAAAAACTTGTAACCACATTAGACTTACATACGTTGCCTACTTTCATGTAAATGTATGTATATAAGTTTGTTTGTCTTAGATCTTCATGTGAAAGTCCTTTTTCATATTTGATTTAAAATTGTGTCCCCAAAATTAGAGTTTGATATTTGGTGTTACAAGCTTTGCCGGACATCTTCGTGTAACTAGGAAAATAATGTTTGCTCAAAGTGAAAATATATATATATATATATATATATATATATATATATATATATGTGGAAATTCTAATGAAATAGGAGCCGGTAGTAGAGTGAATAAATATGTACGATTTATGAAAAAAGGACTTGTGTGTTTGAGTCTGCAAACAACATACAAGTCGCACCATCATTTGTATGAAATTCTTAATTAAGTACAACTCCAAGGCAATAAGACCCAACTGGAAGATATGAGACTTCAATAATCATTTAAATTTTAAAGGTACATCATGTATACAAATATATAGTTACTGTAGACTTCTTAATAGAAACTGCAATTAAAGATTTATTTTATGTTATCTGGGTGTTTTAAGCTGCGTATTAATCAGTTTGGAATTTAATAGGAAAAGATTAAAGAAAATTAGAGATTAAAAAAAAATGATCACAAACTACAAGAGGAGAGAGAAAATAAAATAGCGTACAAGGAATATGTGTTTCTCAAAGAAAATAGTGTACCGACATGTACACGTACATGTTGACACAAACCCAAAATGAGATCTATCTGCAAAGAATGATAAAGCGTGTACACGTTTAGAAAAATCATTCGTCTATTCTAGGTTCATAGAATAATTAAGGTCACATATTTATGATATTTGATTTAATAAGTCAACAAATTGTTTTTTTTTTTAAATAAAAAAAGAAGAAGAAGAAGAAGTTAATTTTAACATAAATATACATATATGTGTATCAGATTTGGGCTCAAAATTCGGGTTTAAGCTTTTAGTCCGATTACTCAGCGTAAGCTCAGTCCGATGCTCATAGGCCGGATACCGGGTTTAAGATTTTGGATAATAACCCAACCAAAGTATTATTGTAATATTGACCCAACGGGTAATGCTTTTGTGTCATTGTGCCATATTTGTAATATTGACCCAAAACTTACTTATAAATTACACATTGTTTTATCTTTTATTTTAATTTACTTTCACAGTTAAACTTATGAATATTATTTGTATGTTATTTGAGTATGATGTGAGGCTTTTCTCATTCATTTTTTAATATGATTTTTACACACTGTTTATTTTTTATTTTCAATTTACTTTCACAGTTTTATTAAATTTCAATATTAATGCCTAATTAGTAACTGTGTCTGATTTTATCTGTAAGGTCATTATTAGTAGCCTTACCTTATAAATATACACTCTGCAAATTTAATTGAAACTTCAATAGAATCCAACAGAAAGATATAACTGGAATGATATTCTTCGTTGTTGTGTGGATAGCCAGATATGTTACATCAGACTAACATACACTGCAGCTCTTTATGTAAAATGCATGTACATAAGTCTGTTTTCCCTAGAGCTTCATGTGAATCTCCTAATTCATATTTGACATCTTCGTAAATAGATTCCTCAGAGAGAGAGAGGGAAAAAAAAAAAAAAACATGTGGAAATTCTAATGAAATGGGACTGGTAGTAGAGTGAATAAATGTGAACAAGTTTGAATAAATGTGAACAAGTTTTGAAAAAATGACTTATTTGGATTAGTAAACAACTTAAGAGTTGCTCCATCATTTGCATAAAATTCTTCAGTAAGTACAACCCCATGGCAATAAGACCCAAATGGAAAATATGAGACTTCAATAATCGTTTTAATTTATGGGTATATCATGTATACAAATATATAGGTACTGGTAGATTTCTTAACAGAAGCTGCAATTAAAGATTTATTTAATGTTATCTACTGCTTTAATCTCTGCTTTGATCAGTTTGGAATTTAATAGGAATAGAGTGAAGAAAATTTAGAGATTAAATAAAAGGATCATAAAAAAAGTAATGGGAAAATTTGCACAACATATTAGTTGGAAAAAAATGCATATTTTAAATTATACTTTTACAAAATAAATAAATAAATAAATAAACAAATAAAAATTACACACTCACACACATATACACAAATATTATATATTAAAAATTACTGTTCTGGCAGATTCTAAACTCCAAAAATGACCTTGGGTTGTAAAAAGAACAAATTAACAAGAGCATATACCTTAACTAAAATGGATAGTGTACCAAACACGTAATTTAATGAATCACTAAAACCACATTTTTAATTATTTTGTAATAAAGAAAATTCTGTTGTCCCTTCCTTTTCTTAAAAAAAGGAAAAAAAAAATGCGTATTTATATACTACATCTACAGTAAAAGTAAAAGTTTAACAAACTGCTACACAAAAGACTCGCAACATTTTCACTGACAGAGAAGACTAGGAAAATGGTTCAGGATAAACCAAAAGAAAAATTGAGAATTATTTTGGTATTTATTTACATTTACTGTGAGAATCCAAAATTTATAAATTAATGTTGTTGAAATACAGTATATTATTGCCATTACAATTCCATTTCCTCGCTACACAAGCTTGTTGCATGGGCTGTCTGCCATTTCTTTGCTCCTTACTATATTACAATATTACTTCTTCTCTTAATTATCACAAAAATGGATTTCATTAATTTTTTTTTTCTTTTTGAATTGCCAAATAAAGAGCTTCTAGAAAGGATTGAAGATTTTGCTCAATCTCAGTATTCGAGGAAGGCAACAAGGTAGCTGATTTTTTGTTTTTATTGGTAGATTCAGTCAATGTACGTGTCTTAAATATATATATATATATATATATATATATTACAAAAGAAAAACACTTACATATATAATAATAATAATAATTCTTATGTTAGTTTGTTCTTATGCTAAAATTATTATGTACTTAATCACAACCATGACCAAAAGCTGAGCTATTTTCTTTATAATTATAAATTTGACCCTATATTCTAATTGGTTATGGCTTGCAATTTTTGACCCTTGTTGTCCTGGACTACTACTCACGTTGCCCTTCAGCATTGCCGATGTACCAGTTTTTCGATGGGATGGACTGCTTTGACAATTTTGCCACAGACCCCGACCCGATTAGTTTTGCCGATGGAACAGTTTATCGAGGGGACGGACACCTTCGACAATTTTGCCACGGAGCCCATTTTTTGTCGACCAAAAAAAAATGGGACAGCAAAGCTGTTTGCCGATGGGACAGTTCGTATTTGTAGTTCTACGGGAAATCTTTGACCATAGTTTACATTTGTAATTGTACGGACATCTACATGTACGTGTGTTGACCCAAACCCCAAATGATGTATATGATATGTGATTGGGTTTAGCTTCTCTATCCGGAAAGAATAATAAACGTGGACACGTTTAGAATGATGTTCATAGAATAATTAAGGTCACATATTTATGATATTTGATTTAATAAGTCAACAAATTGTTTTATTTTCTTCAAACAAAAAAAAAAAATCAATTTTAACAAGAACATACATACATATACATGTGTGTGTGTGTGAGAGATTTGGGCTCAAAATTGGGGTTTAAGCTTTTAGCCCAATACCTCAGCCTAAGCTCAGTCCGATGCTCATAGGTGGGTTGGGCCGAAAACCGAAGTATTCTTCCTCCCAGAACGCCATGTGCTCATGCGACTTTCTTCATATTTTGCAACTGATTCAGTTCTTCTCTGCAAAGTTAAACTCACTTGCAATTTTTGTATTTCCACTCACTTTATTTAATTCTTTGTTTAAGTTTTCTTTTTTCTTTTTTTTTAATTGGGTATTCGCTTTATTTGATTTGGTTGCCATTGTTAGAAGTTAGAAGGAGAAAGCTGTACTGTTTTTGTCCATGGAAATCCTATTATTATTATTATTATTTCATATTTGGGGGATTTATGATTCATCTCCCAAGATTTGGATCTTTGCAGTTGTTAGTAGCATTCTAGTACATCTTAATGAATAGTGGAAGCTGGTATGTCGACCTAATAAAGCTTGAAAAACCCTCTTTTTTTGGTAATTAGCTTGAAAAACCCTCTAGTTTATTTGTGTTTGCAAAGAAATTATAAGATCTATTTTCATTTACTTGATTTTTCCACTGACGCCTAGAAAGATTTAGGGCCCGTTTGGTAACAATTTTGGTTTTGGCTTTTGGTTTTTTCTCTTCATTTGCGTGTGATTTGCTAAGTTCAAAAGTTGGTTAAGGTTTATTAGAATTTATTAATCTTCTCATTTTATTATAAATATGAAGGAAAAAAAAAACACAAATATCAAATGAAAAATGCTAATATATGATTAGAAACTAATATTCAGAATTGGTACTTATACATATGGTTGTTGATAAACTTATGTAACTGTATATACATGTGTTTTCTCTAGAATTAATGAAAATCTTCTATTTAATGTTTGAGAATTATAATTGTGTCCTCTAATTTGGATCTTTGCATTTTTACAAACTTTCATGGAAAAATCTTCAAAAATAGGAGAGTATAGTGGAAATCTTAATGAAATAGATGCTGGTTGTACAGTGAATGAAGGTGTGCAACTTATGAAAAATGGGGTTCACAAGTAACTAATGGGTTGCCCTATCTTTTGCATGAAATTCTTCGATTAAGTAGAACTGTGTACAATGTTTACAAATGATCAAACGCAAGAAGAAAGAACTGGAGGACATAGAACTCCGAGGCTTCAATACCTTTAGGTCTGCTAGTTATTTACATTTTGGAATTAGAAGAACAAAACCCAAGTATTATGTTTGATTTATTTGTTTTTGTCGATATAATCAAATGATGACATATCATCTTAAAAATTATTATAATTATGATAAATGATAACTAACACATATTTTTTTAAGATAATGTGTCATTATTTGATTAGTGAGACATAGAGAAGATAGATAAATACGGACAGATAATTTTAATCCCTCTAAATAATAAAAAGAAATTATATATCTCTATTTGTCTATCTCCTCTCTATCATACTAATTAAATAATAATATATCATCAGATAAAAAATATATCATAATTATAATAAATTGAAACTAACACGTATATTTATTATTTTTTTAAATGATTTATTTGATTGGTGAGACAAACATATGAGGACAGATGATTTCCAGCTAAATAATATATGAAAAAATAAATGAGAAAAGTTGTTGCTAATGTATATATGAAAAACAATGTCTTATTATTGTTATTATTATTATTATTTTAATTGTTGCAATTCGTTAAAAAAGAAATGAAAATAAATTGAGAGTAAATGGTAACGAACCGCTATCATTGAAAACTTTGATTCCGGTCAACTCAACTACTTCAATTCAGCAGCCAGCCAGGTGAGGAGTGGACGCAATGGCACTGATTCTTTCTCTTTTCGATCGGATTCAGTCCCATCAACCAACTCTAATTAACTTTAAATTTGAATTTTAATGACAAAATAATTTTTTTTTAATAAAAAAGAACACCATTATGATCAATTCAAAAATTTTATTAAAATATATAATTTATTGCTATTTTACTTTTGTGATACTATTTAACAAAATAGACTCGCATTTATCATAGGAGAAACTTTATCCTCTATTCTATATTAATTAAATTAAATAGTACATGTCCTATTTTGTTAATTATTAAACAGTACCATCAATAATTTCAAAATGTGAGCTTTATTTTATTTTATTTCAATTACCTTTGGGTTGTGTCGAGAAATTGGTTGTGGACCCGTGGTTGATAAGTATGCCGTTCGGAACACGAAGGGTTTATATAATAATAAAAAACACGAAGAAAGAGATTTTAACTTTTATGATTTAGTAATTTGCAGATGGATTCTGCATCTCTTAATCTGAACCATTAATTATAATAAGTACTTCAAGACTTAGGAGTCCATGTTGTCGTGAATAGCCTACAGTATTTTCGATATAAAAGGAAATAGTGATTATTTTGCTTCTTGATTAATTTAATGATTCTTCTATAATAATAATAAACTCTAAATCAAATTATTAGTAACTAATACGACCAGGTTTTAGTAAAAAAGGAAATTTGGTGTAGGAACCCAAATATTCACTGAGAAGGATGAGATTCAAGGCTCATATTCATTAAAAATAGAAAGTGCTTACAAAGGAAATTGATAGAAATTACAATATCTCAATCGCTGCTCTCTGCAACTATGGTGAAAAAGGTTTTATATCCTCCGCTCAATACAACGAAACGCATCGTATAAAGAAACTGAATTTAACACATAAAATACATTAATAACAGATAAGCTAAGTAAAATGGTTGCTGGACTAGCGTATGGATTTGGACTTGGCCTCACTGCATCAAAAACATTAATTCAAAAGAGCAGAGACAAAATCTTTGTTTTCTGATGTCTGAAGTCTGCTCGGAAACAAAAGTACGATTTTATCAACGACAGAAGCGATTGTAGAGTGCGAGTAGAACGAAGATTAAGCAAACTGCATAAAACACCAAGGCAGTGAGTATGAGGTATAGAGGAAACGGGATAGAAATGGCAATGAAGAATTCGGTGACAATAAAGAAGACGGAAGCTGCTTCAAGCACTCGTGCTGTGTTTGGGAACTTTGAATTTATGAGTTTTTTTGATGAATATTGAATTTATGAGTTTGCTTATGAAGAGTGATGCAAATCCAAATAAGATAGAGAGGGAGAGAAAATGAAAGATGGGAAGGAAATGGGAGTGAAGTTGGGCGGAGAGGTGGGCTATTTCAATTGCTGAAGCAAAGCAGAAACAAACGATTATCTTAGCCCAGCCCTTAATTTCCAAACCCGATTGTTGAATCGCTAGCTCGGGTTCTAATCCCGAACTCGACTGTTGAACCTCTGCTTCAAGTGGATCTATTCCGGTTCCAGTCCCGAACCCGATTGTTGAATCTCTGATGCTTCTGACATAGCTTACTGTGAATAGTCGAGCTCTTAGGCGATTGTTGAATCTCTGCTGCTTCTAAGTCGACCAAACACAGTAAGCTAAACTCTTGCACATCAAAAGCTTCCACCTTCTTCAGGTTTGCCTATTTTGCCGATGGTGCTAGACATATATATAGGAAGTCTGCCGACTTTTGCTGGCAGCTTTTTCGAATGTAATTGTCAATGCTAGTAGCAGCTTTTTCAAATGTAATTGTCAAAGCTAGTATAGTAGCTTTTTCGAATGTAATTGTTTCATGCTAGTATCTTTCTCGAATGTAATTGTTTCATGCTAGTAGCTTTTTCGAATGTAATTGTTTCATCCTAGTAGGCTGTTTCGAATGTAATTGTTCCATGCTAGCTTTGTCAAATTGGGACTTTGAATATCCAAAAAAGAGAGGAAAATTTATGATAATTAACCATTTTTCTTCACCGAAAGCTTCCTGTTTGAGATGTTACCTGGGATTTCAGCTGCAGTAGCAGTCAAACTACAGATGCTTTGGTCCTCAAAGCCCTGAGCTGGATCAAAATTTGATCGGGTACAAGGCCACCTATACAAGACGGCCAAACATGGGTTAGCATCTGCAATAGCTTACAAAGTTTCAGTTTGCTTCAAAATATTGTACCTGCTTGACTTTATAATCTCGCCGTCTATTGCTATACTTTCATCAAATATGTTCTCTATAAGAATAACAGATAAGCACAAAGATCATACAAACAGAAATAGTATTTCAAAATATAATTATTATAGCACACAAAAATCACATGGACTATATTTTTCTTTGAATTATAGCAAAGAACTAAGTTAACAAAATAACATAACAGGGAAAGGCATGATGTTGCCCTCAAAGTTGGATATGGAGAGAGTAAATCATGGGAAGTAAGAAAGAGTGTAAATAAGGTACAGACAGTATAAAGAATGGCTGTTTTTAGTACAGCCTCCCTAAAAATCTGACAGGAAAACAACTAGAAGAGTAGTATTCCAATACAAACATAACTAGCAGAGAGAGAGAGAGAAATGTACATCTTTTCAAATACTTGGAGGTGGTTATAATAGAAATTTAAGTTATTTAATGCAATATAATAATTTTAGTAAGCATCGCCATCATCAAAACCTTTTCTGTATCGACCATGGGAAAGAAAAATAGACGATCAAAAGCCAACACTCACTTACATTTATTGAACTCAAAGAATCTAGAATTTTATTAAGGGACTTGGATAATCATGAAAAATAAGCTGTATATGAATTGATTTAAGGAAAATAAATAAATAAAAGGGAATTATTGCTACCTCTACAAACATTCTTCTTAGAGAAATACTTTGACATCAAAAGACGAACGAAGTCAGTTTCATATTTCTTGAACTTCTCTTTATAGCTTGCCTCATAGAGATCACTAAACAGAAAAAAGAAAAACAACATCATCCATCATCCAATTCAAATGTATTATGTGAGAATTGCTTTAATTGTTTAAAGCATATCAATCAATTGCTCTATAGTTTCACACTATCAAGCAGCCAGTGGAGTTCATGACGGAAAAATTGCTTGGTATGGTATATCATGAATTCATGATGTATGAGGGAAAGAGAGCTTCCAGTTAATATAGGGTTAGAATATTTTGAGAATACAAGGAAAGAGGAATAACAACAAAAGCAAGGCAGAAGCAGAGAAGCAGAAGATGATGTAAGGCTTGAAGCAGTGTAATTAGGTTATTAGCTAAAGCACGGCTTAATAACAATATTTAATGGTTTATTACCAAAAAAAAAAACAATATATAGTGGTTGTTAGAGGCTCATTTGGTCATTCCCGTATGAGAATAAAGCATTGTCCCATATTGATATGTAATCTAGGTTGAATTGATAGAAAATGAGGAAAATGAAAGGGATTTTAATAAAAGGTTTTATATTTCAAAATTACTCTCAGTTTTATTCAAAATTAATTTGTAGACATTTTATATAAGGGTACTTTTGTAAATAACATCAACTGCATTAATTAGATTTTTTATTTTCTTTCATTTTCACTAATAATTAGCCAAACAACCATTATCATAAATCTTATCATTTTCTTTCCTCATTTATTATTTTATTTTATTTCTCTCCTATTCTATCCATTCAAACAATGTAAGTTTGAATTAGCTTAGACGCGCGGAGGTTCTTATTGACCAAATTATATATATATATATATATATATATTTTTTTTTTTTTTGCCTTGTTGCAAGCAATAATCTTCATTAATAGCTTTTATAAAAATGATAATAATAAAAACAAAGATGAGTAGTAAGAGAGATTTAGGTAATACGATTCGATCATTTGCATATGAACTCTGGATATGAGTTTGGCTCTTTTAATCCGAACCATTGACTATAGTGCGAGGTTTATTAATACAAAAAGAGGATTATCAGTAACAAAATAAGAATAAAATATTATAAAAATCGCATTTGTACAGACAAACAACATATATAGAAACCGCCATAATTGGAAGCAAGAATTCAAAAAGGGCCCAAATCCATGGGTGGGTAGGAGAAGAGAGCCCGGGTCTGTTTTCTGATCTCTGTTTCCGCAAAGCTGGGAGTTTTACTTCAGTTCTAACGAAAACTGTACATAAAGGAAAAAATTCCTTTATTTCTAAAATAAGTAAAACAAGAAAAGCAGAGTCATGGAATCCTACGTCAAATATTGAGTCTGTAATAATTACGAAAAAAATTTATTAATATTGACTTGTAAAATTTTGTCAACGATAGAAGCGATTGTAGAGTGCGAGTAGATGGAGGATTAAGCAAATTATATAAACCACCAAAACACTGAGTTTGAGGTACAGAGGAAACGGGATAGAAATGGCAATGAAGAATGCGGTGACAACAAAGTAGACGGAAGCTGCTTCAAGCACTCGTGCTGTGTTTGGGAACTTTGAATTTATGAGTTTGCTTATGAGGAGTGATACAAATCCAAATAAGATAGAGAGGGAGAGAAAATGAAAGATGGGAAAGAGATGGGAGTGAAGTTGGGCGGAGAGGAGGGCTATTTCAATTGCTGAAACAAAGCAGAAACAAACTATTATCTTAGCCCAGCCCTTAATTTCCAAACCCAATTGTCGAATCGCTAGCTCGGGTTTTAATCCCGAACCCGATTGTTGAATCTCTACTTCTGAGTCGATCTCTTCGGGTTCCAGACCCGAACCCGATTGTTGAATCTCTGCTGCTTCTGACATAGTTACTGTGAATAGTCGAGCTCCGATTGTTGGACGTCGAGCTCTTAGGCGATTGTTGAATCTCTGCTGCAGTAAGTTTTCATATTTATGGGAATTCTGCTGCTTTGGATGTTCATGTTGGAGTGTGTTTTAATGTTTGATCATGTCTTCTTTCGCTTATCGCTTTCGCTAAATAAGACAAGCAGTGTGTGAGGGCTCTTTAGGCTCGAACGCTCTCGCTAAATAAGACAAGTAGTGTGTTTAATGTTCTTTCTTTTCTGCCGTCTTGAATAAGATTCAAGTTTTCGAGTTGCCGATATCGGTAATATCGGTGAGGCAAGTGACGATCTTTCTTTCGCTATGGTCCTAAATTTACTTATAAATTACACTCTTTTATCTTTTATTTTGATTTATTTTCACAGTTAAATTTACTTATAAATATTATTCGAATAATATTTGCATCCATGTGAGACCTTTTATCATTTAATATTTAATATGGTTCATACGTACTGTTTTTATCCTTGATTCCAATTTACTTTTATAGTTTTATTAGATTTCAATATTGATGTCTAATTAGTAACTGTGTCTAATTTTATATGTAAGCTCATTAGTAATCTTCCCCTATAAGTATGTAATCTACCAATTTAATTGAAGCTTCAATGGAATCCAGTAAAAAGATTTATAAACAAAGTTATTAACTTTTAATTTGTAAGTCATTTTGATCCTTTCAAATTCAATGTCAATAACTATCAATACCTTTAACTTGTAGATTATTTTATCATTTTAATCCTTACAAATTTAATATCTTTAAATGGATGGTAATATAATACTAATAACTACCAATACTTTTAAGTTGTACGTCATTTTAATCTTTAAAAGTTTAATACTTTTAAATGGATGATAATATGATAATAGTAAAATTAAAATAATAAAAATAATGTGACAATAGTGAAACTTGAATATAAATATCTAAGTTTTTACAACTCTATACCACATTAAACTACTATTGTTCTTAAATGTTTAAACTGGTAGATTATGTATTTAATATATATATCAAGTTTTTGGAGAGCTGGAGAGATATAGAATGTCAACAAATACTTGTAACCACATTAAACTAACATGCATTGCCTGTCTTCGTGTAAATGCATATATATAAGTTTGCTTGTCTTAGATCTTCATGTGATTCTCCTTATTCATGTTTGATTTAAAATTGTGTCCCTAAAATTAGAGTTTGACATTTAGTGTTATAAGCTTTCCCGAACATCTTCGCGTAAATAGGATAATAATATTTGCTCAAAGTGAAAAAAAAAAAGGAATATGTGGAAATTCTAATGAAATAGGAGTCGGTAGTAGAGTGAATAAATGTGGACGAGTTATGAAAAAATGAGTTGTTTATTTGAGTTTGCATACGACTTGCAAGTCGCACCATCATTTGTATGAAATTTTTCATTAAGTCATCTGAAACGTTCTTATAATATGGGGGACGGTTTGAATTGGGCAAAAAAAAATTTTTTTTTCATTTGAATTGGGGGTTGGGAGGAATGGGTTCCCATGGTCGAACACGGGACCTTTTGGCATTATGTGCTCTCAGTTTAACACCGGGCCAGGCCTTCGAGCACGAGCACGACATTTAGTAGCTGGTTGTTTTGAAAAGCCTATATTAATTTATTTGGGTTTGCAAAGAACTTGGTCCACCTTTTGCATGAGGTTCCTTCAATGAGAACAAGTTTACAAATAATCAGAAGCGTGAAGAACGAACCGGAAGAGACGGAACTTCGAGGCTGCAATACATTCAGGTTAGTAAAATCTTCCATGAATTTTACATAGACTTCAATTTAGTAATTATGCTTTGATTTGTTTGTTGTTGTCGATATCAATTCATTAATGTTTATATATCCATTTTATTATAGGCATCGGTCAGTCAGTCAATTTCAGAACTTTACTAATGAAGGTATCATCATCTGGTGCTCCTCTCGTCTCACTTTCCTATGCTGGTAACTTCAATAAAAACATCAACTTCTCATCTTCGTCAAATTGGTTCAACCGTCCTTGCCCCAGAACGTAGGCAACTAAAATTTCAAAAGTTAGGATCAATAACTTTCAAAATGAACAATTAAAGAAAGAAAATCTTGATGGGAGAACAAATACAAGTGGTGCAAGTACAACATCAATCAGTGCAACAGATCAGCAAGCAACCAAAATTTCAGAAGTTAGAAAGTGTGCGGGAAATTTGTTAAAAATGCTGAATATGCTCAACTTAATGGAAACTGTAAAACTTAATGGAATTAGTCAGTGTTACCTAATCAAGAAAATGTGCTTGTTTAGGAAACTGATGATAATTAAACTAAATGACATGTCCAGAGAACCACCAAATCAGCAAAAAGAATCACCAAAGTAGCAAACTTGCAAGAAAAAAAAAATTAAAGAAGAAAAAACTTACGGGTACGAAGAGAAGTTTCCAAACTTTGTTTTCCGACTTATGTGGGAATACACGAGTGGTTGGAAATTAATATAATTTTAAAAGAGAAAAGTGAACCTAATAAAAGCCAATAACATATTATCACATGTAATACCACATGACTGGAATATAAAATTGAAAAACTTCTCCTTTGTATCCCTAAAATATGAGCAAAAATTGAAACCACTTATATAACAGGAATCTTCCCTAGGATTCAGAGAGAGCCAGCTCAAAAGACACTCTATGGATCTTGAAATCTAGGTTGTGGACCATAACTATCAAATCCATTGGCACTAATCTTCCATTTGTCAATTGGATTAAATACTACACATTTCCTTCATATTAACTAAATTTAGGACTACATTTTAGAGAAAAATTGTAGAAATGAAAGGAAGGCAAAACCTATGTTACAATAGAGACACGAGGAGAGAAAGAGTGAAAGTGACAGAGTGATAGTGATGTTGCGTCTCACTCACACTCTGTCACTCAACTGGACGTTAGACTGTTCAGAGAATGGGATAATTTATGATAATTAACTTTCTTTCTTAGCTTCCTATTCGAGATGTTACCTGGGGTTCAGCTGTAGTAGCAGTCACACTACCGATGCTCTGGTCTTCGAAGCCCTGAGCCGGGTCAGCGTTTGATCGAGTACAAAGCCACCTAGGCTCAGAAGTCCAAGCCCTCTTTGGAGGAGGAGAATCAACGAAAGCCACGGTCAGGTCCTTGGGAAGAGTCATGACCTCCTCCTCGATGTTATCTATGCCATTGGTCTGAGCAGATGGTACTTAAGAGACGCATGCCAAGTAACAATTTGTCAGTTTTATCTATTTCATTGGTCTGAGAAGATGGTACTTAAGAGACACATGCCGCTACACACAGCTCCCTCTAACCCTGGAAATCATTCTCTAACGACTACTTCATTGTGTCGTTTGGTTATGGGATTTTTAGGAGAAGAAATTTAGAGAGCTAAGAATCAATGTCAATGGAGGGAAGAAGACATTCAACAAGTTCTTGATGGCATCCTTTCGAAAGGGCACATAATCCTGTGAAGCTGAGGAACTTGATGGATTATTGATTTGGTTGCCATTGTTAGAACTTAGAAGGTGAAAGCTGTACCTACAGTAAAAGCAAAAGTTTAATAGACTGCTACACAAAAGACTCGGAACTTTCCAGTTCACTGGCAGAAAGAACTAGGAAAACGGTCCAAGAGAAACCAAAAGAAAAATTAAAAATGTTTTTGGTATTTTTTTACATTAATTGTGAGAATCCAAAATTTATAAATTAATGTTGTTGAAATACAGTATATTATTGCCATTACAATTCCATTCCCTCTCCACATCAAGTTTGTTGCATGGGCTGTCTGCCATTTCTTTGCTCCTTATTATATTACAATATTACTTCTTCTCTTAATTATCACAAAAATGGATTTTGTTAATTTTTTTTCTTTTTGAATTGCCAAATAAAGAGCTTATAGAAAGGATTGAAGATTGTGCTCAATCTCAGTATTCGAGGAAGGCAACAAGGTACCTGGTTTCTTTTTTTATTGTTAGCTTCAGTCAATGTATGTGTTTTAAATATATATATATATATATATACATATATATATATATATATATATTTACATTACAAAAAAAAAACACTTGTATATATAATAACAGTATTCCAAAAGGCGTGAAAAGGTTTTGTCTAGACATGAGGTGTTTAAAAAACGCCTTATATTGAAGTAAAGTTTAACAAAAAGCGGTCAATTATGTATTGATCGTCTAATGCGTGCCTAGGTGCCAAAAGGTGTGTGCCTTTTAGTTAAATATTTTTTTAAAAAATTAAAATAAATAATTTATGATAAATTAGAAAATAAAAAAATGAAAAAAATTAGTATTAAAAAATAAAAACTTTTTTTTAAGATAATTTTTTCCTTTTTAAAAAATAAAAATAATAAAATATAATATATAATAAAGAGTTAGATAAAAATTCGTTAGAATACTGTGATATTTAAATTATATATTAATTTAGGTATTATTAAATAATTATAGACTTGAAATATATGTAATTTGGAATATATGAAGTTTTCATGAATATATATAATTATGTATTTGCTAATTTATATTATTTGCATATATATATTGGTGATATAGATTTATATAGATTTTAACATTCAAAATACAAGTTATTTTATTTATTTAGTAGTCTTATAATAATTAAAATAATATATACTAGCGAAATACTTTTTAACGCTTAAATTTCATCTAAACTCATAAGATTTGAGGTTTGACTTTACCGTCACACTTTTTAAAATATTGTATAATAATAATAATTATAATTATAATAGAGGGCTGATAGTAACCTAATAGTTTTTAATATCAGCTGAGCTGATAGAGAGCTGATTCTAATATAAACAAAATAGCTAATTAATAAGTAAAGCAGCGAAAAGTAATAAAGGTTTTACCAAAAAAGAACGAAAAGTAATAAAGGTGGAGAAGTTTAGAAAAATCCATTCGTCTATTCTAGGTTCATATAATTCAATATTATATGAATAAGTTCATATACTTATGATACTTGATTAAATAAGTCAATAAATTGCTTTTTTTCTTTTTCTTTTTAATTATTTTAAACAAATATATGCATTTGGACTCAAAATTGGGGCTTAAGCTTTTAGCCCGATACCTGAGGCTAAGCTCAGTCCGATGCTCAGAGGCCTAGTACTGGCCTTAGGGTTTTAGAGAAACAACCCAACCCAAAAAGCAATTTGGTTAAGGTTTTCGCTCTATTTGATTTGGTTGCAATTCGGACTTACATTGTGGGCTGTATAGGCTATAGCCCATGAAACCCATGGAGCAGAATTTTTTTTTTTTGCGCAGTCCATCCATTACCCAACCCACCTTTATTATTATCAACACTGTAATTCTTCTTTAATTTTAGTACTGCAGAGTGGTCTACATCTATATACAAACTTTAATTTAGGACCACTTAATCCGTATTATTATATTTTTCTCTCCATTCTTTTGCTGGTCTCAATTTGAACAGTGGAGGTTATTCCTTGGGATAGACTAGATTTACCGTCCTCCTCCAGAATAACATTGTTGAGCTGCTCTGTTTTCAGAATTTAAACAGGATATTAACCGTAGATGTTTGTTTATGTAATTAAATTGTTAGGTAAATTATGCTCTAGGATCTCTCTATTTCCTCTGCAACACATCCAACAAAGAAGAGATTTTAAAACCAAAAGTCGTCTATGTTATTAAGAGATATGCTGCAGCTGAAGCAGTTAGTGTCAACTTCAGTAATCTGGCCAAGGCATTTTTGGACAAGCATTTCTCTGAAAGCTAAGTGACAACCAAAAGTCAGCTACTTTCTTTGTAACTTTCCTTGTAATTATGAATTTGACCCTACATTCTAATTGGTTATGGTTTGCAATTTTGGTCATTTGTTGTCCTGAACCACTAATCATTGCCGATGGTTATTATTTTGGGTTGCTCAATAAATTTTGGCCCAAACGTGTAATGCTCTGAAAATTATTGGCCTAGTTTTTACTTGTCCTTTTGTAAGGCTCCGTTTGGTTTAGAATTATACGTTAATTTATGTAACATGGTATCTGAGTGAGTAATCCCAATAATAATATTATTCTCTAATTAATATTGCAATTCCTCATACATAGTAGCAAATATTTGTAGATTATTAACAGCTCGATGTTTTGGAACGTTTCCAGACTGCATCACATAATTAAATGAGAAGCTTGTTGAATTTGGAACACGAAGAATCCGCAATTCCTATGCTGTTATGTTTAGCAATTTAAGACTTTTTTTTTTTGATAAAAAACAATTTAAGTTCGTTGATGATCATTGTTGAATGATTTTTCCTGCTCAATATCTTTGTTTATTATATGATATTACTAGTCACAGCTTTAAAGTTGTTTTATATATTTTGTTGTGTTTTGATGCCATCCACTAGAATGTATCATTGTAAGATTTAGGTTTACAATGACTGTAATTTGGAATCAAAAGAGGATTAAAAAAATCAGAACAAAATATTAGAAAAATCATAATTGTACACCCACACACAACATATATACAAACCTCTCTGTTTACCAAAATATATATATATATATATATATATATATATATATAGAAACCTCCCTAGAAGAAGAGAGCTCAGCTCTGTTTTTTTGATCACTGAATTCTACTCGAAAACAAAACTATGAGGCATTTTATTGATTCCCTTCCCAAAGCTGTGTGTTTTGACCCTTTCTTCAATTCTAACCAAGTTGGTACACAAAGCAAAAGAAGAAAAGCATAGTCATGGAATCCTACATCAATTTTTATTTTTTTATTTTTATTTTGAGGATCCTACATCAAACATTGAGGCTGTAATAATTAATAAATAATTTATTACTATTGACTTATAGAATATTGTTAACGATAGAAGTGATTGTAAAATTTTATTATTTTTTAGCTCTTGGTGTTCCAGTTTTCGAGTAGCTAGCAGAGTTTATGATGGAAAAATAGCTTGGTACAATATATCATGAATTCATGATGTATGAGGGAGAGAGAGCTTCCGGTGATTATATGGTTAGAATATTTTGAGAATACAGGAAAAGAGTAATTAAAATAAAAGCAAGGCAGAAGCAGAGAAGCAGAAGATGATGTAAGTAATTAGATTATTAGCTAAAGCACGGCTTAAGAACAATATTTAGTGGTTTATTACCAAAAAAATATATATATATATATATATAGTGGTTGTTAGAGGCTCATTTGGTCATTCCCATATGAGAACAAAGCATTTTCTCTTGTTGATGTGTAATCTAGATTGAGCTTAATATTGTGATTGAGTTGATGAAAAATGAAAAGGGTTTTAATAAAAAATTAATATTTTAAAATTACATTCAAAATTAATTTGTAGACATTTTATATAAGGGTACTTTTCTAAATAACATCAACTGCATTAATTTTTTTTTCTTTCATTTCCACTAATAATCACCAAAACAATAATTATTATAAATGTTATTATTTTCTTTCCTCATTAATCATTTTATTTTCTATCCATTTAAACAGTATAAGTTTGAACTAGCTTCAGACACGTGGAAGTTCTCAAGGACAAAATTATATTTTCGTTTTTTTTTTTTTTTGGGCTTGTTGCAAGCAATGATCTTCATTATTAGCTTTTATAAAAATGATAAACAATAAAAACAAAGATGAGTGGTAAGAGAGATTTTAGGTGATACGATTTGATCATTTGTATATGGACTCTGAATATGAGTTATAAAAAGCAAACTATTAATACAAAAAGAGGATTAACAGTAACAAAATAAGAATAAAATATCATAAAAATCGTATTTGTACAGACAAACAGCATATAATAGAAACCTCCATAATTGGAAGCGAGAATTCAAAAAAGGGCCCAAATCCATGGGTGGGTAGGAGAAGAGAGCCCAGGTCTGTTTTCTGATCTCTGTTTCCACAAAGCTGTGCGTTGTGTCCCTCGCTTTAATTCTAACGGTACGTAAACAGAATCCTGCATCAAATATTGAGTATGTAATAATTACTAAAAAAATTTATTAATATTTTGTCGACGATAGAAGCAATTGTAGAGTGCGAGTAGGAGGAGGATTAAGCAAATTATATAAAGCACCAAAACACTAACGGGATAGAAATGGCAATGAAGAATGCGATGACAGCAAAGCAGACGGCAGCCGCTTCAAGCATTTGTGCTATGTTTGGGAACTTTGAATTTGTGAGTTTGCTTATGAGGAGTGATGCAAATCCAAATAAGATAGAGAGGGAGAGAAAACGAATGATGGGAAAGAGATGGGAGTGAAGTTGGGCGGAGAGGAGGGCTATTTGAATTGCTGAAGCAAAGCAGAAACAAACGATTATCTTCGCCCAGCCCTTGATTTCCAAACCCGATTGTTGAATCGCTGGCTCGGATTCCAGTCGCGAACCCGATTGTTGAATCTCTGCCGCTGGCTCGGGTTCCAGTCCCGAACCCGTTTCTGCTTCTAAGTCGATCTCTTCGGGTTTCTGTCCCGAACCCGATTGTTGAATCTCTGCTGCTTCTGACATAGCTAGCTCCGATTGTTGTTTGTTGTGTGAATAGTCGAGCTATTAAGTCCCTTCAAATACTGGAATTGACAAATTGGAACTTTACATGTAATATGTCGCAGTCGAGCTATTCACAGTCCCTTATGTCGCTTTCGTTCACAGTCCCTTATGTCGCTTTCGTTGTGTGAATAGTGGAGCTATTAAGTCCCACAAATTGGAATGAAGTCCCACAATTGGAACTTTATATGTCGACTGTAATATGTCGCAGTCGAGCTATTCAGTCCCTTATGTCGCTTTCGACCCCATGTAATATGTAATTGGTAATTGGATTCCTTTGTCGCTTTAACTTGACCCTTTGATCCGATTGTCCATCGCGATGTAAGACTTTTCTTCTCTATACGTGGAGAATCTCCTCTTTTCTTCTCTATACGCGGAGAATCTCCGCTGTCCAAGAGGACGGGGCCTCGAAGAAGTGATCAATTCTTTCGCTACAGGCAAGTGACAATCTTTCTTTCGCTATGGTCCTAAATTTATTTATAAATTCCATTATTTTTATCTTTTATTTTGATTTATTTTCACAGTTAAATTTACTTATAAATATTATTTGAATGTTATTTACAATCGATATGGGACCTTTCATCATTCATCCTTTAATATGGTTTTTACAAACTGTTTTTTTTTTTTTTTTTAATTTACTTTCACAATTTTATTAGATTTCGATATTGATGCCTAATTTGTAACTGTGTCTAATTTTATATGTAAGCTCATTATTAGTCTTACCCTATAATCTACCAATTTAATTGAAGCTTTAATGCAATCCAACAAAAAGATTTATAAATGAAGTTATTAACTTTTAACTTGTAGTTCATTTTGATCCTTATAAATTTAATATCAATAACTATCAATACTTTTAATTTGTAGTTCATTTTATCATTTTAATCCTTACAAATTTAACTACCAAACTTTTAATTTGTAGGTCATTTTAATCCTTACAAGTTTAATACTTTTAAATGAATAGTAATATGACAGTAGTGCGATTTGAATAATGGATGACAATGTAACAGTAGTAAAACTTGAATATATATTTAGTATAGCTCTATACCATGTTAAACTATCATTGTTCTCAAATACTTAAATTGTTAGTAAATATGTTTAATATATATATATATATATATATATATCAAGCTGTCAGAGAGATTGAGAAATAAAGAATGTCAACAAAAACTTGTAACCACATTAGACTAACATGCATTTCCTATCTTCATATAAATGCATGTATATAAGTTTGTCTGTCTTAGATGTTCTTGTGAATCCCCTTATTCATGTCTGATTTAAAATTGTGTCCCCAAAATTAGAGTTTGACATTTGATGTTACAATATTTTTCGAACATCTTCGCGTAAATAGGAAATTTTTTTAATTATTAGAAATGTTGAACTGTAGATCCTCTTCTTCTTATTCTTTGTCATTGAGTATTTATTTTTATTTAACAAGCATATGACGATCGGCGTTTATAACACATGCAAATAAAATGGACGGGCCAGCTTCCTTAGTAGAGTTCTCATTCTACCAATGAAACTAGTCAGGCTGGTTTTGCCGCATAATGTTGCCCTTTTGTTTCATCATACATTGCCGAAGTTGCTTCGTTGTGCTTCATCATACTTCTTCATGCTTCTTCGTGGCATACAAAATCCATAGCATACGCAGATAAAATATTTTAATCATTTCCATAGGGAGAGTTTCTCTTCCTATGGAATGGGTTAATTTGGTTTTGCTGTATAAAGTTGTGTATGATTTGATATTACGGCACTAGTGAAATACTTTGTCTAACTTCGTCACTAGCAAAATTTGAAATTTCGTACAAAATTTATACTTCATCACTAGCGAACTAAAGTTCGACAACTAACTAAGATATATCTGTATTAATACTCGACATTAGCAAACTAGTTCGTCATTAGTGAAATCTGAAATGTATTGTAAAATATATACTTCATCAGTTACGAAGGTCTTCGTTACTAACATTTAACAAACTCCAATCAACCTCTAAACTAACCAAATTACACATAACTCAAGAGAAAAATATTAAAAATAAAAAACAACTATGTTATCAAATAAGCCCTTCTTTTTTTGTTTTTGTTTTTTTTTTTTATTTTTTTTTTTTGCGCTTTGCTGACGTTTGCTTTTATCGTCGCTTTTGTGCTTTGTCTAGGTTACAAATGGGGTTGTCGAATTGGGACTACTTTGATCAGCATGAATGAGATGAAAAGATTAGCTGTCGACAGCAACCAAAATGAAAGCAGTGTACAGATATAAATATGAACCAGAAAACAAGGATTTAAGAGAGAGAGAGAGAGTCGAATGTTTAATCTCTCTCTATTGTGTTTTTGCACTCGCTTGTGCATACGCACATGCATTGCAGTCTGCATATAATGCATTAATGGCTTATTCGACCAATCACATTAGGAGAAGCTGGTTGTTACATATAACCAATAATTCAGACAAAAAACACACACACACAAACCAAAGAAAAAAGAAAAATCTGGTCTGAAATTTGACTTGACTAATTGGAACTTTGTAAGGCGGAGTTGGACTAGGTTATGGCTGTGTCAAATGCATCATCGAAGTGATAGGATTTATTCGTGGTTTTTTGGTTTGCTATTTTGTATTTCTTCTTGTACTTCTCTTTAATTTGCTCACTCTGCACTCAGGACCAAGACATAGCCAAACTATTCATAAAAAAAAAAAGACATAGCCAAACTGTTCAAGTCGGAAACTAGGCTAAATATCATAGTGCAAAATATTATAAAACCTAGTATCAATTTCCAACTAAAAGTAAGAAAAGCTAAAAAAAAAAACTTCCTCGACCTAAAGTTTTAAGATTCCTTGTTGGTTTCCTGATGTTTCATATTCAGCATTTTGGTAGTCCTTAAAAGACAAAATGAACACTAATCAGGAATGGACTTGCGTTTCAAATTTGACGTTGGTATTGTAAATAAAAGTAAAATATGGAATTTCCAATATTAACAACTTTTTTATTACTATTTACTATTTGAAAAAATTTTACGCAGCAGCGGGTGCTATGTCCAGCAGATCACCATCTTCCAACAAATTAACCATTTTGAGTAAGGATTTGAGGTCGGAAGCAGTTCTTGAGAATGTAATGTGGGAAACAGCTGATGATGAGCGTGTCCATTTTCTCGCTACCCCTCCTAATTCCTTCAAAGCTTTATCAGATCGTAGCTTTTGTGCTTTGTCTGGGTTACAAATGGGGTTCTCAAATTGGGACTACTTTGACTCTGTGGATGACTGCTAGTTTACAAATAGCCTATTTTTGTTTTTACTACTGTAACTTGCCTATTTTTGTGTTTTGTGGTGGGATTGTGAAATTGAGACTACATTTGGACTTGACTAAATTTCTTAAGGTTTTAAATTTATTTATAAATTACACACTTTTTTATCTTTGATTTTGATTTATTTTCACAGTTAAATTTACTTATAGATATTATTTGAACGATATTTGCGATCGATGTGAGATCTTTCATCATTTAAGCTTTAGTATGATTCTTATACACTGTTTTATCTTTGATTTCAATTTACTTTCATATTTTCATTAGATTTCGATACTGATACCTAGCTAGTAACTGTTTCTAATTTTATTTGTAAGCTCATTAGTAGCCTTACCCTCTAAGTACACAATCTATCAATTTAATTGAAGTTTCAATGGAATCCAACAGAAAGATATATAAACGAAGTTTTTAACTGGAATGATATTCTTCTTTGTGGTGGGGATAGCCAGATAGGTTAGTATGCATTGGAGACTAATATTAGGAATTAGATATGGTTATTGATAAAACTTGTAACCAAATTAGACTGCCATGCATTGCCGCTCTTTATGTAAATGCATCTACATAGGTGTGTTTGCCCAAGAGTTTCATACGAATCTCCTAGTTCATGTTTGATTTATAAGTACGTTCTAAAAATTGAAGTTTGACATCTTCGTAAATAGATTGCTCAAAGAAAGAGAAATACAAAAGAGAGAGACAGAGAGAAATAAAGGAATATGTGGACTTTTTTTAGTGAACGTGGAAATTCTAATGAGATAGGACTGGTAGTGGAGTGAATAATGTTGACAAGTTTTGAAAAAATGACTTTTATTTATTTGGGCTTGCAAACAACGTAGGAGTTGCCCCGTAATTTGAATGAAATTCTTCATTAAGTACAACCCCAAAGGCATATAAGACCGAACTGGAAAGGATGAGACTTCAATAATCATTTTAATTTATGGGTTCATCATGTATACAAATATAAAGGTACTGGTAGATTTCTTAACAGAAGCTGCAATTAAAGATTTATTTTTTTATGTTATATGGTGTTTTAAGCTATGCTTTGATCAGTTTGGAATTTTTAGTAGCAATAGAGTGAAGAAATTTAGAGATTAAATAAAACGTTCATAAAAAAAGGAATGGAAAAATTTGCACAACATATTAGTTAGAAGAAAATGCAGATTTTAACTTTTACAAAAAAACAGTCACACACATACAAATATTATATATTAAAAATTAGTGTAAATTATATGGACTATCCTTTACGTTTAGGGTAAATAC
Source organism: Rhamnella rubrinervis (assembly GCA_007844105.2). NCBI lineage: Eukaryota > Viridiplantae > Streptophyta > Magnoliopsida > Rosales > Rhamnaceae > Rhamnella > Rhamnella rubrinervis. The sequence continues at coordinate 13,495,093 of CM017585.2, forward strand.
AGTCCGCATTCAGCAATATTAAAATTATTTAGATACTACCCATGACAGTGTTAAAGTTAACTATTTGACTTGGTTGACTAATGAAATATCTATTTTTCCTTTACATGCAGTTGTAATTATGTAAAATGACTTATATACCCCTGAACAATTAAAAAAAATCAAAAATATATATATATGTGGACCAATCAAAAATTAACACATGGCACTAAAAAATATATAAGTTAATAATTAATTAAATAATTTGATAATAAAGAAAAATTAATACCAAGGCATATAAAAATATATATAATTTAATAATTAAATAATTTTTTTTCTTTTTCCTTTTTTTTTTTCTTCCCCACCATTTTTATTTTTTTTATTTTTCTTTTCTTTATTTTTCTCTTCTCCATTGCTTTTGTTCTTCCTTTCCTTTTTTTCCTCATCTCCGTCGTTTCTTTTTCCTTTTCTTTTTATTTTTTTCCTCTTCTCCATTGCTTCTTCTTCCTTTTTTTTTTTCCCGCTTTCTCCCTGACCTGCAAATAGAAAGCAAAGAAATGGGAGGGAAAATATTCCAACAATGCAAGGCATATTTCAAGGAGAAAGATGAATAAAATAGCAAAAATGAAAAAAGTGGAGGAGGCTACTAGATTCGGATATTGCAAGTGGTGAAGCTCCACACCTTCTCCACTTGCTTAATCGGCACGTTGGTAGTCTCCGGCAACAAAAAGTACACAAACACAGTCATCACCATAAACCACCCTCCAAAGAAGAAAAAAATCCCAGTGCAATACTCTGTACAGTCAATCAAGTCTCCAACGGAAAAATCTCATTCGGAACCAACCAACTTAGTGGCTTCCACAACCATTCAAACCCAGCTGTATATACACACACATGAAAATCAACATCAAATATGTATAGCCTTTACTCATTTTGCCATGGTCACCGAGCTCTGCCGTTATGATGATTTGCCATAGGAGAAGAGGATAAAGAGAGGAAAAAAGGTGAGGAAGAGAGAAGGGTTTGGGGCTGGAATGGGTGCATTGGGAAAGAGGAGGAAGAGACAGAAAGGGTGAGGAAGAGAGTTTTTTTTTAGGTTTCTGAATTTTTTTTATTTTTTGTATTTAATAAAAAGTTTAAGATCCAATGGTAGAATTACCCTTTGACTCTTAATTTCTTACATTTCTCAACTAATAGCAGGGAAGGTAATAAGCTAAAAATAAAGTTGCTGGGGTCTTACTGTATTACAAACCGCAAGGAAGGTCAATAATGTTAACCCTTAAAAATTATTGTTCTAGCATATTCTAAACTCCAAAAAATGACCTTAGGTAGTAAAAAACACAAAAAAACAAGTGCATGTACTTTAATGAAAATGAAGAGCTTAATGAATCACGAAAACCGCGTTTTTATTTATTTTGTAATAAAGAAAATTCTCTATATTCAACATTTCCTTGTCCCTTCCTTTTTAAAAAACAAAAAGGCGTATTTATATACTATACCTACAGTAAAACCAAAAGATTAATAGACTGCTACACAAAAATAGTTAAGTAAAATTGGAGATTCACATTTGTTACAGGCCTTCAGGACATCTTCATTAATAGGAACTGGTTGTCTTGAAAAATCTATAAATAGTTTATTTGGGTTAGCAAAGAACTTGGCCTATCTTTTGCATGAAGTTTGTTCGACAAGCAAAAGTGTTTACAGGAAAAAAATAAAATAAAAAGGAAAAGGGGCAGTACATTTTTTGTCATGTAGTGCTAGAGTTTCAATAAATAAATATATATATATATATATATATATATATATATTCAGTTTATGTAGGAATTCATAAAAAAACAAATGAAAATAAATTGAGGGTAAATGGTAATGAGTGACAATACTCGAACCAATGAAAAGTAATTTTGGAGTTGAATCTGATTAACAAAATAGACCCTGAAGTGCTTATTATAGGACAGACTTTATGTCTAATTCTACATGTCCCATTTCGTTATTTATTAAACAATATTAAAATTTGAGATTTTCTTTTTCCAATTCGGTTACCGGTTGTATTAAAAAGCAAACTATTAATACAAAAGAGGATTAACAGTAACAAAATGAGAAGAAAATATTATAAAATCATAATTGTACATACACAGCGTATATAGGAACTTCGATAAATATTGGAAGCAACAAGTCAAAAGGGAGCCCAATCCATGGGCTGGGTAGGTTGCACACAGGTTCTGTTGCCCAGGATGGTTGATTTCGCCTTGCAACTTCCACAAAGGTTGACAAGGTGGCCACCAGTGAAGTCGGAAAAAAGAGAAGCGAGTCTCCGGTTGAGATGCACGTCTAGTCATGTTGAACAACAAGATTCCAAAATATTCTCGTCCACACAGCCCAACTAGCTCTTATAATATGTGGGACGTTTTTTTCTTTTTTACAATTTGTGAATTGGGGGAGGGAGGAATGGGCTCTCACGGTCGAACACGGACCTTTGGGATTATGTGCTCTCAGCTCAACACCGGGCCAGGCCTGCGAACACGACATTCAGGAGCTGGTTGTTTTGAAAAGCCTATGGTAATTTATTTGGGTTTGGGTTTGCAAAGAACTTGGCCTATCTTTCGCATGAGGTTCTCTAACGAGTTTACAAATAATCAGAAGCATGAAGAACGAACCGGAAGAGATGGAACTTTCGAGGCTGCAATACATTGAGGTTAGTAAAATCTTCCATGAGTTTTACATAGACTTCAATTTAGTAATTAGAAAGATCACAACCAGGGTCATTATGCTTTCATTTGTTTCTTGCTGTCCATATCAATTCATTAATGTTTATATATCCATTTTATTATAGGCGTTGGTCAGTCGGTCAATTTCAGAACTTTGCTCCTCTCGTCTCACTTTCCTATGCTGGTAACTTCGATAAAAACATCAACTTCTCATCTTCGTCAAATTAATTGGTTCGACCGTCCTCGCCCCCAAACGTAGGCAACTAAAATTTCAAAAGTTAGGATCAATAACTTTCAAAATGAACAATTAACTAAATTTAGGACTAGATTTTAGAGGAAAATTGTAGAAATGAAAGGAAAGCAAAACCTATGTTACAATAGAGACAGAAGCAGAGTAAGAGTGACAGAGTGATAGTGAGGTTGCGTCTCACTCACACTCCGTCACTAAACCGGACGTTAGACTATTCGGAGAATGGGATAATTTATGATAATTAACTATTTTTCTTCACCGAAAGCTTCCTATTCGAGATGTTACCTGGGGTTTCAGCTGTGGTAGCAGTCACACTACAGATGCTCTGGTCTTCGTCTTGAGAAAAACTCCAGTATTCCTGGAGTACATGCTCTCCTCACGGAGTACTGGAGTTTTTTCCGTCTTCGAAGCCCCGAGCTGGGTCAGCATTTGATCGAGTACAAGGTCACCTAGGCTCAGAAGTCCAAGCCCTCATTGGAGGAGCAGAATCAACGAAAGCCACAGTCAGGTCCTTGGGAAGAGTCATGACCTCCTCCTCGATGTTATCTATGCCGCCAAACACAGCTCCCTCTAACCCAAGGAATTCATTCTCTAACGACTACTTCATTGTGTCGTTTGGTCATGGGATTTTGAGGAGAAGAAATTTGGAGAGTTAAGAATCAATGTCATTGGCGGAGAAGAAGACATTCAACAAGTTCTTGATGTGCATCCTTTTGAAAGGGCACATAATCCAGTGAAGCAGAGGAACTTGATGGATTATTGATTTGGTTGCCATTGTTAGAACTTAGAAGGTGAAAGCTGTACCTACAGTAAAAGCAAAAGTTTAATAGACTGCAACACAAAAGACTCGGAACTTTCAAGTTTACTGGCAGAAAGGACTAGGAAAACAGTTCAAGATAAACCAAAAGAAAAATTGAAAATGTTTTTGGTATCTATTTACATTTACTGTGAGAATCCAAAATTTATAAATTAATGTTGTTGAAATACATTATATTATTGCCATTACAATTCCATTCCCTCTCTGCAGCAAGCTTGTTGCATGGGCCGTCTGCCATTTCTGTGGTCCTTATTATATGACAATATTGCTTCTTCTCTTAATTATAACAAAAATGGATTTTGTTAATTTCTTTTATATTTATTTTCGAATTGCCAAATAAAGAGCTTATAGAAAGGATTGAAGATTGTGCTCAATCTCAGTATTCGAGGAAGGCAACAAGGTACCTGGTTTCTTTTTTTATTGTTAGCTTCAGTCAATGTATGTGTTTTAAATATATATATATATATATATATAAATATATTACAAAAGAAAAACACTTACATATATAATAATGATAATTCTCATATTAGGTTGTTCTTATGCTAAAATTATTATGTGCTTAATCACAACTATTAGATTAGAACATTTGGGTTGAACTTAATTGTTAATCCAATCCAAGTGATATGAAGCGAAAGTTTCTAGAAACCTAATAGTTTTAATATCAGTTGAGCTGATAGAGAGCTGATTCTAATATAAACAAAATAGTTAATTAATAACATAAGTAAAGCAATGAAAAGTAATAAAGGTGTAGAAGTATAGAAAAAGCCATTCGTCTATTCTAGGTTCCTAGAATTCAATATTATATGAATAAGTTCATATACTTATGACACTTGATTAAATAAGTCAATGAATTGCCTTTTATGTTTTTATTTTCTCATTAATCATTTTATTTTCTTTTCCTCTGTCCATTCAAACAGTGCAAGTTTGAACTAGCTTCAGACACGTGGAGGTTCTTAATGACAAAATTATATATATATATATATATATATATATATATATATATATATATTTTGGCTTGTTGCAAGCAATAATCTTCACTAATAGCTTTTACAAACAAACAACATATATATGGTAATTTGGAATAAAACCTGTGGTTTGGAATAAAACCCCACCCCCACCCACCAAACCACCCCCCCCCCTCCCCCATTGCTTCTTCTTCTTTTTCTTTTTAATAGAAAAAAAAAAGATGTAATTTTATTTCACATAAATATCATTTAAAATACTTTTGATCTAGAATAGCAAAATAATGATATATATTCCAAAGGGCACAGAAGAAAGAAAAAAAAAAGAAAAAGAAAAGAGAAGTATATAGAATATAGAGCTTTTAGATGTAGAAGCTTGTGATGGATGGAAATTTCCAATGTTCAAAAATAATTCAAACTAATCTGGCTCTCTTTGAACTAGTCGCTTTCCAAAATTTCATAAGCAAAACTCTAAAGCATATATATTCTGCACATATACCAACTTTCTTTCATAGTTATTTGAAATGACAAAAATTCCTTCAAATTGATATATCAAAAATTAATTAACACAAAATGGGTTTTATACATAATCTAAAAAATATATACACATATATAATTATATTTATTATTATTTTCCATGACCAAATACAAAGAAGTAAAATTAACTGTGCGAGATAAGTAGCAAAAGAGAGAAGTGTGAAAATAATGGTCCAAATGGATTAGTAGCAAAGTACAAGTGGGAAAGCAATGGTTGGAAAAACCTACAAAAAGGGTTTGGTCAAACCAATTTCTGCTCCACCAAGAGGAAAACAAGGCTCCGAATAAAAATAAACCCGAGAAAGACGATTTGCCATGTCATCAGAGAGCCACGTGTCGAGCGGGAGTGGCATGCCACGCAATGAGAGCCAGGGACCAACTAGCGGCTGCCCGTGAAACTCGGGTTGACCCTTCTCCTAAAGAGTGCCAGCCTGATGGCCAAGTACGGAACACCCCCCAACACCTCCAACTGTAAATAACAATCAACTTTTGCCACCCTATACCCGCCAATTTCTTAGCTCGACTTATCAAAGCCTATTTCTCTCTATTAATTTCTCTTTCTCATCTCTCTCTCTGTTGGAATTTCTGTTTGTTAGTTTTCATGGAGCTTTTTAATTATGCTAATGCATTGGTTTCAGTCACACATTTAAAGCTCACAAAGGTTGTGGATGAGCGTTTTACATTGTTTTCTATTTCTCTTCTGTTTTAAGAGGGGAAGAGTCGCAGAGTTTGCGTAATTTTTGTGTATAGTGAATAGATTTTTTTTTTTTTTCCTTTTTCTAAACAAAAAAAGGGATTTCTGATCTCTGCTTCCGCAAAGCTGTGCGTTTTGTCCCTCACTTTAAATCTAACCAAAACGGTACATAAACGGAAAAATTCCTTTATTTCTAAAATAAGTAAAACATGAAAAGCTGAGTCATGGAATTACATCAAATATATTTTTTTTAATAAAAAAGGTATCAATATAGATTTTATCAATTCAAAATTCTATTAGTAGATAAGGTTTTTTTGTTCCAAATTTTATAACTTTTTAGCCTGAAGAAATTTACCACACCCCTAATAGATCCCTTCACCACGATTAAGTAACGACGATAAGTAAGACCGAAGTACCCTCTAGTGGCTTACCAAGACTCGAATCACAACTCTCACAAATAAATATAATGCAACGGTCGGTTTTCTTTCCACTAGACCACACACCATGTGCGAATTACATCACATATTGAGTCTGTAATAATTACCAAAAAAATGTTATTAATTTTGAGTTGTAAAATTTTGTCAACGATAGAAGCGATTGTAGAATGCGAGTGGAAGGAGGATTAAGCAAATTATATAAACGACCAAAACAGTGAGTTTGAGGTACAGAGGAAACGGGATAGAAATGGCAATGAAGAATGCGGTGACAACAAAGAAGACGGAAGCTGCTTCAAGCACTCGTGCTGTGTTTGGGAACTTTGAATTCATGAGTTTGCCTATGAGGAGTGATGCAAATCCAAATAAGATAGAGAGGGAGAGAGAATGAAAGATGGGAAGGAGATGGGAGAGAAGTTGGGCGGAGAGGATGGCTACTTCAATTGCTGAAGCCAAGCAGAAACAAACGATCATCTTAGTCCAGCGCTTAATTTCCAAACCCATTTCCAACCCCGCTTGTTGAATTGCTAGCTCGGGTTCTAGTCCCGAACCCTCCAAACCCGCTTGTTGAATCGCTAGTTGTTGAATCTCTGCTGCTTCCAAGTCGATCTCTTCGGGTTCCAGTCCCGAACCCGATTGTTGAATCCCTGCTGCTTCTGACATAGCTTATTGTGAATAGTCAAACAGTAAGCTTCCACCTTCTTCAGCTTTGCTGATTTTGCTGATGGTGCTAGATTCTAGCACATCAAAAGCTTCCAATTTAGTTTGCTGCTTCTAAGCAGCTTGGGAACCGACTGGGATTGCCAAATTGGTACTTTTATAGGAGATGGAAAAGTGAACCTGTGGACTTGGGAGCCGACTGGGATTGCCAAATTGGGACTTTATAGGAGATGAAAAATTGAACCTGTGGATGCTTTCTCAAAGTGAACAAATGCAGTGAAGAAATGCTTTGAGGAAGAACCTTATGAGGCTTGCATAAGCTCTTTATGGGACTTTTGTGAACCTGTGTGGATGCTTTCTCAAGTGAACCTCTTTGAGATGCTTTCTCCTTATGAGGCTTGCATAAGTTCTTTGAGATGCTTTCTCCTTATGAGGCTTGCATAAGTTCTTTATGGAACTTTGAGATGCTTTCTCTTTATGAGGCTTGCTTATGTCGCTGACTTTGTCAGCTTAAACAAGACTAAATAGGGTGTCGACTAAATTTCCTAAGGTCCTAAATTTACTTACACCCTCTTTTATCTTTGATTTTGATTTATTTTTCGTCGTTAATTTACTTATAAATATTATTTTAATATTATTTGCGATCGATGTGGGACCTTTTATTATTCAACATTTAATATGGTTATTTCATATTGTTTTATCTTTGATTTTGATTTACTTTCACAGTTTCATTAGATTTCAATATTAATGCCTATTTAATAACTGTGTTTAATTTTATGTGTAAGCTCATAAGTAGCCTTACCCTGTAAGTATGTAATCTACCAATTGAATTGAAGCTTCAATAAAATCCAACATAAAGATTTATAAACAAAGTTATTGTTTATGTAAAAATTTGTATGGTCGAAATTGATACATAAACGGTCAAAATTGATGCTCCGATCTCACCGATTAATCTGCAAAAAAAAAAAAAAAGAATATCAGCGGCCTTAGACCAGCAGGACTCTGCCGGCCTAAAGACCCTCCGACAGTCAAGTCAGTCTAGTCTGTTAGAGATAATATAGACTGAAAATGAGAGATACGATATCTGAGTACCGTCGTTGGGCATTGTATATATAGGGTTTAGAGATTAGGCTCTAGGAAATCCTGACTGTCTAGGTTTATTTGGTAACCCTTGGGAATTTTCATATATGTCCATTATTTATAATTAACTATATCTCTATAATTAATTATGAATAATTAAATATCATCTAAGGTGTGATTTTTTGTCCACACAGTTATTAACTTTTAATTTTGTTTTTAACTTGTAGGTCATTTTGATCTTTACAAGTTTAATACCAATAACTATCAATACTTTTAACTTGTAGATTATTTTGTCATTTTAATCTTTACAAATTTAATACTTTTAAATGGATAGTAATATGATAACAGTAACTATCAATACTTATTAACTTGTAGGTCATTTTGATCCTTACAAATTTAATATTTTTAAATGGATAGTAATATGATAACAGTAACTATCAATACTTATTAACTTGTAGGTCATTTTGATCCTTACAAGTTTAATACTTTTAAATGGATAGTAATATGACAATAATAAAATTTGAATAATAGATGATAATATGACAGTAATAAAACTTGAATATAAATATATAGATTTTTATGGCTCTATATTATGTTAAACTACCATTGTTCTCAAATACTTAAAATGCGTTTAGAAAATATATTTAATATATATCAAACTGTCAGATAGCTGGAGAGATATAGAATGTCAACAAAATCTTGTAACCGCATTAGAATAACATGCATTGCCTGTCTTCATGTAAATGCATGTATATAAGTTTGTTTGCCTTAGATCTTCATGTGAATCTCCTTCTCCATGTTTGATTTAAAATTGTGTCCCCAAAATTAGAGTTTGACATTTGGTTTTATATGCTTTCCCGAACATCTTCGCGTAAATAGTAAAATAGTGTTTGCTAAAGTGAAAAATAAATAAATAATAATAATAATAATAAGGAATATGTGGAAATTCTAATGAAATAGGAGCCGGTAGTAGAGTGAATAAATGTGTACGAGTTATGAAAAAATGACTTGTTTATTTGAGTTTGCAAACAAGTTGCACCATCATTTGTATGAAATTGTTCATTAAGTACAACTCCAAGGCAATAAGACCCAACTGGAAGATATGGGACTTCAGTAATCATTTAAATTTAAGGGTACATCACGCATACAAATATAGATTTCTTAACAGAAACTGCAATTAAAGATTTATTTTATGTTATCTGGGTGTCTTAGGCTACATATTAATCAATTTGGAATTTAGTAGGAAAAGATTAAAGAAAATTAGAGATTAAAAAGAAATGATCATAAACTAAAAGGAGAGAGAAAGTAAATAAAATAGCGTACAAGGAATATGTGTTGCTCAAAGAAAATAGTGTACCAACATGTACATGTACATGTTGACACAAATCCAAAATGATATATACGACATGTAATTGGATTTAGCTTCTCTATCCGCAAAGAATAATAAACGTGTACACGTTTAGAAAAATCATTCGTCTATTCTAGGTTCATAGAATAATTAAGGTCACATATTTATGATATTTGATTTAATAAGTCAACAAATTGTTTTCTTTTTTAATCAATTTTAACAAAAACATATGTATACATATGTGTATACACGTGTGTGTATGTGAGATTTGGGCTCAAAATATATCTCAGCCTAAGCTCAGTCCTATGCTCATAGGCCGGACACCGGGCTTAAGATTTTGGATAATAACCCAACCCGAAAACCAAAGTAATCTTCCTCCCAGAAAGCCATCTGCTCATCGACTTTCCTCATATTTTCCAATCTGATTGAGGAGTTCTTCTCTACAATATTTCTCTGCAGAAGTAAACTCAGTTGCAATTTTTGTCTTTCCACTCACTTTAAGTTTTTTATTGAATTTGGTATTCGCTATATTTGATTTGTTTGCCATTGTTAGAACTTAGAAGGAGAAAGCTGTACTGTTTTTGCCCATGGAAATCCTAGTATTATTATTATTCTTTTTTCATATTTGGGGGATTTATGATTCATCTCCCAAAAATTGGATCTTCACAACTGTTACTAGCATTCTAGTACATCTTAATGAATAGTGGAAGCTTGTATGCAGAGCTAACAAAGCTTGAAAATCTCTCTTGTTTATTTGTGTTTGCTAAGAAATTATAAGATCCATTTTCATTTACTTGATTTTTCCACTGATGCCTAGAAAGACTTAGTGCCCGTTTGGTAACATTTTTGGTTTTGACTTTTGATTTTTTTTTGCTCTCTTCATTTGTGTGTGATTTGTTCCGTTCAAAAATTAATTAAGATTTATTAAAGTTTGTTAATCTTCTCATTTTATTATAAATGTGAAGAAAAAAAAAAAGACACAAACCCCGAATGAAAAATGCTTATATATGACTAGAAACTAATATTTAGAATAAATACTTGTACGTATGGTTGTTGATAAAACTTGTTGGTCTTTTATGTAACTGTATATACGTGTGTTTTCTCTAGAGTTAATGAAAATCTTGTATTTAATGTTTGAGAATTATAATTGTGCCGCTAATTTGGATCTTCGCATTTTTACAAACTTTCATGGAAAAATCTTCAAAAATAGGAAAATAATGTTGCCAAAGAAAGAAAAGGAATATAGTGGAAATCTTAATGAAATAGATGCTGGCCGTACAGTGAATAAAGGTGTGCAAGTTATGAAAATGGGGTTCACAAGGAACTAATGGATTGCCCTATCTTTTGCATGAAATTCTTCGATTAAGTAGAACCGTGTACAATGTTTACAAATGATCAGCTGTAGTAGCAGTCAAACTATCGATGCTTTGGTCTTCAAAGCCCTGAGCTGGGTCAGAATTTGATCGGGTACAAGGCCACCTATAAAAGACGGCCAAACATGGGTTAGCATCTGCAATACCTTACAAAGTTTCAGTTTGCTTCAAAATATTGTACCTGCTTGACTTTATAATCTCGCCGTCTATTGCGATACTTTCATCAAATATGTTCTCTATAAGAATGACAGATAAGCACAAAGATCATACAAACAGAAATAGTATTTCAAAATATAATTATTATAGCACACAAAAATCACATGGACTATATATTTCTTTGAATTATAACAAAGAACTAAGTTAACAAAATAACATAACAGGGGAAGGCATGATGATGCCCTCAAAGTTGGATATAGAGAGAGTAAATCATGGGAAGTAAGAAAGAGTGTAAATAAGGTACAGACAGTATAAAGAATGGCTGTTTTTAGCACAGCCTCCCTAAAAATCTGACAGGAAAACAACTAGAAGAGTAATATTCCAATACAAACATAACTAGCAGAGAGAGAGAAATGTACATCTTTTCAAATACTTGGAGGTGGTTATAATAGAAATTTAAGTTATTTAATGCAATATAATAATTTTAGTATACATCGCCATCATCAAAACCTTTTCTGTATCGACCATGGGAAAGAAAAATAGACGATCAAAAGGCAACACTCACTTACATTTATTGAACTCAAAGAATCTAGAATTGTATTAAGCGACTTGGATAATGATGAAAAATAAGCTGTATATGAATTGATTTAAGGAAAATAAATAAATAAAAGGGAATTATTGCTACCTCTACAAACATTCTTCTTAGAGAAGTACTTTGACATCAAAAGACGAACGAAGTCAGTTTCATATTTCTTGAACTTCTCTTTATAGCTTGCCTCATAGAGATCACTGAACAGATCATAGAAAAACAACATCATCCATCATCTGAAATGTATTATGTGAGAATTGCTTTAATTGTTTAAAGCATATCAACCAATTCCTCTATATTTTCACACTATCAAGCAGAAAAAAATTTCTACTAGTGTAAAATAACGGCTACAAGGTCCATGGAAAGAAAATCGAACACGTACAAAGGGACCACATAGTTAATGAAATCTTTTTCACCATGGTAGTCTTATTAATAAGCATTTTTATCTACAATAAAACCATTAAGTAAACTATAGTGCCTACTTATAAAAAGCCTCGCGTTCAATGTCAGGTATTACAGAATAAGAAAAAGTGGCAGAGGCTCACTTAAAAGGAATGGGCAAGTGATCAGGTCTTGCATCTTCAACATTGTTATCAACCTAAAAGATAAGAGAAACCCACAATAAGAATAATCGCATAGACTCTGTAAAAAGAAAAATTCCATATATAAATTCATATATATATATATAGATAGGAGATGGGGAAAGGGGAAAGAATCAAAGAAAACCTGGGGTTTAGAAGAGGTGGAGGAGTTATAGGTAGGCTGAGTTGGAGAGCTGTTGTAATTGGAAGCAGAGGAAAGTGATGATGTAGACGACGAAGATGGCACAGTCGTCATTGCACAAAATTGCTTGCTGAGAGGCTTCAAGAACTGCATATATTCACGCCACCATTTTCTTCTTGAAAGAGTTCTTCTTCCAACTCTGCTACCACCTGTTCAGAAAATAAAATAAAATAATAGTAACACGTGTATATATAAATATATATATAGGAAAATGATATTCTTAATTTTAAGATTTTAAATGTGCAAATACCTTGTGACTTTTTATTTTTGTTTTTTCTTGGAATGGACTGTTCTGATTAGCTTACCCATCTAGTTCGCCGGCAAATACTAACACTGTCATAACGGAAAAAGGGAGCCAGGCCTACCCAGTCACACTGCACCTCTGAAAAATGGCGTCGGTGTCACCACCTTCCTCGTCTTAGTCACGGAACTAAACGCTCCCTCAGCTCAATCTTCACTCCAAAAGCGTCCTTCTCTTTCTCTTCTACGCAAACCCACCTTAGAAACTCCCTCACTCTACCCAACAATGATGTTCGCGCACTCTCTTTGCTCCAACAGTTCAACATGCTTTGCGAATCCGGAAATCTGACGCAAGCTCTGAATTTTCTGCATGAAGACACTCATAATGCCACTTCCAGTTCAGTTCGTAGAGCAGAGGCCATGGGGGTCTTATTACAGGCCTGTGGCCGTCAAAAGGATATCGATACTGGCCGACTCGTTACATGTACTCCATGTCCGAGTTTCCTTCGGATTCTCGTTCCATATGCGGTTCTCCATGTACTCCATGGCAGTGAAGATTGGACTTTTTGATGTGGAGTTGGGGCATGCAACCGATGGAGAAGCTTTTTAATTGTTTTTTTTTTTTTTTGAGATTGTAAACGGAATCCATTGCCCAGCCCATCCATAACCCAACCCACCTATATTATTATCTAGACTGCAATTCTTCTTTAATTTTATTACTGAGAGTGATCTACATCCGTAGACAAACTTTAAATGAATGGTTATATCAGAGAAATTAAAAAATAAATAATTATTTTATTAATTTTAAATATACAATTGATTGTACGGTCACAGAATTTTAATCCAATGCTCATAGGCCGAACACTAGGCTTTAGGTTTTGGAGAACAACCCAACCCAAAAGGCAATTTGGTTTAGGATTTTTCTGAATTTGGTTTTTACTCTATTTGATTTGGTTGCAATTCGGACTTACATGTGGGCTGTATAGGCTGTATAGGCTATATAGCCCATGCAACCCATGGAGCAGCTTTGTACCCCAACATTCCCCACTTATCAGACTAACCCAACCCACCTATTTTATTACCTATACTCTAATTCTTCTTTAGTTTTATTACTGCAGAGTGGTCTACATCTATTGTAATCTAGCCAAGGCATTTTTGGACAAGCATTTATCTGAAAGCTATGTGACAAGCCAAAGGTCAGCTGCTTTCTTTGTAATTATTAATTTGACCCTACATTCTAATTGGTTATGGCTTGCAATTTTTGTCCTTTGTTGTCCTGAACTACTAATCATCGCCGATGGTTATTATTTTGTTTTTTTTTTTTTATGAATAGTAATTATTATTTTGGTTTGCTCAATAAATTTTGACCCAAACGTGTAATGCTTTGAAAATTATTGGCTTAATTTTTTCCTTAGCTTTTACTTGGCCTTTTGTAATGCTCTGTTTGGATTAGAATTGTACGTTAATTTAAGCAACATGCTATTTGAGTAAGTAATTCCAATAATAATATTATTCTCTGATTAATATCGCAATTCCTATTACATAGTAGCAAAAATTTATAGATTATTAATAGCTCGATGTTTTGGAACATTGTTGAATGATTTTTCCTGTCCAATATCTTTGTTTATTATATGGTCACAGCTTTAAAGTTGTTTTATATATTTTGTTGTGCTTCCCATCCCGTAGAAAGTACCATTGTAAGATTTAGATTTACAATGACTATAATATAGAATCAAAAGAGGATTAAAAAAATCAGAACAAAATATTAGAAAAATCATAATTGTACATACACACTACATATATAGAAACCTCCCTAGGAGAAGAGAGCTCAGCTCTGTGTTCTTGATCTCTGAATTCTACTCAAAAAAACAAAATTATGAGGCATTTTATTGATTCCCTTTCCAAAGCTGTTCGTTTTGACCCTTTCTTCAATTCTAACCAAGTTTTTTTTTTTTCTTTTGACGAATGAAAAAGGACCTCGATGTGGATCTCATTAGTCCAGAATTATATTAGGAGATAGAGTCTTCATACTCCAGAACTTTCTGATCCGATAGAGTCTGAAGAATTTCTACCTCTAATAGATCTCCACCAGTGCATTAAGAAGACCGAAGACACCGAGAATAACGGCCAAAACTTGAATCCACAACTCGCAGCGAAATGAATTATCTCTTCCTTTCCAGCCACACCCCCAGGTGTTCAATTCTAACCAAGTTGGTACACAAAGAAAAAGACTCATTTATTTCTAAAAAGAAGAAAAACATAATCATGAAATTCTAAATTAAAAAAAATTATTATTATTATTTTTTTTTTTTTTTTGAGGAACCTACATCTAACATTGAGGCTGTAATAATTAATAAATAATTTATTACTACCGACTTATAAAATTTTGTTAACGACATAAGCGATTGTAAAATTTTGTTATTTTTTAGCTTTCCGTGTTTCTGTTTCCGAGCAGCTAGTCGAGTTTATGTATATCATAAATTCATGATGTATGAGGAAGAGAGAGCTTCTGGTGGATATAGGGATAGAATAATTTAAAAATACAGGGAAAGAGGAATAACAATAAAAGCAAGGCAGAAGATGATGTAATTTAATTAGGTTATTAGCTAAAGCACTGCTTAATAACAATATTTAGTGGTTTATTACCAATATATATATATATATATATATATATATATATATATTATATAGGGGCTGTTAGAGGCTCATTTGGTCATTCCCATATGAGAATAAAGCATTTTCCCTTATTGATGTGTAATCTAAATTGAATTTAACACTGTGGCTGTGATTGTGGTTGAATGGATGAAAAATGAGGAAAATAAAAAGGGTTTTAAGGAAAAAAAATTTATTTCAAAATTACCCTCAGTTTTATTCAAAACTAATTTGTAGACTTTTTATATAAGGGTACTTTTATAAATAAAATCATCTGTATTAATTATTTTCTTTTTATTTTCTTTCATTTCTACTAATAATCACACAGACAATAATTATTATAGATGTTATCCTTTCCTTATTTTCTTTCCTTTCCCTTCTATTATATCCATTCAAACGGAGCGAGTTTGAATTAGCTTCAGACACAGACACGTGAAGGTTCATAATGACAAAATTATATATTTCTTTTTTCTGGCTTGTTGCAAGCAATAATCTCTCTTTCCGCAAAGCTGTGCGTTTTGTCCCTTGCTTTATTTCTAACCAAAACAGTGCATAAACGAAAAAATTCCTTTATTTCTAAAATAAGCAAAACAAGACAAGCATGGTCATGGAATCCTACATCAAATATTGAGTCTGTAATAATTAATAAAAAAGGTATTAATATTGACTTGTAAAATTTTGTCAACGATAGAAGTGATTGTAGAGCGCGCGTAGAACGAAGATTAAGCAAACTGCATAAACCACCAAAACAGCGAGTTTGAGGTAGAGAGGAAACGGGATAGAAATAGCAATGAAGAATGCGGTGACAACAAAGAAGACGGAAGCTGCTTCGAGCACTCGTGCTGCGTTTGGGAACATTGATTTTATGAGTTTGCTTATGAGGAGTGCTGCAAATCCCAATAAGATAGAGAGGGAGAGAAAATGAAAGATGGGAAGGAGATGGGAGTGAAGTTGGGCGGAGACGAGGGCTATTTCAATTGCTGAAGCAAAGCAGAAACAAACGATTATCTTAGCCGAGCCCTTAATTTCCAAAACCGATTGTTGAATCTCTGCTTCCAAGTCGATCTGTTCGGGTTCCAGTCCCGAACCCGTTTGTTGAATCTCTGCTGCTTCCAAGTCGATCTCTTCGGGTTCCAGACCCCAACCCGATTGTTGAATCTCTGCTGCTTCTGACATAGCTTGCTGTGAATAGTCGAGCTCCGATTGTTGGACGTCGAGGTCTTAGGCGATTGTTGAATCTCTGCTGCATCTAAGTCGAGCAAACCCAGCAAGCTAGACTCTAGCACTTCAAAAGCTTCCACCTTCTTCACCCTTGCCAATGGAGCCTGAGCAAGAGCAAGCTAGACTCTAGCACATCAAAAGATTCCACCTTCTTCAGCTTCCACTTTCTTGAGCTTTGCCGATGGTACCTCTGCCCATTTTCCCCATGGCCTATGGTGCAAAGCTTCCATCAAATTTATAGGAAGTCAGCTGCTTCTTCTGAGTGGTGAATAGGAAGTCAGCTGCTTAGTCTTAAGTGGTGAATAGGAAGCTTCTTGGGTACCGACGAGGTTATATTTGTAATCTTCATATCGTTGCCAACGAGGTTGTATTGTAATTATTGGGAGCCGACTGAGGTTATATTTGTAATTATATGAGCTCCTTGCTTATTTGTAAGCTTCTTTCTTGACTGCCAACGAGGTTATATTGTAATTATTGAGAGCCGATAAGGTTATATTTGTAATTATATCAACGAGGTTATAGTGTAGTTATTGAGAGCCGACTAAGGTTATATTTGTAATTATATACGCTTCTTGCTTTACTTTTCTCGGAAAGGTTGTAATTATGTGAGAGCCGACGAAGGTTATATTTGGAATTATATAAGCTTCTTGCTTTATTGTTTTGGGGGCCGACTATGTCAGATTTGTAATTGTTTGAGCTTCTTGCTTTATTTTCCATAATAGTATTTTTGTGCCCGACTTCTAATAGCTTTTTCGTAGGTTACTTGCTTTTGTAATTGTCAAAGTGCTTGACTTATAAATTACACACTTTTTTTTTTTTTTATCTTCGATTTTGATTTATTTTCACAGTTAAATTTACTTATAAATATTATTTGAATGTTATTTGAGATCGACGTGGAAGCTTTTGTCATTCAACTTCTAATATGGTTCTTACACACTATTTAATTTTGATTTCGATTTACTTTTACAGTTTTATTAGATTTCGTTATTGATGCCTAGTTAGTAATTGTGTCTAATTTTTTCTATAAGTGCATTAGTAGCCTTACCCTATAAGTATGTAATCTACTAATTTAATTAAAGCTTCAATAAAATTCAATAGAAAAATCTATAAATGAAATTATTGACTCTTAATTTTAGGTCATTTTGATCCTTACAAAGTTTAATACCAATAACTATCAATATTTTTAACTTGTAGGTCATTTTATCATTTTAGTTCTTATAAATTTAATATTTTTAAATGGATAATAATATGATACCAGTAACTATCAATACTTTTAACTTTTAGATCATTTTGATCCTTACAAATTTAATATTTTTAAATGGATGGTAATACGTCAGTAGTGAGATTTAAATAATAGATAGTAATGTGACAGTAGTGAAACTTGAATATAGATATTTAAGTTTTTACAGCTCTATATCATATTAGATTATCATTATTTTTAAATGCTTAAAATTGTGGAAAATGTATTTAATATATATATATATATATATATATATATATATATATATATATATAAAGCTGTCAGAGAACTGGATAGGAATAGAATGTCAACAAAAACTTGTTATCACATTTGAGTAACATGCATTGCCTGCCTTCACGTAAATGCGTGGATCCTTATTCATGTTTGATTTAAAATTGTATTCCCAAAATTAGAGTTTGTAGTTGTATTTGATTATGATTTTATAAGACTTTTATAAATTTAAAAAATTAAAAAGTATTTAATTAAAATTTTTATAAATTTAAGAAATTAAAAAGTATTTAATTAAATTTTTTAAAAATAATGAGGTATTCAATCCTAATTTTTATAAACTTTTAAAAAAATCATTAAAAGTTTTGAGGTATTCAATTATAATTTTTTAAAATTAATAAAAATCTAGAAGTATTTAATTTAGACTTTACTTTTATAAATAATAGATTTATATAGATTTTTATTAATTTTTAGTGAATTTTATATGTATTCAATCTTATAAATTGTCTTTTTTTAAAAAAAAAACTTTCAAAGACTTTTTAATCTAAATGACATGTCAGAGTCAGTCAGTAATATTTATTTCCTTTTATCTCTTTTACTTTCTCTTTTTACTTTTCCTCCTCATTGTGAAACTATTCTATTATTATTCTGTCATCCTCCACCATTATTATTGGCCTTCTCCTATTGTAAGGAAAATAAAAATTAAAGAAAAATTAATGGCTTTCTTGTAAAGAAAATAAAAACCATTCATTACTATTTATTAACCTCTTTTTAAAGGCATCATTATAGAAAAAGAAAAAAGGCTATTGGTGTCTTTGTAAGGAAAATGTAAAAAAAAAAAAAAAGCCTCAACTTGTGCAATGAAAAAGTTTATAAAAGTCTTTCAAAATTTATAAAAATAAAAAGTCACTATATTTTTATAAACTCCATAAAAATTTATAGAAATCACTAAAAAAATTTAATTAAAAAAATCTATTAAAGTATTTTAAAATTCAAATTGAATATACCCTCTAATGTTACAAGCTTTTCCAGACATCTTCGCTTAAATAGGAAAATAGTGTTTGCTCAAAGTGAAAAATAAAAATAAATAAATAAGGAATATGTGAAAATTCTAATGAAATAGGAGCCAGTAGTAAAATGAATAAATGTGTACCGAGTTATACAAAAATGACTTGTTTATTTGAGTTTGCAAACAACTTGCAAGTTGCATCATCATTTGTATGAAATTCTTCATTAAGACAGACCCAACTGGAAGATATGAGACTTCAATAATCATTTAAACTTAAAGGTATATCATGTATACAAATATATAGTTACTGTAGATTTCTTAACAAAAGCTGCAATTAAAGATTTATTTTATGTTATCTGGGTGTTTTAAGCTGCGTATTAATCAGTTTGGAACTTAGTAGGAAAAGATTGAAGAAAATTAGAGGTTAAAAGAAAATGATCATAAACTACAAGGGGAGAGAACGTAAGTAAAATAGCGTACAAGGATTATTTGTTGCTCATAGAAAATAGTGTACCAACATGTACGTGTACATGTTTGACACAAACCCAAAATGATATATATGACATGTAATTGGGTTTAGCTTCTCTATCCGCGAAGACTAATAAACGTGAACACGTTTAGAAAAATCATTCTTCTCTTCTTCCTCCCAGAATGCCTGTGCTCATGCGACTTAATTTCTTTATATTTTCCAAGCTGAATGAGGAGTTCTTCTCTTCAATATTTCTCTGCAATGGTAAACTCGGTTGCAATTTTTGTCTTTCCACTCTATTTATTTCTTCGTTTAAGATTTATTTTGAATTTGCAGTATTCGCTCTATTTGATTTGGTTGCCATTGTTAGAACTTAGAAGGAGAAAGCTATACTGTTTTTGTCCATGGAAATCCTATTATTATTATTATTATCATTATTATTATTATTATTATTATTATTTGGGGGATTTATGATTCATCTCCCAAAAATTGGATCTTCACAGTTGTTACTAGCATCTAGTACATCTTAATGAATAGTGGAAGCTGGTATGCAGAGCTAATAAAGCTTGAAAAACCCTCTTGTTTATTTGTGTTTGCAAATAAATTATAAGATCCATTTTCATTTACTTGATTTTATCACTGATGTCTAGAAAGACTTAGTGCCCGTTTGGTAACATTTTTTGTTTGGGCTTTAGGTTTTTGTTTTCTTCTCTGTATTTGTGTGTGATTTGCTCAATTTAAAAATTAGTTAAGATTTATTAAAGTTTGTTAGTCTCTTCATTTTACTATAAATACGAAGGAAAAAGGAAAAACACAAACATCGAATAAAAAACACTAATATATGATTAGAAACTAATAGTTAGAATTAGTACTTACACATATGGTTGTTGATAAAACTTGTTGGTCTTTTATGTAACTGTATATATACGTGTCTTCTCCAGAATTCATGAAAATCTTGTATTTAATGTTTGAGAATTATAATTGTGTCCCCTAATTTGGATTTTTGCATTTTTACAAACTTTCATGGAAAAATCTTCAAAAATAGGAAGATAATATTGCCAACGAAAGAAAAGGAATATAGTGGAAATCTGAATGAAATAGATGCTGGCTGTACAATGAATAAAGGTGTGCAAGTTATGAAAAATGGGGTTCTCAGGGAACTAATGGGTTGCCCTATCTTTTCCATGAAATTCTTCAATTAAGTAGAGCTGTGTACAATGTTTACAAATGATCAAACGCGAGAATTAGAAAGAACTGGAAGACACGGAACTCCAAGGCTTCAATACCTTCAGGCTTGTTAGTTGTTTAAATTTTGTAATTAAAAGAACAAAACCCAGGTATTATGTTTTATTTATTAGTTTCTGTCGATATAACCATTTTATTAATGTTTATATCCACTTCATTTCAGGAATTAGTCCGTTCATTTCAGGAACTCTACTAATGAAGGTATGCTCATTCTTTCATTTTCTCCAAAAAAAAGTTTAATGACTCATAATTTTTCTATCGGTCATATGGTCAACTCCTATGAAATGATTTATGTCATCTGTTCTTGCATCCACAGAAACAAAAGAGATAAGTTGTTGCCAATTGGGCAAACTTTGCTTATGATTTTTTTCTTGCGCCAGTTATATAATTCTATGTTCATTGACGTAATTTGCCTATAAATGGTAATTGAAATGTTGTCTTAAACTTTAGCCTAATAATAATTTGAAGATTAATAATCATTTGTAATGCTCTCTTTGGTTTAGAATTGGAAGTTAATTTAAGCAATCTTGTATCTGAATGAGTAATCTCAAAAACATTATTCTCTAATTAATATTACAATTCCTTATACATGGTAGTAAATGATTTGTAGATTATTAACAGCTCAATGTTTTGGAATGTTTCCCTGACTGCATTACAAAACCGAAAGAGAAGCTTGTTGAATTTGGAATAGAAGGAATCTGCAAAAATCAAATATATTTCCACTTTTACAAAATCAAATATATTACGATAATAGTGTATCCAGTGCCTTGTGACTTTTTATTCTTTTTTATTTTATTTTCTTATAAAAGACGGTTCTGATTAATTTACCCATCTGTTTTTTTTTTTTTTGGTCATTTATCCATCTATTTTGTCGGCAAATAATAATACTGATATCGGAAAAAAAAAGTAAGCCAAGCCATACCCGGTGGCCCTGTATGTTTGAGAAATGGCGTCGGCGTCACCACCATTTTTTAAGTTGTTTATTATATGATATTACTAGTCACAGCTTTAAAGTTGTTTTATATATTTTGTTGTGCTTCGATGCCATCCAGTAGAAAGTACCATTGTAAAATTTAGATTTACAATGACTGTAATTTGAAATCAAAAGAGGATTAAAAAAAATCAGAACAAAACATTAGAAAAATCATACTTGTACATACACACAACATATATAGAAACCTCAATAGGAGAAGAGAGCTCAGCTATGTTTTTTTGATCTCTGAATTCTACCCGAAAACAAAACTACGAGGCATTTTATTGATTCCCTTCCCAAAGCTGTGCCTTTTGACCCTTTCTTCAATTCTAACCAAGTACACATAGAAAAAGATTCATTTATTTCTAAAAGAAGAAAAGCATAGTCATGGAATCCTGTGAATTTCTTTTTTTGGAGGAACCTACATCTGAGACTGTAATAATTAATAAATAATTTATTACTATTGACTTATAGAATTTTGTTAACGATAGAAGTGATTGTAAAATTTTGTTATTTTTGAGCTTTTGGTGTTCCAATTTCCGAGCAGCTAGTTAAGTTTATGATAGAAAAATGGCTTGGTATGATATATCATGAATTCATAATGTATGAAGGTGAGAGAGCTTCCGGTGAATATAAGGTTTAAATATTTTGAGAGGCTCATTTGGTAATTCCCATATGAGAATAAAGCATTGTCCCATATTGATATGTAATCTAGGTTGAATTGATAGAAAATGTGGAAAATGAAAAGGATTTTAATAAAAGATTTTATATTTCAAAATTACTCTCAGTTTTATTCAAAATTAATTTGTAGACATTTTATATAAGGGTACTTTTATAAATAACATCAACTGCATTAATTAGATTTTTTATTTTCTTTCATTTTCACTAATAATTAGCCAAACAACCATTATTATAAATGTTATCATTTTCTTTCCTCATTTATTATTTTATTTCATTTCTCTCCTATTCTACCTATTCAAACAATATGAGTTTGAATTAGCTTCAACAAGTGACGGTTCCTAATGACAAAATTATATATATATATATATATATATATATATATTATTTTTGGCTTGCTGCAAGCAATAGCCTTCATTAATAGCTTTTATAAAAATGATAATAATAAAAACAAAAATGAGCGGTAGCAGATATTTTAGGTGATACGATTTGATCATTTGTATATGGACTCTGATATGGGTTTGGCTCTTTTAATCCGGACCATTCACTAGTACGAGGTGTATTAAAAAAGCAAACTATTAATACAAAAAGAGGATTAACAGTAACAAAATAAGAATAAAATATCATAAAAATCGTATTTGTACAGACAAACAGCATATAATAGAAACCTCCATAATTGGAAGCGAGAATTCAAAAAAGGGCCCAAATCCATGGAGAAGAGAGCCCGGGTTTGTTTTCTGATCTATGTTTCCGCAAAGCTGTGCGTTTTGTCCCTCACTTTAATTCTAACGGTACATAAACAGAACCCTACATCACATATTGAGTCTGTAATAATTACTAAAAAAATTTATTAATATTTTGTATAGAAGCGATTGTAGAGTGCGAGTAGGAGGAGGATTAAGCAAATTACATAAACCACCAAAACACTGAGCTTGAGGTACAGAGGAAGCGGGATAGAAATGGCAATGAAGAATGCGGTGACAACAAAGAAGACGGAAGCTGCTTCAAGCACTCGTGCTGTGTTTGGGAACTTCGATTTTATGAGTTTGCTTACGATGAGTGATGCAAATCCAAATAAGATAGAGAGGGAGAGAAAATGAAAGATGGGACGGAGATGGGAGTGAAGTTGGGCGGAGAGGAGGGCTGTTTCAATTGCTGAAGCAAAGCAGAAACAGACGATCATCTTAGCCCAGCCCTTAATTTCCAAACCCGATTGTTGAATCGCTAGCTCGGGTTCTAATCCCGAACCCTCCAAACCCATTTCCAAACCCGCTTGCTGAATCGCTAGTTGCTGAATCTCTGCTGCTTCCAAGTCGATCTCTACGGGTTCCAGTCCCGAACCCGATTGTTGAATCTCTGCTGCTTCTGACATAGCTTATTGTGAATAGTCGAGCAGTCAGCTTCCACCTTCTTCAGGTTTGCCGATTTTGCCGATGGGAACCGACTGGGATTGCCAATTGGGACTTTATAGGAAGTCTGAGATACTGGGAAGTCTCCTGGAACTTGCGACCTTATAGGAAGTCTTAGAGGTTGGTGTCGCTATCGGGAAGTCTATTTAGACATTGGTATATAAATAGGAAGTCTTATAGGAAGTCCGATACAGGTTGGTGTCGCTATCGGCGATTCTGCAACCTAATAGGAAGTCTTAGTAGAGGTTGGTGTCGCTATCGGCGATTCTGTATCGTATGGTCTGTATCATGTGGTTTGGGACTTTATGCGATCCTGCATCCACTTTTTTAATATGAGTGCTATGGTGCATTTGTGTTTTTTGTTTTTTATCTTAGAACTTTGAACTTTGTGGGAGAAGATTTCTCTCTGGGATGCCCAAATATGACCCTTGTTTTTTTGTGTGGCTTCCTTGGAAGCTTGAAATTGGACTTTATAGGAATTCTGAGAAAATGAGGAGATTCTGTATCGTAGGATGGTAGGATGGTGTCGCATGTCGTCGCTATCGGCGGAGCAGGAATGTGTAAATTACACCCCTTTTTTTTTTTTATCTTTATCTTTGACTTTTATTTATTTTCGTAGTTAATTCACTTATAAATATTATTTTAATATTATTTGCGCTCGATGTGGATCTTTTATCATTCAACATTTAATATGGTTCTTACATACTATTTTATCTTTTATTTGGATTTACTTTTACAGTTCCATCAGATTTCAATATTGATACTTAGTAACTGTGTCTAATTTTGTCTGTAAGTTCATTAGTAGACTTATCACGTATGTATGTAGTCTACCAATTTAAATTGAAGCTTCGATAAAATCCAACAGAAAGATTTATAAACAAATTTATTAACTTTTAATTTGTAAGTCAATTTGATCTTTATAAGTTTAATATTAATAACTATCAATACTCTTTAACTTGTAGGCTATTTTATTGTTTTAATTCTTACAAATTTAATACTTGTAACTATTAATACTTTCAATTTGCCTATAAATGATAAATTGAAATATTATCCTTAATACCTGGGGATGTGATCTAGTAGAAAAAAAACCGACCGTTCCATCATACTCATTTGCGAGAGTTATAGTTTAGTTTGAATTTTAACAAATTCAATTATTGAGTCAGATATACTTAATCTTATTTTATATACCAGAGAAATCTATTATAGGTGAATCAGCTGCTTTGGAGTCAATTTGTTATACATGTAAGTAAATGGTTTGTAGATCATTAACAGCTCAATGTTTTGAAATATTTCCCTAACTGCATCACAGAACCAAAAGAGAAAAGCTTGTTGAATTTGGAATACGAGGAATCTGCAGAAATCAAATATATTTCCACTTTTACAAAATCAAATATATTACGATAACAGTGTATACGGTGGCTTCTGACTTTTTATTCTTTTTTTTTTTTTTTTTTGGAACAGACGGTTCTGATTAGTTTACCCACCTGTCTTCTTCTTCTTCTTCTCCTTTTTTTTTCTTTTTTTTTTTAACCCATCTAGTTTGCTGGCAAATAATAACACTGATATCGGAAAAATAAAGGTAAGCCAAGCCATACCCGGTGGCCCTGTACGTTTCAAAAATGGCGTTGGTGTCACCACCATTGTCATGCCAACCCCACGTTCCTCGTCTCACTCATGGAACCAAACGCTCTCTTAGCTCAATCTTCACTCCAAAAGCGTCCTTCTCTTTCTCTTCTACGCAAACCCACCATAGAGACTCTCGCACTCTATCCAACAATGATGCTTGCGTACTCTCTTTGCTCCAACAGATCAACATGCTCTGCGAATCCGGAAATCTCACCGAAGCGCTGAATTTTCTGCAAGAAGACTCTCATAATGCCACTTCAAGTTCAGCTCACAGAGCAGAGGCCATGGGGGTCTTATTACAGGCCTGTGGCCGTCAAAAGGATATCGATACTGGCCGGAAAGTCCACGAGATGGTTTCGGCGTCGACCCAGTTCAGTAATCACTTCGTTCTCAATACCCGTCTCGTTACCATGTACTCCATGTGCGGGTCTCCTTCGGATTCTCGTTCGATTTTCGATGGATTACAGAAGAAGAACTTGTTTCTCTGGAATGCACTCGTTAGTGGGTATGCTAGAAATGAGCTTTACGATGATGCAATTGATAGGTTTATTGAATTGATTTCAGTGACGGAGTTTAAACCCGATAAATTTACGCTGCCGTGTGTGATTAAGGCCTGCGCTGGACTTTTGGATGTGGAGTTGGGGCAGGCGATCCACGGGATGGCAGTGAAGATTGGACTGATTGCGGATGTGTTTGTGGGTAACGCATTGATTGCCCTGTATGGAAAATGTGGGTCTGTGGAGAAGGCCCTTCAAATGTTTGAGTCTATGCCTGAGAGAAACTTGGTTTCTTGGAATTCAATGATACGTGGGTTTTCTGAGAATGGTTTTTCTCAGGAGAGTTACAATTTGTTAATGGGGATTTTGGAGGGTGAGGAAGGTTTGGTACCAGATGTTGCAACTATTGTGACGGTATTACCAGTGACTACTTTGGAAGGAGACGTAGCTATGGGAATGTTAATTCATGGTTTGGCAGTGAAATTCGGGCTGTGTGAGGAACTGATGGTGAATAATGCTTTGATGGACATGTATTTAAAATGTGGGTACATATCTGAGGGTCATTTTCTATTTGGTAAGAACGATAAGAAAAATGTAGTTTCGTGGAATTCCATGATTGGAGGTCTCGCTAGAAAAGGGGATGTTTGTGGGACATTTGATCTTCTCCGAAGAATGCAGATGGAAGAGGAGAAAGTGAAGGTGAATGAGATCACTATATTGAATGTGTTACCAGCTTGTTCAGAGGAATCGGAGCTGATGAACTTGAAGGAACTTCACGGTTATTCAATCAGACATGGATTTCATTACGATGAGTTAGTATCCAATGCTTTTATTGCAGCCTATGCTAAGTGTGGATCATTGAGCTATGCTGAGCATGTCTTTTATGGTATAGAGATTAAGACAGTGAGCACTTGGAATGCACTAACTGGAGGCTACTCACAAAATGGTGATCCAAGGAAGGCTTTAGATTTTTACTTTAAAATGAAATATGCTGGCTGTGATCCTGACTGGTTTAGTATTGGCAGTCTCCTTTTAGCTTGTGCCAATCTGAAACTTCTGAACTGCGGAAAAGAGATCCATGGATTTGTGATACGTAATGGGTTAGATATGGATGTTTTTATTGAAATATCACTTATGTCCCTTTACATTCAATGCAATAAAGTAATATCTGCTCGTGTATTATTTGAAAGAATGGAAGACAGAAGTTTAGTTTGTTGGAACACGATGATTTCTGGTTACTCACAGATAGGACTTCCTGATGAAGCTTTTAATCTTTTCCGTCAAATGCTGTCTGATGGAGTCCAACCGTCTGAGATTGCCACAATGAGTGTGCTTGGGGCTTGCTCACAACTGTCAGCTTTGCGTCTGGGAAAAGAATTACATTGCTTTGCTTTAAAAGCTTACCTTATGGAAGACTTGTTTGTTGCTTGTTCTGTTATAGATATGTATGCAAAAAGTGGCTGCATAGAGCAATCTCAAAGAGTTTTTTGCAGGTTAAAGGAGAAAGATGTTGCATCTTGGAATGCTGCAATTGGAGGATATGGAATTAATGGACATGGAAATGAGGCCTTAAAACTATTTGAGAACATGCAAAGAATGGGTTTGAAGCCTGATGGCTCTACATTTATTGGAATTCTAATGGCGTGTAGTCATGCTGGGTTTGTTACGGAGGGGCTGCAATATCTGAACGAGATGCAGAGTTCTTACGGAATAGAACCAAAATTAGAGCATTATGCATGTGTGGTGGACATGCTAGGTCGGGCTGGCAGATTGGAGGAAGCTTTAAAGCTGATAAACGAGATGCCTGAGGAACCAGATACTAGAATCTGGAGCTCACTGCTTAGTTCCTGTAGGAGTTACAGTGACATGGCTATAGGAGAAAATATTGCCAATAAGTTGTTAGCATTGGAGCCAAAGAAGGCTGAGAACTACGTGTTGGCATCAAATTTATATGCTGGATCAGGGAAATGGGACGACGTGAGGAGAGTGCGGCAAATGATGAAGGAGATCGGCCTTCAGAAAGAGGCTGGACGCAGTTGGATTGAAGTTGGAGGGAAGGTTTATAGCTTTCTTGTGGGAGATAATTTGTCGCCAGGGTTGGGAGAGATTAGGGATATGTGGAGAAGATTAGAGGAAAAGATAAGTGTCTTGGGTTACAAGCCAAACACAGATTGTGTACTTCATGAACTGAAAGAAGCGGAAAAGATTGAGATATTGAAGGGACACAGCGAGAAGCTTGCAATCTCATTTGGATTGTTGAAGACAAGTAAAGGATCAACACTGAGAATCTGCAAAAATCTTCGAATTTGTGCAGATTGTCACAGTGCAGCCAAGCTGGTGTCCAAAGCTGCTGAAAGGGAGATAATTGTGAGAGACAACAAGCGGTTCCACCATTTCAAAGATGGGTCTTGTTCTTGTGGAGATTATTGGTAGGTTTTTGACGGTGAGTAATGTGGAGGACACTAGATCAAGACAGAAAGGAAGTGATAAGGTAAACATTGACATGAACTTTCCTAAATATATATTTGTTTTATAATATATATATATATATATATATATATATGTACACACACGTACACACTTAGCTGTTACTTGTACCTAAATTCTCGGATCAAATAGAATTCCAAGTGGATAGGGAAGTCTATTCTAAATTGGTTTGTTATTCCCAATTCGAATCTAACTTAGAGTATAATCTCTATTTATTTTTTAGTTTTTTGGTAAATAGAGTATAATCTCTATAAATACTAAGAGTATACTTATTACTATTATGTTAAGCATCAATCTACTCTCAATACCTCCCTATCCTTCTTCGTCGTCTTTCTTCCAAAACTCTATATTCCCTCATCGCTATCTTCTCCTCCTTCTTTCTTTCAAAACCCTACATTCTGTTATCACCATCTAAAGAGAAAAACCACGTATATACCATGGCAAAGAAAATCTCCATGGAAGCTATGATGCGGTGTCCAACGGAATTAATGTTTGATATCTTCTCTAGACTTCCTTCCAAAACCCTAGCACGATCCAAATGCGTAAGCAAATTGGTCCGGGCGATGATCGCTGATCCAATCTTTGTTTCAATGCACCACGACAGGTCTGTAAGTAATCGCAGCAGCTGTATCACGCAGTTCATACGTAATAATCAAACATGTATTTCAAGTTTTAATGAGGAATTTGCTATTTCCAACGACTTCATGATTAAACTTCCTGATGATGATAACTTCCATGGCGATAATGTCATTAATATAATTGGTTCAAGCAATGGTTTATTGTGCTTCACAAAAAAAGGTCTTCCATTGTGTACTTATCTATGGAACCCCTCCATGGGAGTAGCTAAGAAGCTTCCTCACCCTTTTGTCACTGATTTGGGTTTAGACGGCCAAGATTGGAGTTCTAGTTTTCATTTAACGGGGTTTGGCTTCGACAGGGAAAGTGATGATTATAAGCTGGTTCAAATTATTTTTGAAAAACCTGATCGTCGATATGCTTATGATTGTCGTGGATATGCTTATGATATAAGCAGGATTTACTCTCTGAAGACAAATTCATGGAGATTGGTTAAGTCTAAGCTTTGGAATGATTTTGAACCCTGTATTTCTGACCCACCTACGCATACAAGTGGTACATGTTTCAAGGATTCTTTGTACTGGGTATCCGGTGATCTTAAATTCATGATGAGCTTCATTCTTTCTAATGACTTATTTGAAACAATAAGTCTACCCTCTAATCAAATTTTGGAGCAGGGCAAGCCATTGCCATATTTGACTCGCATTGGGTCACTGGAGAAGTCGCTTGCACTGTTTGTTCAATACCAAAATGCAACAAGGGTATGGTTTCTAAAGGAATCAAAAGATGGAGTTGGGTCATGGACTAAGGGATTTGACATTGATTTAGGATTTTTGGCATGTCCGATAGACTTGTAGCCAACAGTAAACTACCTATGATGAGGTCATATCGGCAACGCCGCCACACACAGCTCCCTCTAACCCATGGAATTCATTCTCTAAGGACTACTTCATTGTGTCGTTTGGGGTTATGGGATTTTGAGGAGAAGAAATTTGGAGAGCTCCGAATCAATGTCAATGGAGGAGAAGAAGACATTCAACAAGTTCTTGACGTGCATCCTTTTGAAAGGGTACATAATCCTGTGAAGGTGAGGTAGTTGATGGATTACTGATTTTGATTCATCAAAGTCAAACCCAATTACATTCTTTTATGAGATTACTTGTAGTATGTACCATTGACGTAAGATTGAATAATATTTGGAATGAAGGACTAAATTTTTTGAACCAATTACTGTGATGTAAGATTGAATAATATTTGAAATGAAAGCCTGTAAATTTTCGGAACCAATTGCTGTGAACTACTAGTTCCATGTCCTTTTGCATATTTGATTCCATATTATGAACTATTTCCATTTTGACAATTACCCTTCTTAACTTGATTGAACATTGCACTACTAGGACCCATTGAACATTTCAATTTCTTATTTGAAATCTGACGCACGTTGCATGTGTCGCAAGCCAGCTTAAAATAAAATATACAGAGTATTCATAATCTTTTTGCTTACTCTTTTCTTTATGATTATGAGCATTAATTGGAGCACGTGGCTAATTCTTATGTGACCATTAGACCAAAAAATAAAACCTCTAGATAAAGGCTAGGAAACAAAGATCAAAACGTTATTTATAATTCAAACATATTATTTGTAATTAATATTTGTTGTAAACGATGGCTCAAATGCACTATAAGGAGAAAGCTTTCTCATGTCAGTACTAAATATAATATTTGCCCTTCTTAAAATTAAAAATCAAAATGAATAAACTACTCCACACCCATTACTGAATATCTGTCCCGTCTATCCGTTAATAAGAACATTATTTGGTTTAAATAAATAAAATTGTTTGTAAAAAAATAAAAATTGAAGAGTAACTCTATACAATTATTTTTTTGAAAAAATATATTTTTAATATATGATAAAATATTTAAGGCCTGGGATCTTAAGTTTTATTAAACCGCTCCTGGCAAGCAATTGCATTCAAATGTTGGTCTACACTCCTAAAATCAAAATACTACATAATAATGTATACTATTTTGTTTTAATCATTTTATCAAATATTATATATATATATATATTGCTAATATTATGGTGTGTGCAATGTATACATGTTAAATTATTAGATGTGGATAAAATGAGTATATAGTTATTTACACTTCTTTCATCCTCATTTTTATTATGGCTCACATGTGAATTGTCAATTTTTTTCCTTCATTACAATTTACATATTAATATTTTTGGTAAATAAAAAAGTGCCTCTTTATGGAAGTCAGCTGTTCAGGGATGTGTTAGAAATTAAGACATAATGTTATCTCATTTTTACAATTTTTTCAGAATCAGATAGCAAACTCACATTTTAACAGTCTCCTTTACCGGTTTATGTTATTATTTATTACGTAAATTTCACAACAACACAAAAATTTCAGAACTCCATCCATTTTATTTGGAAAATATTATGAATCCCAAATGTATACCCATGTCAGCAAAGTGAAATATATATATATATATATATATATATATATATATATATTTTGAATATTTTCTAATTTAGCTTGATTGAAGATTATTTGAAATTTTATACTAAAAACATATTTAAGAAAAATAAACTCTAAAAGAGATCATGTAAATAAATTTCTTTTAATTTTTTTTAATATATCTGAGTTGAAAATTTTCCATATAATATTTTTTCATTTGATAATGTCATATGCATTTGGGATCCCAAACTTTTTAAATCTCTAGCATTTTCTATTTTATTTTTATTTCAATTTAATGTTAGTCGAACTATATGCGTTTTTAAAATGACACTTATTACTCTATTATTTTTGCATATAACACTTCATATGAGACTTTTTTTAACCAGCCAACATTTTCGATCACATTTTTTAGGTTGGAGTTTCTTTTAATTAGTATGTATTTTATTAAATAAAAGTAATAATTAAATTGAAATAAAAATAAAATATGGGAGAGGTATATAGAGTGTAATTTTCCACAAAAAAAAAAATCTCAAAATACATAAAATTATTTTGAAAATTTAACCTTAATTGATTTTATAGATTTTGTTCATGAAGGTGGAATCTAGTCTACCACGGGCCCACTATTGCACAGGTGTAGTAAAAGAGTTGAGAAGAAGACCCCTTGTGTGCAAGTTGAAAAAGCTGCGTGAATTTATGCGATTTCCGAAGCCTTCCTCAGCTACCAATTCTTCAATGGCGACTGTGCCATCTTCGTCTTCTCCACCATCACTTTCCTCTGCCTCCAATTCCGACAACTCTCCGACTCAGCCTAACTTTAACTCATCTACCTCACCTAAACCCCAGGTTCTCTCTCTCCCCTTTTCCCTCACTCCCTGCCTATGTACACACGCATATATATATGTGTGTGTGTATGAAATATATGCGTATACATGGTCTATGCAATGATTGTTATGGTGGGTTTCTCTTATCTGTTAGGTTGATGCTGGGGATAGCAATGTAGAAGATATAAAATCTGAGTTGCCCAACCCTTCACAGTGAGTCTCTTTCTTTTTTGGTTTATGTGGAATTTTTCAGCAAAATCTTACTTTCTAGTTGCTATTCATCTTTAATTTTCTTCTGCATGTTTTGTATGTTGTTGTCGCAGTTCAAATGTGAGCGTTAATTATTATGCCAGTTGTTAGTTTGCATGCCTATTGGTAATTGTCTTATGTTTTAGCCTCTGGTTGATTTCTTTCCCAATCAGTACGAGCATAGATTTAGAAAGTACTAAATTGTAGAAAATCAAATTTTTAATCTTTGGTTATTATGTGAATTTCTGTGAAACTGAGGGAAATACTGAAATGTAGAAATTCAATTTTTGAATCATTATGTTTTCTTTTTCGTTTTTATGGGGTAAGTTTTACCTTTTCTTTTTCAAGCCAATGACCTTATTTAGTTT
Organism: Rhamnella rubrinervis; assembly: GCA_007844105.2. Classification (NCBI taxonomy): domain Eukaryota; kingdom Viridiplantae; phylum Streptophyta; class Magnoliopsida; order Rosales; family Rhamnaceae; genus Rhamnella; species Rhamnella rubrinervis. The sequence goes on from CM017585.2 coordinate 13,527,911, forward strand.
ATCTTTATATATTTTGTATTTTATTTTTTTGGTAGAAATATATTTTATAATCGTTGAATGCCCCCAAATTGTATGTATTAACAAAATTAAACTAAACAGTGAAAATCTAAATTGAGAAGTCAATCTTTTACAAAAAAAAAATAATAATAATAATAAACAGCTTTTATCTTTGTACTATGAGGAGAATTACTGGAGTTTCATGTTCTTAGTATTAATAAGATAACAGGAAGCAAGTTGACAGTTTGAGAAAATTGAGTTTTCTTATATGCTATTTTTCTGTCGTAGAAATTTTCCTATAACTAACTCTTGACATTGAATACGGATGCTTCTAACAAGTGCATATTGTAGTTTACTTAAGGTTGTAACCTGTAATGTTGATAAAAATGCTTGTAAATAAGAATACCATGGTGCGAAGATTTCACTTACTATGCTAAAGCACAGAAATGGGTCTTTCACAAGCTGTAACTAGTGGACACTGATATAATATGCGCATAGAAATAATTTGGTCAAATATATGTGGAACTGTTAGTCTCTTAGTAAATGATGTTTGAAGAAGGTTTTTGTTGAATAATTTAGAATTTATGCAAACTGTGAACAATAAACAGCCCTCGCATGAGCATGTGCACTCACTGACACAAGTGCTAATATACATCAACTTACTTGCCCACTTGCCTAAACATATTTTCATAATTGATCTTATTTGAGCAGTCTTCGTCATTATGAGTGTCTATAGGCAAAAAAAAGGTTCACTATGTTAAAATCAAGTAGTCAGATGCTGTTGAAATTTACTCAGGAGGTTCCTCGTTTGCTGTATTGTATTCCAATATCTTATGACCTCTTAATTTCTGGATTCAGTCTGCTTTAAAGAAACTTGTTTAGTTTAGATTGAATGTGTTAGGCAGAATATGTATTCCTGCTTTAAGCTGTGATTTGAGAGGGTACAACATCTCAATTATATGCTCATAGATTATAAGTCAGTAGAACTTGGGCACAATAATTACACGTAACAAAAGTCAAGATGAAAACTTTTCTTCATCAGCTCTGAAACTTGTAGCGTTTCTGTTTTTCCCTTCATGCTTACATCACTAATGGTTTTGTTATTTACCAGAACTATGCTTATAAACATCTCTCTTATGTTAAAGAGTAGAGAATTGGTTTTCTTTGAAGAAAACAGATCTTGTTGTTATCCCTTTCTATAGCTGACACCAATTACATGATGCTTTGTCTTCATTTCTTTCCAACTGTGTTTGTTGTGGTTTTTCTGCTATGGGAAATTTTGCACTAAATGGCTAGGCCTTGAAAAACTATTGTGGTTGAATCTGACTGGTGGTTTTTCTAAACTTAAAATAGTTCTGGATGCCACCTTTCAAGATATATTTATGGAATGACTAGCTATTTATTTTCCTATAGCCTGTAGTCTTATATATTCTTGCTTGAGATGGTATATTTGTAACGTGGCCTTTTTTAAAAAGTGCAATTTTCTGCCATGGACCTTGTAACCTCTTTTTCTTTTTCTCAATAGAAATTTTCTGTTTGATAGTGTGAAATACAGAGAAATTTTCACTTTATAACATTTGAATCTGATGATGAATGATGTTGCATTCTTTTTATTTGTTTCAGTGACCTCTATACCACAAGCTACAAAGACAAGTTCAAGAAATATGAAGCTGACTACACTCGTCGGTTGATGTCGAAGTACTTCTCTAAGAAAAATCTTTATGGGGGTAACCAGTGATTTCCTTCTATTAGTTTTATTTGTATCAGGTTATCTTTCAAATGTTATATCATCTCCTCCAAGTGGAGTAATACAACATTTCTGGCCTTAATATTGCATTAATGACACAATTTCTAGTATAACCACTGCCTAGTACTTGGAAAGATGTACCAACTCCCTCCTTGCTCGATACCTCCTGGTTGTATTGGATTACTTTTGTAATTATTTCAGTTTTTTAAAGGAGATTGCTTAAAACCTGTTATTCTTGTTAACCCTGTTTGTACCTTATTATGCCCCACCATATCCAATAGGACTTTGAGGGTAACATGATGCGTTACTCTGTTATGTTATTCTGTGAACCTAGTCCTTTGCTATATTTGAAAGAAATGTGTATGGTCTATGTAATTTACTTTGTTATCATAATCAAGTTTTGCATTACTATTTCTGTTCATATGATATTTGTGCTTATCTGTCAATCTTGTAGGCAACATATTTGATGAAAATATGACAATCGACAACGAGATTATAAAGTCAAGCAGGTAAGTCTAAACATTTGATGGTGAACTGAGACTTTTTATATGCTGTCGCAGATGTTAACCCTTGTTTTGCTGTCTTGTTTAGGTGGCCTTGTACTCGTTCATATGCAGACCCAGCTCAGGTCTTTGAAGACCAGAGCAGCGGTAGTCCGACTACTATTACAGCTGAAACCCCAGCTAACATCTCGAACGGGAAGCTTTCCGTGAAGAAAAATGGTTAACTAGTCCATCTCATTTTCTGTAGTCTGTACAAATTATCATGAAGACCATTTGGTCTTTACAATTTTTGATAAAATTCAAAGACAAATTTGGTGTGTGTCTCCGAAGTGTCGTTGTAAATTGATTGCATTTTTTAGTAATAAAATTTAAAGATTGTTTCAACAAATCTCACAAAATTTTAAGACGTAATTAGAAGCCTCATATTCGAAAAGAAGATTAACATAATGTGCAAAGGAAATCAACAATCAGATATATATGATGAATTAAAGAAGCCTAAACTGTTGAAATATTATATATATATATATATATATATATATATATCATACATTAACTCAGGCCACATGCAATTTGAAACTCAAATACCTACTACAATTAAGGACCATAAATTTCAACCAAAAACCAACTAATAAAGTTCACCAATGTTGATCAGTCCTTGATTTCCTGACACTATACTAAGCAATAAAACACATGCATGTAATAATTAGTCTTCATGAGTAGCCATTAACCATGATTCTGTCTTTAAACTATACACCAACTAGGTTTATCTTATACAAATTAATAATCTAGATTTTCAGGGACTACTCTCTATTATTCAAGACAGTCTCTTTGCTTCCAAACTGATAGAAAAAGCATCAAATTAAAACCCTGACTAGGGATCTGCATTATAAAGTTAAAAATTATTTGCCTAAAACATTACAAAGGTAGTCCACAAGCCATTTCATTGAGCAGTACTGAATCTTCAAATACTCAGTGAAGCAAATTCATAGAACTAGCAGCAGCTTTGTCTTTAAGCAGTCGATTATTGGTGTTGCTGGAAGTAGTGATGACAATGTCTTCCACATTTCTCAAAGGGCTTAGCAAGTCAGAGACAATGATTTGAAGCGAAGAAACTTTCTCTTTGAGCTGAACATTTTCTTGGAGAATCTGCTGGTTGCATTCAAGCAATTGGATGAGCTTCTCCGAGAGCTGACGATTCGTAGATTGTAGCCGATCCACCTGAGTCTGCAGATCATCAATCTGCATCTTCCTTCGCATTCTTGATCTTCTTGCAGACTCTCTGTTGGACATCATTCTCTTGAGCCTGCGCTCTGTGACGATATTGCTTGTTGGATTCTCGCTGGTTTCATCTTCGATGAATGTGGTGTTGTTGCTGATAGAGGAGGAGGTGTTTGGAGAGAATTCATGAATTGGGATGTGGATATGAGAGCTTGGAAACAAGCTGCCGATGCAAAATGAGATTGATGAATCTGGAATACTTTGATGAACTGGAGGTTGACGATGAGAATGGTACTGGTGGTGATGACGATCCACAACTTCATCAACTGCATGGATGTTCATCATGGGACTTAAGGCAGGATTGGTGAGAGAAATTCTATGTGGAGGTTCCGATTGGATTGGATTTCTTAGGCTGTTTAGTCCCTCACACCCATTTGGCTCCATGGCTTTAAAGTCTGAGGTAAGTAACGGAGAGAGAGACAGAGAGAGAAGAGGAGGTTTATATTGAAGGTTTATAATGAACTTTTGGAAATGAGAGGTTGTATATATTGGCATTTTCAGGTATGTTTTGCACCTCTGAATAGTACTGTGCTTTGTGTACAGAATTATATATAAATATATACCATGAGGTTGAAGATCATTCGTATACATATACATGTACATAGACTATATATATATATATATATATATTATAAATAAGCAATATGGAAACTTTTGGAAGAGTTTGACAGTAACACTTAAATTGGCGAAAAAGGATTAAGACTCTGCTTTGTAAAGATGAAGGTGGAGGGATTTTATTTAGACAAAGACACAAAAAATTCAAGATCATATATAAATAGATTTAAAAAAAAAAATTGAAAACACCACCTACTTTTATATTTTTCTATGAATATGCAAGGGATTTCATTGAAAACAACTCTATAGCTCAATATGGCAATCTTTTTGTTTCCAAATCTGGAAGGAATAGAGAAGAGGAATATTAAAAATAAAAATAAATATCATCACAAATAAATATGTGTGTATGTAATTTCTGTATAGATACTTACACACACACACACATATATATATATAATATACCAAAAAAAGAGTACTTTACGGCTCTACCTACATTATACAATAATATTCTACATCTTTGGAAAACACATGCATACTGCTTAATTAATCTTAATTATGTTTTCAATTAAAAGCTTGTGTTTTTAAAAGGCTGTCTTTATTTATTAACCAAAAATTATTTTCTTCCATGTACAAGCAACAGATATTATATATTGATCCCATAAAAGAAACCTATACGTATAGGTTATATTGATTAAGATTATGTAATTAACTTCTTTAATATCCTAAACAAAAAAGAAAAAAAAAAGTAAGTAGCTACTAATTGTTCCGTACGTCTAATATTCTAAAGCTCGATGTGGGTGGCCAACATTATACGAAATTTAGATTTTTGTTTACTTTTATTTCATAAGTATTTTGAAGACATAATTTTAAAGTTGTCTTGGTTCCTTATATCGCGTACAAATTATATTATAAATACAGTTTAATATGGAAACTAATTAATGGCATATTATTTTCAGAATACTAATAGCCATTACACAGGATGACAAAAGGATCACGTATATGATTTCAAAGTAGCAACTTTTGTCCGTCTCAAATTATTGTTTGATGCTAATAAAAAAATTGAATTATTAATCTTCGCTTTTTTTTTTTTTTCAAATTTTATGGCAAATAAATATACATAGATGGCTTCAATTAGTAATAAAGTTTAATGTGTTGGAGTCACTTTTGGTTTAATTAAGGTGGTGGGTGGTGACATTAACTTGCACGTAATGACATAAATTACACTCTAATGCACTACTTGATATATATATATATATGCTTAATCCCAATCAATATTGTGGGCTTAACAGTTGTTTCATAATTTCCTATTTATGCAAAGTAGGGCTAGCTAGTCATAAAAATTTGATAATCCCAATAAAATGAAGTTGTATCTAAATTAGGGACCAATGAAGACAAGGTATGTGTATAAATAGTAAGAGCTAGCTTGCAAAAACAACTATGCCAATTGAGACTATTCGAGAGCTTGTAATTAACCAACTATTCATAATATTATAACACATATTATGAATAGTTCTAATTAATTATTTTTTTGCTATTTAGAGACTTCTAATTAAGCTCTCTTTTGCTGCTTGCAGGAACTAAATAAATTACAACACTTTCTTTCTGCAAATTAACACAGTTATTCGAATATATATTTACCAGGCTGAGTTAAGTAACATAGTTGAGCATATATATATGTATATATATATATATAAGTCAAGTTAAAATATCTTCAAAAGTATATAATCAGCACCCATCAGTCCTGCTTTGGCCTAAGTTAAAGGAACTTACCTGCTCTTTTTCCATAAGTTAAGTAGATGGATGAAACCTTTTTTTTGTTTTGGTAGTTTCCAAGTTTAATAAAATTGGTATACAATAGGCATAATTTACTTAAAAGAATGTTCGTGTTATATTTCTAAACATGGCAATGACAGTGACAAAAATGAAGATGCTGGGTGCTGTTATTATTATTATTGTTAAGTGTTCTCACTTTTTCTTCCTCGTACGTGAAATCCAAAAACATCTATGTTTTTTAATTTACCGTGTCTTATATTTGTTCAAAATTCATATGATTTCTGTAGATAAAAAGAAAGAGATATTAATTAATTAATGTCAAATCATAAACTTAGCTAAAAATACCATATTTAGACAATTGTGCAAAAGAAATACAAAAAATTAATTGTCCACAATAACCCTTTAATAATTCAATTAGATGTCACTTGCCACTCCTACACATGCGTCTTAATTAAGGAATAGCTAATAAGAATATGTAATTAAATAGCAAAAAAGACTAATACAAGTGTCTAATTGATTTTCCCTCCCACCCCCAATTTATGTACATACATATAGGAATGATCTCTTGGGCATATACATATAGAGAGCTGCTTTTGTAGACTATATAACTCATATATGTTATATTACAATAGAGACAGAATCCTCCAATGCACGGTAAAGATAAAAGATAATTAATGTTATATATTTAATTTTTTTATCCATATTTAATGAAATAACACTAATTATAACTCAACATATATAAACTACTAATATAGTCCAATAGAGCATTTATCAAGAGTATGTAATTGATAAATAATAATAATAATAATAATAATAATAATAGTTAGAGTTTGTATTAAATTTTGGATAACAAAGTCTACTAAAGAAGAGGTTTTTTCTTTTTTTAATTTGTGATATTAATTAATGTAAAAAAGAAAAAAAATACACTTGGTCTGAGACATATTAATCATATTCAAAGTGTTTCAACGACGAATATGATTCACAAAAGCATATCTTGGTTTTCTGACGGTGAATCAGTCTCAACCATGCATAGAATTTCTATGGACCAAAATAACACATTCACAAGGGCATCGAGCATGCGGATCCAACTCTTTCCACACACAAAAGACAAGTACTTTTGGCCACCAAACCCCAAGACAAAACAGAGTCATCGAGAAGTAAGAAGCAAGAAGACAACATGTAAAAACACTTTCGGATTTTATTTTTATATACTTTTTTGCGCATAAATATAACTTGAGCTTTGAACACTGTTAAGAAAAGGAAGAGTTAAGAAACGAAGAGTTACATTTCACCTTTGGGTAGATGAATTTCTAGGAATGAGAAATCACATACAAATTATACAAAAATAATGATAATAATAATAATAATAATAATAATAAATACACAATAAAAAGAATTTCTTACATGAACATATTATATAGAGAAAAAGAGATTAACAAATTGTACTCGAGAGCACCGAAAAGAATGCATAATACACCATACAATTACAATTTCCCTAGAGTTCAAAAACACAGTATATACAAGTTCGCCTTTCAACAACTCAACAGTTTAATCAATCCCACTCAACTAAAATAACAAAAACTTATAATATAGAAGTTCAAAACTCTCATAAAAAGCCTATCTTTCCTATTTTATCTTGATGGTGGTCACTGAAAATTTTCCCCAATCCATTGAAAGAAGCTCATTGTTTACCGAGGCTTGGCCATTATCTGAAATATTTACAAAAAAAAAAAGGTTGAACACTATCTTCAATTAGAAAGAAAACTTAAACAAAAAAAACTCACATATCACATAAATCTTGAAACAGGTACCAAAGAATGCACATGAACAGATGAGCCATATGGTTTTAAAGAATGCAGTGGTAAAGAAACAAATTCGAAGACAAGAGTTTTCTTTCTTTGTTATTTTACTTTTTCTGGTACCATACCTTCATATAAAAGCTAAAAGTAACTATACTATATGAATTACAACTTGATTATTAAGATGTTCTGGCATTAGAAATGCTTCACTAGCTTAATTGGTTATGTTTCATTCATTCTATGGCTCTTATAGAACAAGCTACACATCTGTACCTGATTATGCAAAAGATAAACATCCTTGTCTATGAGCATTATCAACAATGCTAAGCAGAATTTTCACCCAGTTAAACCTACCATTCTAAAAACTGCTACATCTAAATTATATATTATAAGCTGAAAAATAATCTCAACATCCAGGCAAAACTAATATGTCTTAGGATAATCAGTAAATATTGAGACAAAAAACTGTAAAAGCACAAGCTACAAAAATTTCTGAAAGTCCTACCAAAATAAACATACCAAAATTCACATTATCCTTACAAGATAACTTAATTGTTATCAAAGAAGTATCTATATTTTAATACATCAATGCTCATGAAAATTTAAAAAACGACCACAAGATTTACCATCACAAGCCACGGCCAGCCCTCTCTGTTCTCCTACGCTCATAATCAGCATCATCAGTGGGCAATTCATAACGACAAACAGGGCATGTGTTCCGAATGCCAAGCCATGGAACAATGCAGTCACCATGATAGCGGTGTGAACAAGGTAGCTGCTTCGCTAGCTCATCAATGTTAATATCATCCTTGCAAACAGCACAAATTGCATCATTATTCTCTATATTCTCTTGAGTCAAAACTACAGAAGGAAGATTCTCAACAACAGTTTTTGACGCCGGAGGACGACCCATGAACGCGTTTTCAGTCTCAGCAAATTGACTAAACAACATACCATAATCGGCAGCATAAATATAATCATCATGATCACCAAAGTTTAAGTAAGTTTCATAATCATGGTCTACTTCTGGGTTGGTATCCAAATTATTGGCATGCAACAAAACTTCCCACTCCAAATTCCCAAGACCTCCCACCCTCTCCACATTCACTTCCTCTTCAGGACCAGTAACATGGGCCACTGAAACAGACACAGATCCTTCATTATCGGCTTCGATGAACATGCTCAACACATCTCTCTCATCAACACGACCATCCACTTCTTCCCACTCAAAATCTTCATTAGTTTCCCTATGATCCTCTAATTGAAGTGAATCCCAACAGAGTGGAATGCTTGTATCATCATCATTATCTTCATGTAAATGGTCGATCCCGTACTCATCCTCCGAATGCAAATCAATGCCAATAACCCCATTCTCTTCCTCATCTGAATCAGAACCAAACCCAACAAGCCTAACACAGTTTGTAAAGGGTTCGACCCGACTTGTGGAAGACGGACCTTCGCCGGAATCAGAACCAGAAACCCTCCTACTGACAAAGAAATCATCTTCATCATCATCATCCAAACAATGCCTATCCACTCCAAAATCTAATCCTAACCCTAATCCTAAATCCAGGTCCAACCCATCCATATCCACATCGCAGTTTCCCTCAATAACCCCATAATTCGAATCATTTAGAGCTTCACATACCAAATCACTCCTGCCCATTACATGAGACTGCTCGACACGTTGTTGAAACAGATCCATAACGAAATTTACCTGGTTCTCGCGGTCCAAGAGATCGGCGTTGGCGATCGAACAGGGCTCCGAGACGCCGTCGTCTAAGGACCGTACGTGAATGGTGGATTCGTGCTGTGAGAAGAAGTCATCTTCGTGGAAGGAGATGTGGGCTTGGACGGAGGGATCCGAAGGTGGGAATTCGGGATCGGAGGAGTAGAGGTCGAAGTCGTAGTACGGAATGGAGTCAAGGGTAAGAGATTGGTCAGGGTGGAGAGGATCGTCGTCTGGTTCGTGGATATGAAGGTAGGTGGCCTCCGCCATTGATGCAGAGCTTTGGAGGTTCGGTTTCAGCCTCACGGGTTGTGAGCGAGTTTATGCACATACAATGCTAGCACAAAATGACGTTAATATCCCTCTTCAATTCAAAGGTCTTAAATTTTAAGTTTTGGAATTAAATATTTTTCCTTTAAACTCTACTAATTGTCTCTCTTCCCAAAAAGAACAAAATGTTGCTCAACATTTATTGATTTTAATCTTGCGGTGGGAAATTTTAAAACCCTTAGGCTGTCAGTCTCTTTGGAGACATTCATTTAAATAATAATAATAATAATAATAATAATTGGACTAAACAAATTTTGTCTTTCATTAAAACCAATTTTGTCTTTTACTAAAACCAATTTTCTTTCACAAATTTTGACAATTATTTTTTTAAAAAAATTTGGACCGACCAATTTTGTCTTAGGAGTGAAAGATGTTGAAAAGAGGAAATAGTAAATATATTTCAGTTTTTGCAATGTGAGAAAGATAAGGGATGAAAGTAGCAGGTCAAATAAATGGACTATTACTTATTATCAGATATCAAAAAATAAAATAAAATACAATTGTTGCATTAGAATAAAACAGGTAATGCTTCCGAAGTCCTGCCTTTGGCTTTCCACCACCTCTCCTACTACTAGAGTAATGAAGTATATGGCTCCCAAACTTGACCACATTCTATACCTAGTTTGGATTAGGATGCCAAACTGAGTTGACCCATTTGAGTGAATGCTTCAGTGACAAGAAAGAAGCTTCAAAAGCTTCTCAAATATATAACTACAACAGTGCATTTCAGCTGCATGCTCACTTGGATGACTTTAACTCTATCCTCTATTTACAACCTTTGCTTTCTAATTTCCTTGTTCTAATAAAAACAAAGAGACTTTTTTACTTGACAGATGACTTCAAGAACGGATTCGATGGACGGTGAGGTTGCACTTGAACTTTATCTATTTCTCCTGTCTTCTTTTCTTGATTGTTCAATGGCTTTGAAAACGGATTATTTGGAGGATGAGATTGTAGCTGTTGCATTTCCCCGGCCTTTTTCGCCTCTCCTTCATTATTCAACTTTCCGGCATTTTTCACCTCTTCTATCCTCTTTACCTTCCCAACATCATTCACCATTGCAGTGTGGTTTAGTTCTGGTTTCTCCGTAGTTACTTGTGTTTTCGCTTTCTTTGTGAATAGAGGAGCGGACAATTTTGGTGATGATAGAGTCAAATCAGTCACTGAAGGAACACTTCTTTCAGTAGAAGTTGATGTCTTGCTAAGTGCAATATCATTTTTGAAGGATGCATTGCCGTTTGAGTTAGGGAAGTTGGTCTGCATAGTCCCTTTACTTTCATTTTGCATTCTCTCCTATAATGAAAGAAAAGAGGTCAGAAAAACAGGAAGATGTTGGGGAAAAAAAAATTATAAATATCAGTCTGCTTAACTCTGGCGCTGCGGAGACTTTATGAATGTTGAAAACTAACCTCCAATATGCTATTGAACCGTTCAGCCAAGTTAGGAAGTTTTAGAACAGTAACAAGTTTAATCGCACCCCTCACTGATTTTTCTAGTGACAAAAGCTTAACTAGTTCTGTAGCCCTCACAAGCTTATCACCTGAAATAAACACCAGAAGTAAGAGATATACTTTATAATATTCATTCAGAATCAAGATAACAGAAAGAGGAAAACATGATATAGTACAACGTTATTGTAAATCATAGAGGGCTAACCATTGCAGCATGATGCAATAAGTCTCAAGATGCATCTATCTTGAGCTGCTTCTGTATTGAAAATTTCATCATCAAGTGAAGCAATGTCCAAACAGGATCTAGACATTTCTTCTATTTGCTTTTGAATCTGTAGTAACATCAAAAAAGCTCATTGGTGGAATCATCCTTAAGCGAAAAGTTTATATCAAAAACAACCTTCCAGAATATATATAACAGGCACTTTCCTTAGCCAAAGACTAGACACTGAAAAAACCAGACAGTTCCCGATAGGCAGGCATCATAGGTTATGTGATGTTAAGACTCTGGTGGTGGGGGGACAAACCTGTAAGAGATGCATATTGTTAAGCATAAACTCATTTTCAAGGGCTTCTGCTCCGAGATCAGAGGATGCAAGAGGAAATGAAAGATTTAGCAGACTGAGAACCGGTTTTGGCATAACCTGAAAAGGGGAGAAAGTCAAGATTGGTCTGATGAAAAGTAAAGTAGAGAGGGAGTAGGCGATGACTATCACTACCTGAGGGAATAAGTCAGGATTTTTGCAGACTACACAAAACAATTTGCTTGCATTCAGTCCAACCACCCAATAGTTTTCATCTGACTTCTTTTCTTTACTAGCACTGCATAACAGATATTAATGTAAGCCAATTACCAATCTACAAAGTGTAACAGAAAAAATTGTCAGTAGTTCATTTGAAATTCTTTCGTAAAAGAAAATGAACCTGAAGAGTGGAAGCCAACTGCCGCCATATTGGCTTGTAAAAACTCTCAGCACACCCTACAAAAATTACTCACAAGTTAATTTCAATATCAAGCAGCTTTTCCAAGGATAACTATGATAATAAATAATATAGGAAGACTACCTTCGAATCATAGGAGCTCAATTGCCCTTCTTCACTGAACCCAAACCATACTAGATATGAACCAGGAGTCAATGGTAGATGCCCTCTCAGGGGCTGGACCCCATTAGATATGTTAAATACTCTAAACTCGAGCATCTGCAAGTTTTAGAGACAACCATCTAATTCAGCAATTAGAAAGGAAAACTAAGATATGAAATACAAACCATCAACAAGCAAAATGTGTATCTGACGTAGGATTCAAACTTAAAAACATGTTAATAGTAGGGTATCAGCTTTTATACAAGTTGCTAGTTGGTTATACTTTATTTTGAGAGTTAAAACTTGTAAATGTACATTTTTTAAGTCATAACAAGCTGAGTCTGGTTAGGCCTGGACAACACTACAACAAAAGAGGCACTATGAAGAGCTAAAAACAAGACCTGATCATTAGAAGGAAGACAGTGAGAAGCATGAGTGACAACTGCAAGTTCATCCTTGAAGCCTGATGCAGTCACCACAGGTCCATCGAGGGAGAGAACATGTTTCTGAAATAAAATGCAGTCAGGATACCACATATGTAAAGTTACCAAGCCCAATAACATCAAAGATTTAGAAAATTCAATAGTCAAGAGTGTTGTAGATTGACCCTTATATCAAATCCTATGCTAGGAGCATTGTAAAAAAATCTAATAGGAATGCCTCTGTATGATTTTCTTTGCTGCAATAAAATAAATACAACAGAAGTATAGGAGGAAGGAGTGTTCTTTCATATTTCAGCTGTGCATGAATTAAGCAAGACAACATCAGCTTCAACACTAACAGATCACTTCCATAGATGAATGATTATGGTTGAGGAATTATGCCAACATCAAAAGATTAGGATCTGTATAGAAATTTCCCTTATATTAATCACATGCATTAAATAGGCATAAAGTAATATGTAAAAATGTTATCCCCTCAGAAAAGCTAACAAATGAGCAAAATAGATATAGTTTTTATATGAACAAACCTGTAAACCACCTTCAGAGAAAATGCGAAGGAAATTAAGGCTTGTAATTGCTGCCACCCAAGATGCACCTAATGCCACAACCTTTACTTCTTCTCCCTCAAATCGCATGGACCACTGGGTTTGCGCTTCACATTGAAGTTAGCATATGCCAAAAATGTATATACATCACACATAGACATTTAAACATATCTAGAGACTGGAATGTGTTTAAAAATTGACCATGTAAAATATTGAAAACATCACAAGCGAAGACTTGAAAAAAGGCCAATTATCTAACCTCACTATTATTTGCCCAGCTGCTGAATGGGCGATATATGAGAGTGCTCATGTTCTTCTCACCCTTGCAGGGATTTGCAAGTACGCTTCCCTTTTCATTTAAAGAAGCCATTGTAAAACCAAAATGATCATTCATGGATGGAACTCGTGGGCCTCTGCTGGTGTCATGGAAATCTATCTGTACCCAAGAAACACAAAATTATTAATATGACACTACAGGCCAAATGCCCATAAAAATTACTCTAAGTAAACTATCGATAAATGAAAAGAGAGAAAGAGAAATAGACCATTGGATATGAGTAATTACTTGAAGTTGTATTACCTCTATATGGGAGTAACCATCATGTTCAATACTGGTTATAGTTCCAAGCATGTTGTAACACAAGAAGCGCCTTTTTCCAGGCTGTGCAGGAGTAGCACCTGGCTGAAATGCCTCCTGCATTTTTGCCCCATTGAATATCGCTTTGTTTGTTTGTCCCTCACTCACAAAATCTGTGTTTCCTTTGTTCTTATGATGTGCCTTTTTATGGGATTCAACTTTTGGTGGCGAGATTAACTCATTGCTACCATCCTCATCCAAATCCCTCTCAAGTATAGATTGTTTCCGTAATCTTTTCCTAGAAGGCGGTTCAGATTCAACAAGCCTATCTTCTCCAATGTCACTTAAACTACCAGATTCTGTAGAAAGCTCTTGATCCTCTTCAGTAAACAAGAGGAACCCATTCCTAGATTGTAAATTTGGAACATCTTCAGTAGGAGATTTCATAGAGGATGGGACAACTGATTCCCACATCCCATACTTACCCATAACATCAATAATAGCCAGTGCATTGCCTATTGGCTTCCACGCTAGGCAACATATTCTATCATCAAATTTCTGCCTGTCAATATCCATCCTTCTTTCAACATCCCAGATTAGAACTTGCTTATCTAAACTAGAAGTAGCCATGTATTTACCATTAGGTGACCAGGATAAGTAACAAACAGGTTGTGTGTGATCGCCTCTTAGTGAAAATAGCTTCTCAGCTGTGTCTCTGTCATACATCACTACATCATTTCTCAAACCAGGAGCAGCTAAGGTCTCCCCATCAGGACTCCAGCTAAGTACATTCCTGGCAGAAAGGTCTAAACCTGAGTCAGAAGCTATGCCTTTAAGGGTATGTAATGCATCTCCAGATTGGATTTCCCAGAATATCACAGTCCCAGTTGAATCAATAGATGCCAAGTATTCACTTTTAGGATCAAAACCCAAGCCAGTTACAGGTCCTTTATGTCCTTTGAGAACTCTTGCAATTGAACCATCAACTGTATTTATAAGTTTAATGCCTTCATCATCACCCGCAGCTGCTAACATGGTTCCTGATTTGTTAAATGCAAGGACACGTATTGGCAGTGTGAATCTGGTTATATTAGTCTCAAATTCTCCCCCTGTTAAGAATATTAGATTAGAAAAATGATCAAACTAAAGTATTAAGCAAGACAAATTGAAAATGTAGGTAATATGACATGGCTGAGAATTTCAAGCCAACAATTGGCGTGTCCGAATGAGGAAAGTCATTAGCAGCAAAGTCTTTGAAAAAAGCTATAAGCAAGCATATGTTGAAAAGAGCTAGGCATGAATTCAAAATTGGTCAATTGCCATGTATATTTAGGAACATTATAAGGAAACTCCTAACAAAAAAGAAAAATGCGTTCAAATGTTGTCTTCCAAATATACTTAATTCCAAACATCAACTGTGGGGCGTCTTCCCTGGGCAGCATATTTTGAAACCCACAAATGAGGACTAACACCTCAACGTGGAAAACACACGGAGAAAGACCCAACACGTGAATGTGGAATTAGTTTTTGAAAAGTTGCAGCAGCCCAGGACCTCTTGCTCTGATAGACAAACCGGTACCAAAAAAAAATCCCAAATCGAACCCAAAAAATAATTCATAGACATTACACATCATCAATTCAAGACAACCAGATCTGATTATGTTCAGAAAGAAAAAAGACATCAAACAAACCCCAAAAAAGAACGAATAAAATATCAATCTGGAAATGCAAATAAACTCCGCAAAAAACCTTCAAAATCAAAACTTCCCTAAAACCCAGTAAAGTAAACATTACAGAGGAAGGAACATTGACCAGGAAACTTGTAGAGCTTGACGGAGTGATCCACTGAGCCGGATGCGAGACAGGTTGAGTTGGGGCTAAGAGCTAGAGCAGTAACGCCGTCACGGTGGTGGCGGAGGAGCTTGGGAGGACTAGAAAGAAGAAGAGGGTCGTGGATGGCGATTGTGGGATCGGAAGAGGAGGCAGTGACGAAGTTGAGGGCCTGATGGTCCCACAAAATGGAGCAAAGAGAAGGTCTGCCATTGCTCGAGGACTTGTGGGCTTCTCTCAGCTTCACCGACCGGACTTTCATGGCCGTTTCTGGCTCTGCAAGCTCGGGTCCTTTTTTTTGGTTCGGCTTTGGATTTGGTAGCGATTTCGCGCTTCGTTGTAGAAAAAAAAAAAAAGCTTTTATGAGATGTGTGTGGGTTGTGGATCTTCGTCTCTTTTGGGTTTGGCGGGAAATAGGCTTTGGATTTGGCGGGTTAGGTTTTTTTGTATGGAACAGTAATTTACTACAAAACCACTAGCGTTGAGTGCGATTTACCAAAATGCCACGATTCTTTTTGTTTTTTTTTTTTTTGGGATTCGGTGGATGAAGAATATATTATTATAAAATGTAAACATGGGTCATGGGCCTGACTTTCTTGCCCAGCCCCATAATAAATTGTTGGGCTCCGATCCAACCCTAAACACTCAACAATGAGGTGGTTCTTGATTAAAAAATAAAAATTATGTCGTCAATTTAGGGGCTCCACTCTTTGATTAAAAATGATTGGTTATAGACAACACAACATGTGTCTACATGCTACATGCAATGTTACGTCTTGCTTACTTAGGATCTTCAAGAACAAGCATACAACCATTTTTCTTATTATTATTATTTTGGTCGTAGAAGCATATTACTAATGTTTACGTTTTGGAAATGTCAAACCTAACACGTAGGAGATGTTTTTTTGGGTACTCATCATTGTAAAATATTTTATGAATCGACGCAAGCTTTTTCAAATATTTAAATATTTGTTATGCATATATATATATATATATATATATATATATATATATATATATGTATATGTATTATATTACACGTATGTCGTGATCATTAATAAAAAATCGACCGGGAAATCACATATTGGCTTTTAATCTACACATTAAAATCTTAATACTTAAACAATATAATATTAATTCATCTGTAATTTTTGTATCTCCATGTGAGATATTTTAATTAATTAACTGACACTATCTTTTCAACAATATATATATATATATATATATATATATATAACTTGTAGAAGATAAATCATAATGTTCTCTTTTTACATAGTTTTTTTATTTTTAAATTTGTCTGGGTTTGGGGATTGAACTCGCCTTTACCGATGAAATAATAGCTTTTTGTATGATTAACTAATTTAATAACGTTTATGGAGCCAGTAATAATTAGGCGAGAATCCTAACTATATATAAACATCAAGTTCAAGTAAAAAAGTACCATTGTCCTCCTAATAACAATACGTATACGTCTTCATCTGAGTTCAGACCTCATTTTCAGTATATTGGAGAGCTCTTCAGATTTTGAAGAATTTGATTTCTCAGCAATTAGGGCATTAGGCCTTGTTTAGACAACTAGTAAGTCGTACTATTCGTGTGGGTGAGTTAGTGTTTGTTTCTTGGTAAAATTAAAATATTGGTAATAGTTTTGGCTTCCATGTGACAATGTCATATAAAAGCAAATCGTAACCCTTTCTTTTATATATGTGAATGCGCCCAACATAACATTGAATGACAAACACTTAAACCGAAAGACTTTATTGAATTCAAACTTTATACTATAATTAATTATTCAAATCCACATATTATTTAGAATCCCTAAATACTTTGAGCTCTTTTTCCCGTACATATACGTGGTACAAACTTTCAAAGCAAATTTAATGAGAGAAGAACATGACGACAATGCTTGTTTTCCCATGGTGCATGTTGCTTCTTATTTTGATGTTTTCTTATTAGAAACATCCCCTACTGTTTTCGAATATTGGCAACGATCTCAATCAGAGATTTCTAGATCGAAAAAATCAACTAACTAATCATTAATATTCAATAATATTAATGCATCGAAAAGTAGATACCCCCTAATAAATTTTAAGTAATCTTTATTGGTAATAGGTTATCACAGGAAAAAACATATCAAATGTAGTATTCAGTCACAAACCAAATGCTGTGTCTTAAACATACATTCTTCAGTTACAATATATCCTGTGATCATAAAAACTACTATAGGGATTAAAGATAAATTCTATTTTTCAAATTTTTTTTTTTTTTTTGGTACTGATTATAATCTAGGTCTATCAAATTATGGAGTTAAAAAGTGAATCACATTAGTTCTCTTTGTGGGTCAAATATATGGCTATCAAGAACGTAGACAGACACTGGCAAAACCAAGGACTATGTCACATGGCTTGCTTAGGCTATGTAATCTACCAATGGAAGACCTTAATGTAGGCTTATAATTAAAGCGGGAAAATATTATTATTATTTCATGCATAGAAGTTCTTTGCATATGTTCCATATGCATGTGCCCTATTTTTTATTTTAAGTTCCTGTTACGTTGTTTGAAAATATGGGAATAAATTAAAGAAGAAGATTACTTCCAAATCAAGGTTATTATAGAGAAGGGATTATTTGTAGGTATGAAACAAATGGCGGAACCAAATTAAACATTCAAAAACTTTCCTTTTTTTTTTTTTTTTGTTCTGTTGGCGAACTGAATTCTTTGTTGTGCTATATACTAATCGATTGGCCATAAACAATATATACAAGTATTCATATGACCAGCATATGCATGGTATTGATTCATGACTCATGCTTACAATTTTGTATTTGCATTAGTTTCCCAAATTCCAGATTGAAATGCAAAATGTTGCCTAACATATATACACCGGCGCTGCATTCACTACTTCCAAGTCCCAAAATTTCATTGGATCAATTTGGACATCTATATTTCACTTTCTTACTATATACACAGATTAATGTGTTTTCACCACAGACTTAAACCGACTTTTTTCTCTGTTGATCAACGTTATTCTCTAGATATAGAATTCATTAACTCTATTAATATAAAGTTTGGCGGCACTTATACGAAAAATAATAATAATAAGAGTGCTTCGGAAACACCTTTTAAGCCTTGTTTTTTAAAAACTTATTTTACGCTCTTTAATTCATTTTGATCATTTTCCTTTGTTATTTAACTCCTTCTCTACATTCTTTCAGAGCAAGGATTACCATCAAATTTTGCAAATACTATTAGAACTAGCCTAGCAAGACAACTAATCCCGAACCAACTGAGCTTTAACTGAGTCATGGCACATCTTCCCAAGCAGCTGTCAATTTCCAGTCAAAGCCATAGACCAATTAAGCCCAACTAACTATTAATTAAAACTAATTAATTAACAAGCTTAGCTAAAATTAAATAGCTGCTTGGGTAGCACCCACTATTATAAGAAAGTGTGCCAAATTGCCAAGGCAAACTTTGGCAGACTGCATGTGTTTCTCTTTTGTCCCAATTCACTTTTACTTACACCTAGTAACTAAATTAACCCCATAACTGTGAGTGTTTGATTAAGCATAATTTTTATATGGGGACTAGAGAGTCTCCTGATAAAATAAAAATCAAAGCCCTAGGGTTTGTCTAGGGCCAACCTTGGCCACCAAAACAAAACCTCCTCGTTGCATGCATGGCGGCAGACAAGCGCTGAACACCGTATCTTCCATTCCACGCGATTATAAACCTTTGTCCTAACACATCGAAACAACCCCTTAAAACCCAATTGATTTTCAACATTTTCAACACACTAGCTTTGATCAAACAATGCTTTTTGTGTTTGTTTATTTTTGTTTTTGAGCTTCCCTAAGTAACTGCATGAAACCCACTATATCATATATTATTTTATTTAGGAAATGTGGAGAAAAAGCAAGTGTATGTCATTGGAACCCTAGCTTTGACTTGGGTTTGGACTCTATAAAGTTCCTCACCTCAAGCACATGTATACTCTCTTCTGTTGTCAAACAACAAACATTACCCAAAGAAGAAAGGAACAGAGATGGTGTCCATAAGGCTAACAAGCTTTGTATTTTTGTTACTTTTGCTACATGCAAGGCACTCCATTGCACTCACCCACCAAGGTATTATTGCTTTGCTTTATTTCTTTACAAGTATTTTTTGTATTATTTGCTTTTACACTACTTAAAAGCTCAATTACTATATGTAATTCTTAACTACTTCTTGCGCTTCAGAACCAATAATGGATGATAAAAATGGAGGTGGGTTGGCAGTTGTGGCAGGAGTGAGTCCAAGTAATTTTGAAAAGGTAACCAACCATTCAAGCCTCTCAAAAACATGCCAATTCTTTCTTTTTATACTCAAGTTATCTAATAAAGGAAACAATAATATTGTCTCAGGAAATTTATAATGGTGTTCCTGCTATGGCTGATAATGATGTTGGAAAGCCTAGGATTGGAGGAAGGAAAATGAGGTTGAAAAGGCTTATGGGAATGGTGGAAGAAGAAGGTATTGAAGGAAGAGATTCAAAGACTTCAGGTGAACCTGTAGTCAATGGAAAGAGTCACAGAATGAATAAGGGAATTTCAGAGATAGAAAGTAAAGTGAGACATACAAGTAGTAGCACTCGTGGTCGTGGCTTGAAGGTCAAAATGTCTGGTTTTATAGCTTTCAATGCTGATTACCATGTTCCAAAACCCCACCCACCCAAGAATAACTGAGGAAAGTGCAATATTGATGAAGCCCTTTTCAACAATATTTTAGTTTCTAACTTTCCTTTTAATTTTGAGTATGTTTTCTTTTCCTTATATTTTTATTTTTATTTTTTTTGCAAGTGTTTTAGCTTGAGAAGAGAGAGCAATATGATACTTGTACGTATGTAATAGAGAATGTTAGTTGAAAGAAATTCAATTTTGAGATATAACAACTAGAGAATTTTTTTTTTAATTTAAATCTTTTAATAGCATTACATATAGTCATGTGTGGAAAACCGAATTAGCTTATCTTTAGCACAATATGAATGTGTGTGCTTTCATTTACTTTTCTTGGGCAAATATAAATATATATATATATATACATATATATATATATATGTATATATATACGTGTGCGCGCGCTTTTGCTTGCGCTTTGGTTTTCCTTTACATAATTTAATTTCATTCAGAATAAGATTTTCTTCAATTAAAAAAAAAAAATTAGAAAACCATATCATGGTTTAAAGAATTTTAACAAAGAAACTCACCCAAACTGGGCAACTTTAGGTATGGACAAGACTATTTATGAACATGTCCTCTGGCTCAAGCCCAAAAACCAATTTGATTTCTTCAATTTTTATTAATGTTTTCTTCTACATATTTCATGCAAAGCGCTCCAACTTTCTTTATTTTAACCAAATTGAGGTTGCAACAAATAAGACTAATACTTTTTCTTATATCACAATGCATATGTGTTTTAGCCATTAACATTAATTAATCTTTTAAAAACTAATTTTACTTTCTATTACAAAGTTAATTGAATTGGCAGTGGCGCTTGGACCATATTTATCTTCTAACACGTGAAGAATTAAATATTAAAGGTATTATAGAAATGTTAAGAAGTGCTCACGAGAGAATCCTGATTCTCTACCAGTGCGTACGCTAAGAAAACCATAAACAGTCTCTTCACGTTCTTTTTCCTTGAAACTCTCTCTACCCATGTGCACCATCATTACCCCTGTATATATATACATATATATATATATATATATATATATATATATATCAAATTTAACATATGAATACGCAGCTCTCAGCTATATATATATATATATATATATTCATTTAAGCTAACAAATATTTCTTGTGTTTACCAATAGAGGAAAAAGAAAAAGCAGATGCATGCATATATATTTTAGTGGTTAACGATTAATGTTATTAGAACTATAAACTTTCAAATGAATCATTCACGCGCGAGTTTCCAATGTTTTATTATATTTACTGGAGAGGACAAAATTGTCCAAGACAGTTACTGTTAATAGTTGGCATTGACAAGGATAGCAAATCGATTATTGGAAGAGGATTTATAATTTGCTTAAATTAGGGATTCGCCATAAAAAGCAAAAAAGTTAAAAAATTCATACACGTGGCAGCAAGATAGAGATAACAACTTTAAGACGTGCGTAGGATCAACGTCAAATCCACCTCTTTGGTCTGGTCTATAAGTGGTGTACCACACCAGTCCATACGACCAAATCACCCACCGGAAACTACATAACCCACCGCTCTGGGTCTTCGCCAATTTCATCTCTCCGATAAGCCATGTCCGGCACGGTCACTGGCGCACATGTCCTCGTCTACCCTTTTCCCTACTTCAGCCACATAATCCCTATCCTCGACCTCACCCACCGGTTACTCACTCGCGGTCTGATCATAACCTTCGTCATCACCCCAAACGACCTCTCTCTTCTCCAACCACTCCTCTCCATTTACCCACCGTCTTCTCTCCAATCCCTGGTTCTCTCAATACCGGAAACCATCATTTCCAAGTCTCACGTGCTCATTGCCAAGATCCGTGCCACGCGTGAACATCACTACCCTGCGCTCGTCCACTGGTTCAAATCCCACCCTTCACCACCAGTCGCGATCATTTCCGATTTCCTCACCGGTTGGACCAATGACCTTGCCAGAGAAGTTTCCGTAAAACGACTGGTTTTTTCTCCGACCGGCGCCATGTACCTGTCTTATTCCTTTTCTCTCTGGCTCGACCTACCGAGAAACGATAATCCCGACAACGTGTATACGCCGATCGTGTTCCCGAATGTACCGAATTCCCCAATTTACCCTTGGTGGCAGCTGAGTTTTGTATACATAGGTGGTAAAGAAGGAGACCCAGATTGGGAAATGTATCGGAGCATGAACATGGCCAACAGAGTGAGTTGGGGTGCTGTGTTTAACTCGGTCGCCGAGCTGGAGGGCGTTTACTTTGACCATCTTAAGCAAGAGATGGGTCATGATCGAGTGTGGGCGGTTGGACCTTTACGACCTATAGATGACGACGTGGTGGGAGCTATGCATAGAGGTCGGCCCAGCTCACTGCCACCAGACGAGGTGACGACGTGGCTCGACGCACGTGAGTTGCGCTCAGTTGTTTATGTGGGTTTCGGTAGCCATATGATGTTGACGAGATCACAGATGGACGTGTTGGCTGCTGCACTGGAACACAGTGGGGTCCCATTCATATTGTCCATAAGAGGACCCAATGGGAAAGAAGATGGAGAAATCCCAGACGGGTTCGAAGATCGCGTGGCGGACAGAGGATTGGTCATCAAAGGGTGGGCTCCACAGGCCACAATACTCAGGCACCGAGCCACGGGTGCGTTCTTGACTCACTGTGGCTGGAACTCACTAATGGAAGGACTAACAGCTGGGTTGGTGATGCTCACATGGCCGTTAGCTGCGGACCAATTCACAAATGCAAAATTACTAGTAGACCAATTAGGCGTGGGGATCCGAGTCAGTGAAGGAACTGAAGTCATTCCTGAGCCGACCGAGTTAGCTCAGCTATTGATCGAGTCTTTGGATGAGAATCGGCCAGAGAGGGTCCGAGCCAAAGAGCTTGGTAAAGCGGCTTTGGAGGCAGTCAAAGGTGGAAGCTCCGACAAAGATTTGGATGAGTTGGTCAAACGGCTAAGTGAGCTTGATAACCAACCACGTAGTTAGCAAGTGGAAATCAACCTCAAGCCGTTTGATGAGTTGGTCAGACGGCTAAGTTCGTCTCTAACCTTTGCAACACCATCACATTCGGAATCTTGTTTCTATTTGGGTTGATAGTTAGGGTTGAGTAACTTTTTAGTAATGGCTTTTGCTTAAATTGATTTTTTTGGTGCAGAATTCCCGTGGCTAAAATCAATTTTAATCACGCAAAAGTTTTTTTAATTTCTGTTCTCTTATATAATATATTTTTTATTTGGGTGATATATAATATTTAATTTTACTATCTATTGCAAACATTTGTTTCATCATCTAATTTCTGTTACATTTACCTACTGTTAATAGCCTTGATTGTAAATCTGTTCAGCTTTCCTTAAAAAGTGATCTTGACCAAAATGGCAAGTCAACGACTGGCCTGTCGTCCACGTGCAATTCCTAATTAGAAACTTCACTAGTCTTTTTTAAAAATAAAAATAAGAAATTCACTAGCTTTAGGCTACAAATTCTTTTTTAATTAATTAAATTATGCTAAGTTATCCTTATTTGGTCAGTTATAACTTGTTAATTACTGGTGATCTTTCTGTTCCTTCATCCTTTTCAAGATTCGAATCGGATTTAACATTATATGAAGAAAAAAAAAATTTAAAATGATACGATCCTCAAAGTTTCCCAAATTTGTAAAATATTATGATTTTATTTACTACATTTGTATTTATATATATCCAGGGAGACGATATTTAAACTCTACAAAAAGCTTTATACAACTCCTTTTTACACTTTTTTTTTTTGTTTTTTTTTTGCTTTAAGTGACTGATTAACCCTTATTAAAAAAATATTTAATAGCATTTTGGAAAAAAATCAACTCTCGTTAAAAAAATTCGATGTTTCCTTTAGTAATTTACATATATCCCAAAAATTTTATTAAAAAATTTAGGCTTAGTTTCCTTTTTTTTTATATAGAAAATACAGAGGATTGGTTAATGCCCACACTCTCATCATTAAAAAAAAAATAATTATTATTTTATTAATTATATCACAAAATAATTCTCTTACAATCAACTTTTGATTAAAAGAAAAAAAGGAAACGAACTTCCATTTTGTTTAAAATTGAATAAGCCACTTGGCTTACTAAATTTTCTTCTTTCCTTTATAAACAAATTTAATAATAAATTATATGTAATAATTTGACCTATGATAAAATTGTATATATACATTTCACTATTATTTAAGTTTTATAAGATATATGATACCTTGAATAAACTAAGGTCCCCATCAAAAAAAATATATTAATGATAAATTGTTTTCTAAACACTGCACAACACAATTCTCCATAATATTATCTTCATTTTAATAAAACTTCTAGTATTTATCCTAAGAATAATTACACAACTGTCTTCTTATTCAAAGGCAAATTAGTCTATCTCAAAAATCAAAGTCAATTTGGAGGGCATGAAGCTTTTTTGGAGTGCAAAAATGGGCTCCTTATATTTTGAGTTCATTATATTTGTCCCTCTTATATTTTATATTTTAAAGATTTGTCAATATAATATCTATATTTTTAATTTAAAAAAAAAATTTATAAATTTTTTTTATTTAGATTGTCAACTTATATAATATTAGCATCCACATAATATCTCATTAACAATTAATATTATATATTTTTTAAACTTATTAAATCAAACAAATTGTTATACTCCACTCCTTACACTGTCTCTCTTCACTGTGAAATAAAGAATTTTGATTGATTAAATATTTTTTAAAACATATATATACAATATTATTAATTATCTATTTTGCGGATTTTAATATAATATAGTACGTCAATTTTAATTAAAAAATTTAATAATATTAAAAAATATAAAAATAAAATTATTTAATTTAAAAATACAGAATTATATAACCAACTTAAAATATAAAGGTATTGAATATAATTGTTGCAAGCGTATTATATTTTTACTCGAAGACAAATAATAATTTCATAAATTAGAAACTTCCAAGCTTTCATTAAAGCTTATAGTATATATAATATAGCAGCTTTTAAAGTGATTAAAGCTCGCTACCAAATATGGTACTCGTGTAATCAAGTCAAAAAATGACAACTTTATTATCGTAAGTCATGACGTAAGATCAACATAATAGATTCAAGAGCTCATAATCCACCTCGTCTGTCAATATATAGTTTTCTACGCCAGCCCTTGCGACCCAACAACGCACGACGCATCACCCATAACGTCCCTCCACTTTCAACTCTCCAGTCAGCCATGTCCGGCGCTATAGGCACACACGTCCTCGTCTATCCCTATCCAACAGCCCGCCACATCATCCCCCTTCTCGATCTCACCGGCCAGTTACTCACCCGCGGTTTGACTGTCACCTTCGTCGTCACCCCAAACAATCTCTCTCTTCTCCAGCCACTACTCTCCACTCACTGCCCATCTTCTTCTTCTCTCCAATCCTTGGTTCTCTCCTTTCCGGAGCCAACCATTTCCAAAACTTACACATTTGTTGCCACGCTCCGTGCCACGCGTGAGCTACACTACCCTGCGCTTCTCAACTGGTTCAAATCCCAACATTCACCGCCCGTTGCTATCATTTCCGAATTCTTACTCGGTTGGAGCATCGACTCGCAGGCGAAGTTGGCGTCCCACGTATGGTTTTCTCTCCATCCGGCGCTGTTTCCCAATCTCTTTCATTCTCTCTCAGGCGCGGCCTTCCGAGTAATGATAATCCTGACGACGTGTATACCCCGATCTCGTTCCCGAATGTCCCGAATTCCCCAGTTTACCCTTAGTGGAAACTGAATTTTGTGTACAGAGGTGGTAAAGCAGGAGACCCAGATTGGGAATTGTATCGAAGCATGACCATGGCGAATAAGAATAGTTGGGGTGCCGTGTTTAACACGTTTGCTGAGTTGGAAGCCGTTTACTTTGAACATCTGAAGAAGGAGATGGGTCATGATCTTGTCTGGTCCGTCGGACGTTTGCTGCCTCCAGAAAATGACGTGGCGGGAGATTTGGACTGAGGTGGGCCCATCTCACTGCCGTCAGACCACGTGGTTACTTGGCTCGACCAATGTGATTTGTTTTCATGTGTTTCGGTAGCCATTTGATGTTGACGAGATCACAAATGGAAGTATTGACTGCCGCAGTGGAACAGAGTCGTGTCCAGTTTGTGTTGTCCGTAAGGGGACCCAACGGGAGACAAGCGGGAGATGATTGCGGAGAAATCCCGATTGGGTTCGAAGATCGTGTGGCAGACAAAGGATTGGCCATCAAAGGGTGGGCTCCACAGGTTGCAATACTAAAACACCGAAACGTGGGTGCGTTCTTGACTCACTCTGGCTGGAACTCACTGCTAGGTTGGTGATGCTGACGTGGCCAATGATTGCGGACCAATTCACAAATGCGAAATTACTAGTAGACCAATTAGGTGTGGGGATCTGAGTCGGTGAAGGAACTGAAATCGTTCCAGAGCCAACTGAGTTGGCTCGCATATTGGTTGAGTCGTTGAAAGAGGACAGGCCTGAGAGAGTCCAAGCCAAAAAGCTCAGTGAGGAGGCTTTGGGCGCGGTCAAAGGTGGAAGCTCCAACAATAATTTGGATGAGTTGGTCAAACGACTCAGAGAGCTTGAAAACGAAACCAAATTATCATAGGGTTTTGATATGATGGGATTCATCTCTCGTTATAAAGTAATGGTGGTACGTCAGACAAAGATATGAGTCTGCTTCGGGTGAGATTAATGGTGGTGCCTCAGAGATTTGGGTGAGTTGGCGAAGCATGCAGCTCAGTGAGCTTAATAACGAACCACACATTAGCATGTGGATGTTTTATGGGTTTTAAATTGCGTATGTACTTTTTGAATGATTCGAACTCAATTTAAGATCGGCTTTTGATTAAAACTGAATTGTTACAAAAACCTTAAAAATTTGTATCACAAATTAAGTTCCATTAAATAAATGAGTTAGACGTTAGTACAATGCCTTATGCATGCATGCATGCAGATACGTGTAAACATATGTAAACACATGCACACACATACATGTTCAAGCTAGCGTTTGTTCCTCAGCTTAAAGGAGGGATAGAGAAGTGGGAGGAGCTAAAAAAAAGTATATTTACTTTTTTATTTTTCAAGTGTTTTAATTAATTAGCTGATATGGCTGATGTTTTTTTTTTTTTTTTTTGGTAAAGATGTAAAAGAGTGTTAGTTGAAAAGAAGTTCAACTTTGAGATATAACAGCTAGATACTTCAAAAATAAGTAAATAAATCTTTCTTCTTTTTATTAGCCTCTATTATGTCATCTATCTGAATGAGTCTTTGGTAGAATATGAGTACACGTACTTTCATTTATCAAAAAAACAAAAAAAAAAAAGGAAAGAGTACACGTACTTTCATTTACGGCGTAACAAGACATGTACTTGAATTAAATTTATAGCGATTGAATCAAAGTGGAATTAATTTGAGGAAAATGCATGACAAATGAGGTTCTTTTCATACCGAGATCACCTCTTATATTTTTTCATGTCCCCATATTTGTTCATCCAATGAATAAGTGTCACGTCAATTAAAAAATTTAAATTTAACAAATTAATTAACGGATTAAAAAGTTTTTAATTGATGTGGCACCAATTCGTTGGAAGGGAGAAAATAGAACAGATGATATCAATTTGTTATATGCTTCATTTTTTATTTGGAGGAATGGATTATATTATATTTAACACCAATTTTTTGCCTCATATATTTCCAATCCTTTAAATTCACTCAGAACAAGTATTTAAAAAGTAAAAAAAAGAATTCAATTCTTCAAATAAATGTTAAATATCCAAGTAGGCTTACAAAGCTATTCATCACCCAAAAAAGGACTTACTCGGTGGAGATCACTAACTAATAATATAATAAAAATTATAATTTTTACCTTAAAAAATTATAATTTAAAATACAAATGTAATGGAAGAAACTGTATTTTCTATATACTTTCCCCGGTTCCATTCTCAACGGCTCCTTCCATGCCTCATTTCTCTATTTCATTATAATCCATTCATATTGTTATCCCTTCGGTCTCATTGTCTCTCTCTCTCTCTCTCTCTCTCTCTATATATATATATATATATATAAAGTTTAAAAATCATCTTATAATTGCAAAAAATAAATAAAACGGTGTGAAAACACAATAATGTTATAGTTCCAAGCCACTTCATGCCGTTTCCGGTCGTAGGGTCTAACCAAAAACTATTGTGTCTTCAAACCCTTCCCCTTTTTTATTGCAATTTCTCCGTTATTATAAGATGATTTTTAAGCTTTATAATCCATCGGAAATCTCTATAATCCATCGCTCTGGTTCTTCATCACTTTCAACTCTCCAATCAGCCATGTCAAGCACCGTCACTGGCACACATGTCCTCGTCTACCCTTATCCCGCCCCCGGCCACATAATCCCTCTCCTCGACCTCACCCGCATTTTACTCACCCGTGGCTTCACCGTCACCTTCATCGTCACCTCAAAACACCTTTCTCTTCTTCAACCACTCTTCTCCACGTACCCACCTTCTTCTCTGCAATCCTTGGTTCTCTCTGTCCCAGACACCACCGTTTCAAAGTCTGTCAGGCTCGTTGCTATCATCCGTGCCACGCGTGAGCAACACTACCCTGTGCTCTTTCATTGGTTCAAATCTCACCCTTCGCCACCCGTTGCTATCATTTCCGATTCCTTATTCAGTTGGACCAATGACCTCGCCAGTGAGATTGGCATCCAAAGACTGGTTTTCTCTCCGTCCGGCGCCGTTTTTCGGTCACTTTCGTTCTCTCTCTGGAGCAACCTACCAAGAAATAATAACCCCGACGACGTTTATACGCCGATCTCATTCCCGAAAGTCCCGAACTCCCCAGTTTACCCATGGTGGCAACTAAGTTTTATGTACAGGAGTGGTAAAGGAGGAGACCCAGATTGGGAATTGTTTCGGAGCATGAGCATGGCCAATAGAGCGAGTTGGGGTGCTGTGTTTAACTCGTTCGCCGCGATGGAGGGCGCTTACTTGGAACATCTTAAGGAAGTCATGGGTCATAATCGAGTGTGGGCGGTTGGACCTTTACTACCTCTGGATGATGACGTGGTGGGAGCATCTGACAGAGGTGGGCCGAGCTCACTGCCATCAAACGAGGTGACGTCGTGGCTCGACGCACGTGAGTTTCGTTCTGCTGTTTTTGTGTGTTTTGGCAGCCGTACGATTTTGACTCGATCACAGATGGAAGTGTTGTCTGATTCACTAGAACAGAGTGGGGTCCAGTTCATCCTCTCCGTAAGGGGGCCCAACGAGAGACAAGCGGGGAATGATCATGGAGAAATCCAAGATGGGTTTGGAGATCGTGTGGCGGACAGGGGATTGGTGATCAAAGGGTGGGCTCCACAGGTTGCAATTCTCAGACACCGAGCCGTGGGTGCCTTTTTGACTCACTGTGGCTGGAACTCACTCATTGAAGGACTCACCGCTGGGACGGTTATGCTGACGTGGCCAATGAGAGCGGACCAATTCACGAATGCAAAACTACTAGTAGACCATTTAGGCGTGGGGATCCGAGTTGGTGAAGGAACTGAAATCGTTCCCGAGTCAAACGAGTTGGCTCGGTTATTGGTTGAGTCGTTGAAAGAAGATAGGCCCGAGAGAATCCAAGCTAAAAATCTCAGCGAAGCTGCTTTAAGTGCGGTCATAGGTGGCAGCTCAGGCAATGATTTGGATGAGTTGGTCAAACGACTCAGTGAGCTTGAAAAACGAACAACGTTAGCATGAATCTTTCTCCTTGTTTCTTTTTTTCTCTTTTAATTGTCCTAGTTGGGTGTACTACTTCACAACTATTTGAACGGTTTTAATTAGATTTAGATCAATTCGTTTTTCATTGATTAAAACTTTTATGTCACATAAATAAATGAAAAGGCTCAGAATGTTTATATACACGTGTGTGTGTATATTCATATAAACAAAATTGCATAGGTACAAAAACTATTGGCAATATTAATATATATTTAAAAATATCAATTTTATTTTATTCTTATCGTTTAGGATAAAAATATATAAAATTTCCTCAGTTTGTTATCTAGTAACTTTATAAATAATGTGATACTGGTGTATTGGTAAATAGTATATATATTAATGTAGTTTTTTTTCTTTTTGATTTAAGAAGTATAAAAAGAAATTGTTTGATTTTCTCATTTCAAATTTTAATTGAGCTTTGGTCCAATCTCGAAAATTTCTTCATGCAATGAATCAAGTTGAATTTAGTTCAATTAATTTATCTAATCTGAGTTGATCAAGTTTGAGTAAAGTACCCACTTTAAGTTTTTCTAAATTTGAACTTTAATTCATAATCAATGGCTAATTGCTTATTTATCATTCATTAACTATACAATTTAATTAGCCTTTTTAATAATAAAAAAGTAAAATTGTGTGAGAGCTTGTATTGCAGCACCTAATTGTAACAACACACTTTAATTTTCACCATTAGTTCCTTCTCCATCTTCAACTTTTATATATTGTTCAAGTGTAGAAGCTATTTTTTCTTTTCCTTAGCTCCCGGTCATTAGTATCATTTACCTGCTAGCTATCATTGACAAGTATAAAGAAATAATAAAAAGCTAGTTAGGCAATGAGAGCGATTAATTTTACGAATTAGTGTTCTCTATTAACACTTTAAAAAAATATACTGCTATCTATCATAATTTATAATAAAATATAAATGATATAATATTTAATATATTATAACTGATGTAAGCTTTAGTTAATAAAAGATTATGACATCACATGTGTTCCGGCATAAATTATGATAAAAAAATTTATTCTATTAAAAATCTCACAAAATATATATCATAAATATATTAGATTTTGCAACTTTTTATAATTTGAGCAGAGGATTAATTTCTATTTCCATGGAATATTTAAATATTTTACGAATAAATAATTTCCAGCCATATAATAATAGGAAATGTAAAGGAAAAATTCTTTTAGTAGGAGCTATTCATCCACCGAGAGCTTAGCTTCAGCGTTTTTCTTAAAATGTTTTCTTTACCAAAATCATTGCAAATATATTAACATCAACGTCTCCAATATCAAGATGATAATCTTGATTAATTTATAAATTTATTGATTATATCATACAATTTGTTTGTTTAATTAAATTAGACACACATAACAAAAAAGGAATTAAAAATAAAATTAAACGAAAATTTCTCTATGCTTTTTTTTTTTTTTTGGGTAAGATCAGTAACTAGCCATAGCTAGTCAGTGGTGTTGATATTTTTATTCTCTCCACACTCTGCTTAAAAGCTTTCCGCTTTAATTATAACTTATTTTTATAGACTCGGGATTTCTTCATCCAATTGGTGGTATGCATCCAACATGTGTTTGGAAATATTTTATCCAACAGCATGGTTCCAACTTCCCAGCTCAGCAGGACAGCAACCCTGGTCACTGTCACTCAAAAAATAAGAAAATGTGAGAATGTTGTGAGATAATAACAAGTCCATGTACAAATGGAAAATACCAAATCATACTCAACGTAATCATATTATTTCTAATTGTTCAAACTCATATTAACTAATGGCTACCAACATTCAAAGTCAACATTTACTTATAAATAATAACCTTGCACACAATCAGTTTCAATTTTTTTATTTTAATTTTCGGCAAAACATGCAAATGCGTAAGTACGCTAATGAGGCAATTCTAATGCAGCCAAATTGGCCACTAACGAGTCCAAATCCCTCACAGAACTGCCACCTTCGCTGGTGTCCTCACGTGCAGCCTTACTCAATTCCACGACTAGCTGTCGAGAAAAATCGCCCACCGATTCGGCAATGACTCGGGCCAAATAAGCCGGGTCAGGAACGGCTCCAGCTCCTTCACACACCCTTATTGCCACCTTCAACTGTTCTAACAACGTAGCATTGCAAAACTGGTCGGCTCCCATAGGCCAGGCCAACATGACCACGCCGGCGACAATCGCTTCAAGCACCGAGTTCCACCCGCAGTGAGTCAAGAACGATCCCACGGCCCGGTGCCTCAGTATCGACACTTGTGGAGCCCAACCTCTTATCACCAGACCACGACCAGCCACACGATCTTCAAACCCAGGTGGGACTGCTCCGAATTGGCCTTCAACGTGTTCCTTCGTCGGCTCCTTCACGGACCAAATGAAATGGACTCCACTTTTCTCTAAACCCAGTGCAAGCTGCTCCATTTGATTGTTAGTCAACACCGCCTGGCTCCCAAAACAAACGTACACAACCTTGCGATCCTCACACGTGTCCAGCCATGAGAGTATCTGATCTGCCGGAACAGAGCTGGACCCACCCCTTTGATTGTGCCCAGATTGATCATCATCTTTCGGTAATAAAGGTCCTATCGTCCAAACACGATCATGACCTAATAATACCTCTCTTCTATGTTGCACATACACCCGTTCCAACTCGATCAGCGAGTTACTGATTAATCCCCAACTCGCTATATTACCGAGGAAGATTTTTCTCATGAATTCCGAATCTGGGTCCCCTTTAACGTAGGCTCGGTACAGGGGAGAGAGTTGCCACCAAGGGTAATTTTGAGAGCCCGGAAGATTTGGGAACGAAACGACTTCGTTTTCATCGTTGGGGTCGTTTCGCTTAAATTGGTCGAGCCAAAGCGAGTACAAAATGGATGAGGACAATAAACCGGACGACAAGAAGTCGATCCGGCGAATACCGAGCTCGGATGCAAGGTACTGGGTCCAGCCCAAGAACCAGTCGGAGATGATAGCGACGGGGGGTGAAGGGTGCGACCTGAACCACGAGAGCAGAGGTTGGTGGAGCCCACCCAGGGCGCATATCATTGTGCGGAAGCGGTCGGCCGGCAAGTCCTTAACGTTCTCTATACCTGAAGGAATCCCGGGATGTGCTGGAAAAGGAAGAACTAGGGTTTTGATGGTAGGATTTGCAGAGAGAAGAGGGTTTAGGAGGTGGAGGTTCTTTGGGGTGACGAGAATGGTGATGGTGAGGCCGTTGGTTACCAAGTGATGGGTCAGGTCCAGAAGGGGAATCATGTGTCCCTGCGCAGGGAATGGAAACACTAGGATATGAGCTCCGGTGGCCGCCGAGACAGTCATGGCTGAAGAAGTAGAAGAAGAAGAAGAAGGGAAGAAATGGGTGATAAAATGTGCAATGGGTTGTGTTGCATGAGCCGTGATACATGTAGGCATTTCTGTCAACGGTGAGTGGGTAAAAAGTGTCGTACGCAATTTGGTAAATTCATTGATATTTTAATAAACATTATTAGCCTTGTTTTGTTGACTGCGTTCTACCATTCTTTTTTTTTTTTTTTTCGGAGGATCAAAAATTTTAATAAAATAAAATAAAATATCTCAATAGAATCTTTTGTTTCATATGTATATTAAGAGCAGTCATAAAAGATAAAAACAAAAAATTTTAATTTTTTTAAAAAATCTAAATTAGAAATGCCATGCCTTTTATTTCTCCAATATATATTGTTTATTAAAAGATGGACTGAATTACAATGAGAGTAATTGATGTAGAAACCAAGTATTGAAATTCTGGGCAAAGACCCACAGGCTTCAGGCCCCAATATTGCTAGGAAAGGAAAGTGAAATTCCTCTGTTATAATATTCTGGAATTGAAAACTGCAGAGAAAAATGATGGAGATCAAGCACTAATACACTGTGCATGATCGTTACAGGGACACCTCAGCAAAACGGCACCTTTCTATTGTAAGAAAATAGACAAGTCTTTTAACGAGTATAGCCACTACTGCATCATTAATTATCGTATATAGGAAAGTCTGGGGTTTTAATTTGTGGCCTGTTATTATCGTGTATCGTTAGTAATTTACAAATGAATGTCCTCGTACTTACAAAGCTATAGATTAGTGATAACATAATTTAAATCTTCTAAGACTGCTTGTCGACACACACAACCTCTCTGTTTATCTTTTATAGTTTAGTGTACACATTAAACATACTTAGTTTAAATTAAGTTTAAACTTTTCAAAAACAATAGTAATTTAATATAGGATTAAAGTCTCAAAATCATATACAACTATGCTTAAATCACACTAATTAATACTTGTAATGACTTTTGTTGAATATTTCAATACATTTTATCTATCTAATATACATATTAAATTTATTTTTCAAAAGCTTAAGATTTTTAAGGATTAAAATGGTTTACAAATAATAAAGAATGTTAACATACTACCTTTATATATCTGTTTATTTATTATAATTTAATCTACGTATTAAATTTATTATTTTAAGAACTAAATTCATGGAGAACAGTGATAATATAACACTATTAAAATTTCATCTACATTATAATATTGTAACATGACCCATAAAATAAAATGATGTAGAGGCTATTAATTGGATCAGGTCATGTCATCTCTATATGATCTCTGTGATCTATTTCACGGCAGTGTTTCTTCCACACCTCACACCTTTCAATAGTTTTTTTTTTGATAAATACACCTTTCAATAGTTAATTTCTTATTATTTTGGCAAAAGATGCAAATGTGTAGTATACTAACGAGGCAATACAAGCGCAGCCAAATTGGCCACCAAAGAGTCCAAATCCTTCACCGAACTCCCGCTTCCACCAGTCGCCTCACGTGCAGACTTACTCAACTCCATGACTCGCTGCCTCTCGACTCGGTTCTTACTCACCGATTCCACAAGGACTCGAGCCAAATAAGCCGAGTCTGGAACGGCAAGAGGCCCTTCACACACCCTCATTGCCACCTTCAATTGGTCTAA
Organism: Rhamnella rubrinervis; assembly: GCA_007844105.2. Classification (NCBI taxonomy): domain Eukaryota; kingdom Viridiplantae; phylum Streptophyta; class Magnoliopsida; order Rosales; family Rhamnaceae; genus Rhamnella; species Rhamnella rubrinervis. Next base: position 13,563,028 of record CM017585.2, read on the forward strand.
TAAGGTAGCATTGGGAAACTGATCGGCTCCCATGGGCCAAGCCAACATTACCACGCCGGCTACAATCCCTTCGAGCACCGAGTTCCACCCGCAGTGAGTCAAGAACGATCCCACCGCTCGGTGCCTCAATATCAACACCTGTGGAGCCCACCCTCTTATAACCAAACCCCGTCCAGCCACACGATCTTCGAACCCAGGCGGGACTGCGCCGCACTCTCTCTCCACGTGTTCCTTCGTCGGCTCTTTCACGGACCAAACGAAATGGACCCCACTTTTGTCGAAACCCAGAGCAAGCTCCTCCATTTGATTGTTTGTCAACACTGTTTGACTCCCAAAACATACATACACAACCTTGTGATCTTCACGCGCGTCCAGCCATGATAGTATTCGATCAACTGGGACTGAGCTTGATCCACCTCTTTGAGTGGGCCCAGATTGGTCATGATCTTGCGGTTGTAAAGGTCCCACTGTCCAAACACGACTGTGACCTAATTCCTCGCTAAGATGTTGCAAATAAACTCGTTCCAGCTCGGTGAACGAGTTAATGACGAGTCCCCAACTCGCTACATTACCAAGGAAGCCTTTTCTAGTGAATTCCGAATCTGGGTCTCCTTCAATGTAAGCTCGGTATAGAGTAGAGAGATGCCGCCAAGGGTACTTTTGAGAGTTCGGAATATTCGGGAACGAAACGACTTCGTTTTCGTCGCTGGGGTCGTTTCGCTTTGGTAGTTGTCGCCAAAGCGAGTAAATAACGGATAAAGCCAAGGCACCCGACGGAGAGAAGACGATCCGCCGAATACCAAGCTCGGATGCAAGGTGGTGGGTCCATCCCAAGAACATGTCGGAGATGATAGCAACGGGAGGTGAAGGGTGCGACCTGAACCACGAGAGCAGAGGTTGGTGGAGCCCACCCAGGGCACATATCATGGTGCGAAATTGTCCAGACATCTCCTTCACGTTCTCTATACCGGCCGGAATCAAAGGGTGCGCCGGAAAAGGAAGGACTAGGGTTTGTATGGAAGGGTTTGCAGAGAGAAGAGGGTTCAGGAGGTGGAGGTTTTTGGGGGTGACGAGAATGGTTATGGTGAGGCCGTTGATGGCCAAGTGATGGGTCAGGTCCAGTAGAGGAATCATGTGGCCCTGTGCAGGGTATGGAAACACTAGGATATGAGCTCCGGTGGCGGCCGAGACAGTCATGGCTTTGAAGAAGAAGAAGAAGAAATGGGTGATATCTTTCTTGCCTATGGTAGTGGTATGGTGATTTGTGTAATATGTGATGTAAAATGAGTCATAAATATATATGTGTCCGCCGCTTTCAGTGGATAGAGATGCATATGGTTCATTAAGAAACGTCAAATCTCGGACTTGACGGACATTGCCGTATATATAAAAATGAAAAGCAAGAAAATTAATTAGAACCAAACGAATACTTTTTACAAAAAATAGAATCAACACAAAAAAATGAATTAAAATTTTTTGAATGTTAAATAAAGAAGTTTAATTGCCCCTTCTACCAACTTTCACATGGGATTCCATTACTTTTATGCTGCTTTTTATCAGATCTTGAATCTGCCCCTATGATTAATAAAGGAAGTTTTGTTATTCAGCTTTGGAGGCCTATATATGCTGAAAAGATTTACTTATACATGGTCGACTAATACTGTCAATAGAGAATAGGGACAAAAGTGCTTTATTATATAATTTAGTATTTCCATGATATTATTAAATAGCCATGATTTTTGGCAACGTTGCACGTGCTTCCCATTGTGTATTTTTATTATAATTTTTGGACTTTCTCCACGTATTTTTTTACTTTCTAAAATTTTATGAACAGAATATTATATTCATATCATGTACAGAGGAATCAGGTAAGAAAGCCAGAAGTGCTAAAATTTCCTTAACTTTTATTTCTCCAATATATTGTTCATCAAAGATATGGACTAAACCATGAGATTAATTATGCTATAGGGAATTAAAGATGCGCGCATGTAGTAATCTCTATATTTTGCAAATTAATGTCTTTAATAGTTGCAGAGACTAGTGACGATGACACAATTTAAACCTACCAAGGCCTCGAATAGTTAATCTACATTGTTGTATACCACGGCCCATAAGATAGGCCCTCTATAATCTATTGCTCAAAACTGTTTTTTCCTTTCCAATCTCACATGTTTCAAATTGGTCTCATTCAGTTATAAACAAATTAATTTATGTATGATCATATTCAACAAGCCACTTAATTAATTGATCATCTCCATCATGTCATAAAATTATAATTTGCATCTTATGTTGGCTATTTTTTACCATAAACTTATTTATTTACCATAAACTACATTATAAGTATACTCTTAAATACATATAGATTGCAATACCATGGCATGTTTCTGTTCACCAACAAAAATGACCTTTTATTAACTTCACTAAATTTCATGTTGTCCACACGGATAGGTTAATGTAAGAATTAATAGGCAGGACTATAGTAGTTTATCTTTGTCTTTTACAGGCCTCTTCTGACTTGACAGGGGCAAAAAGAAAACAGACGAGTCTGTCTGATATAAATTTTCTAATATCTTTTTTAACTCATCAAACAAACTTAACAATTATTTTTTTCATACATCCTGTGTAGAAGACTCTAGAGATAGCATCATAAATAGAACATTAGATATATAATTGACTCTTAGTTTTACTAGATACATGTAGAAATATATTAGTCCATGACTTGCATGCATGTTTGTTTGAAATGTTTAAAGGATTTGAATGAGCTACATATATGTGCCCCTCTCATAAACAAAGAATAAGATAACTTGCCCCATCCAAAAAAACTTCGAGTAAAGTAAAGATGTTAGAGATCATGAAGCTTAATTGTTATCAATTACTCGGAGAAATGTTTAATTATTAATTACTCCTGAAAACTCATTTGAACTGAATTGACATAACCTTACCATGCAAAATACAAATACATAATTAAGTTAAAAATAATAATTTACAAATAAAACTGTTAGTTAAGAGAGTTAATCCAAAACAAAAATGTGATTTGTTAACAAATATTCACATGCGGGACCACAAGAGAAATTATAATGGAAAAGTTCAAATTAATAATATGTCATTGTTTGTTTAATTTGATCCTACTAATGGATTATATTTGTCAATTTTTAAACAAGCAGATATAAAGACAAATTGACAACTCTAATATTTCATTGTGACATAGGTCATCAATCCCGACCTCATTTATACGCCAAGGTTTGGATCTTGTCATAATACACTTTCTAATAATGCTAAGATTACCAGGAATGCTTCCATACATATATATCTAAAGGTTGAGACATAAATACTTAAAATTAGCATAGCCAACTTAATTTATTACCCAAAAAGATTAATTTTTTTTTTCTTTACAACTTAAGGACCTCACACTACATTCTAAATTTGGTCTGAAATGAATATGCATGACAGCAATTCCACATTTGCAGTCAATAAAACCACAAAAGACAAAATAAGCAGCTTAACCAAAAAAGGTCCTGCTTCGTTCCTCCTCAAACGTACCATGTATATCGGCTATGTAACCTTGTACTTTATACATGTAGAGAAACATACATGCATGATATATACATATATACACATACACATATCTACGTGAAATTTAAAAAAATTTGCCGCCTTCAGTGTAATTATAACACAGCACACCATTAACAGGGACATCTAGAAACGTATTAGTGAAACAAAACCCACTTTCGCCTACATTGATTTTCCTTCCAAAAACAGACTCTATACACACATGTATAAATAAGAGACTTATACATGCCACCATGCATGCAAACCCTAAAACAGATACATAGTTTTAGTTTTCAGGCTTAGATCCTGTGAATAAAATCAAACATGTCCTCCATTACCACCTTAACAGAAACTCATATTTTAGTGTATCCCCACTTTGTTCCAAGCCACTTCATGCCGTTCCTAAACCTCATCGACCAGTTACTCACCCGCGGACTAAGAGTCACCATGGCTGTGACCACCAACAACCTTCATCTCCTCCAACCACTTCTCTCTGCTTATCCATCTTCTCTGCAAACCTTGCCTCTGGACCACCATGAAAATACTGATCCTTCTAGAAACTGGCTTTTCGCAAACGCTAGAGCCACGTATGACCTTCACTCCCCTGTTCTCCTCAAGTTTTTTCAGTCCCACCCATCACCTCCCGTAGCCATTATTTCCGATTTCTTCCTCGGATGGACTAACCAACTGGCTTCCCAACTCGGTGTCCCTCGCATCGTCTTCTCACCGTCACCATCTTGTGCTCTGTCTGTTTATTATTCTCTCTGGCGTGAATTACCACATAAGGACGATCCAAACGACGACGACAAAGACTTTGTCGTTTCATTTCCAAACGTCCCGAATTCTCCGGCGTATAGTGTCGACCAACTTCCTGATTACTACATTGCTTATAAGGAAGGAAACGCAGATTCGGAGTTTTACAGAGACTGCGAGTTGGGCAACGTAGCGAGTTGGGGAGTTTTGTTAAACTCGTTCACTGAGCTGGAGCGAGTTTACATCGACCATTTGAAGGAAGTACACGGTGGTGATCGCGTGTGGGCGGTGGGACCCGTACACCGTGGAAGTCAAGTAGTCAACTCTGGTGAAAAAAGCAGCGAGTCAACACTCGAGTTAATGACGTGGCTCGACGAGTGTTCGACCAGTTCTGTAGTATTCGTGTCGTTTGGGAGTTGGGTGACGCTCACAGACGAGCAGGTGAGCGAACTTGCCGAGGCACTGGAACAGAGCGGAGTCCACTTTGTTTGGCGTGTGAATGGGGTCCACAAGGGAAATAACACCGGCGGCGAATGCGAAGTCATGCCAGACGGATTCCGGGAAAGAGTGGCTGACAGAGGCTTCGTGACGAAGGGGTGGGTCCCACAAGTGGAGATACTGAGTCACCCGGCGGTGGGCTCGTTCTTGACTCATTGCGGGTGGAGCTCGGTGGTGGAAGCGGTGACGGAGGGGGTGATGATGCTGACGTGGCCAATGAGTGCTGACCAGTTTATCAACGCGAAGCTATTGGTGGAGGAGTTGGGTGTAGCAGTTCGACTCAGGGAAGGGACGCAAACGATTCCCGAGTCGGGTGAGATGGCTCGGATATTGGCCGAGTCATTGGATCCGAATATGCCAGAGAGGGCTCGTGTGAAGCGGCTGAGCGAGGCAGCTTTGGAGGCTGTCAAAGATGGAAGCTCCAAGAGAGACTTGGATGAGTTGGTTAAGCAGTTAGGTCAACTTAAAAAGTGATCAAAGAACATTTATCCATTTTTGACTATAACAAAAACAAAACCAAAACCAAAATGTGAATGTTATTGTCTGTACGTGTAATACATTTTTAATAATATCCTTTTAAAGTATAAATTTTTTTAAAAAAAAAATCCATGTCAAACTCTTTCTCAATAAGTTAAAGATACATGCAGACACCAAGACGTGCTAGCAAGCAGGCCGTGGCAGTGGTGAATAATTCTATTTAGAGCAACTTTTACAAATTCAATAGTATGATTTTAGTCAATATGTGGACTCCATTTAAAGGAGCTTTGTCTAATTGTTGAGTCATCAGTGTATGAAATCATACTATATGGGTTGCAAAAATGCAGAGTGTGTGCTTCATAGCATTATTCCAAATTAATTAGGAATATCAACTTTATTAGTCCTTCAACTATACATGTAGCTGCATTTTACTGCATGAACTTTTTTTATTTTTGACACTTGGGTCTCAGATTTGAGTAATTAGTACATTGTTGTTCTTATATTTAATAAGAAAATGACAATATAACCAAACCACACAACACCGTAATACCTATGCATGTGGCATCATTTGTATTGCACGTTTTGAAATAACTAAAAAAATTAGACGAAAAATAGTTTAAAAACCAATGGTGCAATAATTATTAAAGTTTAGGGACTAAATTTCTAAAAAAAATTCAAGATCATAGGGAAATTATGGGTACAACTCATGGAGTAATGATACCAATATCCCAATTAATTATAAGGAAATTCCAGTTCAGCCAAGTGGGCCACCAACGACTCCAAATCCTTTACCGAACTCCCACGTACACTGGTTGCCTCACGTGCAGCCTCGCACAACTCCATGACTCGTTGCCTCTCGACTCGGTTCTCATCTACCGATTCCGCAATGACTCGAGCCAAATAAGCCGAGTCAGGAACGGCTTCCGCACCTTCGCACACTTTTATTCCCGCCTTCAGCTGCTCTAATGCGAGTGCGTTTCGAAACTGGTCGGCTACCATAGGCCAAGCCAGCATTACCACGCCGGCTACAATGGCTTCCAGCACTGTGTTCCACCCGCAGTGACACAAAATGGCACCCACGGCTCGGTGCCTCAGAATCAACACCTGTGGAGCCCACCCTCTAATCACCAAACCCCGACCAGCCACACGATCCTCAAACCCAGGTGGGACTGTTGCGTACTCTCCGTCTGCCTGTCCCTCAATTGGCTCCTTCACGGACCAAACGAAATGGACCCCACTTTTCTCCAACCCAGATGCAAGCTGCTCCATTTGATCGTTAGTCAGTACCGTTACACTTCCAAAAGTTATATACACCACCTTGTGATCCTCATGCTCATCAAGCCAAGAGAGTATCAGATTTGCAGAGACTGAGCTGGACCCGCCCCTTTGAGCAGTCCCAGACTGATCATGGTCTTTGGGTTGTAATGGTCCCACGGCCCAGACGCGATCGTGACCCAGTTCGTCTCTTAAATGCTGTAAACAAACCCGATCCAACTCGGTGAACGAGTTCATAACGAGTCCCCAACTTGCTATATTAGCAAGGTTATCATTTCTGACAAATTCTGAAACTGGGTCTCCTTCAACGTAGGCGGTGTACAGAGAAGAGAGATACCTCCAAGGGAACTTCGGAGCATTAGGAATATTCGGGAACGAAACGACCTCGTTTTCGTCGTTGGGGTCGTTTCGCTTGGGTAGTTCGCTCCACATAGCATACATAACGGCTAAAGACAGGCCACCGCACGGCGAGAAGGCGATTCTGCGAATACCGAGCTCGGAGGCGAGGTGGTGGGTCCAACCCAAGAAGATGTCTGAGATAACAGCGACGGGAGGCGAAGCGTGGGACCTAAACCATGAGAGGAGAGGTTGGTGGAGCCCACCCAAGGCGGCTATCATGACAGGGCCGAGGTGGAAGGGCAAGTCTTGGGCGTTCTCTACGCCGTCAGGAATCAAGGGTTGTGCCGGAAACGGGAGGACTAAGGTTGTGATGGAAGGGTTTGCAGAGAGAAGAGGTTTTAGGATGTGGAGGTTTTTGGGGGTGACGAGAATGGTGATGATGAGACCGTTGCTGGCCAGGTGGTGGGTGAGGTCCAGAAGAGCAATCATGTGGCCCTGTGCTGGATACGGAAACACCAGAACATGAGTTCCGGTGCCGGGGACAGCCATGGCAGAAGAAGAAGGAGAAGCAGGAATAATAATATTATAAGAACTATCAACGATGAACGAATTTAGTGCTGAAAATATTATAATACTTTAATGTCTAACAGGATATTTTTGAATCGATCCCGACAGTTGAAACTGGCACTGTGATAGAAAAATTATAATTAACTATCCACGAGTTTCATGCTGAAAATATTATATTTATTGTCCAAAATAATTAAAAGCTGCTGAAATAATTGAAAGTTGAAATGATTTAATGTTGACTATACAAATAAATGACAGTTGCTGACAAAACATTATTCAACTATTAATCGGCCACGGCAATGATACAGATATTTCATACCATTTATGATAAAACACAAGTGGTTGGTATTGAATTTTTATTGATCATAAATACTAAATACTGTATATATTAATTTTTAACTAATAAAAATTTAAAACTTATTTGATGATATATATATATTTTTAATTTAATTATTTATAATTTGATTAATTTAAAAGTTGATGAAAATTTATTAAATATTAATTCATTTTAATAAAATATAAAATTAAAAATATTTTTAAAAAAATATTTTTTTTATTGATCTTCATATTTTTAATAATTAAATAATTTAATTAATATTTAATAAATTTTAATTAATTTTTAAATTAATTAAATTACATATAAATTAAATAATAATAATAATAAATTATATTATCAAATATACCCTTAAAATATCACTTATGTTTTAGATATATTCGGCAAGGTGGCTTGAACTTTTTCATTTTATTTATTTATATTTTTAAAATGTTTCCGGATCTAATATTGTTTAATTGAGTCCCAAACGTTTTAAAAATGAAAGAGAACACAAATATTCAGTATTTTCCTTTTTTTTCCTTCCATACTAAAGTCTCTAAACCATAGATCCTCAAAATTTGTACAATTATGTCCCAGAGGGACAGCTTAAATAGTAAAAGCCTCCGGTTCCAAATCTTCCGTAATTTTTTGTAATGACCAAAAAAAAAAAGACCAGGAAATAATAAAATGGTACAATTGTTCAACGAAGATATTCAATGTTGTGCATCGTATTGGAATATTAGTCTAAACTAACCTAATCAAAAACTGATAGCACATCAACTTTTTCTCTCTCTATTTTATTTTATTTAGAAATTGACCAAAAGGGTATAGATGTTTTGGTTTTCATATAGTTTAAGGTGATGTTAATGAAGGATTAATTGGGCTTATTGCTTTCATAATTCTTGTCATATTAATTTCATATATATGAGGAAGGTTATAATAGTATTACATATGAGGCATTCACAGGTCAGGCACCTGTTATTTTTATATGTGTGCCCCACGGTACCTCCTAGTCCCTCACTTCTCTTGTGAATGTTTCACACACTTGACGTTACTGGGACCTGTTGGTTATGAGGCCACCACGCTTCCGCTGCGCCACTCTGATATCAACCCTGTCACACCCTCAACTACCATCAGTAAATTAGTATATTTATGTGTTTTAAATTTCAATTGTCCACATTTATATTAACGATTAAGTAGATTAGTATAAGGATATTAATGTCTGCGTCTACTCTCTGGTTAACTGATGGTAGTCAGGAGGGTGTGACACTGTTAATATATATGCACATTTAACCCAATATCAACTCTTCATTATTGATACTGTTTATTTTGCTTAATGTTTCAAATATCAGATTTAACAATTCAAAAGCATAAGTTGACTGAAAACTGGACAAAAAAAGAAAAAATAAATTTTTTAGTTAGTTTTTTTTTTTATAATTATTATGTATCCAAATTATTTGAACCAATACTTGTAAGTATGAACTAAAAAAAATAAACTTTTTTTAATTAGAGCAAATCATATATATATATATATATATATATATATAGTGGGGCTATAAACCCCAACTATGGGGACGTTATAAAACGCACACAGTTAAGTTTAATGTATTCTCGTTACTTTTCAAAACTCATCATTTAGATGCGTGAAGAGAAAAAGATCAGAAAAAAAAGCTGTTGATGAAATTCTAGAGGTAGAGGAAGGGAGGGTAGCGCTGGATTTGGGTGAGGCACTGAATTTGCGTAGCTTAGAAAACCAAAAAAAATAAGAGAAGGGTATGGAGTTTTACAGAAAAGGAGTACGAGGAAGAAGCTGAATCGGTGGATATTGGCTGTGTCGCTGGATATCAGTATGCCAGAGAGGGCTTGTGTGAAGCGTCTAAGTGAGGTAGCTTTGGAGGCTATTAAACATGGAAGCTCCACGCGAGATTTGGATGAGTTGGTTAACCAGTTGGGTCAACTTAAAAAAGTGATCAAAGAACATTTTATCTAGTTTTTACTGTAACAAAAACAAAATCTTGAATGTTATTGTTTCTAGTACCTTAAGCAAGCAACGGCCTTCAAGCCCCTATATGGTAATCCCTTTTTCTTTTTCTAGCTTATTCCATTCGATTTCCATCGGTCCTAGTCAGCCTCTTTCTTGTCTCTTGTGAAAGGCTAGCCGTCCATAGCGCTTACATGCCCGGGCTGCTGTCCATAGCGTTCGAGCTATTGGCTCGTCCAACCTAAGCAGCATTCATGAATCACTTGTTCAACTGTCCCTTGGAGACACGGTTGAGGGCTTTCTTACTTGCTACGCGATCCAGCGGTGCCATTCGCTATCAACACTAACCGAAAGTGGCCAGGAATGAGTACCTATCCCTTATGGGAATCGAATCCGTGTCTTGGACATAAAAAGACCATGTCCTAACACTGGACGAAAGGGACCAAAAAGCCATTCTTCATATACCTCGGCTCCGAGAATAGAAGTGGTTCATTTTGTTTCTATACGTTCGTGCTGGCTCGAGATGGTTAACCACTTTTTTAACTATGAGAGGGAGGTCATTCAGAACCTGCTGGCTGGAAATTTTTCCACCGCGAATCTCATGCCATGCTTCCTGTTTCTCTGAATCGGTTCCTAGTTTCAGTCAATCAAGATTCGGTTTTCTGAATTCTGAGATGTGAGCATGGGCAGTCGGTCAAGAAGGGAAGAGAAGGAAAGAACGGTAACAGCGATTGGGAGTGGATTTCAGGTTCGATAGTGTCGAGACGATTTTTATATTTGGTCAGAGCATCTACAAGCTCAGTATGCTCCATAGATTGTCGAGCAGAAGCCATTAAAGTTCAACAAAGCATATACCATGTTACCAGTATGATCCTGATACGTGTTGGAAGTCCAGCCACCATGCATGTTCAAAGTTAGCTACCGCCAACTTGCCACCCAAGTTCAGTCAAAGAAGGCTGCTGTTATTAGTTGTATGTTAGCTGGTAGTTAAGTCGGTTTACGTAAGAGTGTTGTAGAATTTGTACAGTAACCGATAATGGAGGCGAGTACACTTCAGGGAGTTCAATGCCTACTGTAGTAGACACGGCATTCGACATGAGAAGACGGTCCCGAGGACCCCACAACATAATGGAATAGCCGAGAGAATGAACCGGACAATCATGTAAAGGGTCAGAAGTATGATCAGTATGGCAAAGCTACCAAAGCCATTCTTGGGAGAAGCTGTTCGTGTCGCCTGTTATCTAATCAACAGATCACCGTTAGTTCTATTGAATTTTAGAATTCCGGAGAAAGTATGGTTTGGTAAGCATCCCTCCTACTCTCATTTAAGAGTATTTGGTTGTTTAACTTTTATACATGTATCCAAAAAGCTTAGACAGAAGCTCGATGCAAGGATTATCCCATGTATCTTTATAGGATACGGAGATGAAGAATACAGATACAGATTATGGGATCCAAAGGCAAAAAAGGTTATTAGAAGCAGAGACATAGTGTTCCATGAAAACCAGACAATAGAAGACATTGAAAAGCCCATGATGTCTTCTGATTCAAAAGATAGTGCCTAAGATTTAGTTCCGGACCATGCACCGCGCAACCCCGCCAGATAGTAATGAGGCGCATGAAGAAGTGCCAGAAGCAGAACAAGGAGAAGAAGAAGAGGATGCTAAGCAGAGGGAGACTCAATTCTCTCCACCAAAGAGTAGTACATCTCCTATGGCTAGCCATTCGTAATCGAACGAGGTAGGTTTAGTCAACCGGATATTCGAAATCAAAGTATATTCGCTGAAGAGGGGAGGAGAGTTTCGTGAAGTCAGTATTTCATCAAGACAGAAGAAAATGGTTGTTAGCAATGAAAGATGAGATGAGATCTTTGAAGAAAAACAACACGTACGAGTTGGTTGAGCTTCCGAAAAAAAAGAAGGCACTGAAGAATAAATGGGTGTTCAAGTTTAAGAAAGATGGCAGTGGAAAATTGGTGAAACACAAAGCTCGGTTGGTGGTCAAAGGATTTCTTCAGAAGAAAGGAATTGACTTTGACGAGATATTTTCACCAGTTGTGAAAATGACTTCAATTCGTATCATTATTGGATTGGTAACTAGTTTGGATTTAGAGCTTGAACAAATGGATGTAAAGACAGCATTTCTTCACGGTGATCTGCATGAAGAAATCTATATGGAACAACCAGAAGGGTTTAAGGTTTGAGGGAAAGAAAACCTTGTATGCAAGCTGAAGAAGAGCTTGTATGGTCTTAAACAAGTACCAAGACAGTGGTATAAGAAGTTTAATTTATTCATGGTAAATCAAGGTTATAAGAGGACTGCTGCAGATCAATGTGTTTATTTTCAGAGATTTTAGGATGGAAATTTTGTTGCACTTCTACTATATGTGGACGACATGTTGATTGTTGGAAAAGATGCAGCGAAGATTAGTCAGCTTAAGAATGAACTCTCTAAGTCCTTTGATATGAAAGACTTAGGACCAACTCAATAGATTTTGGGAATGCAAATAGTCCGAGACAGGAAAAAGAAAAGGTTGTGGCTATCTCAGGAGAGGTATGTTGAACGGGTGATAAAGAGATTCAACATGGATAATGCCAAACCGGTCAGCGTTCCATTAGGAAATCACTTCAAGTTAAGCAAGAGTATATGCCCCTCATCCAGGAAAGAGATTGAGGAGATGGAGTTAATACTTTATTCTTCAGCAGTTGGGAGTCTAATGTATGTTATGGTATGCACTAGGCCATATATTGCTTATGTAGTGAGATCAGTGAACCGATTTATTCCTAATCCTGGAAAGAAACATTGAAAGGCAGTTAAGTGGATTCTCAGATACCTAAAGGGTACATCGAAGATATGTCTGTGCTACGGGAGAGCTAATCCAGTCTTGGAAGGCTATACATATTCAGATATGGTCGAGACCTCGAAAGAAAGTCTACTGTGTTTATTTATACTTTTGTAGGGTATCATGGCAATCAAGATTACAAATGTTTGTTGCTTTATCTACAACTGAAGCAGAGTACATTGCGATAGCGAAGGAGCAAAAGAAGATGCTATGGTTAAAGCGGTTTCTTGAAGAACTAGGCTTGAAGCAAAATGAGTACAAGGTACATTGTGATAGTCAAAGTGCTCTAAACTTGAGTAAGAATTCAATGTACCATTCCCGGACAAAACACATTGACGTTCGCTATCATTGGATATGAGAGGTGATGGATCAACAATTGTTGAAACCAGTGAAGATCCATACAAAGGAGAATCCAGCAGACATGTTATCAAAAGTGATTACTTGGGAAAAGTTAGAGTTATGCAGAGACATAGCTGGATTGGATGGCATGTGACCATCAGTTTTGAATGTGGCTGGAGGGGGAGAATTGTTAGAAGTCCAGCCGCCATGCATGTTCAAAGTTAGCTTCCACCAACTTGCCACCCAAGTTCAGTTAAAGAAAGCTGCTGTTATTAATTGTATGTTAGCTGGTAGTTAAGTCGGTTTACATAAGAGTGTTGTAGAACTTGCACAGTAATCGACTATGTATGCTTATAAATAGAACTCTCCCCATTTGTGTTTTGTATTCTGAATTCCAGAAAGAATTGTATCACCAGAGAATGAGGAACTCCAGAGAGAGTTGATTTGTGAGAGAGCTCCAGAGAGAGTTGTGTGTTTGAGAGTTTTGATTTTATTTTCACTGTGTAATTATTTATACTGTGAAATAGATTTTATTTTCTCAAATTAATTATCATTAATAATCAAAGAATCACAACAATACGTGCATATGCATGCATGCATATTACTATACTGGTGAGTGTGTAACAGAGGACTTGGTACTTTGGGTAGTGGTGCAGTGGACATTCAAGTGGCTTTAATTGCTTGTTTATTTTCTTACTTTCAACATTTTGTTATTTTCTTACTTTCAACATTTTGTTGTTTCTTGAGAGAGGAAAAGAATAAGAATTCAATGTTGTTTCCTTATCTATCTCTATCATTCCCACTTTCTTTCTCCACTGTTTTTACCCTCTAAAAATTATCCTAACAGATCCCTCGGTATTTTTTATGATATCACTCAAGAATAAAAAGCAAGTAGCTGTACGGCTGTATATAAATTTCAATATACGGATTATGATACTGTTGCTACTGACGCAGCCACCGCTTCCTATGCCTCTTACCTCCCTCGGAACCCGTGCTGCAGGTTGGCTATGCGCCCGGGTGCACAAACCAAGGACCTATGGAAGTCGGGGCTCGTCTTAGATCAAACAATTTTTAATAATAATTTGTTTTAAAAAAAATTATCTGTATCGAATACCGGGTGCTCAAACCAGGGACCTATGGAAGTCGGGGCCTGTCTTGGATCAAACAATTTTTAATAATATTTTTTAAAAAATATATATTTGTATCGAATAAGTGAATAAAAAATTAAACAAAAATGTGGATTTGATCTTTTATTCTTTTTTTAAGTAAAATGAATTTTATTAAACTAAATTAAAAGAACAAATGTGAGCCATCAGGCTGAGTGGAGGGTCTCAATCTAAAGGTAAAACCTTCAATGTGGATTTGATCTGATACCCTCAATGTTTCCAAGATTTGAAATATGGTTCTTTTAAATTATTTTTTAAAAAATAACTCCAAATTCTTCACGAGTGAGCTGAAATCATACCAAAATTAAAGACATGTTAGTACGTGGACTTATTGACAGTGCCAACTGATTGAATTTCTTATTCACGTTAATAGAGGTTTCGTAACTCTTTTGATATATAAAATAATACTATTTAGTATAAATTGTCCAAATTCACAATCCAATAATATGGTTTTATATAAGTTTGCACGAGATCATGCTACATGTGTTGCAAATTTACATAATTTATACTATATAGTATTTTTCCAAAATAATAGGAATGTAAAAATTGTAAGTCTTTTCTTTTCGGTAATATAGCATTGTTAGTTATGAACTATACATGTAATTGCACTTTAATGCCTGAACTCTTTTTTGGGTTTCAAATTTCAGAAATTACTGCATTGTTGTTCCCTAAACTTTTTAATCTCTAATATTTAACAGTTTTGACGTATATAGTATACTTGAAATAATAAAAAAAATAATATAGCAAAATCAATGATACATCTTCATGTTGCATCACTTGTATTGCACGTCCTGAAATTACTAAGAAATTTGATAAAAGATAATATAAAGAACAGTAATGCAACAGCTATTAAAATTTAAGGACCAAAATCCCAAAAAAAGTTTGAGATCATACTATTAAAATTTAAGGACCAAAATTCGAAAAAAAGTTTGAGATCGTAGCGCAATTATGGGTAGAGCTCATGGGCTAATGATACTACTAATATCCAAATTACTTAAATGAAAATTGCAGTCCAGCCAAATGAGCCACAAACGACTCCAAATCCTTTACTGAACTCCCACTTGCACTGGTTGCTTCGCCTGCGGCGACACGCAACTCCATGACTCGTCGCCTCTCGACTCGGTTCTCATCTACCGATTCTGCAATGACTCGGGCCAAATAAGCCGAGTCGGGAACGGTTTCCGTCCCTTCGCACACTTTTACCCCCGCCTTCTGCTGCTCTAATACGATAGCGTTTCGAAACTGGTCGGCTCCCATAGGCCAAGCCAACATTACCACGCCGGCTACGATCGCTTCCAGCACTGTGTTCCACCCGCAATGACACAAAATGGCACCCACGGCTCGATGCCTCAGAATCAACACTTGTGGAGCCCACCCTCTAATCACCAAACCCCGGCCAGCCACACGATCTTCAAAACCAGGTGGGACGGTTGCGTACTCTCCGTCTGCCTGTCCCTCGATCGGCTCCTTCACCGACCAAACGAAATGGACGCCACTTTTCTCCAACCCAAACGCAAGCTGCTCCATTTGATCGTTAGTCAGTACCGTTTGACTTCCAAATGTTACATACACCACCTTGTAATCCTCACGCTCATCAAGCCAAGAGAGTATCCGATTTACAGGGACTGAGCTAGAGCCACCCCTTTGAGCAGTCCCAGACAGATCATGGTCTTTCGGTTGTAA
The DNA here is from genome assembly GCA_007844105.2 of Rhamnella rubrinervis. Classification (NCBI taxonomy): domain Eukaryota; kingdom Viridiplantae; phylum Streptophyta; class Magnoliopsida; order Rosales; family Rhamnaceae; genus Rhamnella; species Rhamnella rubrinervis. The sequence continues at coordinate 13,578,810 of CM017585.2, forward strand.
TGGTCCTACGGCCCACACGCGATCGTGGCCCAGTTCGTCCCTTAAATGCTGTAAATAAACCCGATCAAACTCGGTGAACGAGTTAATAACGAGTCCCCAACTTGCAATATTAGCAAGGATAACATTTTTGAGAAATTCTGAAACTGGGTCTCCTTTGACGTAGGCACTGTACAGAGGTGAGAGAAACTTCCAAGGCAACTTCGGCGTATTCGGAATATTCGGGAACGAAACCACCTCGTTTTCGTCATTGGGGTCGTTTCGCTTGGGTAGTTCGCACCACAGCGCATGCATGATGGCTAAAGACAGGCCACCGCACGGCGAGAAGGCGATTCTACGAATACCGAGCTCAGAGGCAAGGTGATGAGTCCAGCCAAGGAAGATGTCTGAGACGATAGCGACGGGAGGCGAACCGTGGGACCTAAACCATGAGAGCAGAGGTTGGTGGAGCCCACCCAATGCGGCTATCATGGCGGGGGTGAGGTGGGCGGCCAAGTCTTGGGCGTTTTCTACGCCGTCAGGAATCAAGGGGTGTGCCGGAAAGGGGAGGACTAAGGTTGTGATGGAAGGGTTTGCAGAGAGAAGAGGCTTTAGGATGTGGAGGTTTTTTGGGGTTACGAGAATGGTGATGGTGAGGCCGTTGGTGGCCAGGTGATGGGCCAGGTCCAGAAGAGCAATCATGTGGCCCTGTGCTGGGTAGGGAAACACCAGAACATGAGTTCCGCTACCGGCGACAGTCATGGCAGAAGAAGAAGGAGAAGCAGGAGAGGGGTGATATTTTACGTAAGGTTAAATTTCAATGTTTCGGGGTGCTGGCTTAAACGAGTTCTACATATAAGAGAAACATTTTGGCCATATCTGGTAAAGCGTATTGTGGAGGTAGGTGGGATAGTAATCCCACAGAATACTATCCCAAAAAATTAATAGAAATATATTATATAATACATTAATATATTTTTATATGAAAAATATAAATTAAATAATATATCATATAATATTATTTAATATTATAATATAATAATTAAATTATTTTAAAATTATTTTTATATAGACATAATAAATAATACATGACTAATAAAATTTAACTAATACAATAAAAACTAATATAATATAAATGAATACGTACAGACAGCGTATCAAATATGCTCAGGTATTAATTGGATATAATAATATTAAAAAAAAAATTATATATATATATATATTAACGATGAAAGAGTTTGTGCAGAAAATATTATATTATTTAATGTCGATTTGGATTTTTTAATCAATGTTGACAGTTGGAACTTTTACTGTGATTATACAAATAATAGAAGAAGTATAGTCAACTACCAACGAGTTTCTGTTTAATTTAACAAATGAAATTGTATCTGCAGTTGGCCAATACTAAAGAGTATATTGATGGACAATTCACTGGAAACCTGGGCGAGATTTTGATAAGGTAATTTACCTCCATTAATGTCCATTTGAATTTTATTTTTTTTAATCAATCTTGACAGTTGAAACTGGCACTATGATTATACAAATAATAGAAGAAGTATAGTCAACTACCAACGAGTTTCGTGCTGAAAATATTATATTTCTTGTCTATTTTTTGACGTGGCTGTTGCATAGTATTTATTTTGTTTAATCTTACAGGGAATTCATAAGTGGTAGAATGTGATTGATAAAAGAAGTAACAGAACTTTAATGAATTAGTAGAGGAAGAAGCTAGAAGAAAGAATTCAAATGTCAGATCAGATTTCTTTCTTTCATATATATATATTGCTGGGTAGGATAAGAAACACCAGAATATGAGCTGGGGTGTCGGTGACAGCCATGGCAGAAGAAGAAGGAGAAGCATGCAGAAATGGGAGTGATATTTTACGTAAGGTGAGATTTCAATGATCTGGGGGTTCTCTTAAATGAGCCCTAAATATAAGCAGCATCTTAAGTATTAATTGGATATAATAACAGTACAAGAAAAATTATTAACGATGAACGAATTTAGTGCCGAAAATATTATATTACTTTAATGTCTAACTGGATCTTTTTAAACTGGCACTGTGATTGTACAAATAATATATTACTTTAATGTTTCACCAAAAAAATATATATATATATATATATATATATTACTTTAATGTCTTTTGAAACTGGCACTGTAACTTTAATGTCTAACTGGATCTTTTTAAACTGGCACTGTGATTGTAAAGATAATAGAAAAATTATAATTAACTATCCACGAGTTTCGTTCTGAAAATATTATATTTCTTGTCCAAAATAATTAAAAGCTCCTGAAATAATTGAAAGTTGATTATACAAATAACTGAAAGTTGCTGAAAAAACATTATTCAATTATTAGTTCGCAACGGCAAGAGAACAGTTATTTAATACAATTCATGTTAAAATACGAGAATATATTAAATTTTTATTAGTCATAAATATTGGATATATTAATTTTTAATAAAAAAATTTAATATATTATTTGTATTTTAAACATAAATTGTGTCGGAAAGTCTTTTTGATAAATAAATAAAAAAGAGTTTTGATGTGAATTTTATTATTTTAGAATTCTATTAATGGATAAGATATTTTTACTGCTCCACCTTTATAATCCTTTAGGAGTCTAGAAGGAAGCTCACAATCCTAACAGATCCTCCTCAAGACTGAATACATCTGAGACAATAATGAAGTTTATTAAGACTTGAATTATAATTATCATAAATAAGTGTGATGGAACGGTCAATTTCTTTTCCACTAGGCCATACCCGCAGGTGCAAATTGTGTCAGAGAGTCTTATTCGATAAGGTGGCTGGGAATTTTTAATTTTATTTATTTAGTTTAAAAAAATATGTTTCGGATCTAATATAATTTAATTGAATCCCAAACGTTAATAAAAATGAAAAGATTACAAAAAATCAGTATTTTCTTCTTCTTTTTTCTTCTATAATAAAGTCACTAAACCACAGGTCATCACAATTTGTACAATTATGTCGCATAGGGACAGCTTAAATGGCAAAAGCTTCTGGTTCCAACTCTCCCATAATTTTTTGTAATGACCAAAAAAATAGCTAGGAATAATAAAATGGTACAATTTTTGCAGCATGTACATTCAACTAAGATGTTCAATGTTGTGCATCATATTGGAATACCAGTCTAAACCAACCTAATCAAAATCTGATAGCACATTAACTTTTTCTCTCTTTATTTTATTTTATTTAGAAATTGGCCAAAAGGCCATAGATGTTTTGGTTTTCATATAGTTTAAGGTGATGTTAATGAAGGATTAATTGGCCTTACTGCTTTCATAATTCGTCATATTAATTTTATATATATGTGGAAGGTTATAATATTATTATATTTGAGGCATTCACAGGGCACATGTTATTTTTATATGTGATTATAAAAAAATATTATCTAAAAATAATATTTATTTTTTTCAAAAATTATTAAATTAACATTAAATATTTATCTTTTTAAAATATTCTATTTTTATTTTGACATTTTAAAGATACATATTATTATTATATATAATATAATTATATATATATAAATTTGAGACCTTTGTAATCTAGAGGCCTTAGGCCACGCTTGGTGACCTTACCCCAAAACCGGCACTGTATGTAATATATGCGTTGTGTAATATATATATATATATATATATATATATAGACACACGCTTAAAAGGTCAAATGCTTCATTAATATATGATAATTTATAAATTATAACTTCGCATGCAAATATTCAAGTTGCATTTTCTTTTCTTTTTTTTTAAATCTTAGTTTACTGATGGAATTTAGGCATATGGTAGGGTTATAATTCGAAAATCAATGCAGATTTTAATTATTTTTGTTTCTTATTATTATTCATTACATGGACGGCATAATTAAGTCATTGTACATATATTGTTTGAAATAATTAAACAAATTTGTTAATTGCATGTAATTGTGTTTGATAAATTAGATTCATATTCAGAAGTTAAAAGCTTGATTGAATAGGAGTTATCCTTCTGTTTCCAACAAGGACAATGACAATGATAATTTAAAGCAAAAACTTTAAAAAAAAAAAAAGCTAAAAAAATATTTAAAATATAAAATCTCTCTTTCTGTTTTTATATGCCAAAAATATAAAATATAAACTATAATGGAAATGTGAGTCAATTCGGAATCAAAATGAGGATAAGGAGATTGGCATACAAACATTTTTTAAAAAAAATATATAAAAGGATATCTTAGTAGGAGTCCATAAATCTATGAGAAATTAAGAGCTCTCGCTATTTAATATCTAACATTTTAAGGCCTCTTATTATTTAATATTTAGTATATTTTTAAAGTTTAAATAGCAAATATGTATTTCGGACAATTTTCATTTCACATGTAATCTATGGCGTTGAGTGAGTTTAAAGCACAAACAAAAAAGATTAGGACTCAAGATTAAACCCTAAACCCACAGAAAGTGATAATAATAACGACTTTCTCTGGCATAAACATACCATCAGATGCGAGGATGGCATATATGGTCATGTTCATTCACAATCTTTGAACTGTGAAGTTTTACACTTTTTTTTTTAATGAAGGGTCACCCCAGTGAATATTATTAATTTAATGTTCTCAAACTTTTAACAATGAATATTATTTTAATTTGCTGTCATTAGTTTGATATTGGCAGTCTTCTAAAAATGATGATTTCAATTTCATTTTTGCTTCAAAAAACAAAAATAAAAATGGGTAGATTTGCTTCCTGCAGTGTATGCTGGCGGAGGTGAAACGTGCAAATAAAACGCTTTTTTTTTTTGGTCCTCAAGTGGACACAGCCAAACACGTCAGTAGATGAATCGAACTGTGACTAAACCACGTGCGTTAGACGGTATGGGATCTATTCAATCGGTCACGGAATTCAACGGTTGACATCTGATCCGTACTTCCCAACTTGTATTCCTACAATAAAATCCCCACACCGCCATCTTCTTCTCCATTGCCAGCAAAGGCTGAGACCTCAGAGCCCGCAGGGTGTCTCTCCCTGAAATTTCTTAGGTTTCAGGGGGGTTTTAAGAAGAATCAGATCCATCTTTTGATTTTTATATTTTGCAGAGAGAATCAGAAAAATGCTTCTACGAAGCTCTTCAACGCCAACTGATGAAGTTTTGTCTAGTTGCTGAGTCCCTAATGCATGAGATCATACTACATGTGTTGCCAATTTACACAATTTATGCTTCATAGCATTTTTCCAAATTAATTGGGAATGTTAGAATTGTTAGTCCCTTTTTTTTTATAATATAGCATTGTTAGTCCTTGAACTATACATGTAATTGCACTTTAATGCCTGAACTCTTTTTTGGGTTTTAAATTTCATTGTTGTTCCTCAAACTTTTTTATCTCTAATATTTAACAGTTTTGAGGCAAATAGTATACTTGAATCAATAAAAAAAAAACATAATATAACAAAATCAATATATTCTACGATACATCTCCATGTTGCATCACTTGTATTGCATGTCCTAAAATTACTAAAAGATTTGATAAAAGATAATTTAAAGACCGGTAATGCAACAGCTATCAAAATTTAAGAACCAAAATTCCAAAAAAAGTTTGAGATCATAGTGCAATTATAGGTAGAGCTCATGGGCTAACGATACTAATATCCAAATTAGTTAAATGGAAATTCCGGTCCAGCCAAATGAGCCAAAAACGACTCCAAATCCTTTACTGAACTCCCACGTGCACTGGTTGCCTCACCTGCGGCCTCACGCAACTCCATGACTCGTCTCCTCTCGACTCGGTTCTCATCTACCGATTCTGCAATGACTCGGGCGTTTCGAAACTAGTCGGCTCCCATAGGCCAAGCCAACATTACCACGCCGGCTACGATCGCTTCCAGCACTGTGTTCCACCCGCAATGACACAAAATGGCACCCACGGCTCGATGCCTCAGAATCAACACTTGTGGAGCCCACCCTCTAATCACCAAACCCCGCCCAGCCACACGATCTTCAAAACCAGGTGGGACAGCTGCGTACTCTCCGTCTGCCTGTCCCTCAATCGGCTCCTTCACGGACCAAATGAAATGGACCCTACGTAAAAGAGAAACATTTTGGATACATTTGGTAAGCTGTATTTTATTAAATATATTGTATTGATTATTATTGTACTAACTAAATTATTTATTATGTATATATAAAAATAATTTTAAAATAATTTAATTATTATATTATAATATTGAATTAACACCCTATAATATAAACTCAAGGAAAGATAATATATAATTTAATTTATATTTTCCATATAAAAATATATCCATATATTATATAATACACCCTATTAATTTTGTCAAATATTAGTCTATTCAATATATATAGTATTATTAAGATGAACGAGTTTGTTTTGAAAATATTATATTACTTAAATATCAGTCAAAATAACTTTTTATTTTAATTTTACAATTATATTATTTAATATAATATAAATTTATATGCACTTCTTTATTAATTAATTATTTACTTTATTATTTAAATTAAAAAAGAATAGAAAAAAATATAAGAATTATTAATATTTATGTAAAAAAAAAAGTAAAATAAAGAATATATATATAAAGAGTCTATTAAAATTAAATAAAAATTATTACTTTTTATTTTAAAAATTAATGGATATGTTTTTTATTTTTCAAAATGTACTCTTCAAATTATATATAATATCATTGGAGATACTCTAAATCTATTAGGAATTAAAAGCTCTTGTTATTTAGTATGTAATATTTTAGATCTCATATTATTTGATAATTAGTATATTTTCAAAGTTTTAAATAGTAAATACACATGTATGACAGTTTTCATTTCACATGTAATTTAGCACGTTGAATAGTTTAAAGCACAATAAAAAATGATTAGGACTCGAGATTAAACCCTAAACCCACACAAAGTGACGATAATAATTGCTTTATTTCGCACAACCATAGCATCAGATGTGAGGATGGCATGCATGGTCATGTTCATTCAAAATCTTTAAACTACGGAATTCTTTTATTGCTGGTCTTTGGGAAAGGTATGGAATTTGGCCACGTATCCAGGGGTAATGTATGATACGCACGGAGCACACACTTGGCACATTTACAAATCAGTCATCACATCCAAACGCAATGCGGGAATTAAAATATCTTCCGCACGTCAGAGTTGATTTTAAAATGACAGTATTTCCGCTTTCTGTGGGACCCCTCAAAATCTGATCATGGACAGAAATGTCAGGCCCAATAAACCTGGTTCACCGTTGAATCAAGCCATGGGCTCCACCAGCTCATTAAAGAAAATCCACTCATTTACTGGGCCCCGGCGGAGAGGAAGACCAGGCGTTGACTGCTGACAGTGGCAAAGTCGTAATTTGATTAACAACCAAGGGGCTTTTTTTGGAATCTGAGTTGGAATCAAGGACAAATCCTCTGATTTCTCTGTCGGTGCGCCAGGGAAAGGCCAGTGGTGAGGGCCCTCACGTGCTGAGAGTCAATCTGTGCCGTCGAAACTCTATGACGTTTTGAATCGGACGGCGTCGACGGGTCCCAATTCACGCGAGTGCGTGTAAGTTGGGGCCTACTCCCGTGGACTGTCAAATCTGTTACCCGAACCACGCCACCTTCCCGCGTACATATGAAGCGAGCTAAACGTCCATTTTGTAAGTCGTGTTTGGCAATCAATTTAATGTTTTCAAACTTAAAACCGTGAAAATTATTTTAATTTGCTGCCATTAGTTTGATATTGGCAATCTTCTAAAAATGATGATTTCAATTTCAATTTCAATTTTTCTTAAAAAATAAAATGTTATAAACGTGCAAATAAAACGCTTTTCTTTTGGTTCTTAAGTGCACACAGCAATCACGTCTGTAGATGAATCGAACAGTGACTAAACCACGTGCGTCAGACAGTGTGGGATCCATTCAACAGCTCACGGAAATCGACGGTTGAGATCTGATCCGTACTTGCCAACTTGTATTCGTATAATAAAATCCCCACACGTGTTGAAAATCAGAAACTTTTTATTTGTCTAGTTGCTGAGTCCCTAATGCATGGGATCACACTACATATGTTGCGAATTTACACAATTTGTGCTGCATTGTATTTTTCCAAATTAATTAGCAATGTTAGAGTTGTTAGTCCTTTTTTTGGCAATATAGCATTGTTAGTCCTTGAACTATACATGTAATTGCACTTTTTAATTCCTGAAATCTTTTCTGGGTTTTAAATTTCAGTTTTTGGGCTTTAACTTTCAATAATTACTGCATTGTTATTCCTTAAACTTTTTTATCTCTAATATTTAACAGTTTTGAGGCATATAGTATATTTGAAACAATAAAAAAACATAATATAACAAAATCAATATACTCTACCCTACATCTCCACGTTGCATTACTTGTATTGCACGTCCTAAAATTATTAAAAAAAATTGATAAAAGATAATTTAAAGACCAGTAATGCAACAGCTATTAAAATTTAAGAACCAAAATTCCAAAAAAAAAAAAAAAAAAGTTTGAGATCATACTATTAAAATATAAGGACCAAAATACGAAAAAAAAGTTCGAGATCATAGTGCAATTATTCAATAATTGAAAGCTGTACAAATAATTGAAACTTGCGGGAAAGCATTGTTCAATTTTAGTTGACAGTACAATTTATATTAAAAATATATCAAATTTTTATTGGTTATAAATATTATATATATATATATATTAATTAAAATTTAACATATTATTTATATTTTAAACATAAATCGTGTCATAAAGTTCTATTGGCAAGGTGGCTTGGACTTTTTCATTTAATTATTTAGTTTTTAAAAATGTTTTGGATCTAATATTATTTAATTGAATCCCAAACGTTAATAAAAATGAAAAAGAATACAAAAATTCAGTATTTTTCTATTTTCTTTGTATACTAAAGTCACTAAACCATAGGTCATCACAATTTGTACAATTATGCCCCACAGGGACAGCTTAAATGGCAAAAGCCTCTGGTTCCAACTCTCCCGTAATTTTTTATATGATAAAAAAAAAAAAAAAAAAAGTATTAATAATAAAATGGTACAATTGCTGCAGCATGGTCCTATTCATTCAACTAAGATGTTCAATGTCGCGCATCATATTGGAATACTCCAAACCAACCTAATCCAGAATTGATAGCACGTTAACTCTCTCTCTCTCTCTCTCTGTGTTTTATTTTATTTAGAAATTGCCCAAACGGCCATAGATGTTTTGCTTTTCATATAGTTTAAGATGATGTTAATTAAGGACTAATTGGCCTTAGTGCTTTCATAATTCGTCATATTTCATATATATATATATATATATATATATATATATATAATATTATATATGAGGCATTCACTGGTTGACTACCTGCTATTTTTACATTCGAGTTCAACGGTACCATCTAGTCCCTCACTTCTCTTGTATAGAAGTTTCGTACACTTGAAGCAATATTTATGCATATTTAACTCTTATGTCAACTTTTGTTTTTTTTGTTTAATAAAAAATGATTTTGAAAGGGGTTTTATTGGTTCAAAATTTTATCAGGGGATGACATTTTTGCTATTTCAGTTTTACAATTCAATAGGTATTAAGAATAGCTAATTCACACCTCTAATAAATTTCTCTCCACCTAATATATTAAGTAAGACTGAATACATTTAAAATAATAATAGAGCTTGCTAAGACTCAAACCATTCTAATATCAACTTACACCGTATATAAAGAAAGATTCCACAAATTAAGCCAAGGATCAAAAATCAGCCAGCTAGCCCACAATCATGTTTGTAGCAGTCATCGTACCTTGGCAATAAAGTTTCTGCTACTTTTGTATAGCCATAACATTAGTAAGTTTCCTGCTTGAAAAGTTTGTATTTAAACATATACAACTACCTGTAAAAAAGTAGGTTTTACAGGTGGTCATTCTTAGAGAGAAATAAAGACATAGTTATTACTTAATTTTCATTGTATCTTAGCGTGTCTAGCGATAAATAAGCTGATCAAACTTTTATATTTATTTGTAAAAGTTACAGTTTAAGTCTTGATAAATCCCCATCAAAACTTCAAGTGCACAGGCATCAAAATCTATTTATATCGAATAAAGTGAATCAAAAATTTAACAAAAATATGGATTTGATATGATACCCTCTGTGTTTGCAAGATTTCAATTATGGTCCTTTTAAATTATTTTTTTTAAAGCGCTCCAAATTCTTCATGAGTGAGCTCAATCATGCAAAAATTAAAGGTTTACTAGCACGCGGGACTTATTCACAGTGCCAACTGATTGAATCTCTTATTCACATTAATAGAGGTTTTATATCTCTCTGACATCTAACTATTATGATTTTTATGCATAGACGCCAACTAATGAAGTTTTGTTTAGTTGTTGAGTCTCCAATGCATGAGATCATACTACATGTGTTACAAATTTGTACAATTTATGCTATATAGCTTTTTCCAAATTAATTAGGAATGTTGGCATTGTTAGTCCTTGAATTATACATATAATTGCACTTTGATGGCTGAAATCTTTTTTGGTACTTTGGTTATCAATTTTAATAATTAGTGCATTGTTGTACCATAAACTTTTTTTATCTCTAATATTTAATAGTTTTGAGGCATATAGTATATACTTCATACAATAAAAAAACAATAATATAACAAAATTAATATGCTCTACGATACATCTCCATAATGCCACAATTTCTAAAATTTAAGGACAAAAATTCCAAAAATAGTTTGAGATCATAGCGCAATTATAGGTATAGCTCATGGGCTAATGATCCTAATATCCAAATTAATTAAATGAAAATTCCAGTCCTGCCAAATGAGCCACAAACGACTCCAAATCCTTTGCTGAACTCCCACGTGCACTGGTTGCCTCACCTGCGGCCTCACGCAACTCCATGACTCGTTGCCTCTCGACTCGGTTCTCATCTACCGATTCCGCAATGACTTGGGCCAAATAAGCCGAGTCAGGAACAGTTTCCGCCCCTTCGCACACTTTTACCCCCGCCTTCTGCTGCTCTAATACGATAGCGTTTCGAAACTGGTCGGCTCCCATAGGCCAAGCCAACATTACCACGCCGGCTACGATCGCTTCCAGCACTGTGTTCCACCCGCAATGACACAAAATGGCACCCACGGCTCGATGCCTCAGAATCGACACTTGCGGAGCCCACCCTCTAATCACCAAACCACGCCCAGCCACACGATCTTCAAAACCAGGTGGGACAGTTGCGTACTCTCCGTCTGCCTGTCCCTCAATCGGCTCCTTCACGGACCAAACGAAATGGACACCACTTTTCTCCAACCCAGATGCAAGCTGCTCCATTTGATCGTTAGTCAGTACCGTTTGACTTCCAAATGTTACATACACCACCTTGTGATCCTCACGCTTGTCAAGCCAAGAGAGTATCAGATTTGCAGGGACGGAGCTGGATCCACCCCTTTGAGCAGTCCCAGACTGATCATGGTCTTTCGGTTGCAATGGTCCTACGGCCCACACGCGATCGTGACCCAGTTCGTCTCTTAAATGCTGTAAATAAACCCGATCAAACTCGGTGAACGAGTTCATAATGAGTCCCCAACTTGCTATATTAGCAAGGATAACATTTTTGAGAAATTCTGAAACTGGGTCTCCTTCAACGTAGGTACTGTATAGAGGTGAGAGATACTTCCAAGGGAACTTCGGAGTATTCGGAATATTCGGGAACGAAACCACCTCGTTTTCGTCGTTGGGGTTGTTTCGCTTGGGTAGTTCGCACCACAGTGCATGCATGACGGCTAAAGACAGGCCACCAGCCGGCGAGAAGGCGATTCTGCGAATACCGAGCTCGGAGGCAAGGTGGTGAGTCCAACCGAGGAAGATGTCTGAGATGATAGCGACGGGAGGCGAAGCGTGGGACCTAAACCATGAGAGGAGAGGTTGGTGGAGCCCACCCAAGGCGGTTATCACGGCGGGGGTGAGGTGGGCGGGCATGTCTTGGGCGTTCTCTACTCCGTCAGGAATCAAGGGGTGTGCCGGAAAGGGGAGGACTAAGGTTGTGATGGAAGGGTTTGTAGAGAGAAGAGGTTTTAGGATATGGAGATTTTTTGGGGTGACGAGAAATGTGATGGTGAGGCCTTTGGTGGCTAGTTGATGGGTCAGGTCCAGAAGAGCAATCATGTGGCCCTGTGCTGGGTAGGGAAACATCAGAACATGAGTTCCGGTGCCGGCGACAACCATGGCAGAAGAAGAAGGAGAAGCAGGAGAGGGGTTAATATTTTTACGTAAAAGTGAAATTCAATGGTTTTGGGCGTTGCCTTAAATGAGTTCTAAATATATAAGACAAACATTTTAAGTATTAATTGGATATAATAATAGTATAAGACAAACTATTAGCGATGAACGAGTTTTGTGCTGGAAATATTATATTAGTTAATGTCTAATAGGATATTTTTGAAGCAATCTTGAGAGTTGAAACTGGCACTGTGATTATACAAATAATAGCAAAATTATAATCAAATACCAACGAGTTTCGTGCTGAAAATATTATATTTCTTGTCTATTCTTTTGACTTGGCTGTTGCATATTATTTATTTTGTTTAATCTTTCAGAGAGTTCATAAGTGAAGAATGTGATTGATAAGGGGAGTAAATTAACAGAACTCTAAGGAATTAGTCGGAAGAAATTAGAAGAGAGAATAGCCGTATATTTCTTCCTTTAGAATATGAGCTCCGGTGCCGGTGACTTGGCTGTTGCATATTATTTATTTTGTTTAATCTTTCAGAGAGTTCATAAGTGAAGAATGTGATTGATAAGGGGAGTAAATTACCAGAACTCTAAGGAATTAGTCGGAAGAAATTAGAAGAGAGAATAGCCGTATATTTCTTCCTTTAGAATATGAGCTCCGGTGCCGGTGACAGCCATGGCAGAAGAAGAAGGAGAAGCATACAGGAATAGGGGTGATACACTCCGGGAGTGTTAGAGATTTTTTTTTTTTTTTTTTTCGATATGACATTACAGTAATAATGAAACGACCTAGTCGTGCGTGCCAAAAATATTATATTACTTTGTGCATGTTCAGACAAAATAACTTATAATTATTATTAGTTGGCAACGTGGTTTGTATATATATATATATATATATATATATATAGTATGCTAATATTCTTGTCGGTTTTAGGTTAATTTTTCCAACTAAGGCACTATATATATATACACACTAATATTTTTTTAAAAATAAGTGTAATGAAATTTTCAGTAGAAAGTCTAATTAATTTTTGTGACCTGTCATTTTCTTGAGTTTTTTTTTAATTTTGCTGTCCTAGTTGACTTCGGATTTTGCAACGATTCTACGATAATGTAAACAAAGACTTTGGTAACCTATCCGCTATCCCATCATTTTCTTGAGTTTTATACATAATTTTATTGACCTAGATCACCTTAGATTTTAGAATGATACTGCCATAATGTAAAACGAAAACAGAAAGACAATATATATATATATATATATGAGTGTTTTTTAACATAGGATATTTAAAATTTGTACTAATAATTCAAATGCATTAAAGTTGCCAATATATTATTGAAATAATTAAAATATAATATCTTCTTCTAATTATTATTATTATTATTATTATTATTATTATTATTATTATTAACAATCAGGTGTCTAGTCCAATTTAATGCACTTCAGCTAATCCCAATCCAGATGCTCCTAAGGGTTCATTTCCCCACTAAATTTTAAAATTACATAACGGATTATCTTAGACACACTCTCTCACTAAATTTTAAAATTGCATAGACAAAACTAACATGTGCTTGTGTAATCTTTATTCTTGTAATTAGTGCATACATTTTATTTTATTTTGATTTCTTTTGGTAGGGCTTTTCCATATTAATCACGAACATTAGGTACTAGTTAATGGTTTTTTTATTAATATATATACATATATATATATATATATATATATACTCTTTGAAAAGAAAGTCAATGACAATGGCAGATTATGAAAATCTGTCGGTTTTAAAAAGAAGGCATGTAGATGGGGAAAACAAAACCATTGACGGGAGGGTTTAAAATTTCGTAAAAATTAACATCTATTATGCATTGTGTTTGACTAATAAGAGTACACAAATTCTTCTAATTAATTTCATGATGGAAACAAATTTGTCTATTCAATTAAGCATTATTACCACAATTTATGCAATTATGTCCAATAGGAACAGCCCAGATGGCAAAACCATTTGGTTTCAACTCTCCCCTAATTTTTTGTAGTGACTCAACAAAAAATATGTTACAATTTTAGCATCATGGTCCTTAAAGAATAAAAGAAAAAAAACTTAGATGTTCAACGTTAATTGTGCATCATATTGGAATACTCTAAACCAAACCAAATATAAAACCGACAGCACATAAAACTTTTTCTCTCTTTATCTTATTTTATTTAAAAATTGGACAAAAGATATAGATGTTTTGCTTTTCATATAGTTTAAGATGATGTTAATTAAGGATTAATTGGCCTTAGTGCTTTCATAATTCGTCATATTTCATATATATATATATATATATGTTCGTGTGCGTGTGGAAGTCACAATATTATATATGAGGCATTCACACAGGTTGACTACCTGTTATTTTTATATTCGAGCTCAACGGTACCGTCTAGTCCTTCACTTCTCTTATATAAATGTTTCACACACTTGAAGTAATATTTATGCGTATTTAACTCACACACACAAAAAAAAAATAAAATAAAATAAAATAATTTCCTTTATCCATCATATACGGATTTTTGTATTTCATCCTTCCATGTTTGTATCATTCCTCCTCTTTACCAAGAACATGGCCTAAAACATCTTTATATTGTTTTTGTATCTCTGTACTTTTGATCATTTTGTTCTTAATGAACAATTTTAATAGAATATTTGTCAAACACCTCTATTTGTTTTCAAAGAATAACTTTTTTTTTTATTGTTTCGTACAAAAAACAGTTCTTAAACTATGAAGCCAAATAGACTACTAGTAATCCAAGTCAATCAAAGTATAATCAAAATAATATTCTTTTATATGCCAGTAATAATAATAATAATCATATATTTATTATAAAAATAATACTAGATGATCAAGATGTTTATCAACTTTATTTATCTATATATCGTTACATGTATTAACTAGTACATCACTTGAGTCTTGTAGTATTATAATTTTTTATGAATAAAAAATAATTTCGATCAAGAAATCGTCAACTCATAATTTGTTAATCAGCTAAAAGATAAAATTTATTTTAATAGCAGTCCACCTGTCTTATTATAACAGATCAGAATGAACTTGGGCTAGGCCGTGTTGGGCTCAAGCTGAGCCCAACGTCGCTAATTTTACCATCTTCGAGTAATGTCGTCCCATTCATCAATTTCAGAACCACAAACAACGAGCTCGCGTGCAGGGAGAGCGATACCACCAGCAACAATGGCGGGTGACTCCGACGACTCGTCTTCGTCCCGAAGCAAGCGCCCGAAAACCTTAGCCGTCACAAGCCCAAGCATGAGTTCTGATTGCAAAGCTAAAATCCAATGCGACCCCGATCAATGTGAACCGCAAGGAAACCAGCAATTGGAGACGAATTCACCTTCCCGTGGCTGTTCAATTTGTTTCTTGGAAGATGGGAATTCAATCAGAGGGGAAATCAATTGCTGCGATCACTACTTTTGCTTCTTTTGCATCATGGAGTGGGCCAAGATCGAGTCCCGTTGCCCCATGTGCAGGCACAGGTTCAACACCATTCGCAGACCTCCAAAGGTCGGCCTTTTTGCCCGTGAACGGATTGTCAGGGTTCCGGTTCGCGACCAGGTGAGGAAATTTTGGTTCTTTAAGCATGTAAATTAGTATCGGTTGAGCTTTTAAGATAGTGAGTATGTGAATTTCATGATTTATTTATTGAAGCTTGGAGATTGTAGATTGTGATTTTCTACTCACTATGACTTAATGACATACTATAAGTAAGAGAGAGGGAGTTCAAGAGAAACTTTCGTAGGAAGAGCCTTGTGGATAGTGCATAATCCCTAGTTTATTGGAAGACCCTATGAATAGTGCGTGATCCCCAGCTTACGAGGCTTCTTCTACTTGGAACTTTTTGAAACACAAATAAAATAAAATTTTAGCTGCCTATTTAGGGACACTTTCAATTAAGTTTAATATATCCTTTAGGGAAACCAAAAATATATATATAACCAAACAAAAAAAAAAAGAAAAAAAAAATAGAAGAAGGAGAAGAAAAGAAAAAGGAAAAACGTTTTGAAGAAAAAGAAATAGCGAACATAACTTGACGTTTAGTTTAACATGTCTGTTGTTTGAGTTTATTGCTTATGTACGTTTAGTTTAACATGTCTGTTGTTTGAGTTTGTTGCTTATGTTGATTTTGGGATGGGATTGTGACAACTGTTTCATTCCTCATTCTTTCATTACTTTGATTGTCACTAATTATAAAAAACTTATACTAAATGCCTAAATTTCAATATGTAGGTTAACTTTCATTTTGGGAACACTACCTTGCCTTTCGATCCTTATGCACATGTTGTTTGTAATGTATGCAATGGAATGGCAGATGGAAATCTTTTGCTGCTCTGTGATCTCTGTGATTCAGCTGCTCATACATACTGTGTTGGACTTGGTGTTACTGTGCCTGAAGGTGATTGGTTTTGCCATGACTGTACTGTTTCTAGGGCTGAACAATATGCCATTAGAGAAATAATTAGTGAAGATGACAACCGAAATGAAGTAACACTAGCTGTCCAAAATGGTTTTACTGTTGGTACTGTCACTGTTGCACAGGCATCGCCCTATCCGATTGTTGAGAGACCTCCTACAAACAGTTACTTGCCTCCTGCTGTTCTTGGCCGGGTAAACAGTTCTGCAGTTGAAGTTACTGGGCCGGTTGTAAGAAATATTATTCCAACAAAATCAAGTGAATCAGGTGCAAGAACATTGGATCGTTGTCGCAATGTGCACAGTCATATTCAATCACTTCGTGAAAATTGGAATGCCTTGCGAATGGGTTCATTGAGTTTTTCTTCCAGTTCTTTTAAACCGGGCTGCAGTAGTCAAAAGCCTAACATGCATGAGAGCTCAGTTCAAGCAAAATCCTTATCTTCTGCAAGTTGTCAGCAGTCTCAAAGTCAAGATGGTTGTGGCTCACTTGATATTGACAAGGCATGGAAAATGCTGGATATTGCAAAATCGAAACTGCGTGCTCATGAAAAGACTGGAAGTGTGCAGCCCTCCAAACTGCATCCTAGCCAAGCAAGCGCTTCAAAAGAAAGATCTAATGTTAATTCAATTAACTTAGTAAAATGTCAACGATTTGGATCTAGGGATCTGGAAAGATCTGGAAAGGAGAAGTATGTCAAAAGTTATTGTGTTGAAAATCGGAAATACTCAAACATTCAAAAGAAAAGGCATAGTAGGGTTCCATACAAGGAGGAAGCAGGATGTAGTCAGAATTTTCTATCATCTAGTTCACCTGGATTATTTGAATCTTTGAGAAGAAGGAATGTTGGGACTAGCACTGGAAATAATATCTGTCATGAAAAGAGGTCAATATTGCTACAGGAAAATATAAATGAAGTTTTATCGTATACCATGAATGAGAAAAATGAATCTACATGTTCAGTAAGGCAAGGAACCTCTGAATTCTTAGATGCTAATCTTGATCCCAATACATCTTCTGCTGATGAGATTGATACATCCAAGTTTAATGACTTTGTGGAAAACAAAGAGAGAAGAGATGATGGTTCAAAAAGAGAAATCCAGTCTCTTGTCAAGCTCAACTTGAAGCTTCTAAGCAGAGACAAACAGTTGGGTACGGTCTCTATGTTGAACCTGGTATTTGTTTATATTTGTATACCATCTCCAGCTAATGCTGGCACTTCTTGTTGCATTGTGTTTATTGAATAATTGCTACCATCAGTTTGCAATGCTTTGGGCATTTTGGGTTTTTCGGATTTCTACTTGTGTATGCAGCAGAAACTATTTCTCATTTGGGGAAAACTTTATGCACCTTCTGCACTTGCCTCATTATGTGATTCTTGTTTTGAGTCTGCTAGAAGTATTTCTTTTATGCAGGCTAAATAAAATCTGTAAATAAGAATTTTTATTTTATTTTTCAATAAATAAAGTAAAAGCTAAAAGTTGTTGCTTGTGCAGGAACTTGTGCGTTCAAGGAAATTGCAAGGCTTGCCACACATACAATTTTAGCTGCATGTGGTTTAGAGCACCGGAAGTCTGAGGTCTACTCTTTCCCAAGCGTAGTATGCACCCACAATGAACATTCTAAGCAGTCACCGAAGTCCAATCTGATGCCTAAGTCTTGCCGACAATGCTTTTATGTCTTTGTAAAGGATGTTGTGAATTCCATTATGTTTGATAAAGTAGGTTCTGCAAATGTAATTGTTTAATTCCATTAAAGTGACACGGAATTAGAAAAAGTACATATTCTTTATTCATATTGAAGCGACAGGAAAATAAGAGCTAACTCCGTACAAAATTTTAAAAGAGCTAAGCTTTCATTTGGTGCATATTTAATTTATAAACATAGAGATTGAAATTTTCTTTTCCAAACGCCATTATATTCAATTGTATGTGAATTGTATTTAAAAAATGAAGCAAGCAACTAAAATCAGTGAATGGCTTTAAACGACAATTTAGTATGATTTTTGCCTACCCATTTCTATTTATACTTTCTTCTTAGTCTTCCACATGTTAACATTTGACGTAGACACTCTAGAACAGTAACCCAGTTCGAAATAAGAAAGAAAAAAAAATGATGTAAACTATAGGATACTAATTACTACCGTCTCTAATTCTCTTCCACACTGAAAACCCCAGTTTCCACAAACTAATTTTATTCTTCATTCTGTGTTTCTTACAACGAGGCAGTGAAAGCTTTATCAGAACTGGCATGAAGTCCCAAGCCTCTGTATCTGTCTCTGCCTAAAAGTCGCAGACCTTCGGTTGGCAAATGCAGGGTAAAGAAGTTCCTTGAACTTCTCAAGGAACAGACTCCATTCCTCCTTTCTCATATCAGCAAGCTTCACATAGGTGGCTGTGGTGGATAATAGCTTCTCATTAACACTTCTTCTGAACTCAGGTAAGATACACTTTTCACCTTGGCGTTTCAGGTTTCCATTGCCCAAGTTGGAATTTTTCAGAGACATGGACAACTTTGAAGCATTTGTATTCCAATTTGGCCAATCACTAATTCTTTCTTCCTTGGCTGGCCCTGCATCCTCATAAGCTTCATCTTCTTCCAAATTCTCATCAAGTTCAGAAAGCAAAAACCGACCAGTACTCGCTCCTTCGCACCCGAAATGATATGAATCTTGGTCCATTTCAACCCTGTCATCCTCACAAGCCATGTCAAAGATTAACTCTTCATTTCCTTCAGCTTCAATGGTTGAAATTTCCCACCTTGCAATGTTCCTTCTCGCCTCAAGGCATACAACCTCAAGCTCACTCGGCTTGTCCTCTTGGCCTTTATACTCCCTACTCATCATCTCACCAATCTCAGCAAGACACAGTCCAAAAGCAGTTGCTTCCTTGAGGAACACTGTACAAAGTTCCAGAAGCCGAAGGCATGCTTTTCGAATCATTGGCAGCTCCATCTGCAGCATCTTAGATTCGCGAACTGGATCAAGATTCTTTATATACTCAAGCTCCTCTTCAGAGAAAGGAATTGATGCTTGAGGCCAATGAATCCACTCAAAATATGGATCTTCCAATCTCTCTGGCAAGCAAAGGCCATGATCAATTGGTGTAAGCTCTACCTGACCAAACCTCCCAACCCCATCAACCTTTCTTACCAAGAGGTTCCCAGCATGTCTGTCAGTGTTAAATATCCTAATGTCTAATATCCCTATCCTATGAACGGCCGAGACAGGAAAACTCGAAGTTCCATAGTCACTAGCCTCAAAGTCATGAGGAATGTACTGCTGGAGAGATGCAATCTTGCTGACCATTTTCGTCTCTTGAAGCTCCTTTTCATTGACACCACCATTTACATTGAAGACTGAGTGTGTAACTTTTACAAGAACAGTTGGAGGCACATTGGCAACGTGATCATGATCCAAAAGGTAGGCAGCCACTTCTCTGAACCCTGTTTCCCCAACTCGGACTGAACGTTTTAGGCTTGATTGGCCAAGAGATTTGCCTACAAAGCCTTTGGGGTTGTTTGGCGCGAAAGGCTCCTCATCTGTTGGCTTAACAATGGCAATATTCTCACCTTTGCTGTTCCTAAAATAGTATGTACCACCAAGCCCGCTCTTCACAGGGACTGGATCAACACCATTCTTGATCGCCTTCACAATATCTTTCACCAGTTCATCAATTATAACAGCACGATCACCCCTCAATATCTCTATAGTGTTACTCTCATCACTCTGATGGTGATTGTTCCCTCTAGGAGTTGGACAAGGATTAGATGAGCTTCTGTGAATGACATTCCTGGTAAGAAGAAGAGGAGAATCATTACGAACACTGCTAAGATCATTGTTCAGTAAAACATCCCCAAATGTCAAAGTGCTTTCATCAGTAGGTACATTGAAGGCAAGCTGCAATCTCCTTTTGATGTTATACACATTGTCACCCTTCTCCATATCCACTCCAAGGACACAGCCGGTCTCAGTCTCCACGAAGATTCGCCTCTTCCCAGAAAGATTTCCACTTGTTCTTCCATTACTGCACTTGCCATTGCATAGCCCATTGAGGACTGGAACAGACATTTGTGAGCCAACAGGAACATTCAGCTTAGCAGACATGAAAAGTAGAGTCCAAATCTTGGCTTCAAAAGTGATTGGCAATGCAGATATCCTTCCTCTACCTCAAGCTATTTCCAAGCTGAAAATGCCAATTAATTGAGGGAGAGATAAAAAGGCTCCACTCAATCAGAACTCATTCAAACACCATGTGATCACCTACATTGGCCATCCTTCTAAATTGTGCTGGATACTCAGAAGAAGCAATATCTGCCACAATAAAGAAAGTAAAAGGTATTAAAACAATATTTACATTTTTTTCTTAATTATTAATGGTGGTCATATTCATAATAATACACCAACACCGCCTACAAAAAAAAAATAAAGTTTGAAATCTTGCTTCTGATTATTTGAAGCATCAGTACTGTAGCAATTCTTGATTGTTCATTCAAAGAAAAAATTGTTCTCTCTTTATCTCCAAGAATTATTTAGAACTTCCAAAAAAAATGAAAAAGGGCAAAACAAGACGAAGAGAGACAGTAAAAAACAATCAAATATTTCTCTCGCTGAGTTGATGCATTTTCGTCTATTGAGAAAATAAACCGAAGAAATCAACAAGCTAATACTAGGCTTAAATAAATTCACTTCTAGTCCGTTCATTTTCCCGCACTTTCTCATCACACAAACATATACGAGTAAAGAAGCTTATAAAAAGTAAAAGCACTACGAACGTAAATTACGTAATGGCCAAGCCAAGAGAACCAAAAATCAACTTCGAAATAAAGATTCAAATTCAATTTTCCAATTGAAACACCGACTAGAAGTTTCAAAGAATTGAAATAAAGAAAGAGGTTGTTTAGACAATAATGTTTCACAGGTATGGAAAAACTCACGAGGTTACAGTCTCTGTCAGAGCCAGAGAAGGAAGACAAACAGAGAGAAGATCATGGCCGTTGGAATGTGGAAGAGTACAGGTGGAGGAAGTGTAAAAAAAGTCACACAAATCAACGGCCAGGCTCGGAGATAGAAGAGATTCAACGGCTACGATGCAAAAACCTCCATGAAACTCTGAAACCAATACCTCTCTTCTCCAAGCCAAGAAAGAACCTTCTGCAACTCCTTCACTGTCTCTCTGTCTGTAAGCTTTTTAATGATGGGAATGTTTTCTTAAAAATGTTTCTCTGCTGTGGCTGTTACCTATCACGTGACCAGTACGTGGCAGAGCAATGGCGGTTTTCGTTGTAATTTTACCAGAAACACCTCGGCTTCTTTGACTGATTTAGGATTTGTACTAAATAATACAGTACTACATATGATTAGTTGTGACTATCAATGTCACAATTTTGTATTTTTCAATTTTTTTTAATATTTTTAAATTTTTTGATTAATTATATTTATCGCCCTCAGGATTATACAATCTTTATAAATTTAATTTAAAAAATTTCACTTTTATATTTTATAGGAGATTAATCAATGTAATCTAATATTTTTAATGTAAATTAACTTACTTTTTACGCTTTAAGAAATATATCAAATAGGTTATTTTATCAAATATTTTCATCAAATAGTTTAAGTTTATTAAATTATTTTTAAAATATAGATATACAATATTAATTATCGGCTAAATATTTTATGAATTCTAACATGGTATAATATATTAATTTTGACAAAAAGAATTGATAAGAGAATCCATTTGATAATATTAAAAAGTATAAAATGAGATTATTTAAATTCAAAATATAGTGACTATATTAACACATCCCTTAAAATATAAGAGTAAAATTTTTTAAATTAAAAATGTTGAAATTATATTGACATGTACAAATGATAAATATAATTAATTATTTTTTTTGCTTTTTTACATTTTAAATATTATAAATAAAAAAATATTTTATATATAATGGTGTCTAAAAAAAATGATGTTTATGAAATAAAATGAAAAAAAACATTATAAATTTTAAAAGTTGTAAATTGATGGTTCAAATAAGATCAGAATGTAGCAAGAAATGGTGGACAGAATGATGTTTGTTTACAAGATGAAGTGTCGTCGTTTAACGTGTTACACTTGGTGCTTGTCATACTCATACCCAGCAACGAGCACTGTGAATCATAAAAGCCCGCCACGTGCCTTCCGAATCAAAAGTTTCGTTGTTCATCTAAATGTCTAAACTACCCTTACTCGTCAGGATTACATCATTTTGTTTCAATTTTTGGATCCATTTGTCTATTTACTATTTATAGACTGAAAAAAGAATTTTATTTATTTTTTTGCTCAACACAAAGCAGTGAAAAAAAAAAGTCTTCTTAATATTTTATTCCTTTTAACATGTTGGTAATCTCATATCTTTCTTAATGTTATCAAATTTTATAGTCTTTATTGCATGTAAATAATACTAAAATTAGTAGAAGAACATCAATTAATAATCACATTCACTCTTTGGTTCATCGATCAATTAAAGTTCTAAGCAAGTAATTTTCCCACACAACCTCAAGATATCATAGACAAACAATATCTTTTTGAAGAAAGCTTATCTTGAATTATATATATCAACTGAACAAAATCGTTCATTAAATCAAACCATTTCTTTTTTTATTAAAAAATGAACCAAATTGCTTTTTAATTAAATGATATATACTTTTACATGGTATACCTTTATTTTAAGGGGTTATTGATTTTATATATATATATATATATATATATATATGAAAAGATTCATTAGGTGTAAAAGTTAATTTTATATATAGTAAGGGTTTTCGGCATGCATTAATGCTCCTTTGTGCAAATTATACCCTCAATTTTGATATTGATACCATTTCCTCCTAAATTTTAAAAATAATCACAAATTTATATTCTAATTCATAAATATAGCATATTTTTATTGTTAAAATATATTTTTTTATATTAAAAATTAAGAAAAGTGGCCGTACTTAAAAATATAAATTAATCTGAATTATTCATATAAAAAAAATCGTTAAAAAATATTATATTTAAAATAAAGATACATTGTATTTAATTATGACCCAATAATAATTTACAATTATTTACAAAGTTCATAGATATAGTGTAAATCTCATAGTTTAGAGAGAAATTTATAATTTGTGTATAATTCAGAGACAATAATGCAAAAATAATAAAAATAAATTTTTTTTTTCAAAGTGCTTTAAAAGAACAGAAGGCTAGCTAAATCTTCTTATTCTTGTTTTTTTATTTATTCAATTTTCTCATTTTGATGATGGTGATATTACTACAAACAAAAAAGAGATGGCTGGGAGAAATTGTACGAGAGAATCTCACCTCGTGAAGAAAATCAAGCTCATCATCATGATCATGATCATGATCATATAATCTTAACAGTCTCAGTTGATCATGATCATATAATCTTAAACAGTCTCAGTTGAGCTTCACTGGTTCAGCAGCTACCCCTTGATCATCAATTTCCTTTCTGAAAATAAGTACTCTGTAGCCAGGAAGCCCGCAACCCACAGCTGGTTTCTTAAAATAAAACTCTATGGCCTTAACCTCATCTCTCCCTTGCTTCCATTGAAAAGATACATTCTTTTACCATTCCCAATCCTTCTTAACTGGCCTAACTTCATTTCAGGCATGCTACTAACTTAGTCAAGAAAGTGACTACCATTTTTTTTATATATATTTTTTGTCATATTCTTTCTGTGTTATTTAATTATGATGTCAGTGGATAAGGGATTAGGTTTGCTTCAAATCTTTCGCATCACCTTGAGAAAAATTACTATGTACTTTGGCTGTATTTTACGTGATGGGTTTTTTACTTTGATTATGTATCCTAAATCATAAATTACAATCACATGGACAAAGGGCGTGCATGCACATTATACGCATCACTACAGTCCATACACTACTTCTCTTTATACATGCGTATGTATGTGTGTGTGTGTGTGTGTGTGTGTATATATAATAATTCTTCTATAAGTCGACCTGATTTAAATTATCACATCTTTAATCATAATCATTGAATTTGTATATTTGTAGATTTAATAATTTTTCTAACCTAAATGATATGAATCAATATTTTGATAAAAATAATTTAAAAAAATAATAATTTTAACATCAAGTCGACCTCACACTGAAAGAGATAGATTATATATGCATGTACAAAGATAAATAATCTTGCTCATCACTTGAAAAATATATGATATATGTCTCGATTTTATTTTATGTAGTGACAAAGTCTTCCAATACAGGAAAATGACATAAGTTTACTCATAAAATATATAAACAATTAGTTATGCCTGTCTAATTATCATGTCGATGAAAAAGCCATTTTCAAAATTCTAGACAGGTGGCGAATAATGAAAACTTTGAAGCACCCCACCAAGAACATGAAAATCGTATCATTTAATAAACTTCATACTCTGAGAGAGAGGGGGTTGTGATGGAATTAGGCTTTGAAAAAAAAAAAAAAAGAAGCCACTGTACTTGGTATCACACAAGCCCAAAACGAGTCAAATCAATCAATTAAATTGGACCACTCTTTCACTTTGTGAGCCCAAACATTTATAGTCCAAGACCACAAGACCATCCGAAGCATGTGTGCCGTTGAAAATTGACCAGGTGGTCCTTAACCTCTCTGAGCCCTACGCATAGCCACGGGGGCGTCCTCAATGTGCACTAAAAAGATTGAAAGCTAATCCCATATGGAATACAGAGAAATATTAATAAAAAAAAAAGGAAAAAACTTTTTTTCTTTTTTCCGAATCTAGGTGGCCACAGTAGATTGAGACACTTGTTCCCTCATAAGTGGGTCCACGTTTCATCTGTTAGGACCAGCCAAAAGTACATGCGGGATTGCACGTGAGTTCGCCACGTCATCATGAGAACCCCCCAATCCCCCCCCCCCTCCATTTCTCTTCTTCCTTCGCACCCCCCCTTCAAATGGGTCCCACAGCCCACCTCTCTCTTTCACCGTTTGAATGACCCATAAACGACAGGTCACTTTGGAAGGGCGAGCACATGCCCCCACTATGTATTTTTTTTTTTGCCTTTTTTTAATTTCTCTCATTTATTTTATTATTTTATCTTCTCGAAGGGCAGTTGCGGGTCCCATGCCAATCTCCACGTGACACCGTCACGAGAAGGTGAGAGGGCGACCCCGCACCGCCTATAAGCCTTCCTGCACGTGCTCTCGCGTACTATTGGTCCGATAAAATCCCCAATCCATGCCCATACAACCTTTTTGTTTTTTTTTATTTTTATTTTTGTTGTTCGTAAAAAACTAAAGTGAATCTTAAAAAAATGAAATATAGCTGCCCAATCAGCCTGATAGCTGTTCATTTGGATCCGACTCCATTAATCTCATACCATTGTCCTTTATTTTATTATTACACATCTCTAATGGTGAAATATATACTTTTATTTATTTACAAGACCATATCACCTGAATAGTTAAAATATAGTACTGTTCATATTATCAAACAATTATGGAAATTTAATAAATTATAATTCTAGTGAACTTTTATTTTGTTGAACATTGTGCTGAACTCCTAATAATATAAAATTTAGATTATATCACATGGTCATCTGGACCATACGATCACATGTATAATATTTTTATTCACCATATGATAATTTTTAACAATTTTTTTTTTTATGAATTGATAATTTTTAACATTAGTTATTATAATCAACGCGTAAATGCACGTCTTTATTTTAAAAATAAATTTTTTTATTTTGTTAGTATGATTTATTATGAGTACATAATTTACTTTTTTGTTTTTGAAACATTTAAGATTGGCATTGTGCTTATGATTATATATCTAAAAAGTACTATGGTAGTATTGATATATTTACCTCTGTGATTTAATTTAAGTGTAAAAATTTCCTCATATGTTTAATGGATTTGGATATCAGATCCGACCCGACGACTACGCAGAGCGACCACATCCGTGCTTGGTGGCATTTGCTCCAACACATTCCACACACCACGGTCGCTCTAGGCATTTCACGGGCCAAATAAAACTTTAACTGACTGACGACTCCTCAGAACCGCAATGCCGTTAACAAACGGTCACGTTATCTAACGGGGCGTTTGTCTTCCTAAACGGAACGGATAATGGAGAGAGAGAACTGAGAAGAAAGCGTGGTGGGGGGAGAGAGAGAGAGAGGAGAGCGGTCCCCACCGCACGCGAGGAAGCAGATGCAGTAGAGCAGATGAACGGCAGGGGATGGGCGCACGTGAGTGGCTGCCTCCTCACGTGCGCTGCGCAAAATGCCCCCACATTTTATTTCACAAAAAAAAAATTTCCAACAACAACAACAGAAACTTCATTTTTCTCTCTCTCTCTCTCTCACTACATGGGAAGGAGGGACCCGTCACGTCATTATGTCACATACGTATGCATATCACATGGCACACCCACACCCACTCCCCACCACTAATAAAAAATACAATTTACCACCATTCCCTTCCCTTTGCGCCCCCCCCCCTCCCACTTTCTCATTCTCTATTCTATCTACGTGTTGCTTCCTTGTTGGTTTTTGTTTCTTTTCATTATTTTTTTTCAAAGATAATCGATACCATGTGTTTGATCCATGAACCTTATGACGCCCTCCAAATTCTGAAGTTACTAAACACTTCCAATCAGAATTATGATCTGAAGGCTAGAAAGACTCTCTCAGTGACTGATCTAACTCAGTCTCACATACCTAATTGTGTGAGCTTGTAAATACTTAGTCACCTGCAACATACACCCATTGCAATCATTTAAGATGTTCTGTATAAAATTTAAAAGAGTATTTTTTTTATTTTGAAAATTTTTTATGTTTATTATCTCTAATTTTCTATACATTTAGAAAAAAAATATTTTTTTTTTAAAAAATAAAGCTCTTACGATATAAATATATACTTATATATATATATATATATATAATATATGTCTGAGTACCTTTATATTTTAAGAGATCCTGTACAATCGCACCACTCGCACATACCTAAGATCGGCCCTGAGGATTACCCTCCTTTGCTGGCCGACCAGCTTGAAAGATGAGTGTATTGTGAACAGTCTAATTGAGCAATACATGACTAATTGAATAATGCTTTATAGTCACCCAAAAGAAAAGAATAATGCTTTGCATGCCAAATTGAAGAGAATGAATGGAATCGTCATGCCAAATAACAATAAGGGAAATTCACAATATGTACTGGCTCACAAAATCTTTAGGAGATGAGATTTGGATATTCTCAATGTTGGTGTTTGAAAATTATTATTACAGAGAAGGGAAATGTCAAAAAAACCTATTACTCACGTGAGGACACACCTTAACAAACTGTACAACTGTGCCCCAGATTGGCGAGTACCGAAACCACTTTACACCCTCTCAAAACCGCTTTGCCAAAATCAATATATATGTATATATAATAATATTATTGTCTTCTTTTCTTTTACTTAGAAAAATAAATAAATAAAAAAAAGGAAGAAACGGGGATCGCGTAATGTATGAGTTAGTAGGGTGGCCCACCAGCATTGCACGGTGAGTTGGCCACGTGATTTCGGAGGCTGACGATGTGGTAGGCAGAGATTTTTAATCACGTGATACGGTGCGGAACCTGCGGATAAAATTACACGTGTCTTTCCGCGGAAAGTCTGTAAGTATTAAATTAATCATCTTCATCAATTAAATTAAATTAATTAAACAAGAGAGAGAGAAAGGATGGGTGTTATCGTAAAAAAAAAAAAGTGATTAATTAACTGATCCCTAAACGGATTCCTAAGGAAGAGAATGTTCATGTTACAGGGGAAAACACATGAAACTGTTTACTAAAATCACAGTCCCTCTAGACTCCAACATTTATTATTAAGGACACTCCCAAGTACTTTCTACTGCAAATTCCGAAACCCGAGGTCTGCCCTTCCCGTCCCGTGTTTTTCTCTCTCTTTTTTTATTTTTAAGGTTTATTTCTTTTTCCATATTTTCACTCAAGGGCCGCAACTTTTTCTTTATTACAGCAGAGAGTTAGCCAATCCTTCCCTTTTTTTTTTTTCCAAAGTTTTAGAATGCAGCCTGTATTGAATTTCTTTGATAGATTTCAATTTTTTTATTGTTTCACAAATAAAAAAAATGTACTTTTACGAGAAAAATTAATTTTATGCAATTTTTAAAAAATATGTTGAAATAAATTTTTTAGAATTTGGCGAATATTTATGTATTAAAAATGTAAAATATAAATTATTAGTATTTTATTAGTTTTCCTAAGTAATATGAACACTAAACTATTCGGCGGTGTCTAGCGAGTCTTTTTATTTTTTATTATCATAATAATAATAATAATAATAAATTGGAGAAATATAATAGGCCGCTAGCTGCAACGTACATGGTACATGAACCTGGTGCATGTAAATGGAATCTTTAATTTCTTTATTATAGTGTGTTCAATGAAGGTAGCGTGATGTAGTGGCCTCCGAGTTATGGATTTTTCTGTCATATTTAAATTTAAATATGGAATTATTCCGTACACAACTAAAATATATTTTTTTCTTTTTTGCCGAAGACGAAACGCATTTGCATGCAAGACAATTCGTTATTTGATCTATAATCTATATATAATATTTACAAATAAAAATTATTGCAAAGATATAAATTTTAGTGAAGATTCAGGGGTACAGTAATTGTATTTTTTTTTCTCTTTCCTGATTAAAAAAAAGATAAGAAATGATAAATTTGCCAATTTTCATTCTTTTAACACGTGAACTTTGAAAAGTTATGGTAACACCTGCTTGTTTATTTATTTATTTTTGAACAAATCATATTTGACTTTAATTAAAGCCTAATTGTCAAAACTAAGATTTCGATTTCCGTGAAATAATTTCAATCAAACTTCTAATATTAAACACATCTCACTTGTACATGTATATATATATATTTTAGAAGACAAAAAATATATATGATAACTCTTAGAAAACTCATAAAAAAGTAAGAAACTGAACTTGTCTAGTCGAATATTTTTAATTTTTGCTTTTCGTGACTATTTTTCTATGACAATAATTAATATGGGACCCGACCAAAGCCTAAGAAGGGTTTGGTTCGGTTGGGCCATCCAAAGCAGTGTTTTGTTTAGATTTTTTAACTGTTGAATGTCGTTTTGTTTTTATGCACGTGAGGTGGGGGTCAACTCAGGTGGCCCCCATGCCATTGGTGGGTCTCACACACCCTATGCATCTCTGTGACGACAGGCCTGAAAATGACCGCACATCGCTTGTCCACGTTACATCTCCTCTCTCTCTCTCTCTTCCCTCTTCTTGACCCTCTCTCTCTCTCTCTGTCTTTAATTACTAATTACCCCATTCGTAATTTCATATTACTTTTTAGCACTATATTTACTACTTTACGTGTCACGTGCTTTTGGAAGATGACTTCACTATCCGAACCACCACAATACCAACCTACCTATATTTATATTTGTACTAATCAAAGTTGAACAGCTTAATGTTAAAGTTTAATTTATAATATAATATATTTGATAGCTAAGAGCTAGTTTTGCTCTGTCTTGTTGATGAACATCGGAGTTTTTTTTTTTTTTTTTTTACTGAATTAATAAGTTGGACATTTCTACACGATTTGTCTTAGCCAGAAGGGCAAGAAATTTTTTTTATTATTTTTAATTTTTGTGACCCCACTAGTTCTCAGAGTTTCAATTTCTTGTTCCTCAACTGACTAATAAAATTTAGACAAAATTTGAGAGATGGGATTGCACACATGTTACACGAGGAGTTTGACGATTGGTTTATTCACTAGAAGATATGTATTAGACATTAATTAATTATGTACATATAAATCCTACGATAGACTGGCTATATATCTTGACACTGAAAATTTAACGTAAGATAAGACAGCAATATTAGACATATTAACGAACCTTAACTAATCAGTGCGGTGCATCTGTGGGACAGTGGGGCATCAATTTATTTATTGTACGTAATTAAAAAAATTCAACTTAAATTGTATGATCCTTATTCATATGATGTGAATGTGGTACCATATAAAATAACTTAGTTGTCCTGGAAATTCTTTGAGTATATTATGGACTATATTTTTCACCAAATTGCTTTCCAGGACTAAACAAAGGTTTACGTACTAGTTACCTTATAAAGTAATTTGGTCATTATTTGAACCAGCTAGAAACAATAAAGAAGATGACTTTTTTTCAAAGCCTCTTTATTAAGAAACTTTCTTAAAGAAAGACATGGAATATTAGTGATGGGTGTACCCGTGAGTATACAATTTTATTAAATTCTTATTATCTGTCCCTTTTTTTATTCTTTAATTAAAATTTAATACATATTCATTATTTAATATATAAAAAAGTAAATAAAATATCGAATATGTGTCAAATTATTATCATCTATCCCCCAATTAAAATTTAATACATATCTGCTACTTGATACATGAAAAAATAAATTAATTAATTATTGAACATGTATCAAATTTGAACTGAAGAAACATAAAATGAGAAATATGATTGAGTTTGATTTCAATTGCGTGTATATTTAGTATGATCTCAGTTCAATTTCAATTGGGTGTATATTTAATAAAGAAAATTAAACATTACATTTTAAGGCTAGTTATTCATAATATTTACATATGTTTACTATCTTCCTGATTAATTAATATATTTTTTATGTCATCCTCAACCTTTTTTTGAATATTAGTCATAGCTCCTACCCTTATTTACACATTTTTATTTCATAGCTGGGTTATCACACTTTAAAATGAAACTTTTTTAAATAAAAAAAGAAAAGAAAAAGAAAAATATAATGGAGAGTACTACTTTTATCATGTGACATGTATTATTAAAAATGAGACATCAAAATTAAAAAAAAAATTTTAAAAAAAAGATATAGAGAGAAGTGCTTGCAAGAAAGCATATGCTTCATCTTTGCAAGTCACATGACAAGAATTTCTTGTTTTAAATTTATTATATGTTTTTTTTTTTATATATATATGGCGTCGGCTAATTCCCCAATGAAGCCAAATTGGTTGCACCTTTTGACTAATACATGTTCCCTAACATCGTGTCATGTATAAAACCACTACACATTTTTTTTAGAAATTAAAGTTGGTAAACAAATATTTCAAGGAAAGCAGACTCCAATGGAGGTTCCAAAAAAACAAAAATAATAATAATTAATTAATTAATTAAATTATTACTCAAATAAAGGGAAGTAGCGGTGCCATATGTTCGAAATAGAGTGAGAATTGGAAATTTGGAATAAAATTATGGAACAACATGGTACAACCTGTGAATGGAGGGACATGTTACGATAAGTTTTATATATTAGATATGTATATTTATATACCAATAAATATAAAGGAAAAGAAATGAATGGAAAAATATAATGAGAAGGCCAAGCTGTTCAATTGTTAATGTGTGAATGCTTGCCATGATTGTCGGAGCCAAAGAATCATATTTCTTTATTACGATTTAAGATTCCCAATTAAAGCATAACATATATATATAAGCAAGGACTTAGAATCTATGAGAAATATACACGTGGAATTGCTTATAAAGCTCGGCACCTTACATTCTTTCTTGTCATCTGTTTTACACATGAACTACATTAACATATAAAGTTCATATAATTACTTTTAATTAACTTCTAAATGCATCAAAGGTATGGAAGAATACGGCTTAATTCGGACACTTCACATTTAAAGAAGAGAAAAAAATTATATATATTATGTATAATTCTAATGTTTAATTTGGTCATACCATTTATAATTTTTGTTTTGGTTCCATAAAATTTATTATGTTTTCAGTAAAGAATAATTAAATTAAATAATTCAAGCACCAAAGTAACCTCTCAACCAAATAAGAAAATCAGAATAAAACAAAATCAGTTTATTATATTTTTAATGCAAAAATAAAGAAAAGAAGCCTTTTTTCCTCGACAATTTCTTGATTATTATTATTATATATAATCACACTTTTTACAGTGATACAATGAACTTGGTATTTCAGACCAAAAATATAATTGTGTCCATTACTATGAAAAATGGTCAGTGTGTTGTGTATACAAAGGGGATCAGAGAGAATCTGGAGGGTCACATGCCAATGCCACATACATAAAAAGGCCCCGCGTTTCCCGGTACAATCTCTCTCTCTTATCTCTCTGTAATATTATGACACAGCTGCTGGCACGTGACCTTTTCCGCCGTTACCACCAACATCCTCAGCTGCAGGAGCAGCTTCACTAATCACTTCAGATAATTGGGATCTGTGCCCCTCTAATCATCACCTCTTAATCTTAATCCTTTTAATTTTTTTTTTCTCTTCTTGATTATTTTTTTTTTCAAAAAATTACCCAAAAAAAAAGGTCAACGGCTTGCTGTTCCTCAGTCAATGCTTGGTTTGCCCTCACGTGACTATTTGTTTACTTGTCCTCCTTATCTGCTGTTGTATTTTTCTTTTTAATCTGACTGTACTTTACCATATTAAAATTTATATACGAATATATATTGTTACATGTCTGAAATTTCCTTATTTGGTGTCCCCTGTTTAATTGTTTTTCACTATTTATCTTTTTACTTCAAAGTAATTGGCAAATACACTTTCAACAAATTAAAAAAATCCATTGATATGAATGACTAGAATAGATCAGTGTTAATTTATACACGCATTAATCTTCAATCCTTATTATTATTATTTATTTTTCCTTATATTAGTTGTTAATTTTCATGGATAATGTAACAAAATGTTAACACCTTAGTATTTGTTTCCAAATGATTTTTTAATCTAAACAAGTGTTTTCCAAAGACGTAAAAGAAATCGAATTTGACATGTACTTAAAAAAGTCAAAACTTCTGAAATTCCTTACGTTAAATTAATTAAAAATTAAGCGTTTCTTCTATTATTTCTCAGTAATTTTTTTGAATTTTTTTAAATATAATTTATTTGGTGGGCCAAAGGACACAAAACAAAAGTGAATAGAATTATTAATCGGGATTGCCAAATCATTAAAAATTATATTAATCGGGATTGCCAAAACATAAAAAATTGAAGCAAAGTTAAATCATTGAGTTCCGTGAACCATTGTGCCGTACCTAGTTAAAGAATAAACGGCGTGCAATAGCATTAGCCGTCAGCCCAAATCTTCCGTCGATATTTTAACTCCGTCTGTCCCGCCGCAACGTCGTTAGCAAAACGGCGTTTTCGCTTAACGGAAAACAACGACTAAATTTTAAAAGAATAAAAATAAAAAACAGAAGGAAAGCGAGCAAGCAAAGAGGAAACTGTATAAAAGATACAACCAAAGAGCTCACGCGCACAGAGAAGAAAGCAGAGAGCGCGAGGGAGAGAGAGAGAGAGAGAGAGTCCGACCTCAAGCCCCGACTATCGCCTCACTGTTTGTTTCCTGAGAAAAGTATTTTAAATAAAAGAGAGAGAAAAAAAAACAGATTTTTTGTGGTTGGAATTGGAAGCTCTGAATTCTGAGCATTTTGTACTGAAATAATTTGAATTCGGTTTGGTCTGGTGAAGCTACGACGAGCTGAAGCTTCACGTAGATTGCTGTTTTCATTTTCTGAATTAAAGGTACGCTTATATGCATGTGCGTATATATATATATATGTATATATTTGTATATCAAAATTCGGAATTTTGAACTTTCTCTTTTGGATCTCTTTCTCTTTCTCGTTTCGTTTGAATCATGGTTTGCAAAATTTGGAATTGTTGATAAGCTAGTTTCGTTGTGTATCTGCTTGATGAAATTTGGCTATGGCGGTCCCATTTTTTTTTTTTTCCCGGTTTCATTTCAATTGCAGATTCACTGAATTCAAAGTTCTCACGAGTAGCTCAGATTTTTTTTTTCTACGTGAATTGTTGGCAGTGGAATTTCCTCGGGAATCGGCGCCGGAATTTTTTCGAGAAACTTCAAGGAAAATTCATATTTTCTGGAGTTTTGACACAGCCACGGCGTTTGAGTTTCGGAATCGGAGCTTTCTGTTTGCTCCGACAAGCCTTAACTACGAAGAGAAAGTGAATGCGCCTCCGATCTTCCTGTGGAGGCCAAAATCTCTTCCTACAGACTCTGCTTTTCTCCACCACTCGGATCTGAGAATTCAACTCTCCGACGACCCAATTTCGGTCGAGCTCCAAAGTTCTGAATAAATTCAACGCTCTCCGAGTCGTTTTTACGAAGAACTCTCGGAAACTGGTCGGAATTCTGCTTCTAGAGGATTTTACTTCCAAATTCCAGTAGAAAATTCACACAAAAATAATATATAAGCCATTGATGGAGCTTCCACAACCACGTCCCTATGGAACGGAAGGTATTTTACCGAAACCGAATTGTTATTATTTTTAATTTTTTTTTCCTTTTTGTAAATGAGTTTTAATTTCGTTATTTTAGTGTGTTTCCGATTCAATTCTTACATTTATAGTCTAACTGCGATTTCAAAGTTTTTCTACAGGAAGAAAACCAACACATGACTTTCTGTCACTGTACGGTTCTTCAACTGCCCAACAAGATCCAAGGCCACCTTCTCAAGGTATTCTTCCTTTCCTTCTTCTTCTAATTTTTTTTTTTATTTTTTTCTTAAAAACAGAAAATATATAATTTGAGATCCCAAAAAATTATGTTATTTATTTTAATGTTTAAAATAAATATCTGTCGTATACATATAAGTTGGTTTCAATTTAACTCTCCATCACGATTATGGACGCACGTGATGGCAATTGAATCATGGATCTGGGGCCATAAGACTTCAAATAGGTATCTGCCAAATCCGAAAAGGAAAGGGCTAGCAGTTAGCAATTAGAACCATCGGATTGCCATGAGGGTGTTTGAATGGGACCCATTAGGGATGAGTTAGAAGTGATTTGACGTATCACACTCTCAGGCACTATGCAGGGTGCATGGTATTCTGAATTCTAAAAGCCCTCCTCATAAAGACGCACGCTCATGGAAATTTTTACTATTAAATGTGGCCCGTCTAGTAATTGAAAAACTTTTACTTTTTTTTTATTTTTTTTTGTTACTTTCTCGTTTTTTTCTCCGGGTCAACAAGGACAAAACACATGGATCTGTCAAAGTTTAAGAGATTTTGTCGTTGGTGTTTTGAGCATTGGGTCGAACTTGGCTGTTTCATATTAGCTGTCAAAGTCTGCTGCCTTAAAGAATTATATAATATTTATTGTCTCTCAAAATTCTACATTTACTGTATATATTATTAATATTGTTATTATATATTATTATTATTTTGGTGCTAATGTTATCAAGCCGAACTTATTTGTTTGACTATCTATAAATTTAACTTCTGAAGAACTCTGATTTACATTTTTAAAACTCTTGACTATAGATTTTTAATTTTTTCTTAAATTTTTTTCCATTTACCATTTTGCATGGTCCACAGTCCTTTTCCTGTCCGCTCCTCTTAAATCCTAGAACACAATCGATTCCAGGTCTTTGATACCGAATAATGATAATCTATCACAGGCTTCACTTCTTGCATCATGACCAAACCTCAGAGATTTTCTTTCAAAGAAAAAATGAAAGCTAGCATTAGGTCAATATATTTAGCTCAGGTTTCATAATCATTCTCTAGAATTTATAGAAAAAGAAAAGAATTTAGAAAAGCGACAGAAAAATGTAAAAAAGAAAAAGGACGTGCTTGTGGTGTTGAATTATGGATTTCTGCTACATATGAATATTAAATTTTTTTTTTTTTTTTTGCCTTTCTTGAACAGGAGGTAATTATCTCAAAACTCATGATTTTCTACAACCACTTGAACGCATAGGGAAGACAACATGTGCTAAAGAAGAAACCTCAGTTGAGATATCAACTGTCGAAAAGCCACCACCTCCAGCACCACCGCCTTCTGTTGGGCACCTTCTTCCTGGTGGGATTGGAACATACAGTATAAGTCACATTTCCTATTTCAATCAAAGGGTTCCAAAGCCAGAAGGGAATATATTTACAGTCGCTCAAACGAGTAGTACTGACAGAAATGACGAAAACTCCAATTGCAGTTCTTATTCGGGAGGTGGATTCACTTTGTGGGAAGAATCTGCGGTGAAAAAGGGAGAGACAGGGAAGGAGAATATGGGAGATAGACACGGCGTCAGAGGTAATATTTGTGCTTATTTACATTTCGAAAACATATATGCATGACCACCAAAACACACGGCGCATGCACTCTCATGCAAGATATATAATGCAAATGCCTATCTGGGAAATTTTACTTTTTGTTGTTCTTCGTTTGATGACACTTGCATGCTTATTTATGTCCTGGAATTCATTGCTAAGAAAAAGAAAATAAAGCTATGTGATCAGATGGTTGCAAAAAAATGGAAGTTCACTTCCACACTTCTTGTTGAAGATATGCACTTGTCTTGTCCAATTAGCTAAAGAGAGTTAGGGTTAAAGACTAACCACCAAACCACCCCAATGCCAAACCGGAAAAGAATGTCAAGTATGGGCCTGGTTTCTGGGCCAAATCCGCCCGTTTTGTTGGATACTAACTGTTCCATTTGTACTTTGTAGAGTGAAAAAGTCAACCAAATGTAAATTATTTAGGTTTGAGACTCATGAAGTTTACGTTGATATCTGACAGAGCCGGTGGCGAGAGTAGGACAATGGACATCGTCAGAACGGCCGTCACAGTCATCTTCCAACAATCGTCACAAGAGCTACGGCTCTCTATCTTCATCTCAGTCAGTCGCTTTCTCACTCCTTTCCTCCTCACTTTTTTGTGATCTCTTCCATTAATAATCTTTGATTATTTTGATTTGTGGGAATTTCACAGGCAATCAGTGCAGAGGAATCAGAGCTTCATGGAGATGATAAAGTCTGCAAAAGGTAGCTCCCAGGAAGACGAACTTGACGATGAGGAAGAGTTTGTTCTTAAGAAGGAGATATCTGCGGCCATTAATCATAAAGGTATGTCTCGTGGTTTCATAATTTGTTGTAGGTCATGTTGGATTTCTAAGTATTGTATACGTATCATAACATTTTGGAAATCTTAAATTTTTTTCGATTTGGTTCATATGTTTGTTGCTCAAAGAACTGCTTAGGGGGGTTCAAGGCCATTTTAGGCTGATTTTATAGGCGGTTGATGGAAATGATGTAGCTCTATTCGTTTTGCTGAGTAGATACTTCTTTTTCTCATTTTCAATTTCATTTTTGCTTCCCTTGTTTATTTATAATCGTTTCTAAAGTCTTGGATAATTTGAGAGTGTATACATTTAAAAATTTTTTTTTTCCAGAACTAAGGGTGAAAGTTGATGGTAAGAACTCTGATCAGAAGGCTAACACTCCGCGATCCAAACATTCTGCAACAGAGCAGCGCAGAAGAAGCAAAATAAATGATAGGCAAGTTTCCTTCCCATATCCCAAATATAATATTTTTTCATTGTTGAATCAAATATGTCATGCAATTTCTTCTTCAGCCCCTTCCTCCCTCCTGTTGCTAGAATCTCTTCAAGATCATGCTATCTAAGAGTTCCCATTTTCTGTAGTTTAATACCCTTGAGTGATTGTTCTCACATTTGTCCTTCATCTGTATTTTTCATATTGATTAATTTATTCTTCTTATGTTCTTTAGCTATTTTAGTACTTTTCATATCCGGAGAAATGTTTTTCTGACCTTATGTCATCACATGAGATGCTTTAAGTCCATAAAAGTATAATTTGTGGTTCTGTCTTTGGTTGCTTATGTGCCTGAAGCTATTTATCTTGATGCATGTCCTGGTCTAGGTTATTTCATTACTAGAAGATGATACTGATGACTGTTTAGTATGTTTGAAGCAATTAATTATTTAACTGCTATAGAGGTTGTTGCCAACATCATGAAAATCTGATCAAAAGTTATAATGCAGATTTCAGATGTTGAGAGAACTCATTCCTCATAGTGACCAGAAGAGAGATAAGGCATCATTCTTGTTAGAGGTACACACATGAATAAATTCTTCTTTCCTTGTCTTTCAATTTAAACTCTTAAATGATGATTGTTTTGAATATTTTTGTAGGTTATAGAATATATTCAGTTTTTACAGGAAAAAGTACATAAATATGAGGGGCCATATCAAGGGTGGAACAATGAACCGACAAAGCTAATTCCTTGGGTAAACCCTTTACTTGGATTGAAAATCTACATTATTTGCGCAATTTGGAAACGTGAAATTTCTTTATTTTCAGTCTAGAATGCTGTATAATGTAAATTTTGTGTACATGTTTGGATATCGTAGTAATGTTTATAATCTAATAGCTGTCTCTCCCCATTTTCTAAAGCAGAGAAGTAATCACAGGCTTGGGGAAAGTCCTGATCAATCTCGAGGCATGAAGGGTGGAGCTGATCCTGCAGTAGCATTTGCAGGGAAGTTAGATGAGAAAAATATCTGTGTCTCTCCAACAATTCCTGGTAGTGCGCAAAACCCAGTTGAATCCGACACAAGTACTGCCACTACCTTGAAAGCAATGGATCACCACAGTAGCATAACAAATAAGGCAATGCCCGTTCCTATGTTATTGCA
Source organism: Rhamnella rubrinervis (assembly GCA_007844105.2). Taxonomy (NCBI): domain Eukaryota; kingdom Viridiplantae; phylum Streptophyta; class Magnoliopsida; order Rosales; family Rhamnaceae; genus Rhamnella; species Rhamnella rubrinervis. Next base: position 13,618,024 of record CM017585.2, read on the forward strand.
GCCAAATTTCTTGTCACCTGTCAGAGGTGGTGGTGCAGTACCTCAGGTCCAATCTAGGTTGCCATCTGATGAAAACATCTCATCAAAGCCTCCTCAATCCCAATTGTGTCAGACAAGATCATGCACTAGTACCGATGGCGCAGTTGCTAATGATAAGCTAAAAGAACAGGAGCTGACTATTGAGGGTGGTACAATCAGCATCTCAAGTGCATATTCTCAAGGGTTAGTATTTCTTTAATCTACCATGTTGCTTGATTTATAGTGTTTGCATGCTAACTTTTGAATCTCTCTTCAGTTCTCAAACATTTGAAAAATATGTAGAGATTTACGTCTCACCTGGGGAATATCAATCTCAAAGGTCTTCGCTCGAATATGTAGAGATTTACGTCTCACATGCATTCGCCTTTCATTGTGTAGTGGGCATTGAATATATGGAGAGTTGGAGATCCTATAATGTATTGATCACTATGTTTGACACTAATTCTGTAACTTCTCATGCACTATCTTATTCCTTGGTCAAGTCACCATTACATCTGTGGGCTCTTTGGCCAAAAATATCATTGTTTTACATTTTTACTATAGCATCTTCAGTTTCTAATCTGATCCAGTAGACCTGGTTACCAATTTGCTCTCCCTAGATCTTCTAAACCAAGACCTATCTTGATGTCATTTGTTAGTGGATAGAACCCTTTTGTGAAATTGCAGCATTGATTTGATACTGAAAGTAGATCAGTCACCGATGTAAAGTTGTTTTGGTGTTGAACAGGTTGTTAAACACTTTGACGCAAGCACTGCAGAATTCTGGTGTGGATTTGTCACAAGCCAGCATCTCAGTGCAAATTGAGCTTGGGAAGCAAGCTAGTAGTAATGACGCTGTAGGAGCATCCATTGTTAAGGTATATTAATATCTGTGCTATTCCCTTGTCCTGTTTTAAGTTCTTCCTCCATTTCCTCTAATTTTCTGCTGTTTGTGCCAAATAATAAGTTGAAATTGTGAGATTGATCCACAAATATATGAGAGGAGAGCATCCATAGGTTGCATAAACATTATCTAAAATGTTTGTTTCCATTTGTGCCCTAGCATAACGGGATTCCGTGTAGCAATCAAGGGAAAAGGCATTATAGAGTTGCAAATGGTGAAGACTCTGACCAGGCCCATAAGAAGATCAAGACAAGGAAAAACTAATACGACAGTTTCTGTTTATATTCCCTTTTTTTGGTTTTGTTTTTTACTTTATAAACTAATATTTAATTCATTTTTTTTTATTCATGTGGTCTGTAAAAACTTACCCATTTGGGGCCGAGTTTGATTTGTACATGTAGTGGGTCTTTTGTCTTTTCAGTTTAGTAAGTTGGGGAATTTAAAATTTTCCCAAACAAAAATATGTGCTAGTTTTTTTGTTTTTCTTGTTCTTCTTTTGTTTTTTGGCCTTTTGGTACAAGGCTTCCATTCTGATGTATGTGAAGCTGCCTTTTCAGTTAAAGCTTCCATTCATGTAAAGTTTGTTTCTTGCATTTATAATCATTTTTCTTGACATGCTTCTTGTGGAGTATATCTCTCTATTTTTCAGTTCTGTTTTTTCTTATCATTATTATCTTTCAAGAGGGAGGAAATAATAAGAAAATAAGGATGTAGATCACACTAAACTTTTGAACTTGAGGGTGTCCAATTCATGAGAGACACTTGGGTAGAACGGTTTTACCAGATCATCCCGTACAACGACAAGTTTCACACGTATTAAAATGTATTGTCTTAAAAAAAAAAAAAAGGAAGAAAGATTAAAATGTATTAATGTTTTTAATTATACTCTAAAATTCAGAAGATACTTTAGAAAGGAAGCATATTAAATTACAAAGATAATTCATGCTACTCTTTAGGTCCATGATCTTTGATACTTTTCAGATGCAAGAATGCTTAGTGGATTGATTTGGCTTTCATCGCAAGGAAAGAAATTAAGGATGAGTAATATCCATAATTAGTGTTCATAATAATTAATTATCTGAGTCCCTTTATAAAATTCAGATCATCTATCTCATTTTTTATTTTCTTCGTTCAACTTGATTTGTGTCCAATACTTAATTTATTTTTCTTTTATGAGTCAATTAGTAGACATGTGTTAAATTTTAATATGAAGATATAAATTTTAAAATCGGGTGATTTTAATTCGCCTGCCATAACAAAGTTTCAAACTTATTTCCTAATCTTTTAACCTACTAAGTATTTGTGATTTTGTCAAAAGCCGGAGTTATAAAATCCTATTTAAGTTCACAAAAAATAAAAATAAAACATATATATCATATAGAGGTTGGTTGAGAGAATGCATTTGGTTATGTTTTTGATTTATAAGATATTAATTAATTAAGTTTGATTTATAAGATATTAATTAATGAAGTAAACTATAATTGTCTTATCTTTAAAAAAGTGAATTAGGTCACGGCACTAATTAATCATTCTCTTTGCCAATTTTTGTCCCTAAAACTGCATGCCTTACACGCATATGGGACATGTGTAAAACTTCTGGTAATATTCTCCATTAGAGGCCAAAACATATAAACCAAAAACAAAAATACAAAATACAAAAAGCAAAGTGGTGAAGTTGGTACTTGTACTTACTCTTTCTGTGAGAAGTACTCGATGATTTTGTCCCAACTCGCCACCTACAGAATATACAAATGCTACCACACATTGGATCAGGTGTCAAAGCTCCAAAACCAAAAACATTGGATCAGATGAAAAAAACAAATTGTTATTCTTCATTATAATAAGCTTTAAACTGATAATACTACCAAATAGCCTTCTCTTTAATATTATTGACAATGATTTAAATTTTGACCGACTTAAAACTCAAGCAAGTTTGTTGAAATTAAAAGCATTTCTTTTTGGACTTCAATAATACATTATCTTAATGTCATGAAAGCCCTCGAAACTTTGATTATTAAGTTTTAAAGGACCTTTTTGCCGATTGCTTGTTGAACAATTGAAAAATCAGTTTTAACATTCTCATTTTAAGGGGTTAAAAAAAAAAAAAAAACTAGTTTTAAATGCCAAAACTTGTGGCTCTTTCTTTTAAGTGTAGGTTCTTGAACCATTCAAATAGATAAACCAACAAATATGGACAAAATATATAAATGAAAAATTATATATGGAAGAAAAATATTAGAGAAATATAATAATAATGAAAAAGAAATCTATGGATTTCTTTTTCCTTATTATTATGTTTTTCTTCAGGAGTTCGTATACCAGTGACTTTCAGATGTTATATGAATTATAATTTTAAGAAAGTTGCTTCAAAATTTAAGTATCCTTTGGCTAAAAAACTAAACAATATCAAGTAACAACAGTGAAATTAAAAACAATTTAAGAATTATTTTCTTATCTAAAATGTGAACAACCATATTTTACTCAGTAAACATATTTGTTTCAAGTTCTAGTTTGTCAACGAGTTGTATGCTCGAATTGTTATATCGCCTCAGGTTTTGAAGCTTGTAATACTATTAGCTTCTAAATTAAATAATAGTATTTTTTTTTTTTTGTAATTATTTAACAGAACGGAGATTTTAAGTATCCAATAAATTATTATTGTTATCATCATCATTATTTCTGCAACTTTGTTTACTTTCTTGAAGAAAATAGAATATTCTTCATTAGGGCGTGGTTAATCAGAAAAAAAGTACGTAAAATACACTCCTAAATATCATAAGCCAATAGTATTCCATAATTATATACTTAGTATCAATGCAGTCTTATTCAATCCAGTCATTATCTTATACCCCTTACTAATATTCGAGTTGCTATTCAATCCAAGTCATTATCTTATACCCCTTATTAATATTCGAGTTGTCCTTAAATTATTGATGCATTATTGTCTGCTTATACTTTTCGTTTTTAATTCTTTCTTTTTTTTCTCTCATGGGACCAGCACATAACCACAAAAACACAAACTGACCTCTTATGTGTGCATATAAGATATATACATATATACATATATATATATATATATATATATATATGTATATATAAGATATATACATAGATGTGTGTAATCCACTTGCATTCCTTTCCTCTCGTATACATTATGAAGGAAGTCACATGAGACAAAAACTGAAATTCCAATAGCCCAGAAGGCCAGCCCCATGATGAACCAAAAACCTCAAGTCAGAGAGAGTAAATAAACACTCTTGCACAATTAAATTAATGAAGTAATTTTAGAAAGAAAAAGAAAAATACATAATTATTGCACGCTTCATTTCCTGTGATACTAGGCCCACACCACAAATGGGAAAAGAGGGTAGTAAACTGTGCAAACAGAAAAATTTTGTAGTATATGCTAGAAGGAAAATCAAAGAGACCTCCAAAAGAAACAGAAAAAATAAAATAAAATAAAATATTATACGAAATAGAAAGGGCGATAAATTTAACCTTCTTTTTTGTGATTCTGCAGTTGCAGTAAAACTCAGAACCCTATATTTTGCATCTCCTGGCACACAGAGTGCAGCAGGATCTGCTCCCACCCCATTTGAATTGTAGGGTGGCTTCTATACACGAATTGGATGGATTTATTGGCATAATAAAAGATAAGGATGTTTCTCCAATGGATTCCATAGATACTCAGGCTTTTCTTCAAGTTTTTTTAACCTCCCCCACCATCATCAATCTTCAAGATTGCCTCTTCAGAAACAAATTCCTTATCCACTATACCACTGTATGGAACTTTCTCAAAGTTCTGTGTTAAAAGAAGCTAGCACTATGGGAGATACACCGGTGAATGCCACAATAACCTATAGATACATCACGTACTACTTGATCGATCCTCTGACCATTCTAAACACTCTTCTGGGTTGGCATAGAAATAGTCCTCCTCCTTAGGTCTGTCTGGGATCACCAACCTTTTAGTTGGGTTCCCCATGCGATCCGCATGAGCTTTCTTTACAGCAGATGAGAACTCATCCCAATTCAATGATCCACTATTGTACTGGTCTATCAGATCAACAAGAAGCTTTCTGTCCAACAATATTGTCCTCTTGAATCCAAGAAATCTGAGAAAGTATCAGGCATACATAGTCATTTTCAATTATCATTCAAAACACCGTGGAAGGTTGCACTAACATAGGGACAGCTTAAATCATGAAGCAGATTTATAAAATCAGAGAAATCATCTAAAGTAAATCCTCTCTTCATAAACAATTATTAACAACTGCTAATAAGTAAAACTCAAATACACTAAAAATCTTTATTGGCAGTGGCTGGTATCAAGGAAATACAGAAATGTCTCGTAAAGAAAGGAAGAAAGAAAAATTGAGATGCCAAAAGTGGCCAGCTATTGGAATCCAAAATAGATAATCTGAAGCCAAGCCACTAGTTTTGTCACTATTTAAAACGAAGCTTTTAACATGAACTAAGAACAGAAAAAATACCTGCGATGACCTTCAACAACTTTAGCCATGTTTCCGTCATATGTTGGAACAAACATGTCACTCTCCAATGAGACAAGATAATCTAATGCAGCCATTTGAGATGAATGATTTTGAAAAAACCTAAGGTCTGATGGCTCCAATAGAGTCTCCTTTCTTACCTGTTTAACAAAATTTAAAGCAACTTGTAAGACAGGAAACAAACAAATAAGTAAATATCAAATTTTCAGGAAGGCTACTATAAGCATGAAACTTTCATCCACACACCAATTTTGGGAAAGCCTTTGCAAGACTTGCCATTCTCCTCTCTCCACCATATATCTCGCCTGCTGCTATATAAATTTGGATATTGGAATCAATGTCTAGTGCCCTCAGTGTAAGAGCAGTTTCTTCAGGCGTCAAAGGACACAAACCATCTTTCCTTTTCAAGTCAGAATTTATAATTTTCTCTTTCCACCAGGGGTAAGCATATCTGTCAGAAAAGATGAAAATATAAGAGAGATTTAGGGGAGGAAGCGAGGGTGGGGGAAAGTTAAAACTGCATGTATTAATTGGGTGCTAGAGAAATAAGTAAAGCTCACCTCATTCTCGTCAACTCTTCCACCTCCTCATTGTTACAACCTTGGCTACAGCCAGAAAATGCCAACATGTCCATTTCATATCTGAGATGAAGCACTAGGAATGAACCATTTTGCCTCAAAAGCTTGATAACCCTTCTACCCAACTCCTCTATTTGAGAAGTGAATCTAAGAGCGCTAAAGTTTACTCGGCATCGAAGCTTTTGAATCTCCAAAGGATGACCATTATTGGCAAGACGGGCATCAGTTCTATTAAGATGCACAACCTTGTACTTTTGTATAAGAGGAAGGATCTGAATAGAAGTATAAATATAATATTCATTAACTTCAACCCAGGAGTTATAAAAATGTAAAAGAAAAACAAAACCAGCCAAAATTATATAAAAAACTCAAGCCAACATGTGAAGGTTCAAATATGTTTTAAAGCTGAATAATCCAACTTTCTTGTGCTACACCAGAGAAGGAAATAAATTTAAGAACTGACCTGATTACGATAATAAGATATGTCAGACCAACTAATTGGTGGCATGGTATAAATGATTCCTAGTTCCACTCTTCTCTTCATTCTAGGGGGCAATTCTTTCAATATGCGAACCTCATCTCTCAAGGATGTAATGAAATGATCCACATCAAATATGTCTTGAAATTCACTGCAACATGAAGCAATAAACATTTTGAGAAGGTAAGTAACACAACCTGATTCAAAGATAGGGGGGAAAAAGGTGTTCCTCATTGTAGAACATAAACTATTAGTAGCTTTAAATATGCAAAAATATTTGACAAACCTCGGATCAGCCCAGAAGGAGGTTTTATCCAATTCAGGAACTATAAGTGTTACATTTAAATATCTTGCGATAGCAACCATGTCACAAATCTGAAAATTGGAAAAATGAAACAGGTCACCAGATGCTCATACTAACAAATATATAATAGTTGTATCACTCTGCATGGTGCACTGGGTAACCACTCACCGCTGATCTCATTTGGTTTAGTCCCCCGTTGCAGGAAACCATCAGGTAACCGTTGTTCTTATAAACCCCTAGCCACAACATAACAGTGAATGCCAAATTAATAATCACCAACAGATTACTCAAAAGAAATAAGGAAAAAGGAAACCTGAAAAGCCTGGGGGAGAAAAAACTACAGGGTTCAGATATAATGACAATAAACGTTTCATAAAATTGACAAGTAACTAAACCTAGGTCTGCAGAAGGAATGCTCATTCTTTCAACATACAGAGGAAGAAGGTTTAAAAGTTTGGTAGTTTCATAAGCATTATCAAATACCCCAATAGGAAATAAATAAAAATGAAATTAAAGATATAGATAATACCACAACCTATAGTGACATCATGGTCTGTACCAGTTTCTAACATCCTAAACTAATTATATCAGCGGGCTCTGTTCTTAATAACAAGTTGCAGCTCATTTTCATGAAGCAACAATATGTGGAACTGATAACTTGCATTATTTGGGAGAAAAATACACATGTTTGAGCACTCGAAAGCAAATGTTTGTACATCAGAATTGAGCAATTATGTTCTCCCAAGTGCAACTAAACTTGAAAGAAGGAAAAAGATTAAACGATTAAATTTCCTAAGAATCTACTTGCTTTGGGACTCTGACATGGATGAAATGAAAATTCACAATTCTTCTGATATGTCGCAAAATCTCAATAAAAATGGGTTGCTCTAAGAAAATATATCACGCCTGCCCAAAAGAAGAAATGAAAAACAAGGCAAGCATAAAGGTACTCCAACAAAAATGGTTTTCCATATGACCGAACTTTCTGGATCAAGAAAGAGCAACACAGTTGAAACCAATTTACCAGACAATGACAAGAAAAAGGATTAAAAATTGATAAACTTCCGCACACTTCAACGGGTAAGAATCAACAAAACGGGTTCCGCAAAAAATTCTCAAAGGGGAAACTCACTTTTGGGAGGCAGAACTCGCGCCGGGACTGACGGAGTTTTGTCTTGCAAAGCCGAAGAGGCTGCAGACTCCTGAGAGAAACAGGAAGGCCAACCTTTCAAAACCCTAGGCCCCCACATGTCACCCAACGCCGTCAGCTGGACGATACAGGTCCATAGCAAAATAGATGTCGTTGCGCGTATCATCCACAGCTTCATTTTGGACCTCGACGACGACGACGACATCGCCACCGAGCTTTTTAGCTTATCTCCACCCAATGCCTTCAATCCCATCGTCCCCTCTCTCTGCTTCTTCTCTATCCTGCACATCAATTCCCTCCACGCTTGCTCCTCTTCCTTGCGCAATCTTCTTACGCATTCACCCAAGCACCCTGTGCTCGATTCTCATCAAACTCAAACTCAAACTTCAATGCCGGATCGTAAATCAACAACCCAAAACACCAAAATTTTTCGTCCAATTAATTAGATTTCCACCTGGAAATCACTTTCGTTTTCGAGCTCTTTGACTTATCCGATCCAAAAAAAAAACTACTACGTACGGAACACAGAAAAATGAGACAAAAACCAAGATCCAAAAAAATACAACCCAAAACACACCGAGCCTTACCACATTTTCAACAACAACTCCAAAAAATCCCCCCAATATATGCCTCCGAATTCCTTACAGTCCTCTCACATACAAAACCTGATCTTCGCCGTTCTCCAAGCAAGCCACCGTCACTGCAAAGATCTTTGATGACAAAATTTTAGAAACCGAAATGAGAGCCCGAAACTCCAGGATCCGGTTGATTTTTCCGGCGATATGAATTCGCCGGAGAGTATCGCCGTCAACGGCCGGCGAACGCCGAATCGAGCAAGTTAAATATATATAGAGAGAGAATAATCGACGAGCCCCGTGAATGAATACGCGTGGTGGCCAAGAGAGGGAAGAGAGAGAGTGAGGGAGTGGATGTGGGTGACGTACACCGCTGGATCAGAGAGTGGCTTAACCGTGGGTTAAGGGCTTTAACCATAGTTTACAACTTTGAAGGGGTCCGTGGGGTAGACAGAAGCAACCAATAAATGCCAGCCAGCTACATTCAGATACGGCCGGGTCCACGGGAATTAAGGTTCTCTCATACGTGTCAACGACCGGGCTCTGGATGGTCGACACGTGTGCTGTATGATGATCGTTTTCTCGCGGAGTCCGTATGAGTAGGTAGTTTTCTGCTTGCCGTTACATTGGGGTGTCATTTTCTCTGCTCTCGATACGCCGACAATTTATCGCCGAGATTTTCCCCTTTGCTTTCGCCGCTAATGCTCCCCAATTTATTCACCTAATTACTTTACAAATTTTACCCCCAGAAATTAAAACACTTTTACCCACAAAATTTAATTTAATTTGATTTATTTTTATTATGGATATTGAATTCAATGCTATCAAATTATGTGTTTTTTTTTTATGTTGGATTTTAATTCAACTTGCTACATCCCTAATAATAGTATAAGATTAAAAATGCAAAATTATACAAATAGTAATCTGAAAGTTTATGATAGCTTACTGCTTGCTATTGTGAAACAAAAAAATATATATAGTATATTGAAAATTTATTCTAGAATTTTCCTCCTTTTAGAAAAATGGATTTTTTTTTTCTCATTTTTATAAACCCAAAACATTATTAGGAGAAAAACAAAACTATATGCTGAAAATAAAAATTTATATAATCAAATAGATTATATTAGAAATAAAAATAAGATAAGAGAAAGAAAGGTACAAGTACAGCATAGGATACTAAAATGTAAAAACACCAACAAAAAAAAACAAAAACCGAAATGTGACAAAAGTCAAGCAGCAACATCAGCTGGAAATTGATAGCATGGAAGAGAGTTGTGGCTTACTAAATAAATAAAAATAAATAATAACAAAAAGGAGACATTTTTATGATTGGAAATGGCACATGAATCGTGAAAGGGAGTGCCTTTGTTCCAAAACGAGTCAATGAGATTCCCAAAACTTTTCGTTGAAAAGGACGGTATTTTGGCGATACGAACAGTGACAACTGGCTTCTGTCGCCGTCCTGCTCCGTCCGAGTGTCGGTTCCCTCGTTTAAACGGAGCTGACGGCGTCGCTCGTTAATAAACTGTCCCAGTGGTACGAAAGCACCCTGTGGAATGTGGATTCCTCTGTCGGACCACGTGTCGAAAATCTAGAGGGCTGTAGGATCCTCATCGCCATTCCCATCACGAGCATGGCGCTTGTGGGTCCCGCTTCAGAAATCTGATCGGGATGGATTGTATGTACGTTGCTGATGAGACGATGTCGTTTTAGGAGGCGTCCATTACTTTTGGCTTGACGGGACAAGGTTGGTCCGTTTCTGTACAAGGCCCGTGGCTGCCGGTAGAGCGTCGCTGTATTTTGGAGTCTGGCCTTCACGCGCTTACTTGGCATGTGGTCGTTGGGATTCTTTTAGAAGATACGGTCTCGTTATTTTGGGACCGTTGATCTACGCTCGCACGACAGGATCTCTACATTTTGTGTGATGGGTCCGTATCGTCAGAGTACTGTCAAAATCTACGGGCTGAAAAAAAATTTCTACTATTTTATTTTTAAATAATAAATTAATTAACAAATAAAAAATTCGTGATCTATTTATTTAAAAAATAATTAAAATTGAAAACCATTGTAAAATGAAATGTTAAAAATTAAAATTATTGAAAAATTAGTTTCATTTTTTTTTCTGAAATAAGTAGAAGATATAGTGGATAAAGTCTAACTAATTTGGTTACATTTGCTGTGTAGGGGTTGATAATTTTTAGTAAATATATAAAGTTTAGTTTTGTTAGAAAAGGAATGGCTCAAAATTAATTTGATCTTCAAGTGTGTTATATACAATTTAAAATTTATGATCATCCCCTTATTCTATCATTGAGTTTTCATAGCAATTTTGATTATGAGACAAGTTTTTATTTAGAGAAAATATATAGAAAAAAAGAGGAAAATTAAATTAAATTGAAATCTAAAAGCGCAAATATTATTAAACTAATCTTGCATGATATTTTGAGAGTGACAAAGGAGTTTAATTTATAAATGGACAAGACATTTTCCATTTTTTAAGATCCCATCTAAACAATTGACTTGAAACCAACCAAATTTAAAATTTTTTTGGTTGAACTGATTCATTGAGATAGTGTATTTAGTGGGGACGAATACAAATTTTATGTGAACAGGCTATTTTATACTGATTTTTATTTTTTTTATATAAGAAAATTTGTTACACTACTATGCTTTAAAGGGAAGGGAAAATGTGACTGGTCAAATCCATACTGAAAATCAAGAATTTTAGTTAAATTTAGAATTTCAGAATGCGAGTTCAATGACAATTACCACTGGTCCAAACCAACACTCGCTATTTTATACAGATTTGCAAGATGACATTATTTATTTATTTGTTTAAACTAAAAATTGTGTTATATATGTATTGAATTTGTCACACACAAACTACAGATAGCCTTTCAACATCTTATAATAATATGGTTTTCATATTATCATCAAAATAAATCTATAACAATAATGTTTCTATTTAATTAGAAGGATGTGGGTGGTGGTTTAGATTCAACATCAAATAATTGAGCAGTTTTGAATGTGTGCAAATATAGTTTGAGGGACTAGCATTGTATGCATTAGTTTTAATTGGACAGGTACAATTTTGAGAGGTACTTACTACTCACAAGGGGTCAAAAGGAACCCCATTTGAGTAGAGGGTTAGGTGCATTCCAACCATCTCTATTGTCATGCTTTGTCTATTAATAAAGGAAATTAATTAAATAAAATCATAATTAAATTTGAACAACATTTTTCTATTAATTTATAGCCATTGTAGTTCTTCCTTTTCTATAGTTTGGTCCTCATTGGACACTAACTACAAGTTAGCCTAAATATCCGCCTTGTTATTTAATTATCTTCAAGTCTCAATTAAGTACGTAAACAAATCAATTCAATTTTGGTTTTCTCCACTTCAAACTCATTATAATCTCTAAAAGAATCCATTTTGAGAGTGTCGGTGAAAAGGACTGAAATATGTCCTTATTCATAATTTTTCAGTTCTAATGGGGGTGAAGATCATTATGTACTAAATCTAATATCCACTTACATACATTTACCTTATAATTAAGTCCAAATTGTTTTTTTTTGGCAATGGTAAAATATATTAGTGAGGATCAACAATCATCATCAATCTCAAACTTGAGATATCAAGATAAACACTAGAGGTTATTATTATATAGGTTTTTTTGGTGGAGGAACCTTAATATATCCAAGATATTACACACATAGTCGAATCTAAGTGGTGGTGGTGAAAATATACACATAATTTAACTAAAAGCCCAAGTTATCCATTATCCATATGAATAGTTAGTATTATTATTGCTTAAAAGATGTCTACCTTAATTTTTTTAAAAATAAAAAATACATAATTTTAAACAAATAAAAAAAATGCATGGGAAACAGGGGATGGAAAAACAAGGAAAGAATGAAATAAAGGGCACTTTTGCTTTCTCCATTATAATAAAGCTATTGGCATGTGCATCCTATTTTTTGCTTCACATGTAGCTTCTAGTAGTACCTTGCTCTTCTACTCAAATATGTTCATGTTGCTTGTGAAATTTTTCTATCATTGAGAAGGAAACTTTCCTAATTATTCTTTACACTAAAAAAGTGGAAAATATATAGCTTTTTGAACCTTTATATTTTGGCATTTCCACAAATAACCAAACCCTTTTGAATGCCTAGCCCAAATGGAAAACCATACTCTATATGTGTATATATATATATATATATATATATATGGGGTATGCATGTAATTTTGGTTTTATTTCCATGTTTTCATATTATTGGAAAGTCATGGTCAGTTTGTGATGTTTTAATGATAATTAATGAAAAGGATTTTGATGATGGGTTTGACAAATTTTTCTTATGCTATATTTGTAATTAATTAGAATTTCTTGGAAATTTCAGGAATACTAGTTGACTGGTTCTTACAAGCAACTGGTGCCTTTTTAAAAAATAAAATAAAATAAATTCCAATCCCACAATGTTAGACTTGTGTACAGCGTATAGCTAATCTTGGCAAAGTTGTGGGCAAAATAAACCAGAGACAATCCAATCAACCACCAACGTTAAAAAAGTAGACAATAGTTTTTTGTTTACTTTATGCATACTATATTTACATAATTTACCCAAAAAAAATTATATTTACATAAGAAAATTAATTTTATTTTTGACACGTTCTTGTTTCCAAACCCTTTTTCCTAAGAAACATGATTGCCATATAAGGTAAATACATCATACATCATTTTGTGTACCATTTATTATTTTATATCAGCCTAGCTAATTGGGACCTCGCCCATCTGGCCTAATTAATTCAATGCTAAAAATGAGCCTATTCTAAAATCATTATTGAATATTTGGACAATTTTAGAAAATTGGTTGAAATAATTAACTTTACTAGATATATAGGTAATTGGTAGAAATGTTATGAGATACATGTGTGTGTGTAGTTTATATTCCTAATCAAACATTTTATCATAATAATTTGGAAACATTATGATATTCACAAGCATGTCATTTTGAAATTTAATTTGATGGGTAAGTTAAACAAAGTAATATTGAATACAACTTGCTTAAAAACCATAGATAATGCCCCTAATGTTTCTTTTTAAATATTTCAGTCAATAATTCTTATTATGTCATAAACATTTGTTTTCCAATTTAACATGATCATATATAAGATTAACCCACACACTGTGGGCTAAAACAACTGCTGCTAATTGACTGTGAGGTCATGAGCTCTTCAAATGGGTTATCGAGTAGGTAATTTAATTATGCACTTCAACCTAAGAAATTCAAACCATGCATGCACCGCATTCAGATTTAACCTTGTTTCATGCCCTAATAATTTAAACACAATCTATACATATCCATCGTACATTTTTTTTTCTCATTCTTGGGTGAGTTTTTAAAGACCCCAACATTGAAGTGATTTATTAAACTCAAATTATGATCACGAGTCTCAGTCATCTTTTCTTTTTTTTTTTGTCACGATTTTATTTTTTATTTTATTTTCATACATATATATATATATATACATAATATTAGCTAGCATAAGCCAATCTTTTGTAAATTTAGACTTTTCACTTATAATTTTTTCATAAAGACAGCGTTAATTTAATATAAAACCCAGGCCGACTAATGTCTTTAAGATCATTTATTGTTTGAAGACTGTGCAATTTATTTATTAATTCCCATTTGCAGAGAAAAATGGGTGTTTTAGTACACTAAAAATGCCTCGTGACACAAGCATGATATATTAATTTTTTTCCTCAGTCGTCACAAATCATCTACTCTTATCTTAATGAATAAACATTTTCCTTTTTGATATATTAGCAATCCCTAACTTGGTTGTTCATCTCATAAAAATAAGAATTAATTCAATAGTTTTTTTTTTTACAGAGAATTTAGAATTAGAAAAATTAATAATAAGATATAATTAATTTATATAGCTCTGAAGTGCTTGTTGAGTAGCTCCTAATCCTCTAGTGTAAAATAAGGAGTAGGTAAAGTTTTTGCGTCATGTTATGCTTCTGAAAATATAATAGTAAAAAATTAACACAGTAGTTGTTGCTTAATTAATTTATATATTAAAAAAAACCATGTTTTCATGATGATTATGAACGTAATTATTTAATTACTTTATGTGGTTATTCAACATCAGTCTGAGAATTCTAGTTGGTTTAATTTTATTATATTTCATAATTTAGTGGTCAAGCTTTGTTTGGCTGGCCAGAATTCAACAAGATTCTTGGGTTTTTGTCAGCTTCCACACTCGTGTTGAAAGGTGGGTGGGTTCCATATGTGCAAAGACATCCAACCCATTGGCTTAGTGCATGAGATTAGGAAGAAAAGCATATATTTAATTTAATTTAATTTTAAAGGAGACCATTCTTTGAAAATGACATGAAATATTCCAATTGGATATACACCTCTCATCTAAATCTTTACGTATATTACACTTTTTTCAAATCGTTCTCAATGAGAATGAAAACTAAATAGCACTAAACCAAAATTCAGAGAAAAGAACACAGATCATTTTAGAGACTTTTTGTTTTAGCTCATGTCATTGGAAAAGAAATTAAGAAAGACTTTACAATAATTTGAACCTGACTAATATAGACATATGTGTCACCAATTTTTTCATTATCTATAATTTGTTTTTTTGTGCAATTTTGAATCAAAGAACCAATCTTTTTATTCTCAGGATCAGAAAAGTCACATTCATTTTATTAAATTAGGACTGGAGGGTTTGATGTCAAGGATGACATGAACATGGTGTGTATTACTAGTAATCTGTAACTAAATAAATATTTATATTTAATAATTGTCACTCACTCAAAATTTATAGTGATATCACAATTATGCTCTTGCATATGCCATGTATATATATATATATGGTTTTGGCATATATAAATATATTTTTGTCTAAAATATATAATAGAAGGAGGCAATTTGATATAGTATAATGTATTTTTGAAACAAATATTGAGAAGAAAAGGGAGAGCTAGTTGTTAATATTTTGCTCCTTGAACTTTTAATTTCGCCATATTTTATCATGAACTATCATTTCTTTGTCAGATCGCTCAAATAGGTACTCTCATTCAATGTTCAAACGGAATATTCTTCAAATAGGGCCTGCTAACGAGTATTTAACCTGAATATTAAAATTAAAGTTTTCTTTCCTTCAAGTAAAAGTATATATATATATTATTTCTACAAAAAGAAAAAAGAAAAAAGAAAAAAATAATAATACATATATTATGTATGTTTGTTGTTTGAGGTGGAAAAGGGCTGAAAAAGACTAAATAAAAATCAAATTAAATTAAATCAATAAAAAGTTAGAAAGGATGGATTTTTTTTTATTTTTAACCTTTAAAAGAAAAAGAGCTAAATCCATTGGACGTGTTTGGGATAACAAAGGTATAATATTCAATTCAAATGGGAGTTTAATGTAGTATTTTCTTTGTTGAGATGACATCTGATAATTATATTTTTAGTTTATTAATATTAAATGTAAACAATACAATGCTATTTACATAAACATCAATTAGTTTGCTAACTTTATTTCAGTATCGTATTCAAATAATTTGATGTTATTACAACTATATTAAGTTGATGTTAACTTTCATGGTATAAATATGTCACTATTATCTTATAATCATCATATAAATAGACCTTCATGATAAAATTTGACAATTGGGTCATCTAGACATTTAAGGTACATCTGTAGGACCATACTCTAATACATTTTTCTTCAAACAAACCCATATCCAAGTTACCCTAGTCCCCAGCTTCTTAGTAAATCACCTTGTGTTATAAAGCATGTGCTTATTCCTAATAGGTCCTATATGCTATATATATATATATATATATATATATATATTTTATTAATTATTTTACATTATTTATCCCATCGAAAACATTATTTTACATTTGACAAATTATTTGCTACGACTAAAATTGCAGACAAAAGGAGAAAGATAAATATATAGAATCCAAGGTCTCAAATATAGTGGAAGTAAGCATCATCCTCCATATTCAAAATTTGGTAGGATTTTAATTTTGGCATGGTTTATAGTATGGTCCAACATTCAGGGGGGTGTTCTTTGTATCACTCACCCACTCCATGGTTCACCTACTTTATTATTATTATTAATTATTTTATTTTATAAATGGGTGGATTTGTTTGAAACCATGAAATGGGAGTCTGAATGCTGGACCATTGTAAATGGAGCACTAGCTACATAGTGGTCATGGTCCTCTGCTTCTATTCATTTAGAAAACAGCATTTTGCATTTGGGCAAGTACTCATGATTAATCCCACATCGAAAGCTACATAAACGTGATGCTTACAGTTTCAAAAAAAAAAGTGTTGCATACATGAATTAACTATATGTGTCTATCTAAAAATTGAAAAATAAAATGGGAAATATTTCCTTATTTTATTTAATTGAATATATATATATATATATATATATAGAAGTATGCAACAGCTTATATATATAGACTATGTTCACTCTTTCAGTGCTATAGGTGGATAAAGTTTATATAATAATTAGACCAAAGAACTGATTAATTAAAGGTTATTCTTAGTTCATGTCAAGTGTGTGGCTATCCTTATCCAATTAGTGTAATATTATATTAAAATTGGTTGTTTGAGGCTTCATATTAATAACCTTTAATTTGCCATCTTTGATAATGGATTTAGGATAAGTAAGTGGGTTAGAAGAGTGACTAAAATGCTACACAATGACTTAAAAAAATAATTAAAAGCTAATATTTTATGATTATAAAAAGTTAAATTGTGAAAGGGAATTTTTAATCAATTCTTTTGGGTTGGGATTTTAGATCGAGGAAGTTTCTATGTGGGTTCATGATCAATTTTGAAGAGTGAATTAAGCTATGTTTAATGCTTACTTAAGCAATGTGTTTAAGTTGTTTTTTTTTCAATAGCAAAATACAAAATTGAAACTTCTTTCCCTTTCAAGTTTCAACTCGAAACTCAAAGCTTAGAGATGACAATTTATTTTTTAATGAAAGGACAATGAAATTCTTGAAGTTTTAAGCTAAGTTTTGTCAGATTGTACAAGAAAAAAATAAATCAATAATTTAAAGGCTATGAATGAAAGACAATGAGCAAATATGTTGAGGACAGTTTGAGATACCTCAGTGGTGAAGAATTCTATTTTTCTTAATGATTAAAATAAATAAATGAAAAAAAAACAAACAAGAAAAGTGTTTTAAAATAGCCAACCAAATTAAAGTCAAACAAAACTGCAAATTATTTATTTAATAAATTTGGTACAGCCAGCTCTTAGTCTCATAAATAGACAAAAAATTTGAAGACAAATGATTGCCAGAGATACCAAGCTTCTAGTTTTACAAAGCAAAACGTAGTGAGGAAAAAACAACTTCCAATATGAGACAGACTGGCTAATTTTTCAACAAAAATAAAAAATGAAGGCTTAATTAATTTTTAATTTAATTAACTTTTTAAAAACAAATAATTGTGTTGTGTTTTCACATTGGATATTTGGATCCCATGAGAGGCAGGCCTAATTGGATTAGAATCCATTGGCAGAAGTAGTGAAGAATGAAAGATATAAATGTGGCAGCAGCTGATAACAAAAATTACTGAGCATCACCAAAACCTAAATTACAAAATGGATCTAATCTCCTCCTTGGAGACAATTATACTTGATGAACAAGCAAATGAAATAAAAATAAAATAAAATTTGGGAACCGATCTACCAATGAAAACCATATTTTTGGTTACATAAAATACCATTGTCATTAGTGACATTTATAAGGTTCTGCCATAGTATGACTGAGACCCAAATGGAATACATATTGGATTGGACACCTATTGGGATTTGAAATCTGGCTTTGGATCATTTGTTAACCTAGATTCAACCCATTTTGAAGTTGCTTTGGATTATGACAAACATTTCAAATGTATGTTAGGCATCTAAATTGATTACAAATAGGAAGGTGACAAAAAAAACCGAACAAATTGAAAACCATTTCAAACACTTTTTCATTTGGTATTTTTGTTGTTTCATTTTCCTTCATAGACGAGAAGAATAATAAAGCTGAGAAAAGACTCCAGCAAATGGTAATAGAGTCCTCATGATGGGCAATGAAAATATATCCAAACCAAAAAAGCCATTAAAATAAAGCTTGTTTCGTATAAAGGATCCAACTATTATTATGTGCTGTTGATAAGACAAAAGGAAACAATATATACGTAGTAAGCTAACCATAAAAGATAGTATTCTTTAGAGATTCAAAACGGAAGTTAAAAAAAAAAAATAGAGAAAAAAAAAGATAAATAGGAGAAACAAATAAATAAAAAGATTGAATAACATAGGAGGAACAAGAAGAAAAGAACTGCATGGAAAGTGTAACATCTGTTTCCCATTGTGAGTTGGGCAAATCTGTCACTAACTCATGATTTGAAACAAAATGTCCCTGAACGGAGCAGCAAATTCGATCAATGTTACAACGGCTTCAACATTCTTCCTACAACTTCTCTTTCTCATCATCCTAAGGTTCATGCAAGTTTCAAAGCAATATCAATGAATAGATCATGACTAGATTAATAGAAACTAATGCGGAACTACAGAGTCAAATCCCAGTTAGCACCTTAGGCCAGTCAAAAACAGTGTTTAAGTCGATACCACTTAACTATTACCATAACTTGATTATTTACTGATTAGTACCACTTGCTATTATTTACTGAATTAAATCAAATTCAATCCATTGAATCTGTTTTGTGCAAATGCATGTAGATGTTTCCTTAAGCTGGGTGACATCAAGATTACAATTTTGTATTGAACCATTGAATCACTTCAATCCAAAATGACATAATATTGCTTGCAGAACAGATATAACAACCAGAATACTTAGGTGGATGAATGCACATAAAGCAAGTTCAGCCCTGAATTTGATTAAATAACTAATCAGTATCAGGTATTTGGACAGGTTTTTATTAACTTCATAATATGCTAAACCCAGAAACCCCAGTAAAATCAGTTTAAAATTTAATGTGAAAAGAGGGTTTCACAAACTTACTGAACCATCCACCAATTTGTCAAAATCATCGTCAAAGCCCCTATCATTATCATCATCTTCTGGAAGATCACAAAATGTCGGAAACAGAGAAGAGTTAATACAACGTAAAAGTTCATCAAAATTAAGTCAATCCCACCTCAGCATCGGTCATAGACAAAAGTACTATATACATCTCATCTACTGACAGATGGCAGCAGAAATGCTAAAAGAGACGAATATCTAAAAACATGGTACGGGGAAAGAATAGCAAACAGAATGCCATGTGTTTATAGTCACAAAATTAAAACAAAAACGAAATGACAACTTCAATGATTTTAACACTAATTAACTCATTTTTCTGAACCATTCAAGAAATTTTCAGTTCTTTCAAAGCAAAATATCTGACTAGATGGATAATTTGCACTTAGTTTAACAATGCAAATGAAAATAAGAGGACTAATGTGTAGCCAAAGAAGCAGTACAGTAGTTGGATGGAATCTTCTTTCACACAAATAGATGCACTATTCATGCTAATTTTGCAAACAGTTCAATAGTGTTCTCATTGTTATATTATATGTATTAAAGCTGATAAAAGAAAGAAGAAAATTGTTTATTTCAAGGAAATTAATGTCATGACTAAAGATATATCAATTATTCTTCTAAACCACCACACCTTCATATATTCACAGAACCACCTAAGTAAACAAAGACCAATTATGTACCTGCATCACCATCACTATCTCCAGGATCTCCCAAGAGAAATACATCCAAGTCTTGCTCAGCAGATGATGAGGTCGCAGTTTTACTTTTCTGGCTCACATCCTTGACTTCTTCTTCAGGGGTTACTCCAACTTTTGTAGATTCCTCAGCTCTGTCATCTTTCACTTGTTCAGCTGATTTTAGCTTCAGATCCTCCATATACCGCTTCTCATAGCTAAAGGGATCCATAACAAAAACAGTTTATGTAATGCACTCTACAGCTTACACCACATGTAACAAAATAGAGAGAACTAGAATGTATGTAAGGTGCAGAAGAGCTTTAATGTCAATCTAAAATGCACATGTATGCTACTACTTACGGTACCACGTGACTGTTCACCAGAATGAAATATATCCTCCAGAACTTCCTTTCTTTCATAGCACGTGGGCACAACTCATATCTTAATTTGGACATTTCCTGCAACAAATGAAAGCATTATAAATAGCAGTTAAGTGCCTAAACTTTATTGTAACAAATCCAATGCTTTCATACTAAAGTAATATGAATTCTATATAATCTTTGACCACTATTTTAATCCATCTTCTATTCTTGTCAACAACATAGACAGAGAGAAAATATCATGCTGTGGCTATAAACTCAACCAAGGACCACAAACTTTACTGCCTAATGAACCTCAAATACTGAAAGGAACAAACAACACAAAAATTGTGCTTCTCAATTGGAGTTTTACTTATTGGCTTTTTCTCCAGGAATTATTCTCTAAAACAATTAAAACTGAGATATCAAAGAAAGCCAATGCCTTTCAGATAATCGCTTTGCATGCTTCACTGCACCATCATCTTTTTTCTACAGAACGACACATTACGAGATGGCAAATGAGGTTAAACTAGAACTCATTTTCCTTGCCTCTCCGCCCATCATCTGTAACCATGTGGGATTATGACTTTTGTGATGCAAATCTACAAGCCACTATCAGTTTCAATAAGAATCACAATCAGCCATAGGTAGGAAGCAGAATAAGACTTCAGCAATTAAGTTTATCTTGCCAAAATATATACATATATATATGCATAAAATACACATATGGTCTCTCTCAACTTTCTCATAATGAAGAATATCTTCCTCACTCAACATTCTTAAAAACGTGTTTCTATTTTTTCTCTACTATGAATACATATCGAAACTGGGTTCTTTCTCCTCAAGAGACAATGTTACTTTATTTTCTAAGCATATCCAGGTATCTAAAGTTGCACCACATCAGTCTCAGTGTCTCACACTCCATTTTCTAAGCTTTTGACTGTCCGTTCCTAGGAACAATGAAGTAAGAGGCAAATATTTGCACAAGGTAATGAACCACTGTAATCTAAGTTTTCAGGATTTGTTTGCAGTCTCAACTTGGAAAAACAATTCTTGTGAGACTAGAAGTTAAAGACTAGGAGAAGAAAACATATAATTTCTTAAACCAATTACAGCCAGTTTGTCCTTTCATCTATGTATGATTTTGTATAAAAGAATGGAGCTACCTTAACAGTTGAAAGGACGAGATTGGCATGTTTTGCTTGCCACTCTGTAAGGTCCTGGCTAACATTTGAGACAGTAGGAACATCAGAGAACGGTGTATCATCTGCATGCGGAGCATTACCAATGCCAATAAGCTTTTTGAGATATGATAAACAACAAACATTTTGTAAAACCCCATAGATAGGTCTAGTCTAAAGTCGCTGCAATATAAACCAGAATCTAATATTATAACTACACCGCTTTCCCTTTCAAAAAATTATGACCTTGGCTCTTCTTCATGTTTCTCCTATTTGTAGAAATGAAACACATCAATGCTAATGATTTCAAAAGGGCCGACGAAGTCTAATTTTCCCTACAGTTTCTCAGCAACCAAACAGATACAAAAGAAAAACAGGAACAGAAAGAGAAATGAATACCTTCAAGAGGGAAATCCCGAAACGTGCTCAAGGTGATGCCTTTGACGAAGTCCCTCAACTCCTCGGTTATCCCAAACGTTTCCAGATCCTTCTCTATCGTCTCCGCCGAGGGCTCCGTGATAGACGGAGCAACCCTATCGGCCAAGTGCTTGATCTTATCGGCTTCCTTCAAAGCTTCGTACCTGATCTGTTCGGCTCGCTTGGAAGCCTCAGCGGCGATCTCCTTGGAGCGCTTGGCGGTCTCAGAGACGATGTCGTAGAACTTGGAAGTTCCGAGGGTCAGCTCCTGAGATTTCTTGGCGGCCTCCATAGACAGCTCCAGTGAGCGCTTCGCTGCTTCCTCGGCAAAGCTTCGAGCTTTTTGCCAGAACTCCATGGCTAAGCGCTGACTTGTAAGTTCTGCTTGCAAACCTCTGAAAATCTTCCTTCGGGTTTGTTGTTGTTGCTGGTTCTTCGTATCCACGATGATGATGATGACAACGTCGATGGATTGGCCAGAAGTCTTCCATGTTGGAAAGTCAAAAGACACTCTTATCGGGTGTCCACGTGGCGAGATTGTGAAACACACACCTTGTAAAATTTGGATTTTCTTAATTCTTTGTAAAATCAAGAATTTTTAATTTAAATAATATAAAATGTGCATAAACTCTTCGTTCCGTTTTCACTGAAGATGAAGATTTTTGTTTTTTCGCAATAAAAAAATAAGGCTACGTCATGTTTTTTTTTTAATAAAATAAAAAAACTTTTAATGTAAAAATTTAAATTATTCAAAATTATATAATTTATTTATTATTTAAAATTTATAAATTTATCGAAATTGAAATAGTAGGTTTACACGTTTAATATTATCCCTTCTATTTAATATTATCCTTAATTCCCTTATAAATTAATATGAAAATTTAATTAATTTTTTTTACTACGTCGCAATCTCAAATACAAAATTATCTCATATTGAATTTCAATTTTATTTATAAAATTATATATATATATTTTAGGTGAAAATTTTGAAAAGAAATTTGAATACATATCTTTTAAAATCTTTTATAAAATAAATCAGTTAGCAAAATAAATAAATAAAATTCTCACTTAATTGTTTTATTAAAAAATTATGTATTTTTTAAAGTTTT
This sequence comes from Rhamnella rubrinervis, assembly GCA_007844105.2. Lineage (NCBI taxonomy): Eukaryota > Viridiplantae > Streptophyta > Magnoliopsida > Rosales > Rhamnaceae > Rhamnella > Rhamnella rubrinervis. The sequence continues at coordinate 13,641,373 of CM017585.2, forward strand.
GCATTTAAATAAGAACATACAAAATATATTAAAAAAAAAAACCTTTAGTCCAGCAAAATGAGTACAAACTCGTCCTTTATTCTAAAAAGGAGACAAAGTGTCGCTTCAGCACAGCTTTGATGAGCCCTTTGAATTTGATCATATCCAAATCCTAGTCCTAGTCCTAGTCCTAGGCCACATTAATAAATTAAATAAATAAATACCAACTCATAACCCCCACCACATTTTTTATTTCTTAATTTTTAATTTCTCTCATTCTGATCTACTTCCTCATTCAAGAATCTTCTTTTCTATTTCATGCGACTATTATTCTTTTATTCTTTTTATAAAATAATAAAGAAAAAAAAAAAAAAGAAGCAGAAGTGGAGGAAGATTGTAAAAATATGAGCCCCATTGTCCCCAAGACCACATAAACATGGATGCTTCACAACCACTCATTCTCTGAAAAGTTGACACACACCAGTATGATACCACCTTGTATAGTTGACACGTAACAGTTGCACGCTTCTTCTGAAGCACTGGCTGTGCATCTAAAATCTTTTCCCTCTGAGTTTCCCATGATAAATTTTTGCTATAAATAATAAATATTTACAAGTGGACTTTCAAGACGTCAACGTCTGTGTCTTTCTGCCTCACCTGTATCTGAATCTGAATTTTGGTTCAACAGTGACAAAGAGCACTGAACAACCCTCCTGTGTAAGTTTTTGCCTTCACCACTGGCTTTGATTTTCATTTTCCCATAAAAGGAAACTAAACAAAATCTCATTTTTACTACTTTGTTGCAGTGAGAATATATATGTATGTATATGTGTAATATCTTTTGATAAAGCCCAATTCTAATTTTTTCTACTTTGGGAAGCATGCAAAAGGGTTCAAACTCAAGTGGAACTGTTAGTTGTCTGACTAGGTTTGTTCTTTTCCTTCCTTTCCTCTTGTTTGTTTAACTACGTTTCAGTGGAATTTTCTTTCGGATTTGTTGAAGATGACTTTTTTTTTCCCCCTTATTGTAGAATTTGTTTATTTCTATGAATCTTAACTTGGGTGTTTCGATTTTCGCGCTAAATTTTTGTGAATTAGGATTTATAGTTTATTTGGGTTTTCTTTGTTGTTTCTTTGTCATGGGGTTGGTTTTAACTTTTGTTGTTTGTGAAATACATGATTTTGGGTTTGTGTTTCTAGGGTTGTGTCCAGGTTTTGATTTCTAGGATTTGTGCGTATAATGTTGGTAATGAGCATGAATCGGAAAAGACAGAGGCGGCCAAATGTTAGGTTAGGGGAAATAGGAGATGTTTCTGCTGCTTTTGCATGTGGGTTTTCTCAGATTACTAAGGAGAAGTCAGTGCACAAGAAGTGGAAGAGTGGCTTTGTGAACCCTGTGGAGACAGGGCATGATCCAATTTGTGGGTTTTCTGAGCAGAACTCCAGTGAGTTTACCGTTTCAGACCCCGGAGTCTCTCCACGAATTTCAGTTGACTTGCTACAGAACAGAGAGAACAAGAACCCAAATTCTTCAAAATGGCCCACTGAATCTGCCAGTTTATATGAAATTGGTATGGCTAAACCAAATTTCAGTAATATAACCCGCAAGTGTAGGGTCATGAAGCGAAGGAGCAATGGCGGGAGAAGCAACAATAATGTTTTTGGAAGCGCTTGGGGTTCTAAACTTAGCCCTGAGTTCAATGGACAAGATGGGAAAGAGGGTGGTGAGAAGGACCTTGGTGGATACACATTCAACACGTCTGATGATTTCTACCCTGGTAATGGTTTCAAGGACCCTTCGGATCATGAAACTCCAGCTACAAGCAAAGAGGCTTGCGAATACGATGTGTACGAAGCCAATGGTTATGTACAGCCACAAGGCAATTTCGGTGATTACTGGAATGAGGATGCTTGTTTTGGGGGAAATGATGCATTTAATAAATCTGATGGTGCATCGGATGACGTGCGATCTGAAGAAAGTGACATTAACTGTGTCAGGAAATGGTTGGAAGAGTTAGGTTTTGGTAAATATGCTGATGTATTTGAAATGCATGAGGTCGATGAGGAAGCTCTGCTGCTACTTACTCTTGAAGATCTTAAAGAGATTGGTGTGTTTGCTGTTGGACCTCGGCGGAAATTGTTCACTGCAATTCAACAGTTAAGAGGTGGAGATGTTTCTGCTTGACCAATCAGTTAAGAACATAGGTAATCTTGCTTTTGTTGCTGTTAACAGCTCTTTTTGTGCAGGAAAAATGGGCACTGTGAATGTAACTTTTCGGAACTTCTAACATGTTTTACTTTTTGTCTATGCTAGTTTTGTGAAAACAATGAGATAAAGATCATACTTTTTGTATCTGCAGTTTTTCTTTTTCACTACATTTTGCCCCTTCAACTTTTATCAATCGTATATAAAACCATAGCATTACATACAATTAGTCAGTATTGTTGAGAGAAATTATCTTAAATAAAGTTGTCTGTTTGAGTACTTATTATTAGCGGTTATGGCAAGGTTTCCGAAATGCATTTTTGTGAAAATCGCTTAATAGAGCTTGTTCTGGTGATTAAGTGTTGGACATTCTGGATGCTTGTTTTATACAGCAATCGCTCATTCGCTGATGAATTTGATCTCCTTAAATGTAAATGCTATGAATATCCTCTTCTGCATAAAACACTCAATAATTTGATCTGCATTCATTTGAGATTAAAATGATGAACTCTGCTATTCAATCCTCTTTACAATTCTGTAGTAATAATACTGAGATCAACATCCTACTAGAGTTTATGAATTAGAATACTTTGGAAAACAAACTGCTTAAAAAGTAATGTCATTGGCTTGTTTTAACTTTAACAGCACCATAACAGTGATGTTGACCAAAGTCCAGTAAGTCGAATAGTTCTAACTTTCTAGACAATCAGCTAGTCTTCACTTACTTCAGGACCACCATTCGCATCTAGGTAATTACAAGGCTGATGAGATTTTATGGGCGATACTCGCCATAAATATTGTGTCAGCAACATGGGCGTTTGTACTTGAGTGCTGTTAAATTCAGGGTTCAGTATGTGCACTAAAACAAGATAGTGCTAAAAGAAAAAATGCTTGATCTATGAAGAAAGCATAGTATAAGCTTGAATGTTTTATTTGAAACCTGAATATATGCTTAACTAATGTATGAGGAAAATACTGGTAGTCTGGTGGTTACCTTCCTCGTCTCGGCGCAGACTAACTAGTGCATCCTGCTTGATCATATACTAGGAAACACCCCATTTTTTTGTCTGGGTAATGTTTGTCACTTTCGTGCTGGTTTTTGATTTACTTCTGAGTTGATTAGGAGCCTCTTCTGGAACCTTTTACTTTGCTGCCTCGCTGTGATCCTCTAGAGTTTGTTTTGGACAACTGCTCTGACTTGGATAGCTATGGTAATTGGGTTTATAAATTGTAAGATAAATATAAGCTTTATGCTTTACTTTTATGTATACTGTGGGTCGTTTCATGAAAACCCTTTTGAGTAATTTCTTCCTCTGATTGCACTCTGTAGTATTTGTGGAAAGCATTGAAACCCTAAATCAGCTATAAATTACACCTGGAATTGCTTATCAACAGTGCCAAAGTAGGAAGGTGTACAGGTTCTCTTTTTTTCTTGCTGCATTTTGTTTCAAGTTCTGCAAGGTGATCTTTAACCATCACAAATCATGATGGTTTATGGGAACTAGGAGAGCATAAATCTTACTTTAATTTACTGAGTCCCATATTGTCCAAGTCTATTAAACAGCCGCTTTAAAAGCCCAAATTTAGATTCCACATCAACCATGTGAAATGTTACTAAAAAGTTTAGACAAGTAGACAAGCATTTTGGTGGTTTGGTAATTTCAAAATAATCCATATTTTTAACTTCCTCATATAGTTTTGGAACACTTATGTCTGTGTATGAAAAGGGCTTAGAAGACATCACTGGCAAGCTGAGAATAGCGACAGCTTCGGGTTTGTCTACCTTCCATTGAGTTCGTTCAGTGAAGCTCATTCCAAAAATTTGAAAATAAATAAAGGTTATAGAAAAACATATGTTTTGGGTCTAATGTAAAATGGTTGTAACCAAAATTTTGTCTATTGGCTTTCTGTATTGTGAGATAACCATTAACCACAATGAATTTCATGAATGAAGATTGAGCTTCCTTTTTTCTTTTTCTTTTTTTCAATTTGAATCATTCACTACCTGAACATTCGAGAAGGGGGAAATTTTTTATTTATTTATTTATTTTACTTTTTGCCTAATTAACAACATAATATGAAATATGATCACAACTTTCATGATAAAAAGTATTAAGGGAAAGAAAATTATCATGCAATCTGTGTATATAAAATTAAAAAAATTCTCCATTACTTTTTTCCTTTCTTCTCATTTTTTTACAAAAAGTTTCAAAAACATGTTTGCCTAATAAATAACATAATAAACGTATTTTATTGTAACAAAACTACAACAATCAAAGAAAATGAGTACAATGACATCTCGTTTAGTGCTTTTTGGTGTACACAATACTTTTTTTTTTCTTTTTTGTATTAATAATAGAAAATACCTGTGAGAAAATTGGTCTTGATCACTAGACCGACAACACACTGCATTATTCAAATTTCAATAATGAAAAACATTTTGAAAATTAAAGACAAATTTGGAAAATGATCTGCGGACGTGTTTAGTTTCAAATTTATGTTGGAGTACATGTAATTTTGATCTGATGTAACTTATCAACAACAACCATTCATTCAAAGATTCAAACTAACTCAATTGTCTTTCTCAGATTTTTGGGTTGGTATGAAACCCAAAACCTGAAAGGGTATGAAATTAGTATCTCATACAACTTTCATTATCTACTTTAAACTCTCTACAAAAATTATATTTTAATGATTTGAAATTCAAATCACCTGTCTCTTTTTCTATCCTTGTTAAATTTTAACACCTGATCTAAATGGAACAAAAATTCACTAAATAATGTGCATGTATCAAATTCTAACTTGGAGACATGGTGATAGGTAATCTGGGTTTGATTATTTGAGTTTCTTCATGAGTAGGTTAATTAGTATTGAAGGACGTAGAAACAAAATCGAACCAAGTCAAAATCACATGCATGCATAAAAAAATTTAATGCGTTTAGGTCAAGCAAAATCAAGAACAAATCATTAATACGGAGGATTGTTCAAATTGAATTAAGCAGGTGAGAGACTTAATGACTGGCTGGTTCAGGACCTCATTTGGGTGCATGATTAACTCCTAGACCACAAGGCTTAGAGGGGCCAAGAAAAAGAAGAAAATATTTATGTGTTTTTAAGCAAGAGTACCTTTGAAGTCTTTAATTGTGAAAACTGTTGGGAGTCTTGTCCATTGAGTCTAAGATAGGTCGGTCCAAATATGGTGTGTCATCAGTAATTGTCTATATTACTGGTTCTGATATATATAGCTGAACCTATAGCGTTGCCACAGTTATATATATACAATCAATTTGGTTATAAACTAAGATGCATATGCAGAACAGTGGAGATTAAACGTAATTTAAATTACTTTATAAAATCTAATACAATGTGACATCCACAAAATTAACATCCAAGACATAAATATCTAGCTTTTCATGAGGATCCATATACCACCAGAAAGTTGTTCACCATTAATATTGATTTGTCACTTTTCACAATTAAAATCCAATACAGTTTAGCAATCACCAACTTAGCGTTGAATTGTGATCACGCGGAAATGATTAATGGCAGAAGTTGTCATTAAATCCCATGTATGAACGAACGAGATATTTATTTTCTCAAAACATGATTATATAAATATGTTAATTAGTGACACTAATTAGCTTGGCCTAAATCATAGTCCCTGATCTCCAATATGTTAATTGTTCTATTTTTCATACTTTTTAAATAGAAATCTTCTCATCACATATACATGCGGTACAAATACTTGTGTATGTATATATATGATATGTAAATTATTTACCAAATATATATATATATATATATATATATATATATGATATGTAAATTGCTATGATTCACAATAATCCTAATAACTTAATGGACTTTCATGTGATTGTGTGTGTGTGTGTGTGTGTTAACTGGTAGGAGGGAATGGTCTATTCTGCGTCTTAAGCTTGCATGTGCACATATTGATGATGCATATATATATATGGATGTGATGAAGCGAAGGAGTCTGTAGCTCTTCATGACAATTATTGAATGCCTTGCAAGCTGTTTCTAGTTATCATTCGATGAAAACAATGTTTTTGCATTTCCAGTTTTGGACTTTATATACTAACCAAACGCAACATATACATACATATATATATATATATATATATATATATATATATATATGAAATAAAGAACCCACCCTGCCTGTTTTATCAGGAAAATATGTATGTTATTTGTTTAAACAGTTTAGACTTGGCAATACAAATATCTATATGTTTCTGCATCATTTTTCATATATATATATATATATATATATATATATATATATATATCTCTGGAAAATATTGTGGCTTGTGACGAGTACTCAGAAGGGTAAGTAGGCCTTGTGAAGTAATATGGAGGATTTTGGACCTACAAATTTTTGTAGCATACATTGGACATGTAGCAAACATATATTGCTTGATGTTCTTCTCACTTGTTTTTAAATTGGTTTCACTTTCTCAAATTTATATATGTTTCTCATATAAAGCTTGAAATATGGAAGACGAGTGGAATTGGTTCAGTAATTTTCTCCTTACATTTATATATTTGATATCGGATTGGAGTTACACTCTCCTTTACTCCTTCTTTATACATTAAAAATTTATAATCCTAATAAAAAAAAACTTGAAACATTAGAATTTTCCTCTGTGAGGGTCTAAATTAATTCATAGATTTTGATATAAATTTCATTTTGTTAATAAACGAGTGTGAGTTAAACAAAAAAGTTAATACAGGTTTATATTGGATGGACTCATGACCTGGCTAATAGTTTCAAAGATTTGGTATATAAACTAAATGTTAGGTCATTTAGATTCCTTGATCTGCTTCATTTTTGTGAAAAATAATTGTTGTTAATTAAGATCTTGGTTGCCCAACTCTTTTTATGATTTAGTTAATATATTTTTCCCTAGCTTGAACCTCTCAAAAATAACAATTACTTTTTGTTTGGGAGATTAATTATGAATAGAAGTATATTTTATCTATTTTTGTCCCGTAGATAAGCTTGCTCTAAAGCCATATATATTGTTATACAAATATATGACCAGATAATTAAAAATATCAATTACAAAATCTCATTAAAGATCTAGATTCTTATTTTCATTCTATATCAATCTTACACCACTAGGGGATAAGAATTTTTGAAGCCCCATTCCTTTTCTAGAAAATATATATATATATATATATATATATATATATATATATATATATACATCAAACAAAGTCACAAAATAATGTGGACATGTGTACGTACTTTGTAATGCTTAATGGCGACAATTAATCACGACTAGTCACAAAATTAGTAGTGAAATCTTGACTAAAAATTTACCCAGAAAATAACAATAATAATCTAAAAGGGCATAATTAAGTTTTTACTTATTTAGTCATAATGAGAGGGATGAAAATGACATGAGAGTTGTTGGGACGTATTTGTGTGTGTATAAATTTAATATCAACAAGATGTGACCAATTGAGATCTTGGAGCTTCATCTTCCATTCACATCAAAGGGCTTGTATTAATCTCTCTCTCTCTATATATATATGGACAATTGTAAAGAAAACAAATAAATATATAGAGCTTGCTTTTGTTGCTTTCATGAGGACCAAAAATTGCATGGTGACAAGCAATATGTCTATTTTTGCCCATTTGGAATCACATCGTCTTCTCAGTCCAGTAGTTATCATGGAAATCGCTAAACTCATCTAGAAAGTTATCATTGTTTTAATAACTAATTATATCCAAATTTACTAATTGAAACTAAATATAGTTAAGCAATATGAGAGAGGAGCTAAAGTGTTGAATTTTCAAAACTATAATACTATGTTTAGTGCACCGGACTAAGGGCGACTTCACTAATTCAGTTCAAAAATTAGTGAAATTTAATATTTAGTATCAACAAGGATTAATTTTTGTCCGGGTCCAAAACACAGCAGTATTCAACTGTGCAACACAGAGCCTGTTAATGACCAAACTAGAAGGCTTCCTCTAAGAGGAACTCATCAGCTATAATACTACAATTATTGAATAACGATAACTTAGCAATAAGAGCAGCTACACCATGGCCCTTCCAACAACAAAGAGCCTAAGCACACATGTATACTCACCTGCTCCGATTACTATAGTCTCTATATATATAGTATATATATAAACACATATAACAAATCTTATATTTGCTGTTGTTTTCTTTAAATATATATATATATATATAATATTTAAGTACCATAATTTTTATTTTTTGAACTTTAGGGCTTATTGTTTACTAATTCATGAAAGGGTTTTTGGGAGAACTTAAGGCAGATTTATTAGAGAAAGCGCAAGAAGACTACATGGTTGGAAAGAAAATTGTTGAGTATGTTCAACCTACAATATTTGCTTAATGTGTACAATGGAGACAGTGTGAACTCGAAAATATTGTCCGAGAAAACAATGATGATAAAGGGTTCGGCTTGAGAAAAAAGAAAAAAAAATTCATAGGAATTTGATATTTTAAAATTAATAAAATAATAAACTGTGTTTTTCGTTTTCCCTTTCATTAGAAAAGTGAGAAATTGTCCAATAGTTTATGAAAAAACAACATAAGCTGGGGCCAAATTGTTGAATTCATAAAGTGTGCCTGAACTCGACCTGTTAAGGCGGCTAAAAATAATTTCTTCAAAAAACAAAACAAAGGCTTTGGATTGGGACCACATACTAAAAACATTATCAATTAAATTATAAAAAATAATAACAATAACAATAATAAACTAAACATATTTTTTATACATAAAAAATACAATCTTATACTTTAACCTGACACAAAGTGAAGCATCATTATGTCATGTGCTTAGTTCCGCACACAATCTTTTTAGGTTTCATGATCCAATATAACATAGTATTATCTTATATATCTTCCTAATCATGCACATGTATGAACCTTATTTAATTAATTCAACATTACTAAATATTTTATTATTATTATTATTATTTTATTTTTGGGGGGTCCAATTGTCCAAAGAGTAGTGGCTTCTAGTTCCTAGATTATTTTAAACTCAAACCAATTTCATTGAATGCGTTGGATCATATAGTCTCCAATTAGGCACGATAGGGACCCATGTAAGCGACAAATTTGTCTAATGAAAGTATTTAAGATGCCATGATGAAATGGAAAATGACAAAAAAAAAACTACATAGACAAATTTTCACAACACAAATAATTTATATGTCATTTTACACTAAATAAAGCAGTTCGGATGACTGTGACAAAAAGAATTGAGAAATAATTTTAAAATGATACAAATTATTCAAGTTACATCTCTAAGTAGAGTACGAGAGAGACATCACAGATTACATGTATACAAGCTACAAAATATGTGTTTTCACGCCTTAAATTGCAATGTTACACAATCCACTAATGGTTACCAAAGAAAATGACATTCATGAAATCAAATTAACTCGTTAATTAAAACTTAACAAAATAACTCTTAAACCACCCCATTTGAGGACTATATGATAAAACAATAATAGTTATAATTAAAGTCTCACTCTTTCAATTATTTTATTATTATTTAAATATTATATATATTCTGTCTCATGTCAGGTCAATATGAAATTTTTAAGTTCATATTTCTTATTTTGGCCCCTTGATTCTATCACTTAAACTGAATAAAATGGTAAAATCTTATCCATATATAAGCATTGAATAATTGCACGAGGATCAAAGTTGTGAACTTAAAAATCTCAACATGACATGAGACAATCTTATCCATATATAAGAATTGAATAATTGCACGAGGATCAAAGTTGTGAACTTAAAAATCTCAACATGACATGAGACTTTACGTTATATATATATATATATATATATGTATGTACTGGGTATTTGAAATTGAGGCAAAATTAAGCAGACTTTTTTTTTGGTAGAAAAAATTAAGCAGACTTTGAATGTTAGATTTTGCACGAAAAGGAAGGAAAAAACAAAACACAAGGTAGAGAAACAGAGGGGTTTTGTAACGCGGGACTCAATAGATAAAAGGGTGTGTAATGAATGGGTCTAATGGGTTGGGGCCCAAACACCACATGATAGGTAGATAGAGGAAGGTGGAGTGGGGTACACAAAGCTGAGAGGATGTCTCCATTCCAACCGACTGGGCCTCTAGGGACGCAGCCCAAAGTTTGGTGGCTTTAAGATAGCGACAAGCATTAAAGGGTACAACCAGTATAACGCTTCAAAAAAACCATATCTTTTTCAATCTTAGAGATTGTGAAAGCTCCCAAAATAAAAAATTTTAGGGAATACCCATATATAAAAATGACCTTAAATATGACCCCAATGTGTTTGCAATCCCGAACAAAGGGACAGCTATTACTACTACTAGTACTATATGCATTTGTAGTAGCTCTTTCAATATATATATATATATATATATATATATTATTAGTGAGAGAAAGAGAGAGAAGAGATGTGGACAAATACCAGACGACCTAATTTTGGAGCCCCCACCACCGTCCCATGTGCATGTGAACATGTTTCCCAATCCAAATTACCTATCACTCAAGCAATCAAAATCAATATTGCAATGTTTATATGTTTCGTTTTGATTTTTTTTTTGAGTGCCTTACAGTTTTTGACACTATCCCAAAGAAAAAAAACTCTTATATTTTTAGTGACCCCCAAACTACACCCATTTATGAACCATTTTCATTATTGATATTTTTGTAATCCACATTCGTATTGAAAAAGTTATTCAGAACACGACGAATTATTATTTTTGTAATTCTCACTTTTATTTCGTATTAAAAAGGTTATTCAGAGCACGACGATTACAAACACATCAGTCTTGAAATTACTATTAGTGTTAGCCCTACTTGGACTCATTTTCTAACAACTTTGAAAATTTTAAAATTAACGGTAACTTATTACCCTATAACCCTTTTTAAGTTTTATAGGATGCTTAATTTTGTCACTAATTGTCCAAGGTCATTGTAGGGTTAATTCGCACCAAAAGTGACCCATTTTGGCTGCGACCCATCATTTTCTTATCAGCCAAAACTTAGCTGCACTTCTTGTTGTATTGCATTATTACTATTTAACACTATATGGTCCTATTTATTATCCTATAGCCATACCACGCCCTTTGTACCACCACCACTTTCATAATATATATATATATCGTACACATTTTTTCCAAAACAAAAAAATCTAAGTTCTTTGTATAATATTATATAGTGACAATCTGACAATTTCATCCTGTTGAAACAGTCAGTGGACGGCTGATATAGTGACTACGACTTTACATGGGGTCCACCTTCTTGAATTTTTCCTGATTATTTGTGCTCTGCGCAATGAAACACAGTCAAATGGACGGTTGATTTGCACCGTACATGGGACCGTATAAGGCGTTGTCCCTCACTGAATCACGCTGTGAACACAAAGACATATTATTGTCCCAAAAACAATGACTTATAATTATTATTCTACACCACGTGTGAACAGACGTAACTAAAAGCCTTAATACCCCTTTTTTTCTGGCGTCGCGGTAATAATAATAGCATTTATTGAGGTTTTATGTATAATATTTATTATTATTTCATTCAAATCAAACAAACATAAGAAATTCGATAAGAGATGGTTGGGAAGATAATTATCCATGCAATCCATTTTATTTTGGTCGATTGTGCCAAATACATAATTATAATAAGGCTATGCAATTATCAAACTTTTTACAATAAAATTTTAAACCTAGCCGAAAGAGAACCTCTTAAACTGATTCGGACAACATCACACATAAAATAAATATTAAAATGCATGTTTATATTCTATACGATTTAAAAAAAAAATTCATAGAAGAAAATATGAAAAGAATAAATCATTCGTTACCAAACCCAAAAATATCACCAATAATATCAGTTAAATTCAGCAAAATTAATATTACTAATAATACCATCTCGAACATGACAAATGTCAAATTCATCAAAGTTTTTTATGTAATTCAATATTTCAGTTTCAAGTCTTGGGTGTGAGAGATACTTAATTTAATCCCCAATTAAAAAAATCAACATTATAAAAGGGTTTTTTGATGTCATATCCAAGCTTAATACGGGATAAGAAAAAATAATTATTTTTTTGTATAATTAAAATACGCCTGATTCAATTAAAATTTTAAACTATCATAATTATATGTCTGGAGCTTCGACGATTACATACGATGTGTCAGGTGCACACTCAGACACTTGACATGTCCTAACTTCCAATTTTATGAACGCTTCAAACTCGAGAGCCTTAGACTAACCTCAGGCTCATAAACAGGTGCCTAAGATTTATTTCTCTTCACCATGTGCGGACCCAATAACTTAAATTGAAAAGTGGTGATCGGTGAGGGTTGGTGGCCACCGATCACCCATCGACCCCCCCAAGTGCATGTTGGGTGGGGATCGGTGGGTCACCGACCCCTACCTTCCAACTTTGAATTTTTTTAAAAAAATTAGAGGTCGGTGGGAGGTCGATGAATATCATACTCGCACCGACTCTGTTACAAAATTCGCAAATAGTTATTTTTATAAAATTCGGTGACACGCATTAAAATGTCTAAAATGATTTAAACAAATATCTATCAAATAAATAAATTTACAAAATGTAAAATGAATTGGTTTTAGTATTATTTGTTGAAGAAGTAGCATAAATATTGTTGAATTTGCGGCTGAGAACAGCAACGATGATTGGACATTGAAGTTGAATATCACTAGAGCCAATTATAATTAGAAAAACCCATATGCAAGTAATAATAATAATAATAAAATACATTTAATATGAGAATGGTAAATATGTAAAATCGCCAAATAAAATAACAATAATTTTAATTCGTACAAAAAATAACTAAAAGTACTAGATGACCTCCTTATATGGACATGGCATTGAGAAACCTCATTATAAATGTGCAATTTGTTATGGAAAATCCTTGGTTTGGGTTTTAGAGAGTGAGTTAATTAAACTTAGAGAAAATTACTTGGGCAATATATACATAAATAGTAATTCAAGTGCACAAGTATTATTGTATTTCATTTTTTTTTTAGTAAATAGCATTATTGTATTTCATGCTTAAAACGTAGACATATAATTTGATACGTATTTTGTTGTTCAATAGCCACGTAGGAAATTAAAGTGCTAACAGCAACCAATTTGTGCATTTGGCAAGTTGTAAGTGGCGTGCATTGTGCACACATCATTGCACTAAAATGGGACTTCGAGTGCTTTCTCATTTTGCCAAAAAATAAAACAAAATAAAATAAATTAAAAGTCCTATTTAACTCTTTGTCTTGGCCTTTAAGTTTTTGATTGTCGGCTATCAAAGGTTGTTGTTAGTATATTTCCCACTCTCACATACATGTATCATCCGGATGTATACGTAATAAACAACTTAAAGAATGTGGGGCCCAATAATTATCTATTTACAAAATACTTAAAAAAAATCTAAATTATGGTTTTAGAAATAAATAATTAATATAAATACAGTGATGTTTACACTATTAGTCTCCAATCATATCTGTAGTGCCATTCCGTCCTTAAGTTTTAATTTTCTTTTTTTTAATACATTGGTCTCAAAATTTCATTAGCCGGTGCACGTGATCCCTAAGTTATTTTTCATCTCATAAGTAAATTAAATTCTTATACTTATTTATAAAAATTAAAATTTTAATTTTAAAATACCCTATATAATATATATTTAATATTATTAAATATCAAATAAAAAAAGAACTGTTGTTAAATATACGGAACTTAGTATTTTGGACTTCCAAATGGAATAGAAACTGAATCTTTTTATCTCCTAATAAATTCTTATTAAAAAAACAAATCCCTAATTTTCCCAAATTAAATAATCCAAATGTTTTTTTCTTTAAATCTTACTTTTAACAATAAATGAGTAAATCGCGCAGCGTTCACAGCACAAAACAGAGCAAGAGCGGCATGAGGTCAGACACATCGTACAGTCACTTCCACTGTTAGGAAAGCCACTTTCCACAACCCACCAATGAGATCTCGAAGCGTGGCTTCTCCTGGACCTGTTATGTCTGACTACTCCGATATCGCAGTTGCAGCGCAGCATATGTATAGCACGAACCAAGGTAGCCGACAAGTCGACAACCTGATTTTGTGGACAACACCACGCCCGATCTCTAAACCGTCCACGTGTTCTAATTGAACGGTTCGATACTCTACCACGTCCGTGTACGGTCCTCCAAGCCCACAACCACGCCACGTCCTAACAACTACTCGAAATTACACATTTGTGGCTATATTCCGAACTTCATTGATAGGGGTGTTGTGGTCTTTTCAGATATCGGGGAAGGGACGTGGTGATTGTGCTCAAGGAGTGAGGGTGATTTGGTAATTGGATTATAAAAATTTAAACTGGAAATAGAAGAGTTGGAAGTAGAAGATGTGCGTAGGGATATTTGTCAGAGTTCAGTTTTTAGAACCTCTTTTTTCTCTGATTTTTCTCAAACACACTCCACCAGCGTTCACATACGCACTCAAAGAACAAACAGTCGGAGATAAACACAGAGAGAGACAGAGAGAGAGCATTTCATTTTTGAAAAAAATTGTGTGAATGCGAACGAGTTTCCTGGAAGAACTTTCCAGGAAAATTCTTAAGCCACGTTTTGCGGGGAAAATTTCGAACCAAATTAATATATTTGGTTTTACGTAGCATAAGTTGATTGAAATGCAAGACATTCATTCAATCGGCGGCGGTCGATTCTTCGGAGGCGGTACCGGAGGAGACCGGAGGATGAGGCCGCACCACCACCAGAATCACCAGGCCTTGAAGTGTCCGCGCTGTGACTCGCTCAACACCAAGTTCTGCTACTACAACAACTACAACCTCTCTCAGCCTCGTCACTTCTGCAAGAGCTGTCGCCGGTACTGGACCAAAGGCGGTGTCCTCAGAAACGTTCCCGTCGGCGGAGGTTGCAGGAAGACGAAGCGCTCCAAGCCGAAGGCAGCGTCGGCGGCGGTGGCGGCCACAACTACGTCTCCGCCCTCGCCGTCACCTCCACCGGCTCTTGATCGCAAATCGAACTCTCACTCCAGTAGCGAGAGCTCGAGCCTCACCGCTAACAACACCACCAACGCCACCGCAACAACTGAAGCTGTTTCGGCTCCGTCAACGAGCTCGGCTTCGAATTTGATGAACATTCAGGAGTCGAAATTCTTCGTCTCCAACCCTAGCTTCGAGACGACGTTACTGGAGCAAGGTTCGAATTCGGACTGTGGAATATTCTCTGAGATTGGAAGCTTCACGAGCTTGATCACGTCGTCGACTGAGACAGCAATGCCTTTCGGTTACAGTAACATCTCGGTTAATTCGGTTTCTCCGTTCAGGTTGAATCAAGGCCAAGATAATCATCAGGTTCAGCAGAATCATAGTCAGTGGCATCTCCAGCCGAACCAGAAGATGATGAGCATGTCTGATCATCAGGATTTGAAGATGCAAGAGATCACGCATGGCGGTGGGCTGATTGATAACACGGCTCATGTTGAGTTATCCATTTTGCAAAATAGATCCAACGGTGGAGGTTTCGGATCCTTGGGGGATTGGCAACCGAGTGGGGATCATCAAGGTTTGTTTGATCTTCCTAACACCGTTGATCAAGCATACTGGAGCCAGAGTCAATGGACTGATCAAGATCACCCTAGTCTCTATCTCCCGTAAATCTCTCACCTTTTAACCCTTTAAAAAAATAACGAAAAAGAAAAACTCTCAAAATCTGAAACCAAACAAAAGCGAAAAAAAATATATTAGAGAGTTTAATTTTTAAAAAATTTATGAATATGACTGCTCTTTTATGTAAATTTTTAATATGATATATATTTTTTTTCCTTTTTGGGTTTAATTTTGATGATTTTGGAAAGGTGTTTGGGTTTGATCTCGATGTTCCTGTGTAACTAACTTCCAATGTTTGTGTCTCTCTCTTTTTATTTTTATTTTTTTAGTTTTTTTTCCTTCTAAATGTATCTGGATTTAAATCTAATCAAATATAGAGAAGAATATAGAGAGTGCTCTGTTTGCTTATTGGGTTCGGGCGTGTTAGTTATTTCCTAATCTCAGTTTTTTGTTTTTTTTTTTTAACTTAATTTATACGTACAATGCCACCACTAATTAGCTGCTTTAAGAACCAGTTGAAGCAATCAGTTCGGGACGTGCCACATCATCTCAAAGTAGATGACGAAGACGACAACGTTAAGCTGTGTAGTTTAATTATGTGTTTTGTCTTTGCAATGGCGGAGCGTAGGACTAACGTGGAGGAAGGTTTCAGTCGGTTTGGGGGGGCCCACGTGGTAGTGATGAGTCCCATGCGCGATTATGACTCCACGTGGCGGGAGTGATGGGGTGGGCCGCATGGTCAGTGTGGGGGGCCACATGGGCTAGCGTGATAGGCTGACTAGTGAGGGAGGTCGGTTTGTCGTGGTTATCCTACACGCACCCCACAAATAACATTTTCAGCAAAATTTTAGTGCGGAACAGGGGGTTAGATGTGTAGTGTGAGGTGGTGAGGAAGTGAAGGCAGTGAATGATGATGATGATGATCGTCATGATCATGACGTGGAGACTGTATGTGTGTGGAGGACCCCATGTTAGGTTTGGGTTGGGGGTGTGGTGGTTACTAGTAAATATGAGTCAGTGGGGTCCAATTGGCAAATGCTGAAGTGGTCTCCCCTCATGGGTCATGCATTTGGCGCCTACGTTACATTTCATAGATAATTTCTATATCTAATAGTTTACCTATAAGTACATAATATAGTACTACCACGTGGTACAAAATTTGTTTACCAATTAATACAATAGCTCATAGCCAAAGTATCTTATTGATAATATTATGTATGTTGATGTGGTTGGTCCGCTATTTATCACCGCTGACGATGACGACGACGATGAAAAACATATTATAATTAGAGATGAGATTAGTGGTACAAAATTTGTTTACCCATTAATACAATAGCTCATAACGAAAGTACCTTATTGATAACGTTGTGTATATTGATGTGGTTGGTCCACTATTTATCACCACGATGAAAAATATATTATAATTAGAGATGAGATTAATTTTGACGTTTAATTCTATCAATTGAGATGAGCTGAAAAAATGATAAAGGTTTTAACCCATAGTTATGGGTTAAGGAAGCAAGAGAGGTTCTGAGAATTCCCATGGTTTACTTGAATTTCAGTGCACATTGGTTTCTAAAATGGGAAAGCATTGTGGACAAGTAATATAGGTATTGAGTTGGAGTCTACTGGCGCAGAGTGCGAATTGGTTTGTCCTTGTAAATTGTAGTTTTTGGAGGAATGTTGAATGTTGAATAGAAGGTGTGTTGAAAATTGGGAAGCTGAAACCTAGAATTTTTGGTACGTCGTCCAAAGAAATTATAATAATTTAACTGAAGCATTATGGGTAGGTATTTTGCAATGCATTGCATGCCACTGTGTTGTGAAAGTGAAAGCCATTTTGTGACCCAAATTCGAGGTGGTGAGGTCCAACCTTGAAATCTTTGGTTTCCTGTTTGAATTTCAATGCCCTCCTTTAATTTCCCTTAACTCTAGGCATGTGGGATAGGGTCTCGATGGTTTAGGAAAAAAAAAATGAAAAAATAAAAGTCTTATCAAATTATTTCAGGGTGTGAAATGTCTCCTGTGTAATGGGAGGAGGCTCAAAATGTTAAAATAATTGTTTGAGACTCAATCATGTGGGATATTTTTTATTTGGAATGGGGGAAAACTAGGGTTTATGAGTAACAAAAATGATCAAGTAGAAGAGAAAAGATATTAGATGAGGAAGAAATATTTGATAATATATACCAAAAAAAATAAAATTAGTTTGATATTTGACAGAAACAGGTCAGAGGCAATTGAATGTAGTTGCTGATGGAGATAATGATATATATATATATATATATATATATTATTGGCCTTTTGAAGAAATGAAATTGAAACCCAAGCTTGAATTGAAGCCATTTTGACAGAGATGGAAAACTCAAAAAGAGTCTAGGGAGAAAATCAAAGAAGGTCAGCAAACTTGATTGCCATGTCCATGACACCCCACAAGTTTGTTGGTTTCCAATGTGTATACAGTATATGTTTTTAAACTCCAAGGCCCCTGAAAATCCCAATCCCCAAAAAAGACCCTTTAATTTCAACTCAAGGTGTTCAATGCAAAGTATATATAAAGTCCGTCTCTTATAATATAGGTTTTCCGATGGATGATAAAGTTTAACTTAAATATGCATGAACCCCAAAGGTCTGATTACAGATTTGGTAATTTTAATGTAACCATGCTATATGTTACCTAGCTAGAAAAACCTTAAAAATGTTGGCTAACAATGAACATGGCTGGTTCTCACTTAGCCTTGTTGGTGGATGCCTTTATAATCAGGTTTTTTAACCTTAAACAAATGTGCTTAATTAATTAATTAATTGTTGGAGTTGTTTCTTTGACAAAAGCCTCTCACAGTTGCTACATCAATTAAAATGGGTGTGTGGTGGCTGATTGATGCATAGGACATCTGTTTGTAGTACATTGCAAAGCTACCCGTACATCCCCATTTAGAGAGTCTTCTAACTCTGTCTTTATGGCCAACGGGCTGATAACAGAGAGAATGAAAAAGATATATACATGAATATATATATTAATTACAATTCCCTGCAAAATACAAATAGTGAGGCAAAAGCATGGAGCTAAATGTACTGAACAATGACTTTAAGGTCAGAGTTTGATGTGACTTGTGACCCATTGAAGGGCCCCCAATGCCCCTTCTTAAGGCCTAAAGCCATGGATCTAATCCATTAAAGACACTAGGCACCGGACCAGAGCGTGTGCATGTGTGTGTGCGCACCTGTCAATTATGGGTCGTGGACTATGACTTAAAATTGGAGCCTCATAGACAATACTTATGTGGCTCTTTTCGGCTTGGTGGTGGTCTTGGGCAGTTGGCACTTTGATTTATGGAGGTCCTCCTAACATGCCTGCTACGTTATATATGTATAATATCATGAATTGCCAAATGAAAGGCCTGTTTGTTTACAGCCAAACATTTTGACAAATTGAGCTCATCATCAACTAAGAGCTTGATTGGTGTACAAGGGTGTGGCTATACGTGGGATGAAATTGATGGCAAGGAATAGGATATGGATCAACATTTTTTGTTGGGGGGATAAATGGGCAACTATTATTATTATTTTTTTATTCTTGTGACTAACAAGAATTAAGTACCTAATTATTAATTTGATTTAATCAGTTTGTTTGCCTAATAAGTGTTTTTAGAGAAATATAGGTAAATGTGGCCCATTGCATTTTAACAATTTGCTGAGTTTGTGTTCTCTGCAGCTAGCTGCACTCATCAAGGTCTTAATCACTCTCATTAAATACATTTTGACTCTGGGAAAAAAAAAATTTGCCAGAGAGATGCAAAGCGACAACCTTTAATGTCTCTTTGACTGAGCAATCACTGATTCACAGACATTGACAGCACTTGGTGCTATCAAAATACTATCATGAATTATTGGCCATTTAACTTGGAAAGTAATTCAGAAAATTAAGCATAAAAAGTCTTCCTTTTAATCTCCAATGATATCTTGAACCGAATTTCTATTATTGAAGCATTAATTTAAGAGTTGTCTTTATACGCACTCGAATATCTCATATATATACATATATATTTTCCCTTTAGTTAATTCTGGTTATATCACAAGCTTGAACACCAATTTCCAGCAAACATTCCCACACAACATTTCTTCTAATGCTTATGGTTATGGGGATTATACGATGATTATTAAAAAATTCAGCACTTGTTTGATAATACAATTATTTTTTATTTTTATTTTTTTAAATCATTTATAATTTAGTTAGCTTAAAAATTGGTTAGAATTTATTAAATATTAATTAGATTAAAAATATGAAAAAAAATAAAAAATACAAAATTGAAAATGAACACTTTTAAAGTATTTTCATTTTCTATTTTTATTTTTATATTTTTACTTAATTAAATAGTTTAATTAACATCTAATAAACTCCAACCAACCTCTAAACTAAACAAATTATATATAATTCAAAAGGAAAAATTAAAAATTTTAAAAAAAATAATTGTGTAATCAAACACAACTTAAATGAACACATTTTTATTTTTTTTATTTGGCAAAATTAATAATGCGGCAACAATCCATTGTTGTGTGTATGATGAGTTAGGTTAAATTGGGAAGTTTATTGTATGTGTATAGGATTTTTAGTGTTTTGAAATTATAAATTAGAACATATTTAGAGTTGTATGCACTTAGAAATAATATTTTTGTGCAATTTAACAAAACCCTTTAAGAGGTCTTCTAGGTTTGAGGATAAAAGCCCATACTTGAGTAAGCCAACAGCGTCATAGTTTCATACAGGTCTAGGGCTTGTTTCTCAGTCCATATATTTTAAGGGCTTTTTCCCCAAATTAACCAAAGCAAAAAATTTGTTAACCATGTAATTTGATGAACATGTATCCAACAAATATTTTAGGTAGTTTTTTTTAGTTATGTCAATTCTGAGTTTATCTACCATCTCTGAAACAAATATGGCTTTAAGTACTCTAAACAAAGTCCAAAAAAACTAGAAGGAATAGTTTGTGATGTATACATGGCTATAATCTTTCCAAACAAAATCCCACATTTTTTGTAAACTAAAAGCCATTTTTATACATTTTTGGAAGTACTAGAATCACTCACAGACTAATTGTAAATTTACTCTGTGTAAAGTAACACATGCCAGTGCCTACTACAGCACCAAAGCCATCAGAAAAATGTACTATATAAACCATATAAGGCATCAAACTATGGATCTTCCACACTTTACAACTCCAAAGCCAGTAAAAAGAATGACTCAAAAAGACAAAAAATTGTGTGTGTGTGTGTGTGCGTGTATAACACTCAGAATTTGCAGCAGAGGAAACATATCCGCCAACCTCTTTGCTTTCTTAATGGTGGTCTGTCAGCTTTCACCATTCTTACTGGGCTGCCATTCCATTCTGAAGCTAATCTGTCATGTTAAAAACCAAAAGACTATATATGACTCCACTATGTTCCAATAATTGAAACAAAAGTAGTTTTGTAATGAGAATTTTACATGGGAAATGCAAAAGAACGAGAGCTAGTCGTGCTGTTTGATCGATGAGAAATGCTACGGGAGCTTAGTATTGGTCCTGAGAATGATATAGGGCCTGAGAAAGGACAAGCTCCATGGAAGCTGGATTCTCCAAAGCATTGTTGGAAAATCCCATCTTGATCTGTTTCAGGAGCCACTACTTGACAATCTGGATTGTGTGGTGGAAGTTCCTCTGTGGAACTTATGGAGGCCTTCCTAGTCTTGATGTCTTCCTCTGTTTCCTCAGTGGTTGACGGTACCATGGTGTCTGCCAAAACTGCCTTTTGAACCTAAAGAAAATTCAAAGAATAATGTTTTTTTTTTAATAAGAATTCCTAAGATCTATTATATGTTTGATTTTATTCAGGAAAGTTATATCATGAAGGTGAAACTAGGTGCTGATTTGCAGATGGGGTACGCAGATTTTGAAGGACCGACCATCTGTGTTCTTTGTGCTTGTGACCTCCAAATGTGGAAATTAAAATGATGAAAAAATGTGATAGTGAGGGTCACCGACTTATTGGTTGCTCACTACCATCCAATTTTGTACATACTGTCATGCTTGAGACTCTTAGAATTGAAGTGTCTGGTCTTGAACCCATCACTTTTTAAACAATAGGATAATCTAATAAGTAGAATTCTCAGTGGTCAAACCTTCCTGCTTTCCCTCTTTCTCCAGAATAAAAAACGAAAGAAAAGAAAAGAAGATCATTCTCTCTGTAAATAAGAAAACCACTTGCATGAGCTATTGCGGCAGGTCATCAAAGCAAACTCTACTAATGTTATTTTGAACCGTTTGCTTACTTTATTTCTTTACAGTTTCACCAGGAATATAATTTCTTTAGACCTTGTTCATTTTCCTTCTATCCGTTTTGCCAATTATGTTAGAAACAAACGTTTTTGGTACTGAATGAATGTCCCGCATTCAATGAAGAAACTGAAAAATGAAGTTGAAATACGGTATACGGGAGATTCAATGAGATTTTTACTACATGGAAATGGAAGCAATATCTCACCTTTCTAACCAGAAGCAGTGACTCAGGTACAATCTGCTTGGTGAAATGATCAACGGAGATGTCATCTTTTGCATCAACATCTACTTCACCTTCTGGTTTGTACCCATTTGAAATGGGTGATGATGGTTGCAGGATGTTGACTGCTGGTTCAGTTTT
Source organism: Rhamnella rubrinervis (assembly GCA_007844105.2). Classification (NCBI taxonomy): domain Eukaryota; kingdom Viridiplantae; phylum Streptophyta; class Magnoliopsida; order Rosales; family Rhamnaceae; genus Rhamnella; species Rhamnella rubrinervis. Next base: position 13,663,889 of record CM017585.2, read on the forward strand.
GCATTCAGCGTCAGAGTTGAGCAAGCAAGAGATGGTATTATGGTCTAACTCACAATTTTCCACAAAGCACTTAGGTTGAGAAGGCATTTCCTTATCAAAGCATATTTCCTTGACAAAATGATAGCAGCTTTCTTGAAGGAAAACAACCAGTTCAGGTAATTCATATTCCATATCTCTATTTCTTGTATGGTATTCCTTCCTTACAGTCCTCTCTGAATCAGTGAGAGCATCAGTTTGTCTTCTATGCAAGTCCTTTTCATCTTCCCAATCTTCAGTAGCTCTCAACGAGTTTCTTATTGCAGCATACCCACAACCTTGATTCTTCACGTCAGAGACAACCAGATTTTCTGAGGTACTTGTTCCTTTGTCATCTTTGGCTCCTTTCATATCCCCATTTTTTTCATTGAATTTGAAAGCCTTGTAATCAGGCTTATAGGACAGAGTTGGATGGAAACACAGTGGTTTATCATCTGGCATGTACATCTAGTCTCAATCTAAATAATTCCTAATTAATTGTCTTCAAAGATGCTTTTCCATCTTCTGAGGTAACGTGAATGAATATATGGACAGAAAAAAAAGGAGTTAAAATAAGCAAAAAAAGAGTTATGAAAAAGGTATTATATGGACTATAATAAAGGCTGCAAGGTGCAAATATAATAACATTGAAAAGAATTCCATGTGGGTCATTTTCATTCTTCTTTGGAAGGAACAGATATGGTACATACAACTTGCTAGGGTATAATCCAAATTAATAAGGGAAATAGATACCAATAACTTACCAATTTCTGTGTACTGAAGTTGAAAGAAATCATATCCATATGGCAAATCTGATGAGGAACATTGTTTATCAGCAAAAAAGTGTTATTAGATATGATATCTCTAATGGCTTATGACCTATCAGAACAAAAGGGATGCTTTACATGAGAGACAATTTTTGTCATAAATTACTGGTTACCAAGTTGAATATGGGATTAGTAAACTTGATTTTTGAGGAACTTTTGTTAAAAAAAGGTCACAGCATAATAGAAATGACACAAGTGATATCATGAATTGTATAAAAATGAACAACTTCTTAGGGTTTGAACCAGAAGCGGTACGTCAATTATATCAAATTAAGAAAAAATTTCTGGGTGATCACAGAAAAAAATGTTCTCTCACGTCTTGTGCAGAAATTAGAAATTGAAGCTGGAAAAAGGAAAGGAAAATCTAGGAAATGTCATATTACTTGGGCAAGCAAGCTCTGAAAAGTTAATGACAGAAAAGTGAGCTGAAAGGCTCTACCTAGGAATTCACCTAAAAAGCGATGGCAAAACTCATCATCAGTAAACTGTTGCTTAGAAACTTCTAACTACTAGAACTGATTACAGAACTTCAAAGAAACACGTCATAATTCAAATGATGACAAAGTTAAAAGTAGAAGTCAGAGATGGAAATCAGCAAAGCAGAAAGACTGTTTAAAAAGGCAGTAGTAATTTAATTAGGATAGCTACTTCTACTGATCTTTTCAATAAGGTATATCTAATTAACTAGCTAGTAATGTAAAACTTCTAATACAAGCCTAACCAAGGATACCCACAAAAGCAATGGGAATTTATGGAATTAACTATTGCTTATTTGTCAATTTATAGTTAAAATAATTAGGTAGGAGCTGGTTAAGCAGATGATGATGATTGTCTCCTTCTGTTGTAGCAAACATAGTGATGATCATGATATGTTGATAATATAATCATAATAAAGTACAATGAAAGGAAAAGAATACCTTGAAAGGAAAGAAAACAGACTGAAAGTTTATGACAAATGCTTAAATATTTCCATGCCACTATGAACTTTGGCTGTGATAATTGCTTTACATCTTAAAATTCATAAACTAAGCTTTCGGCCATTAATTGATGATGAATTTTCTATTATAAAAAGGTTTATCAGCCTGTCTATCTCAACCATTCTTAGGGAAAGTCCACTAATTAATGAAACTTATTTGACTTAGCAGCAATAGGATTCAAATCTTTAAATAAAACAAAAAATAACCCATATTACTCAACCAAAATTGGTTTTTATATTCTCAGAAACATCACAGAGCAACAAAGTTTTCATGCCTGCTTCAAACTTTCGATAGACAGTTCAGAAATAGATGAAAATTAGACCAAGATGTTTAGAAGTAACTCAGATGTCAGATCCTACACAGAATAGAATAAAGTATTATCTGGGCGATAAAGAAATGCAGATACCTCTCCTTCAGTCCAAAAGAACCTCAAGCAAGTTCTTGAAGAATATCCACTGGTTCAGCTGCATGAATATATAAAAAGAGGAGGTAAAGACCTCGGTCGGAAATAGTGCAGATGCATACAGATATAGATTTGCAATTCTTGGTGATAAACATTCATACTCTTTAAAGTATCAAATATTATTTATATATAGTACAAACCCATGTTAGAATAAGCAACTGTTTGGAAAAGTGTGCCATAAAAAGGACAGTTCAAAGCATTAAGCATCCATTAAAACAGATACTGATGCTTAGAGGCTGAACTGTCACTTTGCCAACGCAAACCTTCAACGTTATGTATCTTTCACATCTCCTTTTTTCTTTTTTCCTTCTTCTTTAGTAACACATTCACATGCCCTGCTTGCTTTTTGCTGATTTCTACTTTTGTTTGTCGTAAGATTTAGTTACTCCGTAGACAAAATAGCATAAAACTTAGAACCCAGTTCTCTTTTTACCTGTTCTTCCTTTAATTATCCAGATTGCCAAAGTATATGGCAAAATACACCATAATTCAAGAAAAGAAAGGCAAAATACACCATAAAGGAAACCCTCTTCTTGTTTCTGGGTTCTGTTTAGTTTTTCCAAGAAAATATGTAAGCTTCCGACCTACTTTGTGGGGAAAATTAATGGCAAAAAATTTCCAGGAAAACAGAAAATGTTTACCTGGGAAAACTGTAGCGTGAGATCTAGTTCTTAATTTGCAAATATTAGATTTAGACGCACATACAGTTGAAGCTTAAACAATATTAACAATACAAAGTGCATGAATCATTCATTTGGTGGGGTTGTTTATCTTATACATATAATTGAGCAAATGATCCCCCACACATTTTTAGTTTGTTAGGCTGAGGTCCACTTCTTTATTCAGGTTGAATCTGTAATTCATTCAACATTATTGTCATTAAAAAAAGAAAAAAAAAATACTATAAATGTAAAATACAAACATGTATGCTCTAATGTAAAAAAAATTATGCAGAATTAGGTGATTGAGACTGAGATATTAACTCAGCAATTGTCTATTATCTTAAATAAATCATTTAGAAATTGTAAAAGTTTTCTTAAATAGTTTCATATGTAAAATACTAGAGAAGAATTAAAGAAACTTAAAGTTTAAACAGCTAATCTAATGACGAAGATAAATTACCTTTTATAGGTAATTTACAAAACTCTCTCTCTCTCTTAAATTTTTTCCTTGTCTTAAATTAGGTCCTTAATGTAATTTTTTAAACAATATCAGTTTTAATTTTAATCAATGTCACAATTAAATATAGTGTTAAGTTTTTTCTCAATGAAATTTAGTATAAATGTTGATGAATTGGTGATCAAATTGAAAGATGATCAAAATTTTATAAAATTTAATGCTGAGAGAAAGTAAAAAAAGAATATAATTCACACAAATGACTTAATTACTTACATTAATCTAAATACAACACTGATTATTATTTTTTAAATAAAGTATAATTTTCGTTTTGATGGTTTAAAATTATCATCATGAGATGAACGTTGAAATTTTTATAATTAATTAATTTTCGTTTTTTCTAAAAGGGGAAGGGACCCGCCAGGGGAATCTGGTCTTAAAGAGGGGTATTTCCGTAAAGTGAGCCATTTCTTTTCAATTTTCGTTGAAAAAATCCTTGTCCGGAAAATAAACGAATTTCAAAAACCAGTCCTCCGATTGGTCATCGCTCTGCAAAGACTATATCTTTTGCCTTCACTTGCACTCCAATTTTCTTCTTCTTCTGGAAAATTTGGTCGGTCACAATTGAAACTTGCAGAAGATGTATGAACAGCAGCATTTCGTAGACCTGCAAGAGAATGCTAGTGGTTTTGGGGACCCAAATTCATGGCTTTCCGGGGAAGCCAACTCGCCCCCGACTCACCACCGGACTCAGTCTTCACTATCCACCGGTGCCGGTGGAGCAACTAACGCCAATCTTGATCGTGTCCTCTTCAATGACCTGGTCGAGATCGTTCCTCTTGTTCAATCCCTTATTGTAAGCTTTGTTCTCTAGTCTCACTTTGACTATGTTTTGGGAGTGTTTGGTTTCCGGGAAATTGGGGGAAGATAAAGAAAGGAGTGGGATTTTTGTTTATCGTGATGGTTAACTTGAGTTTGATCTCTTTATAGTAAGGGGATTGGGTTTGTTTATGATGGGGAAGATTGAAAGTTTGAATTTTTCTGTTACTGCTTTGCTATTTTCTTTTTCTTTTTTTTAGTAATGGAAGGGGTGATTTAGTTTTTTGTGAAGAATTTAAATATTGGGTATTGATTTTCCTCACAATTTCTAGCAATCTTTCTAGGATAGGAAAGCAAGCAGCTCGTTTACTCGTCGTGGTTCAATGGTCTACACCAAGACGCCCTCAAGAGAATCGCTATCTAGAAAAGTAAGAATTTAAGGGCTGTGATATTTATGATTCATTATTAGTCTCTTAAAGTTAGATACTTGCTTTATGATTTTGAGCCTTATATGTTTGAAATTAGCGCAATTGATTCAATGAACAATGTAGTTTTCCTGATTGGTTTATGAAATGGTTATGGTGCAAGTATTGAATAGTATTACGTTATTAACTACCTTTTGTTACTTTGCTAATTATGGAATAATCGAGTGAGTAAAGTTATGTGCTTTTGAATTTGAACGATGATAAAACCGACATTTCTAGAAAGCAGAAGAGAATTCAATGTCAAAATTGTTTCTTATATATTTTGTGTTAGACATTTGTTCAGTGTATTGGAAGCAGATGATTGTTGTATTTTCCTTTTTTTTAAAGGAAAAAAAAAAAAGAAATGGAAGAATTAGCATAAAGCTTTGCTGCCTAAGTTATGCTTATGATATTCTTTTGACCGCAAAGGAGTAACTGGTAGTGTCTAGTGTGCTATATTATATGTCATTTCAAATAGTCAAATCGTTTTATGTATTGTTGAAAGTCGATATTTAAATATAAATTTGGAGGGAAATTGTATACTCCCAAGTACCATCATCTATTTTATTGGCTGTGTGCTATTACTGATAGAAACAATGAGATAATAGTTAGAAAGTTCTATCAGGACATCTGAAGTCATTTATCTACTCATGGTAAAGATGAGGAGTTGCTACCTTTTACTTTATTGTTTATTTGGATTAAATTTTGGCCTTAAAATAATTTATTTCCGAGGGAAACATTGCTGATGTGTCATTATGTCATCCATTAAGCCTGTCTGCAGACTGATTATAGTTGACTGGATTGATTATGGTTATTTATAGGAGCAACTGGGGATTGATTTTCATTCCAACTGGTATACTTGTAGGAATTTGACTAATTGGTGTTTACAGAACGCTTTTGTTTTTAGACTTATTTTCCTTAGGTGGGGAAGGCTGAAATGGAGTGGTAGTTTATCTAAAGAAAAGAAGATTGTTGGGAAAATTACAGAAGATTTCACCTAATTGTCAATGACCAATTACCTTTGTGTAATTGTTGCTAATACATTAAAGTATTTCATTCTCCATATGATGTTGGTTTACAGTATTTCGTTTGTTATCTGAGGATGATATTTTGAATTTGTTGTTTTAAACTATTTTGTCTCTTCAAAGTTATTGTTGAGAAATCATGTAAGTTTCTGGGCACGAATCAAATGGGTGATGAGATTGCTTCTCTTATTTATTGAAGTTAACTGAACTAAAAGGGAGGAATGCAGCACAATCAATTCCAGCAAGAAAGAGAAGGGATCATGGAGACAAGGATCAAGGAAAGAATGGAAATAATGACCAAGATGCTGAGAGCTTTTCACTTTTTTCCTCGAGGGCTTTGGCAGCTGATAAGGACAGAGAAGAGTTGGATTCATTAAGGGGACAAGTGGAGGATCTTCAAAGGAAGTTATCAGAGAAAGATGAACTTTTGAAGTCAGCAGAGGCTACAAAGAACCAAATGATTTCTGTTCATTCCAGACTTGATGAACTTAACCATCAAGCTGCAGAAAAGGATTCTTTAATCAAGTCTACTCAGCTACAGCTTTCTGATGCAAAGGTATTTACGAATTACTTATGTTTGTCATATAAGATTAATGAACTTTTCAACTGTATTCTTCTTTTCATAGTGAGAAACAAGTTAATTGGGTGAGGGGTGTCTTATATGGAAAAATAACTTGGAATTGTTGGATTAATATATATGGTGGCCTTGGGAGTCTAAAGGGCTTTAATATTTTAGGCAAGTTGGGTTTCTACAAATATACTTATATTTGAAAACTCATGATTTAAAGGATATGTCGAGAGGGCATTTATTGCTATTTTTGAAAGTTTATGCACATTATGATTGTATTAATTTGTGAATCGATCTTGACCTTAGTCTAACTTTCATGATTTGGAACAGGATCTGCATTATTTTTACAAAAAAACCTCTGGACTTTTAAGCTCATTCCAATTCGTAGTTGTGAAGTAACTGGTATTTGAAATTGTTGAATGTTAGAATGCATAAAAATCAGGACCAACTATTGAAAGTCTTTTACTTTCTTATTTTCCCAGGTTATAAGTGGAACTTATTCTGTTTATATTTTGAACAAATGTGATGTAGTTTCTTATCTTTAAGGCTCACTACAACTACTTGCTTAAGTTGAAACATGGTCTTTTCATCTCTCTCTGTGTCCATCAAATATATATATATTTTTTTGTGAATCATATTATAATTAGAGCTGTCCACTTCTTTAGATCAAGCTTGCAGACAAGCAAGCAGCATTGGAGAGGTTGCAGTGGGAAGCAATGACATCCAGCAGGAAAGTGGAGATGCTCCAAGAAGAGCTTAACTCAATGCAGGGAGAGATTTCGTCATTTATGATGGTATTTGAAGGCTTGACAAAAAATGATGCGAGTGTACATGCTGAAGATTATGATGTCTTACCCTGTAATGTGGACTATCTCCCTTCAATCGTAAGCTCATAATCTCCTACCTCATACATATTTGTTCTTTGCAGATTCTTTTGCTGTTTATTTAAGATGCCTATATATTCATACACTCATCTTTTATATATGGTATTTGCTTACTGGTTAAAAAAGAGAAAATAATCTTAGATTTTGAGGTTGTGGTTTCTGTATTTGAGTGGAGAAAGATGAAATGGTAAAATATTCAACTATTCAATTATACATTAATAGTAGTCATTAAGTTGTCAGAAGTGAGCTTTTCTGATGCAAACTTATCTGCCCGTGGACTGATGTATGTTTTTCAATTGGAACATTCTTGCTTGATTAAACAGGATGATTTGAATGAGGTGGAGATGCAGAAAATGGAAGAAGCAAGAAAAGCTTATGTTGCTGCAGTGGCAACTGCAAAGGAAAAGCAAGATGAAGAATCTATTGCCGCTGCTGCCAATGCGAGGTTACATCTTCAATCATTTGTTTTGAGAACATAAAGTTAACTTCTCGAGCTTTTTCAATGGCAATTGCTTGCTGGCTTCTTTTGGAATTGACAGGCTTTACATTGTAATATTATCCGGGTTTTGTTACTTCATGTGTTTTCCTCCGCTGTGCTTGGCTTGAAGTGTTGTTGATAATAGTGTCTCCAAGTCTCCTTTTGATCATACCATCTTTTCAATCTGTCAATGTCAATGGAACATATATGAAACATATTACGTCACTTTCTGTGTTTTACTTCACTTCTTGTTTTTTTTTTGGATGAATGTGTTTTATTTCATTATTATCAACTGTAAACATTGCTTTGTTTCACTTTTATTTTTTCATATTGTATCACATGCACAAGTTGTGCTTGTTTGAAAAAAAAAAATAAAGAAAAAAATAAAAAAGAAGGAAAGAAAAGAAATGAAAGTAAGCAAATAGACAGAGTAGGGTCAGATATATTGGGAACGAAAGAAAATTAGTAAGTTAAAGAAATTGGTTTTTCATATAATTCTTGAACTATATAAAACCCAAATTATATTGTCGATTCTGAGACGCTTTTGCATTCTCTGGTGGACAACCCTTTTGTTTTGAAGAGACATATATAATCAAATTGGTAGTGGAAGAGCTGTTTTACTTGACCATGTTCAATCTCACAGGACAAGATAACATCAAGTGTAGGGAGTGCTAGGCTTATCAAGAACTTTTTTACGTCGTAATAAAGTATTAGTGGACAATTTAACATAAACTTTAATAAGAGATAATTCTAAACGGAAGTGAATAACAGATTGCATTTAATAAATAAATTTGGTGGAACTTTTTGTTCCTTTTGGTAAGCGTAGCATTATTAAATAATTAAGAGAGAGGAAAGAATATTCAAAAGTAATTTTAGGATGACCAAATTTTGGTCCCCACCAAAGTTATTAAAAAAGTTGTCTTCTACTATATATAAAATTTGTTCTCTGGAATAAACAAAGTTTGATTTGGTAGATTCAATCTTCTTCTTGTAAGATTCGTCTGATAAATTGTATAGCTAAATTTGGCCTGATTACTTGACAAACATTGAGTGGGTTTATTCATCTGATGGTCAAATAAATAAATAAATATATATATTATGATGCTTTTATTGATTCCATGAATGTCAAGGACAATTAGGAAAAAAAATTCAGAGAGAGAATGAGCTGCTTAAAGATCAGAATCTACAGCACTGAAAGCCTACAACACAGCGTCCCTTGTGCTTTCTTAAGCGCAGGCCTTCTGATTTTGGCATTTGCACTGGACTTCCTGTCCACTCCCAACCTAACCTGCATTGTTTTGATTTCACCAATTTCTCATTAACAATCAGACAGCTATGTATGTATGTATGTGTGTGTGTGTATTTATGTATGTATGTATGTAGCAGACTTACACAGGGAAGGCAAAAGAGCCATTGCTGGCATCTGATTGAGTAGAGTCGCTTGATTCAACAGACACCATTCTTCTATCTTCAAAAGCAATCCCACCAGAGGCTGACTCCATATCTACGTAATTGCTATCTTCTTCCTCATCCTTTTTACAAAAATAAAAAAATGACATCTAATTTGGTTAACAAAATTATCAAATTATATATGTCCCATAAAAAATATAACAATTATTAATTCATGCCAAGCTATGAGTTTTTTTGACCAAAAAAAAGAAAGAACTAGTCAAATAAAAATAATGTACACCTTTTGATGAATATCAGACATGATAGAATATTGACCGTCATTTGTAGGGTACGTGTCCTTTGCTTTTCTGCTTAAGTTTCTCTCATTTCTGCACCTTTCAACTGTTCTTGTTTCCTCAACATAATGAAGCTTTTATTCACAAAAAAAAAAAAAAAAAAAGAAAAAAGAAGAAGCAATTTTTGCTCATTATTAATTCAGTGTTCTTTCACCCAAAAAAAAAAAAAAAGAAGAAAGAAAACAGAGGAGCAAAGTAGTATATTCTTATGTCACTAACCTTACGATTTACAGGCCTAGAACTACTTCTTGCTCTGCAATCTATGCGATTGGAAGCTGCTTCGGATTTATTATAACCATCTTTCACAACGTCGAAAGCTCCGTCTTCCTTGAAGCAGAAGACAATATAATCTTCATCTTCAAAATGTGGCCAACTTGGTTCCTGATGATCATGATTTTTCCTATTTTGATCAACTGGCACAGAAGTACTACTAATGCTGGTACTGCTACTGTCTTTAACCTCAGTAGTAGTACTTGAACCAAGTTCTAGCTCTACTCTTTCTCTGTTGCATTTCTTTTGCCTTGTCAATCTTCTTTTAGCCTTAATATTGTTACTAATGCCTCTTGATGAATCAGCATTGTTCTTTGTTTCCAAACCCATATTGTTTCTGATTGCCAATTGTGGTACTGTTGAACTGAAATATCTATCATGTCGATCTTCATCTGCAGAGAAATATATGTGTTTGGCAAATAAGAAAGCATGGGGCAAAAAAATAAAAATAAAATGGGTATGAATTCTAGCATAGTGTGTTATTTTTGCTTGCATAATTACCTATAGAAAACCTGCAAGCCAAGAAACATGAAGCCCAGTCCCTGACTCTCCATCTCACAAGCCTTGTCATTGTACATGGTGTGCACATTTTGTATACCAATTTGCTTTCCTCTTTAATTTCCACAACAATCTAATAACAAGGAAGAGAGACCACAAAGAGAGAGTTAATTGGATTGAATAAGGAGGTATGAGAGAGGGAAATAAGCATTTGAATTTGAAAAAGTTGGACTGCAATATTCAAGGAGTTACAGTGCAAGTATTACCCATAATGAGTAATGGGTCAGTTATGCTTCTTTTAAAATGGTTAGAAAAATTAAGGGAGAGAATTTTGTGGAGTTTTTAAATGCCAAATTAACCGTACGTCCTTAATTATTACCGTGAAGACACATTTCAATTGGGTTCATGGTGAAAAACACACGCCTATATCTAATCGCCTAAATATCACATTGCTACTACTAAATAATTTCCAAAAAGTTGTCGTCACCAGCTTAGGCATTCATAGATTCAACTGAAAAGTTTCCCTAAGAATACACTCATAGATAATAATTTTAGCACAAATTGTTAATTTTACAGTTCACATATCAATATACTAGTGTATAAGACCACATTCTACAAAATATGGCCTCCTATATAAATGTCCACTCATCCACTCCTACCTTATCTAATATACTGTGAAATTCCACAATTTATTCCCGTACTAATTCATAGATATTAAACTACTAGAGGGATTAACTAATTATTTGGATTTTTTTTAATGTAAATTTCAAAAAGTACTCATGCATTTTTTATGTTTGTCTAAGTTTGGTCTCTTTATTTTTATTTTTTATGCAATTTAATCCATAATTCAGTGTGCTTTCATAAAGGCTCAAATAAATCCTTTAAATACAACTTTAGTCAAATAAATATGAAAAATTAAAATGTCAAATAATATTTCCTCTAATAGCACCATGAAGTCAAATGTGTGTTTTAAATTTTTTTTTTTTTAATGTTTGTTTGACAACAATTGTACGTAAAAAGGATCTGTTTGAGACTTTTTTGGAAGTATAATGACCAAATTGCATTTAAAAAAAAAAAAAACTACAGGGACTAAATTAAGACAATAATGAAACTGTTTTTAAAATTTAACCCATTTTTTTTCTTTCTAAAAGTTAATGACTCAAGTTTTATTCATACATCAATAATAAAGCAACATATATATATATATATATATATATATATATATATATATGTTATACACTATATATTTGACTTTGCCAATTTCATAGAACACCAAAGTAGCAGTCGCTGTGAAAAAAACGAAAAGGAAAAACATGGACTCTGCTCTAGTAATGAAGTAAAGTGTATCCAATCGCTGCGTCCATTTGCTCCATAGAGTAAGTCCACGCAAAGCAATATCCACGATCAGGTCTGAAAAGCCCAGTGCCACCGACGACCAGCATCTCCCTAACCCCGCTCATGACCGGGTTCCGACCCACCACGCTCAACGAGCTGCCATTCAAACGTCCACTGGTGAAGCTGTAAGTCACCGAAGTTAGAAGGCTGAACTCGTCGTACTCTAAGCCATGGCGTATATACCTTGAGCACGTCGGATCAGCGTCTAGTTCAGCTCTGGCTTTGCCGTAAGCGGGTTGTCCATCACCGGAACCGTCCCGACCATGGCTGCGATTGGGTCCGAACCCGTGTAGTTTGATAACCTTCCCGAAACTCGTGCGGCTGTGGCATTTGGCCCGCTTACGATGTTGTGGTGCATATAGAATAGAATTGGAGATTGTTTCCGTGCCTCTGTAATTGTGGAAAATGCTAGAAGAGAAAAGAGCAGAGTACTAGTTTTCTAGGCAAAGCCATAGCTGCTGATAGAAGTAATGGGAAGAAGGAAGTGGGTTTAGAGAGAGAGAAGGAAAGGAGTGTCTGGGTCGCCATGGATGGGGAGGGTGTATGAGGAGGAGGACCACACCACTCTCCAGTGGCAGTCACTGTGAGCCTCCCTTTGCCGCGTTCTCCTCGTTATCTTCTTACGTTATAAATTTAAGTAATTTTCTTAATTCTTTTAATTATTAGAGTTTTTATAAAAACATTTAACACTTAAAAATTTTACACCTAATTGTATATTAAACAGAAATTAATTTTGAAAATGTAAAGGATAAAAGAAGTAATATTCGGTGTTAAATGTGTTAAAAAATTGTATGCTAAAAAAAGTAATTATTTTATTTGTGTTTTGGTTATATATATTAAACAACAACAAAAAAATTATTATACATATATTAAAAAACTACAAAAATAAAATATAAAATTAGACGAAATAATTTAAATCCTAAAAATTCATATTCTATTTGTTTTTATTAAAAATTAAATTGAGTATTTATTTTTTAGTTAAACATAAAATAAGGGTAAATTGATATTAAAATATATATTAGTTCAATAAAATTGAAAATAGGAAGGTGTTTATTGTAATTACCCAAAAAACACTTCCTACTAAAAGCTCTGCAATGCCGTTTCAATTCAAAATTTAAGGAAGAGATGTTTGGAGGCCCATCCATAGAGAAGCCCAATCCAAACAAACCCTATTTAATCTGAACGGTGCCGTTTCCACCGCTTAGAAAGGACGCAAAAGAAATAAACGTTGTGTTTACATGGGACGGCGTCCTTTCAATTAAAGGAAACGGAGGAGATGTTTGGAGGCCCATCCATAGAGAAGCCCAATCCAAAGAAACCCGACGGTGCCGTTTCAACCGCTTAGAAAACACGCAAAGGAACAGATGTATTTATAGCTCGTGTCTAGTTTCTCCTGCCACTCCTCGAGCACAGAGAGGGATAGAGAGAGAGAAGGTATGAGGTCGACAGCGATGGAGTTCTTCGGCGACATGGATGAGCAGGGATCGACAATGGCCATGGACGTGGACGACGTTGATCCATTGGAGATTCTCGGCGATGGGGTAGTATCCGATAGCAAGCTCGCCGACGCCGACTTCTTCAACTCCTTCGAAGACGACTTCGATGACGCTGACATCAATTGATCATCTTCTTCTTCTTTCATAACCAGTTAGCATGTATTTTTTATCTAGGGTTTCTTCTGTATTTTGTAATTCAAAAAGAAAAGAAAATTTCAATTGAAGGGGTTTTTTAAAAGGAACACACTTTTGTTCATTTACTCTGCTTTAATTCAATGCACTTATTTGATTTTTCTCTATGATTACTGTTTTTTTGCTTTATTTTTTTTTCTCGGAAAATTATTGGTTAGGCATCGGATGGGTATTTGGTATTTGTTAAACATTAATTTTCATTGTTATTGTGGTGCATTTGCTCACTGGATGCATTTATTTTCTTTTGGGACTTTTAAGAAACCTTGTCCGAGTGCACGACTTTCTTTTTTTTCGCAGCCAAACACAAAATTACAAAATATACAAGCGACGATATATGTAATTTCTGTGTTGGGATATTCCTAAACATGAATGGTGTGGTAATGCGACTTTGTACAGTTTTGAACTTCAAGGGAACAAGAGATTGAAGTTGTCTGTACAATTTTTGAACTTCAAGGAACAAGAGAACAAGAGACTGAAGTTAATCTGTACAATTTTGAACTTCAAGGGAACAAGAGACTGAAGTTAATCTGTACAATTTTGAACTTCAAGGGAACAAGAGACAGAAGTTAATCTGTACAATTTTGAAGGGACCAAGCGATTGAAGTTAATCTGTACAATTTTGAACTTCAAGGGAACAAGAGATTGAAGTCAATCTGTACAATTTTTGAACTTCAAGGGAACAAGAGATTAAGTTAATATGTACAATTTTTGAACTTCAAGGGAACAAGAGATTGAAGTTAATCTGTACAATTTTGAACTTAAAGGGAAGAAGAGATTGAAGTTGTCTGTACAATTTTGAACTTCAAGGGAACAAGAGATTGAAGTTATCCCACTCCACGAGGGATGGATCCAAAAAGTTTGTTCTGAATGAGTCTTAGGCTCATTAAGTTGCTGAAATTTCCAATAATAGATGCGTGGATTGAACCAGTTAGATGGTTTGTGCTCAAATCAAAGATGGTGAGAAACTTGAAGTTGTCCTACTGCTTGAGGGATAGATCCGCATTGTTATCGCTAAGACTAAAAAAAGGTTAAGCTGCTGAGGTTTCCAATCGAATTGATTCAGGGGATGAACCTGAAAGACTGTTATAATGAGCATTAAACTTCTCAAGAACACACAGGTTGCCTATTTCATGTGGTATAGAAGAATCTGTAGACTTGTTAAAGGGCCGATTTCGAATGGAATATTTCCAGAGAGTTGATTGTGACCCAATTAAAATGTAGGTGAGTATAGAAAGGTTACTGGTGTGGGAAGGTGTACTTCCATAAAGGTTGTTGTTATACAGCACAAAGGTGAGTAAGTCGGTAAGGGATGAGAAGTTGAAGGTTTGGAACGTACCCTTCAGGTTACTGCTTGTATGATTACTCTTGGTGATGCTACCTAACCCATTACAGACCTGTTACAGATGATCCCAACCAGTCATAGAAGCTGTTGCTGCCTCTATGTTTGAGGTAATGAGAATTATTATGATGAAAGCAGCTTCCATGAGGAGAGAAGAGTTGGATTATAAAGGCTGCCATTCTACTTCAGGAGGGCTTTAGCTTCTTGTCCTTCTTGTGTAGTTCCTCTTTATGTGCTAACAACACTTGCAGTCGCAGACGAAGCAGGAATCAGTAAATTGACAACGGTCATAACAAAAGAGAACAGGATTAGCATTCTAATCTTCTTGAAGACTAGCATTCTAATCTTCTTGGAAATTAATATATTTAATAATGATACTAGAACTTGGGGATTGCACATAGAAATCCACATTATGTATTTGTAATTCTCATCCTGCCAAAGTAACTTTTGACTTTGGTTATTGTAACAGGATGATAGTGCAGCTTTTGAATGTTTAGGTCTTGAGTGGTGCTGTTGAGACCTTGATGCTCACGGGAACAAGAATATCACTGTAAATACGAATAAGTTTTTGCTAGTTTTGATCCCCTATAGTCTTTATATTGATTGAGATTAAAATAGCTAGCCCTGGTGACTGCTATGCTTTTATACAATTTGTGGTTTGGGACTTATGATTTTGTTTTCAGTTCTGGTGAGTGATTGCAGGGAGTCAATGCTCAGGCTCATAACTTCTTGATCTTGGTGATTTGCCTGCAGGAGGGTCATAGAAGGTTGGGGAAAGGGAAGAAAGCTGGCCGGAGTAGGGTCCAGTGCTTTATAGCAGGTAAACTACTTATAACAATAGGGGTGATATTGTTAGTACTTCAATCTGAATTTGAGTATGGGACTAAAGAAAGTATGTATATTCTTATGTTTATTAGATTTATGGTCTTGTTTCCAGTAAGAATTAGCTCTTTCTTTTTTATGGGCCAAACGGAAAAGGAAGAAATTGATCACTTCTTTGTTTCTAATTTAATATTTGAAGCAGATCTATCTTTTTGCCTTTATGTGTGCTTATAGAGCAGAGACAATTCAGAAATAACTTGGTATTTGAAAATCGATCAAGTATTAGGACATATAAAATTCCTGAAGGATTTACTGTTCGTGACCAGATATTATTTGGTATTGATGGTAAGGAAAATTAAGAATGTGCTTTTCCAGGTTTATCCACTAGTAAGTTTTTCCTTGTGCGTATGCTAATTGAAGCAAAAAAATTATATGTTTCCTCAATTTACTTGTCCTCTATTTTATACGTTGTATTGATTTCCTATTTATAAAAGTATGTTTCTTATTGAAAAGAAAAAAAAAAAAAGATATTAGCCTTTGTTATTTATATTTATGAACTATATACTTGAACTTTAAAACTCATTGCATTGCATTTCAGTAATTCCTTGTTTTATGTGATGTTTTATTTTGGGAACATTGCAGTTGTTCTTCGGGGACACTGAGCACTTTGAGGTTTGCAATGTGCAAAATTTCTTAAGGATAATGCATGTCAAAAACCTTTCCATGAACATAATTGATTTTCTTTGTTAGATACGTAACCTATTAATATGTTGATTATTTTCTTTTGTTGTTTTAGTTTTATTTATATTGTAATTATGAAAAGCTTACTATTAACTGTTATCCATTGCTTGACATTCTATGGTTTTATTAGTTGATATTGCAGCTGGAATATGATGTTTTTATTAGTTCCGGCTTATCGGAATTTACTTTGTTATTTTTCTGCAGGCTATTATAAATGTGAATGCATGAGATGTCTTTGCAGATATGTATTATCTTCGAGCCATCACTGGTGCCAAGCTCCTGCACTGTTTCCTTGAGTGCAGGGCACGACCTCACCTATTCATTTTTGTTATTTTTTAGTTTAATTTTTTTTAGCTATGGTCCTAGTTGTGTTCTTGTTTCTTTGTCACTGTTTTGGTTCGTGAGTAATGAGAAACTAAACCAAGTTAGAATCAAGCACAATCACCCACCTCTACCATAATTCATAGATAAGATGATCTAAACCAATGTAATTGATTAAAGAGGTAACACTATAAATCGCACCAATAATCTTAATGAAAATGCCACACCATCAAAATTAATGTCAGTCGCTTTAAGTTTCCATCCGTTGATTGAGTTTTTTGACAGTCACTGATGGTACTAATTGAAGGTATTAGAAGTCACTGATCTTCTACTTACACCACCCATTAATGTCCCAAGTCTAAGTTGGTCAGAGAAAATGGCTTCACTTCACACACCCACCTGCTCAATGTCTATATCTCTCCAGTGTCACCCATCACACCAGTCACTATTAGAAACCTTTTATTGGTCTTGTATCATCTGTCGTTGAGCGTGTTGCTGTATCTTAGCTTCTTTGGGATTTTGTTGTGTACCACATACCATTGCTCTGAGATTGTTGCAACCATGGCTTTGTGAAGGATTTGCTTAATGGGTTTGATATTCTCCTTGTTGGTTGACATCAGTTAAAGGATTGGTCTACTTACCCTCACCTATTTTTGCCCTTCAAACACTATTGTCCAGCTGAGGTATGTTTACTCTGTTTTAATACTTATTTCAGTTCATTTTTAGTGCTTTTAAACATATTTTCTTTTGAATTTGACATTCTCATCAACAATGTATTTGTAAAGAAAAAAAAAAACCTTAATTAATTTTGTTCCCTTATTTATGAACAAAGATTGAAAAATGAAAATTTAAGTAATCTAAGATCTTATATGAATTTACTACTGTGTTTTTAATAAATAAAAAGCTTTTAAGTATAAATGAATTTATTAGAACTTTCTATTTTGTTTTTTAATTCTTTTGGTTTTTATTTTCTGTAGCGCAAACTTTTATAGTAGTTATTTATACTTTTTTAATCATATATAAAAAAAAATTTATCATTAATTTCTTTGAAGTATATGTATAGTTTTTTTGGCATAGAAAGCTATTGTAATAGTTTTATTAACTGCAAAACTGGTATGTTCAATATATTTATACAAAGTGTTATTTCATAAATAAAACAATTTGATATTGTTTTAAGTTTATTTTTCTCTCTGAACTTAAACTTAGAATGGGTAAAATGAATTTCAAACAGTTGCTAGTTTTACAAGATTGTTCAAAAGCATTGAACTTTTTCTTTTTTGTTTTAGGGTCTGTTTAAATTTTCTTTTCTTTTAAAGGTAACGAAATTGAAAGGGTGATTTTTTCTTTTTAAATGCATTTACTTAAAAATATATGACCTTAACTGAAATTTTTTTTGTAAAACTAACATGAAGTTCAAAGCAGTTTTTCTTTATTGCTAGCTTCATTTAATTGAGTAATGTTAATATCTTGGATATTATAGAAATAAATAATATATAAAGAGTTTTGTTTTGCAAACTATATATGTGTATAAATTTTTTATTTTTTTGTATCTTTTTAAAAGGAATTTTTATTATATTTGAAATATATTACTTTAACTGTATATTTATTATTATCATTTTCTCAAGAAATTTGAACAAGAGATTGAAATTGTCCCACTTCATGACGGATGGATCCAAAAAGTTTGGTCCGATTGAGTCTGAGGCTCATTAACATGCTGAGATTTCCAGTCATAGATGCGCGGATTGAGCCAGTTAGATGGTCTGTGCTGAAATCAAAGATGGTGAGAAACTTAAATCAAATCTGAAATAGCAGAGGAATAATTATTACCCTTGTAAAAATAAATCATTGACGACCAAGGTATTCTACATAGGTTGTTAAAGTGGATCATATAAATCATTGCCGGTTTATTTATTACTTGAATGAAATTATTAAGAACAATGGTACTTTAACATGAGGGACTAAATCTAAAAGGAAAACTTACCTGGAGCTGAATAACCCAAAAGTCCCTGCAAATGATCTCCAGCTAGATGATGATTCAGGCACCGGAATACTAGCTGAGCCAAAGTCAGCTATGTGAGATTCATATTGTGCGTCCAACTAGACATTGGTGCTCGATATGTCTCTATGAATTATAGCTGGTGAGCATTCATGGTGCGGATAGGATAAGGCATTGGCTAAACCTTTAAGAACATTTACTCTCTTACTCCATTCCAATTCCATTGCTTTTACATTATTGGTTAACATATTTGCTATGCTTCCATTTTCCATAAAACCATGTCGAAAATGAGTGTCTTGCATGTGGACAAAATCCATAGAGCTTAATGATATTTGATGTTGTGCTGCTGTCAAAGTATTGATTTCACCTGGGAAAGCTTCTTGACGGGCTGGTTCATCATTCTCATGGAATTTTTTTTACAGCGACAGCTTGAGCAGTCGGCAACAATCCTTTATACACACTCCCATATCCCCCAACACCAATGCAATATTTGGAGTCAAAATTCAATTTACTTTAACCATCTCCTGATGAGGCGGGGCACAGAGAAAGACACCCTGACCCCGGCCTCGGCCCCCTTCCGCTCCCCATGCCCCATGCCTCACCCTGTTGCCATCCCTAAATGCTGGGTGGTTATGAAATCAACCTTTAACATATAACTAATATATAATGTTTTTATATATTAAAGGGCGGGTTTATATTTATGTTTGTTTATGATTATAAAGGAGCCCCTATGAGACTGGCCCTGTATAAACAAAAATAGATTTTGTTTTTATTATTATTATTTTGAGACAAAAAAACAAATATAGACTTGAGTCCACAGTTTTTAGAAATTCCTAACTTGATAGTAAAGTACTGAATTAATTTTCTTATTGGAATACGGATTGTGTTTAAGGAATTATTTGGTCTGTAAACAAAGAATGCGTGAGATTTTCTATATGCTTATTTGCAAAATTAAAAGGAATAACTTGATCTTAAGCCAAGAATGCATAACATCCTCTATGCCTGTTCCTATATATATAGCTATATATTTATTTTGCAAATTTCTATTCACAACTAAAAGAAATATCTCACCAACTCTCTGCTCAACTCACTCTCTGTTCTTACTTCTTGAAAGGCACATACAGGTATGTTTTCTCAATTAAACTGCCCTAATTTGCATTTATTTATTTATTTTTATTTCCATGTAAATTCTCTCCCTATATATATTATTTACTTTCAAAGTATGTGTCTTTGATATAGTTGGTTTCCCATATAGTTTATAGTTTGCCGGATAGGAATCAAATAGATTAATTATTCATATTGTTAATGTTTATTAGTATATAATCCGATTTCGGTCCACTTCTCTCAAGTTTGAATACTTGATTTGCTATGAAGGCAACATTAAGGCTCTTACGGAGGAAACTGAGAAGCTGAAGGACAAGAGAGCTGCAATTCAATGAACGCAACCACTACACAGTTAGAAGTCATCTCACCTGAAGTTACAAGATGGGTTTTGGAGGTGGACAATATCATGAATGAGTTGCGGAAGTTCTTGTAGGAAGATGTAAAAGTAAACAAAATGTATTTCAATGGTTGGTGTCCAAACCTGAAGCTGAGGCATTCCTTGGGTAGGAAAGCTAAGAAAAACACTGAGGTTGTCTTGAAGCTCCAGCTAGAACGAAAATTTGACAGGGTATCGTACCCTGCACCTCCAACCGGGATGCACTTCGTACCATCCATGAAAGCATTCTACTCGAGAACCAAAATTTTGAAGCAAGTTATGGAGGCACTAAACGATGAGAATATACACATCATCGCAATCTTTGGGATGGGGGGCATCAGGAAGACAACAATGGGAAAAGAAGTTGCTAGAAGAGCTCAAGAAGAGAAACTTTTTGGTGCTGTTGTTATGGCTGTAGTGCCCCAAAATCCAGTTGTAACAAAAATTCAAGGATAAATTGCAGATGCATTGGATTTTAAGTTAACGAAGGAGACTGAATCTGGAAGAGCAGGTGAGCTGCGGAGGAAAATACAAGAAACTGAAAAAATTCTTCTTGTCCTCGATGACATATGGGAGAGACTTGATTTGGAGGTTGTAAGCATTCCCTCTCCGAGTGAGCATCCAAGATGTAAAATTTTGTTGACCTCACGAAACGAAGAAGTTGCCCACACTCAAATGAGAAGTCAGAGGACCTTCATCGTTGAAGTGCTCTCCGAAAATGAAGCTTGGAATCTTCTTGAAGTGGTGGTTGGGCCTTCCATTAACAATCATGATCTACATCCAATCGCGAAACAAATTACAAACGAGTGTAAAGGTTTGCCTATTGCTATCATCACTGTTGGAAGGGCACTTGAAAACAGAGGCAAAGACGAAAGGAATGATGCACTTCTCCAACTTCGAAAGTCAATAGCAAGGAATATATCTGCAGAAGTGGGCGCAAATGTATTTTCTTGCATTGAATTAAGTTACAGATTTTTAAGAAGCGAAGAAGCCAAATCTTGCTTTTTACTATGTTGCTTATTCCCAGAAGACCATGATATTCCTATTGAAACTTTGGTCAAATTTGGGAAAGGACTAAGGTTGTTTGAATTCATTGATTCAATGGAAGAAGCAAGAAACAAAGTACGTACTCTTGTTCAGGCTTTAAAAAGATGTTTTCTACTCTTAGACAGCAATAAAAGAGAGTGTGTGAAGTTGCATGACGTTGTACGTGATGTGGCCATATCAATTGCTTCCAACAAGGAGCATGGTTTTGTGGTAAGATGCGACAATGAAATAGAAGAGTGGCCAGAGATTGATACATGGGAAAATTGCACTAAAACCATAGTTGTAACAAATAAAATCAAGAAACATCTCAATCGTCTGGTGTGCCCCAAGCTTAAGCTTTTACATTTGTCAACAAACCTCCTTCATCATCAAGAATTTAATGAGAATTTTTTTCATGGGGATGGAAAATCTTGAAGTTCTAGCTTTTTGAAGCATATACATTCAATCATTGCCATCGCCATTGCAAGTGCCACAAAACATGCGAACCTTACATTTAGAGAACTGCATACTTGAAGATATTTCATCAATTGGAGCATTGGTGAAGCTAGAAATCCTCAGCTTGCTTGGTTCTGAAATCCAAGAGTTGCCGAGGGAGATAGGACATCTTCAACATCTAAAGCTGTTAGATATCACAAGTTGCGTGCAGCTGAAGTGAATTCCACAGGGTGTACTTTTAGGTTTAACCAGACTAGAAGAGCTATACATGAGGGACAGCTTCAGTGCATGGAGCCCTGTGCAAGGAAACAAAGAGAAAATCTGCATAAGTCTTGATGAGTTAATTTCTCTATTTGATCACTTGAAATTTTTAGTCATTCACATACCACAAGTCCAGTTACTTGGACAAACTTCTGTCTTATTTAATAACTTGACAAGATCTGGGATAGTAATATCCAACGACAAATGGTCAGGTGGGAATTGTTTATTTGGAAACTATTTGGTGTTTGAAGGTGATACAAAGTCTATGATAGAGTGTGGGATTCATGTACTACTGAATAAATGTGAAAGACTAGAACTATCTATAGAGAGTTTAAAGATTGTCTCCCAGCTGATTGAAGATGGCTTCTTAAGGTTGAAAGTTCTAAAGATAAAGTTTTGTAGTGATATGGAGTATCTCATCAATTTGACCTCAAAGTGCACTCGTCGGCCAGTTCCATTGGCTCTTTTGGAGGAAATGAAAATTGAATTTGTGGATAATTTGAAGGGATTATGTCATCCTGACTTGCTTCACTTGCAAAGGGATCCAACAATTCAGTTTCAATTGTTTTACAATCTAACTAGCCTTGAGCTACGTAGATGTAATAAACTACAGTATGTCTTTTCAACATCTATTGCAAGAGGATCAATTCCACAACTCCAATCTTTGAGTGTAGAGTCCTGTGAGGTAGAAGGAATCGTCTACAAGGAAACAGAGGAAAATGATGATAGTAATACTGTTGCTGCTGATATGATTGTCTTTCCTAAATTAGCTCATGTATCTTTTCATTGGTTAGATAGCCTAATCAGTTTGTACAGAGCCATGGATGGTATTAGTGCTAAACTTGTTCCATTCAAGTGTACCAACTGGCTACCAAGTCTAAAAGGCTTATATGTGGCGAGTTGTCATAAATTAAGGGTGGTTTTTGATTTTGATAAACTACTAATGGAAACGACAAATGCAAGTCTTGTTGCTGCTCAATTAATTGATCCTCGCGACGGATCAGGTGGAGGATCATTTACATGGAATTGATAACTGGTATCAATGCCTTGAATGTCTACCAGCACCAACTCCAGTTCGCAAACACAAACCAAATCAAGGCAACAACACCGTACGGAAGAAATCTCAGGATCAAATGGTCGCTTCTACAAAGAGTTCCCACTCTGATGCACAAGTAGAGGTACGTAATTGAGTTTATACTCTACATACCCAAATCACACAAAGTTAATTGATTTCAAATCATTTTTTGTCATTTTATATAATTAGCTACTTATAATATTTAATTAATATAATGTTTTATCAATACAATGAGGGTTTAATTTAAAAACTTTACTATTTTATAATTAATTTGATGGATAATTTGGTAGGTGAGATCAGCAGTAGCAAGAGATGGTCGAGTTGTTAGAGACTGGGATGGCAACGATAATTATGGGACAGATAAGGACAAGGTTTTGCACAACTTGGAAAGTGTAACTGTGGAACATTGTGAATCAGTGGGCGTACTATTTGATTTCGGGGAAGGCCAAGGCCCTTTTCCTCCAGTCCTCAACAACTTGAATCAGTTGTCATTATATGATCTACCTGGCCTCATGCACATATGGAATATTACAAAGAACGGTGCACATCAGCTTGTCGTCACAAGTGGCTTCCAAAATCAAACAGAAATACGGGTAAATGGATGTGGGAGATTGAGATGTTTATTCTCTCCTTCCATAGCCAAACTTCTGGTGATGCTAAGATTCATCTTTGTTGCAAATTGTCAATCCATAGAAGCTGTTATTGGTGTTGCAAAAGGAGAGAAGAAGAAGAAGAAGATAAACAAGAAGAGAATGTAATTTACTAGTATCTCATTTCCCAATTTGAGATTAATTTAACTGGTTGGTCTGGGAAACCTCTCGTGTTTTTGTGATGGTCAACCTAACTACGCTTTTCGATTCCCGTCCCTGGAAATTATAGAAATAAAGGATTGTTACAGGTTAGAGACATCTGTAAGGGCAGCAAGGATGTCTGCTGAGGACACACCTATGCTTAAGCATGTAGAGGACGATGGGAATGTAATATTGGACCAGAACGGGCTAGGAGATCTTAATACAAACATACACCAGAGTTTTCAACTAAAGCAGAAGCATGTACGTACCAACCAATCCCCCCTGCATATATGATTTATGTTATTTTTATTCTATATGGTCAGGTAGGGACTTATTAATTTATGTAATGTCAATTCTATATATTTCCTAATATTATTGACTTGCTAATGACTTGGTACAGGAAAGTTTGAGGAAGCAGCAAAACTGAGGGAGTTGCAAATGGAGATGGAAAGGCGGGAAATACTGCGGCCGCTATGGCGCCAGAGAATACAGATCAGACAGCAGGAAGAAGAAAGCTCTAAGAATTCCACTCCGTGAGTGCCAATTTATATATATAATTCCTACAAAAACTGATGCTGTATATTAATTTATATTGTTCCTACTTTCCTCATTCTCAGCAAAATTTAATATGTAAAATATAATTATAAATTTGTAGCATTTTATTTTTAGTACAAAAAATAGTTTTTAAACTATTAATTTCTTAAGCTCATTTTTTTTGTTTTATTTAGGTGAATTATCTACTTGGATGATCTATTTTGCTAGTTGCATAATAAATAATCCAATTAAACCAATTGCGTCTATTTGAAAAAAATAAATAAATAAAATTGAGTTTATCAATTGAAAAAATTAAACTTTGAAGGCAGGACTAACATTTAAACCAAAACTATAAATTGAGCTAAAGTTTTTTTTTCTTTGAAGGAAAGATCGCACAAATTACGGGGAAAAAAAAATTTACAGATGCGTGCATGGCGCTCAGAGAATCAAAATAAAGCAAAAGGAAAATAAACACAAAAACCATTTTATCTATTCAAGGCATATACGATAGACATGCATTACGTTACATCATTATTGTTGCAGGTACATACACTTTTCCATCTTTTAAAGATTAACGCAAAATCCAAGTAGACCTGGAATGCAACGACAATGACGTGGATCGTTGCAAGCATATAAGAAAGTGCATGGGTTTCCACAAGCTACTTTCACATTGGGTTGGATGGGAACACCATGCTTAAGAGCACTCCTGGCGTTGTTCTTCTGTTTAAGAGGTACTCCTGGCGTTGTTCAAAGTGCATGGGGTTTTTTCAAGTAAAGTAAGGACCTTTATCAGTTTTTCATTCTCTGCAAACAGCCAACATATACTCTGTTTTGTTACCAGAAAACAGAGAAGGCTCACAGCCAATACCCGTGTGTTTCCATGCTTATTCACAAGTGACGACTAATCTCTTCCCTTGTGATATTTCACTCTTGCAATACCCATATAATTCCAACACGATGTTGGATTTTGTGATTCCTTGCAAGCTGTTATTAATGTTGCAAAAGAAAGAGAAGAAGGAGAAGAAGAAGATGAACAAGAAGAGAATGTAATTTCTACTATTTCATTTCCCCATTCACCTGACGGATCTGGTAAACCTCTCGTGTTTTTGTGATCAACCTGATTATGCTTTTCGATTTTCGTCCCTGGAAAGAATAGTAATAAGGAATTGTCCAGCAAGGATGTCAGCTGAGACATTTGCTAGGGCAGCAATGATGACTGCCGAGGACACACCTATGGTTAAGCATGACAACGGGCCAGAAATATTCAACCCGCTAGATTTTATGTACCAAGAAGGTATATACCAACCAAGAACCAGTTCCGTAGGATACATCGAATTTGGTGGAGGACTAACTTATTATATAAGCCTTTGAAATAATGTGTTTTGTAATTTATATTGTGTTGTGTACGTATTTATAATGGTTTCTCAGACTAATTGTGTGCCAATGGCTTCATCATCAACTTCATCAAAATTAATGTATTATTGATTTTTTTTTTCTTATTTCAGTATATATATAAATATATATATACACATATGCTTAATAGCTAATAGCTACTATATATATATATATATATATATATATATATATAAAATATGTGGTTTAATATGAACATTATGGAAATTATTATGGATAGAAGAGAGTTCTCTATTACTGGACTTAAAAGTCCATTACTCAGTATCTGTAAATCCTAATCTTTATTTTTTTTATATAGAGAGATTAGGGTGCTCATATATAATAACAATATTGACTATGGTTTCCTCTCTATTTCTCTGGCATTTTTTTTTCTCTTATTCATATTACTTTTATATATATATATATATATATATATATGCATAATAGCTCATCATATATATATATAGATTTCTTTTATATATTATAAGAAACACACAAACACAAGGAAGAGAGAAGCATACCAATCCCAACCAGAAGATGACAATTGATGACTTTAGTAAGCAAAGGTAGCAAACACTTAGCTGGGAAATTAGGATGATTATCATGTTATTGAGTTTTTCTTTGCTCTATAAACCTGCTTACATGACGTGAGGAAAAACCAATATTAGAAATTTTTTATTTTCAAAGAAAAAAAAAAAGAAACAAAGAAATAATAAATAAACCCTATAAAATATGACGTATAAATAAATTGACGGTCTTTAAATTGAAATTGCAAAGTGGGATATATAGGTACACTAGAAATTGGTAATGGTAAATTTCTTGTGCAATTCCCTTTGCAATGAAGCATGCTAAGCCGCATATATAATTTTTCTTTTTTCTATATTTCTGACAATACACACTAACACATATATGTATATATAAACAATTTTGCGTTTACCAAAAAAAATATATAAACAATTTTGCTGATGGTTTCGTACAGAAATATTTGCAGCGGGAAAAACTGAGGCAGCAGGAAAGAACAAAGCTCTAAGATTTCCGTTCTTCTGTGAGTATTAAGCTTGCCAAAAACTATTTTCCTACATATTATAGATAATATGTAATATATATATATATATATATATATATATATATATGGCCTGTGATCTATCCTTGGAATTATAGGTTCTCTTGTTCACAAGTCATCCAGTAATATGAAACTGCATGAATGACCATTACTCTGATAATACACATGAACACAAAAATAACAACGATTTAGTTGTATGTGTAATGCATATAGGTGGCAAGAATATTATTAGATATGAGGAAAACAAATAAGTAATCAAATGGAAAATTGTCTAATAAAAAATATACTCAGGTAATAGCAAAAATACGGTGAAAATTTAGTAACAATGAATCAATTATCTAATCCAAATGAACTTTTTTTTTTTAAAAAAAATTATGATAATAAAATAAAGGAAAATATAAAATTTATGCATTAAACTTTTCTCTTACAAAAAGAAAAAGAATTTCATGTACAGCTGAAAACAGTAGTAAATATGAATTTTTTTTTGTTAAAATACATATATAATGTGTGTATTATTATTATATGCAAAATAACTAATTGCGGTTTGTTAACGATTTAGCTTTTAGCTTTTAATTTTGATTTTTGATTTTTTCTTTTAAATTGCGTGTAATTTACTTTGTTTATATGTTAATTAGAATTTGTTATTATTAGTTAGACAATTCTCCAAACACAAAAGAAAAAAACATTCAAAATGTTTTTGATTTGGTTTTTGTGACTTTTTTTTTTTCAATTCACATTTATAGTAAGATGGAAAGACTTATAAATTCTAATAAATTTTAAATAATAAAAAAAAATCACATGCAATCAAAGAGAAAAACAAAAACAAAAAACGTTAACAAATGGAGGCTAAGGTTGCATTTGATAATACAATTATTTTTTATTTTAATTTTTAATTTTTTTCTATTGAGTTATGTGTAATTTGGTTAGTTTAGAAGTTAGTTGGAGTTTGTTAAATGTTAGTTAGACTACTTAATTAAATAAAAATATAAAAATAAAAACTGAAAATGAAAATACTTTGAAAGTGTTTTCATTTTTTGTTTTTATTTTTACATTTTCCTTCACATTTTTAATGTAACTAACATTTAAATCAACATCTAAACTAACCAAATTATACATAATTCAAGAGGAAAAAATTTAAATTAAAAATTAAAAAACGGTTGTATTATCAAAGATTCTTTAAGAGGAGCAAAGATTCTTTGTATTATTATTTGATAGAAGATGCAACTATTTATTGAGAAAGAAGAAGATTGAATTTGGATTGTGTTTTATTAATTTCTAGAAGTAAAAATTTACTAAATATTTTAAACCGAAAAATGATCAAACATGGTTATCATGTTATCAAGTTTTTCTTAATTTGGGCTAGAAAACAAGCCCACAAGAAAAAATCAATGCCTTTGATACTGTAGTTGTTGGTTTTTTTTAATTTTTTACTATTAAATTATGTGTAATTTAATTAATTTAAAAATTAATTAAAATTTATTAAATATTAATTAGGCTATTCAATTGAGTAAAAATATGAAGAATATAAATAGAAAATGAACACATTTTTAAAATATTTTCTGTTTATATTTTTACATTTTTACTCAATTAAATAATTTAATTAATATTTAATAAATTTTAATTAACTTATAAACTAATTAAATTACATATAATAAAAAAAATAATAATAATAAAATAACTATATTATCAAACGTGCTTTAATATATATATATATATATATATATATATATTATATCCTCTCTGTGTGCGTAAGCGCCAGCAATCTGGCGGGAGCGTTTGCACTTCGTCAAGCATCAACAAACGGTCTTCAACTTAGTTATATATATATATATATATATATCCAAATTGATCATAAATAATTCCAGCAGTTGAGCTAGCAACTACATGATATATACATCCTGTGGAATATGGAATCAAGCCACATGCATCCATGCATGTTTTAAATAATAGCAATCAAGTTTTAGTAATTTGGATAAGGTTGGCCCATCTGATCAGTTGAGATTAGTCAGAGTGTGCGCGCCTGTTTAATTACTTTGTCAAAAATTGGATTCACTCACTCTGGATTAATTTTGTTCACTCGTCTTGCTTATTTGTCAAATTTGTAAAGCCATATAGATCATAGAGTCCCCCAAATACGTTTGTTTCTATGGAGACAATTAATTTCTAAAGGAATAACTTTCTGATGACGAGAACCCATTATAAATCACTTTACGTGAATAATATGCATGGTTATAAATTCCCCAGTAGTGCGCATGGTAGGCCATATACCACGCAGTTATCTAGTCGTGCATGGGAGGCCAATGGCCATACGTCGCAGGTCTTTTCTTAGGAGAAAATCTCTACACATCCTACGTACAACTGTTCTATATATCCAACTAAAAATTAATGTTAGCGCCAAGTGAGCAATAAGAGTGACAGAGAACAGATTAAGAGACATGGAGGTGTCGTTTGTGAAATTACTAACGGGAACGGACGCCAACAGGAAGCTTTCAGTTCCTTCAGCTTTTCTTCGCCATATAGACGGCGGCCAAGGAGGCAAAGCAGCTGAGATTGTTTATATGGGTATTATTTGGATACTGTAAATGACGTATAGTATTTACGGATCTCACTCATTTACAGATGCATGAATTATACTAAAAAGAAAACGATTACAATCTTCTAAGCAAAAAAATAGAAAAATAAAATACAATTCTAATCTAACTTTATTAAAAAAATTAATTTAATTTAATTTTAATATTCAAATAGAAAAGTTTTATTTAATTATTTATTTTTATATTATCATAGACACTCACAGTAGACCAAAATATAAATTTTACTAATTAATATATATATATATATATAATATATAATAAAATACAAGGAAAAAAAAAGAAACAAGAAGAGAGTCAATTTTAAAAATAAGAAATAAACAAATAAAAAGGAAAAAAAATAAAAGATAAAGATAAAAGAATAAAAAGGAAAAAAGACGCAAAGAGCGTCATGTGTTATAATTAATATGATAAGGTGTTTACTTTTTATTGGGTATAAAAAAAAAAAGAAAAAAAAAAAAGATGTTGAATAAAAGATCTCCATCAAGGTGGCGTACCAAACTGTTTAACAAAAAAACAAAATCAGCCCTCCATGAAGTTTTCGCGAAAGACAATCACTACCAGTATATACATCCCAACTAGCGCGTGAACCTTCTCGGTCGAGCTGTCACCATTTACATGCTGCCATGCGGCAGTTTGTCACCACTCCCGAATGGTGACTTTGGTTTAAAAGTCTGCAACCTTATCAGGTTTCCAAATATAACAGTTCACCGGCGCACCAACGTACAACTGCTATAAATACTGAACTAAAAAATTAATCCAAGACAACCACTTCAAGAGTGATCAATAGAGAACAAATTAAGAGATATGCAGGCGTCGTTTGAGAAATTACTAACTGAAACGGACGTCAACAAGAAGCTCTCAGTTCCTTCAGCTGTTCTTCGCCATATAAACGGCGGCCAAGGAGGCAAAGCAGTTGAGATTGTGGACGACATTACAGGTAAAACCTACCAACTTATGTTGCAGACTCGTGCAGGCAAGTACAGGAAGCCAGTGTTTCAGTCCAAGGGGTGGCTCAAGTTTGTCAAGGACAAAGGACTTCAAGCTGGGACACCATCTACTTCTGGAAAGACGCTATGGTGGGAAACGACGGCGTTTTCAGAATTCGAGCTCTGTTTGATTTTTGGAGTCGTTGATTAATTAGTTAGTCTCTACCCCTACGTGCGTATATGGAAATAAAGTACGTAGTAGTAGCAGCACCTACGTACCTGGGCAGCCGCAATATCTATCCTTTTGCCTTTTATATGGGTCTTATTAACATGTTTAAAAGGTGCTGGGAATGATCCCTGCGAATTTTCCGTTTCTTTATAAAGCAAAGACGTTGGGATTCTAAATTTAGAATTTTCTATTTATAAATTTCAGATGTCTGCTCTATTAATTAACAATATTATCCAGTCAAAGTTGTCAATTTACCACCAAAAGAATATACACGTTCATAAATTTATTAATTTTAATGGAAAAAAATTTCCTTTGGTGTTATATTATATCGGTTTCTAACTGATTCAAGAATATGTTGTTTTACTAAATTATTAAGTCTCATAAAAGAATCGCAAAACAATATTTATTCAATGAATGAGATTAAAGCTAAATAACTTTTTTTAAGCCACGTAAAAAGTTGCAATTAAATTTCTTTTAGTCACAAACAAACAATCGAGGTTAGAATAGTACTTTTAGACGCCGCACACAACTACTTTTGGGCACACCACAAATTTGAAGCATACCGATTTAGCGGCAACGAATCATTGATGCCAAATGAAAACAGGTTTTGCCAAGGGGTGATGTGAGACTTATTGATGCTAAAGCCATATCAAAGGTTTAGTCAACAGAAGAAGCAATATTAGGATTTTATTTATTTATTTATTATATTTTAAAGAAAAAGAGATAATAAATAAACCTCGAATTATGACGTCCAAACAAAAAGACGGTGGTTGACCTGAGAAAGTGATGAAGTTGAAGACCGTTTGTTGCTTCGTGACGAAGTAACAACCAAACCTGCCGCGCAGCGTTGTAAACAGATAGTGTGTGTGTGTGTGCACGCACGCGAGTGAGTGCGATAATGGCGGAGAGCTATATAGATATCCAGGTCCGTACGATCAGCGGCGAATCAACCACTCTGTGGGTTCCCAAAAGACTCCATTGAAGACCTCAAGCTCTTGCTCAAGCTGACTTTCCCTCCCGCCCCATCGCTCCCCCAATTTTCACCTATTTCTCAAGGCAATTCTTTTCCCCCTCACTTTTCTTGTTATTATTTTCAATTATTATTATATTTCTTAAAAATCTCCGTCTGCTTCGTTGCCTCGAAAACCTAGAATTAGCAACGAGAAAAGCTGTTTATTTTTTAACATTCCAGACTGAAAGAATTCCCTTCTTTCTTTCTTTTTTTTTTTTAACCATCTTTTCTGGGTACGTTGAAGGCTTGAAGCTGGTATGATAATTCTGAAGTTTCTTTTATTAGGATATTAATATTCGATATATGGGGTTTTATGTGCATAACTCTGATAGGTACACTATAAATTTGTAATGGTGAATTCCCTTGTGCTAGTTCCGTTTTTAAAAAAGGACAACAGTCAGACGTCTCGGATCCCTAATCAGTCTAAAACCTCAATGCAAGTTCCCAATCAACCTTCAATCTCAAAATTTGCTGATTCTGCCTGGTCGGATATGATGCAAGACTTATTGTTTTCGGGCGACACTTCAGTTTCGAAAGCATCAGAATTGAAGATGGGTAGCTTTAATCTTAGGGATAGAAGAGATGCATCGGCGGGAACTGCTAGTTCTTCCTAGGAAAAATGCATAAGGGGTACTGATTGTGATGACCTTTTATATGATAATACTATGGTCCCCTACGGGCAAGAATGTTCTTAATGAACAATACTGTGAAAAAATTCATTAAGTTTTTGGACTAGGAGAATTGTTTGTCGGACTTGCTTTCTGGAAACTGCATGTTGTCAATAAGAGCCTGTTCACGGGCCCTTGGAATTGGACTGCCTACAAATGATTGTAGTACATGCTTGTGCCCAACATGGTTGAATGCGCTACTGAAGGCATTTGCTTTCTTAAAGTTTTTTCCGCATTTCTTCAATTGCAACAGGCAAGAACAACCTCAACCCTTCTAGAGGAAGCGCTGGACCAGCTTGGGAAATTTGGAGTTAAACTTAGCATGAAAGATCAAGAGCATCTTTCTCTTATTTCTCCTAAGGTAATTGGTTGAAAGAAACTTATGTTTACAATAGCATAATAAGTTTTGTGTCAAGTTAAATTAAGGTATTTTCAGTATTATATCACTCTCATACTCTGAAACTTCTTAACACCCTTATGTCCTAGACTAGGTATATCTGTTATATTTTACAGAGCTAAACCCAGTTTAGTTGGTAACGCTTTCAACACTTCCAACTAATGTTATATTTACAGTGCACAATAGCATAATACTTTAAAAAGTTAACCCGCTTTAGTTGTGCCTGACAGGCTTATGTTTACAATAGCATAATAACTCTTCATTGCTTGGATACGTTCATATAATCTTAACTGTATAGTTACGAAAGTCCAAAAGTGTTTACTCCATGCGAAGTATGGTACTAGTGTCTATGTGTTTTGCATTTTGTGGTCTCCTCGTATAAAAAGTAGGTTTACATACTTTATTTTGCTTGTACTGTCCAGAAGAATTTGAAGATAATGGCAAGGAACATTTTTATAATGTGGAAAAGTAAAAAAATCCCTATTTGAAAAAAAAATCCCTATTTGAACTTTTTTTCTGATGTTGCTCCTTTTAAACACTTTTTTTTTTGCATATATCTCTATTGGGGAAACCAAGTTCACATGGTTACCTCCTTCCTATTGCCCTGTATTAGTATTTACTCGGTTTAGGATGTATTATATATATGTTTTTAATTATTCTTGTCATCGTTGTAGTCTTATTACTATAATTTGGTTCAGGCTGTAAGTTTTGCTAATAATACTATTTTGGAAAGAAGCCATGTTGATGCACCTGTTGTTATTAACTGTCCAACGGAACACCAAGATCAAGTCAAATATAAGCGTAAATCTGGTATATTAAAGATGTTCATTTCTTTTTCCTTTGCTTTTTTCTTTAGTTGCAAATATGACAATTTTGCTTGCTTTGGTCTCATACTCCTTATCAATAGTCCAGAGAAATGAATATAGCAGATACTGTCTGTGCATTGAAGAGATGGGAAAATTCTTTCAAATCTGATCTGTGGAAGGCTGTTGAGCAGTTGATGGTATGTTTAAATGTTTCCCATCTCATTTTTGCTTCTTAAAGTTATTAAACACTTATATTTGACACTGGAAAACTTACTGGTGAGTGTTAAGAAGCTTCTTACAATGAATAATACATGTGAATTATAACCCAACTATTCAAGGAAATGGGAAATACATTTTTCTTAGATATAAAACGTTCCTTCCTGACTTATGTTATTTAGTCCTTTTATCATTGCTTGGAATTTTATTCAGAAAGTTTTCATGAATGAACAATTATGTATATGAAAGCATTTTTCATTGGGAATGTGAAATCACTTCTTTGCTGTTTCGGCATTAGATTTATTTGAGACTTGTAGCAATGTTCCTGATCATTTGAAATATCCTTTATATGTAATCATCAATACTTTCTGTTCATTAGTCACAGTAGTGTGGGTAATTGATAATCAGAGAATTTTGATGCAGTTTATTACTAGAAATGAAAAGGTATCCTCCTCTTTGGTAGGCTTTCTTCTATCACTTAAGGACCATGTCACTGCTGCTAGTGGTAATAATGGAAGATAAGCAAAAGGAAGCAATGCAAGTTCCTTTTCAGATCCAAAGAGATGCATGCAGGTCTTAGTCCTTAATTTATTTATTTCATGGCTGCTGTGTTTGGCTTTTCATCTCTCACTAGGATGCGACATGCAAAGACATACTCTATACAGTCTACAGATCAGAAAGGCAAGATTCAGAAAAGGGTAATAACAGTTGTAATATCTAGATTAGATCTATGTTGTGATAGGGTGAAGTGCACTAGTGTAAGTTTGAGTGTCTACGTTGAAATAACATGCCATGCAGAACTTCAGGTGGCTCCAGTGGGTCAAAATGGGTCAAGGCAAATAGAAAATGGTATCTGGTTGAAATTCAATAGGTATAATTTTAAACCCCAAATAGATAGTTCCCTAATGTTTTAAAATTTTCTTCTAATCAATAAGATCGATGTTAGTAATCCCCCAGACAGTTCTCAATTGATCTTATATTATACATTTCCCTTTCTAATTTTCATTGCTAATTCCCTGGTTATCTTCCCCTTAGTCCTCTCATGGCCACTGAAATTCCACGTACGCCAACAAGCATTGCATTGCATTGTCTTCTGCCCTTGTTTTGGCAGCTTCTTCAACTTGGAAACACACACACACACACGTTCTCTCATTTATTTGCAGTTCATTTCTAGTTATCGTTTTCTCCTTCTTGATTAATTACTCTTTACCAGAAATAAAGAAAAAGAAAGAACTTCGGACGTCTCTCTGTCGAATTTTCATTTTCCCTGGTTATTTTCACTAGTCCTTCTCATGGCTACTAAAATTCCACGCTCTTTGGGTTTCCCCCGAAGAGGTAAATCAACCACTCTTTGGGTTTTCTCCCAAAAATTCCATTGAAGACCTCAAGCTCTTGCTCAGGCAGACTTTCCCTTCCGACCATCGCTCCCCCAATTTTCATTTATTTTTCAAGGCAATTCTTTTTCCCCTCACTTTTCTTATTATTATTTTTAGTTATATATTTTTATGTGTATCAGGGTGTTAAATTGAAATCGCAGTTGGATAGGTAGACTGGAACTTAGTAATGGTGAATTTCTTGTGCTTCTATGTATTGTCGTTCATATTCTAAGTACGCTAGAGAAGAATGCCAAGCCGCTTTATACTCTGATTAGTTGTTTATATAAACAAAATTGTTTGCAACTTCTGTTAGCTTTGATAGATTTTGACACATTGGCACCATAAGTTCTACATGGCATGTTATTTCCACATGAGCGCTTAAAAAAAAATTAAAATTAAGGTGGGAGAGGAAAGGCAGGGCTCGCAGGCTCCACTATGATAGCGGTTGTAGTAGTTGAGCTTCAATCTTGTAAGTGTCCACCTAGAAATAACATGCCATGCAGAACTTCAGATGGCACCAGCGCGTCAAAATGGGTTAATAGAAATTACTAAAGATTATGCTATTTGTCACATTACAAAGTTTTTTATACTAAAAATTTATATGGGCAAAGGAATCCGTTATTGACAAATAATGACAAATATTCATTTCTAAGATGGGTTTATTTTACACTTTTAACAAAGATTAAAGGAGTGACATTGCCTAAAATAAAAGAATAGGCATACGGATCCACAGTTTTTAAAAATTCCCAACTTGATAGTAAAGTACGGAATTAATTTTCTTATTGGAATTTGAATAAGGACTGTGCTTAAGGGATAACCTTGGTCTGTAAACAAAGAATGCGTAAGATTTTCTATGCGTATTTACAAAATTAAAAGGAATAACTTGATCTGTAAGCAAAGAATGCATAACATTCTCTATGCATGTTACTATATATATAGCTATATATTTATTTTGCCGTGCCCTTAATGCAAATTTCTATTCACAACTAAAAGAAATATCTCACCATCTCTCTGCTCAACTCACTCTCTGTTCTCACTTCTTGAAAGGAGGCAAATACAGGTATGTTTTCTCAATTAAACCACCATAATTTGCATCTATTTATTTATATTTCCATGTAAATTCTCTCCCTATATATCTTATTTACTTTCAAAGTATGTGTCTTTGATATAGTTGGTTTCCCATATAGTTTATAGTTTGCCAGATAGGAATCAAGTAGATTAATTATTGATATTGTTAAAGTTTATTAGTATATAATCCAATTTCGGTCAACTTCTCTCGAGTTTGAATTTTTGAGAGTAATACCGGATTGTGACTAAACAACTGCAGGGATTAGACCGGATTGGGGTCCAATCCTTGTTACTACACAATCCACATTTATTTGTGGGTTTCAAACTTTTGAGAACAATGATACTGGATTGTGATTTAATATGTACTTTAGAATCCTAAATAGATAGTTCCCTAATGTTTTAAAATTTTCTTCTAATTAATAAGTTCGATGTTAGTAATCCCCCAGATAGTTCTTAATTGATCTTACATTATACATCTCTCTGACTAATTTTCATTGTTAATTCCTTGGTTATTTTCATTAGTCCTTCTAATGGCCACTGAAATTCCATGTACGTAACCCACTATGCATTGCATCGTATGCTCCTGTTTTTTGGCAGTTTCTTCAACTTGGAAACACATTCTCTCTCATTTATTCTCAGTTCATTTCTCCTCTTGAATGCTCTCTTATTAATAATCCCAACCTTTTGAATTCTGGGGACAGTGGACACCATTTTGCATTGGTTTTAGTACTCTTGTATTTCTAGTTATTATTTTCTCCTTCTTGAACTGTTATTATCTTCCTGATCAAAATCCATGAATTGCATGGTAACCTTCTTTACATTAATTTGTATAACAAGTACAAATATTGTTTCCATGTAATAATCCAAAGTGCCCACACTCAACTGTATCTCTTTCAAACCGAGCAGCTTGCTGCTTCTGTGTAATCCTCTTTCCTGAGGCTTTTTGTGTGTTCCTCGGAACACAAGTATTTTTTTTAAACAAAACTATATCTTCTTCGGGTTAGAGATATATTTTTTTTCCATCCTCTCTCTCATTTGATTCTCCTTGAATTTATAAATCCAAATTATTTGGTGTCCAATTTCATTTAACACACACATTACC
The DNA here is from genome assembly GCA_007844105.2 of Rhamnella rubrinervis. Lineage (NCBI taxonomy): Eukaryota > Viridiplantae > Streptophyta > Magnoliopsida > Rosales > Rhamnaceae > Rhamnella > Rhamnella rubrinervis. The sequence goes on from CM017585.2 coordinate 13,700,809, forward strand.
ATCTCTACACATCTTCATAAACACACCCTTTTTCTAGTTTTTCATTTCCCCATATGAGAGTAGTTTCAGATACTTATAACAAGACTAAGCTAGTTTAGATTAATTACTCTTTACCATAGGCTATGAGAAAAAAGAAAGAAGAAAGAACGAACTTGCAACGTTTTCAAATGATCTAAGTTTCTATGTCATTCACTATGTAGATCCAAGAGGCACTAGTCTCGCATCATTCAACTTTATCGCTAGTAGGTCCGTGCATTTAAAAGGAAATGGATATTCTTACATCAATCGCATCAACGGTTGCTGAATCGTTAGTAGAGCCCGCTGGAAGACAACTTGGATACTTGATTTGCTATGAAGGCAACATTAAGGCTCTTACGGAGGAAACTAAGAAGCTGAAGGACAAGAGAGCTGCGATTCAAATGTCAATGAACGCAGCCACTACACAGTTAGAAGTCATCTCACCTGAAGTTAGAAGATGGGTTTCGGAGGTGGAGAATATCATAAATGAGATGCAGAAGTTCTTGGAGGAAGATGTAAAAGTAAACAAAATGTGTTTCAATGGTTGGTGTCCAAACCTGAAGCTGAGGCATTCCTTGGGTAGGAAAGCTAAGAAAAACACTGAGGTTGTCTTGAAGCTCCAACTAGAAGGAAAATTTGACAGAAAATCGTACCCTGCACCTCCAACCGGGATGCACTTAGTACCATCCATGAAAGCATTCGACTCAAGAACCAAAATTTTGAAGCAAGTTATGGAGGCTCTAAGGGATGAGAATATACACATCATCGCAATCTGTGGGATGGGGGGCATCGGGAAGACAACAATGGCAAAAGAAGTTGCTAGAAGAGCTCAAGAAGAGAAATATTTTGGTTCTGTTGTTATGGCTGTAGTGTCCCAAAATCCAGTTGTAACAAAAATTCAAGGACAAATTGCAGATGCATTGGATTTTAAGCTAACAAAGGAGACTGAATCTGGAAGAGCAGGTGAGCTGCGGAGGAAAATACAAGGAACTGAAAAAATTCTTATTGTCTTGGATGACATATGGGATAGACTTGATTTGGAGGATGTAGGCATTCCCTCTGAGAGTGAGCATCCAAGATGTAAAATTTTGTTGACCTCACGAAACGAAGAAGTTGCCCGCACTCAAATGAGAAGTCAGAGGACTTTCATCGTTGAAGTGCTCTCTGAAAATGAAGCTTGGAATCTTTTTGAAGTGGTGGCGGGGCCATCCATTAACAATCAAGATCTACGTCCAATTGCAAAACAAATTACAAACGAGTGTAAAGGTTTGCCTGTTGCTATCATCACTGTTGGAAGGGCGCTTGAAAACAGATGTAAAGACGAATGGAATGATGCACTTCTCCAACTTCGGAAGTCAATAGCAAGGAATATATCTGCAGAAGTGGGCGCAAATGTATTTTCAAGCATTGAATTAAGTTACAGATTTTTAAAAAGTGAAGAAGCTAAATCTTGCTTTTTACTATGTTGCTTATTCCCAGAAGACTATGATATTCCTATTGAAATTTTGGTCAAATTTGGGAAAGGACTAAGGTTGTTTGAAAACATTGATTCAATGGAAGAAGCAAGAAACAGAGTACGTACTCTTGTTCAGATTTTAAAAAGATGTTTTCTACTCTTAGACAGCAATAAAAGGGGGTGTGTGAAGTTGCATGATGTTGTACGTGATGTGGCCATATCATTATCTTCCAAGAAGGAGCATGGTTTTGTTGTAAGATGTGGCAATGAAATAGAAGAGTGGCCGGAGATTGATACATGGCAAAATTGCACTACAATCTCAGTTGTAACAAATAAAATCAAGAAACATCTCAATCGTTTGGTGTGCCCCAATCTTAAGCTTTTACATTTGTCAACAGACCTTCTTCATCATCAAGAATTTAATGAGAATTTTTTCAGGGGGATAGAAGTGCTTGAAGTTCTAGCTTTTCGAAACATAGACATTCAATCATTGCCATCACCATTGCATGTCCTACAAAACATGCGAGCCTTGCATTTAGAGAAGTGTATACTTAATGATATTTCATCAATTGGAGCATTGGTGAAGCTAGAAATCCTCAGCTTGTTTGGTTCTGAAATCCAAGAGTTGCCGAGGGAGTTAGGACATCTTCAACATCTAAAGTTGTTAGATATCACAAGATGCGTACAGCTTAAGCGAATTCCACCGGGTGTACTTTCAGGCTTAACCAGACTAGAAGAGCTATACATGAGCAAGAGCTTCAATGCATGGAGCCCTGTGGAAGGAAACGAAGAGAAAATCTGCGCAAGTCTTGATGAGTTAATTTCTCTCTCTGATCACTTGAAAGTTTTAGATATTCACATTCCACATGTCCAGTTACTTGGACAAAGTTCTATCTTATTTAATAACTTGACAAGATTTAGTTTTCTTGTATCCAACTATGAATGGTCACATGAGAGTTGTTTATTTGAAAACTATTTGAGGTTTGAAGGCGATATAGATTCTATGGTAGAGTGTGGGATTCATCTACTACTGAATAAATGTGAAAGACTAGAACTATTAGTGGATAGTTTAAATAACGTCACCCAACTGAATGAAGATGGCTGCTCAAAGTTGAAGATTCTATGCGTAAAGTTTTGTAGTGATGTGGAGTATCTTATCAATTTGACCTCAAAGTGCACTCGTCAGGCATCTCCATTGGATCTTTTGGAGGAATTGAAAATTGAGTATATGGATAATTTGAAGGCATTATGTCATCCTGACTTACTTCACTTGCAAAGGGATCCAACAACTCAGTTTCAATTGTTTTGCAATCTAACTAGCCTTGAACTACGTGGATGTAATAAACTACATTATGTCTTTTCAACATCTATTGCAAGAGGATCAATTCCACAACTCCAAACTTTGAGTATGTCTGAGTGTCCTAAGGTAGAAGGTGTCGTCTACAAGGAGACACAGAAAAATGATGATAGCAATATAGTTGTTGCTGATATGATTGTCTTCCCCAAATTAGCCCGTGCATATTTTTATCAGTTAGATAGCCTAATTAGTTTGTACAGAGCCATGGATGGTATTGGCGCTGAACTTGTTCTTTTCAAATGTATCAAGTGGGTACCAAGTCTGCAGCACTTAGACGTGGTCTACTGTCATAAATTAAGGGTGGTTTTTGATTTTGATGGACTAGAAGTGGAACTACTGCATGAAAAGGAAAAGACAAATACGACACAGCTTGTTACTGCCCAATTAATTGATGAGGAGGAGGATCGTTTACATGGGAATGATCACCGATATCGGTGCCTTGGATGCCTAGCAGTACCAACTCCAGTTCGCAAACACAAACCAAAACAAGGCAACAACACTGTACAGAGGAGTTCACACCCTGATGCACGGGGAGAGGTACGTTATCAAGTCATAGTGTATGTACCAAAATCTCACACACAAAATTAATTATGTCAAATCATTTTTTCTCATTTTATTTACTTAGCTACTTATAATATTATATTAACGTAATAATCTACAAATACAATGCGGGTTTAATTTAAAAACTTTACTATATGATAACTAATTTGATGGGTAATTTGGTAGGTGAGATCAGCAGTAGCTAGAGATGTTGGAGTTGTTTTGCACCACTTGGAAACTATGTATGTGTCATGCTGTGATTCAGTGGGTGTAATATTTGATTTCGGGGAAGGCCAAGGCCCTTTTCCTCCAGTCCTCAACAACTTGAGTAAGTTGTTTTTAGCTGGTGTACCTGGGCTTGAGCACATATGGAATATTACAGAAAAGGGTGTACATCAGCCTGTCGTCACAAGTGGCTTCCAAAATCTAACAGAAATATGGGTGTATAGATGTGGGAAATTGAGATATATACTCTCTCCTTCCATAGCCAAACTTCTGGTGATGCTTGAAAAACTCGAAGTTGTAGAATGTGAATCTGTGCAAGCTGTTATTGATGTTCCAAAAGGAAGAGGAGGAGAAGAAAAACAAGAAATGAATGTAATTACTACTATTTCATTTCTCCGTTTGAGGTCAATTGAGCTGAGGGGCCTGAAAGACCTCTCGTGTTTTTGTGATATACCCAATTACGCTTTTCGATTTCCGTCCCTGGAAAATGTATATATAACAGATTGTCCCAAGTTACAGACGTTTGTTGCAGCAGCAACGATGTCTGTCGAGGACACACCTATTCTCAAGCGTGTGGTGGACGATGACATAGAGATATTCGACCACAATGGGCTAAGAGATCTTAACATTGCCATACACCAAAATTTTCAACTCAAGCAGGTATGTACCAACCAATTAATTTCCCCATTTCTTTCTTTCATTTTCATGGCATATAACATACTCAATCTGCATGCTAACCCCTGCATATATATATTTATATATATAGTTTATATGACATGCTCAAGTACGTACATTTATAATATGTGTAATGTCAATGCTATATGTTTCTGACAAAAAAATATCTATATATTACTGATTTGCTAATGACTTGATCCAGGAAAATTTGTGGCAGTAGGAAGAACAAAGCTCTGAGAATTCTAGGAAGAACAAAGCTCTGAGAATTCTAGTCCGTGAGTGTCAATTTATAAATTCCCACTTTTTATATATTTCTTACAAAAACTGATATATATTTATATATACACTAATTTATATTCTTCCTACTTTCCTCATTAATACTGAAGAAAAAAGTAGCAAAATGTAATACCAAATTTGTAGGTACTTGTGAAATTTAATATATCAATAATTCCTATGTATGTGAACATGAAAGCAGGTAGCATCATGGTTGGTTCTTCGATCGCCAAGGATTAAAAGTTTCAAAGTCCTGTTATCTATATACGAGGCCATCAAAGATGATGAACTATTATTGTGTGTGTGTGAAATAATACATGTGGTCTGTAATTTTTATTATGTTGTTTATTTATAATTTTAATGGTTTCTCAGACTTATTGTGTACATTCTCATCAACTTCATTAAAATTAATATATTGTTAATCTTTTTCATATTACTAAACACACACACACATATATATATATATATATATTGGTTTAATGCGAATGTACAGAAATTATTATGGATGTGTACGGATTAGAGTTTAATTCTTATCAACATTTAGAGAAAGTAGGGTGCTCATAATAACAATAATAATTATTATTTGACCGCAGTTTCTTTTCTGCTTCTCAGTCTTTTCTCTTATTCATATTACTTTTATATTTATTTTACAATATATATATATATATGCATAGTAGATCATCCTATATATATATATATATATATATATTGTTTTGTTTTTCTTTTTTTCATTTTCGATATTATGAGAAACACACAGACACAAGGAACAAGGAGAACTAAGGAAACAGCTCAATAAAGAAATACCAATCCCAACCAGGAAGCAACGTGGCAAATACTCAATAAAGAAATTAGGATGATCATCTTGTCAGTGAGTTTTTCTTTGGGCTAAAAATGTAAAAACCAGCCCACACGATGTGTGGAAAAAACAATATTATGATTTTTTTTTTTTCCAAAAGAAAAACAGAAACAAAGAGATAAAAAAATATGACGTATAAATAAATAGGCGGTGGTTTATTTAACCTTAAGAATAAAATAAAATAAAATAAAGTTCAAGACCGTTGATTGCTCGGTCGGTGACGGAAGTGACAAAACAATCCCGCCAATTTGCGCGGTGCTGTAGACGAACAGAGAGACAGAGATTGTGTGTGTGTGTGTGTGTGTGTGTGTGTGAGTGAGTGCGATAATGTCGATGAGCGATATAGAAATCCAGGTCCGTACGATCAGCGGCGAATCAACCGCTCTTTGGGTTTCCCCCAAAAACTCCATTGAAGACTTCAAGCTCTTTCTGAAGCAGACTTTCCCACCAGCCCATCGCTCCCCCAATTTTCACCTATTTTTCAAGGCAATTTTTTCCCGCTCACTTTTCTTATTATTATTTTTATTTATTATTATATATTCTTAGAAAAATCTCGGTCTGTTTGGTTCCCTCGAAAACTTGGAAAGAACAATGAGAAAAGCTGTATATTTTCTCATTCCAAATTAAAGAATTCTTTTTTTAGTTTCTTTATCGTCTTTTCTGGGTACGTTGAAGGCTTCAAGCTGGTATGGTAATTCTGAAGTTTCTTTTATGAGGATATTGACATTTGATATACGACTGTGGGTTTTGGTGTGTATCAGGGTGTTAAATTGAAATTGCAAAGTCAGATAGGTACACTAGAAATTGGTAATGGTGAATTTATTGTGCTAGTTCCCTTTACAAAGAAGGATACCAGACAGAGGACTCAGACCCAGAATTCTAATCAGTCTAAAACCTCAATGCAAGTTCCCAAGCAATATTCAATCTCAAACTTTGCTGATCCTGCCTGCGTGGTTGGATATGATGCAAGACTTATCGTATTTGGGTGACACTTGAGTTTCAAAAGCACCAAAATTGAAGATGGATAGCTTTAATCTTAGGGATAGAAGAGATGCATTGACGGTAGCTGCTGGTTCTCTGTCTTCCGAGGCAAAACGCAAAAGGTGTAGTGATTGTGATGGCCTTTATATGATATATTATGGTCCCCTAAGGGCAAGGTTGTTCTTGATGAACAATACCGTGAAAAATTCAATTATGTTTTTTGAACTCGGTGAATTGTTTATCGAACTTGCCTTCTGGAAACTGGATGCTGTCAATAAACAAAGAATGCGCAAGATTCTCTATGCCTATTTACAAAATTGAAAGGAATACCTTGGTCTGTATACAAAAAATGCATACGATTCTCTATGCCTCAAAAGCTTGAACATTTGAAAATAGTAGTACCGGATTATAATTAAACAGCTGCAGCGATTAGACCTTCTCATGGCCACTGAAATTCCGCGCTAACCACTATGCATTGCATTGTATGGTTATGGTCATCTGCCTTTGCTTTGGCAGCTTCTTCAACTTGGAAACACACGCCCTCTCATTTATTCTCTCGCTTCATTTCTCCTCTTAAATTCTCTCTTATTAATAATCCCAACCTTTTGAATTCTTGAGACGGTGGACGCCATTCGCATTGGTTTTAGTAATCTTGTAATTCCAGTTATTACTTTTTTATCCTTCTTGAACTATTGGACTAATAGAGCTATAAATAAATAGACGGCCGTTAACCCTAGAACAGAGTAAAGTTGAAGACCGTTTGTTTGTGTTTTTTAAAATATATATATATATATATATATTATATTCAAATTAATCATAAATAATTTCAGGAGTTGAGCTAGCGCCTACATGATACTTCCTATGGAATTAAAGCTGCATGCATGCATGGCTACACATTTTAAACAGCAATCAAGTTTAGCAATTTGGATCAGGAGGCCCATCTCACCAGTTGAGAATTCTTAAGTGGTCTGTTTAATTACTTTGTCAAAAGTGGATTCACGCTAGATTATTTTTGTTCACTAGCGTTGAATTGCTTATTGTATTGTATGGTCATCTGCCTGTTTAATTGCTTATTGTCATATTTGAAATTATGGTTTAAAGCCATACAGATCATCCACGTGTCTCCCGAATACGTACCATCTGATGAGGACAAAACTAATTTCTGACGCAGTTACTTTATGATAAAGACCACCCTATAAGTAACTTTCCAAATATAATAAGGTTAAGTATCTACTAGTTCACATTGAGAGTGACCGAGTACAGACAAAGAGAACCACCGAGCGGGTGGTTTAAACGGTTGGAAATAAATGTAAAGTTGTGGATTTTAATCTTGTCAATTTTATTTATATTTTAATGGCGGAATTAAATTAAATATTTAAATTGAGATTGAATAATTATTTGGAACTCTCATATAATTATAAAGTTGAAATAATATTAAAATTTTTAATTCTATTTTATCGTAGATCTCCAATAAAGAGCTTTTTTTCTTAATACGTAAAGTGGGGCCCTGAGGCAGTATGAAGAACAAATTAGTTCTAAGATAAGATGGCGAATATTTTACGGGGTAATCTTTCTTTGCACGCAAACATAGCTTCTCTTTACAACAAAACGATAAAAATAAAAAACAAAAATAAAAGTAAATAAAAAAAGAAAGAAGAAGAAAGGCACGTCAATAGACATAATTTATGAAGAAAAATTTGTTTCATAGTATCAAATCGTCACGCTTAATCTTGGTATAATGCACAAGGTCGTTCTTTCAAATAAAAGGTTTCTCGTATCAAATATTCTAAATAATAATTTAAATTAAAAACAATCCATTATATTTTAATTTTTTTTAAAATGTATCTAAAATGTCCAAGACTTAATTAATAGCACACACCTATTCATTTTTATTTTGTTCATGTTTTATTTTTCATCTTCTTCTTTGTACTTATCCATTCTAAAAAATATAATCTCGTTTAATATTTTGATACGAGTTAAAGAGTTTATTTTTTACTCAAATTTGTAATATTTGAAAAGATTCACGAATTAAAACTTGAAAAAAATATACAAAATATTCCCGGTCATATGATAAGGCCGTCCAACCCTATTACATGGCCAAAGATAAAATTTATAAAAATAAGATTAAATTTAAAAAGAATATCATGATCTAATAAAAATATATATATTATAAAATAAATAAAAATTATAATATTATCCAAAAATTTTAATTTTATAAATTTTTTTAATTTTTTTTAAAGAACTAATTATTTTTGGCAATACAAACACAACTTCTCTTTAAATAAAAAAAAAGGAAAAAGAGAGTGGCATCGTTTATGAGGATTAAGGGCAAAATTTAGTTCACCCGTTATCAAATCGGCCCTTCTGTAGCACACCGAGGACTGTCGCGTCCTTGTTTCATTAATATTTTGGTGAATCACCGGAGCTGTCACATCGGTTGTTCGCCATCGTGCTCTTGCTAACAAAAAATAAAAAATAGAAAAGCAACCTCTAGGGTTTCCAAGTCAAAATCAAATGCAAGGACTTTCGTGCTTCTGTTTCAAAATGTTTTAACCAAAAAAAAAAAAATCAACCTTGTCTGTAGTGTTCCATATTCAAAATTAAATGCGAGGATTTAATCAAATGCAAGTATTTTACGAAAGCACTTCCAGGGTATACATCTCAAATAGCCATCGTGCTGCTGCTCCAATCAAATGCAAGGATTTTACGAAAGCACTACCAGGGTATACATCTCAACTAGCCCGTGAACCTTCACGGTCGAGCTGGCACCACTTATATGCTGCCATGCGGCTGTTCGGCTCCTACATGCTCTACGGGGCACCGCACTGTAGTGGTGCCTTCGGTTCCAAAGTCTTCAATCCTGTTCCGGCGTCCCTATATAATAATAGTGCGTGGTAGGCCCCAGGGTGCCGCCAACCTATGTACAAGTGTTGTATATATAGAACGAAAAATTAAAGAAAAATTAATCTAAGATAACCACTTTAAGCGTGAGCAATAGAGAACAAATTAAGAAAAATGGAGGCATCGTTTGAGAAATTACTAACAGAAACGGACGTGAACAAGAAGCTCTCAGTTCCTTCAGCTTTTCTTCGCCATATAAACGGCGGCCAAGGAGGCAAAGCAGTTGAGATTGTGGACGACATTACAGGTAAAACCTACCAACTTATGTTGCAGACTCGTGCAGGCAAGTACAGAAAGCCAGTGTTTCAGTCCAAGGGGTGGCTCAAGTTTGTCAAGGACAAAGGACTTCAAGCTGGGGACACCATCTACTTCTGGAAAGACACTATGGTGGGAAACGACGGCGTTTTCAGAACTCGAGCTCTATTTGATTTTTGGAGTCGTTGATTAATTAGTTAGTCTCTACCCTTACGTGCGTATATGGAAATAAAGTACGTAGTAGTAGCAGCACCTACGTACCTAGGCAGCCGCAATATCTATGCTTTTGCCTTTTATATGGGTCTTATTAACATGTTTAAAAGATACAGGGAATGATCCCTGCCAATTTCCCTTCTTTTTTTTTTTCTTTTTTTTTATGAAGGAAGGATTTTGGGATTCTAAATTTAGAATTTTCTATTTATGAATTTTAGATGTTTGCTCTATTAATTCACGATATTATCGGGTCAAAGCTGTCAATTTGAATGCTTGGTTTTCGTTAATTAACGTAATTTGGCTGGAAGTTGTATGCTGTGTGTTAAAGTATATTTTAACCTCAATTGTTCAAATACATTTTTTTTTGAATAAAGCACCATTAAAACTACTTTTGGCGCACCAAAAATTTCAAGCATACCACTTTAGCCACAACGAATCATTAATGCCAAATGAAAACAGTTTTTGCCAAGGGGTCATGCGACTAAATGCTATGCAAGACTTAGTGATGCTGAAGCCATGTCAAAGTTTGGTCAACACAAGAATCACTGCAAGGCTTGGCAAATCAATCCCTCTTGGACTAAAAAATAAAATTTTTTCAATTTTTTCTTTTTAGCCATTTATTTAAATTGTTCAAATACATTTTTTTGAGGCAATTGTTCAAGTATATTTTTTGCCATTTATTTAAATTGTTCAAATGTTTTGTTTTCTAAGGCTAGGTAGTAAACACTTAATAAAGAAATTAGAATGATTTTTGTGTTATTGAATTTTTCTTTGGGCTAAAACCAACCCACATGACATGAATAGAAGTGGCAATTTGGTCTAACCCTGTCCTGGAGTGTCGGATCCTAATCTGAACGGGACGGAATTCCCCGTCTAACCAGAGGTTGGAATATATATATATATATATATATATCTGGAGCGGAGTGGGGCGAAATACAATATTCTCACACCATATATATATTTATATTATATAATATATTTTAATATATATATATATTATATTAATATTTAATATTTTTATATTTTATATTTTATTATTATTTTAATATAATATAGCAAAAAAATAATTTGATAGATTTCTTTTTAAATATAAAAATTTTAATGATGGGTAAAAGTTAAAAAGAAAAAAAAAAAAATCCTCCCCAGCCCGCAACAGAAAATTCCTGACCTCCTCGTAATCGGGGATTGGAGTCCTGCCACCCGTAAACACGAGGAAAAACCAATATTACGATTTTATTTATTATATTATTTATTGTATTTTAAAGAAATGTGACGTCCAAACAAATAAACGGTAGTTGACCTGAGAAAGTAATAAAGTTGAAGACCGTCTCACCAAGCAACAAACAATCCCGCCGCGCAGTGTTGTAAACAGAGAGAGTGTGTGTGCACGCGCGCGAGTGAGTGCGATAATGGCGATATGGATATCCAGGTCCGTACGAGCGAATCACCCGCTCTTTGGGTTCCAAAAAAAAAACTCCATTGAAGACCTCAAGCTCTTGCTCTAGCAGACTTTCGCTCCCCCAATTTTCACCTCATTTTCGAGGCAATTCTTTTCCGCCTCACTTTTCTTGTTATTATTTTCAATTATTATTATATTTCTTAAAAATCTCCGTCTGTTTGGTTGCCTCGGAAACCTAGAATTAGCAAAGCTGTTTATTTTTTAATATTCCAGATTGAAAGAATTCTTTTTTTACTTTCTTTACCATCTTTTCTGGGTACGTTGAAGGCTTGAAGCTGGTATGATAATTCTGAAGTTTCTTTTATTAGGATATTAATATTCGATATATGGGGTTTTATGTGCATAACTCTGATAGGTACACTATAAATTTTTAATGGTGAATTCCTTTGTGCTAGTTCCGTTTTTAAAAAAGGACACCAGTCAGACGTCTCGGACCCAGAATTCTAATCAGTCTATAACCTCAATTCAAGTTCCCAATCAACCTTCAATCTCAAAATTTGCTGATTCTGCCTAGTCGGATATAATGCAGGACTTATTGTTTTTGGGTGCCACTTCAGTTTCGAAAGCACCAGAATTGAAGATGGGTAGCTTTAATCTCAGAGATAGAAGAGATGCATTGGCAGGAACTGCTAGTTCTTCCTAGGAAAAATGTAGAAGGGGTACTGATGATGATGACCTTTTATATGATAATACTATGGTTCCCTACGCGCAAGAATGTTCTTAATGAGCAATACTGTGAAAAAATTCATTAAGTTTTTGGACTAGGAGAATTGTTTATCATCGGACTTGCATTCTGGAAACTGCATGTTGTCAATAAGCGCCTGTTCACGGGCCCTTGGAATTGGACTGCCTACAAATGATTGTAGTACATGCTTGTGCCCAACATGGTTGAAGACGCAACTGAAGGCATTTGCTTTCTTAACGTTTTTTCTGCATTCTTCAATTGCAACGGGCAAGAACAACCTCAACCCTTCAACCCTTCTGGAGGAAGCGCTGGACCAGCTTGGGAAATTTGGAGTTAAACTTAGCACGAAAGATCTAGTTCATCTTTCTCTTATTTCTCCTAAGGTAATTGGTTGAAAGAAACTTATGTTTACAATAGCATAATAAGTTTTGTGTCAATTTAAATTAAGGTATTTTCAGTATTATATCACTCTCATACTCTGAAAGTTCTTAATGCCCTTAAGTTCTAGATTAGGTATATCTGTTATACTTTACAGAGCTAGACCCAGTTTAGGTGGTAACGCTTTCAACACTTCCATCTCATGTTATATTTACAGTTTACAATAGCATAATACTTTAAAAAGTTAACCCGCTTTAGTTGTGCCTGACAGGCTTATGTTTACAATAGCATAGTAACTCTTTATTGCTTGGAACACGTTCATAAAATCTTAACTGTATAATTATGAAAGTCGAAAAGTGTTTACTCCATACGGAGTATGGTACTAGTGTCTCTGTGTTTTGCATTTTGTGGTCTCGTCATATAAAAAGTAGGTTTACGTACTTTATTTTGCTTGTACTGTTCAGAAGAATTTGAAGATGATGGCAAGGAACATGTTTACAATGTGGAAAAGTAAAATAATCCCTATTTGAACCTTTTTATCTGATGTTGCTCCTTTTAAACACTTTTTTTTTTTTGCATATATCTCTATTGGGGAAACCAAGTTCACATGGTTAGCTCCTTCCTATTGCCCTGTATTAGTATTTACTAGGTTTAGGATGTATTATATATATATGTTTTTAACTATTCTTGTCATCTTTGTAGTCTTATTACTATATTTTGGTTCAGGTTGTAAGTTTTGCTAATAATACTATTTTGGAGAGAAGCCATGTTGTTATTAACTGTCCAACAGAACCTAAGATCAAGTCAAATATAAGCGTAAAATCTGGTATATTAAAGATGTTCATTTCTTTTTCCTTTGCTTTTTTCTTTAGTTGCCAATATGACAATTTTGCTTGCATTGGTCTCATACTCCTTTTCAATAGTCCAGAGAAATGAATATAACAGATACTCTGTGCATTGAAGAGATTGGAAAATTCTTTCAAATCTGATCTGTGGAAGGCTGTTGAGCAGTTGATGGTATGTTTAAATGTTTCCCATCTCAATTTTGCTTCTTAAAGTTATTAAACACTTATAGTTGACACTGGAAAACTTACTGGTGAGTGTTAAGAAGCTGCTTACAATGAATAATACATGTGAATTATAACCCAACTATTCATGGAAATAGGAAATACATTTTTCTTAGATATAAAACGTTCCTTCCCAACTTATGTTATTTAGTCCTTTTATCATTGCTTGGAGTTTTATTCAGAACGTTTTCATGAATGAACAATTATGTATATGAAAGCATTTTTCATTGAGAATGTGAAATCACTTCTCATTCCTTATCATTTGAAATATCCTTTATATCAAATCATGAATACTTTCTGTTCATTAGTCACAGTAGTCTGGGTAATTGGTAATCAGAGAATTTTCATGCAGTTTATTACTAGAAATGAAAAGGTGTCCTCCTCTTTGGTAGGCTTTCTTCTATCACTTAAGGACCATGTCACTGCTGCTAGTGGTAATAATGGAAGAAAGGCGAAAGGAAGCAATGCAAGTTCCTTTTTCAGATCCAAAGAGATGCATGTAGGTCTTAGTCCTTAATTTACTTATTTCATGGCTGCTGTGTTTGGCTTTTCATCTCTTACTAGGATGCGGCATGCAAATTCATACTCTATGCAGTCTACAGATCAGAGAGGAAAGATTCAGAAAAGGGTGATAATAGTTGTAATATCTATTATCACTATGTTGTGATAATAGAGGAAAGATTCGCTCCATGTTGTGATAGGGTGAAGTGCACTAGTGTAAGTTTAAGTGTCTACGTGGAAATAACATGCCATGCAGAACTTCAGGTGGCTCCAGTGCGTCAAAATGGGTCAAAGTAAATAGAAAATGGTATCTGGTTGAAATTCAATAGGTATAATTTTAAACCAGAAATTGATAGTTCCCTAATGTTTTAAAATTTTCTTCTAATCAATAAGATCGATGTTAGTAATCCCCCAGACAGTTCTCAATTGATCTTATATTATACATTTCCCTTTCTAATTTTCATTGCTAATTCCCTGGTTATCTTCCCCTTAGTCCTCTCATGACAGGAGAAAATATAAGATACAATTAGAGCTCATATCCAAATAATGACACTAGTAACCACTCTTATCCATTGAAAAAGTGGAACAACTACATCAAAAACAGGAACACTTCCGCCTACAAGACCTGTATTTCCACCTTGAGGTACGACAGCCAAGCATCTGGAATTACAGTATTTGAGAATCTGTGAAATCTGAAAAGAACATAAATACAAAAGTAATTTTACTTGAGCCCCTTTGCATGCAAAAAGCTGAAAATATGGCATAAACACCCAACAACAAATGCATCAAGATTTCCATTAGATAAAAGAAGAAGCCAACCTCCTCAGTGCTCCTAGGCTGCAGCAGAAGCTTACTTGAGCCTCTATACTTGCGCATCCAGTCCGTATTTGCAGTCATCAGCCTATCTTCATCCTGAATGACATTTTTCTCACCTAATACACCTTTTAAATAGCTGATGTCATCAGAATTCAACGTTGAAAACAAAGGGTTCCTCTGAACCTTTGAGGCCGCTGACCCAAAACATCGGTGCTGCAGCCCCACTGTGCTTCCAATTCCTGTTCCCATGGAAGTTCTCAAAGTGGTATCTCTGTCATCTCTTAAGAAGTGAAAACAAGTACCAAATTTCCTCTTTGACTTTCATTACACAGTTGGAAACCACGATGATTCACAAACCCTGTTTTAGAATATAAAATTTCCGACTAAGAATACAAGATGATAGTGAATTAGTATGGTTCTTGGTATGCTTTCCAATATTTTTCCTACACAGCCTCTTTTCTTTTTTGTTAATTTTTTCAAACAAGGTCTTTGGTCAACAAAGCAATGACATTTCTGTTTCATTACAAAATTGAATTTCATAAAAAGGCGCTAAATTTGAGATTAAATGAATGTAACGAATAACATAAAGAAATTGTAGTTGGAGCTGAAGTACCGAAAGCAGAATTGCAGGCTGAAGTAGCAGAAGTAGGCTTTAATATGCGGTCAAAGAGTGACATGGTGGCAGAGTATCTGAGAAAACGACGACTTGCTCTCCACTTCTCCATCAACATTTTCGTTCGAGTAATTTGCTATAGCAACATGTTGGATGGCTCGCGCATAAACGCAGCACAAAATCGTAGCAAGTGTGCGCTTTTTTCTTTTGCAAACTTTATTTTTTGTCTAAATTAAATTAAACACTTTTGATCAAATTAAATAACAATAATTTGGCTAAATTAGCCTCCTTTTGCCAGAAAGAAACGAGAAAAAAAATGCTAGGCTATATAAAAATGGAGGAGGTTAATCTGAAATGGTAGATTATCTAACAGAAGCTGCATCTTTTTGCCGTTTTCCCAGCATATTAGAATGGATGAGATAGCAAGCTATAAGGGCATAGCGCTATGATTTTGGAGCAAGCTAATAAGGGCACAGAGAAATGGGTCCTCTCTCTCTCTCTCTCTCTATGTGTTTGTGTATACAAGGTACATGTACATATTGTTAGTTCTGGTGTCACTGTCTTTTTTAAAATAGGACCCCATTGGAGTCCCTAAAAATTGAATGCAAGTGGGGGATGATTGAAATCTAACTCCCATATCTAAGTGCCCCATCTATTAAATTTCTCTTCTTTTTTATTTTCTAAGTGATAAACTTTTGTGGCGTTTATGTAGTCTAAAGGCCACCATAATTTTGTTCCATACTTTACAAGGGCTCCAGAGTTCCAGTACTGTGAGCTCAATAACATTAAACTGGTGGGAGCGATTTCAGAAATATAGTACCAGAGTAAAAGTTACATTCACTCTCACAAGTTCAAAAAATCTAAATTCACACACTGCTCTCTGGAGATCACTCTAAAAGTAAACGGTAGAAGATTCCCAAAAATATAAAACTCGCTGTATTTCATGGCATTTTTTACTTTCTTAATCTTCAAAGCCAAATCTAAAATCCCAGTCTACTGGTAAACAAAAACATCCCTGTATAAGTAGATAAGGCTAAAGAGGATTAATCACTTGTTTAACCCAATTAACATGTTGGATGAAACAGCAAAAGAGCTTGAAGAAACTAGGCTGCATGCTCAGTTTAATGGAGGAAAAGCTAAAATTAGCATAACATCTTCAGACAAGGTTCAGCGAAATACAATACTAAGCTGTGGACTTTTTCTTCTCTTCCTCCAGCTGCTGCAACTCTGCCAGTCTTTGGGTCCACGCCCTATCCCTTGCCACTGCAGCCATTTTACGCTCTATCTTCTTAATATCCTTCTTCTTTTTAGCCTCTTGCAATTGAGCTTTCCGTTTCTTCTTCTCTGCCTATATAAGCTCAAAAGCCAGTTTACATTAAAGGAAAGCAAATCATCTCCCAAACAGGACCAGAGCTCTAAGTTTAATTTTGTATATTCGAAGACATAAGCAGGGGAATAATTACAGGGGATTCTAAGTTGCATCCCAGTATAAGGATAAGTCTCATGCAAATCATAGAACACACTTGAGTAGGCAGGAAAAATTACAGGGAATTTTAAGTTGCACCCCAGTATAAGGATAAGTCTCATGCAAATCATAGAACACACTATAGTAGCAATTATTTATCAAGCTGCCAAAGTAAATAACATGATAATCAGAACTTCTTGAAAATTACAAACAAATAAAAATAAATAATCACAGTTGGAACTAATTGCATGTGCATTTTGCTGAGCAAGCACCATGTAAGTTGGGAGCCAATAAATATATTATTTTACAGGTCTACTGAAAACCACCATCAGGGTATCAAAATTATATCATACAGTCTCAAACATGAGGTGGTTGTTTAAGTAGACAATAAAAGAATAAAACCTCTGGAAATTTAATCTCTTTCAGCATGCAGTGCATATTGCAAGAATTGGAGGATCCTAACAGTGAAAACAAGACCAAAGATAATTATTAATCATCATAACAAGGTTTTTCAGAGACTACTTTCACCATCATGCATAAATTGATTAGCAAACGCAAGACACACATACACATTCCCATATTGACTTATCCCCATCCTCTCTCTCTCTCTCTCTCTCTTCTCTCATACGAGTTGCAGATGAAAGGAAACGTTAGAAGAAAGTGAGAAAAACCCAAAAATAGAAACTTGTTACTCGAGCTGTAAGAAGAATAAGCATAAGCAGTAAAACAGCTTGTCCTCAGCACAACATTCCTATAATCAGTTATCGACTCCCAGGTGATGGGGATAACAATGTGATTAAGCATATTAAAGATTTAACATCACTTTTTAAACCATCAAATGATTTGATCCAAAAAGAAAAGAAAAAATACAGGAAATTCTCCATCTAAGTAAGTTTGTGAACTAAGATGATAATGGAAGAATGGAATTTCAGAGCATTTCTTAGTATATATTTACAAATTCTATTGATTAGCTGGTAGGATTTTGGGTGAGAGAATTCTTGTATTTGAAAAGCTAAAAAAAAAAGAAGAAATTTTCAATCATTCATTTGCTTCCAAATTATATTTAACTATCTAAAACGATATCTAGTTTCAAAATAACAGTAGAATCCGAAGCACCAGCAAGTGCGAAACAAAAGAGTAAAGGAGTCACTAAATCATCATAAAAGAAATTGAAGAAAAAGATTGAAAGCGAACCAATATAAATGCACGGCGCTGCCTCATACGCTTCTTCTCGTTCCTTCTTTTCACACTTCCCTCATTGGGTTTAGTGGCAACCACCGACTCGCCGGGAACAGACTGAGCCCAGGCATATGGCCCTGCATTCAGAGTAACGCATTCCAAAACTCAAACCTTTTGCCTAAAAATCATTTCCCAAACACTACCCAATTTCACATAAATGTACATCAAACAAGCATAATAAATGTGTAACAATTAAAATGAAAGTACAGTTCACACCAAGATATATAAATGGGTTTTAATTCTCAAATCATTTTTCTTTTCTAGCAATATCTCAGCAACCAAACATTGATATTCGTAAATTGCAAACACAAAAAGACCAGATTTTTTTAAGTCAATAAGCATTTCATGCTAGTTTTTGAAAGCTTTGATTTGTAATTAGGTACCTGGAGGTTTCATGCAGGACCTTTTTCGCCGGGGTTTATCGCTGGGCCGCCGCTTTGGGAATCGAGTCTCGGTCAAGCTGTGCAAATGGTTCGAAATTGGAAACCATGGAGCTTGACTGCGAACTGAGCCACCACCAAAAACCAAACGGAACTCGGACTTTGGGGATGCAGAAGTGCCGGCAAACGACGTCGTCGAGAAAGTGGATGAGCGGGACTGTAGAGTTCTCGATAGGGGCCGAATGATGGATCTTATAGCTCCAAATCCCATGTCGCGCTCTTTCGCATAAAAGTCGATTTCAGCAACGAATGCCTAAACTGCCAAGCTGAGGAGAACGGGAAGACTGAAAAACCTCAACGAGAGAGAGACGACGTCGTAAACGTGGGTTTTTTCACTGATGGGCCTCCTAGTGGACCATTTGGATTTTTGGAGTGGGCCCAAAACAGTTGGGCTCGTCCAGTATACCAACTTGGCCACGAGAGACGAAGATATACCATACCGAACGTTCGCCACAACAATGTCAAATTGAAGAAACTCAGCCCTCAGAGCATCTTTACGTATGACCTGCATTCATTGCAAAACCCATTAAGAAAGAGCGTAATCCTGGTCATAGCGAAGGCTCAAGGACTTCATTTAGCCATTTCATCAAGCATGTTGGGATCAATCAACTTACAGCCAACTTATCTTCAAACCCACGCTCTAATACCCGTTTGTGAAGAATCTCCACCACCCTATTGTCTATCTCAATGGCCACAGCCTTATTAGAAGCTTCTAAAAGCTTCAAAGTAAGATTTCCAGTACCAGGTCCGATCTGCAGGACTGTGTCCATCGGTCTTATTGCAGATTTCCGAACAATAGAATCAAGGATTCGTGGGTTGGTGAATAGATGCTGACCACAACTCTTGCATAGATACAAATTCCCTTTATTCTCTTTTATTTTCCGAGTCTCGTCATCATTATCGCTTCTGGGATAGCAACGATGACCAAACCCTGCATGGATTTCCCGGAATATCGAATATTTCGAGGGGATGACTCTGGCAAGAGGTCTCCGAACAATGCAATATTAAGCAAAAGAATGATTCAGACATGAAGTAGACATTGAGAAAGGGAGAAAAAAGGATAAAGATCGCAGAGAAATACGTAAAGAAACAAAACAGAGAAAATGAAAATGCAGACAAACAATAACGAAGAAGTAGAAGAAGAATGGGATGTAGATGGAATTTGCATATAAACTCTACGGAACAGCCACAAGGCTCTCTAAGAATGACTTTGTCAAGGCATTTACTGCGATACAACCGGAGTCGGTAGCAAAAGAGATACTACTTTGAATTGCACCCACTCCCACCCACCTCCAAAATAAGAAAAAAAAGAATTAGATATATATATATATATATATATATATATATATATATATATATATGCATAGTAGATCATCCTCTCTATATATATATACAGAGAGAGAGATTTTCATTTTCATTTTTTTTTGGATAAAATATAGATTTTCATTGTCGATATTATAAGAAACACACAAACACAAGGAACAGAGAGAATAAGGAAGCAGCTTAGTAAAGAAATATTAATCCCAACCAGTAAGCAATGCGGCAGATAATAAAGAAATTAGGATGATCATCATGTCAGTAAGTTTTTCTTTGGGCTAAAAATGTAAAAACTAGCTCACATGATGTGTGGAAAAACCAATATTATGATTCTTTTTTTTCAAAAGAAAAAACAGAAATGAAGAGATAAAAAAATATGATGTATAAATAAATAGGCGGTGGTTTATTTAACCTTAAGAATAAAATAAAATAAAATAAAATAAAGCTTAAGACCGTTGGTTGCTCGGTCGGTGACGGAAGTGACAAAACAATCCCGCCAATTTGCCCGGTGTTGTAGACGAACAGAGAGACAGAGATTGTGTGGTGTGTGTGAGTGAGTGAGTGCGATAATGGCGAAGAGCGATATAGAAATCCAGGTCCGTACGATCAGCGGCGAATCAACCACTCTTTGGGTTTCCCCAAAAAACTCCATTGATGACCTCAAGTTGTTGCTCAACCACACTTTCCCTCCCGCTCATAGCTCCCCCAATTTTCACCTATTTTTCAAGGCAATTCTTTTCCCCTTTTCTTATTATTATTTTTATTTATTATTATATATGCTTAGAAAAATCTCGGTCTGTTTGGTTCCCTCGAAAACTTAGAAAGAACAATGAGAAAAGCTGTATATTTTCTCATTCCAAATTAAAGAATTCTTTTTTGGCTTTCTTTACCGTCTTTTCTGGGTACGTTGAAGGCTTGAAGCTGGTATGGTAATTCTGAAGTTTCTTTTATTAGGATATTGACATTTGATATACGATTGTGGGTTTTGGTGTGTATCAGGGTGTTAAATTGAAATTGCAAAGTCGGATAGGTACACTAGAAATTGGTAATGGTGAATTTATTGTGCTAGTTCCCTTTACAAAGAAGGATACCAGACAGAGGACTAATCAGTCTAAAACCTCAATGCAAGTTCCCAATCAACCTTCAATCTCAAAATTTGCTGATTCTGCCTGGTCGGATATGATGCAAGACTTGTCGTATTTGGGTGACACTTCAGTTTCAGAAGAACCAGATTCGAAGATAGGTAGCTTTAATCTCAGGGATAGAAGAGATGCATCGACGGGAATTGCTAGTTCTTGCTCTTCCAAGGCAAAACGCAAAAGGGGTATTGATTATGATGACCTTTTATATGATATACTATGGTCCCCTAATGGCAAGAATGTTCTTGATGAACAATACTGTGAAAAATTCATCAAGTTTTTGGACTCAGTGAATTGTTTATCGGACTTGCATTCTGGAAACTGCATGTTATCAATAAGAGCCTGTTCACGGGTCCTTGGAATTGGACTGCCTACAAATGATGGTAGTACATGCTTGTGTCCAACATGGTTGAAGATGCTATTGAAGGCATTTGCTTTCTTAAACGTTTTTTCTGCATTTCTTCAATTGCAACAGGCAAGAACAACCTCAGCCCTTCTGGAGGAAGCGCTGGACCAGCTTGGGAAATTTGGAGTTAAACTTGGTATGAAAGATCTGGAGCATCTTTCTCTTATCTCTCCTAAGGTAATTGGTTGAAAGAAACTTATGTTTACAATAAGTTTTGTGTCAAGTTAAATTAAGATATTTTCTGTATTATATCACTCTTATACTCTGAAAGTTTTTAGTGGCCTTAAGTTCTGAACTAGGTACATCCGTTATAGCTCTTTATTGCTTGGAACACTTTCATCTAATCTTACTTGTGTAATTAAGAAAGTCTGAAAGTGTTTACTCTGTACGAAGTATGGTACTATTGTCTATGTATTTTGCATTTTGCGGTCTCCTCTATAGAAACTAGGCCGACTTCTTTATTTTTCTTGTACTGTCCAGAAGAATTTGAAGATGACGGAACATTCTTACAATGTGAAAAAAAAAAAAAAAAAAACTATTTGAACCTTTTTATCTGATGTTTGCTCCTTAATTTTAAACATTATTTTGCATGTATCTCTATTGAAGAAACCAAGTTCGCATGGTTACTTCCTTTGGTGTCCTATTTCCTTGTTTTAGCATTTACTAGTTTTATGATGTTACTTATACATTTAATCATTGTTTCCGTTCTTCTAGTCATTATTACTATTTTTTGGTCCAGGTAGTAAGTTTTGCTAATAACACTATCTTAGAAAGAAGCCGTGTTGATGCACTTGTTATTATTAAGTGTCCAGCAGAACACCATGATCAAGTCAAATATAAGCGTAAATCTGGTATGTTAAAGATATTCATTTTATTTTTCTTTACTATTTTCTTGAGTTGCCAATACAAAAATTTTGCTTGCATTGGTCTCATACTCCTTTTCAATAGTTTCCAGACCAATGAATGTAGCAGATATTGTCTGCGCATTGAAGAGATGGGAAAATTCTTTCAAATCTGATCTGTGGAAGGCTGTTGAGCAGTTGATGGTATGTTTAAATGTTTCCCATCTCATTTTTGCGTCTTAAAGTTATTAAACACTTATAGTTGACACTGGAAAACTTATTGATGAGTTTTAACAAGCTTCTTACAATGAATAATACATGTGAATTATAACTCAACTGTTCAAGAAAATGGGAATTACATTTTTCTTCAACTTATGTTAAAACATGTGAATTAAAACGTTCCCCTCAACTTATGTTATATAGTCCTTTTATCATTACCTGGAATTTTATTGGGAACTTTTTCATGAATGAACAATTATGTATATGACAGCATTTTTCATTGGGAATGTGAAATCACTTCTCTGCTGTTTCAGCTTTAAATTTACTTGATAGTCTTGTAACAGGATTCTTTACCATTGGAAATATCCTTTACATTTAAATATCATTACTTTGTGTTCATTAGTCACAGTAATGTGTGGATAAATTGGTAATTGGAGAATTTTCATGCAGTTTATTAATAGAAATGACAAGGCATCCTTCTCCTTGGAAGGGTTTCTTCTATCTCTTAAGGACCGTGACACTGCTGTGGGTGGGAATAATGGAAGAAAGGCAAAAGGAAGCAATACAATTTCAGGTTCCTTTTCAGATCCAAAGAGATGCCATGTAGGTCCTAATCCTCAATTTACTTATTTCATGTCTGTTGTGTTTTGCTTTTCATCTCTCACTAAGATGCAACATGCAAGTACATACTCTATACAGTATGCAGATCAGAAAGGAAAGATTCAGAAAAGGGTGACATCAGTTAGTGATATCTAGATTACTTCTATATTCTGATAGGGTGAAGTTCACTAGCTCTGTAGAATTTATTACTATTGATCAATGTATCATAGTATGCTAATGCATTGTTCCTGTGTCCCAAAATTCAATTCAATCTCAGCTCTTTTATTGTGAATTTTCATTTGATTTAGGGCGTTGTGACTTGTGAGTGATAGGGAATTGTGGATAGTTATTGGTAATGGTGAAGGGACAATAATAAGTACAGGAAGTTCAATGGCTGCCTGATTAGGATATTGATGATGTTATTTAAGCCTTTTGAGTTGCACATTGGAGATTATTTACATAGAATGCACTAGTTTGATTTTTCCTAAAACTCCTAGTAAAATTATATACTAGTATAAGATTCTTGACTGCTAAAAAAATTATATTCTTATTTTCGTATTTCTCCACATGTTCGTGCTGCAATATTAATCTTTTAATACTTGGTTTGAGTAAGAATTATACACCTTTCTAAAAGTTTCCTGATTAAGCAGGCTACTAATGAATTGCATCCTTTGGAAATGGTTGAACATCTTAGGAAGGGAACTGGATCTAAAGGACAGGTTCTTTTCTACTTAATCTTTTGCATTTCTTTGATTGGGGTGAGGAAAAGAAAGGCGCACAGATAATTCATTGTGGTTCTTTGGACCTGTCATCCCAACAAACATTAAGCATTTTCTTGTTTTTCAATATATAACATATGACCATAAGTTAGGGCTGATGGCTGAGTGGATCTGGCATGCATGGATTTTTTTAAATGTTATTAAATTTAAGTCTCTGCTAAGCCTGCATTCTGAGCATTTTTACTAATGCAGATAGTGCATGTTGAAGACATTGATGCTAGGAATGCCAATTATACTGAAGTCCCAGAAGAAATCTCGCAGAACACGATATCTGCACTTAAAGATTTTGGAGTTTCTAAATTGTATAGCCACCAGGTTGGATATGATATTTTCTGCTATTTAACTGAAAACCATCCTTGGACTAACTTGTGTTGGCTCTCGTGATTCTTACAGGCTGAGTCAATACAAGCATCCCTTGCTGGAAAGAATGTTGTTGTGTCAACAATGACATCGAGTGGCAAATCTCTTTGCTATAATCTACCAGTTATGGAAGTGCTGTCACAGAATTTGTTGGCATGTTCTCTTTACTTATTTCCAACAAAGGTATGTTGAATACAGTAGTCTTATCCAAATACACACACATCTTATTCATGTTTGTATGCATACGAGTTCAACTTCTTTACTATTGTAGTGGGAAGTGTTATCATGATATTACTTTTTGATAGAACTTGGATATTTGACAATTTTCATGCATTCAGGCTTTGGCTCAGGATCAACTACGAGCTTTGTTGGTTTTGACAAAAGAACTTGATGTTAGCTTAAACATTGGTGTGTATGACGGTGACACTCCAAAAGAGGACAGAAAATGGCTCCGAGATAATGCTAGACTGGTGAATCATAACTTAATTTACTTATAGTTTTCCTAGGCTCATTCCACCAACTGAACTTAAGCTGGAATGTGTTGTCTGACAGTTGATTACAAATCCAGACATGTTGCATATATCAATATTACCACACCATAAACAATTTGGGCGTATTTTAGCAAATCTTAGGTATTGTATCTAAGACTTTGACCTCTATTCTCTGTCACTAACTTACTCATTGACTTGTTTTTATCCTATCTGTTATCCTGATATAAGTTATGGTATACCTTGATATTTTGAGCATTATTAGGTGCTGACTGTCACTGAAATAATTAATTTCATTTATCATTTATTAAGATGAAGCTTTTTTTATTAGGTTTGTAGTTGTTGATGAGGCCCATGCTTATAAGGGAGCATTTGGGTGCCATACTACTCTTATATTAAGAAGACTTCGCCGGCTATGCTCACATGGTACATTTTCTGCAAACTATACAGAAGAAAGAGAATTGTAATTTTATTAATTACTTGGGTTCTTTCTTACTTTTTACCTAGCATGGTGAAATCACTCAGCAGTTGCTTCAATGTGCAGTGTATGGAAGTGATCCTTCTTTTGTTTTTTCTACTGCAACTTCTGCCAATCCTCTTGAGCATTGTAAAGTAAAGATTTCTGGATTTTAATTTACACTCTTTATATTTTGTTCTGTAAGGTTTATTTCATTTTATGTAATATAAATTATGAGATACAATTTACTTGTATGGCAAAGTGAATATTTGTTTTGTTCTATATTTCTATGTTTCTATCGGGTAAAGAAACTTGATTATTGAGTATTCAGATATGTTTTTCCCTTTGGTTCTCTCTGCTCTTTTCCCTCTTTCCTTTTTCTTCTCTGTCTTCTGTATTCTTCTCCTCATTCTCCATTATTCTGACATTTGAAGATTCTTTTGTTGAGTTTGCAAGCCAGTTGGAATATTCTTCAAGGACAAATCTCTGTCTTATGCTTTTTGTGAAGAAATTCCTAAAATGGCAATCATATCATGTTGCCTACTGGTGAAGTTGCTCATTTGTCAATTCATATATCTCTTCTTATAAAGGATGGAATGAAAATTTTTCAAGATGTTGTTAGAACTTCAGTTAATTCTCTATCATGAATATTTTAACTATTCCAGTGGAGGATGGGGAATAAGGAGACAAGAAGAAGAATATTAGGAATATTATTAGAATTATTTTTTAGTTTAATTAGGATTTTTAATTAGTTTCCCTATTTCATTAGATTGGATTTTTAATTAGTTTCCCTATTTCATTAGATTGGATTTTTAATTAGTTTCCCTATTTCATTAGATTGGATTTTTAATTAGTTTCCCTATTTCATTAGATTTACTTTTTACTTAGTTTCCTAATTCTAGTTGGTCGTTTTATTATAAATAGGGCTCACTAGAACCCTAATTGTTAAACTTGATTATTGAATATTGAAAATCTTGTTGATTTTCTCTCAACTCTCTCAATTCTCTCCTTTTTATCCCAGTTCTCTCCCTATTCTCTCTTTCTGCTACTATCCTACATCAGTAGACTTTTAATTCACCGGGCTTCAACTTCTCTTTAACCATGGGATAGTGTTGTGTAACATGAGTATATTCAAGAGACTGGACTTTCCATTAATTTGGGATTATGTTAGAGTTTATTCTGAATTAGAATAATTAATCGATTTAGTTTCCATATTATACTTGGATTGTTTTACTCTATTATATATAGATTTAATTGCAACTCTAAAGGGGTAGCCTAAATTAATCTTGAATTCTCTGATATATCTCTTTATTTCCTTTTCCTTTTCTCTCTCTTTCTTGTTCTTTTTTCCTTTTTCTCTCTTCTCTCTATGATTCCCTTCTTTCTGAATTTTCTGATATGGGATTTGAATGCTCACACTTCCTGTGCGTGCACACATATCAAGGTTGATCAAATTCCAGATGAATACTTGGTTCAGTTAGGATTTTAGTTTATGATGATTTTGTATGTTGAAATTATTTGGGATTCATCAGTTAAATTTTTCATTCTAGTCATCTGATCCATCAGGAACTTGCAAATCTGCCAAAGGTGGAGCTGATTCAGAATGATGGAAGTCCTTCTGCTAGAAAGGTTTTCATCCTTTGGAATCCTATTCTGCATCAAGAAACTGTAGGTGCTTTGCTACCTTCTTGGCCCCATAAAACTATGGCAATTAGCTTCTATAAATATTGGCTATGCTACTTTATTACAGGTGTCAAATGAAACTAATAGTACTGTGTATACTAGAAAATCTGCTGAAGGAAGTGCTAAAGTTAAAAGTTCGAGGTAACAATTTATGGCACTTTTTTCGCTTAGAGAATTTAGGGGCCTGCCTTGCAGCGCTTTCTTTCATTTTGCCAAGATTTTTGTAAACTAGCATTATACTCTTTGGCTACCACGGTGACTTTTTGTGATCTGTGGTTTTTCATGTCATTGTTAAGAAATCAGCACTTAAATATGAATTGTTTTGTTTACCTTTGCAGCCCAATTTTGGATGTTGCACGGCTCTTTGCAGAAATGGTGCAACATGGACTTCGCTGCATTGCTTTCTGTAGGTCACGGAAACTATGTGAACTTGTCTTATGTTACACGTAAGTATTATTGACTAGTGTAGTTTGACCTTACATGCTTGATTTATGGCCTTTAAACCTGTCCCTTCTGTTATTTGCTTGTACTTGCTGTTACTGGGGTTTCAATGTTAAATTTTCTTCAATTGTTAGGAAGCGTATAACCTATTGAACTCAAATTTTTATGGCTATGATAGGCGTGAAATTCTCGAGGAGACAGCACCTAATCTCATTGACTCAATTTCTGCTTATCGTGCTGGCTACATTGCTGAAGTCAGTAAGCTTTTGATCCTTCATGCACAATTTCCTTTTGCATTTTGCATAAAGGGAATCTTTCATTTAGAAATTGTTTTTCAGTGCCCTTGCAAATTAACTACTGATGTGGCTGGAAGTCCTGACATGTTTAATTTATGGATTTTCTCAATATTCAAGGGTCCATTATTCTCTTATAGAACTTGAAATTTTAACATTGAGATGACCACAGTAAATAAGTTGCATCACCACTTTTTGACCTTTTATTTTAATGCTGTATATTTAAACATGCAGCAGTGGCTTTGGCTTATTTAAATTTATTGCAGGATTTCCATATTCTTAGATAAATTTGTTTTGTGTGACAGCTGCTATTCTACCAAGGTGCATTTTATTTGTGATCGTCTTGATGATTGAGATTGTTTCCTGTCTCTGCCATTAGCATGTCCCTTTTTTTTCTTTTTCCTCTTGATTTAGCTTTCATTTAGCAACCTATTGAGGCTACATGCATGTTTGCCTTGTCACTTGACTTGACAACCTCATCATTGGTTGAATATAACAAGATTGTTAATGAATTACTGGCTTGATGATGTGTCTATCCATTTAATACAGTTGTATACCTGTCATTTTGATGTATTAGATGTCATAATACTTTCAAGCGCAGTATCTCTGTGCATGGCACGGAGAACAGGAGAGAGGATATTTAAGTTTATAATTGTCTATCCCCACAGTGTGGTTTATCATGAAAGATAGAGAAGAAAGGACAGTGGCTTTAAACTGAGGATAACTTTGAAGCATTTGAGCTACAGTATATTTTTGTTGTTTGGTAGAATTTATGTATACTTTTAAACTTCATCATTCTAGTGTGTACATCATATTCCTGTTTTCTTTGGATTGAATTACCTGGTGAAACTGTTTGGTATTTACCAACATATTTCATTGTTTGGTATTATGGTTTGCCATTTAATGGAGCAGGATAGGAGGAGCATTGAAAGAGATTTTTTTGGTGGGAAGC
This sequence comes from Rhamnella rubrinervis, assembly GCA_007844105.2. Taxonomy (NCBI): domain Eukaryota; kingdom Viridiplantae; phylum Streptophyta; class Magnoliopsida; order Rosales; family Rhamnaceae; genus Rhamnella; species Rhamnella rubrinervis. Next base: position 13,729,198 of record CM017585.2, read on the forward strand.
TTTGTGGAATTGCTGCCACAAATGCCCTTGAATTGGGTATTGATGTTGGTCACGTTGATGTTACTCTGCATCTTGGTTTTCCTGGTAGCATTGCTAGGTGGGTTAGTCATATCTCTTTCTGTTCGTAATGTATTTCTTCTGTCGAATTGTCTTTTATAATGTACACTTACCTTTTTCACCATTTAATTTGCGTATCTGCAGCTTGTGGCAACAAGCTGGCCGGGCTGGGAGGAGAGAAAGGCCTTCTCTTGCTGTGTATGTTGCATTTGATGGCCCTCTTGATCAACATTTTATGAAATATCCAAGGAAACTTTTTGGAACCCCAATTGAATGTTGTCATATTGATGCTCAAAACAAGCAGGTTTCACTCTATTTTTCCCTCCTTGTCTATTCTGGTTCCTAAGTTGTAAAACTTAAGCTATTCTTGTTATTTTATTTTTTGTAGGTTGTTGAACAGCATTTGGTCTGTGCTGCTTATGAACATCCATTGAGTTTGCTTTATGATGAGAAATATTTTGGTTCTGGATTGAGAACTGCCATAATGTCTCTAAAAAATAGTGGATATTTGAGTTCTGATACAACATGTGATTCTCCTGCTAAACTGTGGAACTATATTGGGCGTGCTGTATGTTATCTGATTTCATACTTCAATTTTAGTCTTTGTTATTTAAGTTGGCAAATATGTAATCTTTCATCATACTTTCAACTGTCATTCTTGTTTCCAATTATTATGCAGTAGTTGAAAGACATTGGTTTTCAAATATTTATTTCTCTGTGTTTCTCTGTAGAAAATGCCCTCACATTCAGTTAGTATCCGAGCTATAGAAACTGAGAAGTATCAAGTTATAGACAAACGAAGGAATGAAATCCTTGAAGAGATTGAGGAAAGCAAGGCTTTCTTTCAGGTTGTCACTTTAATTGTACTGTTGTCTAATTTTTGTTGTAAATCCACACTATTTTGCATATCAATCTGCTAGTAATTTTAAAATATCTTCTTCATTTTTTTTTCCGCTTTCATTTAGGTGTATGATGGCGCTGTGTATATTTGTCAAGGGAGAACTTACCTAGTCCAAAGCTTGAATTTGTCTAGTAAGATTGCTTATTGTGTAGAGGCTGATTTGAAGTATTACACTCGACCACGAGACTGCACGGATATTCACGTCATCAGCGGTGATATTGTATGCTACTTTTTATAATGTTCATTATTATTTTTTCTTTCAGTCCTTATGAAGTAACAAAAACTGAAAGTTGCTCTTGTATGTTGTGATTAAGTTTCTGAGTTTATCATGATACACTGAACAGGTAAGTGGGATGGAAAACCTCCAAGAATTTATTCTATCAAAACCATATATATATATATATATATACATTCATAACCTCTGCTCCATTTCTTAGATCTGCGAGTACTCTCCTCAACATTTCATTTTTAGAATGCTCATCTTGTCGATACACGAAATACTTATTGGCTGCACGTCCTGCTGTTTCTTAGGCTTATCCGACAAGGGTAGGAACAGCTGCCAGAGCAGATCCTTGCAAAGTAACAACTTCTTGGTTTGGCTTCCATCGTGTGGAGAAAGGAAGTAACCAAATAATAGAAACAGTTGACTTTTCACTTCCTGATTTTTCATATACGTCACAGGTAGATTTAAATAAATTAATAATGTTAATGACTCAATTAAGTTCTTGTAATCTTGCAATTATTAGTGTGCTTCTTTTCTGTTATATTTTACTATCAGGCGGTGTGGGTTCCAGTTCCACAATCAACAAAACTAGCAGTTGCAATGAACAACTTGGATTTTCGTGCAGGCTTGCATGCTGCCTCTCATGCTGTTTTAAACGTGGTGCCTCTGTAAGTTTCTAGATTCAATAATAATAATAATAATAAAAATAATTGTTGACATAGCAATTTCCACATTTTATTTATGTCTACAAAACTCTGTGGTTGTTCTGTGTAATTAAAAATAAAAAAATTGTTGATATAGCAATTTCCACATTTTATTTATGTCCACAAGTGAAACTCTGTGGTTGTTCTGTATAATTATATTTCTAAGTTGTGCTATTTGGCATTAAGATTTATAAAGATAATATTTCTTTCTTCTTTACTGGTACTGGTTCTAATTTCACTCTTGATGCTTTGATTCGAAGTCGTATAGTATGTGACTCATTGGACTTGGCGCCAGAGTGTCCTAACCCTCATGATACCCGTTATTACCCAGAAAGAATTCTATTATATGATCAACATCCTGGAGGGATGGGTGTATCCTTGCAGGTCAGTGCCATGAACTTGGAAAAAAAAAATCTGGAATTTTGCACAGTTAATTTATGTTCTTAGATTTGATTCAACTTCAAAAGTTGGCGTAGTCGCCACTTGAACTCCTAAACGACCTTGTCTACATTGATTTCTAAATGTTTTTGAACATTTTTTTTTTTAAATATTATGAACGTGTATATAAATGTGTAATAGGTGCAACCATTTTTCATGGAGCTGCTAGCTGCTGCTCTGGAGCTTCTCAAATTTTGCCGCTGCATCGGAGACACCGGTTGCCCTAACTGCGTGCAAGTCTGTTATCATTCCCTAATTCATTTTTTATTTGCTAATTTCACATTGAGATCAAACTTATCAAATCTTTTGCATTTTGCAGAATTTTGCTTGCCACGAGTATAATGAGGTTCTGCACAAGGATGCAGCTATAATGATTATCAAGGTTTTTTGCCCTGAAAACACACTGATCCAAAACTCTTTCTCTCTAGAATGCTTTGCTTTGACTTTATTATTAGGGCCTGAAAACACACTGATCCAAAACTCTCTCTCTCTAGAATGCTTTGCTTTTACTTTTTTATTAGGGCATTGACTGGATTATTTTCTGCATATTCAGGGGGTTTTGGATGCAGAGGAGCAGAGAAGTAAAGGTGCAATGGCAGAGTGATGGTTCTACGAAAACTTGAGGGGTAAATGTGTAAATGCAACCAAATCAACTTGTAAATGTGAGTTTTGAGAATTAACCAGAAAGTTTTCTAAATTTTTTTTTTTTATATTATATATATATATATATATATTTTCTCTCTTTTGGGAAAATGAACCAATAAAACGCCAACAAGGAAGTCTAAACATAAGATACAAAACCCAATACTTATGATATTATTTAACGGATTCTTTCAAGGCAAATATGTTAAAAACTAAAATGTACATTCAGAAAAAGTAATAATTTAATAAAAACTTTTATATATTCATTTTTAGATGTAATTTTCATTTTAATATAAGCACGCCATTTATGTTAGCTGTTTTTCTGGAAACATATTTGCTTCAACTGCGATTAGGAGCGATGTCTTCAAAACAACAATATTCAACATTATTATTTAAAACAAAAAAAAAAAACAATATTACCATCATACATAGTAATATATGTATATATATATATATAGTAATATGACAGTTATTTGCGACTAAAATATTGAATATAGCTGTTAAAGATTAAAGTGTAGGACGGTCAAATTGAAGAATTTGAGATGCTAAAATTTTGATTGCTCTGAGAATTTAAGCACTTATTATTAATTATTTCTCATTTCATTCGCCAAAACAAAAAGAAATTCACCAAAAAAAAAACTATTTTTCATTTCTGATTACTACGACTGGCACATGGAGATGGTTCGTTATATATATATATATATAATATTGACATTTTTGGGGACTGTGTCACGACAATCGAGAAAAACTCACATGGCTAAAATATTGAAGAAAATAAATAAATAAGTTACTGTGGGAGATGTGTGGAGCACGTGTTGAATCATCACTAACAGAATATTCTGATGCGAAAATTATAGGAAAATCCACCAAGAATCGATTCGGATGCGAAAATTATAGAATTGATTCGGTTTTTCCACATGAGTAATGATAAAGAAGGATACTTTTAAGCATTAGGGTTGGTATATACATCCAAACAAGTTACTACTACAAACAATCCATGCTGAGTTCCGCCCATTAGCACCGTTACAGGAAGAGGAAGACTCTGACTGTGTGCGAGTGGGAAAATGGGGTGGGCCATCGCTCTGCACGGCGGCGCCGGAGATATTCCGGTCTCTTTGTCACCTGAGCGCCGGCAGCCTCGCGAGGCTGCACTCCGCCACTGCCTCCAGCTTGGTGTTGAAGCTCTCAAAGCCGGAATGCCTGCCTTGGACGTTGTCGAACTAGTGGTAAATAACGACGATCCCTCTCATTGATATGCTTCTTTTGGTGTCTTTTTCTTATTTCACTGTCTGCCGTACCGCACTGGTTGCTTTGTTAATTGTTTCTGCAGTGATTCTGTGAACATCATGATCGTTTACATGTACATGCTTTTGAATCCCTTCCTCTAGTTACTATTTTCTTTTTTCTTTTTATCTCCTCTTTCATGTAATGGGGTTGTGGAAAGTAACAAACTTTAACTAAAATCTTTCATCAGTATGTGTAACTATTGAGTTTTTAAAGAGGGAGTTTTATTACAGGTGAACTTGTGACTGATGGCTCAGTTCGAGTTTTTCTTTTATTTTTGTCTAATTTCTCTAATTTATTATGTTATTTGCAACTGTTAACTGCTGCTTGTAATTGAACGGATGAGTGGTATTGGTGAGTTGCATCAAGGAGGAAATTATGCGTATTTTAGATTTTTGCACAGAAGCATTCTTCTTCTTCTTCTTCTTCTTCTTCTTCTTCTTCTTCTTCTTCCCTTTTTATCCCCTTTTTGTGTTCTAATTTTGTTATTCTAAGTTAAGAACTAAGGGAAACAAGGCAAAAGGTAGCCCTTGGTAAATTCATCACCCTATTGTTAAGGTAGAGATACTGATTCTGTGTCTTGTACAAGCTTTATGAAATAGTAAATCTCTTGGTTCATGGGCCTTGCTGTATCTTTTCCCTTTGGATTACTGCAAACTGTCTTCAAGATTAATTTATCTGGTTTCACTTTCTAATGCACCATATAGGTTCGTGAACTAGAGAACATTCCATGCTTTAATGCGGGGAAAGGATCAGTCTTGACTAACAAAGGTACAGTTGAAATGGAAGCTTGTATCATGGATGGAATCACGATGAAATGTGGAGCTGTTTCTGGGCTCAAAACTGTTGTTAATGCCATATCTCTGGCACGTCTAGTCATGGAAAAGACCCCTCATATCTATCTTGCATTTGATGGAGCTGAAACATTTGCGAGGGAACAAGTAAGTGAAATTCTTGCGATGCTATCCCTGCATTGTTCATTTCTCCTGCTAGCTGTACAGCTGGGTACCTGATTTTTTAATAAAGTTTTTGAATGGACCTTCGTATTCAAAATGGACATTTTCTTTCCTTAATCTTTTACTATAAGATTCCTTTCTGTCATATGTATTTCCATCTTGAAGTTGGTTGGATCACTTCAGTCCCTTATTTGATCTTTCTTTCAAGTCCAAAAGAATTATGATTTGTATGACTGTAGATTTTTATTTTTCACTCGTCTTGGAATTTGCAGTTTTAAATTATGGAGAAGCATGCTGTCACTAGGATTTTGTTTAATTATTATTCTCTTTTGTAAGTGAAATTTATTTGCTTCAATATCAATATGTTATGAAATTTGTTGAATGATTAATGCGGTGTGAGTTTCCCAGGGTGTTGAGACTCTAGATTCAAGCCACTTCATTACTCCAGAAAATATCGAAAGGCTAGAGCAGGCAAAGGAAGCTAATAGAGTGCAGGTTACACTCTTCCTGTCTTTCTAAGTAAATGAAGCTTAATATGTTCTGTTTCAGTTTGAATTTCATTACAACTTTTGAACTTAAGCTACCTCATTCATTAAGATTATTGTTTGAAAGATTTCCTTTTATCTTGGCAAAGACTTCCATACATTTATGTGCTTATATCTTGGTGCCACATATACTCAGATAATTTAGTTCATTGAAATGTGGATGTCAGTTAAAGATAGACAAGATCAGCACTTGCACTTAGCCCTCAATTCCCAAGATTTTGGTGCTGGACCCCCTAACCTAAGCTCCAACTATTGTGCTTTTACAGAGACTATTTGACTTTAAGCTGGTAACGTTTTAAAATGGGATAGCAGTTAAAGTTATACATGATCATCATTGCATTTAGCTTCCAAGGTTTTGGTGTTGGACCTGCAAACCCTGAGCTTTAACCGATAATGTGCACTCTTAGTCTTACTGACTTTAAGCTGGATACTTTTGTTATAAGTCTGCAGATTGATTACACACAACCCATAAAGAAAGAAACATCACTTCCAGTTCCAGACGGTGATAGCCAAATTGGGACCGTTGGATGTGTTGCTGTTGATAATCTGGGGAATTTAGCTACTGCAACTTCTACGGGTGGATTAGTTAACAAGATGGTTGGAAGGATTGGGGACACCCCCATCATTGGTTCAGGAACATATGCCAACAATCTCTGTGCAGTTTCTGCTACAGGAAAAGGGGAGTCCATAATGCGCGCTACGGTTGCAAGGGATGTGGCAGCTCTCATGGAGTTTAAAGGTCTTTCTCTCAAGGATGCTGCAGCTCATGTTATCCATGAGCGTGCTCCGAAAGGCAATGCTGGCTTGGTTGCTGTGTCTACCACAGGAGAAGTCGCAATGTCTTTCAATACTACAGGCATGTTTCGAGCCTGTGCTACTGAAGATGGCCATTCAGAGATTGCCATATGGCCATCAGGGCAAAATTGAGTGATTCAGGTGAGCTTCAGTTGTTGTATTCTTCACATATTACACTTTTGCAAAATTATGAGTATTCAATTATTAAAAAAACTACGAATATTCTCCACCATGTTGTTCTACTATCAAAATTGGGTCATTAAGTATTTTTCAAATCTTTTAAAGCCTGCACATCAGTCACATTATTTACCTGCTATTATGAATTATGTCTACTTCTAAAAATTTTGAACATGCAAGCAAAACTGGATGACCTTGGCATTCTTATACTTTGAGAAATATGTTTTGCACTATTTCATTCGAGTTTCATAAGAAAATTTGAGAGTTTAAAAATAAAGAAAATATTAGAAATGCCCAGTAAAGAGCAGTTGGCTGCTGAAAATGTTGGTTTAAGAATCTGAAACAGGGTATTGGATTTTCTTAGCAAACTCATAGAAGCTACCAAACACAGAAAATAAGATAGAGAAAGCCAATAAAAACAGAGATAGAGATTGGCTGAAAAACTTCATGCTACTATTGTAAGTACTAGAAAATAGACCTCTTACGCGCCAAATCTCAATCCTGAACTGTATAATTTCTCCTCAGTAATCTGATCTATACGTTTTACCATCTCTTCTGTAAGATAATTCTTCCAATCTCCAACTTGTCCTTTCCTGAAGAAATCACGGTTATTAACAACATACTCGGAGTTGAACCTGTGCTCACCATTATTACTAATCTCCAAGCTGCTCAAATTTTCAAAACTACAAAGCCTGTAAAAAAATAGAGCCTATCTTTTAATCGATTCCTGCGCCGTGGTTCCTACGTGAAAGTTTTTTTATTTATAAAAAAAAAAAAAAAAGAAAAAAAAAAACAGGTAATTGTAGCAAACAATACACAATCGTAGCCTTGTTAGCGTCGGTTAGCTTTAAGATCTTTTTTCTTTTTAAATTTTATTACTTAAAATGCTTTAATAATCTGGTTGGTTTTTTAAAAATAAAAATTATCCTGAAATTTACCATATTTTATATATTAAATTTTTAATACAAAAAATACTCAACAAAGGGCAACTGAAGATGGGCTTCAGAGCAAGAAGTGAGAGATTCAGGTTAGCTTCACTTGTTGTAGTCTTAAAATCACTACACATTCAATACTATGTCGTTTTCTAAAAAAAAAATTGTGAACACGAAAGCAAAACTGGAGAACCATGGCATTCTTAAACTTTTAAGAACTATGATTTGTACTATTTTATTCGAGTTCCAAAAGGAAACCCTTTTAGAGTTTGTATATATATATATATATATATATATATATATGGTAAATAATCTTTTTCACAGATGAATATTAAAAAGAATAAGGAACTTTCACTCTTAGGCTTTACTCTAGAACGATGAATTCTTAGGAGGATAAGTAGCTCTGCGCTGAATGGAGGTTTACAATATTGTTCCATGAAATAAAAACTATATATTGTAATTATAATACATGTGGGTTAAGGTCCCCCATATATATGTACATCTAAATCCAAATACAAACCAACCAATAAAAGTTTGAGCCAATAAAATTATTAAAGTCAAACCCATAATAAATTAATCTGACTTTTACATGTGGGGTGCTGGAGGGTCTTAATACAGAGTTGGTACTGTAATCCAAAATGACTTGACAAAAGAATAAAAAATTTTGAGAGGTACTCTTCACTAAATAACAACGTAATAATGTTTAGAGAAAAAATAATAATCATTGAGATATAAAGTGGTAGAGATCTCAAAGGTTCAGTATGGGGATCACTTGTCACCTGTTCTAAATCACAATACACAACACGATTTCAGAGCAACGCAATTCTTAAACATATTAGGACACATATAGTGGAAAGAAACTCAAAGCAATACATATACATATATATATATATATATAACTTTATTGAGATAGATCAGAGAGTTATGTCCCAAATCTTAATCCAGTGCCATATAACTTGTCCTCACTTATCTAAAAATACTCAAAATTATAGTAATTCAAGAGAGCTTCAGTTGTATTCTTCACATATTACACTTTCGCAAAATTATGAGTATTCTATTATTAAAAAAACAACGAATATTCTCCACCATGTTATTCTTATCAAAATTGGGTGCATTGAGTATCTTTCAAATCTTATCAGTCACATTATTTACCTGTTTTATGAATCACGTCTACTTCTAAAAATTTTGGCTACGCAAGCAAAAGTGGATGACATTGACACTTATACTTCCATAAATATGTTTTGCACTATTTCATTCGAGTTCCAAAAGAAAAATTGAGCGTTTAAAAATAAAGAAAATATTAGAAATGCCCAATCAAGAGTAGTTGGCTGCTGAAAATGTTATAGTTGCATGCGGTTTTATTATCTGAAACAGGGTATTGGATTTTATTAGCTAACTCAGGAAAGCTACAAACACAGAAAATAAGAGAGAAAAAACCAATAAAAGGAGAGATATGAGATTGACTGAAAAACTTACACTAGAAAATAGACTTCCTACGCGCCAAATCTCAATCCAGAACCATATAATTTCTCCTCAGTAATCTGATCTATACGTTTTACCATCTCATCTGTAAGATAATTCTTCCAATCTCCAACTTGTCCTTTCCTGAAGAAATCACGGTTATTAACAACATACTCGGAGTTGAACCTGTGCTCACCATGTTTATTAATCTCCAAGCTGCTCAAATTTTCAAAACTACAAAGCCTGACTATTTCCTCCACATCCCCATTTCTCTCTTCCTCTGGTGTAAAAGGTTTGCCAAGGAATTCAGCCAATCTCTTAACATACACCAAAGGCTCATTCTTCAAATCCTCGTACTTCAAAAACAATATCTTCTTGGGATTCTCCAAGCTTGCTTTCCAATACCCTAATACATGTTCCCAAAATGAACCATAGTGTGAGGTTCCTTGACAGAACAACTCAAATGCTTCCTCTAAAGAGAGTGCTGGAAGCTGTTTGTGTCTGGACTTGTTGATATTGATGAAAATCCATTTGGAAACAAGCACGTCTTTTGGGTTTCTACAGAGATAAACAAACGTGCAACCGGAAACACCAGTCATAGACTCTGCAGGTAACAAAGAATAAGGTATGTGGGTTGAAAAGAGACGAGGACAAGGAAATGTATCGAGGTTGGAAATGGAGCCGTCCTCGCAAATGAATGTCTCCAAGTAAGGAAAACAGCCATGGGGATTAGTGGTGAGCAAAGGGTGAGTGGAAAGCTCGAACTGGGTTCGGTTCATGGTGGCGAAAATGAGAGCTCTGAGCCATGTTGTGCCCGATTTCGGAGGAGTGGCTGCAAAGATATCGGTTGGCTGAGCTCTGAAATAGTGTTGGACGAGCATGGTTGCTTTTACAGCGCCAGGTGAGAGCCAGAAGCCCTGGTATTGGAAAAGATATTCAGTCAACCAACCTTTCTCCTTGGGTAGGGTTGGGAGTATGTCTCTGTATTTTTCATAGGTTTTCTGGTATGCTTCATCTTCTTCATTGGTCTCCTCCTTGTTTTCTGGGAGATTATGGCTTGGAAGGGCTGGGATTATATCCCTCCTGTATTTTTCATAGGTTTTCTGGAAACTAGTAGCTCCTTCATCTTCAAGATCTTCTTTGCTCATCTCCTTCTTCTTCTCTAGACTACTACCCATCTTGTGCGCGCCTTGGATCTGAAGCTGCTGTCATTGGCAAATGGTACCTATATTATTCTTCTTTCATCTTCTTCTTCTTTTTCTTTTTCCTTTTAATTAATTGTAACATTAAATATTCTTTTCTTTTTCTTTTTTTATTAATAACATTAAATATTCGTTGATGTATTCGGTGAACTACAAAAAAAAAGGGGACCAAATTAATGGTCAAAATTATAGTTTATCAATTCATGGAATTGGCCGCATGCGGATGAGCATTGTCATTGCCGTTGAAGAACATTTGTAAGAACTTAATATAGCAAGATTTAAAATATCGGTATCTAATAAAATATCCAAATGAAAAAATACGCACCACTGTGCTCTTGGGTTACGGTGGTCCAAGAGAGTGGTTTAAGGCTTGTATGCACGTCAGGAATTAATTCAGAGCTCCAACGTAGATGATGTTGCAGTAGAGCGCTATTTATGCTTCCTATTCATCAACTGGGACCTAAATTCTGTTTTTTTCCTAATTAACTTCTAACACTCTCTACAATCCCATACATTTTAAAAAATAATCATTAATTAATTCTTTCAGCCACAGCCCATCACGTCAATGATAATTCTAGTGGTCTCTGCACTTTTATCATGGAGCCCACCACTGTGCTCTTGGGTTACGGTGGTCCACACGATATGTTTGACATCCAAGCTCTGATTCCATCTCAACGGATAATATTTAATATCTAATTGATAGGGCAGGATAAAAACTCTATTACCTTCTTAAGGATATATACTTCTGTATCATTATTGTATCATTATTATTAGGATGATATAATACAATATTTTATTAATATTTATATTAATATAATATTATAAAAATACATATTTTAAGAATATTTGAGTTTTTTTTATTATCAAAGTCGAGATTTTCAAATAAAAAGATTAATCCTATTTGAAGAGGAAAACCAAGTTAAATTTCTTTTACAAATAAAAAAAAAATTAATATAAAAATTATTAACTCAGAATTCTATAATAGATAAAATTTTAATTGTTGAATTAACTTTTAGGATTGCCACTTTGAACTTGCAAGACAGTGTGTAAAGAAAGTTCCCCCACAGATGAATTGGTTTTGACTGTCCCCAAATTTTATTCCATTAATTGTGTAATCCAGTTTTTTTTTTATAATACATATCATCAACTTTAATTATATGTATGAAATAAATATTACGTCCCCACAATGGCGACAGCCAATATGGCAAAGTCACTCTTTTCCACCATACCTAATATCATATAAAAAAGTATTTTACATTTTTATTAAATTGTTTATTTTTTAATTAATATATTTACTCCCATAATAATTAACTAAACTACTATAAACGATAATAATATCGATGTTCTAATTTGAAACTCTAGGCTTAATGGATGGTTACAATAATATTTTTCCATGAAAACATGTTAGGATGAGCTCACGGTTGGCTCATCTGAGTTATATTTAAAAAAAAAAAAAAATCATTGTAATATTAATATATGCAGGTTTATGTCCTCCATATGAATAACTCAAAAGGAAACCATTTAATACGAGACGTCCTTTTGAGCCAATACAATTATCAAAACCAAAGCTGTAAGTGTCATTTGACTCTATATTAGAGGGGGACTAGAAGTTATTGTCGTAATCTATAATGACTAACTGTGACATTAAGCTCCAAATGAATTAAAAATTTGGGGGATACTTCACAAAATAATAGCAACAGCAAAAACAACAGTATAATGCTTATTGAAAGAGAGACAAATCTCAAAGGAAAATCAAAAGACACATGAGCTAGGTTCCACTCTGCTCAAGCAGGCAACATATGCCTTCATGCTAGCTTTTAAAGCAACACAATGATCTTAATCAAATTAACACACACATGCATAATACATAGAGAGAAATTCAAGAACCAATACACATACACAAATACAATTATGTCCCAAATGTTAATCCAGAACCATACAGCTTGTCATCACTTATCTGATCTATACATTTTGCCATCTCTTCCGTGAGATAGTTCTTCCAGTCACCGACTTGGCCTTTCCTGAAGAAGCTACTCTTATTAACAATGATCTCTGGGCTGAACTTTTCCATACCATCTTTGTTAACCTCCAAGTTGCTCAAATTCTCAAAACTGCATAGCCTTATGATTTCCTCCACAACCCCATTTGTCTCTTCCTCTGCTGAAAATGGTTTTCCAAGAAAGTCAGCCAATCTCTTAACATAAACCAAAGGTTCATTCTTTAAATCTTCATATTTTAAGAACAATATTTTGTTGGGTGATTCCAAACTTTCTTTCCAATACTCTAATACATGATCCCAATACGGTCCGTATTGAAAAACCCCTCTACAAAACGACTCAAATGCATCATCTAAGGAGAAGGATGGTAGTTCTTTGGATCTTGACTTTTTCAAGACAAGCCACATCGAAACGAGCACATCTTTCGGGTTTCTACAAAGGCAAACAAACCTGCAACCAGAAGAAGAAGCAGTCACAGAATCAGGTAACGAAGAATAAGGCAAGTGTGTGGTAAAGAGCCGAGGAGAAGGAAGAGTATCAAGGCTGGAAATGGAGTCCTGGCAATCGTCGTCGCCGTTTCGAAATATGTATGTATCCAAGAAAGGAAAAAGGCCATGAGGTCCGGTGGTGAGCAAAGGGTGATTGGAAAACTCGAAGTTGGTTCGGTTAATGGTGGCGAAGATGAGAGCTTTAAGCCATGTTGTGCCGGTTTTCATAGAGGTGCAGGCAAATATATCAGTTGGCCGCGGTCTGAAATGGTGGTGGAGGAATATAGCTCCTTTAAAAGAATTGGTGGGTGACAGCCAAAAGCCATTAAATTGAACTATAGTTTCAAACCACCAACCTCTCTCTTTTGGAAGGGTTGGGATTATATCCCTCATGTATTTTTCATAGGTTTTCTGGAAACTAATAGATTCTTCATTTTCATGATCTTGTTTCCTCATCTCCTTCTTCTTTTCTAGACTACTACCCATCTTGTGCGCGCCTTGGATTTGAAGCTGCAGCCATTAGCAAATGGTACCTATATCATTCTTCTTTCATCATCTTCTTCTACTTTTTCTTTTTGTTTTTTTTTTTTTAATTGTAACGTTAAGTAAAGATTCGTTGACGTGTTCGGTGAGCCACATAAAAATGGCCAAATTAATGGTCAAAGATTGTAGTTTATTAACTAATGGATTTAGCCACATGTGATGCAAGTGGGATTATTAATTTAGCTGCCGAACTTTGTCAACACCATTGAAAAACAATTTTAAAAACTCAGAGCGGTTTAAAGCTTGCATGCACGTCACGAATCAATTCAGAGCTCCGACTTAGATGATATAGCAGTAAAGCCCCAGTTGTGCCTCCTATTCATCAACTCGGATCTAAATTCTCTTTGATCCTCTTGTTTTTCCCTAAGTAACTCGTAACACTCTCTAGAATCCCATACATTTTTTTTTAAAAAAAGTAATAATTAATTCATTCATTCAAGCACCGCCCATCACGCCAATAATAATTGTACTGGTCTCCCCACTTCTAAAATGGGGCTCACCACTGTGCTCTTGAGTTATGGTCGTCATGGATAATATTTAATACCAAATGGTCAAAGATTGTAGTTTATGTCGCAAACTTAAATCCAGAACACTCACATATTATGTCCCAAACTTTAATCCAGAACCCTATAGCTTGTCATCACTTAACTGATCTATACGTTTCGCCATCTCTTGGGTCAGATAATTCTTCCAGTCTCCAACTTGGCTTTTCCCGAAGAAGGCGCTCTAATTAACAATACTTTCCGGGCTGAACTTTTCCATTCCATCTTTACAGTGTTTAATGAAAGTTCTCCCACGAAATGAATTTTTTTTATTTGTCCCCAAATTTTATTGCATGAATGATGTATTCCTCAAATGAGAAATTTTTTCATCAAATAGAACTGTAAAATAAATTTTGAGTGACATTCTTCACAAAACTGTAGTAAGAACAACAAGAACAAGAACAACAGGTATTATTGGGAGAGAAACTCATGCATTAAATGCATGCTTTGAAAAAACACAAATCTTAAACAAATTAAACCAAACACACAACAACAGAGAGAAACTCAAACCAAGAAATATAAAGATAAAACAAAGTTATGGGTTTGAAATTTATGTCCCAAATCTTAATCCAGAACCAAGTAACTTTTCATCACTTATCTGATCTATACGTTTCGCCATCTCTTCCGTCAGATAATTCTTCCAGTCTCCAACTTGGCCTTTCCTGAAGAAGTTACTCTTATCAACAGCAATCTCCGGGCTGAACTTTTGCATACCACCTTTGTTAACCTCCAAGTTGCTCAAATTCTCGAAACTACAAAGCCTTATGATTTCTTCCACAGCCCCATTTCTCTCTTCCTCTGCTGAGAAGGGTTTACCAATGAATTCAGCCAATCTCCTAACATGCACCACAGGGTCATTCTTCATATCCTCATACTTTAAAAACAATACCTTGTTGGGTGATTCCAAACTTGCTTTCCAATACCCTAATACATGATCCCAGTAGGGTCCGAAATGCGAAACACCTCTACAAAACAACTCGAATGCTTCCTCTAATGACAGGTTTGGAAGTTCTTTCGGTCTGGACTTGCTCATGAAGAGCCACTTGGAAACCAGCACGTCTTTTGGGTTTCTACAAATGTAAACAAACCTACAACCAGAAGAAGAAGTAGTAACAATTTCTGGTAACAAAGAATAAGGAAAGTGTGTCGCAAAAAGCCGAGGACTAGGAAGAGCTCTGTGGCTGGAAATGGAGTCGTCGTCTTGAAATATGAAATCAAAGAAAGGTACAAGGCCATGAGGTCCGGTGGTGAGCAAAGGGTGATTGGAAAGCTCAAAGTTGGCTCGGTTCATGGTGGCGAAAATGAGAGCTTTAAGCCATGTGGTACCTGTTTTTGGAGATGTTGCTAATAATACATCGGTTGGCCGAGGTTTGAAATGGTGTTGGAGGAATATAGCTCCTTTAAGAGCACTGGTGGAGGGTGAAAACCAATAGCCATTGTATTGAAGAAGATGTTCAACCATCCAGCCCTTCTCTTTCGGAAGGGTTGGGATTAAATCCCTATATTTTTCATCAGTTTTCTGGAAACTAATAGCTTCATCATCTCCTTCTTTCATCTCCTGCTTGTAATTTTCTGGACTAATGTTGTGGCATGGATTCGAAGCTGCCAATGGCATCAATGTTACTCTCTATGATTTATACTTTGCAGAGGTACTTTCTAGTTTTTTTTGGGTAAAAATTACTTTGCAGAGGTACTATTAAAGGGCCGTAGTTAGTATAAAATAAAATCATGCATAGAATCTGAGTCACTTCGCAAATTTATTTATTTTTTTGTATTTATTTTTTTCATTTTATAAAATATAAATTGATCGCATCAATTTTGGTCGACATGATCTCGTTGGAGAGGTTGTATTCTGATCAAGATAGATATAATATTCATGTGTATCTGTCATTACATTCAATATTATATTGATTTTTTTGTATTCTTTCTCATGTCTGTCAAAGACAGCCATCGCTGAATAAAGTAGTAATTTAAACAATTTGAATTAAAAGCAGATAAAATATATTTGGTCATCAATACCTATATATATATATATACTAATTAAAATTTTATTTTTATTTTTTAAAAAATAAATAATAATAATAATCATACACAAATAATACATTATCTTTCAATAACCCTATTTTGAAAACTCTAATCGATAGGCGTCTACTTTTATTTTCTGAGGTGCAGATTTTTGTTTTCTTTACCAAACTCGGAGGCAGATTTTTCCTTTGACGCATTTGTGGGGTACCAACTAAAATGATAAAATGCTCAGGATTGCATTTCCATGATTAACATATGGGGAATTCTATGATGGACCACAAACCCACGTTACAATGGGCCACAAACCCACCAATTTCCCTCTTTTTTTTACGCCTTTTTGTTTTTGTTTTTTTTGCATATATATTTTCTTTTCTTTTTTTTTATCTTTTACATGTTTTTTCTATTTTTTTATTCTGCTTTTTATTTTTATATTTTTTATTTTTTATGCCTTTTTCTATTTTTTAATATTTAAATATTTTATAAAAATATGGAAAAAAAAAAAGATTTGATGGGTTTGTCGCCCACCGTAGAATTCCCTCATTAACATATCATTAATGATTAGATTTGGCCATATGCAACGCAGATTCGCTCCCCAAAGCAGTCACATCCGAAAAACTTCGACCAAAATTTCATCAACCTGGCAAATTCAAAGCAGCCTCTAACTCTCTCCTTCTTGTTTTCCTGCAGATTAATTTTATTTCATTAATGGCCTAATTTTTCTTTCTATAATATATATCAACTTTAATTATATGTATAATAAAATAAATATTTTACGTCCCTAGAGGAGACAGCCCATATGGCAAAGTCACTCTTTTCAACTGTCTCTAGCTAATATCAAATAAATAAATAAATAATTTACATTTCTATTAAATTATAATTTAGTTTCACTCACTATGTTTTACTTTTAATTTGTTTTTAAAAAAACAATATAATATAAGGAGATAAACAAAGCCAAAGATGATAATTGAATAAATTTGTCATATACCAAAATTAAGAATTTTTTTTTCTTTGTTATTTTTTCTAAAAATTTGCTAAATTACTTCGTCATCCACCAATATTTGGCAAATTTTTAAGAAATTCAACATCTATGGAACTAATACCCCAAAAAAATATTTTTTAAAATAAAAATTTATCTATGTAAGAAGATAAAAATTTAATAGAGTGATCTTATCTTTTATCTTACTGTACATATTTTACATAAAAATAAAAAAGAGAAAAAAAATCAGATATATGTGTGTCTGGGTTTTTAAATATTTAGATGGGTTTTTAATTTAATATATATCAAATTATTTTTATTAGAAAATTCGGCATCTACTGAATTAATACCAAATAAAAATTATGTATATCATGTAAGAAGATAAATATGTAATACAAGATAAGAGTGATCTTATTTTTTACCGTGCATATTTGATGTAAAAAAAAAAGGTAAGGAAAAAAAAAGATATATATGTGTTTGGGTTTTTTAATATTTAAGTATGTTTTAATTTAATATATATCAAATTATTGATTAAATAAGAATTAAAAGATAAGAAAAAAAAATGAGAATATAGTGAAGGAACATAGAACGAAAGATAAAATAGAAAAAAAATAAAATTGTAAATTTTAAGCATATTTTTTATAATAAAAAATGACTAAAATTTTAATTTTATTAAAAATTAAATAAAAAAAATTCAAAAGGTGGAATATGATAATTAAAACCCTTTTAATATATATGTATAACTCAAATAGAAATCAACCAACGGAGATTTTTGATACAATGATCATACTCAATATCATTTAAATTTTTTTAACCTATTTATTTTAAAATAATTATTTTATTCTAAAATTATGATAATATTCTTAAATTATAAATTATTTTTTTAATTTTTTTTTATAATTTTTTTATAGTCTGTCATAAACTATTTTTTAATCATATATATTTAAAATTTTTTAGATAGTGCTTTTAAGCCGGCACAATAATCAATGCCAAATCCATAAACTCATTTGGCTTTATAGTAGGACTAGAATTTGTTGTCAGGAATCTATGATGAGTACTAACTTTTAAATTAAGCTCCAAAGGAATTAAAAATTTGAGAGATTATTCTTCATAAACCAATAACAAATACAAACAACAATATAATGCTTATTGAAAGAGAGAGAAATCTCAAAGGTTAAACTACAAAGGGATGTAGTTGTCACCAGTTCTAAATCACAGGACACACACAGCATGAGCTTTATTTCACTCCACGCAAGCAGGCAACATATGCCTTCGCGCTTTCAAAGCATCACATGATCTTAATCAAATCAAAACACGCATGCATAATAAATAGAAAGAAATACAGAAGCCAATACACAAACACACATACTATGTCCCGAATTTTAATCCAGAACCATACAACTTGTCATCACTTATCTGATCTATACGTTTCGCCATCTCTTCCGTCAGATAATTCTTCCAGTCGCCAACTTGGCCTTTCCTGAAGAAGTTACTCTTATCAATAGCAATCTCTGGACTGAACCTTTCTGCACCAGTTTTATTAATCTCCAAGTTGCTCAAATTCTCGAAACTACAAAGCCTTATGATTTCTTCCACTGCCCCATTTCTCTCTTCCTCTGCTGAGAATGGTTTACCAATGAATTCAGCCAATCTCCTAACATGCACCACAGGGTCATTCTTCATATCCTCATACTTCAAAAACAATATCTTGCTGGGTGATTCCAAGCTTGCTTTCCAATATCCTAATACATGATCCCAATATGGTCCGTAAGGCGAAACCCCTCTACAAAACAACTCGAATGCTTCCTCTAATGAGATGGGTGATACGTCTTTGATTCTGGACTTGTTCATGAAGAGCCACATCGAAACGAGCACATCTTTCGGGTTTCTACATATGTAAACGAACCTGCAACCAGAAGACGCATCAGTCGCAGAATCAGGAAACATAGAATAAGGAACGTGCGTTGCAAATAGCCGAGGAGAAGGAAGACTTTTAAGGCTGGAAATGGAGTCTTGGTAGTGGTCATTTTGACATATGTACATATCCAATAAAGGAAAAAGTCCATGAGGTCCGGTGGTGAGCAAAGGGTGATTGGAAAGCTCGAAGTTGGTTCGGTTCATGGTGGCGAAAATGAGAGCTTTAAACCATGTGCTACCGGTTTTCGGAGATGTTGCTAAGAATATATCGGTTGGCCGTGGTTTGAAATGGTGTTGGACGAATATAACTCCTTCAAGAATACTGGTGGGTGGAATCCAAAAGCCATTGTATTGAAGAAGATGCTCAAACATCCAGCCTCTCTCTTTTGGAAGGGTTGGGATTATATCCCTCATGATTTTTTCATAGGTTTTCCGGAAACTATTTGCTTCATCTTCTTCTTCTTTGATCTTATTTTCTTGACTACTCATGTTGTGGCTGGATTTGAAGCTGCGAATTAGCAACTCTGCTATTAATACTACTCTATTATTTTACATGTATAATTAAAGGGCTAATATTGATACTGCAAGTTGGTTAGTGGTGTGTTCTCAGTTACTCTTGTCGTATATCAAATTTAATACTCTATGGTTTACTTTTCGGACCAAATTTAATACTCTAAGGCCACTTTTCTCATGTGAGAGCTTTTGTCGGTCTGATACTTACCGTATTTTCTTTCGTGAATCTAGAAATTGATATGTATGTAAGCATTAATTATGGGAACAAATAAAAGGAAAAGGAATAAATCAGATGATCAAGATAAAAAAAAAGAGGATAAAAAAATAAGGTACATAGTTATAGCTCAATATGAGAGGGTCCTAAAACTACACAAGTTTTGCACTTTGGTCACTAAATTTTTATCTTTCCATGTCTTTTTTCCGTATTATTCGTCTATTGACAATTTTGTACAAGTGCTTCCTTTTCAAACTAGTTAGTATCATTTTACATTTTACATGTGTAAAGTAGTGCTTACAATTAAGTTGAACAAAAATTTACACATTCTTTTTTATCAAAAAAAAAAAAGAAAGAAAATATAATTACCAAAATATATGTAGATCTCTTTTATTTAGTTCTGACAAGGGAGATGTCATCCACATATGAATATTCACAAAAAAATTTTTGATAAATGAAAAGAGCATCGATGTGGATCTTATCAGTTCAACTTTATTAGTAGATAAAACATTTTTGCTGTTTCAAAAAACTTATTAAAAACTCGAATTATAATTCTCACAAATAAATATGATGGACGACCAATTTCTTTTTTACTAGGCCACACCCGCAAGTGGTGGTATTAACAAAACTTATTGAAAATGAACTTTGTGTATCTTTGAATACTTTTATTTTAAAAATATTCTCAGTTTTTACAAATATCTCACCTCAGGCAAATAAAATAATGTAACATAAAGTGCATGCATTTTGAATCCCAGTCACTTCCCACTTCTTCTTTTTTTATTATTTTTTATAAAAATTTAGGTAGATTGTATCAATTTTGGTCGGAAAGATCTCATTATAAGGGTTGTTTCGTCCAATAAAAATATGTATAATATTCATGCATATAGATCACTATAAACATTCAATATTAATGATATCTATATAAGTAGCCGACAACATCAGAGGATAAAACAATAATTGTAGCTGCTTTAACAAAAAAAAAAAACCTTATTATATTCCTCCGAAAATGAGTTTTTAAGAAAATTAATTAGAATTTTAAACTTTTGATGAGATTCGTATCGAAATTTTTTTTATTCATAAAAAGAAAGAAAATCAGCCAGGACATAGTCGACCAAAGGCTCATTCTTCAAATCCTCATAGTTTAAAAACAATATCTTGTTGGGTGATTCCAATACAAAACAACTCAAATGCTTCATCTGGTGAGAGGGATGGTGCTTCTTTGGGTCTGAACTTGTTCAAGTCTTTAAAGGTAAATAAACTTGCAGAGCATATTCATAACTAATTATTAGATTTGCCCAAATGGCAATGTAGATTAATTTTGAACGAATACTTGGACGAGAATTTCATCAATATAACAAATTCAAAGCGGTCTCTAACTCTCTCCTTGTTTTTCCCCAAATTAATTTTGTTGTATTAATGGTTTAATTTTTCTTCTTATAATTAATTAATATGTATCAATTTTATTCATCAAAAAAAAAATATATATATATATATCAACTTTAATTATATGTATAATAAAATAAATATTTTACGCCGGCCCTAAACGAGGGAGGAGAGCCCATGTGGCAAAGTCACTACTCTTTCCCACCGTGGCATCGTCTCTAATATCAGACAAAATAAATATTTTACATTTTTATTAAATTATTCATTTTTTAATTAATTTATTTTCTCTCATGATAATGTTTTTTATTTTAATTTGTGCATAAAAGAACAATGTAGCACAACAGTGCAGGTCAAAACCAATTATTTTTCACATTTTCCATTTTGGTGTTGACAAATTGAGCTGAGCTGAATTATTATTCCCACGTGGATCGCATTCATGCGGCCAAATTTAATAATTAATTAAGTAGTAAGCCGACAAATATTTTCAATCAACCTTAACTAATAGTACATTAATTAAAAATTAAATAAATCTGCCACCTCGTTTATTTGGTGAAGAGTTGCCATGTATATATTTTGGATTTTGGCTCATGCATGTATAATTTAATGCTACACATGCATGCACTGCATAAATTACTTTTCTTTAACATGGCAAGTGATGTGGTACGGCAGATATTGAAATAATTGAAAACACCCAAAGAGCCATGTCACTGAGAGTTGTCAATGAATATGAGGATGTTGAAAAATAAATTTAATTAATGTATTAATATATTATACGCATGTGTGTGTGTCTTAGTTTTTTTTTTTATGAATGTGTGTGTCTTAGTTGCTTTGCTTATGGAGCACAGCTAGTTTGACGTATCATCTGTCAGATTCTGTATACAAAATAGCATCTGATCAGTTTATAAAATGAGATGAGAGTTAAACTTTCATGGAGATAACCCGATGGCATCCCTTGATTCTCTTCTCTCACCTAGATTACTTCAACTCTAATTTCTTACACTTGATTGCCAAAATCAATTCCCAAATCTGAAACAAGTATTGTATGAATTCATACAATAGGAATTAAGATATGTTCTTGATTCTTTTCTGGGATTTTTATATCCAAAAATATCAGACCAAGGGAAGTACAACCCCTCCCTCTTGAAGAGCCATATACTTGAGCTATTCTTCAGTGGAGCTGCTCTTTGATGTCCATTTAGGCTCCTGATGTACCGGGTTGTTGTTGAAAAGAAAAGTTGGAATTTCCATTTTTCTTAGGTATGGGTTAAAGAAATTGATAATTTAAGTGCCTGTTTGATAAGTTTTGGCTTTTTAATTTTACTTTTTTTCTATTGTGTTAATTTGCTTCGTTTACAAAGTTTTTTAAAGTTAGTTCTCCCATTTTGCTATAAATACAAAGAAAGAAAAAACAAAATACCAAATGAAATACGGTTCGAAATAATTTTCAATTTTCTTTTTTATTTTTCTTCACAATTTTCAATTTGCTTTTTTATTGTTCTTCACATTTAGAGTTAATTGAAAAGTTTAACTAGCAAAAACAAATCATAATTATCATTAACTGACATTTAAACTAAGAAACTTACACAAAATTCAAGAGAAAAATTCAAAACCAAAAATAGAAATGTTACCAAACCGGCACTAATTAAAGCTATGTAAAATATGTGTAAATTGAAGGTGAACAAAAATGGTACTTTCCCTCTTTGGGGGTTACTCTGCAACAACATTAATGGATTTTTAGGAGAAGTTGGGGAGCGCTAGCTGTTCTGGCTTGAAACTCTAGGCTTAATGGAGCCTTCCAATATTGTTCCATGGAAAAATGTTAGAGTGAGCTCGCGGAATTGGCTCATCTGAGTTATATAAAGAAAATCATTGTAATTTAAATATATATATATATATATATATATATATATATATATGGGTGTGTGTAACTCAAATGGAAACCAACCAATACAGGTAGTCCTTTTGGGCCAGTACAATTATCAATGCCAAATCCACAAATTCATTTGGCCTTATTATGGGAATAGAATTTGTTGTCATAAATATATAACAAGTACTAACTGTGAAATTAAGCTCCAAAGGAAATAAAAATTTAAGAGATCAATAACTAATACAAACAACAATATAATGCTTATTGAAAGAGAGAGTAATCTCAAAGATCAAGCTACAAAGTGATGTGGTTGTCACTTGTTCTAAATCACAAGACACTCACAGCATGAGCTTTATTTCACTCTACGCAAGCAGGCAACATATGCCTTCACGCTTTTAAAGCATCACATTGATCTTAATCAAATCAAAACACGCATGCATATAACAGATAGAAAGAAATACAAAGGGATGTGGTTGTCACTGCAGCATGAGCTTTATTTCACTCTACACAAGCAGGCAACATATGCCTTCACGCTTTTAAAGCATCACATTGATCTTAATAAAATCAAAACACCCATGCATAATAGATAGAAAGAAGTACAGAACCCAATACACAAACACAAACACACACATACGCACATACTATGTCCCAAATTTTAATCCAGAACCATACAACTTGTCATCACTTATCTGATCTATACGTTTCGCCATCTCTTCCGTCAGATAATTCTTCCAGTCTCCAACTTGGCCTTTCCTGAAGAAGTTACTCTTATCAACAGCAATCTCTGGACTGAACCTTTCTGCACCATTTTTGTTAATCTCCAAGTTGCTCAGATTCTCGAAACTACAAAGCCTTATGATTTCTTCCACTGCCCCATTTCTTTCTTCCTCTGCTGAGAATGGTTTACCAATGAATTCAGCCAATCTCCTAACATGCACCACAGGGTCATTCTTCATATCCTCATACTTCAAAAACAATATCTTGTTGGGTGATTCCAAGCTTGCTTTCCAATATCCTAATACATGATCCCAATATGGTCCGTAAGGCGAAACACCTCTACAAAACAACTCGAATGCTTCCTCTAATGACATGGGTGATACTTCTTTGGTTCTGGACTTGTTCACGAAGAACCACATCGAAACGAAAACATCTTTCGGGTTTCTACATATGTAAACGAACCTGCAACCAGAAGAAGCATCAGTCGCAGAATCAGGGAACATAGAATAAGGAACGTGAGTTGAAAAGAGCCGAGGAGAAGGAAGACTTTTAAGGCTGGAAATGGAGTCTTGGTAGTGGTCATTTTGAAATATGTAAGTATCCAAGAAAGGAAAAAGGCCATGAGGTCCGGTGGTGAGCAATGGGTGATTGGAAAGCTCGAAGTTGGTTCGGTTCATGGTGGCGAAAATGAGAGCTTTAAACCATGTGCTACCGGTTTTCGGAGATGTTGCTAAGAATATATCGGTTGGCCGTGGTTTGAAATGGTGTTGGAGAAATATAACTCCGTCAAGAATACTGGTGGGTGTAAACCAAAAGCCATTGTATTGAAGAAGATGCTCAAACATCCAGCCTCTCTCTTTTGGAAGGGTTGGGATTATATCCCTCATGATTTTTTCATAGGTTTTCCGGAAACTAATAGCTTCATCTTCTTCTTCTATGATCTTGTTTTCTTGACTACTCATGTTGGGGCTGGATTTGAAGCTGCGAATTAGCAACTACGCTATTTATACTATTCTATCGTTTTACATGTGTACTGCTAGTTGGTTAGTGGTGTTCTCGGTAACTCATGCTGTAAATCAAATTTAATACTCTATGGTCACTTTTCTCATGTTCGACCAAATTTAATGCTCTAAGGCCACTTTTCTCATGTGGGAGCTTTCGTCGGTCTAATACTTAGCATATATTTTTTTTTTCATGTATCAAGATACATATGTCAAATTTTAAATGTGGCAACAAATAAAGGAAAAAGGAATAAATCAGATGATCAAGACACAAAAAAGAGGATAAAAAATAAGGTATATGGATATAGCTCAATATGGGAGTCCTAAAACTATATAAGTTTTGCAATTTAATTTATTCAATTTTATTAAATACAGATGAAGAAGAAGAAAAATTAAAAAATAAATTTATTATTTTAAACTCTTATTAAATTAAAAAATTAAAATAATAATAATATCTTATCTTTTAATAGAATCGAAATATATAATTCGACGTTGAAACTATTTTTCATTTACCAAAAACGAGTTTTACACTTTGAAGACTAAAATATTTTTTTTTTTCATGTCCTTTTTCCGTGTGTATCCATCAGCTTGTTGACAATTTTTTACAAGTGCTCCCTTTTCAAACTAATTAGTGTCATTTTAAATTTTGCATGTGTAGAGTAGGGCTTACAATTGAATTGAACAAAAATTTACACATTCTTTTTTGTCAAAAAAAACAGAAAAAGAAGAAGAAGTTTTACCAAAAAAAAAAAAAAGTACAGATCTCTTTTATTTAGTTCTGACAAGGAAGATGTCATCCACAACATTTAAATATGAATATTTATAAAATTTAATTTTTTTAATAAAAAAAAATTTCGACGTGGATCTTATCAGTTTAAAATTTTATTAATAGAAAGAGTTTTTTTACTACTTTTAGCTTTACAATCTTATAGGAGTATAGAGCAGCTGGTTTAATCCCCTAATAGATCCTCCTTCATCTGACGATTCAAATAAAACTGAGTACACCTAAAATAATAACATAATTTATTAAAACTAAAATCACAACTCTTATAAATAAATATAATAAAATAATCAATTTTTTTTCCATTAGACTGCACCTCCGGTGCAAATATTCACAAAACTTATTGAAAATGAACTTTTGCTTATCTTTGAATACTTTTTTAAAAATATATATATATGTTATCACTTTTTGTAAAATATTTATAAAAGGGACCTACATATATCTCACATCAGGCAAATAAAATAATGTAAAATAAAGTGCATGCATTTGGAATGCCAGTCCCTTACCACTTCTTTTTTTTTATTATTTTTTATAAAAATTTAGATAGATCGTATCAATTTTGGTCGGAAAGATCTCATTCTTGGGGTTGTTTATTCCAATAAAAATATATATAATATTCATATATATATATATATATAAATCACTATAAATATTGATATCTATAAAAATGATGGGGAATATTAAGGTCGCTGACAACATCAGAGGACAAAACAATAATTGTAGCTGCTTTAACCAAAAAAAAATCTCAAAAACTGCATAGATATCTATAAAAATGATGGGAAATATTAAGGTATCTGACAACATCAGAGGATAGAGCAATAATTGTAGCTGCTTTAAAAAAAAAAAATTATCAAAACGGCATAGCCTTATTATATTCCTCCGCAGAAAATGGTTCTCCAAGGAAATCAGCCAGTCTCTTAACATAGTCGACCAAAGGCTCATTCTTCAAATCCTCATATTTTAAGAACAATGTCTTGTTGGGTGATTCCGAGCTTTCTTTCTAACTACAAAACAACTCAAATGCTTCATCTAATGAGAGGGATGGTGCTTCTTTGGGTCTGAACTTGTTCAAATCTGCAAAGCTAAATAAACTTGCATAGCATATTCATAATTAATTATTAGATTTGGACAAATGGCAATGTTGATTCTATCACCAAAGCGCCCACCTCCAAAAAATTTGGACTCAAATTTCATCAATATAACAAATTCAAAACGGCCTTTAACTCTCTCCTTCTTGTTTTCCTCAAATTAATTTTGTTGTGTTAAAGGTTTAATTTTTCTTTTTATAATATATATCAACTTTAATTGTATGTATAATAAAATAAATATTTTACGTCCCTACAGGAGGGAGGGCCCATGTGGCAAAGTCATTACTCTCTCCCACCGTCCCTGATGTCATCATATAAATAAATATTTTACATTTTTATTAAATAAATGTTTTTTTTTAATTTGTTTTTAAAAGAACAATGTAGCACAACAGTGCATGTCAAAACCAAATATTTTTCACATTTTCCATTTTGGTGTTGACAAATTAAGTTAAGCTGAATTAATAATCCAACAGGGATCGCATTCATGGGCCACATCTAATAATTAATTAAGTAATTCACCGACAAATTTTTTCAATCAACCTTAATTAATATTACATTAATTAAAAATTAAATAAATCTGCCACCTCTTTTGTTTGGTGAAAACTTGCCATGTATTTTGGATTTTGGCTCATACATTTATAATTTAATGCTGCACACGCATGCATTGCATAAATTGCTTTTCTTTAACAAGGCAAGTGTTGTGGTACGGCAGATATTGAAATAATTGAAAACACCCAAAGAGCCATACCACTGAGAGTTTACAAGGAAATTGAGGATGTTAAAAAATAAATTTAATTAATGTATTAATATATTATACGTATGTGTGTGTATCTTAGTTGCTTTACTCATGGAGCACAACTAGTATGATGTATGATCTATCAGATTCTGTATACAAAATAGCATCTGATCAGTTTACAAAATGAGATAAGTGTTAAGGTTTCATGGAGATAACCCGATGGCATCCCTTGACTCTCTTCTCTCACCTAGATTACTTCAACCCTAACTTCTTACACTAGATTGCCAAAACCAATTCCCAAATCTGAAACGAGTATTGTATGAATTCATACAGTAGGAATTATGATATATGTTCTTGATTCTTTTCTGGGACATTTATGGCCAAAAAGATAAGATCAAGGGAAGTACAACCCCTCCCTCTCGAAGAGCCATATACTTCAGTGGAGTTGCTCTTTGATGTCCATTTAGGCTCTTGATGTATCGGGTTGTTGTTGAAAAGAAAAGTTGGAACTTCCATTTTTCTTGGGTGTGGGTTAAAGAAATTGACAATTAAGAACCCTTTTGATAAGTTTTTGGTTTTTTTTTTTTTTTTTTAAAGATTTTTTTCCCTTAAATTGTGTTAATTTGCTTAGTTTACAAAGTTTCTTAAAGTTGGTTAATTTCCTCATTTTGCTATGAATATAAAGAAAAAAAAATATAAACATAAAATAAAAAACAGTTTAAAATAATTTTTAAATTGCTTTTTTATTTTTCTTTATATTTAGAGTTAATTGAGAAATTTCTTAATAATAAATCATAATTATCATTAACTAATATTTAAACTTTTAAACTAAAAATACTTACAACTCTCGACCGAAAAACTTAGCAAATCATAACTACCATTAACTAGTATTTAAACTACAAAAACTTGCACACAATTCTCGAGACAAAAACTAAAAACCAAAAATATAAATGTTACCAAAAGCTTTGTAAAATATATGTAAATTGAAGGTGAACAAAAATGATACTTTCCCTCTTTGGGTGTTACTCTGCAACAATAGTAATGGATTTTTAGGACAAGTTGGGGCGCATTAGCTGTTCTGGGTTGAAACTCTAGGCTTAATGGAGCCTTCCAATAATGTTCCATGGAAAGATATTAGAGTTGGCTCGCGGTTGGCGCATCAGACATATACAAAGAAAATCATTGTAATTTAATATATATGTATAACTCAAATGGAAACCAACCAATACAGGTAGTCCTTTTGCTCCACAAATTCATTTGGCTTTAATATGGGACTAGAATTTGTTGTCATAAATATATATAACGAGCACTTACTGTGAAATTAAGCTCCAAAGGAATTAAAAATTTGAGAGATTATTCTTCATAAAGCAATAACTAATACAAACAACAATATAATGCTTATTGAAAGAGAGAAATCTCAAAGATTAAACTGCAAAGGGATGTGGTTGTCGCTACAGCATGAGCTTTATTTCACTCTACACAAGCAGGCAACATATGCCTTCGCGCTTTCAAAGCATCACATGATCTTAAATAGAAAGAAATATACAGAAACCACTGCACTAACACACATACTATGTCCCAAATTTTAATCCAGAACCATACAACTTGTCATCACTTATCTGATCTATACGTTTCGCCATCTCTTCCGTCAGATAATTCTTCCAGTCTCCAACTTGGCCTTTCCTGAAGAAGTTACTCTTATCAACAGCAATCTCCGGACTGAACCTTTCTGCACCATTTTTGTTAGTCTCCAAGTTTCTCAAATTCTCGAGACTACAAAGCCTTATGATTTCTTCCACGGCCCCATTTCTCTCTTCCTCTGCTGAGAATGGTTTACCAATGAATTCAGCCAATCTCCTAACATGCACCACAGGGTCATTCTTCATATCCTCATACTTCAAAAACAATATTTTGTTGGGTGATTCCAAGCTTGCTTTCCAATACCCTAACACATGATCCCAATATGGTCCGTAAATTGAAACCCCTCTACAAAACAACTCGAATGCTTCCTCTAACGACATGGGTGATACTTCTTTGGTTCTGGACTTGTTAACGAAGAGCCACATCGAAACGAGCACATCTTTCGGGTTTCTACATATGTAAACTAACCTGCAACCAGAAGACGCATCAGTCGCAGAATCAGGTAACAGAGAATAAGGAACGTGCGTTGAAAATAGCCGAGGAGAAGGAAGATTTTTAAGGCTGGAAATGGAGTCTTGGTAGTGGTCATTTTGACATATGTACACATCCAATAAAGGAAAAAGGCCATGAGGTCCGGTGGTGAGCAAAGGGTGATTGGAAAGCTCGAAGTTGGTCCGTTTCATGGTGGCAAAAATGAGAGCTTTAAACCATGTGGTACCGGTTTTCGGAGATGTTGCTAAGAATATATCGGTTGGCCGTGGTTTGAAATGGTGTTGGAGGAATACAACTCCTTCAAGGATACTGGTGGTTGATAGCCAAAAGCCATTGTATTGAAGAAGATGTTTAAGCATCCAGCCTCTCTCTTTTGGAAGGGTTGGGATTATATCCCTCATGATTTTTCCATAGGTTTTCCGGAAACTAATAGCCTCATCTTCTTCTTCTTCTTTGATCTTGTTTTCTTGACTACTCATGCTGTAGCTGAATTTGAAAAAAAAACTCCGGTACTCCAACGGTATCAAAAATAATATCGCATAAATATAAATATTAATAAAATATTATATAATATTATTTTAATAGGGCAGAAGTTGGTACACTCGAGCATCAGAGTTTTTTTTCCTGCGAATTAGCAACTATGCTATTCAGCCTACTGTATCAGTTTACATGTGTAATTAAAGGCCTAATATTTGTATTGCTTGTTGGTTAGTGGTGTTGTGCAGTTACTCCTCGTTGTATATCAAATTTAAGACTCTATGGCTACTTTTCTCATGTGGGACCAAATTTGATACTCTAAGGCTACTTTTCTCATCTTTACCGGAAAAAAAGGCCACTATTCTCATGTGGGAGCTTTTGTCATGGATGATATCATGTGGGAGCTTTTGTCATGGATGATAGGAATTTAGATTGCTTCTTACTTTTTTTCTCCCTATATTTTCAATATTTAATTTATTTATCTTTTTTTTATGTATTGAGTAATGAATATGTATATAAGTTTTAATTATGGGGAGATACGAGGAGAAAAGAAATGAGACAGATTATAATCCAGAAGAAATGATAAAAATGAAAAAAAAAAAAAGAAGGTACATAGCTATATATAGCTTAGTATGTTGGTCCTAAAACTACACAAGTTTTACACTTTGGTCAGTAAAATATTTTTTTTTTCATCCTTAAACCATATTATAAATAACATTTTAGTCCTCTTTCGATTGACAATTATTGCATGTTTTCCACAGTCCCCTTTTCAATTCAATTATATGTTATTCACTTTACAATTAAGTTGAATAAAAGGTTTTTACCAAAAAAAAAAAAAAGTTGAACAAAAGTTTCTCTTTTGTTCAGTTCTGACCAGTCTTGTCTTCCAATTTACCAAAACCAAAAAAGACAAGTCTTGTCATCCACAACATTTATATATGGATATTCACAAAACTTATTCAAAATGAACTTTTGTGTAATTTCGAATACTTTTATTTAATAAAAATATCAAATTTTCAAATATTTATAGAAGGGCCATACAAATATTTGACCTGAGCCCCCAAATCTCAAGGCTGCCAGCTGCATAGTGCAATAGTCAGTGTAAAATAAAGTGCATACATTTTCAATATTGATAGATCGGGTCACTTTTGGTAGGAAAGACGTCGGTACAGGGAACATGTATATCTATAATATTAATATTCATGTATATCTGTCACTGTTAACATTCAATATTGATAATATATATATCTATCAAAAAAAATATTGATAATATATATATATATATATATATATCTTATTTTAAAATAAGGAGTACGATTTAACAGTAAAAAAATTAATGGAGCTTTTATATTTATTTATTAAAATTATAATTTAAATCTAAATAAATTTTTATTAAAGTTTTAATTTTATTTAAATTTAATTCAAATTTTAATAAATTTTTATTAAGACCTTTAATTATATTTAATTTTATTAAACATCAAATAGAAAAACTATTAAGGGAATAAAATTATTATTTTAGATTTTTATTTTATTGTCTAACAGAATTTTTAATCGATGATTCTCACCAAAATATTTTTTTATTATAAAAAAATTAATTAATTAATATTAAACTTACTAGATTCCTATCCTATCATTTAATAAAAATCTTGGACTTATCCTTCTTTTATTATAAAAATAAATAAATAAATAAATTAATTAATTAATGTTAAGCTTTTATTAAGACCATCTATCAACGGTGGGAATACAAAGGTAGCTGACATCAAAGCATAAAACAATAATTGTAGCTGCCAAATAACGTAGAACGGTTTTTACGCATAATTATAATTAAGAGAGTCTTTGGTTCCGAAAACTTTTTTATATGGATTAATTAATTAAAAAATATTGATTTAATTTTAACAGATTCATTTAAAAAAAATGAATTAAGCTTTTAGATGTTACTGCAAAATATTTCGAATTTAATAAAGCTTAATATGTAATTTTTCTAAAACTATAAATGTTACGTTTGAAAAATAAATAAGTACATACCAAACATAATAAATATGCACGAATTTCTTATTTTTAGTTTGGTCCTTTTAAAATAAAAATCCCCTTTAATTGAAGTTTTTTAGTTTTTAATTTAATTGAAATTTTTTAGTTTTCAATTTGATTCAATTAAGGTCCTTTGGATTTTCAAATTTTCTCCGCAAGTACTTCTAAATTTTTCTAAATTCCTAATGAAAAATAAAACTGCCTTGTCTAAATCAGACATGAAGAAAAAACATTGTTGTTCCCAACAAAAATTCGTAAGAGGTTCAGAACAAGTCCTTTGTATGCAGTGGTATGTTACTTTTTTTTCTTTCTTTTTTTTTTTAAATGTTAGGGTTCGTTCGGTATGTTCTGTAAAACTATTTTTACGACAAAATCCTTTTTTTAAGCTTAATTCCTTTAATCTTAAAGTATACACATAAACTAATTATAATTGATCAGCTTATATTAGTGTTTAAAATCTTCTCTTCAATTCTTTGGTTCGAGTATATATTAAATCACAACATGGATTTCGAATTGGAAGAGAAAGTGTCCACGAAATGAATTGATTTTAGTTGTCCTCTAAATTTTATTTCATTAATGATGTTTTCCGTTTATTATTTTTTTTCTTTTTTTTTTATAATATGTATATCAACTTTAATCATATGTATCAAATAAAAATGTTGCGAACCTACAAGGGTAGACAGCCTATGGCAAAGCCATTGCTAATAATCCCGAATTTGAATCCCTCATCCCTAATATTAAATAAATATTTTACATTTTTATTATATTTTTCATTTTTTGAATTAACTTATTTACACACGTTGTAATTAGCTATCTACATAAGCTACAATAATATAATTTTCTAAAAAAATAAAAGAAAAAAGGAAGAAGCCTACAACAGCACAATTGTGCACCAAAAGTTGTAATGTGATTAATAGAGTACAGTAGGATCACATAAAACTAATGTGACTTATGTCCCAAATCTTAATCCAGAACCATATACAAATATATATATATATATATATATATATATATATATATATCAAAGCTGTTCTTTGTTCTTTTAGAATTTGTAGTTCATACATCATAAGCCACACGATCAATTCGTACCAGATTCAGTGAAAAATAAAAATAAAAGATTATAAATATTATACATTCACTTTTTTGCTCATATTAATAATGTGTCACACTATAGTTTAACATGTGTTTATATATTTACCAAAAAAAACATGTGCTTATATTTAATAATATGTCATGTGATTGTTGCTCAACACATATATAAGCTATGTAGCCAAGAGATTATTTATATATATATATATATATATATCACGTATCTTAGGTCATGTTCTTCCAGTTTCTAACCTGGCGTTTCCTAATGAAGCAGTTACAGTTATATTAACAATAAGCTTATATTTGTTAACTTCTCCAAAACTCAAATTCTCAAAACTAGTAAGCCTTATAATCTCCTCAACAACCCTAGCTATTTCTCCCTCCCCTAAGCTGAAAATGGTTTTCCCAAATGAATTCAGCCAATCTCCCAACAGACACCACAGGCTCCTTCTAATAAATATATTTATATTTACTTTTAATTTAAACTGTTTAAATTACTACATATTTTAAGAACAATATCTAGATAATATATATATATATATTATTTTTGCCAGATCCGTTTGAAATATTGGGTATATATACACTTTTGTACAAATAAATATCACAAAAAATCTTTGGCCTAGTGGTACAGCCACTGAGAATATTTATTTATTTACGGCGGCGAAAATGAGCGCTTTAAACAATGT
Organism: Rhamnella rubrinervis; assembly: GCA_007844105.2. NCBI lineage: Eukaryota > Viridiplantae > Streptophyta > Magnoliopsida > Rosales > Rhamnaceae > Rhamnella > Rhamnella rubrinervis. Next base: position 13,762,716 of record CM017585.2, read on the forward strand.
GGTGCCGGTAGCTGTCGCTAAAAATATATCGGTTGGCCACTTTCTCACGTGGGACCTTTTGTCCTGAGAATATTAATTTTAATTTATTTATGTGGGACCAAGTTTAATACTCTAAGTCTAAGGCCACTTTCTCCCGTGGGATCTTTTGTCCTTGGATGATAGGAATTTAGATTCCTCGTTACTTTTTTTATTCCAAGTTAAAATTTGATATATTTTTAGTACTTAATTAATTTATTTTTTTTATGTATTTAATGATGGATATGGATATCACATTTTCATTACGATAAAAGAAATAAGACGAAGCATTTGGGATGTGATTTAGCGATAAAAAGCCGATCAAGCTTTTATAATTATTTTTTGAAAGTTGCGATTTAAATTTTGATTAGTTCTCCGTCAAGATTTTAAGTGTATTTAAATTTGTTAAACGTCAGATGAAGAGGAAACTGTTAGAGGAGTGTGTTTGCTACTCTAAACTTCTCTATGATTATAAAACTGAAACAGTAATAAAACTCTATCTTTTAATAAAATTCTGAACTGATGACTAAGTGTATAGCTATAACTTAGTATATAGGTCCTAGAACTACACAAGTTTCACACTTTGGTCAGTAAAATTTTTTTTATTTCATCCTTAAACCATATTATAAATAACATTTTAGTCCTTTTTCCGTTGACAATTATTGCATGTTTCCTGCAGCTCCCTTTTTCAAATCAATTATATGTCATTCTATATGTGGAAAATATTGCTTAACATTTAAACTAAGAAACTTATACACAACTCAAGAGAAAAACTAAAAACCAAAAATGGAAATGTTAGCAAAGGGGCACTAATCAAAGCTTTGTAAAATATGTGTAAATTGAAGGCGAACAAAAATGGTACTTTCCCTCTTTGGGGGGTTACTCTGCAACAACATTAATGGATTAATTTTAGGAGAATTTGGGGCGCGCTAGCTGTTCTGGCTTGAAACTCTAGGCTTAATGGAGCCTTCCAATATTTTTTTTGACAATTTGGAGCCTTCCAATATAGTTCCATGGAAACATGTTAGAGTGAGCTCGCGGAATTGGCTCATCTAAGTTATATAAAGAAAATCATTGTAATTTTAATATATATATATAACTCAAATGGAAACCAACCAATACAGGTAGTCCTTTTGGGCCGGTACAATTGTCAATGCCAAATCCACAAATTCATTTGGCTTTGTTATGGGACTAGAATTTGTTGCTTGTCATAAATATATAACGAGTACTAACTGTGAAATTAAGCACCAAAGGAAATAAAAATTTGAGAGATTATTCTTCATAAAGCAATAACTAATACAAACAACAATATAATGCTTATTGAAAGAGAGAGAAATCTCAAAGATTAAACTACAAATGGATGTGGTTGTCACTTGTTCTAAATCACAAGACACACACAGCATGAGCTTTATTTCACTCTGCACCAGCAGGCAACATATGCCTTCACGCTTTTAAAGCATCACATATATCTTAATCAAATCAAAACAGGCACGCATATAATAGATAGAAAGAAATACAAAACCCAACACATAGACACACATACTATGTCCCAAATTTTAATCCAGAACCATACAACTTGTCATCACTTATCTGATCTATACGTTTCGCCATCTCTTCCGTCAGATAATTCTTCCAGTCTCCAACTTGGCCTTTCCTGAAGAAGTTACTCTTATCAATAGCAATCTCCGGACTGAACCTTTCTGCACCATTTTTGTTAATCTCCAAGTTGCTCAAATTCTCGAAACTACAAAGCCTTATGATTTCTTCCACAGCCCCATTTCTCTCTTCCTCTGCTGAGAATGGTTTACCAATGAATTCAGCCAATCTCCTAACATGCACCACAGGGTCATTCTTCATATCCTCGTACTTCAAAAACAATATCTTGTTGGGTGATTCCAAGCTTGCTTTCCAATATCCTAATACATGATCCCAATATGGTCCGTAAGGCGAAACACCTCTACAAAACAACTCGAATGCTTCCTCTAATGACATGGGTGATACTTCTTTGGTTCTGGACTTGTTCGCGAAGAACCACATCGAAACGAAAATATCTTTCGGGTTTCTACATATGTAAACGAACCTGCAACCAGAAGAAGCATCAGTCGCAGAATCAGGCAACATAGAATAAGGAACGTGAGTTGAAAAGAGCCGAGGAGAAGGAAGACTTTTAAGGCTGGAAATGGAGTCTTGGTAGTGGTCATTTTGAAATATGTATGTATCCAAGAAAGGAAAAAGGCCATGAGGTCCGGTGGTGAGCAAAGGGTGACTGGAAAGCTCGAAGGTGGTTCGTTTCATGGTGGCGAAAATGAGAGCTTTAAACCATGTGGTACCGGTTTTCGGAGATGTTGCTAAGATTATATCGGTTGGCCGTGGTTTGAAATGGTGTTGGAGGAATACAACTCCTTCAAGAATACTGGTGGTTGATAACCAAAAGCCTTTGTATTGAAGAATATGATTTCCAAGCATCCAGCCTCTCTCTTTTGGAAGGGTTGGGATTATATCCCTCATGATTTTCTCATAGGTTTTCTGGAAACTAATAGCCTCCTCTTCTTCTTCTTTGATCTTGTTTTCTTGACCACTCATGTTGTGACTGGATTTGAAGCTGCGATTAGCAACAATGCTGTTTATACTACTCTACACATTTTACATGTATAATTAAAGGGCTAATATTGATATTGCCACTTGGTTAGTGGTGTTGTCTATGGCCACTTGTCACATGTGGGACCATATTTACACTAAGGCCACTTTTGCTCATGTTGGAGCTTTTTTCATGGAAGATAGGAATTTAAATTACTTGTTACTTTTCTCCCTATATTTTTAATATTTAATGTATTTATCTTTTTATGTATAAAATAATGGATGTGTATGTAAGTTTTAATTATGGGGAGATATAAGGAGAAAATGAGACAGGTACATAGCTATAGCTTAGTATGTAGGTCCTAAATATATATATATATATATATATATATATATATATATATATATATTTCATCCTTAAACCATATTATAAATAACATTTTAGTCCTTTTTCCGTTGACAATAATTGCATTATTTCTACAGCTCCCTTTTTCAAATCAATTATATGTCATTCTATATAAGTAAGTGTAAAGTATTGCTTACAAATAAGTTGAACAAAAGTCTCTCTTTTGTTTAGTTCAAGGGTATCTTGCCCACAACATTTTAGATATGGATATTCACGAAACTTACTCAAAATGAGCTTTTGTGAAATTTTGAATACTTTTATTTAATAAAATCATCAAATATTTATAGAAGGGCCCTACAAATATTTGATCTCAGGCCCCAAATCTAAGGCTGCCCGATGTAAAGTGCAATAGCTAGTGTAAAACAATGCCCACGCATTTTCAATCTTGAGTCAATTCCTACTTTCTTTTTTTTCTTTCTCTATAAAAATTTAGATTGATCGTGTCACTTTTGGTCGGAAAGATGTCGGTATAGTTTTTTTTCTTAATAAATAAAGTCTCAGAATTATTAGCCATTGTAGTTTTTTTTGAGTTAATTATATTTATTACCCCTATATTTTGAGTGTTGTCTCAATATGATTAGTACACTTTCAATTTGAACAATTATAATTCTTATACTTTCCAAAAAGATCAAATAAATATTTTTTATTAAAATAATTGACATATTATGCCACATTAGAATCCAAATAAATATTCAGGTGTAATTTTTTTTTATTTTTTAAGTAGGAAGGTTATTTAGTAGGATGGTTCTTTAAAAAAATAAAAAATATATGTTTATTTGGACTCTGATGTGATATAGTCTGTCAATTTTAACGAAAATTTTTAATATAATTACTTATTTGATCTTATTGGAAAGTGTAAGAGTTGTAATTGTTCAAATTGAAAATGTAGGGACAATATTAACACAACACCCAAAATATATGAATGATAAATGTAATTACCCTTTTTTTAAAAAAATAAAGTCTCAGAATTATTAATATTGTAAAAATTTAGAGTAGTAAATTCACTCTTTTAATAATTTTATCTTCCTTTATATGTGATAGTACCTTATAAAGATGTATTAAAATTCAAATTACAACTCTTATAAATAAATATAAATATTCAGTTGACTTCTTTACCGTTAGACTACTCTCATTGTTTATTCCAACAAAGATATGTATAATATTCATGTATATCTATCACTATTAACATTCAATATTTAATGTTGCATAGCGTCTAAGTTAGTTACAGTCATGCCCCCGCAAATTTGATGAGTTAAAAAGGCTTTGGAATGGGTTTCTGTTTTGGCTTCACAAAAGAATTGGATGAAGGTCTTTTGGTTTAGCGACACGGTTTCTGGTCCAGAAAGTTAACAGTACTACAGTTCCAAGTTTGTGGTTTGTGTTCAACGAAATACTTAATATCAGATGTAATTTTCTGGGGAGACAATGGTCTTTGTTTTGGATCAGTAGGAGCCAAAATATGCTTGCTGATTTTATAGCAAAGGTCACCTTATCTAACTCCTTTGCTTTTGTTAATTTTGATATTAGTAGGGACTCTATTCCTTTGTTTTTCAGCAACAAATCTTAAAGGATGTCTTGGATGGTTGCTTCTTTGTATAACTCAGTTTTATGAGCTTTTTGTGCTTAATACAATTCTATTTATAAAATAAAATAAAATAAAATAAAAAAATTCAATATTTATATAATATATTTATATATATATATATATATATATATATATATATATATATATATATATATCTATATGATTTTTACTTTTTTCATATTTTTTTTTATTTTTATCTAATTTTTTATATTGTTTTTTATTTTTTACCTGTTTTTTTATATTTTTTACTGTTTTCATACTTTTTATGCTTTTTTTCTATTTTTTTATATATTTATATATTTTATAAAAATACGTAAAAAAAAAAAAAGGGGTTGTCGTGGGCGGTGTAGCCCATATTAGCATCACCCTATGTTTAGATATCTTATTACAAAAAAATTAATATTAAAAGCTCCTATAAGATTATAAGATTGTAAATCTAGCATCACCCTATGTTTAGATATCTTATTACAAAAAAATTAATATTAAAAGCTCCTATAAGATTATAAGATTGTAAATCTAAAATAGTAAAAAATCTCTACCTATTAACAAAATTTTAAGATGATGAGATCATCAAATCCACTAACACATGTGTTCGTATTTTTCACACATGCATCAATATATAAAACATATGTAAATAGTAACTATTTTTCTTTTTTTCATCTTTAAAATGGTAACATAAAAATAAAACAAAATTTGTATGTTTTTTTAACTTTTAATCTGAACAAGCTATTTACAATGTTATCAAGTTTTCTCAGGATTGTTTTCTAAATTCATGTCTTTGAATATCAATTAAACGACATGGGAGCAAAGGATAAAGGAAACATAATGCAAGTCTATAAAGAACCAGCTATAACTACTCCAGAAATGCAATCCCAAATTAAGCATTCTGAAATTTCTCTCATCATAACAACCAGATTTTCTGGTTACTGTTTGGGATTACAGAAAAAAAAATTATAAATAACAAGAGAAAGAAAATGGTTTCAGTTTAAACAAGCTGGTAGATTATTACAAGAATTGCTAAAGAACAAATAATTCTACAACTTGCAGGAGGGGACACGAAAACCCCATCAGTCAAAAAAGAATTTCCCACAACTCTTTCACCTACTACAATTTAAAACTGTCTAATGTATAAAAACAAATATTTTTTTTCTTTAAATATTACTATAAGGGAGGAAAAAAAAGAAAAAAAGAAAAAGATATTAATAACTTCCTAACAAAGTCAAAATTTTCTACTTCTGACTCTACAGGAATGCGATCGGGCAAGTCGGAGTTTAAAAGGAGTGAAGATAAATAACAGGTAATCAAGAAGTAGGCATATTTTAACTTGTGACACAATCTTGGAGATATGAATGGCTTTGGTTTACGTACCTTTCCCATAAAGGTTTATACCTGCCAATAGCCAACTTCAGCCACGGCTTCATATTCCCATTAAAGTGTATAACTGCAGCGCTCTCAATCAATCGGTTGTCGATATTCAGATCATAACCTAGTCCTAATACATGCCATCTCCGATCAAGCGGCTCTGTCAACCCGTAAAATGTCAGCAGCCCAGGAGGAAGTGTGCCCAGCTTCCAAAGTGTCCCAGCAGCATTCTGCTCCTGCCAGTAATGGTACTGTGCAGTTACATTTGCTTTTCTCCACGCAATTAAATCAAACACATTCATACCAAATGCCCATCCACATGCCTGCGGATCAAATTTTGAACTGATGATTGAGTTCGAGAAATTGAGATATTTGTAATAACGATGAAACGCTTCAAGACAAGTTTCTACTGCTCCATTTACGTTTCCATGCAGATCTAATGAAAAAAGTGGGGTCAGATCCTTCTGGACAACAACATCGTCATCAAGAAAAACTACTTTTTCCAGCTGGGGATAGATCTGTGGAATGTAAAACCGGAGGTGATTCAGCAGAGACAGATACTTGGGGTTTCTCAATTTTGGCTCTGTCTTCAAATCTTGATATCCCTCGAAGTAAAAGGCCCGTGAATCTGAATTGTGGAGCTGTTTCACAATGGGAGCATAAGAAGCATTCAACCAAGAGAACTCCTCAACATTCTGCACTTCAACAGTGGATCCTTTGAAATCATTACTGAGGAACCAAGCCTGCATTGCACCGTAGCTGATTCCATTCGTGACAATGTGGAAGACTAGCTGTTTGGAATGGTCCGCATTGGAAATAGTAGAGTTGACAACCACTGAAGTCGCCAGCACATTATCTGAAAAGATGCAAAAATGGTAGAGATTATTATCTGTTAATCTAGGGGAGTTTCTCCTCTCATCTGCAAGTTCTTGCAGATGTGACTTTCTAAGCCAATCAGCTGTGAGCTTAACATTTAGGCAATGAAGGCTCTTGGGTAATGCTTCAGCTGCTAGTTGCCCAAACACAGTGCTTTGAACAGTCGCAGCATTTGCTCGCTCTTCAAGGGCTTGAATATGAGATTTCATTGTCATTATTGTGGTTGCAATGTCATAATGAGCGTCTTGTGCCCTAAATATCAGAGATGATAAACTTTTAATTATTGGCTCTGCTTCCTCAAATGTGATGGGCTCACCCCTCATTGCAGCTTTTGAAAGTAAAAGCTGGCAACTTCTGATCCTTGTGCTGAGCTCCCAAGCAAGATGAAGGTTGTTATGCTCTTTGGCAATAATGACATATGCTTTAGCAAGTGTAACTTGCTCTGCCAATTGCCGGGAAAATGAAGAAGCACTCAATATTTCTTCAGTAAGATTTAAACCTTCATGTGCAATCCGTTCAATTCCTCTCTCCTGGCACAGGAAGATACTATATTAATTTGGCAGTGCAGAGTTAAATAAAAACATAAAGCAATGTCCTTCCATGAATATACTATTTCTGAAGTATAATATGTACTATAAATGAGGTTGGAGCTATGTGAATGACAAAAAGGTCTTACGCTCCCATAGCAAACCAAAGCATAAGGATAGCTATAGCTATGAAAAATGAGTACATATAATAGAATATCTCTAGGTACATGAGAAAAAAGTTGCTCTCGAGTTGCCACTGTAGACCAGAGGAAACCAAATATTTGTCACCTTTCTCATCTAAAAGAGAGTTACACAAAGTAGACCATTAACAAAGAATTCAGCAAATATAGATTGAAGTCTAATTAAACCCAAACTAGTCATCCAGTGCATTACAACTGATAAATAAATTGCACCCAATTAATGTTACTAAATAGAGGATTGCTAAATCCGCAGAAAACTGATTCAAGACACAGCATTTCATGACTTTTCCTATCTCATATAATGCTGCGTACCTTCCAAAATGGTTGTGGATTTAACATTTTCCTACATACACCATAATATTTGTAATTTACTTGGCAAAGGAACTAGTTAATATAACTAGCTCTTTTATTGACTAACAGTTATTAAAGGTGTCATTTGAAAATAAGAATACATGCTTTTTAGTGCTTTTAGTCTATATACCAATATCACCACAGCTGCTTCCCTATCGTAAAAACTAATTCAATTTGAACAATAGATATGTAATTTGAATTAGATTTGGTCAGTCGTATTAGTTTCCATAACATTTTCACCAATAGGAATTATAAACATAATGTTCATTAGCATCATGAACAAATATCAACCTGACCAATGGACACTCACCAAGATTTTACATTGTATCATAACTGGTGCTTTTGTTTATTGAGTATGAAAAGTTGTTCTAATTCAATGAGAGTAAAACAGCAAGTTGATATGGCACAATTCTAAAATCCACAACTCAATATGAAAATTCATAATGTCCACAGAGTGATAAAAATAAGTAGCTAAACAGCATTCACAACATGAACGAAATTAGCTATGCATCATTTAGAAACAATGACGAACAAAGTAAAAATAATATATTAGAATCATGAATGAGAAACTGATGTTCAAATTTTCATTCTTCACTGAAAAAACCTGAACTTGTTAACACAGAAAAAGGAGTATATAATAGATGAAGAGAATAACGAAATCTTCATATGCAAAAATGGACAAAATAAGAAATTATATTCAGAATCATAGATAAGAAACTGAGAATCAATTGTTCATTTTCTTCAGTTCCAAAAAAGAATCTTATTAATACAAAGACATCCTACCAAATTTCACATACAATTTCTGTGCCTTTGACAGGAGATGGCTGGGAAGAAATTCAGAGTTGTAGGAACCCTCTTTTCCTTTCATCAAAAGAAATGCAGGAACCATTTGATATTTAGCAATGTAGAATACAAGAAACTCAAACATGAAATTTTCTTCAAGCAATCTTGCATGAGACAAAAACAGTTATTATGTGCAAACGTACTTCATTAAATTCGTATGTAAAGCAATAATTTTAGGCGAGGTTTTACCTAAACCAGAAGGTAAGAACTCTATTGGTAGACTTGTAGTGTATCATAAGCTATTGAAGAATACTTGCCATTATCATTCTAGCTTCCTTCTGCTAATTTGAAAAACAACACTAAAAGAAACTCCCAGGCCTAACAGTACAGGATAAGATTAACCACAATAAAACCCATCCAAAAGACCTTAATTCCACAATTTGTTGAGTTATTCAACCTAAACCAACTAGAAATGTATTCAAGACATCTTTTTTAACTATTCAAAAACGAATTTCCATACACAACGAGTTCATATAGTACAAAGCCTCCAGCACAGTGTAGAATATTAAATTAGTTCAAAATAAACATCCCAAATGAAATCCAAACAATCCATAAAAATAAAAACCCAATTTTTAAATTTCCACAACTTCTCAGAAACATGGCATCAAAAGTCTGAAATCAATCCAAAAATCATATCTTACAACATATCAAAATTTTAATTCACTAACATCAAATGGGTTGTGCTCAAATACAAGACTCTTATCGAATTTGACTAGGTAAAACACACAAAGAGCAAGCATAAGGGTACGTCTGAATTTCTTACCAGTGTCGGTTGTTCAACCCGATCCTCATGCTGGTTATGGTGAACTACAAACAAAAAAAGGCCTGCAATTGAGAACAATCCAAGAAGCACCCAGATCCAGTACGAAAACCTCCTTCGAACCGGGCGCCGGTACTCGGCAGCCCGCCGCCGCATCTTCGCCGATTCCTTCCACAATTCACCACCAAATCACAAATTCACAAACGACCCATGTTCCAGATTCGACCAAAAACGTATCATACAGAGCCTCTCAGCACGTGTCATCTTTATTTTGCTCACTTGGGTCAGACATAAATATTGTCTTCTATATCTGTACAAAAAAGCAATGAAACTGAAGCTAATAGTCTATACAATCAAACACCTTTCGATCAATATCTCCCTCTATTTCTCTCTATCCCTCTCTCTTCTTTTATTTTACTTTCTTTTTTTCTTGTGGGCACCTCCGAATCTACAAGAATTGAATTGAGGGGCAAGAATCAAAAAGTGTTCAAGCTCAATCGAAGATGGAAAAATGAAAAGCAATAATAAAGAATCGAAAATAATAGCAGGTAGTGACGGTGATCGGGGGAAGAAGAGTGTGTGAGAAAGAGTGAAGATTTTAGCCCAAAGTCCCTCTTTGAATGTGAAAATCTCTGTAATATACACAGGGCATGTGTCTGGTTCTTGGGGAGGGAAAAAAAAAAAAAACATCAACAACAACAAAGTGAAGGTCCCAAGCACATGAGACCATGTGACAGCTTGTGTATAAACCAAATAAGCATTTGAGACCTTTTTTTTTTTTTTTTTGTCATTAATAAGCATTATGCATAACCATTTTTGGTTTTATTTATTTATTTATTTTTGGCAAAGTTCAATTTCTATTTTCCTTTTTTCTATTAATTTAAAACAAATGGGAACATTTTTATTATTATTATTATGGAAAATGGGATGTGAGAGAAGTGTGTATAACTTATTTTAGTAAATAAATAAATAAGGTTGTCACCAATTTTTATATGTTGAATTAGTTTCTCGAATTGTTGTTATGACTTTGCTTTTTTTTTTTTTTTGGGTAATAATTGTTATGACTTTGTCGGTGTTCAATTTTCATGGTATGCTGCACTCTTATATGGTAATTAAATAAATCAGTAATTTTTATCATTATTTATTATAAAATTTACTATTTATTGTAACATTAATATTGAAAACGAGAATACTACATTAATATTCTTAATATTATCATATTGAAAACAAGAATGATACATTAATAATTTAATACTATTTTACAACTTTTAGTGAAAACAATAATATTTTGCTTTAGGAATTTAAGAAGGTATAGGTTGCATCTCTCATATGCTAATCATATTCATGTACTAACTATTTCTAGTTAAAACCTTTGAATTTTTTTTTATTTTTTATTTAAAACCTTTTGAATCTAATTAAACTGTAGCTTAAACGTTCCCTGGCAAACAGCAATTACAAGTTTGTTCTAATTAACAAACAAGGATATTTATATTTTTGGTGAATACCAACAAGGTTATATAGCTTAAATGGTAAACTAGTTATTGTGGTAAATATGTTCTAAATCAATGCCCAGCACACTTTTACTTGGTTCAAATTTGGTTTTAACCAAATTAAGAAAAAACCTCAATTTTGAAGCTTAATTGGGTGGTGTTAGCTGCCTTTAATTACAAAAATTAATTTTAAAATTGATATTTTTATAATATATATATTTATAAAATATATATATATTATAGAAGAATCTTTAATCACAACTAGTAGATGGTGTGGCCAAATAAAGATCCTACATGAATATAATAGATTAGTATATTGTCAAGGTGGAATGAACTGATTTATACAAAACTATTTCTGAACAAATATATATATTCGTAATTTTTGTTAGGTTAAATTTTAGTCCCATGTAATCTGATTTTTTTGCAGTATTACCACCATATATTTTGGAAATTACATTATAACCTCTTACATTTCAGTGTTATTTTAATTTAAGCCTTTTGACATCACAATGAGTAATGGTATTAAAATTTAACTAATCGACCCCTCTTTAATAAAATGCATATTAATTTTAAAAATAAATGAAAGAACTCCAACCTAAAAAATGTGTTTAACAACAGAGTTTGGTTATAAGAAATTAAGTCTAAAAATAAAACAATTTTAAATTTTTATTCATGTTAAAGTTTTCAAATGCTTTTTGAAGATCATCTAAGATTTTATATTCTGCAACACATATAGAATCCCTTTTTCTTCTTTGATAAACAAGTGAGACTCTTCTTCCTCACCCGGGTGTAAAAATAAGATGATTAAAAGTGTGATTTTTAAAAAATGTGGTCATATTGTAAGAAAAATAATATATGAAGGGGCTCTAGTGTAAGTTTCAAAAATAGGGTAGTTGGCATACAAAAAGTCAAAATATAAGTGTTTTAGTAAAAATTTACCCATTTATTATTGTAGAAATTAACCATTATATTTTATCTCATATTAGAAGCATCTCCAATGAAATATATGTGGTATAGAATCTAGAAGGTTTTGTTGCTCATATGGAAAATATTTATTTAATAGATAATAAATTTAAATATTAACTCTTCAATGTTTTTTGTTTATAATAGTATTAATAAGGTGTAACTTAATTTTTAAAATTATATCTAATTAAAATTAAAATTTAGTTAACAAAAATGGATAAAAAATAATCAAAATGCACACCCCTTAGATTGAACCATTGAAAAGGCTTTTTAAAACGCTGTCCATTTATTAAAAGAACTCCTTGCACAGAATTATTAGGGAGGTTTTTATAAAAGCTCTGTCTATTTATATGATGTGGTATAATTTTAACAATAAACAAAGTCATTATAGACGCTCTAATACATATGAAATTTTTTAAAATACCATTATATTTTAAAGTATTATTTTAGTATTATGAATTGATAAATTTCAGTATGAAAGTTTAAAAGAGATTAAAATCTCAATTAATTACACACCCAAAAATATAAGAAAAAAATTATTTTAAAAGAGGTAAAATATAAAAATAATATTAAAATGTGGAACAATTTCTTTGTGTCCTTGCCCTAATAACCTTTGCTTCGCTAATTAAATACAAAGAAGTTTTTTTTTTTTTTTTGGTAAATAACTACATACAAAGAAAATAAAAATAAAAGAAGTGGATTGAAAAATTAATAAAATATAGAGATAAAAGGTAGAACTTATAGATGAAATTTCAATCACAGGAAAAATGGAAAATATGTTTCAAAAAAAAAATCTTTTAAATAAGAATACAAAATAAAGACACTTTGTTTTGTTTGTTGGGAGGCTTCGGCGGAGTGGAGCAGAGTTCTGGCGTGGAAGCAGCCCAAAGGGTCGCTGAAAATAGCCAATTTAGAACCCAAACCAAATCCTCCATTGGATTTGGACCCCTCTCTTTCTCTGTGTGTGTGTGTGTGTTTTTTTTTTTCATATTCATTTTTCTTATTCTGGTTGTGACCTTGTTTTCCTTTATTTATTGATTCCTACGTATAATATTGTTTTTTAAAACCACGAAACCTCGTCTCTGTTCGGTCCGTGGGGACAATACCCGTTTATCATTCCGATTATAAGGGCCTCACCCACTCTCCCATGACGTCTTATTTCTCGATGGATTTCAGGTTGGTACGCCTTTTACTCTCCCTTCGATTTCTTTGCTGCGTTATGATTTTCCACAATCTGGGTTGCTCATACAATTGCTAAAGTTGGCAAATTTGGATTTATTTGTTATGCTTTTCAGGTGTTTTCATGATTTGGGTTATAATGGGTTTTGCTCGTTTTGGTAGCTAAATTGAATCAAGGGTACTCGGATAGCTATTTAATAAGAATTAGGTCGTTGGAACTTTTCTAATCTTACCGTTTTTATTTTTTATTGTAGATTTACTTAGCTTGGATAAAGTAAAGAGAGTGAGATATTGGCAATGACAAGGCAATCTGAGAAATTTTCAGCAAATTTTATGATGGGAGGGGTGGCAGCTGTGATATCAAAGAGTGCTGCGGCACCCATTGAAAGAGTGAAGCTTTTGCTTCAAAATCAAGGGGAGCTGATAAAAAGAGGACAACTCAGTAGACCTTATATGGGTGTTGGTGATTGCTTCAAAAGGGTCTTGAGAGAGGAAGGTCTTTTCTCTTTTTGGAGAGGTAACCAGGCCAATGTCATACGGTATTTCCCTACTCAGGTACTTCAATCTTCAAGTTTTCCGTTAAGTTTGCACGTGTTTTTAGTTGCTGTTATTTATGTTATTCTGAAAGTGAAATCGATTAACTGTTAGTCCTCTCTTTGATATTGAGATGCTATTTCTACAATTTTTGCATGTCGTTCTATGTTTCGTGGACTTTTGGGAATAGAATTGGTGTCCAACCAATTTGGGCTTGTGTCAAAAAGTTGGGTTCATTTCGTTTTTGGAATGTCCAGTACCACGTGTCATATCCTCCCAAACAACGTAGTGATTCCCTCTACTTATGAGGATTTAGCTTTGTTTTGTCATCCATATACTTTTTTATTTGGTTAGATATTTAAGTATTAAATTGTTTTTCCAGTAAGCAATGACAAAGGTCAATAAAGTGGTATCTCAAACCAATGACAAAGGTCAATAAAGTAGCATCTCAAACCAATTTAGTTAAATGCTTGGGGTGGAAGTGTCTGTTAATTTGTTGAAACTTGTGTCTTTAGTTATCCATACCCGCTTATCTGAACTTAACCATACCAATTCTTGGCATCACATTTATTGATTTAAACACAGTTGAACTTGTGTTCTGGACTTGAATTTCAATACATATGTAACATTGTGGTTCAGAAGGATAATATTAATTGAGTTCTAAGGATGTGTAGGCAGTCAATTATTCAGATTGTTTCACACTGTTATTTGAAAATTTGTGATTGTTATTTTGTGCTCTGATTACTTTAAGGTTTGGATCTACTCTTTACTATCCTACAAAATTTTATACCAAACAGACTTTGGATTCTCCGTAGGCTTTCAACTTTGCATTCAAGGGTTACTTCAAAAGCATTCTTGGACGCTCAAAAGAGAAAGATGGATACTTAAAATGGTTTGCCGGAAATGTGGCTTCAGGAAGTGCTGCTGGTGCAACGACTTCATTGTTCTTATATCATTTGGATTATGCCCGTACACGACTAGGGACTGATGCAAGGGTGAGCCCAGGTAATGGTCAGCGCCAGTTCAAAGGGTTAGTAGATGTTTACAGTAAAACCTTAGCAAGTGATGGAATAGCAGGCCTTTATCGGGGATTTGGAGTTTCAATAATGGGAATTACACTATACCGAGGCATGTATTTTGGGATTTATGACACCATGAAGCCCATTGTTTTGGTTGGATCTCTTGAGGTACACATCTCTGTCTTCTTCTATACCTATATCTCTGAGATATCTTTAAAACTGAAAGGGGATTATATCTGAACCTCAACATCTGACTCAAAAAGTAGTAACTTAACTAACTAGTACATAAAATTTGTCTGCATGAATAACACTGTAGAGCTCATGCTATGTTGGCCTCAGTGGGAGCTAGGCAATAGCTGATACCAAAATGAATGTTGATTGAATAATTTTGAACATCTTATTGAAGATGTTAATAGATTTTTTGGAGTTCATTTTTTTCTTTGCTTTATCTGTTAAATTAAAATACTATTTGATCATACTTTCCATTTGGAAATTCAAAATCTTTCTTACTTGGCCAATGAATCCCCTTGGAGCCCTTTATTTGTTCTATATGCCTATTTATAAGAATAGATGTGACTCTAATGTGTTATGTATGTATTTTAAAAGCATCCTAAAATAGATTATTTGGTTTTCTGCAGGGGAATTTTCTAGCTAGTTTCTTTCTGGGTTGGAGTATCACTACAGTCTCTGGGGTTTGTGCCTATCCTTTTGACACACTTCGGAGGAGAATGATGCTGACTTCTGGACAACCTTCAAAGTATCAGAATGCATTGCATGCCTTCCGAGAGATCATTCGACTTGAAGGTTTTGCAGCATTGTTCAAAGGAGTTACTGCAAATATGCTTCTTGGTGTTGCAGGGGCTGGGGTGCTGGCAGGATATGATCAGCTTCACCGCATTGCATATAGAAATGGTTATTCTTTCGATCCGCATCAAACAGTCTTGAAGTGATACAAAATGGACATTTGTGTGTATACTAGTGTTTCTTTATAATTTGATTTATGCCTTCAACAGGGCAGTTCAAGAAGGGGAAAGGGAAAGGAATTTTAAGGATATGAAAAGCAAAGGAAATATTGGTATGTTAGCACTCTCTTCTCCCACAATGTATATACATGTACATTAAGAAGAAATAATAGTGTCATTATTTGATTGTAGTTTTAGCATGACAAATACTGACATTGAAGCAATAAGAAGCATTCTTTTCCAACTTTTACAGCTCTTTGCTATTAATTCTTTATCATAATGTTATTTAATTGTGTGGATGTTTCACATCTTATGTAGTTTAGCAGCCTTTGAATTTTAATTTTGTTTCATTATTTGCTCATATATAAGTCAGTCAATTGAGACTGGCTGGTTTTAAATTATAAAAGTATCCTGCTTATTCTTCAACATACATAAAGAGTACTCCTATAGTCCATAAAATTGTTAATGCTAACTCAATAAGCAATACAATGAATACTGGCGTGCATAAATGCATAAGCATAAAATAAATAAAGTATACATTTCATTGACATCCCCATTTTTTATAAGCATCAGCACTCAATGTCTTGAAAAAAATTATCCAAAATTACACGAAAAAGAAAAAGTATTTCTTGGGTTTTACATACATTACTTAATATTCAAATCACTATTAAGGAACAAAAATTGATGACCCCCAAGTACATGATGGAAATTATAAGTGATTTTTCTCTCACAAAACCCATTGAAAAATAAAATCAAAACCAATGGCTTCCATCAATCCAAAATTTAAGCTAAAAGCCAGAAATTCTTGTGGCGTTTGGTGGTGATCAGATAGCCTCCCAATTTCCTGTTCTTCCTGCTCACTGCAATTGTCATGCAAGAAGCATTTTGGATGCAATAATCCACAACTTGTTTGCGTTTCATGCTTTTTGTACTCCACCTCTTTATAAGCTGCCACCAAATTGACCGCTTTCTTTTTTGTCCTAAAACAAGCAGTGACACCCTCTGTCTCTTTGCTTCTTCCACTATTATTGGTCCCTTCTCTTTCCCTCGAACCAATGCTATCTCAACCTTAACCTATTCATTCCAAAAACCCACAATTCCAAAATCAAATTTAAAACTTTCATACACACACACACACACACAAATATATGTTAACTTGGGAAGCAAGAAATCATGAAGAGATTCACTTTCACTCACCCCAGGCCTTCTTTTCTGGCACATATTTTTCAAAGAATAAAGAAGTTCAAAAGCCCTCAAATTCTTCGCTTTCCCATTTGAGTCTTCACCGCCTAAAATTAATCCAAACAGTAGTAAGTACCTCAGCATAATTAGATCATCATCATCATTTAATTATAAAACTCAAAAATACAAAAAAAAAACAAAAAACTAACCTGGTTTGTTGGGTTTGATTACATGAAGAAGAACAATGTTGTCCTGGGTTTGAACAGCATGAGAGAGTGCCCATTCAAGAGCTCCTTTAGCTTCAAGGCTTGAATCAACCACTACCATTATCTTATTCCCTGCTGCTTCTAATTGATCACTCTGATTCTTATCAATAATCTTCGGATTAATGTCAGCCATTCTAAAGCAATCACCACCACCACCACCACCTCCATTGCTGATAAACTCAGCTATCTGACCAGCTCTAATGGGATTCTTTCTTCTCGGTTTTGATAGGCGGGAAAGGGAACGAATGCGAAAACAAGTCGGGCCGGTACACAATCTGACATATTTCCTTCCCATAATTAGTTTCTCGAGAAAATTCTTGGTGAGAAAACTAGCTGTGCATGAGTATGTATATATGTGTGTATGCTAGGAACAAAGCACTTGAAAAAGTCTTGTGGTATGTTGACTCTGAGAGCTGTTTGTTTCCAAGGAAATTTGTATCAATTTCTCTCATTTGTTTTGTTTGTTTGTTTTGTTTTTCTATGTGGTGGGTCACTTGTGAACGTGCTAACCATGAATAAAGCTTTATGGTTCCCATGCATTTCACCACAAGTAGTTGAGGGATATACAGAGAACTTATTTAATTAAAAAAATTTTTTGTACACGTCTAATTAGTGATCTGTACCCTGCTACCAAGACCAATGATTTTGTCAAATTATTCTCTTTTAGTGTGACACCTTTTTTATTATTATTTTTTAAAAATTCTGTTTAATTGTTTAAATTCTTTATTTCTCATAGTCTCTACCTAAAAATTAAACCCTAAAATTCCATCTAATAGTCATTCACTCTCAATTCTCATAATTTTAACTTCACAACAAAGTATAGTTTATATATAATTCAGTCTTAATTATGTGGTGAAATTCTTATACACATATCCCACTTTTTATATGATTGAAAAAAAATATGCAATATATGAAAATATTAATTTTTTATTATTATTATACATATATATAATACATACACATCGAACTTTATGTATTTTAACATGGATTTTGATTCTGGCTTTTTCCAAATGAAATCATCGAAGCCAGACTAATAAAAAATCTGCAGCACATAAGCTGCTGGGAGATTTTGAAGGCTCATATTTAATGGAAAAGCATTCTCGTGGAACAATTAATTAGTTAATTAATAAGGAAGATTAATTAAAATCAAATAAAGGTTGGAGGTTTTTAAGGTCAACTACAGTGATGATTTTTGTATTTTTCTAAAAAGATGTGTAAGCCTATTAGAGCATTATTGATAAGCCTAGCTAAGTCTGAAACATGCACAGATAATTTATAATTATTATTATTATTATTATTTTTTTGGATAAAATAATTTATAAAAAGTGATCTTCCATTAGTTTGGCAGAATCACATGAATATATGTGAGTAATATTTCTTATAATCCAAATTAATGACTTGCTCTTTCTTTCTCTATAATATATTAATATTGCAATTCAGATTAATTGTATCTGAAAAATAAATTTCTTCTTCTTCTTCTTCTTCTTCTTTCCTTTTTGTTTTGTTTTTTTTTTACTCATAATAATTATTTTAACCTTTATGGTAACTTAATGAATAATAATATGCAAAATTAATCAAGATTAATTGATTTTTTTTTTTTTAAATTAGACATGGTAAATAATTAGAAAAATGAAGAACAAAATAAATATTACTGATTTTGTAGCTGAGTGATACTTTTCTTGTAAAGCCCACTTGTGGCCCAAAGCGCCTGGGCTACGTTTTTGCCAGATCCTATTCATTCGTTGACCCTTCTTTTCCCTTCTTATTATTTTTTATATTCTTTTATTTATGAATTCTTTTTAAATTTTTTTTTTTTGAAAAAGAGCAATTTGGTTAAATGTCTACCCACTAATAGATGTTGTAAAAATACTCACAAGCTCTTAATTTTTTTTTAAATAATCACCAAACTCTTATAATATCCATTGTTAGTTTTACAACTTTTTTTTTTGTTTTCCTTTGTTCTCTATTTTTATTATTTTTATTTATTTTCTGACATATTTTTTAACATATATAAAACTACATCAAATTATACGCATTTTGGTTTTTGAATCAAATTATTTTGATAAATATTAAATGAGATATAATTTTTATAAATATATTATTTTAAAAAAATTACTCAACAACTATCTCATTTCCTTTTTTGCTACATTCTTTTTCCTTTTTTATATACTCTTATAATTTTTATTTAATTTTTAACATATTTTTATATAAAATTATGTTAAATTTTGAGCATTTTTATTTTTGAATCATATTATTTTAATAAATATTAAATAAGACATGATTTTTATAAATTCTTTTTTTTTCCCCCAAAAAATATCTAGTTTTGATGAGAACATATTATATTGTTGGCCGGCCTACGATCTGCCATGCAATATGACAGATCCACCAAACAATATGACAAGAAATGTTAAAAAAAATTTGAATTTGAATTTATGAATTTTCTTAAATATAACTTAAAAAAATAGAAATATTAAACGTGGATAAAAGTAAGAAATTTAGATTGAAAATAAATAAGTAAAAAAGAAAAAGAAGAAAACATGAATAAAGCAAAAGTTAATACAAAAATAAATAGTTGTAAATTATTAAATCTGAGAACATTTTAAATTTAAATTATTATTTAAGGCATGACCCAATAACCAAAAATATAAAATAAAAAAGCATAATTTATCACAAATGGTTGGAGGAAATTAAATTCCTTAAAAAAAATTTAAAGAAATAATAATAATAAAAAATTTCCTTACCCACTTCTACGTACACTTCTTTGGAGGTACAAAAATAAAACTAAACGAACACAAGTAAATTACAAATTAAGCATATAATATATCTAATTACATAAGGAATTACATTATAATGTAGGTGTAGTAATTAGTAGGGCTGGGTTTATTAAACTTTATTAATTATCAATTAAAAATGTCCGACCCCACCAAAATGTAATACATTACTCAAACACTGTTTAAACAGCCAGAATCATTACAAGTATCTTTATTTTACTAAGTTCCAAGATTACCTGGGCAATTTGTACACAATATCTGAAGCTACAGCTAAGACATACGCTTCCACCCACATACACAATTAGGTACATATACATGTGTGTGTATACATGTATAAAATACACTATATAACAATCATAAACACATACATACATACATATAGATACATATACATATGTAAATGTTACATATGTATATGTATGTATGCATGCAAATAAAAGTACAGTAAAATGCATTGACATACATATTTACTGTATGATTTTTTCTATTCATAAAGGTGGCGGAGCATCCATGGTGGCAGCATCGCATTGGCGTGGTTCTGAGTTTCAGTTGTTTGATCATCCTCTCCGCCATGATCACCTGCTCTTGCCTCATAAGTATTAACTCTGTATTGAACATGTTAAAATTTGATCTCTACCTTATTAGTTATCTTTCTCATCTCTAGGCATGCTTCACAAATTAAATATATTTCTACATTTATGTTCTTTATAATTACAGATAAATCAACAATATTGACAAAGTCTAAGTACCCGATATTCAAGGACTGCAATGGCTGTGGAAGTGGTACAAGACCGGAGGACGAGTCCACCCCGTTGCTGTTGTTGTTGTTTTGTTGCTCCCATTGTGCCCGTTGAACTATCTCCTTCTCCTTCTCTTTTACCTGTTTATAGTTTTTTCTCTCATTGCATCTAATTCACATTATACCAATTGCCTCAAAACTATACACAAAATTTTTGCCCCTGATTTATAAACCAGAGTATACTTTTAGTTGTTAAAGTTTATTTATATAAATGTATGTATATATATGGGGTTTTGATGCTAATTGTCTCAAAATTATGCACAAAATTGTTGCCACTGGCTTACAAATCAGAGTATACTTTTAGTTGTTAAAGTTTATTTATATAAATGTATGTATATATATGGGTTTTTGAAACTAATTGCCTCAAAACTATACACAAAATTGTTACTCTTGACTTATAAACTAGAGTATACTTTTAGTTGTTAAAGTTTATTTATTTATATGTATGTATATATATGGGTTTTTTTACACTAATTATGTATATATATGGGTTTTTGACACTAATTGCCTCAAAACTATGCACAAAATTGTTGCCCCGACTTATAAACCAGAGTATACTTTTAGTTGTTAAAGTTTATATATATATATATATATGTATGTATATATATATATATATATATATATAGGTTTTTAACACTAATTGCCTCAAAACTACGCACAAAATTGTTGTCCTTAACTTATAAACCAGAGTATACTTTTAGTTGTTAAAGTTTATTTATATATATGTATGTAGATATATGGGTTTTTGACACTAATTGCCTCAAAACTATGTACAAAATTATTGTCCATGACTTATAAACCAAAACATATTTTTAGTTGTTAAAGTTTATTTATATATATGTATGTACATATATGGGTTTTTGACACTAATTGTCTCAAAACTATGCACAAAATTGTTGCCCCTGACTTATAAACCAGAGTATACTTTTAGTTGTTAAAGTTTATTTATTTTTATATTAAAGACTGAGTTAAGTAAGAGTAGGTGGAAAAAATAAATTAATATGAATCATTCAAATAAGAAAATATTTTTAAATGATTAAAAAAATATACACTGTTTGCGAGTCAGGGGCTGTTTGCAAATGTTTATAAATATTTTTAAAGATCAGAGTAATTATGTCAATTTTATGATTTAGAAAGGTAATTTGCAACTTCATATATAATTTAGAGGGTATAAAAATACCTATATAAGCATGCGTTCGTAGAAAATGGTTGCAATAACAAAAAATGCATAATAATCAAAATTTTTAGAAATGAGGGTTTTAACAATATAATACGAATTGCTTCTTTTTATCAAGTTATGTTTTGGTCAGAAAACAAACTTTATGACTTTAGTCGTAAAAATTACTAAGTTTTATTCTAACCTTCTTTGACAGAAAGTTGTTATGATCCTGCAATGCTTTATCCTGTCATGGAACACAAAGGCAAATAATGAATTCGACATGCGTGAGATCAGCTACTGTGTAACATATTATGAATGTAAAAAAAAAAAAAAATGTACATTGTTACAGTTATTTATTTAAATACCTTTTTTTGAAGGTCTGAAATGGATTCATACATGAGTTGATTCTGCAAGTGAGAGAGCTTTCAATAATCAACTACTGAATGATATCTATATATGTGTACGTATAATTCAAATTGCTATCGATCACGACCAACTATTTACGATAATTAGTGAGATTTTACCTTCCTTGACCTTATGTGTTTGAGTGCAGAATCAAGCTGCTGCTCCAGATTTTGAAGCTCTTTCAGACTTAATGAATCAGTATCTTCTCCCATGAAATGCCTGCATGCAACAAAGTGAAAAAGGAAATTTCAAATCATATATTTATATAGTAAGGTTTATATATGTTTTATAATAAGCAACTCATTAGCATACTTTTGATTTCTTTGTAAAACCTCCATCCTGGCCTTGAGCTTTGCATGTTCCACCGTCCAGCTTATCTAGAAAAAAAATGATCAGCAGCTTCGATTAGGTTACATAATGCCTCATGAAAAATTGGAAAGTTTCTTTTCTTGGGGAAGTGAAAAAAGTTTAAGATGTGTCATTTTTCTTGGCCTGTAGTTTGATTTATAAAGACTGGGTAGGTGGCTTACATTTGATTCTTGCTCATTCGAAAGAAGTTGCCTCTCCGCATATGAATATCTCTCGTACCGTTCCAGGATCCTCTCCATGCTGTAATTCAAGAAAACCAAGAGTATCAATAGGTGCATAAAAAGCTCTAAACATTTTTTTCTTATCTAAAACTATGTACCTTTTTTGCAATCAAATTAGATGATTAAAAAAGCTCGGAAACTTTTTGAATACTATATAGTCAAATGAAAGGATTTGAACTCTTAATTAGTTTACAATAACTAGATAAGACATGAAGTTCCTCTTTTCTAGTATATATATTTATGCAAAAGATCTTACACTTGAATCTAGCTCTACTACTGTTTTTTCCACTAAGTACCTAAAAGCTCTTTCCTATGATCAAATCATTACACTCACAGAACAGCTACTTTTTTCTATATTGTGGTGCTCCAAGAAGTTCACACAAGCTATCAGATTCATTCATTGTCTTTGGGGAGTAACAACATGGTTTGGATTCCACTTTTGTTCCCTTCTCGATTTTGATTTTCCTCATTCAATATACAGGGTAGTAATTTCTTGCTTTCCTTACAAAAATCTGTCTATACTTTCTATTCCCCATTGAAAGTAGACCCACATTTTTTTCACATTATAACGATTTGTTTTAGTGCCATGCCCTACCCATTGACATTAAAAGTGCTTCTCAACAATGAGACTAATTAACCTCAAGCATCAAGCATATAACAATGAATTTTAGGGACTAACAAACATTAGTGGAGACAAGCTAAGAAACTGATAACTATCCTATAACTGCCATTCTCCAAAGCATTTGAGGACATGGATTTCTCTACATGAAGTAATCAATTAAGGTAATTAAGCTTATTAACTTAATTATTTAAAAAGGTATTGATTCTCTAACATGGAGTGGAGATGAGAACTTGCTAGCTTATTTCTAGTTGAGGTAAATTCTTATTACATTAATAAATAATTAACAGAAATATAGATCTACTTCATTCTTCTAATCCTATCTTAAATCAAAGCATGGCTTTATGCAATTAAGGAGAGCTTAGCTATAACCCAAGATGTATCTCAATGAAAAAAAAGAAGATAAAAACTCTATATGAATTAAGCCTAGGAAATATCACTCTCTCCCTCCCTCTTTTATCTCTCTCTCTCCAACATGTATAGAAACTAAGCTAGTAAGAAGCCATCAGGCATTTTCTAAGAAAACTATGTTAGATGAGTTGCCAATTAAAAGCAAAATTTCTATGGAAACAAAATGGTATATTTATAAACTAGAACAGGCACATGCTATGCAAGAAAATTACAAAATAAAAAGAAAGAAAGAAAGAGAGAGAGAGAGAGAGAGAACTGACTTATTTTTTAAAAAAAGTTGGGAATATTATAGATAAAGGTACAAAAAAATAATGGTTACAATTGATACTACATTGTTTGCTTATGACTCTCCAAAGTTGGGACCATTTACAAGTAATTATTCGGTATTCAGCTTCCCTAAGTTGCAAAATATGTAGTGAAATAGGAAAATGAGACACAAAGAAATAACCAAAAAATTCCAAACCATAATTAAGAAAATTATAAAACTAGTAAATTAAGCCCGATAGAAAATAAAAATAAGTTCAACGTGATTAACATAACAAGCTAAAAGACTTAAATAAGAAGGAATAACCGAATAAGTAAGAGCGTGTTGCTATATAGCCAACAAAGATAACCTTTGAGACTTCAACCGCAGAAGACTGCTATAAAATAATATTTAGAAAGAAGAAATGAAGACTAATAAGCAATTAGTAATATAAAAGCAAATATATATGTTAGTTACTAGCTAGCCTGACTGGCTGTGATTCACAGCATGTGAAGATATTGAGGCCAAGAAATATAAGATTTTGATTTTTATATAGAGGACAATGAAACTGAGACAAAGTTCAAGCAATTTTGTTGCTAATGATGTTGAAGATTAAAGCACTAGAAACCAGTATATAATACCAATCAGTATCCACGAATCAGACCAAATAAACAATGATAATATCAAGCAAAATTAACAAATAAAATATAATTAAGAACACATGAGTTGGTGTACATTAATAGACAATAATCTTTCAAAAAGATCTACCATGCCAACAAAAAGCTAATCAAGATTAAAGGATTCAACATCCTTTGTCATACAAGAATCACATAACATGAAAAATAAAATAAAATAAAATCTTAGCTTACTATCATCGTGCATAATTTACTTCTTTATTAATATCATATATATAAAAATTTATTCTATGTGGAGGCATAACAGGTTTAAAATTTTGGTACAGTGAGGGATGAATTATAGTGGAGACTGAAAAAAAAGAAAAAAGAAAAACCAAAAAAAATTCAAATCAAATCAAACAAAAAGGTCTCAAATTCCTAAAAACACATACAAAATATATTACCATGTGAGATGATGAAGGTGAAAACAAATGCAAATGATGCATATGTATGTAGCCCTTTATAGTACCTGTACTAATATGAGTGTTCACTATCTTCCTTGCGTACTGTCTTATCTAAAACATTGAAACGTTGTTTCTTTATGTCCACTAAAAGCAAAGCTAGAGACACTAGCATTTGTACTTCAATGCACCCTATGCATGTATGATAAATTATCAGAGGTAGATGCATGATATCCAAAAATGGGAAAAAAAATTTGAATATTATATTATTAATATATAAAAATATGAATTAATATGGAAAAAGAAAAAAAGAAAAGTTAAGAGAAAGTTGGACTTGGGGATCGATTAAGTCCAAATTGGAGCCTGTATAGTACTTGTTTTAGTTGATCATTGTTCTTGCAAAGTTGCAACCAAGCAAAGCTTTCTATCACTTCCGTAAAGTTTCAGTCTAGAATGAGATTCAGATAGAGGAAAAAAAATACTTAGAATTAATTAGTGACTTCATTATTCCTTGATAAACCTACAGAAGAGATTTAACTCAAGCTCAAGCTCTCTCTCTCTCTCTCTCCGTCTCTCCCTAGGCCCCTTTGTTAATATAGCACTTAAAAACACACTTGGTTTCTGCATGAAATTTAAACAAATCTAGAAAACCGTATTTTGGTAACATATATATTTATAGCTAATAATGGAAAAAATCAAGAATAACGAAACCAATATACATACACACAAAAAAGATATGAACTTTAACCCCAATAGTTGTCAGATAATTCACCCAAAATAAAACCCATTTCAAAGCACAAGCAAAAGAGCAAGCTTTCTTATTAATCTCAGAATAAATCAAAGCAAGTTAAAAATAAAATAAAATCAAGAGTGAGATTTTCAACTGCAAAGACGAAAAATGACATGTAGTAGAAGTGCACGCTAATTTTGGTAATGTTTCAGAGAAGAGAGCGTACCAAGAATCAGTGGAGTACTCGAAGAGTTTGCCTTTGGTAGAGAATACAATCAAAGCAACCTCAGCGTCACAAAGCACAGAGATCTCATGGGCTTTCTTGAGCAAACCAGAGCGGCGTTTCGAGAAGGTGACCTGCCTATTGATTTTGTTCTCAATCCTCTTCAGCTGCACTCTTCCCCTTCCCATGGTTGAGACGTACGGCACTTCTGTGTTTGTGCAGAGGGGGAAAAAAAAAAACCCACCGAGAAACCGCTGAGAAAATTATGAAGGAAAATCTAAGAAAGAGAAAGAATGAAGCACTGTGTCTTCCTCGGTGGGTGTCTTGTAAGCTTTGGAGTATTTTGGGTGTTGGTGGTATGCGTGCCAGTAGAAGAGTGATGTTATGTATATATATATGGGTGATATTTATAGAAAACTTGGAAAAACCACCTGGAGATGAGATGGGTGGTATTGGAAAGCCATGGTGGTTTCGTCAAAAACGTTGTCGAGTTGTGATTGGCTGAGGGGGTCTGTGACAATCGATTGTGTCTCTGTCTGGACTCCAAGCCACAGCACAGGTGAGTTTTTTGAGTACATTTTGATGGATTTTCAATAGACCCGTACGGAGTGGCGAGAAACTCTCTCTTGTGTATGTATGTCTCTGTATATTTTGAATTATATGAATAAAAAGATAAATATATAATATTAATTATTTTATATTTTTCTATTCTTATATAAATTAACTGATTTTACTTATATTTTAATTTAAAATATATGAGCTAAGTAATTTAGAAAAGCATATCTTCATATATAAATATATATATATATATTGTCTTATAAAAAATTCTCTTTCTTTGTGTTGGTCAACAACCAACCACAGCTGATGATTATAAATATTAATAGGAAAAATAACACATTATTTAATTTAATTAGCATAAAAATCTTGATTAAGTTGCATCACATTTATTATTTAATTTGTAAGTATAACCAAATTTCCTTCTTTTTTTTTTGTTTAAAAAAAAAACCCTCTAGATTATTAGTATGATTATTTGGCAAATGCATTTTGTGTATAAATATAGTTACATTGTGTCTTAGTCATGTATTTGATTATTATTATAGGAATGTTTGCATGGAGCATATATTAAATTATTGATTGTATATAATAATTAAATACAAAAAAAAATCCTTATATTATATATATATATTTGACGAATTACTTAATTATATATTACATCCATGCATATATTATTTGTAATGCACTAAGTGCATGCTTACTATGATTCTGAAAAGTGATATTATAGTACGAATCTCTTCTTATATATATATATATATATATATATATATATATATATATATATATATATATGTATATATTCAAGCTGTCCTTCGCATAAAGGAAAGCCATGAAAAAGATAATCACATATTCATTTCTTTTTAACCAAGATTATTAATAATTTATTATATATATTTCCTATTACTATGCATATGTAATTCATTATTATTGAAATGAGGAAAAATATATATTACAATTGAATGCTTTAAACTATTTTTCAAACTCTTTTTGGTTCGTAATATATATTCAATGCTAAATTGAATTATTTCTTGATGAAGTATACAATTTTCATGAAGATACGAATTCTTAAAATTTAACATAGGTCCATTGCACCTATAAGGAATCAAGTAAAATTTTAGAAATCAAATTCAGGTAATACACAAACAGTTTTTCCTCAAGTAATTAGAGGTTCTAATGTTTAATTAATTCAAATATTTAAGTCATTGATTTTTTTTCAAAAAAAGAAAAAACAAAACAAAAATATCCCCCTTCTCTCACGCACAGAAGCTTTTAAATTACTTTATAAGGTAAATCGATCATTATTCTAACATATATATCGATTCAATAAATAATAAAGTTACGGATATAAAGAAATTTCTCAATTAATATAATATTTTAGATTCATTTATTATTTATTAAATTATATTGTTTTATCAACGAATGAATTAGTATCACATTACAGTTGAAAAATAAAAATAAAGTTGGTAAATATTTTTGTATTTTCTACGTTATTAGAAAAGTAGGTATTTATAGTAGCTAAACTTTGAAAGTGAAGTACCCATTGGTTTACTCAGAGTACACTCCCTAAGTTTTGGACCGGATCTTAGATGAAATCCTTCATCTTGTAATTGTCGACAAAAAATAAAACAAAAAATACCTTGAAAGGTGTGACTAATAATAATTTGCACACCAACTTGTACTATGTTATTTACTCGAAATACGTAGTGGTACAAAATGGAATCAATCCCCATAACCAACATACTGGTATGTCTTTAATTTCTATACACTGCAAAAAATCGAAAGGCATAGAGGTTGGAAATTGGAATACATGCATATATATATATACACACACACACACAGATACATAAATAAGTGAAAACCCAAAAGAAAATGACACTTCTGATGGGTGCTCAAATTTCTGTCATATCCAAAAAGGGTAACAAGCAAATTCACGTCACAAAACAGCAATAGCTAAGCATTTTAAAAAAATATATAATAATTAAAAACAAGAAAATAATCATAAGAGGGAAAAAGTGTTTTACACTGTTCTGTGTTCCATATAACTTTTGTATATATTCTGGGTACGAAATACACACACACACACACACATATATATATATATATATATATATGAATGATTACTATCGACAACATGAGTGTGTGTGTGTGTATGTATACATATGTGAGTACATATAAAAAATGAGGGAGTTCTCACGTGGGCTGTGGTCCAGCCTTAAGGGGCATTAAAAGGAAGTTAGGTATGTCGTCCTATTTTTCTGCAGGCTTGACCATTTCATTGGCGGAATAAGGTAGTGAAAGTGAGTGAACCTTTATTATATATAATGAAAACTTTGTCCTAAACGTGTATCCAACTATTTATTTTATATTAAATTTTTACATATAATATAAGTTTGAAAAGTCATTCTCACTTCTAACTTCTGAGGTCAATTTTAGAATATTCCATTAGGAAACATTTAATGTAAATTCAGAAGTTGTATGTCTTTTATTTATCCCCAGTTAAAATTTTACACTCTAATTTTTATTTTATTTTATCCTTTTAGACGATGTGTCTTTTTTTCCTTTTCTTTTTTTTTTTATTGCTAAAACTATTCACTGATGAGGTTTTGAAAATTCTTTAGGTGCTTTTTAGTTTGGCAGGTCACTAAGAAGGAAATCTTTTAGTGATTGAGTTGTACATGCCACTAAAGACGGAGACACACACAGAGACAACTTTCTTAAAAGTCTTATTTTTTATTTTATTTTATTTGGGTGGGGGGTTATATTCTGTCCAAAGAAAAATTAATTTATGATAGTATTTCATGTATTAAAAATAAATGAACAAATATAAATTAATAATAAATTACAACAGAATTAATTACTATCGACAATATATCTTATTAAAAAAAATGATACATGCACAATTGCTAAAAATTTGCTAGACCACCCTCTAATTTTCTAAAGATTCTCCCCCAAAAAGTTTTTCAAAATTCTTAACATTTTTGGCTTTGCCAAAAAAGGGTAATTGAAATCATTATATGCATAAAATTTACTAAAAATAAAAAAATAGTTTGCTCTAATTTGATATTATTTGCATGTATACCCTTGCTGCCCCCTTTCCAAATTTGGTATCCGGGGAAAAACTGCATTTTTAATGTCCTGGATAATATATTTTATTAAAGGAAAGGTAAAAACCATTGGGAGTTCCTATATGGTTTTGGTACATAATTACTTGTCCTTATTAGGGTGCCCAAAAAAAAAAAATGTAATAGAAAAAGAGGGTCATAATTTGCAATGATGTTATAGGGTGAGGTAATGAAGCTTATCATAAATATACACCCACTTGATTAACTTTTTTTGGTTAAATTTGACTGAACAGCTTTTGTTAATGAAAAAAGATGGATTTGATCAATGTTTTGGGTAGGATTGATGGGGGTTTCCAAGAGTAAATATTTATTAGAGACCTTCTTTTTATATATATATATTTTTACCAATAAAGAACAAACTATTGCATTGTAACTACAAGTAAACAAATAGAATATTGAAGAACCACTTTTAAAGCAAAACCAAATAGTTACTTGCAAAATAAAGCCGAGTTTAGGTGGTTCCCATCATTACATGATAGGGTTTGAATAATGTAGAACTTTAGAAGTCGTCCTTTTGCCGTTTAAAGTAAGTAAAAGTAAGTACTTTTCTTGTTTTATTCACTTTTCTAAATTGGTTGTTTCTAAATGTCCAAAAAAAGAAGAAGGAAATACTTTTGTGGTGCATACAGTATCTTTTGCGGTGCATTAGAATTACCCATGTCATGGTGGGCTTGTTTGGTGGGAATAGAAAAAATGTTGAGGCCCAGGCCAGCATTGACTTCGGCCTATAAGGATGGCCCTGCAAAAATCACATAGGCTAGCTATAGCAACCACAATGTTGTAGACATACATGTTGTACCGAGATTATTAAACCCTCAATTCTAAATTTATATAGAAACAATAGGAAATAAATTAAATTCTTTTTAATTATACAATTTTCATTAAATACCCATACATAAATTGTTTTGTTTCTTTGCAAACTTCAGTACAAAGCCCCCTTCATGTTCACAAAACCAAAAAAGAAAAAGAAAAATTGTCATTATTGTCTTTCAATGACAATTAAAATTACAAGTTGCAAATATAGATTAATTAAATTAAAACCAAAATGGGGGAAAAAACATCAAACTTCCATATAATGCGCCTAATAATTCCTTATTAATCACAGCTTAAATTGATGTTATTAGGCAAATAGATAAATATATATATATATATATATATATATATATATCCAAAGTCATCATAGCATCCAACCAGGAATGAATCCATGAATTTCTTGGGATGGAGCTCCAAGATCCGACTCATCTTGGCTTACATGATTGTAACTGTAAGAATTAAGAAAATGTATAATAAAATAATATAGAAGAGAAATCTAAATAAATATAATTATGGCTTTTTGGAGTAGTTTATTTACCCAATTTGCAAACTGGAATTGGCTCCCAAGCCCAAAGGATGGTAAAAACCTTCTGATTGGGGAGGAAGCTGGCGGGTGTATGGAATGTTCTGTATCCCTTCAGCTTCCCATGCCATCTGTCTATTTGTAGTCTGACAATCACTACTACTTTCTTCTAACTGATCATCATCAACCATATAATAAATGGATATTAATAATTCATATTAAAAAAAATTAAGATACTAATTAATAATTTGTGGACAATGTGTACCCATATATATATATATATATATATATATATATATATACTAATATTAGATAGTTTGTGTACATATGTGTCTGTATATATAGAAAACTGCAAAGCTAGATAAGAATCACAATGCACTTCATTTCAGACAATTCATATAGTAGTTTTCTCAGAAGCTTTTTTGAAAATTTCTTTCACTTAAAATATTGACTAACCAGGCTTGAATTTTTAAGAGGGAACACAATTAATCTTGCTACATAGCTACCAATATATATATATGTTTATGCAGATCTATAATTTGACTTAATGGGGTTATGAACTGTGGGCTTGATTATTATAATATCAATAAGTGTATTATATAAATGAGATAAACTAGTCTTAGCTTGTAATGTGTTTCACATATTCAGAGTTTGAATAAGATTTGTATCTAATCCTATGACTCTCTATTTATTAGAAAATATCATAAAAATTAGTTTTATGTGGTTATTGTATTAACCTACCAAATTCTCTTCTAAATAAGTGGATATTCTTTGTATGAAGCTAGCTATTGTCTAGGTCAGACAAAATTATAAAACCAAAAAAATATGAAACCCAAACACCAAAAGAAGGTGAAGAAGATCTGGTATAGTTATTATAGTTATATATAATGTACCTTCCTTCTTAAAGCTTTATTAGTTTCAACAAGCATTTGCTCCTGCATTAATATTCAAACCAATTAAGGCCATGCATGTAATATATATATATATATATATATATATATATATATATATTGCACCTAATGGATATTGCACAAATAAGATGTAGACCAAATATACATACGTACCTTGTTTTGAAGATCAGCAAGCTGATCCAGCATAAACTGTGTCTGCAAAATATTAAAAATAACAATGTTCAAAACCAATATCATCACTGTACAAGGAAGGCCAAGCTTCTTTATACGTTTTAAAGCCATTGATTCATTTCGAGAGATTTGAAAGATCATGCATGGTTCTATCCACAATATTTATACATACATACATATGTAGGTACGTCCATACATACATACATACAGTTTAAATATTACCTTAGTTGATCTGATTTGCTTCAAGGATGTCTCCAGCTGATGTTCAAGCTGCTCGAGCTCCTTTGTATTTAAGGGCCCCAGATCTTCCCCAAGAAGGTTTCTGCATTATTTTGCATATTGTACTTGTACACCATTACTCTTTTTTGGTAAAATTTGTACACCATTACTCAATCACTCATATTAATGTACTTTACTATATATTTTATTTTAAATTATTATCAAATAACTTTAATGATATTGCAAAATTAATGTTCCAAAAAAATTTAACTACCTCTGAGATCGCTGCAGGACTTCAACTCTTGCCTTTAGCCTCAAGTATTCCTGATAGCTGCTCTGCTCATCACCAAAAATTTGATGACCATAGAAATCATTTTTAAGTTATATATAAGCTCACAATAATCACAAACTTTATGCTATTTCAAGGTCTACGTTAACAAATGCAGCGTGAAATGTGAAGGCATTGCATGCATGCACGCACCTGAGTATCATCGATGGATCGGTTGGCCTCCACTGCTCCATAGCAACATTTATGGTACTTTTCAAGTGTTTTGATCATGCTAAGTGTACACAACATTATTTAGACAAAAGAAAACAAAAATTCATCAGTTTAGCTATAAATTAATTAGAAAAGTCAGTATTTTATAACATACTTTGACATTTTCCTTTTCAAGCGCAACCTATATATATATATATATATATATATATATATATATATATATGTATGTATATATAATAGTACCTTTTCTTATATATAAATTTCTTTTTTAATCATTTTTTTTCGACCAATATTTCATAAACTCCAAAGAGCCTTTAGTGATAATAATACTGATTAATATTTGTTGACGTATAATATTTTCAGACTTTAATTACTGGCCAAATTGTTATCATATCCATGGCCATTTGCTGCTAACTAAGAAACTCATGTCATATAAGTGATTACTAATTTGTGAAAATTGTTTTAAGAAAACAGGTTCTGGAAACTCTCCCCTATAAACATTTCTACCTTATTAGAGCAAATAAATAATTCCATAAGTACACATCCTCAAAAATATTTGTGAAGTGTAAATATTAAAAAAAATTCTGTATATAGTGTGATTATCTAACCATATAGTAAAATATGTAAATGCTTTAATGTAATTGATAGGTTACAAGACCATACATTTAAATATAATTCACAAATACTTGCTTTTCACTAAGAAATTACAATTTTCAAGAGTCACTTATTTATAACACTTTGAAAAACCTTGTAAGAGAGTATTTAAGAAAATTTATGTCGATGACAAATCCACAAGACATATTTCTTCTTCAGATTTCTCAGATACCCTTTTAGGTTTCCATTAACCTTATAAAAAAAATCCTTCAGTAGTGTTTTAGTGTTTTTTATTTTTTTTGGTCTATAATAGTAAAACAGAAAACAATGATTATCACCTATGAAAAAAAAAAGTGTACAAAAAAAAGAATGAAAATATTAGAAAATAAATAAAAGGGAAATAATATTTATAAACCGGATCTAAGAAAAAAAATTCAAAGGATTTATAAAATTCAAAGTCCTCAATGATAATTAAAGGAATATTTTCAGCTGTAATAAGGAAGAAAAAAAATTTTAGTTTGGAGTAAATATTACGAAATAATAACTCAACCAAATTTAATTGTTTCTAATTTTTTCTTTTCAAGAATAAGATTTCTTTGGTTCTTAATCAAAACCATCTTAAGACTGGTTTAAAGGGTTTTGAAAAATTGCAGCTTTAGTCTTTAGAAGTAAAGAAGCAGCCTTTCCTATCTCTCTCTCTCTCTCTCTCTCTCTCTCTATATATATATATATATATATATATATTATATAGCAGAATTGTACATCACACATCACATCTCTGGTCTCGAATCATAACAGTGAAGCAGTAGTGCGTTAATGGTCGACACTTGTTTTCAAATCTATAAAATAATTTAATAAGAATTCTGAGACCAGCTTATGACCAAAAAACAGACTAGATTACTATTAAGAAAAAACCGTATAGGAACAAAAAGTTTCAGTACCCATCAAAACTGAAGCAATTGGGGTTCCAAATACATATGTTTTTCAGAACCCTAGCTAGCTAATACCAGCTAATTAAGAATCTTCTTCTAACATATATATTTATATATAGGACATCAAAATCAGAGAAATTAAATATGAATAATAGGGCTTTGATAGATCTTAAATAATGATCAAAAAGTATAAATATATATATATATATATATATATATATATATATGAATTTTCAAGTAATTAAACAAAGACAAGATGGTGTGAAGCTCTCTCCAGCTTCACAAAAAGCACAGATCTTGAACAAACAATCTAACAAACACATGGGCCAGAAAATAAACAAGTAAAGATCCCAAAGTACTAGGTAATATTTATATAAATGTATAGAGAGAAAATGAGAGTGATATATATATAGATATACCTAGAGCCGCTACAGAACTCATAGAGCTTGCCACGGTTAGAGAAAATAATAAGGGCAACCTCAGCATCACAAAGAACAGAGAGCTCATAAGCTTTCTTAAGCAAACCATTTCTTCTCTTCGCAAATGTCACTTGCCTGTTTATTTTGTTCTCTATCCTCTTCAGTTCTACTCTCCCTCTACCCATCTCTCTCTCTCTACTCTATCTGGCAAAACACACGCACACTATCACAACCTCTCTCTCTCTCTCTCTCTCTCTCTAGGAACCTGATATTTCTAGACTTGGTTAAGAAGTGAGCAAAGTCCCTGCCTAAGTCGGTTTTAGGGTACGAAAAGGGATAATAAAAAAAAAGAAGGTGTAAAATGGGAAAACCCCCCTGAGAAATAATAATAATAAAAAAATGTTTGTGTTTATGTTAATGTTTTTGGTTTTATGTCTGTGTGTACTATGTACATGTATATATATATATATATATATATATATGTATGTATGTATTATTCTTTTGCAATTTTGTATTCTATGCATAGGTTGTTTGCTCAGTCTCACTTTATTGCCCAGGTTTTACACTGTTGTCATTCTTCAACCACCAGACAACTCTCTCTCTCTGTAATTTTTTTTTATTAATCTTTTTTGTTTTATTATTATGACGTTGTAATATCTGGATCTGGGGTTACTTGAAAATGTCCACTGGATAAATCTCATATATTAACCTTAAAAAGTGAAAAAAAAAAATTAATGTAAATGTCAATTTCTCAACTAGGGAATCAATTTTTCAGTCACCGTGTTACATTTATTTTGCTCCTTCACTTGTATGAGTAATGACCTATGATTAATTATAATTTCATATATATGAAATTATGTAGGTTTACAGGTATAATCTATATTTACAGGTTTGTCACATGGTCATAAAAGCTAGGAGGTAGATTCATTCCAAAAATATTATGTACAGTACTAGATTTTCTAGCTCACGTGTAATCAGCTAGTGCCGCTATATTTAGGAGGCTATTTACTTGATTTAGATTACTCAATAAAATGTACAAAATGCCACTTAAGTTTGATATTTAGTGATTTTACCAAGTACCAACAATATGTATATATTTGTGGTACAATTAGGGTGGACAAATAATTGAATAACCTGATTAATTGAGTCTAATTCTTGTGGTTTGAATTGGGTTGAATGAGATAATTAGTTTGATTTTATTGGAAAAGAAAAAACTAGAATTTATACAGTTTGTTTTATTAAAGGTTTATATAAGACAAATAAATAAACAAAAAACCAAATCAAATTAGACGCCTTAAACGTTTTACATTTTATGTTCCATTTGATTTTTAGACTCATATAACTTCATTGTATTTCATAGTATAACATATAAATTTCAATACCCAAATTGTTATATTTAATACAAATTAGTTTGAAAAATTAATCGATAAGAAAATTGTTATTTTTAACTTTGAGGCAAAACCAATCACACACCCATTTCAAACCAACTCCACTATGTCAAATAAAAGTCTGCGTTAATTTGTTAAATATTACAGTTGGATTACCTCGCTATTTTTTATTACATGGGTTATTTCACTAAGATTATAGAAAGTGAACAGCTAATGAAGTTAGTTGGTCAATAATTGAACAAAAAATTGAACCCATCAATTCTCTTTCCACCTGTAATTGATATACTGTTCTGTTTGGGAAGATTGAAGAGTCAAATGAGCCTGTGGAATCTAATTAACTAAACCTAATTTTTAAAAACCTTAGGCATTAATTTAATGAAGTTTTGGGTCTAGCATTCTTCATTAATCAATTTCACAATTTCATTTTATTAATAAATGTACTTTTTTTTTTAGCCTGAATTTTCATAATGAGTCCATATACTCATTTCTCAATTTATACATCGTACATATGCTAAGGAAGTTGTCAAGAAGATCCACAGTGAGTCTAAACCTTTAGGCTAGGATTTTCGGTATGATTTACTTGCTATCCAAAGCGTTTGTTTTCTTCTACGTGGATGCTTGTATGAAATCATAGAGACTGGAATGAAATAATTGACCTAGTTGCTAAATTTTTCTTAAGTTTTAATTGTTGCTTAATTGCTAACGAATTCTCTATGCAGAACATGACCTATAACATTGTGGATAAATCCATATTTGAACAGCTTACTAATTTGTAAGCCTACTATTTGAGGCCCTTTTGTTTTGCATTTGCTTCGTTGAATGCAAAAGTTTTTATTTACCAAAAAAATAAATTGTATTTATGCATATCAGATACATTATCAAATATTTGTTATATAATTTGGTTAAATTGGCCATATATTCCCTTTGGGTTTTTAATTATTGATGAGATAATGAAATCAAAGCCTTGGCTTTATATTTCTATGTTATAGATCTTTTTGCAAGGACGAATACGTCTAGTTCATTCAAGAGAGTGACATGTTAGTTCACTGTCTCCTAATTTTCTTATATTTTCTATATTATATATATATATCAATTAGTTATTTAGATTACGGATTTTATGGTCAAATTCGTATTCGATCACGAAGTACTTCTAGTACAAATCCAAGAGATTTTACCTAACTTTTTGTTTACAAATTAACTCACATCTCTTTAATTTTTCAAAATGAAAAAAAAAATAAATAAAAAGTTGTATGAAAAGGTCCATTTCTCATAGTTTATATCATACAAATTTACTTTAATGTTTAGTATTAGAAAATTTTGTTTTGTGATAAACAATAATATATGAAATTGATCAAATTTCATTTATAAACTATCACAATCATCATCAATAAAATAAATTAAAAAGTTTATCTAATATATATATATATATATATATATATATATATATATATACACACACACATATAGCCTCTATTCCCTCATGTATCATATAATAGGTTATCCAAAAATAACATTAACATATAAATGATATTCATTCTTAAACCTATTAATATCTACATGTTTCTTTATATAGTAATTAGTCAAATTATAAATTTAATACTTTCAAACAATAAAAATGACAAAATCACTTCCAACAACGTTCATTAATGAAGATTCTAAAATCAAATCCTCTCACCCCCCATTAAATTTTTCTTATTAATACAATATATCCTTTTTTTTATTTGCTTTGTTATTAAATAAAATTAATGAAAAGTGAAAATCATTAAAACTGTTAAGGCACTGTCGAAGTCGAAAGCAGCAAGTGAAACGTGTCGAGTTCTGATACGATGAGGCCACAGTTTAATGTGACGCTTTGGCGACTCTGATAAACCGTAGTGACGGGGGAAAAAGGTTTGCGTGGCGCAGTGTACATACGGCTCGGACTACCGCTAAATGACACGTGTCGAATGGGTGGACTACTATATTGACCGACGGTAAAATACAATTTCCAAGTTGCCTACCCTGGCATACCCGCGGTTCAGGGTTGCATACAACATTGGACTCCGAGGATACAAAGGACCAACCCGTTGCTGATTAGACACAATTTGTTTTTTTATAAAATAATTTATTAATAAAGAAAAAGCAAAATACACAATATATCTAGCAATGATTTTGTCCCCACAATACAACTTCTCTTTATATATAGACACACACACACACACACACACACACATACAATCACATTTTATAGATTTTATGCATTTTACTTGTTTACAGCTTCACGAAATTTGTAAGTTGAAAGTGTATGTGAAATTAAATTTGCTCACATTCAATTGATAAATAATAATCTCAAATAATACTTTTATTTTTTTAATACAAAAATGACGAAACCCATAAAAAATAATATAATAAAATGTTTTTAAAAAATATATATATATATATATATATATATATATATTGTGCCTCAATGAGGTTAACTGGGATTGAGAATATGGGTATAATTTGTATTTGTCATCAATTTTCTCAAGCAAATTAAAGAAAAAGGAAATAAAAATCAATACAATTAAGAGAAGTTGGAAAAGAAAAAAAATTGTCAGCGTAAGTATTTTTAAAGATTTTAGGTATAAGCAAGCATTAGTAATTTATTATTATTTAGACATCATGTCATTGTCAACGTTGCATGTGTAATATTAATGACATATTCATCAGTAGCTAACCATTAATTTGTACTACATTATATATTTACACTCCTCCCATTATCACTCAAATTTGTCAATTCAGAAAAAAAAAAAATCAAATTTGTCAAACTTTGAAATAAATGCATGCATTTTGAGTAGTAATATATATATATATATATATATATATATATATATATATATATCTTACACAATCTCGTGAATATTTATCTTGCACATCTTATAACATAATTATCTTATTAAGTCATTGATGTTAAAGCTATTAATCTTTAATCATAGCTGTTGGACTTGTACATCAGGATTGGTTGCGTCTGATTATTTATCTTACTCAGATACAATATGAATCAAAAGCTATTATTAAAAACTTGATATATTTTTAACATCAAACAAAATGGTATGAGATGAATACTATAAGAAGATTCTTATTAAAAACTTGATAATTTTAACATTAAGTCCATAAGATAGGAGATGAACTTTAAAAATATATAATATAAGTAAT
This sequence comes from Rhamnella rubrinervis, assembly GCA_007844105.2. NCBI lineage: Eukaryota > Viridiplantae > Streptophyta > Magnoliopsida > Rosales > Rhamnaceae > Rhamnella > Rhamnella rubrinervis. The sequence goes on from CM017585.2 coordinate 13,802,159, forward strand.
GATTTTATTGGAATTTAATAATTGCATTTAGGTACACATTTCTTATTATTATGATTATTTTAATAATAATTATTATTATTATATTGTTAACTCATCACATAAAAAACACAGTAGAGCTCTATAACTATCTTTTGAAAGACAAATCCTTGCTGACATCAGATCAGTCATGTCTATATGTTTGAATATTCAATTTATATAAATATAATTGTATATTTTAAAAATAAAGAATATTTATTAAATTATATTCTGATGATGATGAGCTCAAAAGGTCAGACTAATAATGAATTGTTACAGAATTAATAAGGTAAGAAAAAGGACCTGAACCTTCAGCTTGTTTTTGTTGTCTGTCTGTCTGTGTTTGACTTTGGATCTGTCTGTATATTTAATATCTAATCAACAGATATAATCAAAAGATATAATAATATATGTCACACCAAATTAATAATTAAAATCTTTTAATTAATACATTTTATCTTAATTTAGAACTCCAATGTGAATAAACTCTTGTGCAAAAATAATTTTCAAACTAAGATGTTAATATTGTAATATAAGCTCATGAATCTGTTAAAAAAATATAATAATATATCCATACTCTTAATAATTTTTTTTATTTGATATTTCAATAAGATTGAGTATATTTGAAGCACAAACGCAATTTATCGAGATTAAACTCAACTCTTATGAGCAAATATGAAAATTCAATCAGCTTTCTTTTCCGCTGCACTATACCCTTAAATGCTCTTATATTTTCCATTGTACATAGCTTTTCATCCCATATTAATAAATTTTCTCTCCATAGTCATTATTTATTTATAACATACTTTTTTAATGATTTATATTAATTTTAAAAATTGTAAAATAAGATGGTAAAGCAACATCTAGGTGAAAAATAGAGTTAAAACCGATAAGAATAAAATGTGATTGCTTTTAATTTTTAAATTTTTTATTATTTTAGATAACATGTCTTAATTAAAATATAGGTTAATTAATTAAATTGGTGATGTGGAAAAAAAAACTTCTAATTAGATTAAAGAAAAAATTAAATAAAAGAACATGAAGTGTTTATTTTTCATTTGTCAAATATATATTTTTAGGCTTCTATTTTGGAGATAACGTGTTTGATGAAATGTTTGGGTAGGAAACACATAGATAGTGAAATTCGTAACCAGTAGATAAGCCTATAAATAATGTCCACTACTTTTGCTCTCCAGTTCATTATTACTCGTCACCATATTTGTACTATATTCACAGGTCAATTCAATTGGAAGATTAATCACTTTTGTTATTGGACCATTTTGTGTTATAGTAATGCAAATAAAAGCAAGAGTTAATTTTATGTAAAATTAAAGTAAGATGAGGATATATTCTCTAATTAATTCTCTTGTAAATTGGGCGTACATATAGCATAACAACATACTTAGAATATGCTACATTTTTATCCTTTCCATTCACATTCACAAAATAAATAAATACAAATTAATGATCTTTGAAAGAGAACAACACTAGGTCACTTTCTGAAAATGACTGTAACATGTGGGTGCACATTGAACTTTTTTTTTCTTTATATGCAATGTTATACAACTCATCTTGTCTAATTTATTCTTTATATGCAATATTATGCAAAATTAGTTCTTTGTTATTTTGGTTAATTTTCAACAAGATGAAAGGAAAAAGAAAAAGAAAAAAAAGTAGCTATAGTATCTGATTCCTAAGGCTTGTCTTTTGACGTTTTGTGGAATAATTTTTCATTTTACAGATACAAAAACGCCTCAAATATATATCCGGCTGTCATTTTTAAAATATAAAGTTTAGAAATTATAGGATAAAACTCCAAAAATATAAGTAGATTTTGAAAATGATAAAGTGTTAAATATGTTTTGGCTTAAGCTCTTGTTTTGGTACACTTTCCAATTTACTTATTAGTTATGTTTTGCAACTTTGCCTGTTCAGAAGTACCATATATTTTTTTTTTTGGTAATTTAGGAGTGATTTTAAATGGTATAAAAATGCTTTTAAAGATTAAGCCTACATGTATGCATACAGATCACTTAATTTCTTTATTAATATTTTCTGTTTAAGTATCATAATATTGACCTAATTAGGTTCCAAAAGCTATTTACAAAAAAAAAAAAAAAAAATTAGGTTCCAAAAGCTAGATGGGTAGATACATAGCACAATTGCTTTTTTATTTTTTAAGAAAGAAATACGTCTAGCGAACTGGCTTTAGCAATTGGACAAGATCCCAAATGGATCATATTTCAATTGGAAATAGACCTTCCAGCTATTAATATTGGAGGATAGAAGTTGGGTCCATTTACGTTTGCTACTACTCCACCAGTACAGAAATAGACAACCCAATTAATTAAACAAGTTGGAAAACACCCAAAAATAATAATAATACAAACATTATAAAGTGTACTCTTTTTTTCATTTATCCTACATATATGGATGTAATATATGTATTATCAGTGTCATTATCATGGCCATGTGTGATTAAGTCTCTCCAATAATATTATATCTTTAAGAACTTCTGTTTTTATTATTGTTATTTGTTTGTGCCTATGTATATATACATGTGTACATATATGCGCCTATTTGTGTGTGTATATATATTACTCTGTCTAATAGTTGTTTTTTAATAGGTGATACATTTTTTGTTGTTAATCTCCCTAGAGAGATTTTTGATAGAGAGCAGAAATCTATTTATCTGCAAGTCTCCTGTTGGAGACCTCATTTTGTGCGTTATTTGTAATGCAATTTCTTCTACCAAAAACATTATATATATATATATGTGTGTGTGTGTGTGTGACATACCCAAGCTATAAGATTGTGATGTCAAAGTATGAATAGTAATATTAGTCTATGTTTGCTACAAGTTCCTTTCAAAGTCTGTCATATAGTCAAGAAGCTATCATTATAGGATAAAGTTTTTTTTTTACGTCAAAAATTAATGGAATTGGTCCATATACCAACAACCTTATCTGCTACTGCAAGTAATTCGTTGTCATGCGCAACAAAATTAATCTGCATGATTGATTAGTTGTATTTCTTTCTACCTAATTGACCCCAAAGTTTTTGGAAGCCCAAAATAAGAATAATTTATAAATACATTTATATACAATACAGTAAGATTAAACGAAGTGAAGCCAATGCATGTATGTGATGGGATTAACCCCAGAATCACAACCAAAATTTGAAAGAGAGAGAGAGAGAGAGAGAAAGAAGGTGTCCACACTTACTAATGACTAAGAGTACCATTAAAACATGCCAAAAACAGGAAGAGAATGTATATAATTGGCTAGGTAGATAATTATAATTTTGTTGGCAGACTATGCTAATTAATTGGTGAAAACATGGTTTAGAAAGAGACTTTTAACATTTTTTTTTTTTTGGTAAAAAGAGACTTTTCACATTAATTCACAAGCAGTAAACATTCTTAATTAAGGTGGTATGGTTTATTTAGTTGCTTAATCATCTTTAATTCTTAAACTATTTTTTTTTTATCCTTTCAATTAATCATTAGTCTTAATCAAAAGATACGTTTATAATCATAGCATATGGGAGGGAATTCAAACAGATTACTTGCGTAAAAAATTGTCTACTTCTAATTAACCATGGATGCACATTTCTTTGTGTCCACTTGAAAATCATTTTAGACTTTTTTTTTTCAAAGAAAGGAAACAATTTTTTAAACCAAGAATTAAATAATGAGATCATATAATTTTAATGTAGATGATTAAAAACTAACTCATGTAATCTTTTGCCTTATTTCCTCTGTTTTTATGGCATGCACTCTAGTTGGGGGGAAAAAAACATATAAGTAAAATACTCGTAGGACATGAAAGAAAAAAAGGTATATGTAAATACCAACCCAAAAATAAACAAATCCATATCAAAGCATAAAATAAAATGTATATTTTTCTATGTTTTCTCTCTTTATTAGACATTATTCTTACAGAATAAAGGTCAAGCTTACGAATAAATAAATAAAAGAAGTAAATTCTACGTTATAGCTAGTGTTGGATATTTTGTAAATATGGACACAAAATTTACATTTTATCGTAACGTTTGAGAAGCAAAAGGGGTGAGCTGGACACAAAATTCGTAATGTCAAAAGCAATCAAGAAGCCAAAACTGTCTGCATTTCCAATTAAACCCACAACCTGATTATAATATATATATATATATATATATATATATATATATATATATATATCATGAATTCAAAGCACTCTATAAATTGAAAATAACCAGAAAAAGCATGTCAAATTTCTCCAGAAAACAGCAAATGTCCCTCATTGCAAATTTCACAAATATTTAAACAGCAATGTATGTTCCAGACACACAAAGCAAAAGTATGACATAAACATGCAATAGTCACAGCATTATTACCTTTGGTTCTAACATCAAACATTACAAACACAAACACAAAACCATAAGATAGAGAAATAGCGAAAACCATAACCTTCTATTGTTTGGATTTTTCAAATTCTAAAAAAACAATGACATTATAACATGCGAACAGCTATAGAAAACACTGTTTTATTATATATAAACCAAAGCCAATTTCGACAGTCAATTGACAAACACAGACATGCATGTATCAAATTGACAGCAAATATTATATATACATTCATCAAAGCCAATATTTGGTACATATCATTTTTTTAAAAAAGGAAACAAACACATACAAACTAAGGGATTTCAAAACTCCAAGACAAATATATACATTCCAAGTAAACAAAAGCACTCAAATACAAGAAGTCCAAGAAGAGAAACAAACAAAATTAACCAAAAAAAAGTGAGCAACCCACAATCACAAACACTACAAAAGATTTATACTTTAAAGCTAAAGACATATAAAAAAGACAACAAATTAACAAAAAACAAATAGATTCAAACAAATTAAGATCACATTTTGTATGTGTGTGCACAAACAACACACACACACACACATATATATATATATATATATGTGTGTGTGTGTGTGTGTGTGTGAGATTGTGTGTGTTGGCTGCGTAATTAACCTGTTTGTATTCTTAGCCTTTCATGGTGAGTTCATCGTTGAAAATGGAATTGCATAGAGGTACTTGTGGCTCTGATTCACTCTGATGTGTTGGGGTTGTATATATATTCTTCAGCTTGTAGACCAAGTGTCAGATACACTGGGAATGTAGCATAGTACTGGATATGCCACAAGGCGTCCATGGAATACATAGGACGGTGGTATACGTTTTTCCAGACCCGGTTTAAATCGGAAAAAGTGGACCGGTTCATGGATCCCACGGTTTTTAAGTGTACGAGTCACGTGACTCACAGCCTTAGTCGCACTTTTTAAGGCTTTGTTTGGAGCAACAAGAAAAGTAAAAATCCAATGTGGAAGCTTTTTTAGAATAATTTTGAGTTAAATGTTGTCCAATTCAAAAATTTTAAACTACATAATCCAATTCAGCCCACCTCTCATAAATTCGAGTTTTTAAAAATAGTGGTATTGAATTTTAATATGATATTAGAGCATCTATTGCTAGTTTTTCAAAATTAAATCATCTTTCATATAATAGATATAATAGGCCTTTATTTATGAGCTTCATCCCACGTCTTTCTTTGTGCGTCGAGCTTTTAAGAATAATAATATTAGATTGTGATTTTAAAGTAAAAGCCAATTAGTGTATATGGTAATTTTGGTATATTTTTATAAAGCTAGATTTAGATAAACAGTAAGCTGTGTATTATAGAGAAATAGTGAGAAAAAGTTATGAAACATAAAATTGAATTTGGAATATGTTTAGCTTTGTGATTTATTCTCTTTCAATTAATTTAGCAGATAAAAAAGGTTCTATGTCTCTGTATCTGTTTCTAGTGATTACCTAAGCATAGTTATTAATTAAAAGCAAATTAAATAGATAAAAGGTACTTAACAAGCCTTATTAATTCATCTTAAAACAAATTAAGAATATGTTTTAAAATATAAATGGACTATAATTCAATTTTTTTTTTTTGGGGGGCTCAAAAACTCATAATGCAACTCTTCTAAATTCCAGATCAATCATAAAATATCTCTAATTATAATTAACCTTGGCTATATTACAAAAATAAGAATAAGACCAAGATGTTTGACGGACTTATTAGGCAATGATGAATAAAAGTAGTATAATGCTTTTGGTCAAAAATCACCCAATGGGCTACCTGAACTTATCATGGACCTCTTTTGGGTACCAACCAACTTTGGGCTTTTTCAAAGATTAAAAGACTAATAAACAGAATTTGGGCTTTCAGGATCAGAAAATTCTTAAAGGGAGTCTGGGACTCACAAAAGCATTTTGGAAGTAAATAACCCCAAACATATTTGGACAAAAACCCCAACCCTATGAAGTTATTTAATATCCAAACCAAACAATTCAAAGTTGGGCTTAAGTCTAAGATAATTGATTTTTTTTTTAATAAAAAATGCATGTGGATGTATCAGTTTATAATTAATTAAAATATTAAAATAATTTATTATTGTTTTTATAATTCCAACATACATATACATAATTGACAGCTTTCCATGCGTATGTTAGTATTTGCTTTAAAAAAAAGAGAGCCAAAAGTGTCAAAAAAAGAAAAGGAAAATATATGTATATATATATATATAAAAATACACTAGTGTACTCTATTTTTTTATTTATAGTAAGCGATAATAAAAGAAAAATTGATCACGGAGAACCTAATAAAATTTAAATATAAATAGTATAAGTTTATATTTTTACCTATCTCTAATAAGATATCATATATGTATTATTCACTATATATAAACATATAATATATTAGAGTATTTTTGTATATATCTATTTGAGAACCTAGTGAGTATTTGGTTGAAATAAATGAATGCAGCTTTTTTAGGATAATATTGGAATTTTAAAAGTATTTTGAGGATAATATTGGAAATTTAAAAAGCTCACTAAATGTAAAATCCAAATTTCCAATAAAAGCTCATTTTGGTTTTTCAAGAAAATCTCAAGCTTTGAGCTTTTCAAGTACTTATTTATTTTAGCCAAACATCCCCACGTTTTTCAGAAAGAGATTTTGACACTCAAATAGGGCTTTTGAGCCAAAATTAAGCCCTACCAAAGGGGCACTAAGTGATTAATGATAACAAAAAAAATAAATAAAATTAAATAATGGGGAAAAGGATATGACAAACATGTCCTTCTCTGTCTTTCTCATTCAAAAGCCATAATTGCATGAAAGATCATTGGAACAGCACAACGCTAAAGTGCACAAGCTTATCTTTGGGGCAGGACTTGAGGTAAGGGCACTAATGTATGTGTGTGCGTGGGGTCCAATTTTCAATTTTCATTAAATTGTTGCTTCCCTAGCCACCCAAAATGACCACAGCTTATCCTCCTTCTATTTTCTTTTCTCTTTCACAAGGATCAGTTACATTCTTGAGAGGGACACATGAATGAAGATATGTGTATTGGGTATCATTTTCCTTCATAAAAAGGCATACATATATTGTCATTTCCCAATCTTACCAAAAGTGTGTGTGTTTGTGTGTGTGAGTTGTGTACGTATTCAGCTTCTCAGCTTCATTAGGCGGTGGCATCCACACCTATTGTTCCCTTCCAACCCATCAAAACAAAAAGCGTCCTCTAGATTCTTTTGTTTACAAACCCAGATGATCATATAAAGGTCAAATACAATGCACAAGTTTCTTTTTACCTTGCTTATAATTTTATGTATATATACATATATATGCTTTCTGCTTTTCCTAGAAGATGTAGGAAAAGAATCAGAAACGAATAGGAGGGTTGTAACTTAGCCACCAAAAAATATATACATATGTAAAAGCTAAAACAATTTGGTATCTATATCATTTATTTTGATATATAAAAATAAACTGAATACTAATTATGTATCAAATTCTAACGGATAAATAAAAAATGAGACAGATTATTAGAACTCTATTAATTTAAATTTTTTTAAAAAATATTTGTATATTGTCATTGACTTTGAAAACTCAGGTCGAGTGCATGCGTGCAAGTAATAGAGATCTAAGTCACTTCAATACCAGCGGCTCCTTTAAAAGAGACAGAAAGTTGGCTGTTATGAGTCATTTACCTTCACACCAAAATAATTTAAACAAGGACACTTAGGAATATATATGTGTACCCTAAATTCACCAAAAAGAAAGAAAGAATTCACCAAAAAAAAAAAAGAAATTAAACCCTAGAAGATAGTGAATGGGAGTGAAAATGTGGGCGCACACAAGCACTTTGGGACTAAAACATAACCATGTACCTAATTTTGCTATATTCAAACACTGATCCTACTTCTACAATCATGATATATAAAATATCAAATTCAGTGCTTCAATTCACTGCCACTAAGGACCACCAACAGCACCTATTGATTATGAGGGGACCCCTTAAGAATACTAACTTTTCTTCCAACCATTTAATTTAATTTAATTTTGTTTGTTTTTTATGCAAACAAAAAAATAATAATAATTCTAATACTAAATTATTTAGTTCAAAAAATATGTAGATGAGATACAAAGGTTTTTGGGGCTGCAGATACACATGTATCTTATGTTGTAGTTGGAAATGGGCCACTGCATCTACCAACTTAATAAGCTCGTCACCTTCAATGAGAACCTTTGTTTTGCTCAATGATTTAATGACTAAATCGAATTATTTTAATTATTTAAGGGTAGGTGTGGTGTGGGTATGCATTGTGATTATTTTTTAAAATTTTATTTTATTTTCTTTTTGTTTTCTCATATAATAAATTATAGGTAATAGACTAACTCTTAGTACCTAAAAAGAAAGAAAATAATGATAATAATAATAATATTATTAAGATCATAATTTTCAATAGGAAATCTCAAGCGAAGAATATTAATTTTTAAGAGCTATTCTTGATGGAGGGTTTCAGTATTTATTATTATTATTATTATTGGAAGCAATCCCTTAAATATAGATATGTATTTAGAAAATTTTATATTTCTATGAAATTATGTAAAGCTTTGAAGTTTTTTTTTAAGAAAACTAAATATATAGATAGGAGACAAATGGTTAATATATATTGATATATATTATCTAATAAAATTAATTTTTTCTTAAAAAAAAAAAAGAAAATAAATAAATATATATATATATATATATATATGAGACTAGCTACATGAATTTCTTGAGGGTAGTGCCGTAGAGGTTAGGATCTCTTTTGATATGAGTTGACCCTTTTTTTTTCAATTATTTCCCCACTTTTTGGACCCTTTAAATTAAATGCACACAATGATGCATGTGGCGTTTGATCAAGTCAATAATTTACTACTAGATATATTTTTTTTTTTCATGATCAAAGTGTATTATACATATTATATCGATTAATATATAAATAAATATGTATAACATTGTCAACAATTTGTTGCTGCATATGTATCATGAAAATAAAAGGTCGATCCCAATTCACAAATTTCACATCTCTTTGTGTCCAAAAACAATAATGCATGCAAAATCAGTCTGTGTGTATTCACAAATTAAGCCGAAATTCCACCTCCAGCTTATTCGTTTTACCTATTAATCAACTTCAACTCAGAAAAATGTTGATCCACTTAGTAAAATTCTGTTTAGGTTACATTCTAAGTAATCTTTTCTTTTAAGCCCACTGTTTTTTTTTTCATATATATAATAATTTTATTATTAGGATGATTTGATGTTAAAATTATTAAATTTTTATTCACATCCATTGGGTTTGTTAATAGTAATTATTTAATTCGACAGTTTTAATGTCAAATCGGCCTCATAGTAAATATAATATATACATAAAACCGTTGAATTTGTGCACTTGTTTTAGGTTGACCTAAGACGTGACCTGAGATTGACTATGCATTTACAATTTAATAATAGGGAATGAAATGTATAAAGAAAAAAAAGTAAAGAATAGTAAGGGGGGCCAAAAACCATGTGAAAGGGTGAAATTAAAGGGTGCTGAATTTGCTAAATGACAAAGCAAACTTGGCTGGCAAGATTTGAGTTAGCCTGATTGGGGTTTTATAATTGACATGGAGCTTTCATACTCTTATCAGAACCTATACAAAACGCTAATTTCACACAGGTGGTGTCACCTCCCTCGCCGCACATATACTGTATATACACGCACACACCGATATAGTATAAGCCGGATGAAAAAAAATCTATTAAAAGTATAGACGTATGACTTTAAATTTTTATAAAATTATACGCAGAGATAACAAATAGATGTTATATTCTAATCAATTTCTCGATAATTTTGATATTAAAGTTTTTTTTTTCTCTTTTTTTTTCTTTATAAAAAGAAATACACTGTAGAGTGATTTTGATACTTGGGCTTGGAATTTAATGTAAATATATATATATATATATATATATACGTGTGTGCCTAATGTGCTTTCTTTTCTTTCACTGTCACCTCTCTGCCAACAATTTACCTGTGCCTTTCTTTGTATTCATCACCTTCATTTAACATTTTGTCTCTATAAATAAATTACAACTCCAAAATCATTGGTGTTTGAAAATTCTCTCTCCCATACTGTTACCTCCTGCAGTTACTTGTTTTATAGGGATTTAAAATAATAATTATAATTCAACAAAAATTTCAAATTCAAATCTTCTTCACTGCTGATTTTTTATGGTACAAAGCCATTCATTCCTTTATCCTATTCGAATCCCCACAACATTCCATATAAAAAGTAAAAAATATATCTTTCTCTATTTACGGGGTTCATTAGCATTCCATAATAATTCAAAATATCTTTTTCATCCTTCGACAATTATCCGATCCAATCTTCAATATAAAATGAAAAAAAAAAAGGGTATCTTTTTCACCATCATTTTACATGGTTTATTAGTATTCCATAATAATTTAAAGATTCTAAAATACTTTTAGTATATAATAGGTAAATATTGGTGTGATATTTATATAAAAATAATACGTTTGTGTAACATAAATCCCAAAGTTAATAACTTTCAAATCACTTATTGGTGAAATTTTATACACGTGTATATATATGTTTTCTTCCAAAATTGAATTAGATTATGAATTTATTTACTAAAGACAAATAATTATGAATTATATGTATGATAATAGCTAGGAGAATGCTCCTCTCCTAAAATTCCTATATACAAATCATGTATGCACGACTAATTATATAAATATAATATAGAACAAATAATTCTTTTAAAATTAAAAATTCTGAGCAAAGTAAATTATATAAATATATGTTGATCATTATTAGGCCACATGCCAATATTATTATTTTATGTACATTTTTCAAAGTAAAATTTTGTCATGTACTAACATCACATGGTCCCTATGACTTTCTACCCATCAAAGATCAAAGAATATTCGTTTATTAGCATTATTACTACTACTACTATTACTACTATCATCGTGTTGTTTCATATCTAGCAGTTTAATTTCCATGACTGTTATATATATATATTTGGCACACTGCTGAATATGAATAAAAAATAAATATATAATATTTTTTATTTTTATTTTTCAATTTTATATAAATTGATAAATTCTACCACTATTATAGTTTAGAATACATTAGCTATGTAGCACAAAAGAACATCTCTCTCTAATATATATATATATATAAAAGTTATAAACTCTAATAGATGAGGATGTTATGAAGCTCACTTCTAGTGTTTTTAAAGTTTAATTTGACATTTAATATAATTTTTAATGTATGAGAATTATTTTAATATTAAAAATTCTATTAATTTTGAAATTTTAAAGTCCAAAAATAGTTTTTTACACTTTTATATAACTTTCAATTATTCAGTTGACAAAAACTATATTAATCTTAAGTTTTTCTTTTTTTTATTTATGAAAATAAATCTAAAACTTTTTTAACTTAAAAAAAAATCTAAATAAAACTAAAAAAATCATTGTAGGCTCCATAGCATCCTAGGATTATAGCATTTCTCTATATATAGAAATGATCTCCTAAAATATATAACTTATATATACGGAGCTACATATACATAACACACATATTAAATATAAAAAAATATATGAATACATAACATTCATTATCTTTTTATTTTCTTTTTTATTAGCCCCGAATATTAATACATAATAATCATTACCTTTTTATTCTCCTTATTAGTTCCATATGAATTGACTGATTCTGTAATTTATAATATATGAGCTATGTAATCCTAAAAAAGTGTGAATTGGTTAATTCTATCCCTAATATAACTCATAATATATAAACTATGTAATTTAAGATAGCTCATAATATATAAATTATATAGCCTAGAGAGCAGCTCTGTGTCTCTGTCTATGTATATAAATATAATTTGGACAGCTAGAAGTTAGTGAACGTCAGTGCTACGTTATTTCCATATTTGCTTTTAATTTTTTTAGGTTAAGAAAATGATAAGGGCGTGTCCTTGGAGACAATACCAACTCAGCTAATAAGTTTTAGTTATTGATTTAAAATCTAACTAAAATTTTAAGAATATTTTTTCTAATAATATTACAAAAACCAAATTGTTTAATCAAATTTGGACATGCTAATTGACATATGTCAATAATTTGTCTGCTTTCATTTGGTAAATACTGAATACTATAAAGCGGATCCTATTTGATTTCAATAAATAAGAATATGTAATGTCTTCTTTTTTTCTTTTCTGTTAATAATAAGAACATGTAATGTCACTTCGTATTAAATGCTTGATATAAATTTTTGTCAAACGTTGTTGTTTGTCTCCAATTTGAGTATACATCAGCCATACTTTTAGATTTAATTATTTGAGTTGATTGATTCTTTTAAAAACCCATTATCTTAGAAATCAAACTGATTAAACCCCTTAAATTTGAAAAAAAAAAAAAAAAATCATTCTTAAAAATCTTCTATCACTTAGAAGACCAAAACAAGTCTTCTGTCACTTTTGCTTTTTTGAGAGAAATTTGTCGTCTTCTGTCACTTTTCCATTTTTGAGAGAAATTTGTACGCCTAACCATATAAGAATTAATTAGTGTGGAAATGTACTCCATCACCCATAGACATACATTTCAATACACCACACAGAAAAAACAACTGTTGATTATTATATACTTTCATAACAATACTCACTTTTTTGGCCATGTGGAATAAATAAATTAGATATGCACCGTATAATCATTATAAGCTTTAGAAAACAAGCAATTCTTAGAGTAGAATGAGCATTATAATTAGTAGAATTAAAATTTTCTAAGAATTAATTTTACTTGAAGAGTAAGTTTTCTTATTAAAAGTAGTACATATACATATATATATATATATATATATATATATATATATAAGGTGTGTTGTCCCTATCTTTGATTCCTGAAATGGGAAACTTCCCAGTTGGATGAGAAGAGACCAGTAGTAGTCCCCCCACCAGCTTCCCCATCAAAGAAAGCAAACCTCCACGTTTTAAACTTTTCAAAGTTTTTGTTTCTTTACTTTGTGAACACAATGTTCCTCCGTGACGGCCCTACGGCAAAGCAACAGTTTTCTCCTGTAACGTTTCTGAATTCGAATTCCACCGCCTTAAACCTTTTTTTTAAAAAAAAGAGAGAGAAAGAGAAAATTGTGGAGATGATTATAAAATCTCCTAGTCTTCCTCCATCTTAAATTATAAAACAAAAAGGAAATTGTTGGAGATGGTTATATAAAATCTCCTGGTCACCATTATTTTCTGTAATAATTCTGAGTTCAAATCCTCAGTGTGCATTTACTCTCCTACATCAGAGCGTGCAGCACGCTCCAATTCACTGAGATAGGGACTGGTAGATGGGGCGGTGAGGAAATGGATCCATGAATTTTAGGGCATTTTAAAGCGGTGTGGTGGGTGCACTGTGTGGGCCCTGTCTTGAAGATCCCAGCATGAATGAATGAAATTTGAGAGAGAGAGAGAGAGGGAGAGAGACTTTGTGTTGACTGTGCATAGAGAGAGAGAGAGACTTTGTTTGGATGGATATCACTGTCACTACTTCACTCACATTTACAAAATTTCCCATATCATTTTGCATGCTCTTTTGTTGGTGTTGGTGTTGGTGTGCCTCATTATGGGCCACGTTTCGCCCTTCACCCTTCACCTCATGTTCACATTGCTCTTCATAATCATAACTATGCATATATACATATATATATATATATATAATTTCATATTACAAATGTTTTACTTTTCATAATAATATAATATGAATCTCATTGAATGGTTCTAAATTGTATATCACTGTACCCTTTTCGTTAGCCTTACATAGGTAACTCAACAACTTTTATATTTCAAAAATACTATGCATGATTAGACATAATTTTGGAAAATAAAAATCTAAGATACATGATAAACAAAAAAGAGAAAAAAAACCATTTTCACATTACTTTATGAATTTTTATTTTCATTTTCTAATATAATACTCAGTTGTATTGCTGCAAGAGATGATGATAAATGATGAAAATGTGAATAATATTTTCTCAACAAAAAATTGGAGGCTACAATGGAAAAGCTTGGCCTTCTCACACATGAAATTTTTGTCTTTCTGACGTTCATACTCTTGAACAACACGAACTTCACATGCATAATGCCACACCTTAAAGTCAAACATGAATACAAATTCTATTATTTATTCTCTTTGTAAATTCATTATCATTCATAATTTAATATTTTGTTTTTTTCTTTTATTTCCATGAACATGTTGTCTGTTAACAGTGGAAGTTCTTGAAGTTTTTGTGAAAGTAGCAATTTTTTTATTTTTATTTTTGGATTTTGTATTTTCTTAACAAACAAAGCTTAAAGTTTAGAGCTTTTATATTATATAATCTGCCGAACTACATAAAGTAGATGACTTTTCTTCACTGTGTTGCTCTGTAGCATCTCCGCCTCTCTCAGTCTCTCATTCTCTCTCTCTCTCTCTTTCTCTCTCTCAAAATAGAAAGTTAGAAGCCAGCCACAGCTCATCAAGCTCGGCCATGGAGTTTGGGACACACTAAAATCACTTTCCACTGAGCTTTGTCTTCTTTATCTGCATATCAACTTGCCACTATTCCACTACTCACTGGTAAAGTAAAAACGCTCTCTTTCTCTCTCTCTCTCTTATCTATCTATCTATCTCTCTCACTCACACACACACACACACCCACACGCATCATTTGGGCAACTATTGGTTTTTCCTTCTTCTTTTTTCAGCTACTGCATGGCTTTCGCATCCAGTATCTGCACTTTGATCTTTTGGTTCTTTTTTTGCTTCAATGGTTTCCAGTCAGTTTTTACATTTTGCATATTTTACTCTCTTCTTTTTTTTTCAGTGCTTTTTGATTGAATTCACGTTGGGTTAACAAAATTTTTTCTTTCTTTTTGTGTCTCTGTAGGTTTTTTTTTTATATTTATTTTATTGGTTCTTTTCATTTGGTTTCTCAGAATTGATATTCCATTGAATTTTGGGGCTTCGAGGGGGAAATTTTGTGGGTTTGCTCCTGTTTGCTAGAGGTTTTTGTATGGTGCTAATGTTCTAAAGCTGTCCCGTCTTTGTTTCATGAGGTTTTGGAGATATAAACATTTGGCCTGTGATTTTGGGCAAGAAAGTTTACGAGAAAGATAACTTTGTTGCATGATTTGAAGTGGGTTTCTTTGGAATTTGTTAAACTTCGATCCTGTTGCTTAAATATGGAGTCTTGGAGCTACTTATCTGAAGGGAAGGGGTTTGTTTCCGAAGAATCAATTTCAACTTTTAATTCACTTGCTAGAAGTAAAAATGCCCTGTTGGGTTGGGAATTGAAAACTCCATCTACTTTCAGCAACAATATGTTAGTACCAGGTCAACAAGCTATTGGGAATCAAGTATTTGGGGAGCATATAGGAATGATGGGGAAACAATTACCTAGCTGTTTGATTGGGGATGTGCTTAGTAGCAAGGTTAGTGGGGGTAAACATGTTGATCATGCTATGACTAGTTCACTTTCTGGAGAAGAGGAATCCACTTCTAAGATTTCAAGCTCTATTTTAGATTCCAGCTGTAGGGATTCTTCACTCATTGATTTGAAATTGGGGCGTTTTGCGGATCAAAGAGATGTCCATAGTTCTAAGTTTTCTAAAGGAGCCCCAGTTTTGTCATCGTCGGAATCATCTGCACCTCCGAAGAGAATGCGGGTGTCAGGGATGCATTCTCAGATGGCTTTCTGCCAAGTTTATGGTTGTAACAAAGATCTTAGCTCTTCTAAAGACTATCACAAGAGGCATAAAGTTTGTGAGCTTCACTCAAAGACTGCCAAAGTTATTGTGAATGGCATAGATCAGAGGTTTTGTCAGCAATGTAGCAGGTTGGTCATGTATTCAAGTGTGAGCATTTTTGCTCATTTTTTTTATTGCATTTTTTTTGAGAACTTGAAAATAGTTACTTTTGAATCCCCCAAAATCAAAATGGGTAAAAAAGTTGCTGGCAGTGTGCCGTTTTTCCTTACTGGTGATCAAATGAATATTGTAGAGGACTATTTGTTTAAAAACGTATTGGTTCTGTTTATTTGAATACATAACTTTCTTTAAATAGTTTTTTTTTTTTTTCTCATTGTGTTCCATGTTGTTCATTCATCATACCTATATTTTCCTCTTTCAATGTTCTCCTTGGACACCTTTGATTTAGTCCAATCTCTTATGTGCGGGTAAAGAATGCTTTGTAACTTAAATTGCTAGATGTAGTAAATAGACCTTTCTTTTTGTCACATGACTGGAATAACTTAATCTTATTTTCATATATATATATATATATATATATATATATATTATTCTCCTATTTAGTTTATAAACTCCAAATGTTTTTTTGAAAAGTTAAACCTATTATTTAAACATAGGCCTTTTTTTTTTTTTTATTTTGTTCTACCTTTGTGTTTAGCTAAGTTAGATTTGAACGCTGTGGGTCAGTTCTAAACTTCTAGTGTAAGGAATATTCTTGCTACTATAATATGTGCAAGATTTTTACTTATCCAGGTTTCATTTGCTGGCTGAATTTGATGATGGTAAGCGTAGCTGTCGTAAACGCCTTGCAGGACACAATGAACGTCGAAGAAAGCCTCAAGTGGGAATTCACTCTGGAAGAGCTGGGAGGTTGCTTCCGTCATACAATGGTAATAAATGAATTCCTCACTATTTTTTAATCATCCATATTGTCTTCACCTTGTCTTTCTGTTCTTACTGGTATCAGCACAATCAACTTATTTCATGGATCTCTAGCCTAATTTGGTTTCTGTATATTTCAGGGATGTGAGTTGATTTCTGAAATTAGAGGGTCCACAAAATTTTTTTTTTTCCCTAATTTAATTACATTAATATCAAATAAAAAAGAAGGGCAGGCTTTTGAACCTTTCAATTAAGGTGCTTGATAACAACTCCGGTAAAACCTATGTCTAAGCTTGACCTTAGCACCCTTCAAAAGTTTCCTTGAACTTTGAATCTGCTTCCCTTGTCTTGGAAGTGGTTCTGTTTTACTTCAGACATCAATGTTTTATGCACATATCTATGGAGTTCTAGTCACATGTTTGTTTCTGAATTTATTTTTTTTTCCCCCTTTATTGGTACAGAAAATATATCATTAATAGTCCCTGCATGTCTCTACAGGCAAGATAAACCTATGAAGAAACACTATGCTAGACTACAGTGTTATATTTTCATATTCAAGATTATGTGCAAATTAAGCTGCAGAATAATTATACATATGTATATCATATTCGCTGTTTTGGACAACAAATCTACTTCCCAATTTCTTGAACTATGGCAACTCAATAACTGTTAGTTAGAACCCAAATTGTAAAGTTGCCAAATTTAAAAATGTACATGCAACTTCTTAACCAAAATTTTAAGTCTTATGATTCTCCTTTTCATCCCATTCCTCTTAATCATCTATTCTGAACTCTTGATCTGATTCGATAGAACCATTTCCCTGAACTGTTCTGATATGTTTCACCCATCATTCTTTCAAATATCAGTTAACAGCATGTAATGACATTATACATGGTCAGGATTCTCTTATTTAACATTTTGTGTAAAATTAGTCGTTGAAGAGGACTGTTTCCTAAATCCTCATCTTGTTGTTAATGGCTTCAATCTTGTAATACTTATTATTTTTTTGCTGTTATTGATGCAAAATGCTTTCTTTTCAGGTACCCGATTTCAAGGGAGTGCATTAGGAGCTACATCTTTTATTTGCCAAGAGATACTCCCCAGTGGCTATTTTCACGCTGAGAAATATGGAACAAGTGACTGGTGCAGGCGCATTAAAGTCGAAGATGGTTCTGATTATAGGCCTCTGTCAAGCTTCCCTGTGACAAACGGGCATCACT
Organism: Rhamnella rubrinervis; assembly: GCA_007844105.2. NCBI lineage: Eukaryota > Viridiplantae > Streptophyta > Magnoliopsida > Rosales > Rhamnaceae > Rhamnella > Rhamnella rubrinervis. Next base: position 13,820,496 of record CM017585.2, read on the forward strand.
ATTCGAAATCTCTCTTCCCTCCATATGAGATTGAAAACCAATTTCCTCCTTTTCATGAAAGTGGAGCTAATACTGCTACTGGAAGCATTTTTAGCGAGAACAGTGGTCAATATCCACATGATCTCGGAGGACCAAATAGCAGTTCGCGTTCTTATTTACACAACACCACATTGGGAAGTGAAGAATTCAATTTGTTCAATACAGCATCAGGCATCCAGGGATTCTCGGGAATTTCAGGCTCCGGCTGTGCTCTCTCTCTTCTGTCATCTCAATCTCAGAACTCTTCAAGCCACTCGTCTGAAATTCCCATGGCTCGCTCCTTGGTCAAGCCAAGCAACCACACCTATTACAGCACAAGTCAAGTCTCTGAAAAGATCAGTGGATCATGTTCACAGGCATCAATGAACACAGCATCAAATAGGCTTCCTTCTTTGGGACTGAACCCTGTAGATGGGAGTCACCACCTGAATCCCATACTGATATCTAATGCTAGTGATGCTGTCAACTTTGATATCACAGATGAGATTTTCCAAGAGACGGGTTTTGTAAATTCCAAGGGTCATCTTTCCTGTGACAATGGACCAACCATAGACCTACTTCAATTATCATCGCAGCTCCAGCGAGTAGAGGATCAACGAAAAACCATGCAGACGAAGCATGAAAATGATGCTTTTTGCTGTCTGAGGATCACTTAATATGGCTCTCCATAAACAAAGGTATCTCATCCTCACTTAGTAAATTTCACATTGACATTGCTTTGCTTTAAACATGTCAGCACAAGCACTCTTCTAAAAAGGTGTTAGGAGGGGAAAGAGGCTGTGGAATGGGATGAGAAGGGGAGAGAGGCTGTGGAATGGGATGAGAATTTTCATTTCTCTCTAATAATCTGTATTTAAATGGATGGGGAAAAAAAAGATGGATTTCTTGGCCCCCATCATGTTGAGCTCTATGTAATTTCTCACATGTTGAAGTTGAACTATTACAGCAGATGGATGAGGTTCTATTGGTAGAAATAAGATTGCAAGTGTATAAGCAGCAATATCAATATTAAAAAGCACAATTGCACCTCTATGTAAACTGTAAACATATTCCATTCACATTCTTATTTTTTATACTCATTTTCATTATTATGCTTATTTTGTTTGAACCCTTTAGCAAGTTGGGTTAAAAATTGTGCTTTCAAGTCACAAAACGAATGGTTTGGAAATTTTGTCTTTGAAATGTACCATGGTGCACCTCTAGCCTCTACCTGTTAATGTGATGAAAGAAAGTAAGAACATTGGGCCAGTAGGGCCAGGCCCAAGTGATTTAAAAGCTGCCCAAAAATAGCAGTTACAGACTTGTCCACAAAGGTGGGCTATTTTTTTTTTTTTACTCCATTTTTTGGGGTACATAGCCCTGTTCACCAAGATGAAGGTTGGAGTTTGGTTCATTAAAGGATAAGAGTGGTGCTACAAGGTCTTGAACTGTGTAGATCTTTAACCCAAATCCCCAGCCTAGACTTGGAAACACTTTTAGGGGTTGAATACAACTTTACTCAACCAAAACAAAACAAATTATTATAACCCTTTTGCATTGATTAAAAAAGTTACCTTTAAATTTTCAGTCAAAAAGGAAAAAAAGAATCATTTTTTTGAATGTAAAAGCACTTTGAAAAGAATATTCGGTTAATTTCAGAATAGCTTATAATCTCAAATTTGTTCTAATCTACTTTATTTATTTAATAAATTAAACAAGAGAAGGAAAGGAAAACCTCGACGTAATTAAAATTAACTCTAGTGCTCGTTTTCTCTACCATAACTAGGACACTATTTCACCAGTAGAACATTTTAAATTATGAATGATAGACCCATCTAACTAAAATAATTTTAGCCCTATTCCCCATATTGTCTTTTTTTCTTTTTCCTTTTATAAATTTGTAATTGTAAGAATTGCGAAAGGAATTGTAATTAATTTCCTAAGAGCCCATTTGATAACATATATATTTTTTTTCCTTCTTAAGTTATATATAATTTGCTCAATTTAATAATTAATTAAGATTTATTAGAGTATGTTTAATTTTTTGTTTTATTATGATAGGGTTTTCTATTTGTATTTGTTTTTTTTTTAATATTTATATTTAATTAAATAGTCTAATTAATATTTTCTAATTAATTTTTAAAGGCTCCCATGTTAGACATGAAGATGAAAACAGAAGAAACAGCCGGAGATTTCTAAGAACATGAAAGCAAAAACACATTGGAATTTGCATCGCTTGTTTTTGTGTTTGGGTTCTTGTTGAGTGGTTTGCCGAAAAAATAGTAAATGCTGTTCATGTTCAAACAAAAAATGATTATGAAACAAAAAAAAAAAACATTGGGACATTCAATTTTGGAAGAGCTTTAAGAACACATTTGGATATTCAATTTTGGAAGGGTTTTAAGAACACATTTTGATCTTCCAAGAAGCATAAACTAAAGACTCTGATGTAAAATTATTGCTCTTCTTTGACTCTGTTCCAATCTTTTTTTTTTTTACCACTTTACATTTTCAAACCTATCATTATTTTATATCAAAACCTGTACAAAATTAACATTGAGCTATACAAGACCTCCTACATTGGACCATTCCTACGAGCTCCACTCATCCACTGAAATCATTCCAAATGTATTGTGCACAACTTGGGATACATGGCGCACGACTAATCTACATTTGAGTCGCACTATAAATCTGCGCTATAGACTAGAAGAAAAGTAGACACAATACCAAACCTAAAACCTAATTCCAAAAGACTTTGAAGAATCATTCATTTCACTAAGATCTCCAAGATTAGTGTGGTAGCCCCACATTGACTCCAAAAGGTTAGGCAGTAGCACGTAGGTTCTGACAGAAGTTTCAAAATATTGAAAGTAAGAGAAGCAAAACAACGGAACCAACAAAAGGCCATGTGATAAGTATCGTACCAAGGTAATTTCATATTTGTAAATATTTTTCCCCATTGGTGAATCTTTTTGATCTAGTAGTATGGATATTGAATTAATAATTAATTTTTGAATATTACGTACCCAGTAATGGTAACACACAAAAAGAAAAAAAAAAGTAACAGAAATATTAATAAATTTTATTGTTCTAAATTCAAAAAAAAAAACTAAACAAAATACTGCGAGCTCAAATGCCAGATCCGAATAACAAACAATCCTACTAGGCCGGGCTATGACTGACTGACTGACAAAAGTGAATGTCAATGATAATTTTCTAAAAATAAATAAATAAACAAATAATAATTCTTCTACTTTTTAGGTCCATTAACCAATTCAGCAGCTGATTTTCCACCGGATGGGTTAAGCTCATCCCAAGCTTCAATCCAAGTGACCATGGCATCAGCAAGCTTGTTGAAGTAGTCGTCAACTTTGCCAAGCTTTTCCCTCACTTGCTTTGAAAGCTCAACGTAGCATTTCTGGACTGTGGTGCATTCCTTTGGCAGTGTTGCAGATTGGAAGAATGGGATCAGCTCCTCTTGCCAGAAAATTCCTTTGTATTCCTTCTTCAGGTTCACAAATGGATTGCTTGCCTTGCTGTGCCAGATGTATGGCAATCCGGTCTTCACTCCCAAACCCAAATGATCACATATAACCTACAAACACATCCAGAGAGACATCAATGGATGAAAATATGTAAACCAACCACCAAAAATAAACAGCAAATCAATGCTGCAAATGTAGCAGGACAACGTATATGGAAGATTAGTTATACCTTGGTGCACCAGCCAGCCCACATATCGTCGTAGCGACCGATAGGCTGACCATCACCCATGAGTCCAAAGTACATTGCGGGACCGATCAACTCCCGGTCGAATGCGAGGTTCATACCGCACATGGGGAACAGAGTTCCCTTTGGGATTGTCAGGACAGCATCTACATACCTGATTGAAAGAAAAAAAAAAAAAAACCCACATTAGGCACTGTATGGATCAAAATGATCTTGATAAAAACACAATCATTGACTGCATATCGACTTTATAGGATAGTGTCATTTTGTAGATATATACCTAGTGTTTCTCTCTCGAGGCTTAACAAGCTGGGTTGGTGCATCATAGTCTGGGATGTTTAGCCAGAGACCATGAGAAACAGCTGTTGGGACACCTTCTCTGAGACTGAATGGGTAACCACGGACGAAATCTGCGCCTTCACGGTATGGATCATAAAGGGTGTTGTAGAAAAATGGAGTTGATGGGCTTAAAAGGTTCTTAATGTGCTGCTGAAGTGCATTGATTTCTTTGCCAGAAGGATCTTTAGCAACCTGCAATTCAGTAAAGAATTAGCAATTTCAGATAAGTAGAACATTACCAACCACTCCATATCAAGTAAAAAAGCTAGGATTTCGAAAGGTATGAATGAGATTTGAAAAGAAACTAAAATGAGGACACTAAGCACAAGCCGACCTTTTGGATCTCAGCTATGATTCAAAGAAAAGTGGAAACTTGCAAAAAAGTATGAATTTTCTCAAAATATAGCAATCGGAGGGTATTAAAAACAACTACGGAAATATGCTCGATTGAAAATGGATCAAAATTCAAAGATGTTAGAGCCCCAGGAATGACATCTTTCCCTATGGTACTAAAATGATAAGCCAAGAGGCAGCAAAAAATTAACATATAAATCAAAATAAAATACAGATCGAAGCATGTTAAGCGTGCTGGGATCAGAAAAAGCGGTCCAATAGGAAAAACAAAATTAAGCTTTACCAGATCCGTACAACAAAATTTTATGAATCTGTTGATCAAAATCTAGTCGAGGCAAAGTAGAGCTCAAATATACCAAGTAAAGTAAAGATAAAACTCAAAATCCGAAACCCAAATCCAGAAAAAAAAAAACCCACAAATCTAGATCCAAAATCCACAATAAAAACACATCGAAGGTTCAAGCTTTAAAAATCAAGCGCAAAAATAGTGAGTACTGAATTTGGGGACTTACAAAGCAATCGTCGTCGATGGTATAGACGTACTTCTTCTTGGAGACCATGTAGCCGAAGCATCGACAAGCTGAGTCCTTGAATGAAATGCAAGAGGCTTTAGGACCCAGAATTCGATTAATATCGTTTCGGTTGTAAAGCTCGTAGTCGAAGCCTTCTGGGACCTTGATGACCTTCGACGGGTCACCATCTTGGACGATGATGAGGTGGTATTGCTCAAAGAAAGGCCTCCACATCTCCAAGAAATCAAGGTTTCGGATCGTAGGAATAACTATGTCGAGCTCATCTTTCAGCAATGGAGTCGGAGTAACCTTACTTCCTGCCATGGCTGTAAAACCCAGATAGAAGGGGGAGGGAGGAAGAGAGAGAGAGAGAGAGAGAGATTTGAATTTGTGAAGAAACGAGTAAAGCCTTGGGTTTGTATTTGAAGGAGTTTGAAGCAGACCAGTCAAATACGAGGTGGTAACTATTGGTGGTGGTGGCACGTGCGAAGAAGAAAGTGTTTCGGTAGGAAACAGCTATTTATTTTCTCATAAAAATAATATAATTTTCGATTTTTAGGGCCAATCTATTATTTATTGTCTAATTAATATATGGCGCGCAGAAGAAAATTAATAGAATTGAACTCTTTTTTTCTATAAAAAAAAATTGTATATTGTCACTTGAATTTTAATTTTGGTATTATAATTTTTAATTAGTGCAGAAGTATTTTGCTATTAAATTTGTTAATTTTTTAACATTTTTTATAAGGTAAAGTTGGATTTTTATAAAAATTCATGTATTCTTTATCTTTTAATATAATAATAAAGAATATTATAGAGAGATTTAAAAATAGGGGGCATGACCATTTAAGCATTGTAGATAAACATAAATTTGGCATTAAATCACTTTGATTAAAGTGAAAAATAAGTTTCTATAATAAAAATTATTATTTGACATCTTAAAACATGAAAGAATTAGAATGAATACGGGTTGTATATTGGAAATTGACTTTAACTATGAAACACACCACACATCTAGAAGGAGAACCTCTATATCAAAAATGTTAGAGAGACTTCTTTTCTTTATTTTGATATTTGTATTAAAAGATAAAGAACACATGAATTTTATAAAACCCTATAAGAAAATGTTAAACAATTAAGATGAGTGCTTCCGTATTGAATTGAAAATTCAATAAGTTATAATACTAAAATCAGAGTGCATTGGGGCAATATACTACTTAGGTGATAATTCAGAGCATTGCCACAAAAAATCCTACAGTTTATTAAAATTTTACTAATTTGGACATAATCACAAAGCTTTAGGAATATAAATCAATCTTGATTTTTTTTTTTGGGTAAAAAAATCAATCTTGATTTTGATTTATAAATAGGTTGGAATTTGTAGATTCAGTTTCCTTCTTTCCAAACAAAAAATAGTTTGATTTGGTAAAAAAAAAAATAGTCAAATTAGTGAGACTTTATTATAATGATTTCAATTACTTTATTCATAATTTCTATACCCAATAAAATTTCAAAAAAATCTCCATCAATTATTATTATTATTTTTTGTTGATTTTTTGATAGGCTATTTTGACTTTTAAACCAACAACTTTGGTCTATAAACACTTTATAAGTTACATCCATGGTTAATTAACAGAAACAACCCTTTAATTAATAGAAATAGCCCTTTTTTCTTTTTTCTGGTAAATAATAAAAATAAGCCCCATGACAATGCTAAATCCTAGTGATTTACATTATTGGCTAAAATCTAGTTACTAAAAAATTTATAAGAGATCCCAAGCCTCCCAATAAAGGCATGCCACGTAGCCCGCACACAACGAAAAAGCAGGAGGCACGTGCGTGTCCGGCTTGGTCGGCACGCGCTTTGCCAGGCGACTCTTTCAAAGTCAGTCGCCGATGGCTCTTTAGAGACAGGAAGTGGAATCGAACCCAAACAGTTTAACTTTTCTCCACCACCGTACGGGACACTTCATGGTCATTCATGGGCCCTATACCTTTCTAATCGCCGAACACGTGGACACCGACACTTTTGAGATTGATTCGACCGCGCTGCGCTCCAGATCTCAAACCGTGTTGTGGCCCACGACACCTCACTGGGTTCGGCCCAGCTGTCCGTTTCACTTACTTTGAGGATCTGGTCAAAAAGGCAACGGTGTGGATTGAATCATAAGCTTGGTCAACTGTGAAAAAAAGTTGTGGGGTCTATTTGGACGTCGACATTCGATGATTTTTATTTTTATTTTTATCTTTTTTGTTTTTTCATGATTCTTCATTTTCTTTTCTTTTCTTTTCTTTTTTTTTAAGAATAAAAACAAAAAAAGAAAAAAAAATGTTTTGGAGAGGTGTATATTAAAAGCTCCATTTTGTTTCTATTTTCCCTTTTTTCTTTTTTAAAGAAATTGTATTGTTTTGGTCTCTTTCAGTTAAACGCACATGAAATATGAGAAAAAGTTGAAATTGACTAAACACAAAGCTATCTAATTATATATGCATCTTTGGACTTCATATTATATATAAAGTTTTAAATACCATTAGGCAACATGTAACGTGTACCATTATTTATTACATGTTGTCTAATAGTATTTAAAAAATAATAATAATAATAATAATAATATGAAGTCCAAATTAAGGATGCATATATAAATAAATATATCATAGTTTTGAGTAATAAATTTTGCATGCATGCATGTGGTTTTGCTTAATTTCTATACCAATCTCTAGCTCTGCAATAACGTTCAAGCAATGTCAAACACTTTATTTTATTTTAATTTTTGGTAAAGGACAGTATGAATTTTATCTCCAAGTATGGAAGTTTATTTTATTTTTTTTATGAATGAAAAATAGTCTCGATGTGAATCTCATCAGCCCATAATTTTATTAGAAGATAAAGTTTTATTACAGTTTAAATTTTACAATTATTTAGAAGTTTAGAATGAGCTCTTTAGAAGTTTAGAGTAGCAAACTCACTTCCTTTACACTATATTTGTGTCTAATTACTACAATTCAATCATGCATGTTAACTATAATAAAAATAAAAAATAAAATTTGTATTTTTGTTAATTTATTTTTTGGGAAGAAAAACTCATCGTTTATTAGATGGGGATAGCAATGGTGAAGTTTTTTAATATTATAAAATTATTTGAGTGTACTTTCAGAAACAAAAATAATTGGTGGAAATTAAATATTTTTCAATGAGTCAAAATAAAATTATTCAATACCCTTTTAGTTAATTTATAAAATTTTATACACAAAAAAGATGCGACATTAATAATATATCTTGGTTGTCAAAAAAAGACCTACACTACATGAGACCTACACTAGCTACATGCATAAATATTAGATATAATAGATGAGTAGTAAAGTCAATGGCATGCCCTCCATATTTAAGATTGTGGATTTGAATTATATTTATTTTTTAAAAAATTCAAAATTTACAAACCTGATAAAAAAAAATACTAAATGCAACAACTACAATAATTAAATATTAAAAACTTAATAGGTTGAATATTTATTACTATTATTATTATTGATAAATAAATATTAATTTTTTCTAAAAAAGAAAGATCTCAACTTAAAAAATATATTTGACGATACTGTTTCTTCTTTTTTTTTGGATAAAATTGAGTAAGTAAAAAAATAAGACGGTGAAAAGTGTGATTTTGAAAAAGTATATAAAGAAAAAAAGATTAATAGTGCAATTTTCCAATATAGTTAGGTAATTCTGCAAAAACACTAAAATATGGGGCGGCTATTTTGAAATTCACCATATAAAACAAATATAATATAAATAGATACCTATCATGAATTTATATCAAATTAGTAAATGGTAAATTTTGTTTTTGCTTTTTTTTTTTTATTTTTTTTTTCATATATCTACTAATTTAATTTAGAAGACAATAATGTAAATATTCTTAAGCTCCATCAAAATATCCTATTATAAGATCCAAATTAAGATGCTGAAAGATATTGTAAATATATAAAATAAAATAGAGGGAGAAAAACCAAGTAGAAAAGATTCGATCGATCGGCTCCACATACAATTATACAAACAAAAAAAAAATCGAAAAAAGAAAAAAGAAAAAATAAATAATAAATACACAAGTGACCAACCGACAAGGAAGCTGATCATGCCCGTAAATTTTGAACATACAGCTCTATTGAAAACATATATGATTAATATTCTCAAAGAATATTGCATTAATTAATTGTACTTTATAATTGAAGTCACTAATTAATTAAATCAGTCATAAATTTGATTTACAGCAAAACATAAGCGTCTGTGTCTGCTGTGGAATCTGGGTGTTGATTCTTGATAGTCTGTCATCGGCTGTGAATATGAGAGATTTTTTTTTTTGCAGCCAAAAATCCAGATAATAAAATTACAAATAAGCCAAGAGGTTCCTGCCACGTCATCTTATCATTTTGATTTTTTAAGAATTGCTGAACGAAGACACCGACACCACTGGTTTCTCGTTTTCATAGGAATTCTTTGTTGATGTGATTCTTGCAATCCGATCCACCAAACATGCAATTGCAATTGAGGCACCGCAAGATAATTCTCCATCACTTTATATTCGCAGTGTTAAGTTTTGGGGGACATTAATTAAGATTCGTTACAAACAACATTATATGATTGAGTGTGTAACAATATTATATGGTTGAGTGCATAATATTACTGTTATTATCAAACTTTATATATATATGATAAAATTGACAAATTCACATGAGACCCGGTATAAAATACGATAGCCGCTGTTTAATATTTTACTAGCTAGTTAAAGTTGTAGTTGTAGTTGTAGAGGACGAAGGTAGAGCTAGGTGGTAATGCTTTTATTTAAGGGCATTTTGAATTATTGTTTTGTTTGACATTTTGAATTGTTGATAAAATTTTTTTTTTTTGAATAAAAATGTTTTGTTGATTTTATTGACTTTTAAAAGAAAAATATTTTAAAGTTTTTATAGCTTTATTATTAAAATCTTTTAAGCAGCACATTTTGTGCTTTAATAATTTATTTACCATCTCTAAGGTTTGCCAAAAGACTCTCAATTACATCAAATGGATCACAATAAACAACATTTCCATTAGTGATTTTGATTTTCTCATCGCTGTTAGCGCTATTACTGCTGCTCAATGTTGCTGTATTTTTGGCCTCCTCCACAATGTTCAAATCCTTTAGTTGCTTCTCTACCATTTTGACCTGATCATTATCTTTTTCCATGCCTCCACCACCCTCAAATTTGGTAATCTCTCTGATCTATGCATATAAACCAAACCAAACCAAAGAAAAAATTATCAAAATTACAGCATATATAGCTCCAATTAAATACATTTTTAAAAAATAAACCACATAATTCATGTCCCGGATCTAAATCAATTATATCCATGCATATATATATAATAAAACTAATAAGACACAAATTAATTATTATATTTATAATTGAAAAAGAAGGGGAAAAAAAAGCGTATATAAATCTAGAGAAATCAACAATTAGCGAAATAATTCAATAATATTTAAGTAATCAACAATATCCAAACCCAAAAAAAAAAAAATTCAACATTGCGACTAATAGTTTTGATTAACAAAAATTACAACTCACAGATCTAACTACAGTCCCGAAATGTAGACATGATCAAGGGTTTTTAAGATGGGAAAAGGATGAGCAAAATAAAAATCCATTTAATTAATTAACTCCCTGAAAACTATTAAAACAATCCAACAAGAAATTTCGAAGCGAAATTAGAACATTAAAGAAAAGAAGAAAATAAATTTTTTGATGACTTACCTGGACACGAAATTGCTTGAGTTGCAGATCTGGAAATGCCACAAATGGTGATTTGAGAGAGCGCGTACAACGATATATATATATATATACTACTCACACAGCTAAGGAAATTACCAATAATAATAATAATAAAAACTCTGTGAAGTTTTCCTAATTATTTATTTATTAATTATTTCGTATACAAGTAAATTACCTCAAAACTCTCTCTTAATTTCTTTCGTCATGTTTTTCCTCCAATATACCAAATTAAATTATAACATATTTTATAAAGTTGATAAAATTTAAGATAGAACATGAAAAATAAGAGGTTGCTTGCTTTTTATTTTTATTTTTTATTTTTTTTAAATTATGTAATTTAATTAGTTTAAATATTGGTTGGAATTTATTAAATATTAATTAGACAACTCAATTGAGTAAAAATGTATAAACACAAATATAAAATGAAAACACTTTATATATTTTTATTTAATTAAGTAGTCTAATTAATATTTAATAAATTTTAACCAACATCTAAACTAACGAAATTATACATAACTCGAGAGGAAAAAACTAAAAATAAAATTAAAAAACAATTATGTTATCAAATAGACTCTAAACCCTTATTTGGTAGGAGGTATTAGTGGATGGATTATAGGAGGGGTAGGGAGTGGGAGGATTTGAGGGATGATAATTATTTGGTAGAGTGGTTGATGGAGGGAGTGAGTTTGAGGATGAATAACAAATCTATCCAAATTCATAAAAAACACTCCCTCCAATATTAGAAGGATTGGAGGAGGGAGAGCTCTTATAACTAACTAAAAAAATTTTAATTACATTTTAAACCTTCATACTCTTCTTTCTTCGTATCATATCAAACAATATAAATGATTTATGCAATTTACTTACTCTTTCAATCTCTCCCTCTCCTCACCCCACTCCATTCTTCCTCCCTCTCCTTCATACCAAACAGAGCCTAAGTATTTTATTTTATTTGTTTTTTTATTTTTTAAAAAGAAGAAATGAAATGATGTAGGCTATTTAAAAGGTATAATTGATTAATTAATTTGTTGGAATCTTAAAGAAATTGATTTAATTTTTTCTCCTTTTCTTTTGGTAGTAGATCAGAAGGCAATAACTAATTTATAATTTTACTCATCAATTTAAATATGTGTTGAGTGATATGGTTTACAGATTCACAAAATGAATTATAAAGTAAAAATATAAGAAAGGCTAGGATGAACCACATTAGCGGTGTAACAGGTAACTATCACGTGCCATGTGATTTAAACAGCCAATAATTATATGCAACGTAAATATAAATACGTGGATCTAACAAAATAAATTACGTGTTCAATTTTTAGTGGCTTGTTACACCACTTCACCTATACAATATAGTTGTATTTTGTATATATTTTTTAACACAATTTGTGTTTCAACGTTAATAATGTGTAAAATGTTTATTAATTGAGAACTGACACACATATTATTTGTATTGAAACATAAATTATGTGAAATAGTAGTAATTAACTTGAAAAAAAACTGTGGGCTTTAATCCTTTGTTTTTACGAAACCACATAACCCCAGGGTGGCTATAAATTAGAGGGACACTTAATCCGCAAACCACGACAATATTTTTAATGCATTGCTGCACATATAGCTTTGTTTGTGCAATGGCTGATATGGAAATGGGAGATGGGTCTCCTGAGGTCAGTGAAGATGGGTGGCTGGGAAGAGTCTCTCTCTCTCCCTCGCACAAATATATTTGCATCTGTATATATATATATATATATATATATATATATATATATATGTTCTCTGAACCTTTCTTCAACCTATATGGAAATGAAGGAAAGAGTAAAAGGAATAAGGGTCTCCTCCCATGCCACCCATTTTTATTATTTCTGGGTTTCTCTCCCTTTTCCCTTCATGCTGCTAATTCAGCTTCAATTTTCTTACATTTGGGAAATATTACTATATGTATTGGATTGTGTCTTATATAATTATGTTACCATATATATATTTTTAAAAAAATTATGATTACTAACAAGTTCTGGAAATCTCTTCGCAGGGTCTTCAAGATTATTAGAGCATATTAATAATTACATATTGATTAATTTTGATGCTGATGTATTAATCAATTTCTTGTATAGATACCAGTGAGGCAATAGCTACTGGGAAAGCTAGCCTATTTTTTTTTTCATACACTGTTTTATTGCTAAATTAAGAGACTTTTCTGGGTGCCATATAATTTAGAGAACAATTTTGGAGGACATGATAAACACTTTTTTATGCTTGGTTCTGAAATTTTGCTTTCATGGATGTTCTTATTATCATGATTAGCTTCACACGCGAACACACACATGCACACGCGTGCACACATACACATATACAAAGTATAATAATTATGTATATTTTCAAAGATTTGAAAATATAACATACTTCATCGTCTTGAATTGTAAGCTGTAACACATAATCTGTCGGTTCTGAATCATAACGCATACTGTCACACTGAATGGTAACGTATACTCTTATCATTTTGAATAGTAACGCATATATATATATACTTTGTCATAATGTATTGTAATACATATTTCAGCTAACACATATTATACAAGTTGGGCTAATGTATCCTCCACGTTCATTCACTTTAATATGCGATTCATATGCTTAATTTGTCTATAGGGCACTCAGTTCACTTACCCAACACTTCCTAAATCCAAAACTGAATGGATTATTTGTCCCAAAAAAAGAAGAAGATTTTTTTAAGAATTTGTTTTAAAAAATATGAAAATATGGTAGTAATTCATTAAATACTGATATATTAGTCAGATAAAATAACAATATTGTTCATGCATGAGGACAAGATAATAAAGGCAAATACTGATTGCCACAAACTAATTAACTAGACGACAACGACATGAATAAAAAGTTAAACTTAACTAGTCTTAAACTAATACTATGTTCACTTTTATAGTGAATTTATTTCGTGTCTCTCTCTATATATATATCGGTAATATAAGAGATTTATTCTTCTGGATAATGACCGGAACAGAGGACTGCAACCAGGCCTCTTAGATGTTTTCTGGCCCCACTAAGATCAATATTTTTTCTTCTTGAGCTGTAATTTGGTCATTATTTTTTTTTTCATAGAAATAATAATTATTAATTTGCATACACATTTTTAATTAATTAATAGAATATTAAGGAAATTGCATAAGTATTACCTCAGAATAAATGTGAGTTAGACTCTCCTTCAAGATAGTGTATGCTTCTTTGACCTTTCCAAAGGCTTCAATGCACCTAAAAGCATAGGATTTGTGTCACAACAGAAGAGGTTTTAATCAGTACTGGAATTGTTTAGTGTTATTTGTTTATAATTAGCTAGGAACTTTGGTAATTAAACAACGGTTGATTTTTATTACTATTTTTTTTTTTACCTTTCTTTTTCCTTGGCTCTACTACTTTCAATTAGATTATCAGATTGATGTGCTACGAGACAACCACCAATGCTAAAACTCCAAAAGAAAAAAAAAAAAAGTACATAAAAAAAATTAGCAGGATTCTTGAGATTTTTTCTAATTTTATTTTTGGTGAATTTGAGAAAATTTATACACAAATAGAAATTAATAAAAGTACATAACATTTTTATACAGGGTACATAAAATGTACCTAATGCTAGTTTCCTTGAGTCGGTTAGCAGAGTGGCACACTTTAGTATAGTTTATCTCACTCTCACCCCTTGAAAGTATTAGGGTTGATCAGAATCAACAGCACAATAATTATTATGTATGAAATTAAACCCAAAAAATGAAATATTAAAGATTTTTTTTTTAAAGAATTATAAAGTTGGAAAATAAATTTACATAAATTTGGTGAGATCTTTAATATAAGTATCAGCATTATTGAAGAATTTGGCTATCATTGAAGAAACAAAGAAAGGATTCTCTTCACTTTCCAAGCTTTTCAATTCATCAAAATGCTTATCTAATATACCCTGCAAGTGCATGCATGAGAATATTAATTATATATATATATATATATATATATGTGTATGTGTGTGTGTGTGTGTGTATATGTTCTGAAAAGGAAACAGAAGGGCTAAGAATTAGAAGGTGTTAATTAAGTTGAGGCTAATTAATTACCTGTGCATGCATGGATTGGATGAAGATGCTAAGCTCAGTCTCATCCGCCATTGAATATTGTTTTTTGCAGAGGAAAATTGAAAGAGAAATTTAAAACTGAAATTGGAAGTGCAATTAGTTAGTGTACTGATCAAAGAGCTAGAGATTGAAGCTAATAATATATAATCTTCTGAACAAATATAAAACCCCGCTATATATATATATATATATATATACATACAGCACTTTGTCACCCTCTCACTTTGCATGCATACATGATATACATATTCATGAGTATAGAGCTTTGTACGTATATGAGTGTGTGAAAATGGTATGAGCTAGCTTCATGGGGTCTTTATGACTGGCATACAGTGGTTGAAGGCACTGAATACACACACAATATATATATATATATATATATATATATATATATATATATATATATATATGTATCGGCCAAATCCAGTTACTTAATATAACTGGGTTATAATTCTTTTATTTGTTTAAAACTGATAAAGGTTTTATATTTATGTCCTGACCTATGAGATTTGCCAATAAATATGATTTACAAATATGAAAAAGGTGACAAAAGCCAGTAAAAAGGAGAGGCTAATTGAGGACCAAAAGGAGACAAATGGCACAACCATGTAAGATGCTAAAATGGGAAGCCAAAGGAGTGAAGGAATATGAATTATAATTTTAATCTACTAATAGCCTTCCTGAAATCGTACTTTTCTTAATATTTTTTATTATATTTCTATATATTTACATGGTTCTTGATATGGTTTGCTGGCAGAGAATGATTGGAATAAGTGTGGCAAGGTGATGTTTGGTTTAGCCAAGCCACAATTGAACATTTCTAGATTCTAACAGAATTTCCTTTTAGATCCATGATCCGTCGTTTTCATTCTTGAGAAAGGAAAACAAAATGATTTAGTGGTTAATAAATTACTAGTTGACTCAATTAACTAGTTGTTTTTAATAACAAATGAAAATTGTATATAAATTCTCAGCATGTAAACCTAAGTTGATCATTGGCTCATTTCTGAAACTTAATGTCTGGAATTGCCCCATCATCTTCGCTGTTTAGCCGGCAAAATCAACAGTACACAAAACAAACTACAGCTTTTAGGATTATATTAATATTAATCTCCCTCTTAATTAGGACTGGTGTACATGAACATAAATACTGCTTCAATTCGTCTGCAGGACTGTAACATACATATATATCACATCCTGTGTGACATCTAACATGATGGCATGCGTACTTATATTATACTAATGATGTGCTAAGCATGCATCACACAAATATTATAAACTCTCTGTGTTTGAGCCTAAACTAGTTTGCTATAAATACTACCTATGTAGTAAAAAATTTATGTACGGAGAGACCCAAGCATTGTTTCTGAAACTTAAAAAAAATGGAATTCAGTAGATGTGAATCCAGGGTTTTCTCAGCGGCTGTTATCTCTGTAATGATATTTTCTTGTGTAGGTGAGCTTTTTTGATTCAAAGTTATAACTCTTAACAAATTTAGCTAGGAATTTTTATGTTATTTCTCATACCGCATTACTTAATTTTAACTCGCTTTTGATTTCATGCCCTCTTGCTTATAATAGTAATGGGTTACGATCGTTTTGATCCGTATGGAAGCATCAATATCAAATGGGATGTTGTTTCTTGGACCCCAGATGGCTATGTGGTAAGTCTCATCTGAACTTAAAGAAAGTTTCTTAATTAATATACAGACTACAAATGCATCACTATCAAACGTGTTTATTTATACATCAAAATTATCAGGCTTGCAATTAATCAATATTTCCTAATGCAAAAAAGGTGTTATTATGAATTATATGTGTTTTTATAACTTGTTGGGTTATATGAAAGTTTCCAAGCTTGTTACCCAAGTAAGCTCAAAAGCTTGTAGGATTAACTAACATGGTATTCGAGTTCGGTTGTTTGTCTGTCGAGTTAATTAGGTTTCGTTTATTAACCCAGGCAGCGGTTACCATTCAAAACTCGCAAATGTACCGGCACTTAATGAGCCCTGGATGGACCTTAGGGTGGACATGGGCAAAGAAGGAAGTGATATGGTCAATTTTGGGAGCTCAAGCCACTGATCAAGGTGATTGTTCCATGTTCAGATTTGGAATTCCACACTGCTGTAAGAATAACCCCACCATTGTTGATCTCCTTCCTGGTGTTCCAAAAAATCAAAGGTTTGCTTCTTGCTGCAAAAGTGGTGTTTTGGCATCAATGGGACAAGACCCTGCAGCTACAATCTCGACTTTTCAACTAACTGTCGGGCACTCTGGCACTTCAAATTACACTGTAAAACCACCAAATGACTTCTACTTGCTTGGTCCTGGTTCGGGCTATACTTGCAGTGCTGCAACCATCATTCAACCTTCTTTCTACTTCTCGCCTGATGGTCGTCGAAGAACTCAAGCAATGAGTAAGTTTGACATGTATGGCTGGACCTTCTTAAGTGTGGCTGTTACTTAAAAAGGAAAATAAGAAAACGTGTTGTCAATGGTTCAATTTTCAATAATTATATCACAATATTCTGCTTGTTTTTGCAGTGACATGGACAGCGACATGCACTTATTCACAACTTCTAGCCTCTAACAAGCCAACCTGTTGCGTTTCCTTGTCGCCTTTTTACAACCCTATGATCACTCCTTGTCCATCTTGTGCTTGTGGTTGTATGGACCAAAACAATTGCATCAGGTATAAGCTGCACAACCCTTTTTCGATTTCCAAAATATAAAGCTTATACACATATTTTGTATAACATTGTATGTATATATATAGAAATTAGTACATGTTTGCTTTAGTGCAGGATAATCTAACTTCTGTAAAATTCCAGGAAGGACATTAAGATTTCAAGTAAGGCGAAATCAGAGGAAAGAGTAATAATGAAGGGAACTGAAGGAATGGTACAGTGCACAGACCACATGTGTCCGATCCGGGTTCATTGGCATGTGAAAGCTAACTACAAGGAGTACTGGCGTGTGAAGATTACTGTCACCAATTTCAACTACTGGATGAATTATACTCAGTGGACACTTGTTGCTCAGCATCCCAATTTCAACAATCTCTCCAATGTTTACAAGTTTCTCTATAAGCCTCTCACTCAATACCAATTCACAAGTGAGCCTGTCATCGTGCTCATGATCAATACCAATCCACAATCTCATCACTTTTTTCATGACTGGTTTTTATATTTTGTGTATTTGCAGATGACACAGGCATGTTTTATGGCATAAAAGATTACAATGACCTATTAATGGAAGCTGGACCCAATGGAAATGTTCAGTCAGAGTTGATACTTAGAAAGGACACGAAAGCGTTTACATTGGAGCAAGGTTGGGCATTCCCGTTAAAAGTATACTTCAATGGTGATGAATGTATGATGCCCCTTCCTGAATCATATCCATCTTTACCCAATTCTGCTTATTCAAACCCAACTTCATCACCTATTCTGTCTACCTTTTTGCTTGTGGCACTGCTAGCTTGTCTTTCGTCGTTTCACTTGACCTGAAATCGGGGAATGAAACCATTTGAAAGATGAATTTTGCTTGTGTCTTCGCCTACACAAACTCATTTATTAAGGCAAAATACTGGCGGAAAAAAGCAAGTTGTGTTATACAATGTAAATATAATAATACTGATATTTACCGATTAAGATCATAAATAATAGTGTATCTACTTGCCTTTTTGAGAAATATTCTAGGCCTGCAATTTTTAGATGGTTTCATGGATAGAGACATGTGCAACTTTTACATGCTAATTGATCATTAGCTGATTTTTTTTCTTTAAATGATAATTACTTCAAAACATTTTTCTATTCGACAGCTCCAGAAAAGGTACAAGTCCATCTTTAACATGCCTGCATTTTCCAAAACTTGAAATAGGCCTTCTCCAGCAGGAATTGTAGTTGTTCATAAAATATTTATAATAATGTAAAATGTATTACATCTACAATCTACATCATCTACCCAACTAGTATAGCTTTTGGCAATATATTAATCATAGTCCAAGTTGTAGTGCTTGGTGTGGCAAACATTGTCAACTATCAACTATAGGTTGCAGAATGAGCTCTCAACTAGACAAAATAGAAATTAGTAACATAAAATTGGGATTGAATAAGACTTTCAAAAATTACAAGAAATTGAATTTATTCTACATGAAGATCTCGTTTCGGTAGGATATAAAATGCTTCTTTGGAGTTTGATCTCGTATTTTTCTATTAGTACCAAATAATTAGGACAAAACATCACCTTTTAATTAATACCGGCAAGAGATTGCAACACCAAAAGAATCAAGCCAATATGCGTACAGAGGTTGAAAAAATCCTTGTCTTACAGCAAAGCTGATGTTTTCCCTTTAAAATATAAAGTCAAGCCAATGATATATTTATAATAGAAGTATTTATTTGAAACTTATTTTATGATTTAGTCAAAATTTTTTTTAATTTTAATTATGTAATGATTGGTTTAGAGCTCCTAAAACGTTTTATTGAGTTGAATTGGTACAAACACAAAATGTTCACATTCCCTTTCCATCTGAATCAATGGGTAGGTATGACTTAGTATTATATCATTATAGTATGATCTTCATTCTTTCATAGATATTAATGCAACCACTCCAACCACTCTTATAGGTAATGTCATGCACATTTTCTCTTACAATTTTTACATGAAAATCCTTGGTAAACTAAATCCTTATAGATGTTATCTGTAAATTTCCTGTAGTTTGTACAGATTATTTCAAGCCATGAATACTTAAAAAGAAAAAAAAAAGAAAGAAGCAAAACCCAAGAAGATATTGGATGGAACTCACCTTCTTCGTCCATCGAATTTCGGTAAAACACCATGCAAGGTGATTTAGAGAGGCTAGAGAAGTTCCCTGCAGATGAACTGCAACACTTGCCATGCCTTATTAAACTATTTATAGCTGGTTGGTGAATCATTATCCCATATGGAGTTGACTATTATTTGTATATGTAATCAAATATCTGTCACTGCTACCAGAAAACACTAATATATTACATTTTCTATTTTTTAGAAAAAGTAGACCGAGAAAGATAGAGATTGAATGCTTATTGTTACAGAGGAAGTTGTAGACAGATTTGTTTTTTTTAATGATTTTTGATTGATTACTGCTTTGTTGGGTCATTGACTAATGGTTTTAATGGAGCTTCTTTAGATCTTTAAATTACTGTACTACCCTCGACCCGACAAGTTAATTTCAATCAGACCTACTATATGACTCTTGTACGTGTAATTATCTATTACATTGATTTACTTAACACCTGTGGAATGATATTAGTAGTCTCTTAGTTTGACAATTAGTTTAATCATTGGAGTTAGGTTCCTGATTAAACAGAAAATTGCAATTTTTATGAGAAATTTGCACACCTTCTTGACTGTTAAGCTTTTGCATTCATACATTAATCAAATATGCCATTGCGTGTTCTACCATACTTTTAATTTTAAACTTGGTTTTTATAGGCTTGAATTGACGCACATATTTTAAAAATTTAAAATCCAAATACATCTGCCAAAAAAATGAGAGAGAATGTCATATACAGTATCCCAACAGACCAAGTAGGCAAGCAGGCTTAGCTGTATATATATATTTCTTTCAATCTCCTTGTTCATTCAATTCCAAACTCCCTTTCATTCTTGTTTCTTCTGTGTAGAAAGGCCCCAAAACTTGCAGCATGATCTCAAACAAACATGAATGGACAATTCTTATGGCTTTTCTGTTTGCTGTCCTTTTTTCTCATGCAGGTAAAGTGAAAGAAACAGTAGTGTCGTGTTAGAAATTTTGTTATTCTATATATCAAGGCCTATTTAAGCATGTTCTCTTATTCTTTGCAAAATTTTCAGCTGCATATGATCCGTTGGATCCAACCGGGAACATCGCAATCAAATGGGATGTTATGCAGTGGACTTCAGATGGTTATGTAGTCAGTATACAGTCTATTTCTTTCCCTAAATTCCATGCTTTCTTGTGTTTCTCAAAGTAGTAATCCTATTTAACAAAATCACTCGGCCTATGTTTGATAAGAAGGAGAAACTATGTTTGAAACATAACTTAAATGACAAGTAACTCGTACAAAATCACAAGTATGTACAATTATTCTTATACCTAAAAGAAGAAGAAAAAAACAGTATCATAAGCAAATTTTCATGTTTTCAGGCAGTGGTGACCATGACAAACTTCCAAATGTACCGGCACATCATGGCGCCAGGTTGGACATTAGGATGGGTGTGGGCAAAGAAGGAAGTGATTTGGTCGATGGTAGGAGCTCAAGCCACCGAACAAGGAGACTGTACCAAGTTCAAAGGGAACATCCCACACTGTTGCAAGAAGAATCCAACAGTTGTTGATTTGCTACCAGGAGTCCCTTACAACCAACAGATTGCCAATTGCTGCAAAGGTGGTGTTGTGGCATCTTGGGGACAGGACTCTTCTGCTGCTGTTTCTTCGTTCCAGGTTAGCGTTGGTCTTTCCGGAACTTCTAATAAAACAGTAAGACTGCCAAAGAACTTCACTTTGTTGGGTCCAGGACCTGGCTACACTTGCAGCCAAGCAAAGGTTGTTCCTAAAACTGTGTTCCTTTCACCAGATGGTCGTCGAAAAACTCAAGCATTGAGTAAGTTCGGTTCTTTCTTGGGGTACAAATTACAACTCTGTGCATCTTGAAATACAATTTGGGTTTTTTTCCTTCAAAAACAAGTTACAAATACATACAAAATGGCACTACAACATTAACCCCTTTTTGACAATAAATGTTTCATTTGTTTCTTCTATATGCAGTGACTTGGAATGTGACATGCACTTACTCGCAGTTGCTGGCTTCTCAGAAGCCGACCTGTTGTGTCTCCATGTCTTCGTTTTACAACTCCACCATCACTCCTTGTCCTTCTTGTGCTTGTGGTTGCCAAAACAAGCAAAGATGTGTCAAGTAAGCCTCATTTAAAACATGTCCCTAAAATCAACCAAATTTCCTTACAATAACAAGATCATTAAGAGAATTTGACTTGCCAAATTTCTGGTCAATCTGCAGTACTACTAGTGATTCGAAGCTGTCCAGTGTTGTGGGATTAAACAACCGAGTT
This sequence comes from Rhamnella rubrinervis, assembly GCA_007844105.2. Classification (NCBI taxonomy): domain Eukaryota; kingdom Viridiplantae; phylum Streptophyta; class Magnoliopsida; order Rosales; family Rhamnaceae; genus Rhamnella; species Rhamnella rubrinervis. Next base: position 13,842,465 of record CM017585.2, read on the forward strand.
AAAGACAACTCCCCATTGCTTCAATGCACCCAGCATATGTGCCCCATCCGAGTTCATTGGCATGTGAAGCTCAACTACAAGAAGTATTGGCGTGTGAAGATCGCCGTCACAAACTTCAACTACCTCTCTAATTACTCGCAATGGACGCTTGTCGCTGAGCACCCTAATCTCAACAATATCAGCCAAATTTTCAGCTTTGTCTACAAGCCACTCATCCCCTACAATTCCAGAAGTAAGTACTCTGGTAGCAGTGCCTTGTATATCAAGAAACTATCAAAGAATTTATAGCTTTGCACTTTGCTAATGGTGATAGACATCGGCAACAAGATGTACATAGGCAGTCACATCACTTGCATCTTATCATCGCCATGATGCTCATGAGTGTCACATGTTTTGCATGTATGTTGCAGATGACACTGGTTTGTTCTATGGCATAAAGTTCTACAACGACGTTCTAATGGCGGCGGGGCCTGATGGAAACCTGCAGTCAGAGTTGATACTTGAGAAAGATGCAGAAACATTCACATTCAAGGAAGGTTGGGCATTCCCTCGAAAAATCTACTTCAATGGTGATGAATGCATGATGCCCCCACCTGATTCATACCCATTTCTACCCAATTCTGCCAATCCAAATCTACTAATTACTAAATTCCCCAAATTGGCTCTCATCTTTTGCCTTCTTGCATCAACTCTGGCATTTCTCTGAATACCGTTTACAAATTACAAAGATTACAGCAGGAATGAAAATCTGATTCATCATTGGCTTTCCAAGATAAATACCATATAGATGATCTTATTCAGTTCTTGATCACCACCAACAGGTATGTGTGTGTATATGCATGTATACATATGGCAATTTGAAGAGTGGAAAGGGGCGGCTCCAAGCATGGTAATGTTGTATGCAAATTGCATGAGACTGTACATAGAGAAAACCAAAATTTGCAAAATGGTGATATTATTGATTATTGAAGAAAAATAATGGGAGAGAGAGAAAAAGATAAAACTATTTTTTCTTACAAATTAAGACCTCCAGCAACATTGGTGCGTTTGTGTCAATGAGAATCTACGTCATATAAATAATATTTTTATTTTTATTTTTTTTGTTTTCCTTTTATAAGCTCAATATGTTGTGTTTATATGTTTTTCATTAATAATGAGACTCTTAATAGCTTAATCGCTGAAGTAAATGATTAGTTGGAGAAATCAGAGTTATTAAATGAACACTGAGGACTTGAAAGAAAATTGATAAAGTAGCTAATAATTAACGAATAATATTACAATTAAAGTTATTTTTTAGGCTTTTACTAATTACTAGGCAAAACTCCTAATTGAGTTACTTTTTCCATTTTATATATGAACATAGTTGTTTGATTTCTTAACCATTTATACATGATCTGTATATTACACATAATGATCTCGTAAAAAAATTAAAAATAATAATTTTTTTAACATTTTTAATCATCCGTTCATGTTTTTCTTTTCTTTTGGCCCGTGTAATGACTGATCCAAGTATGAAAAATGATTAACAATGCAATCAATATGATCCATAACAAGACTAGAATTGACGAACCAATTTATTCAGACCCAAAATTTCCATTTCTCTTTTTAATTAAAAAAAAACCAACTTTTAAATAATTAGATCATTGCTCAAATTGACTTGTTAATTTTTACAATTTTTTGATGTGGGTATGCAATAATTAACCAATTTATCACTATGAATTGGCTGCTAATTGATTCTAACAGAGATAGTAATTACTATGGAAGGGGAAAATCGAATTACTGTATAGCTATTGATTAAAATGGGCTCAAGACCAAAACATATATATGAACTAGCACCTAAAGGTGGAAAAGGACAGAGAACTTGAAGATGAAGCAGTTCTTTACTTTCTATTTGGCTGACACATGAGCTTCCAAACCAGAGCGAAGGCAGTGACTGTTGGGCTGTTGTAGTCAGACCCTCTCAAAATCACCAACCACCTTTTCAATCATTTCTCACACCAAAGTCTTGCTTCAAGATGCAGAAAACTTAAAAATCAGATATTTACATAGAATGAAAATAAGGTATGGGGTGTCTAAGAAGAACATATCAGAGAGTTGAAATATCACATGGAAGTACCTAACAACCAGTAGGTGTGTGAGAGACATCTTCACGGAAATTCATTCTCGGTGTAAAGTGTCTCACTTCCCTTTTTAACACCTTGGCTTGCCACAGTGTACAACCTAAAATTTAACATCTTCTTTTCCTCTTCAGGGAGAGCTTGAGCTTTTTGTGATCCGGTAAACTTTGAGGCCATGTTACTAAATTCCAATGAATGCCCAGTTCACAAAAACCTCATTGAAGGGTTATTGAAGTTCTGCTGTCCGCAACAACACCTTTCGTTCCGGCAATGAAGTTTTTGTTCTTGGCTCTTCTATATTGCATGGTATTGTCTCCTGCAGGTAAATACTCTGGTTCACATGTCAAACTTTGAAAGTAGATCTTTTGTTTTCTCTTAATTGCTTCACTTGCTTATTTTGTTGATATTCTTGCTTTTGATATTATGGTTTTTTCAGCGGCATATGATCCACTGGATCCAAATGGAAACATCACAATCAAATGGGATATTATGTCTTGGACACCAGATGGTTATGTGGTGAGCTTATCATTTTGGCACATTCTTGGTTTCCAATTCGTTTTACGTTCTGTTTGATCAATTTGCAAATCTTAGAGCAACCCCTTTACCGTCAACACCCAAAATTTCCTTTATTTTTTGTGTCACAATCATCAAGATGGTAATTAGTGATGGTTTTCTGAATTACATAAGGCTACAGTGACGATGAACAACTTCCAAATGTACCGGCACATCGGGACTCCTGGGTGGTCTTTAGGGTGGTCATGGGCTAAAAAGGAAGTGATTTGGACAATGGTGGGAGCTCAAGCCACAGAGCAAGGAGATTGTTCCAAGTTCAAAGGTAATGTACCACACTGTTGTAAGAGAAACCCCACAGTAGTTGATTTGCTTCCTGGTGTTCCTTACAACCAACAGTACAGCAATTGCTGCAAAGGTGGAGTTCTGGCATCTTGGGGACAGGATCCTACAGCTTCAGTCTCCGCGTTTCAGGTGAGCGTCGGGGTTGCCGGGACTTCGAATAAGACGGTGAAACTGCCAAAGAACTTCACTTTGCTTGGCCCTGGACCAGGGTACACTTGTGGCCCTGCAAAGATTGTACCTTCCACCGTCTTCCTCACTGCTGACCGTAGACGGAAAACTCAAGCACTGAGTAAGATGGCTTCACTCTCAAGAAAGTACTTCTGAATAAAAAATGAGTAGTTGAATTTTAAGTTTTGTAATGCTTTTAACTTCCTTTATCCATCTTTGTTTGTAGTGACATGGAATGTGACATGCACTTATTCACAGTTCCTAGCCTCAAAGAACCCAACCTGCTGTGTTTCATTCTCATCTTTCTACAATGATTCAATCATTCCTTGCCCATCTTGTGCTTGTGGTTGCCAGAACAAACAAAATTGTATCATGTAAGTTTTCCATTTTTAGACGACTGAGTTCTAAGTGGATGGAACCTGACGAAATGATCCTAAGTCACTTGAGCTGTCCTATGTAGTTCATGGTTGTTTCTATATGCATAGACTGACCATATTACCCAAACATGGATTTGCAGGAGTGACTCAAAGATATTGCACAGAGCAGGAATAAACACGCCTAGGAAGGACAACCAACCATTGCTACAATGTACACACCATATGTGTCCTATAAGAGTGCACTGGCATGTGAAGCTTAACTATAAGGACTATTGGCGCGTCAAGATCGCCATAACCAATTTCAACTACCGGATGAATCACACGCTATGGACACTAGTAGCTCAGCATCCTAATCTCAACAATGTCACCCAAGTCTTCAGCTTTGATTACAAGCCTCTTGTCCCCTACCAGTCCGTCAGTTAGTTTCTGCAACACAACATTCGTGAAGTTTACTGAATGAGGAAGATCCCATATTGAAACTTCTTACTAATTGATTATGTATGTTGCAGATGACACTGGCATGTTCTATGGCATGAAATTCTACAACGACCTGTTAATGGAAGCTGGACCACTTGGGAACGTTCAATCCGAGGTGCTCATGCAGAAAGACAAGAATACCTTCACCCTCAAGCAAGGATGGGGATTTCCTCGGAGAGTTTACTTCAACGGCCAAGAATGCTTGTTGCCCCCACCTGACACATACCCATATCTACCAAACACTGCCTACAAACATTCTCTTGCAGTTTCAAAAATGGCAGCCTATGTGCTTCTGCTACTATTGTGTGCATGGTGATCACTTAAAGAACTACGGTTAAAAGGCGACAAAAGTAGTTTGGAAACAGGTAAACATCTCATTCACTACTAGTACTAGAATATTTTGGTCTGGTGTTGGATAATTCAGATGCAGAGAATGAGCTTGTGAACAAGCATATCTGAAATTCTTACTGAAATATCCCATGATTTTCCAAGGGGTCCATAGTTTGCAACACTTCACAAGATTGCTCCTTTACCAAATGAGCTTTCTTTTGCAACAATACATGATGTTCATCTACTTTGTTACTCTTTCTTAGCATATATATGGGTTATTATGTACAAGCAAACTCGGTAATGCAAATGAAGAATTAAAAAATAAAAAATAAACCACTGGTATAACAGGACTTTGGCAAAATCATACACTGTTTGTAAGTTCTTGAATTCTTTTACAATGCTAAAAGAACATTCATTGTGGATATTCTACAAACAAAATGAGCAACTGTATATTATAAGTAATAGTGCAAACGACTATACCGAAACAAAAATGATGGTAAGAATTAAATCTTCATACACATAACAAATCACAAAGCTGAAACTTTGTAGAGACAAGTCACAGTGCACCTGAATCATTTGTTTAGCTTCAAAGTTGCAGCACTAAGCCACTGACAGCACATTCTATCAAAACAGTGGGAATGCAAGCTTTCGCGCAATCCAAACTTGATGAAACTTGTAGAATGTTATAGAAAAAGCAGACAGCTTTTGTTTGTTCGCTCCAGACTTTATCTCATTATGCTGAAGATATTAAGAATATCAAAGATGCCAAGATGGTCATGGCTAGATAAAGTAGGGAACCGACAAGCCGGGGACTCGAATTTGGCAACCATGGGTAGGAATCTGGAGGTGGCATGACACAGTTATCACCATTGAAGTAAATCCTCCGAGGGAAAGCCCATCCTTTTTCAAATGTAAAAGTTGATTTTTCTTTTCGAAATAGAAGTTCCGATTGCACATTACCAAGGGGACCAGCTGTTGAGAGAAAATCATTATAAAATTTGACTCCCCACAACATGGCAGTATCATCTGCAAGAGCGGCGAAATAGTTGGATATAATTATTTTAGAAAAAGAAGTATGAATAGCTACTTCAAATAATTTTGCATAGCATAGTATTGTGATATATCGGCAAGGTATAACTTACTTAAGCCTGCATAAGGAGTCAATGGCTTGTACTGAAAGCTGAAAACCTGGGTTAGATTGTCAAGGTTGGGGTGTTGCACAACAAGATTCCATTGTGTGTAGTTCATTCTGTAATTGAAATTTGTAATTGTAACTTTCACCCTCCAGTACTCCTTATAGTTGAGCTTAACATGCCAATGGACTCGAATTGGACACATATGGCTAGTACACTGGACGAGAGGTGTATTACTAGATTTGCTAGGAGCTGACACAGCTGAAGCTAAATAATGTGACTTTGGGCTGCATGGCATCATCGGGGAAAAGAAATGAAAAATAATGAGTAATTTTGCACCACAAACACAACTTCAGAAATGAGAACAAAAAGACAAATGAAACTTACTCTACACAGCTCCCAGGTTCTGTACTATTGTTCTGGCAGCCACAGGTGCAAGTCGGACAGTTTACTATAGTCTCGTTATAGAAGGAAGAAAGAGAAACACAACATGTGGGAGTCTTTTGAGCCAGGAATTGTGAGTACGTGCAAGTCACATTCCAAGTCACTGCCACAAGAGATGCAGATAAGGTTAGAAGATCCATGAACTTGTTCATACACACATTTACATACATGTAGATCCACAGCTTTTCACAGTTTAAGCTAACATTCTTCACATATATATATATATATATATATATATATATACTTACTCAAAGCTTGGGTGACTCTCCTTTTATCTGCAGAGACAAATTTAGTTGGTCTCACAATCTTAGCAGGCCCACAAGTATATCCGGGTCCTGGTGCTTTCAGAGTGAAGTTTTTGGGTACTCTAACAGTTTTGTTAGTTGTACCTGCAGAACCCACACTGACCTGGAATGAACTTGCCGCATTGGCTGGGTCCTGGACCCATGAGTTTAAAACTCCCCCTTTGCAGCAATTTGCAATTTGTTGGTTATATGGAGTTCCAGGCAACAAATCCACAACAGTCGGGTCCTTCTTACAGCAATGCGGGATGTTCCCTTTGAATTTTGAACAATCTCCTTGTTCTGTGGTTTGTGCTCCCATCATGTTCCAGATTACTTCCTTTTTCGCCCATGTCCACCCTAAAGTCCAACCTGGTGCTTGTATATGACGATACTGCTGAAAGTTGAACATAGTAACAACAGCCTGCCCAATTCAAATACAGCATGTCATATTTAAGAAAGCTTGAGAAGAAGAGAAAATAAGGACTATTGGGAAAAAGGACTTTAAGGAATGGAATTTTCACTTAATGTATTAGATCGTGTTCTAACAAACTTTCCTACTACAATGAGCAATATTTACCCACTATAGTATGGTTAACCCAGAAGGAAGTAAAATCCACATCTCTTTTGCTAGGTTCAGTTTTCAAACAAACATTAAAGGGAACATTTAAACTTCCATTCAATCAGTTGGAAACTTCGAATCTAGCTGAAACTCTTAAGTTTATAGTACTAAAAAAGTATTTTAATATGAATCTTCAAAACTTTCTTTTGCAGGTAGCTTTATCACGTGAAAGCAATGTTCTGGTCACTGTACTTACAATATAGCCATCCGGATTCCAGCTCATTATATCCCATTTGATTGTGATATTCCCAGTCGGATCAAGTGCATCATAAGCTTCTGCAGAGGGGGAAAAAAATCCAACGAAGTCAGGAAACTTCAATCCTCAAGACTATCAAAACACTTAATAAATGTATTCTTAAATCATTGAAAGTTCTAGATCCAGTCAATTTTCTTTCTATGATAAAGTAGAAGAAACAGAGAAAGCAGGCTTCTGAATTCTCTCCCCCACTCAAATACAACAATATATTCACAACGCCTCCCCAAAACAAAACATTGTGCCTATAAATTTTCCTTTGATGCCAACTTTCCAAAACAGAAAACTGTTTTTCTACTTTTCCATTTTACAAAACATTAATTTCAGCTTCTGATAACAGGTTTTCATGCCTTCGCAATCTTTATCTGAACCCTAATTATATGAAACCGAGTAACCCAATTGAATACTTCTTACCTAATTATCTCAACCCAAAACTCCATTTTTGTTATAAATTGCAATTGAAAAAAAAAAATCTGAGTGAAAAATTTGCACTCAAGTCGGTGAAAGAATTGGAATGAGTGAAATTGTAAAACCATCCCATTTCGGTCTGATTTTAAAATATCTGTCAAATGCGAGACTAGCAATAGCTAAAGGCTGTGGGATAAGATTGGAGTAAGTCAATGGTTTCAAATCTTTCAAGAATAAGAGAGAATTATACGTATACATCTATGTTGGAAAAAAAAAAAGGAAAAAAAAAAGAGAACGAAAATCAAAGCTTGGATACCATATGCCAAGCCTCGAATCGAGCAAAAATGGTAACTTTCTCTTTTGTTTTTCTTTCTCTTCAATTTTCTAACTTGTCATACTTATAACTCCAATTCATAAGTATTACTCTCCAATTTTCATTGGACATATAAACATTTGATTAAATCATATCCAATCAACACCACAGTAAATGACCAAAGCAGATCAAGTTTAGAAGAAAATATATGTATCACCGACTAAAATTCTTCAATTTCCAAACTCATAAATTAAAAACAAAATCTTTTTACCAGTCAATGATATCATTGAAAAAACAAATGCCAAAATTCTTGGAACCCAAAACGAGTTTTTGAAAATAAACAAGAACCCAGAAAGCAAACAGAAGGAACACAAGCAAGAAACCAAAGAATGGAAACATGGGAAACAAAACTGGCATCTAGACAGTCAGGCACTGACCTGTAGAGGTAAACGTGAAGCAAGAAAGCAAGAAGACGAGCAAAATGGTAAAGCTGCTGAGCTTGACAATGGATCCAGTGGCGGACGAGCACTGAGACTCCATTGCTCTGATGCAGATTTAGCTCTAACTTTGACAGATTAAGTTTATGATTTGGCTCAAGATCTGCCAACAGGAAATGCAGAGAGACAGAGAGAGAGAGAGAGAAGTAGAGATGGCTGTGGGTAGCCTTGTTTTCACGTGGCGAGTGAAGCCTTTTGTAAGTACAAGTAGGCTTGCAATGGTCACTGAACACTGTCTATGAGATATCGTAACAATGTGACTGAAAGCGATGGTCGGAGCTCAATCAACGACAATTACCATTATACCCTCCATTCCATATTATTGCCTTTTTATATATATCTAATTGATATTTTGTTTTAATATTTTTTTGACAAATTTAGACGCTCTTTATATATGGGGTTGGTAGGTAATCCCCAATTTTAAGGCCGACACAAAAAAGAAAAATGTTAAAAATAATATTCTTCATATAAGCACATGCGTATGCAGGGGTATTTTAGAAAATTCACAAAACATGTAAACATAATATTTCTAAATATGAAAATTTAGAAACTTAAAACATAAATGAGAGTGTTGAATAAAAAGGCTGTGGACAGCAAAGCAATGGATGTGGGCCCCAAGGCATCCTTTCCACTGTCGGTGGAGAACCATTTCAATGGCTTGTGCATTGAGTAAGACACCACTATGTGTTTTTTTATTTTATTTTATTATTTTTGCATTTTGTCTAAATCTTGGCCTCAACCACCAAAAATTTTAATTATTAAATAATTGCTCATTATTTTATAATTTGCCTCATCATTTGGCCTCCGCTGACTCTTACATGAACCATAATTGGGACCCATCTTTTCCAATTTCCTATTTTTATTTTTTTAAAAGAAAAGAAAAATCCAATAATTGTTAATATTTTATTTGATATAAGGTATGATTTATTTTTTTTGGATATATTTTTTTTAGTAATGGAATAAAAAGGTCCGACCGACAATCATATGCAATTTTTATTTTAAAAAATTCAGAGGTACATTGATAAATAAATAAATAAATAAATCATCAAAGCTTTTTAAAATGGGTGTGAAAATGCTCTGAGCAGTTGGCTTTGAAAACCATGTTTCACCCACCTCTCAATCCCTATAAATTTGTTTCTATGTAGGACCAAATTTGTATGCAAAAATAAAAATAATTTTTTTTTAATCTTTTTGGGAAAAAAAAAATAGGACTATAATTTTTTAGTCCATTTGACCCTTTATTTTTAAATTTAGAGAATTGGGTTACATGACCCTTAATAGGATGCTGCCATGCTAACAACTGTGAAATTGAAATATTTTAAGGGATTATTTTAAATTATAACACTATAACAAGAAGAATAAAAATTAAAATAAATTCTCCATATTGATGGCTCAGTCAAATAATTTTCATAGTTTTCCCACAACAGTACTATGGTTATTGTTTAAATATATATATATATATATATATAAGATAAATAAATACATAAAAACTTTAGAATTTACCAAACAATAATCTAATTGATGGTGATATTTGAAAACAATAGTTTTATTCTTAATAGTATTATTAAACAAACTTTATATATATATATATATATATATAGACACACAAGCAAAAACTATATATACTATGTTAATTTATGAAAACAAATTCTAAAAACTACTAAACAAAATAATTTAAATATCTGTGTACACATAATACATCAACTTTACATACCAGATTATTTGTGTGAATATTAAATTGTTTTATAAAACAAGAAAATATTTATAAAAAAAAAAGTAGTCTCTAAATACATAACTAAAATAACTATAAATTAATTAAAGTAAAGAAATAACATATATGTATATACATACGGACTTGGAGAAGTAGAAAACTCAACTGACCGAAAGGGGCATTTTCGTATTTTGAGATTCGATAATTAAACAAATTAAAAAAGAAAAAAAGAGAGAGAGCGGAGTTTCAGAACTTCAGATTCAGCCTAGTCCAAGAAAATGGCGGCAATAAGATTGAGGAGAAGAAATTGGGGGTTTTAGGGTTTGCGGAGGGGACGGAGATGGAGAGCAGCTTGGAGCAAACTCTGCAGCATGGGAAGCTCTACAGACAGGTCAATTCTCTCATCGTCGCTCATCTTCGTGACAAGAGTCTCAACCAGGCAAGTCATTGATATCCTTCTTTTTCTACTTTTGCATTGTGTTTGGTTGCTGAGGAAGTGTTGGAAAACAACAATATGAAGCTTTTTAACTTTGTACATACCTATGTATAAACAAAATAAGCACTTGGATCATTTAAAGTTGGAATTTTTATTCTGGTTATTGCAGAAAATGTAGTCTTGTAGCAAGTAGACAAGTGAAAATATGAAATTATTTGTTTGTGTTGCTGGAGGATCTAGAAAGGAAAGATGAATTGGACTTAACTTTTTTTAATGATTTATGTTATTTGGGTATTAGAATGTGTAATAAAAAATGAAGATTTCAGCATCCACCTCATGACCTAAGGGTTGAAAATTCCTAGTTATATTTTCCAAACCGATCTCAGCTACGGGAAAGTGCACTAAGCAATATCATAAATCTTCTTTTTTGGTAGGCTGCAAGTGCCGTTGCTTCAGCGACAATGACACCTTTGAATGTTGAAGCCCCGCCTAATAAACTTCTTGAGCTGGTAGCTAAGGTTTGTGTTGGGTCGCTCATTGGCTAGACATGGGGATCCTAGAGGGGTTTATAAAAGGCTTGGGTTATTCCCCTTATTGGCTTGACCTTTTGTGGTGGAAGCCCAAGCCTTAACAGTTTGTATCCATTTTTTGAATTTTATCCTCTATTTTTTCCCACTGTTATTTGAACTTGGGTACAATGGAAATTTTTGTTCTAAAGTGATAACAGGGTCTTGCAGTGGAAAAAGATGAGATGTTAAGAGGGGTTAGTTCGTCTGTGCTGAATGATTTGGGTAATTCAAACCCTGCTCCTCGAACTGCTGCTGTCGACTTTAGGTAGTTACCTTTTGACTGTATTCTATTACTTGACGCCCTTTACTTGATAGCTCATATCATGGGTCCTAGCCCTTTGTAGAATATATGTAGTTTGTGTTAGATGTTCTGTCTCTCTCTCTCTCTGTATGCAGTGTTAGAGAGATCTTCTGGAAAACTATTATGAAGGTGAAATGTACATGAGACTTTCAAGGATTAGGTTCAATAATAGCTCTCAATATATAATTATTAATTGTTAGGGTGCTTGCAGTGTCTTTCTTCAGATTCTTTTTCTTTCTATTTCCCATCTATCTAGGCTGGTTTGGTAAACCTATCAACCCTTGAGCCTCAGACCTCAGACGTCAGACCTCAGACCTTGAAGGAAGGTACATTACAAGTAGGCAATTAGAATCAACTAAAAAATTGAATATAAGACATTGTCCTTTGTTAGTTCTAGGTAGACTCTTAAAAGACAATATCACAAAACTTCTGAACTATTGTCTTAAGTTATTATGCTTTCAGCTTTTGAGGTTCAGAAGTGATACAGAACTTGCTGTTATAGCAATGATATTGCATAACATTATGTCAAAGAAGCTATAAAGCTAAAAGGTAATGATAATAGAAAGCTGACAATGTCTTTTGTTTTCTAAACCAGTGTTGTGCAAGATATAAAAGGTTCATCCAAGAGTTTTCCTAAGCATGAGACCAGACATCTTTCAGAGCACAAGGTATACATGAATAGATGTTGTAGAGTGTAAAACTTTGCTTGCATTAATTTACAAACACCAAGAATGATTCATTTAACACTGAGCATCTTTCTTGGTCTAACCTGTTGAACTTTCTAGAATATTGCCAGATGTGCAAGGTTTAGTCCTGATGGGAGGTTTGTTGCCTCTGGAAGTTCTGATTCCTCAATAAAGCTTTTTGAGGTGCTTTTTTTATTATATTGTTTTTAAGTTATACAAGTTGTTCTTTCTTCACTTTGGGTTTATCTAGTTAATTGACAATAATTTTCTGTTGTAGGTTGCAAAAATTATGCAAATGATGGTGCCAGATGCAAAAGATCCTCCTGTGCGACCTGTCATACGGACATTCTATGACCACATATTGGTAAATCTTCATATGCCTACAAGCTCATGCACAACGTCCATTCCTCCATGAGTGCTGATGAAAACACTTTTCCATCTACAACATCTCCTAAAATTAATAAATGGTGTATGAGCCTCTTATGCTAACCATGCTATGACTCAACCAAGGATTGGTGTGATCAATGGAATTTAGATCAGTCAGTTGGACTCTATTTTGGCTCACAAGTTTGCACTTCCTAGTCATATTGTTGATGATCTACATCACACAATATCCACATCCTTCATGTGAACTAGCATGTCCACAGCTGATGTGACACTGATTGGTACATATGTTTGGGTGTATATTTATTATGCTGTACAGATAATATATAATTGGACTTGTGAATAAATCATAGTATGGTTGAGACAGTTAGTTGTCTAGTAAGTTCTTTGTTAACTTTTTATGCATCATTGTATCGTCATCAAAACGTAAAAATATTCCATGTGGGTAGTGGGCCATTGTAGTTGGTATTATCTAGTAGCTTTAGAATGTCGTTACTTTAAGTATCTTCTTTCTATCAGTTGTGAAAATGGTGTGGATGTGGTTGTAATGCTAGTTTTCATTGCAAAAATTCTATTAAACTTTCCACTTTGCTTTCTGTTAGCTTTGTGTTTGCATCCTTCAGGGATCTGTGTCGTTTAACCAAATACCATTATTTTCTTTTCTTATCATTGTTTTTCCTAGATTTTAATCTCATGTTAGTATTCTACCTGTGGTCAATTAATTTGTGTACTTGGTTCAATAATTTGTGCTTGTTATCTTTATATTCCTACATTATCTGCAGTTTTTTCCCTACCTATTTGGATGGTTGCTCTGTATGCTAGTATTTGTTCAACATGTTACTTTTCATGGTTAAAGTAGGGTACCTTGCTTTCCAGTTGGGAGGAAAAACATTACATGAATAATTTTCAAATGTATAAACATCTCTTTCCTGAAAGTTTTCTGGGAGAAAAAAATGAACAATATATGGTACGACTCCAAGAATACTTATTTTGGGAATTTTTTCTCACAGATCAAATCTAAACCACAAAAAGCCATATTCTATATTAAATTTTATCTCTGTATATTTTCATAGAGGATAATGCTTTGGATCAAACTTGTTCTATTAGTCTGACTGAATCTTACTCTAGCCATTATTTCATTTCCATTACTCTTATTTCATTTTAAGGTGATTTTAGAATGCTAGAGGATGTCTATAAGGTCACATTCTATTCTAATATTCTCTTTTAATACTATTGCAGCCGATAAATGATCTGGATTTCCATCCTCAAAGCACTGTTATTATATCTGGTGCCAAAGATCATACGATAAAGTATGTCTTCTACTTTAATATATTTGAAGTTATTTAACCATTATATGTATTACTGTCATTCATTCTTGTAATTGTTAATGGATTGGTAGGTTATGTAGAACCCTGTGATTATTTTGATAATACACATTTTTCTCCACTTTTATATTTGTTGATATTGCCCTTAAACATTATTGCCTTCAGTGGTAAATGAAACAAGATCCAATCTGGAATTTTACAAAATGTTCAATGGTAATTGTCAGGTTCTTTGATTATTCCAAGATGACAGCAAAGAGAGCATTCAAAGTTATCCAGGTCTGCTGTGCTTCTCTTATCAAAATAGTCAAAAGCATGGTTTTTGAGTTACATCAGCTTTGAATGCCATTCTTTATATAAACTTATAATGTCATGTCACAGGATACACACAACGTGCGGTCTGTGTCTTTCCATCCTTCTGGGGATTTTCTTTTAGCAGGTTTGTTATGCGTCAACCTTTTCCTTTTCTAGTGCAATCATTCTTAAACGATGTGCAATGTATGAGTTGGTTTTTTATAAATAAGAACAGCACGTGTTTCTTGGTTGGTAAGTGAATGAGCATGTTGAAAGCAATGCTGCTAGACAAATATGTTCTTAGGTGACTGTATTTCACAAGCATGTTACTAATGATGTCTAAAAAGATTTAAATTCACAGGAACTGATCATCCAATTGCTCACTTGTACGATATCAATACATTTCATTGTTACCTGTCTGCGAACGTCCCAGAGATTGGAGTTAATGGAGCAATAAATCAGGCATGTTCTACTCCCAACCCTTTTTCAACACTTCAAATATGTTATCCACATTTCACAGACAAATTCAATTCCATGTATTTGGTCATCAGGTCAGGTATTCATCTACTGGTAGCATGTATGCCACAGCTTCTAAAGATGGTGCTATTCGTTTATGGGATGGGGTAACTGCCAACTGTGTACGTTCCATAGTTGGTGCACATGGAACAGTCGAGGCCACCAGTGCAAACTTTACGAAGGATCAAAAGTAAGGTCACAAAATAGTTTTAAGTTTTGAAAACATGCATGCTTGTATGCATGTGTGCATAAATATGTATATGCAGTTACTCAGATATAAACCTCTGCATTAAAAAAATCTGTTCAATATTGCATTTGGCAACGCTATAGCCTATATGATATGACTCGAACGTTTACATTCTAGGTTTGTTCTCTCTTGTGGGAAAGATTCTTCTGTGAAGCTTTGGGAAGTTGGCACTGGAAGATTGGTCAAACAGTATATTGGAGCTACACATACACAGTTGCGATTTCAGGTATGCTAGAAAGGCCTTCTTATGGAGGGTTTTTGTGCTCAGGGTTGACCATCTTTGCTTTTCATTTTACTTTTTCCCAATTTAACTATTTTTAGTGATTATTATATGATCATGTTCTACATCGCCCGGAAAGAGATGGTTCTTTAGGTATCCATCTTATGTATTGGATGATATACGCATGGCTGTACAGATGTTGTATGCCATTGTCAACCTTTTTCTCACCTCTTCTGTGCATGATGAAATGGAGCGGATCTCTCTCTTAGACCTTTTTACCATCAAATGGTGCTGTATATATAGATTTTACCCCGGGAAACAAATTTGAGAGACTTGGAACTTTGACATGTACCTTGCTTTCTCTGATTGAGCGAGCAATAAAATGAAGTCCTTCCCATATGGTAGAAATAAACCATAAGCAATGGTGTATTTTTTTTCCCTAGTTTTCTGGGTAAAAAAATTGGATGACATAATGCCACATTTTCTTGGTCTGGGAAAGTAATATAGTTTGCTCTGGTACCATAGATACTTTAAAAAGTTTTACATTTGATGCCAGTATTTCCTTTCCACATCAAAATTGTTGTTTATAAAGTGCTTGAAAACTTTAATTTGCAGGCTGTTTTCAACGATACTGAAGAATTTATCCTATCCATAGACGAACAAAACAATGAGGTCAGTTTTAGCTTCCTGTGTTTTTGGTGAAACAATGCCATCTTTTCTGTGTTTTAAGGTTTCAAATTGATAAAAAAAGACAAAAAAAAAATTTGGGGGGTTTGCAGATAGTAGTGTGGGATGCTTTGACAGCAGAAATAGTAGCGAGGTGGCCTTCCAATCATATTGGAGCTCCTCGTTGGCTCGAGCACTCACCAACAGAAGCAGCTTTTGTTTCCTGTGGAACTGACAGATCAATTCGTTACTGGAAGGAAACTCACTAATGCACGTAAAAATTATTTGGATTTCTTTGATTTGCATTTGAAGATTTTGATTAAACATTTTAGTGATATAACTTTGTTCTCTAAGTTATAAATCATCAGAGAATTGGTGGCTCTGTAAACAACAATAGTTTTTATATAATCTAATCCAACTTTGTCTTCTCAAATGAACTCCTATATAGTCTTCTCAACAGAGAATTGGTGTGCCTATATTCTAGTTAGAACATTACATGAGTTTGCATTGAAACCCTGAATTTATGTAAAACATTGCAGGCTCTGCCTTTGTGAATGGAACCACATAGCATTTTAGTCCATTAACAGATACTGAATTTAAGAGTTCACTATCTGTGTACATTCAATCTAAAAAACCTGCTGCTTCTTAATTAGTAGCTAATGATACAATTACTCAAACTAAGAGATTTGAAGTTGAACCAACTAAACTATTTCAGACCACAACACTTCATAATCTAAATCTCAAGCATATTCTTAGAGCATAAGCCTGGATATGTTGCTCTAAAAATGCATGAACTAAAAATGTATTATGGATCATATCATATGGACCGGAGTACTAATCAAGTTGACACTAGCCAGGAAACAAAAACATTCAATTTCCAAGCTTTTCTTTTCTCAGAAGTAATTTATTTCTAAATTTGCTAACAATAGTATCAAAACAAGATGACACAGACACACCATAGAACATTGAGGGAAAAAAACAAATTGTCAAAGCTCAAAAAAAAAAAACCTTTGCTCAACTGTCATACCCCTTGATGATTTCTGACAATTCCATCACAAGTGAGACTGGTCTAGAAGGCACGGCGCATCATCTTTTTGGGTTTCTTTACAAAACTCAATCGGATTTGCTTGAGGCGTCTCCTCTTCCTTGCCATTTTCTCCGGCAATGTCTCTCTTTTCTTCTCCTTCTTCACAGCCTTTGGTTTTCTCTTCATAAATCTTGGATCCACCTGATAAGCTTTGGGTGTCAATTCAATTCCTCTACTTACAGCCTCATTGAAAAGGGCATTAGCTTTATCAACTCGGTTATGAGCACACAATTTCCTCATCAACAAATCATAGGTCTTCACCCCAGGTTCACAGCCATCTTTCTTCATCTTTCTAAAAACACTCAAAGCATGATCAATCCTCTCAATTCCACACAAAATCTTCAAAAACCCATAATACGCTTTCTTGTCGATGGCTTCTCCATACCCAGCAGACTTCATCCTGTCAATCATTTCGTCGCCTTCTCCTACTCTAGCTGCCTGATACAAACTGTTTGTCAAAACAAGAAAAGTGTTTGCATTTGGGTAACACCCCCATTCTCCCATTTTGTAGAACAGCTTCATTGCATCCTCAGTATTCCTGATCTTACACAAATTGGTGATCAACACATTGAAAGTCTCCACATTTCTTGGAACTCCATTAAGGTCCATCTCCACCAACACCTTCTCAGCCTCCGAATGAAGCCGAAAAGGATCTTTTTCCCTACAAAGCTTGCATACACAGTCAAGAATTGCATTATAGGCCGTTGCTCCAATCTCAAAACCTCCTCTATACATCTCCCCAGCTAACCTTTTCGCTTCCTCTAGCTTCCCATCCACACACCAACCCTTTATCAGCGTATCACAGATATACTCATCTGGGAAGAATTCGTTTGCCAAGCTCTTCACCATTTTCTCCGCATTACTAGCAAACCCATTTTCACAAAGCTTCTCCACCACCAACCTAAGCGATTCTTTTTCGCGCTTGAGGCCGTAATCCTTCTCCATCCTCTCAAAGAACGAAACCGCCTGAGTGGGTCTACCAGCCCTCACAAGCCGATCAATGGCAGAAGCCAGGGTTTTAGGCCCCGCAACGCCGTGCACACTAACAATGACATCGTGGGTCGCCTTGAAATCCTTCCGGCGGCCGAAGTAATCGACGAAGAACGAAAATGTCTCGTCGGTGTGGTCGAAATTAGGGTTCGAGATAAGCCACTGGTTAAACCCTAAAACTGTACGGCCGGCTTCTGGGGAGAGATCGAGCGCAGTGTGGATAAGAGTAGCGGTCGGGACGATGTGCGAGAACATGAGGTTGAGGCGCTGGGTAACAGATAGAGGGTCAGAATCTGGGTCCTTTAGGAGCTCCGAAGAGAGAGAGCGGGCGATCTCATCTGGGTCTTGTTGAGATGAGCTCGGGAATTCGGAGGAAGAGGAATAGAAGTGTCTAGAGAGAGAGAGTTGAGGTAGAGATAGAAAGAGAGAGCTGGGAATGGCGGTACTGGGAGTGCTAATTGTAGTCCCAGTGGTAGCGCTGGTGGGAGTGAAAGTGGTGTACTGGAAATGGCGGAAATGGGAGTTGCAGAATACAATGGAAGAAGAAGAAGAAGTTGAAGAATATGACAGGCTTCGAAGAAACAATCTTCGGAGTTGCAGAGACTGCAATGGCGGCATTTTCCCACTCTGAAACAAACACAGACACCACCTCTCTCTCTCTCTCTCTCAAATCTGAAACCTAAACGGCTTTACTCTCCGACGACCATAAAAACAACGTCGTTTCTAATCCCACGAAAGTTTGATGCATTGGAATTTGGAGTCCAACCCAACATGGGAGATTCCAGATTCAAACTGCAAATGGATCATAATTTTAGGCTGGATTAAGGCCCAAATTAATTTACTGGGTCTTGGCCCAATCAAATTGTTGGGCCGAAGAAAAGATGGTCTCTGATGACACGTTAAGTAAAAAAGAAAAAGTAGTTCAAATTTCTTCTAAATATTTAGCATATATATAATATTACTACCCAATCAATGTCTTACAAGTTGGGCTGAATAGAATTGTCCTTAATTATTTGAATAAATCATATCTACAAAAATAGTCCAATCCAATTATTAGTCGATCTTTTTTATATTTTCAAGTCACTCCAAGCCTACTTGACCACACCGAACCCATATGTAGTGGGTTTTGAATTTTTAAGGCCGATCCAATTTAAACCCCTTAAAAAATAATAAAATGGGACAAAGGGTGTGAGCGTGTGTTGTATTTATCCTGATTCATCAAATTATCTAATAATAATGAAAATTACCCAACCAAGTAAGTTGGGTTGGTCGGTTTCATGTCGCTTTTTGCACACCATGCCCTCATGGAAAATGTGAGCATAATGTGTGACTATGTGGTGGTCAGTATAAGTAAAACTGTGGAAAATGCATGCGCGTGTCAATCTCTTTCAAGTTTGTCATCACAGCCAGCGAGGGACACATTGTTCCTCAAAATGGAATTAATTGGTTCCCAAAATCATTTACCTAACACACTCATCAACCACATTCAAACCCCACAAAAGTCCTTACTTTGGTATTGAATTTTCTCTCCCAACCCTTTGCTTATATTTGGTATTCTAATTCGGTTGCCTACTAGGGTTGAGCTTAATACTTACCAAATTAAGCTTCTGTGCCTTTTTGACCGCTAGCTATATAGCTTTGAGCAGTGTCATTGTCCTATACCCTTAACATATACTGCCCCATGCAATTAATTATTCAAAATGCTCATTGCGGTGTCAACTTGATGTACTATATTCAAAACTAGGATTAGACTTTTTGGCCAAACATTTATATATATCTATATATATATATATATATGCTCAATCTTCCAAATCTTGGACTTAATCATATGTGACATGATCTACTAGTACAAAACACCATGTGAATTTATATTAATTTGATCAAAAAATTAAAAAAAAAAATTCTTAATGTTAGTCTGGCATTTACAATATGAAATCAGATTTTGATCAAATCAGGAAATGCAAATTCCATTATGAACACCGGCAGGTTCAAGGTTTTCTAATTACTGAAAAGAGGTTTGCTTAAAAGAAATCATAAATAAAAGTCGGCTTAGCTGACAAGTTGAAACATTTGGAAGCTAATGGGACCGCGGCAACTGATATAAATAATAGTTAATTAAATTCACATCCACCTAGTTAATTATGTCAATGCTACTTTCCCAATTGACCTCATCACCCTGCAGTTAAATTCTTCAGCTCCTAGTGTTCAAATTTTGACCTAAAAATATTGTATATATTGGATTTTAAACAAAGCAATTTTTTGCATAATATTAGATATAGTTTTCTTTCTTTTCAAATTTATCTTGGTTTTGTATACATGGAGATGCTATAATGACAATTTAATATAAGTTCTTCTTTTTATCCAAAAAAAAAAAAAAGTGTAATATATATGTTTTTATGTAAATGCTAATTTTAGAATTATAAGCACCACTTTTTTTGGTGAATACAAAAAGGCATCGCTGTGGAAATCATCAACTTAGGAATCTATTAGGAGATACAGTTTCCCCTCTATTAGGAATTTTAGCAAAATTGAATACACTTAAGATACAAACGGAGCTTGTCAGGACTTGAACCTCAATTTTCGCAAGTGAGTGTAAAGTATTTCAACAAAGCTACATACACTTGAGACACAACGAGGCTTATCAGGAGTCGAATCTCAATTTTTGCAAACGAATATGAAAATTCAATCAGCTTCTATATTGCTGCACCAGACCCTCAAGTGCATAAGCACCACTTGAGAATTGGTATCGTGGCATAATTAATATTAGCCTTTCAATATAATAGTAGAATAATCAATAACTTATCTTACACATGACTTATATATATAAATATATATGTGCCAATTAGTCTAGCTAGTTGTCAGGTGATCTACTTTTTTGAAACCCTAATTATGAAAGGCCTTCCAATTTTTTAATTTGGATCAAAGCTCACTCTTATATGTTGGTTGCAGACCATTTTGTGGCAGAGAATTGGTGTTCGATCAACAAGTAGCTCATGGGGTTTGAAAGGGTTTTGATCTTTAATTTCTCACCACCACGCTCCTTCCACAAAATCATAATCATTATAATTAATTGTTTGTGATTGTCATGATTGTAATCACATAATGGTTATTATAAGATAGATGATTAATGGAGGGGTTGCATATATAATATAGGTATATGTACTACGGGCATGGCTATGTGTGGATCCCATTTTACACTAACCAAATAATAAGCATCATAAACTAATTAAAAGCATAATTAAGGTAACTTATCCTCCATTTCCATCATATATCCACAAGCTTAAGAACCCAATATTTGAAAGCTTACAAAACAAGGATTGGTTTTGTTTCCTATCTGGGATCCCCAAGACAACTTTATTGGTTCCTCAATTAAATCAGCTTATGTATCCAAGGGTTATGATAATTAATTTATTATCTCTCTTATTACAAGTGCTAATGCCCTATTAATGATGTGTGGTCCATGGGGTTAGGAGGATGATAACTTGCATATATGTATATTATATTTATGTTTCTTTATAACATGTTGAAAAGCAAATGTTGGAGAAGCATCCAACAGGAGAATATGATGAACCCACACAATAAACAATTTCATTGCCACTTTATTATAATATAGGGCATAAAATTAAAGGGAAAGGGAGGCGTACGCTCAATATCTTTCATAGTCATGTTATATGATCGATTAATTAGAATAATTTTTATTTCAGAATCATAATAATGGGTATATGGGATTAGGGTTTGTGGATGATAATTTGCTCATATGCTTCTTTCCTCTATAGCCATAGCTAGGGCTTTTCTGATTATCAGCCGATCATGAAAAGTTTTCAAGATGGTAGCTTCCTAGGCAGCCTTGTTTTGTTTTTTATTTTATTTTATTTATTAAAACTTGGGTACCCAAAATCATGGTCTCCTCATGGCAAGCATGAAGGTCAGGATCAAATATTGATCTCCAAGTGGTGCTCTGGCTTTTAATATTAGGCTAGGATTTATGTAAGCTATTAATTACCTGATTAGTAGCAGGAGTATTTCTTAATTAGTAGTCTACGTCCTTGTTATATATTGCTGTCATTTCAGTAGCTGGAAGATTTCTCATAGAATTTGCACCACAATTTTTTTTTGAAAAATGCATAGAAAAATTCTATTTTTATTTTTTTTCTGCACTTCATGATGCTTAATTAATGGTATTCCAAGTAAATCCAATTCTTAATATTCAAATTCCAATTCATAAAGAATCATAGAGAAGATATGTGAAAGGAACAATCTCTTTCTTTATAATAATGTATTGTGTTGCATTTATATATGCAACCCATAAATTAGGTAGCTCTTGAGTAATGAATGCTAAATATGCTGATTACAGTGACTAAATCTCGTTTACTTTATATGTACATCAAATTCTTATGGTATATATCCACATGTGATATGGAAATATTTTGTGCACCAAAAATTTCAAAATTATACACATCATAGCCATATATACATGGGCATGATGCCTTAGAAACAAGTAATACATGATATAGAAATGAGGCATTTATCTATATATATATATATATATATATATATTGGGGGTCAGGCCAATTCAAACTCGGATTGTTGCTAAGAAAATTGTGTCTTTTTACATTTGAGATGTAAATAAATTTACCAATAACGGATATGTTTTCCATATGATCCTCTGATGCATGGATTTTTTTTTTTCATTCTTTATGTGCATAATATGGAATATGTACATACTCTGTGCACGGATATGCCATTTTGATGACGGCATTCGTTGTGTATAAAGAAATGGGTAGCAAATTCATAGATTCTTGCATTTTTCGCCTGTGTTTGTTTTCATGTGATTGTGAGACTTAAGATGAAGGAATATATAGAGATAAAATAGGTAGTGTATCTGAGAATATAAGTAAAAAAGGAAGGACCAAAGCAACTTGCATTGATGTGGATTCAAATTAAAAACACACATTATATTCTTATATGTATATATACAAGCATATGTAGTTTGGATATATCCAAATCTCATATATCTATATACACACACACAAACACACATAAATATATATATATATATATATATATATATATATATATATATATATTGGGGGTCCAAATCCCACATCCATCTTTAATTATTTTCTTTTTTGTTGTAGTTAGGAAAAAAGGAGCAAAGCTTTACATGAGGAAATAAACAAAGCTTGATCACCAATATTATATATATATATATATATATATATTCTTCTAAATATATTGCAAGATTTAGTGGAATAATCCTCAGAAAAGAGATCGGGTACAGAGCCATATCATTATTTAGGCTTAAGGTTCTTATTCCTCTTTCAATCATTAATAGTTGAAGTAATTCATTTGTGTGTGTTGTAATGATCAAATTTAAAGCCACGAGAACGATCTACTTTTTGTTTAGAATCAGAGCCGTTAACTACCATATGAGAATCTTATTTGGTTTAGTACAAAAACATGTGCAGGCAGAATAAAGTTTTCATCACATTTTATGCAATTTTACAATCTACATAACATACCATTATTAGTTGGAGATTATATGTAATCAATAAAAACTGATAAGTCCATTACATATAACTAATGAAATCATAAAAATGGATTGTACTGTATACAAATTCTGTTAAATAGCATTACTTATATAGGTGGACACTTATCTTTTTTCTTTTTGTTCTTCTATTTTGCACACATTCGAAAGCTTTACATGAAGGAGATAAAGATGCAGATCGAACAAAAGCATGCAAAAGAATAATTAAAGATAGACAGGAAAAGAGTGATTCAAAGGATGAGAATGTAAATGAAAATTAAAATTATGGATGATATTTTTCAAAATATATATAGATCATCATCATCATGATTAATTAGAATTTGAATACAAAGAGTACCAAGTACTATATATATCAGAAGCAGTACATACTGCCTTAAGATTCGTAACAACAGTTTTCTTGGACCACCAAACTTATCCCCATTACAAATTGTGTGTACCTTCATGATCTTTTTTGAAAGAATTGGATCCCCTATATCAATTTCTGAACACAACTTTTTTTACCACTTTTTAGTTCCTCTATGTTTCTTATATATGATTTTCATTCATAGCTAGATACTTTTATCTGCATTTGTATATATGTCTAGGCACACACACTACAGTATAGTGATGGAAAGTGTAATTCTAGAACAATGATTTTCAAATACATGCATTTTTGGAAATTGTATATGGAACTTGATTTTGATTATTAGGGACACTATTAGAAAGTGACCCATTTTTTGTTTCTACATAATATGTAACATATTGTGTGTGTGTGTATATATATATAAATATATATATATATATATCTCGTAACTTTCATATCATTATAAAAAAAATTGACGTACTATGATAACACAAATTTATCTTTGAATTCTATTTTTTATGTCTATATTTATATTTATGACAAAAAACAATTATCATAATGTTGACATTGTAGAATAGATACTAATTCTACTTCTGTGACAATCAAATTTTTTTATCACTGCTGTCATTTGTCTGTGATAATTATTTTACTGTCATTGAATCTGAGGTCTTTTTTGTCAAAAAATTTCGTCACGATAAAATTTAAAAATTTATCATTGAATCCATAATTTTTTGTCACTGATTGCATTCTAAAATCTTGTCAAACTTTATCTTTCTGTGATAATATGGGTTTCAATGACGCCTTCTACTCTACACAAGGAATGATGATATCATGTCAAAAGTTTTTGGTCACTAATATTATTTGTGTCATGCTGTACATTTGTCATATTAAATATTTGTGACATTAGTACTTGTCACAAAATATATTTGTGACATTCTATGCGATTGTTTATAATATGTTACAGTGATAATAATTGCTGACACTGAAAGTATCTATCACATAGGTAACGCTTTTGACAATAACTTTCAAATGGCAACTAAAATTATCATAAAAAATATCAATGTCAAATTTTCAATTGACACAAATAATTTTTATTTATAATTTAATAATACAGTGATCTAGTGACACAGATAATTTGATAATGCAGGATGCTAATAACTTTGAGCCAGTTGAATTTGCATTCGGAAGGATAGAGGATTCTATTGGCTACTAATAGATGCACGAAAATGAAAATTATTAGATCACTTTTTTTAATGTTTTACAGCAAGGCAAAATTCTAGTTTGAAACATAAATTACGCAAGTTCGAGCCTGTTAATATCACCTAAGGTAATAGTGATAGGCAAAAAATGGTATTCTACTTAATTTGTTTTATGCGTTAATGCAAGTTACAAAAATATTTTTAATCTAATACAACAAATTAATCTACAATATACCTTTAAACAATAAAATTAATTACCAACAAAAAACCACAATTGAAAATGAAACACTCCATTGGCATTCAAACTGTTGTATATATAGAACCAAACATTTCATGACCAGAATAAATACAAACATCTTGCTGAAAAAACTAAAAAAAAAAAACAGCTGCAAGGGGTTTCCATATCTAAAAAATATACTAGCAGATACCCTTTCTTGACCTAAAAAACCAAACCCTAAAACGTGAAAGCTAGCTAGCTAAAGAGATCATTTAAACATGATAAAGTCAAACTTAATTAGCTTTTTGGATCTCCCCCAAACAACAACAACAACAAAGATGCAAACAACAAAACCCAAACAAAAAAGATCATCATCATCATGAGAACATTCAAGAAACCCTAGGAAAAGCCTTGCAAACCAGACAGTGCTTCATCTCCATGGAAAGCTTCAAGGTCTCAGACAAGTCAACCCCATAATTATCCGAAGCAACCCATTTGAAGTTTTGGAGCAACTGAGCAAGCCAAAGCTCAACAGTGGCTAAGCCCAAGGCTTTACCTGGGCAAACCCTTCTTCCAGAACCAAATGGAGCTAACCTAAGATCAGACCCCATTATAGCTATGTCTTCCTTCACAAACCTTTCTGGCTTGTATTCGTTGGGATCGGACCAGATCTGGTCGTCGTGAGTAATTGACCACATGTTAACCATGGCGGTCGTGCCGGCTGGAATGAATTTCCCGCCGATGTGGGTGTCATGGATGGCAAGCCTTGCCCAGGAGAGGAGGGGACCAGGTGGGTGCATTCTTAGGGTTTCTTTCACTATGGCTTGGAGGTAACAGAGGTTTGGGAGGTCGGAATCAGAAACCGACCGGTGAGTTCCGACGACGGCGTCTATTTCTGAATGGGCTTTGGCTTGGATTTCCGGGTGGAGTACCATTCTTGCTAGAATCCATTCTAGCAGGATTGCAACTGTGTCAGTACCTCTGAAAATCATTTCCTGGATTAATGAGCAAGAAAATGAGAGAAAATGAGAATAATAATAAGACAAGAAAGGAGAATAATAAAGGTAACATATATATATATATATATATTTATAAACATGATCTACATACATAACATAAGTATGTACATGAATCAGATTTCATAGACAAAAAATTTAGAAAAAAAGATTCCTAAATCTTTGAACGTACGTAAATGCGATATGTGCTCTTAAAAAAGCCAAGAATCTGAGAAAGATATGCAGTTGCTTAGTTAGAAACTGATAGATATTAAAGGATATTAACCAATTGATTCAACATGAAAGGTACTATACATCTTCTGCTGGGTCTAAACAAATCTACCACAAAAATTAGTTAGTTAATTAAGCGGGATTCAAAAGTAAATACCAATTAACAATTTAACACACAAAAAAAAAATACCATTAAAAACCTAATCATTCTTCTAGTACTAAAACCTAATGAAGCTTATATATTAGATATTTTGTAAAAAAAAACCTACCCACAAAACAGCAATCATATCGGAATCAGAGAATCCATTTTCCTTCCCTAAATCAAGCAAAACATCAACAAAATCACCAGTCTCATCACCACCACCACCCAAAACCTTCCTCTTTGCCCTATGTTCCTCCACGATTTTCCCAACAAATTCATTCACTTTCACCACCAGTTTTTTGCACCTCTTCCTCACTCCTTGCAAATCCAACAAACCCAATAAAGGAAAATGGTCGCTCCAATTGAAAATCCCAAGCAGATCATAGCCTTCCCTCACCAACACTTCAACCTCATGATCATCATCACCCCCAAACCCACCAAACTCATAGCTTTTTCCAAACACACTCATCATCACATTATTCAGAGACCCAAATTGCAAAACCTTCCTAACATCAACCTCACCATTTTTCTCCATCAACACCTTCATAACCTCCACCATTTTCATCCCCATTTTTCCCCTAAACACCCCAAAGGCAGCGATTCTCTTAGGGCTGAACAAATGGGTGGCTGAGATTCTCCTTAGGTTCCTCCAGTACTCACCAAAAGGAGAAAAACCCATTGCTCTATGGAATAGAAGCTCGTAAGCCGACTCCTTAACGGGTCGATCGGCGAAAGCAGAGCTATTTAAAAGCTCCTTTGCCGTGTCAGGTTTGCTCGAGATGACGAAACGAGTAAACCCAACAGAGAATGCCATTAGTGACTTGGCTTTGTAAGCTCTAGAAAGCTTAGCAAGAACTCTATGAGTCAAAGACGACCCAGTGAAAACGAAGACCGACCCAAGAAGAGGAAGACCAGAAGGGCCAGGAATGGCGGTCCTGGCTTGAACTTGGAGTCCTCGAGATTTGGACAGACCCCAAGCGAGACCACCAGGACATAGCCAGAAAGAGATAACGGCAACAAAGAGAAAGAGGGAAAGAACTGGCTCGAAGCTTAGAACTGAAGAAAACCCAGTTCTTGGTATAAAAAGGTAACAAGATTCCCACGACATTTTTCTGAGAAAACGCAAGAGAAAGCGTTTTTTTTCTTTTATTTTTTATTTTTTGTTTCTGGGGAAAAGTAGGAGGAAAATTGAAAAGCTTCTCAGAGAGAAAAGGAAGGTTGAGGAGGTGATTGCGGAAGATGAAGGGGGTGAGAAGGAAAGGGAGTGGAAATGGATTTATATAGAAGATGGTAGAGCTTGTGGCTGTTCTAAATGACGAATTTACCCCTGAGTTTTCTTTTTTTTTTTCTTTGGATGTCTCAGATTCCTTTTATTCTAAGAATCAACTTTGGTCCTTGGGCTTCTCTTTCTCTTAAATTACAATACTGCCACTCACCGCAAGTTGAAATGCATGCCAATTATTATATATGATTGGATGAATTAATAGATTATTAATATATATCAATACAAAATCACTAAAAAAATTTCATTTTGTAATTTTAAAAAAAATAGTTTTTTTTTTCTTTTACATGTTATGGGAAAAGAATTTTTAATATGAGATTTATTTTCTCTCTTTTTTGGGTATTTGTATTAATTTGTTTTCGCTTACAGATCTTACTTGGGCTTGACTCATAAGTTATTAAGTTATTATCTTACTTAAAATTGACCAATAACATAATTGCACAAAAATAAAATCAATGAGAAGCACAAAGAATGATTAAATCAATGGTAATCATAGTAAAATACATTCCCCTAAAAAAAATCTTAAAATTTTAATAAATTATGAAAATAAATTGTATTTTGATGATCATGTTCTTAATATCTGAAATTTTGGCAACAAATTTTTGGTATTTCTTTTAAATTATTTTTCTCAATTCGTGAGTAGGCATGAAGCTAGGTGTGCTTTTGAGCATGCCTTAAGTCAAAAAATTCAAACTCATGACAAGAAAATCTAATCAGTTACTATATATGTGTTCCTTTGCTTTATGGATATTTATTAATTACGTCTTTTAATCATCTTTTTTTTTTTTTTGGGTAATGATCTAATTTTTTAAATTGTTTATGTCTAATCTCACCAACTTTCATTTTCTTATTGGCTCCCACACTTGAAAGAAATATTAATTTATTTACATTAAAAAAATTTGTTATGTTTTTCCAAGTCATGTTTGTACGACACGGGTCGATTTAATCTAATCCATTATATTTCTTCTTACTTGTACTTCCACTTTTTTTTAAAAAAAAAATTGATAATTAATTTTCTCATAATTGTCTTGATTTTATTAGGTGGAAATTAATCTGAGAAATTACATTACCAAAGCACGCTAATTCATTAATAATAAAAAAAAAAAAAAGCACGCTACAAGGAACATTAAATTTAGCCACAAAATTCAATTTTGTAACAAAAAAACAACTTATTGTAACAAAATTCAAAATTTGTCATTTAAGTTAAAAATTTTATCAATAAAACAATTTTAAGTGACAAACATTTAAGATTTATGGTTAAAAGCTTTATATTGGAGGCATAGTGACAAGCTAGCCACAAATCGTTTTGTGGATAAATTCGAGATTTGGCACAAAAGGGTTCTATGTGTATATTCTTCTCCGATGTTACTAATTGAAATGGATGTAATTTTATGTTTAATTTCATTAATACATATTATGCATATGATATAGTGACAACTGACAAATAATGAAGGGGAAAACATATATAAATTTTCTTTTAACTATAAAAACTCTATTTTTTCCAACCTCATAATTAAAAAATGAATAAACTTTTTATGATGAATAATGATGATCATCACTGTAGTGACAAATAACATTACTCATTTATGATTAATTTTATCCACAAGATATATTAAACAATTTTATATAAAAGTAATTTCGTGTCACAACATAAGTCATATATACCTTATGAAGTATATTAATTTACATTATGTTCCAAGAAAAACAAAAGTGTGCAAAATCCAAAAATATATAACCAAGCCTGGAAAGGCCGCAAATTGTAATTTCCGCATCTCAATTTTATTTCTTCCACCATACGTACCCCAATTAAAATTATGTAATTAAAAATGGTTTATTTAATATTATTTAGAACTTAAATAATGGTATTTTAAATTCAGTTAGTTCCTCTTTAAGTCTTAAGTGAAAAACAGAGTAAAAAAGTTGTAGCCATATATAAATCTGTCACTAAAAACTTTTTTTTTTCTTTTGAAATCTTGGAAAATGATTTGATTGCGAATTAATATATAAATTAAATATAATTACCATATCTCACTGTTCATTATTCCTTTTTAATATATTAAATTGTAAGGAATAATATTTTAGTTTTACCCTTCAACGATTTCTAGTGTTACTTTTTCTTATTGTAATCAATCAACATCATTGATATAACAAATAATTCCCATTCTCATTATTTCACCATTAAATATCATTAAAATAAAATAAAACAATTTGACTAGCTATAACTGGCTTTTATAAAGTGTGCAGGAGTATGGAGGAATGCTTGCTAAGTAAAACGAAAGCACATGCACGATAATTAGCGCGTTTAGTTGACAGCAATGTCAAATTGTAAGTTCATAGTGATTAAGTGTTTTTTTTTTTTTTTGGGACGTGAAGTGTAGTATAGTAGTTCAAGTTCAATTAGATTTGAAATTAATATTGAAAATTTGTCCAACCATTTTAGAGACCGATTCATATTGAAGCAAGATTAATGACTAATATCATCGCCTACATAAAACCTTGCCAATTACTACTATAAATTTGTCACTATACAATTATTATATTTGCAATAAAATTTCATTGTTAATATTTTGCTTTCATGTGATAAAAAAGTTTCATTTAATATCATATATGAATTTAATCAATTAATTAATTAATTGTCCTTTTATTTGAATTTTATAGAAATTAGAGCTGTGTTGGAGAGAGCAAATTATGCTCTAGAATTAACTCATTTTTGTCTTTGACCGTGCTTGCATGGGATGACAATTTTATATTGGAGTTTGGGCACTAGTAGTGGTAGATCAATATATAAAGGTTGATGTTAAATTGTAATATATTTATTACCTTAATTGTCTTATTAAATTGAAAATACGAAGCTCTTTTATAGTCCACAACGTCCAAAATTTTGGGTATTTGCTCGCTAGTCAAGGAATTTCCAAATATTTTATGAATGTTGTGAAACATATTGATAATATGTACCATTTGCTATTATTAAATTGACAAAACTTAAGGCCATTTCGTAGGTACTTTTTGCCTAACTAGTCAAATCTAACATCGATGCATGCAACTAGAAGTTTTGGCCGTAGAAGTTACAATATTTAGGACGTGTCTTAAAATTGACCTAAAAATTTTTAATACCCACCAAGGAAATACAATATGAAATGCTATACTATATACATATATACTTTGAATCTAACCTTCTTTCACACTTTCCTTCCAAAGTCAGAGAGTTTGAACTTATAAGTCTTAATTAATTTAATCTCTCAAAAACGTGTTTCACTTTAAGCCATAAATTCTATTTGCTTCAAAATTATGTCTAATTTAAGGAAGACTGTCTAAGGTGTGTGTGACCTAAACACACTTTACAATACACATTAATTTAATTAACATTTCCTTCCTTGTCCCATGTCTACCAAACTCTACCTTTACTAAAGTTGGGTTTTCCAGAACCTATATATTATATATAGTTAGTAATTTATACAAGAAAATGTTGTTAATTAGTAGCACTTAAAATTAAAATAATAATAATAATAAAGTACTAGAAATTCTTATTTCTGCCAAACCATAACTGGCCCAAAGCTTGTGTTTCTTTCTAGCTAATTTTTATCTTCTTCTTCGATCTTGATCTAATTCGTCTATGATCTTCTACATGGTTAATTAGTGAGGAGGGCATTAGAAATATCAAGAAGATTCCTTGGTGGGTGTTAAGATGTTTGGCATGTTTGCTAAAAGAGTAGCAAACTATCATTTCCATGCTTAAATATATGATTAGTTAATTAAAATCTCTCTGAAATATTTAGATAGTTCTGATAATATTTTATTATTTGTTTGTATATGTGAGAAAGAATCCTGCCTTCAAAATTTAGAACCAAAGTAAGATTCTTTTCAGTATATATAAAAGATAATTAAGCCAATCCCAACTGGTATATTTTTTTTTTCTCTCTTTGTTTAATATACTATTCCATTCCCATTTCAAAATAATTGGAGCACAAAACACGATGTTGGACTGAGAAATTTTCTTGCGAGTTGAACATTATGTTGTTGATTCGTAGACAAGTTTTGGACATAAACATAAGGTGTTTGATAATGTTGTTGGACATAACCCATCTTAGTTAATTTTCAGTCAAAGAAAAGTCAGTTTCCAACTATTCTTTTTCTTCAAATGGTAATTAAAACCATGGCTTTGATCTCTAAACTTACCCAAAAGGAAAACTTTTCTTTGGGTCTTTTTCTCTCCCTCTGGGTCAGTAGGTAAATATAATATATATGTGTATATATATAAGCAACCCCTATATGTATAGCTATATTATATATATAATTTCCTTGGTAAACGCGTTTTCATATATGTATTGGTCATATATATAAGCAGGTAAGCAGCCATGAGACAATATGCATCATATGTGTTAAGCAGTCATGGATTAATCAATCTAGTTTTGGTGTGTCAAACACGATATTTTACCAGCTCAAGTTTGATAGAATCTCTGAGACATTTGCTTGTGTGTTAAGTATCTCTGAAGCTCTCTTACCAAAGGCAATGACATAAACAAAAAGGAAATACATTATAATAAGGCCACTGGGTATCTTCATGTACAAGTTTTGGATTAGGGTTTCTATTATTACAGCATGGCCTGGTGTTATGGTCCTATATCAAGTGTTATTATTTTGTGCTAAAAAATTTAAAGTTAGAGACTCTTCCAACTTCTTCAAAAAGGTAGGTCATAACTAACCTCAGAAAAAATAATATATATATATATATATATATATATATATATATATACTAATCTACAGAATTAATGGAGCACTACAAGGAATATATAAGAATTTACAATTTATTATTTAATAAATTATCAAAAGCACAGAATGATTAAAGCATTGTGTATGAAAAGTTGAGAGCAAGGTCTTAAGTGGCTGTGTTTTGGAGGACAGATTGATAACATTCTTAAATTTTCTTTAAACCTAATTGGAAGGTACAAATTTTTAGCCCACAGACAGAAGGAATGTGTTAGCACTCGCCAGTAGCAAAACCCACTTCACCATAATTTTTGTGAAGGCCCAATGCTTTAAGCTGTAGATTGATATGATAAAAACAAGTTGTGAGTCGTATACATGACCATGATCTAAAAGCATGAATCTGAGTAACAATGTTCCAAAAGAAAATATTTAAGATGGGACAGCTCATTACCCTG
The DNA here is from genome assembly GCA_007844105.2 of Rhamnella rubrinervis. Taxonomy (NCBI): domain Eukaryota; kingdom Viridiplantae; phylum Streptophyta; class Magnoliopsida; order Rosales; family Rhamnaceae; genus Rhamnella; species Rhamnella rubrinervis. Next base: position 13,875,288 of record CM017585.2, read on the forward strand.
ATTTGATTTGTGTACGATGTATATATTAAAACCACATTTTAATATTGAAGTGAGGGCCTAAATGATTAAAATGCCCACATTCATGCATGGCACAGGGTTAGGAGAAAAACTCAGTACTCCCAAGTACTCCCCACTCATTTTTATTAAAATATACCACGTCGATAAAAAAAATATATATATATATATATAATATTATTTTAATAAAAGAGGAATATGTATTTAAGAAGTGCTAAAGTTTTTTTTTTTTTCTAAAAAACAAACTGTAAAAAAGCAATAAAGCATATGGGTAAGCTCAATTAATTTGGAAATTAGGCCTAACAAGCACACAGATGATATTGGTGAGAGAGCCCATTTGGGAGCTGAATATCCACCAAAAGATATCCATTTTCGACTAGGGTATTAGGCCTAACTTTAGAACAATACAACTTTTGGAATCACTCTTTACTATTTCAAATCATTGATAGTGCCTTTAATCTCACAAACCAAGTTCTATACGCTTTGGTTTTTATACAAACCTAACTAAGATATTTGCATCAATGGAATAATCACCAAAGCCTTTAATTAGTTCTCTTATCCATTTGAATTGTAAAATTCATGATTCATTTATATAAGAGTCATCCTCTAATACAAAAACAAACCCTGTTTGAATTGGAGGATATTTTTCTTAATATTAAAAAAAAATGACAAAGAAGAATAAAACAGGCAGGCCTACAAATACATCATTTGACGCGCCTACTTTTAGGATGTTATGCTTATGTATGAAGATTGAAGGCCATTACCATGCCTTCGGAAAGATAATGTAAATGCACACATCATTACGTTTGGAGATGATGTAAATACCCACATCATTAGGTTTTGTGATGATGTAAATGCCCACATCATTGAGTTTTGAGATGATGTAAATGCCCACATCATTAGGTTTTGGCCTAACTCTCATATATGGATTCTTTGTAATGTATGTATCATGAATGTATGTATGTATGTATTAGACGAGCCAAAGGGGTATCAAGCATATTCTCAAAGTCACAACCAAGAAAAAGAGCCAAAAGGGTGCATATCCTTTTTCTATTAGGATTTCTTGTTTGCCAAAAGCCATCTTCTTCTTCAAAATGAGACAAACAATGAGTCAAATAAGCCTCTTTTTACTTGCATACCAAGAATATATACACTTTTTGTCTACTTTTTTCTAATTAGGAGAGACTTTGGACCTAGGTCATATTTTGTCATAAGTTTTCTTCAAATCAGTTTGAAAAAGTATTTTTATTATCTTATTTGGATAAAATAAAAAATTGTATAAAAATATATGTGTTAGTTAAACTTTGGGGCTAGTCAAATAGGTGACAAATGTCTAATTCACTTTAGAAATATAGGTGACACTAGTGTAAAAAATAAATATTCCCAACAAAAAGGGAAAATAAAAAAATTATTAAAAATACGAAATGGGAAGAAAAAAAGACAAGACAAAAAATTAAAATAAAGACTTTGAGAAATAAATAAATAAAACTATTATTAAAAATATGAAATAGGAAAAAAAAGACAAGAAAAAAAATTAAAATGAAGATTTTGAGAATGAAAACAACGACTACTGCCAACCGCCCAAGTCAGTAAGTTTTATTTATTTATTATTTATTTTCTATAAGTCAATATTTTCAGGCTATGATGATTTACAAATGAGAGCCACAATTTCACCTGTGAGTGGGACGATTATGCGAAGTACGAATCATTTGGGTAAGAAGGTCATAACGGAAAGCCAATCTTATAGGCAATAGTGAAGTTCATTTTACACCATTTTTTGTTATCTTTGTATTGCTTCGGGCAGAGGTGGTGACTGGTTATCATTCTCAAACATGCATGGACATGGTTTGGGAAGTGAGAGAGTTCCTCTTCTAGATCGAGGAGTAAGCCAGCTTTTTCCCCTTTTATTTTTTTTGCGTATATTGCATTTCAGCAATTGGGTTCTCATTTTCTTTTCGGGTTTTCTCGTATCCCTTTGATTTACGTTGTTAAATATAGCTCAGATTCTAATATTCAACAGTTTTCAGTTATGGGTTCTAGCTCATATAGCGGATGCGAGAAGGTCATCATATATTTTAATGCTTCAAGTTTTAATTCATTAGGTGTGTATGATAAATTTCATAATAGCATGTTGTTTCAGTGAAGAAGACGATTCTAATGTGTTTTCTCTGTTAAAATTTCTTCATTTCAAGTATTGGGTTTTTATGTAGTTTTTGGGTCTTGAGTTGCCATTATGGCAACTTCTGGTATGTAGCTCAGAATACTGATATTTGTTATATTCATGTTTGATTGGTTGAATTTTTGTAAAACCCCCCCAAGAATTATTTTTGTAAAACCGAATTGGAGTTCACCACATGGGTATATGTACGTGTATTTGTGAGTTATATTTTCTGCCTTTCCATTTTAAAATGTTGTTGTAGGCATCATTCTGTTGCCTGTTTAGTTCCTAGTGAGTTTTGATTTTATGGAAACGAAACATGCGCAGCACAAACGCGCACACATTTGTGGAACTTCTTTTGCTGGGAACTAACTTAGGCATTCTTACATAGGGAGGAAGAAAGAGAAATGATGCATCAGTGGATGGTCAATTGACAGACCTTGAGCATGGAGATGCTATCCCGGTAATTGTTGTTCTGGGAGATCATTGCAATTCTGATATCATGTATAAGTAGTCCGATCAATATTGAGATACTGATATTTGTTCTTGAATATTTTAGGCAGCAAATGTGGGATTTTGTAGGGTACTCTCACTTGTAAGTGCATGTTTTTAGTTGATTATTGCTGAACTGAAACTTTATATTGTAAAATGATGAAGTAATGAGTATATCCTTCATAGTGCAGGCAAAGCCTGATGCAGGGAAGCTGATAATAGCTACAATTGCTCTCTTGATTGCATCCACATCAAGTATATTGATTGTATGTATCCTTTGTTTTGGGACCTCTCTCTCTCTCATAAAAATGAAACAATAGGAAATTAAAATATTAGCAAATGAAATCATACAAAAGAATTTTATAGTTAGTTACACAGAATGTGCAGGATTTCCTCGTTGAGTTATAGCTGGGATCATATTGCACTAGATAGAAATTTAGTTGATCTTTTTTCAGTTCAATCCCAATATATATCTGTGAAGTCCCAGTGGAACTCAGCCAAAGACCAGGCTTGCTCATGTTGGTTTGAGCTAGCTTGCCCAAATTAAATTTCCATAGTTGTGTCTTATTGTGAACTTTTAAATATTCAACTTCAAAAACTTATAACTAGTTTTTTTTTTCCCCCTTTAACAATCTTTTGATTTTCCTGACAAAGCTTGAAATTTTCCATTATGCAGCCAAAATTTGGTGGAAAAATAATAGATATTGTGTCAGGAGATATGGTGACGCCCAAACAGAAATCTGAAGCTTTAAATCAAGTCAAGAATACTATACTAGATATCTTTGTGATTGTTGTTATCGGGTATGACTGTTGCTTCTACTTTCTTATTTTTTTTATTGATCTAGTGGTAACAACATTGCCATGTATAAATTACTCTCTTGGCCAAAAAGTGAAATTTTGTTGGGCATATACAGTGTCAATTGGAGTCACATACATAATGAATTTTAAGGAATCTTAGCGTCAATATTTTTGAACTCTTTTCAGTTCCATTTGCACGGCACTTCGGGCATGGTTGTTTTCTTCTGCTAGTGAAATGGTCGTTGCTAGGTTGAGGAAGAACTTATTCAGTCACCTGCTTAACCAGGTAACATTGTTAAACTCCTTTATGTGGTTATCATGATTTCTCCTGTTACTCATCTTCAATTTGTTGTTAAAAGATATCCAGATTTAACCTCTTCCCCCCTCTTTTCTGTCTCTTCTCAGCAAATATATTCTCGTTCATGATAATTGATGTGTTTATACAGGAAATAGCCTTCTTTGACATTACTCGAACAGGTGAGCTTCTAAGTAGGCTGTCTGAAGATACCCAGATCATAAAAAACGCTGCAACTACCAATCTTTCCGAGGCCCTAAGAAATCTGTCCACTGCATTTATTGGTCTTGGCTTCATGTTTGCAACATCATGGAAATTAACATGTGAGCATTTGATAATCATTGTTTGAAGTTTTATCTACTTCATTAGGAGTTAAGGTTACTGGTTCTAATGTGTTTGTTTATTTAACCATTATTCTCAGTGTTGGCGTTGGCTGTTGTGCCGGCTATTTCTGTTGCTGTACGTAAATTTGGTCGGTTCCTTCGTGACCTTTCTCACAAGACTCAAGCTGCAGCTGCTGCAGCTGCATCTATTGCTGAGGTATGTCTCTGCCATAAAAAATTAAAAACATAAACAATATAGAATATTGCGGATTGACACTTTATCTTCAACAACTGTGAGGGGGGTGTGGGTGGGGTCTGAGGTATTGATGTCAAAAGAAGATAAAAGGTCTTATGTGCAAGTTCAATGCTTTGTAGGAATCTTTTGGTGCTATTCGTACAGTGAGATCCTTTGCACAGGAAGGTTATGAGATATCACGTTACTCAACAAAAGTTGATGATACTCTGGAGCTTGGTCTTAAACAAGCTGTGAGGTCTCCAGTCTTAAATAAATCTCTCTTCTACACACACACATCTATACACACTAACCACCATGTATTCTGCTACAGAAAGTGATTGGTCTTTTCTCGGGAGGTATGAATGCAGCATCAACGTTATCAGTCATCATAGTTGTGATCTATGGAGCTAATTTGACGATCACAGGTTCCATGACCCCTGGTGCTCTTACATCCTTCATTCTTTATAGCCTCACAGGTTGAGTCCACAAATTCAAATGGAAATTTTAACATTATTAAGCATGAAGTTCATCTTCCAGCCTATGTAGATTTAAAGATGATATGTTTACCTGGTTTCTCAAAGTTCTTGCCCTAACCACTTCCATTCACCTGCTCCGAATTGCAGTTGGATCTTCTGTATCAGGACTATCAGGGTTATATGCAGTGACAATGAAAGCTGCTGGAGCAAGCAAAAGGGTTTTCCAACTTCTGGATCGCGTCTCATCCATGCCGAAGTCAGGAAATCAGTGTCCTTTGGGGTTAGTGATTAGATTTTGTCATAAAATGGTTACTATGAGAGAATCTTTTATTGTGTAGCAGTTAGGAATGGTGAGGTGAAAAGTATCAGAAGTATTGCTGAAATATGGTGTGGGATTAGTAATCCCACCTTTGGTTTTCTTCTTCAAATGTCACTCTGAACTTGGAAGAACCACAACTGTATGCTGACCCACCATACCTGCTTAAAAGCGAGCCCCTAAAGTTCATTTTTTCTCAAGTTTTACTTTTCCCAGCTTTTGCTAAGGGATAACATATTACAAAATTGGAGCTGATGGCACATTAAATGCGATATGGGATAGACAATTGTAAATGCTATACTGCTTGAATCATGCATTAAAGTGGGTGTGAAATGTCATAACAAAAGGTCTTTTATTGTAGTGATCAAGATGGGGAAGTTGAGTTAGATGATGTGTGGTTTGCCTACCCATCTCGGCCCGACCATATGGTACTCAAGGTAATCATTTTGTTTAGTCAGCTTCTTAGATATGACTGTGATGGTAAAAAGAGTATGGATGACAACTTAGCCATAATGCTGATAACATTATAATTCTTTGAATTGCAGGGTATAACATTAAAATTGAAAGCTGGCTCCAAGATTGCTTTAGTTGGTCCTAGTGGTGGTGGAAAAGTAATTTTCTATTTTTTTTTTTTCTTTAGACGCAATAAGTAATGTATCAGACTCATACCCTTATTTCTTTTGTTTGCAACAGACCACTATAGCAAACTTGATTGAAAGGTTTTATGACCCAATTAAGGGAAAAATTATGGTGAATGGTATCCCCCTGGTAGAGATATCACATGAACATCTACACAAAAAGGTAATCTTGATTACTACTATTTTATACGCCTAGGCAGAAAACTCAATTAACATATGGTAGAAATAAGTTTTTCAGGCATAAAACCATTAGTTGTTTATTCATTAGCATTTGATAAATTAATGACTACAAATCTTCCAGATTAACAAACTTTACCCTTTAATGTGCACAGATCAGTATAGTGAGTCAAGAGCCTGTTCTATTCAACTGTTCCATTGAGGAGAACATAGCCTATGGATTTGATGGCAAAGTCAGCAGTGCTGATGTTGAAAATGCAGCTGTATGAATTTACATCTTTCTCTAATTTTTATACCCTTAATCTCGGCAACTCTGGCTCTGATTATTTTTAATGGTGAGAAAACTGCAGAAAATGGCGAATGCCCATGAATTTATATCAAGATTCCCGGACAAATATCAAACATTTGTTGGAGAGAGAGGGGTGAGGCTTTCTGGAGGTCAAAAACAGAGAGTTGCGATTGCGAGAGCCCTACTCATGAACCCTAGAATTCTTCTCCTTGATGAAGCCACAAGTGCTTTGGACGCCGAAAGCGAGCATTTAGTGCAGGTGATGTTTAACTTTATAATTATCCTAAACCATGCTTTTTTTAGTTTTATTAAAAAAAATCAATCCAATTTACTGAGTAAATTATAATTTTTTATACCGTACAGGATGCAATGGATTCTCTGATGGAAGGAAGGACTGTGCTAGTCATAGCTCATAGGCTATCGACTGTGAAAAGTGCAGACGTTGTAGCAGTTGTTTCTGATGGACAAATTGTTGAAAGTGGTGGTCATGATGAGCTACTCTCCAAAGATGGTGTTTATACTGCATTAGTTAGGAGGCAACTACAAGGAACAAAAACAGAAATCTAAATCTTGGATACCTTACTTTTTGCAGAAGCAAGGTGTAGAAACATGGAATTTCTAAAAAAAGAAATAAGCTTGTACCAATACTTCTATATGCAATGCTGCATTACACAATGAATCTTGCTCTTTGAAACTTTTTCATTGAATACCCAATTCCATAAACAGATATCTTAAACAGAAGAATTATATAGATAATGCATGTGTTTATCATTTCATATTCACTGCACAGATGCATTTTTGCCTAGTCATTGTACAACCTCCAAAAGATATAAAAGTAAAACAAAAACAAAAAAATAAAAAAATGATATGGAAAATTTAGCCACCCTTTACTTTTCTCGGGAGTTATATAAAGGCAGAGAACAAAAAACTGCATGCCCTCAACAATCATTTTCATCCATTCCAGGACAAGCAAGCTCACTCCATAAGCTCTTCGAATTGAAGTTGAAGATGAACTTTTCAAATTTGGTAATGAAACTAAACCAGAGTATCCATGAACAACTTAATGCTTTCCACATTTTGTTTGGATTCTGGGAAACTTTGTGGCTTGAAAAGCTTCCATAATCCAACTGGATGTTTATTTTTCACGTCTATATCTGAATACCTCCCAAACATTTTTTCACACTCCGGATATGGTTTAACATAAATGTTGTAGAACTTTAGTCTGCTAGGCTTGACCAAAGCCCTTAATCCCATTTCAAAACCAAGTCCACAATTTGATCTCAAATACTCAATCACATTGTACCTAGGAACAATTTGCTTATCAAAATTTACACCCAAATACTCAGGAACTTCAACCAAGCAATGGATGTTGAATCTCATCCTATGTAACAAAAACTCAATCTTTTTCTCAATGTCCTCCATCTTATATGTAATAGACCTTGGTTCCCTCCATAGAACACCAAAAGCTTCTCTCTTAATCAACCCAAGACTGCACAAGTAGTCAACTCTCAGTTTCACCTCAAACCCAGCTCTGAATACTCCATTACTGAAAATCTTCTCCTTGATTGGTTCTCTGCATTTCAGAGTCCTCAACAACTCCAAACACCGAGAAAGTTCACCCAATTCCAAACCCAGAATCCTTGGCTCTTGAACTATCTCCTTTCTGATTAAATCCTCACTAAAACCCAAATCTTTGAACTCAGAAAGCAATGGCTTTAACCTATCTTCAACTCCAAACCCTAAAACCAGTGGGAAAGAGGAAAGAACCCAATCAATTCCATCTATGGGAATTCCAATTCCCATTAAGAACTTAATTCTCCTTTGAATTTCAATCTCATTCATCAACATCAATCCAGGAAAACCCTCTAAAATCTTACTCACACTGTGATCACTAAACCCTATACCCCTCAAAACCTCCATGCTCCTGAAAACACCAACTGGATCTAATTGGAACTTTCTAGAATGTTCCAGAACACTCTTGATCATCAATGGGCGAACACTCGAGCCCAAATTTGAGAAACCCAATTCCCATTTCTTGAGAAATTCAAAATCCAAAACCCCAGGACAGTCAATTACCAATGAGACTAGGGATTTCTGGGGAATTTTGAAGGATAGAAGAACACCCAGAGACTTCTCTGTTTCCTGTAAGTTGGAATTAAGTAGGAAATGGTTGTTTGAGAGGAAATTATGGAGCTGAGAAGATGGAAAGCCGTACCTGTGGAGGAGATTGGCGAGAGAAATTCGTTTCCTGTATAGGGATTCATGGGAAAATCCGGCAGGGATTGGGACAGCTGAGAAAGATTTCGAATCCACGCTTGACAAGGCTTGGAGCTTTTTCGGAGTTGAATTGAGTTTAAGCCGAGACAGTATCATTCTGGTTGCAAGCCTATCGGCCGTTGAATTATGCAAGGGTTTGAGCTTGTCTTCGATTGAATGTGCTTTTTACCAAGTCTAATAGCCTCAATTTCTCCACATAAATCTCTGAGAACAGAAGCTTTCACAAGAGATCACCATCACAGGTCTTGCTCTGATTGCCAGTCACCGAAAACCAAGCTAGAAGACGATCAGACATAGGGCAGAGTGAAGAGACTGGTTCAGGTGCTATGGGAGGCGAGACAATATCACGTGCAAGGCGCATGTCAAAGTTTATTTTAGTGGAACATTTTATTATAAAATGCTTTAAGATAAAACTGATTTTCTAAGGTTGTTTTTGATAACGACTGTTTTTTTTTACGAGTTATATATAATTTGATTAATTTAAAATTAATTAAAATTTTTAAATATTAATTAAGCTATTTAATTAAGTAAAATTTTTTTTTAGTTATATATTATATATAATTTAATTAATTTAGAGATTTTTAAAATTTGTTAAATATTAATTGGACTATTTAATTAAGTAAAAATATAAAAATAAAAACACTTTAAAAGTATTTTTATTTTTAATTTTTAAATTTTTATTTTCTTTTATATTTTTAATTTTATTATCATTTAATAAATTTTAACTAATTAAATTATACATAACTCAAAATGAAAAATAAAAAACAGCTGTTTTATCAAACTAAGCCGTAAGTATTTTGAGAAATATTTAAGTCTATGAAAGTTTTGTTATTTTCTGTTGTGTTCAAATATTGTGCACTCTGTTTTTGCAAAACTCATCTGTGTGTATGTATGTATATATAATGTACTCAGTATTTTCTAGATTTCCAATATTAATATCTTCAACAAATGGACCAAACTACACAAGCATGACCACAAGCATATGTTCTTTCTTGAAGAGTTGATGCAACCTTCAATCTAAATCAAAGTGTATCAAAACTGATATACCCATAATCTCATTCAAGCAAAATCTTCAAGTAAACAGTAGCATGAAATCGATTTCACATAATTTAAAATGGTGCACCTTAAACAACCTACATCCACTACCTATTTTAGTAGGATTTCCTAATCAATACACTAATTTGAATTAGGGTTTTATTGGTTCACCCTAAACCTTACAACAACGATCCCTAGTTTCCTTTTTTTTTTTACCAAGATATATAATTGAAAGATTCTCAGATTAGCACTATGCCTATAACTCATTAACTACACCCTCTCCAACTCAGTATGGTGTTTGTCTAATTGGTCTTTCAACTCCTTTCTCCACTCCTGGATAAGTTGCTCTTGCTTCTTGATAAGCTCATTCTTCACTTTCAACTCTTCTTCCATCATGGAAATCTCCTATAAATCACGACTTGTTAAAACGAAACTTACTTAATTGAGCTACAAATGCATGAAGATGCTGAAGAATTTGAGTTTTTTACTCTTTTTTATTTTCAGTTACCTTTGCAAGTGTTTCAGCCTTCGTTGGTTGATCCTCACGTTGCAGACCGATAAAATACAGTTGAAGCTTTTTAGCAGCCTCCATAAAATCTCTAGCATGCCTCTCCACATCAACTGAAGTAATAAATAATAAATAACATTAGTACAACTAACCAATAATAAACACATCGCATTTCTAGGAAAACCATAGGAAAATTCCAATTGCCACATATCAAAGAAGCAAAAGAACAATTAACATAATTATCATTTACCAGACTTGATCCAATTGGAATTTTTCCAGCAGTTAATTCAAGGCAGGTCATCTTTCCCTATGAAAGAGAAGTACAGTCTGTTCCTTTTTACAAAGTCATAAACCAACTGTCAAATCTAAAAGGTAAAAATCCTAATTCCTGAACGCTGCAAAAGGACAGCTTATAAGATAAACCAAAGATATTCATTAGTTCTTCCCAGAAAACACTCCTCTCACGAGACTATGTCAGTCTATACACAATCATTATCCACCCTACAAAGCCTACCAATTGAAGGTGATGAAACTCAACCTCTATATCTAGCCTACCCGATAGTTTGAACTATTCCTCTGTAAACATTTTGAATTTTTGTTTCCTGAGGTTTTTACGAGAACTTCCCAAACTGCCATCATTCTGTTCCTCACACCATAACCTCTAACATTCCAACTTGGATTTTAGTTCAGACACTGTTTTCCTTCATCTCCCGTCTTCAATTGACCCCATTCATAATTAACAGCGGGTTTCAATTTTTTAAATTCCGTTATTTAGTTTACTGTTTTTCCTCTCCCCCAAAAAGCCTTTAGAAGACTCCTGATATTCCTTTGGAAAAATTTACAAAAAATAAATCCATCTGTACAAAAATTTTACCTAGAATGCAACACTCAGCTTTAGAAAATTTCATAAAATTGTCCTGTCATTTAATCTCTTCACCGATCCATTCCCCAACCCTCACCTTGAGAATTTGTCCTAGGGCTATCTGAATTGCCAAACAGTACATCATTTTAGAACCCAATATTATTTATTTCATCATGATTCAATTTTGCATCAAGTGTTCCAATTTTTGGGTGATCAAATTAAACTCTCTGCCTACACAACTTATAAAAAATCAGCCCACAGAGTTTAAAAGGAAAGGATACTACTTGAAAAATGGAGAGCTAATAATTACTAGAATAAAAATAACTAAGCATATAAGCAGGCTTACTAACTCTGGTGAGAAGGGTGAGGAGAACGGTCTATCGCTTGGAGCTCTCTAGCAGGCAAGCATGGAAGCAAAGCAGCCTCTAATGCCATCAGACACGCCATCATGTCTTCCCTTGGAGCTGGTGTGGACTGCAATGGCGTATCTGGTTGGTCAGCCATATTATCTCCCTATTCAAAACAACAAAAAACAAAATCAAAAAATTTGTGTGAACCATCATCTTTTTTTATTTGCCATACATCTTAGTTTGCTAAGGAATGTATGTCATAGTTTATACTCCAAATTTTAATGTCAGCCATTTTAGTTATTTACAACCCAGTAAACAAAGCTAAAAATAATAAACAAAATAGAGATGCAAACAGGTTTAGAGGGGTGAGAAATAAACACTAAAAACTGTGCCTATTTACATGACCAGCCAACTTCTTTCTTTTCCCACCATTTTCTAAGCAACCCAAAAAAAACCCAAAAATCCTTCATTTATTTAGATAAAATAATCGAAAATAAAATACTGTAATTCCAACTCTACAAGCTGCAAAAGAGCTGCCCATATTTACCAAAACCCTAGGTTCGGATTTGTATTTTGCAGTACAAACGGTTATCTTAGAGAGAGAGCTAGGACCTTTTTATTTGTGGAGAATGAGAACTCACAGTGACGTTGAGAGGCAAGCGGTGAAGCTTGGAACCGATCCCCTGAGACTGTTTATTGGCGGACGTTAGGGTTTGAATCGGCGGTCGATTACAGCAATCGAAACGGCGCCGAATTTTTGAACGAAACTGGCATCAAAACGGAGGTTCTCCGGCCAAGCTTCTCGGGGAAGGTGAGGAAATGAGGGCTTGGAGTATCACCCAATCGACAACCATTTTTTTATGTGATGCCCAAAAAAAAAAGATTAAAATAATAAAAGAAACTAATTTTTTCTTATAAAATAAATAAAAATTCAGAAATATTTGTTTAATTATTAAAACAATAATAAAGATTACAATAAATATTTTAGGGAATTTTTATAAAACATATATATATATATATATATTAAAATTGTAGTTTTTTTTTGACCAATATATTTGACGATTTATATTATAGAAAATGGTTGTTCAAATTGTTCACTATATATATATAAAAATTCAAAGTTGGTCCATTGAGTCAAACTTGGATGGTAGATTTGTAACTATGATCATAATTTGAGGGTAAATTTGTAATTTTATGCATGGTTTGAGGATAGATTTACAACTTTTTACACAGTTTGAGGGCATTTGTGCAAAAATATAAATACTTACTATTAACTTTGTTCTACAGAAACCCAGCAGACGGGAAGCTCCTTCAGCTCGCAAGATCGGAACTTTTTTATTATTATTATTATTTATGAAAAAAGAAAAATGCAGAGGAGACTGGTTCTCAAATTTGCTTCGGACATTCCCAGAAAACTCTCCGGCTCCACCACCACCACCACCGCTTTCTCTTCACTCCTCCACTCTCACCGTTACAAAACCTTCGCTTCCCTTACCAGAACACCCCAAACCCTTACCCAAAACCACTTCCTCGGCTCCTCCCTCACGAATCCGCTTGCCCATTACTCGCATTCATGGCGGTTTTCTCGCGATTTCTCGGAAAAAATTCATGGGTTTCTCTCCAACCCACTTCTAGCGAAGCAGTTGTTGGCTTCCTCAAATACCCTCTTGCGTGTCTCGAAGAGGAGTCTCTTGGATTTCAGGGTTGCGTTTCTGAAAGGTCAATTTCCCAAACAGAGTTTTGAGTTCAACTCGAACTACCGTTCTTATCGGCGTGGCTGGTAAAGTGTTTCGTTTCGTGTTATAGCCTTTTGATACTTAGTAAGCGTCGGAAAATGAAAGTAAAGTATTGAACTTTAGCGGTTCTCAGTGTATTCGTTTTTACTTGCATTTATAAGCAACCAAAGCCAGTTGTAGAGGAAAAAGTTGATTGTTTTCATCCTGCATATCAGGTGTTTGCTTTTTTTTCTTTGGGGGATTCAGATGATAATTTCTTGTCAGTATTTGAGTGACTGTTTGTAATTTAATTAGAGTTATTGTGTTCAAAACTTCCGAGCATTTTTTGCTAGTGATTATATTGTTGATTTGACCTGTAAGAGGAAAGCAACTAAGCAGCATATAGGGACAATGCGTTACAATTGGTGTTTTGAGATGACTGTAAGATTGTTCTTAGATTGGTTTATGAAACCATTGCTGCTTTTACCTGTTGGAAAGAACCTGCATCATCATCATTACCTAGACAAAAAATAATTAGAAAGTGATTGGTAATGTCTTCATACCATCTTCTAGGTTAGATGTGAAAAGATTTTGTTGGATATAGGTAATATAGATTTATCCTAAATTTTGGTTTTTTAGTTTGGAAACCCTAGTTATTTCATTCTGGGTTCTTTATTGAATTTCCAGAATTAGTTGAACTTCATGATCTAGTGGATATGACCACTGATCATGCTTATGACCATTTTTTGCCCACTCGGAATTCAATTTTAATTCCTTTGACCTTTTCTGTAAAAGAGCAGTCTTTCAAATTCTGTTTCTTTATAATGAAAAATATATGGACTTTGTGTTTAGTGAGTCAGCCTTCACGTTTTTTTTTCCAGCTTTGATCCTCTGAAATCACCATCTCAACCTCTTTTGATTCAATATCTTGGTTACTTATGTGATATATGCTGATTCTCCTAATGGTGGACCCCTGAAAAAGGGTCAGCTTTCATGCTATGCTACTCAATGTCAGATCCTGCATATTTATAATGAAACTCTTGTCAAATGCAATTGTTTGATACTGTCAGTCTTCTTCTCTCAACATTTTGGTTACATATTATCATGTCAGAGAATATATTTTTTAGTTGTTTGTGTTTAGTGAGTCAGCCTTCACGTTCTTTTTTCTGGCTTTGATCCCTTGAAATCACCATGTCAAACTGTTATGTTCAATTTCTTGTGTTACTTATGGTAATATGTGTTGATTCTCCTAATGGTGGATCCTTGAAAAAGGGTCAGCTTACGTGCTATGCTAGTCAATGTCAGATCCTGCATATTTATAACAAAACTCTTGTCAAAATGCAATTGTTTTGATACTGTCCGTCCTCTTCTCTCAACATTTTGGTAAGAAGCAAAAACTCATAATTGACTTTTGTCACCCACCTTGAGGTGCTGTCTCAAGACAAAGCTGTTTGAACTGTAGCTGCTATTTAATTTTGTAGACAAGTTCATTGCATTAGATCGAACACCACTTATTTCAATATTTGGTTATCTCTTAAAAATTTGCAAGCTTGTCTTGTAAATACATCAATAAAATATGGATCTTCAAGACTACCAATTTTTTTTTGAAAGACATACTTCTGCTCTTACAACACCTGCAGTAGGTGTCTATCTAAGTTCTAAGTGCCCTTAATTTATTTTCTTCTCTTTTCAGGAGATCATGGTTCCAAGGGCTATCAACTAATGACGTGGTTTTAGGCTTAATTATAGCCAATGTTGCTGTTTTCCTGTTATGGCAAATTGCTGATCCTAAATTTATGATGAATAATTTTACTGTGAGTCTAAAATTCAACTGACTAATAATTTTTAACATATTTTGATTTTGTTTCCTGACATTGCTACATGAAGTATACTGTTGTGGTGGGTGCTGCAAGCCTTGAGCTTTCTAACAGTAACGTAACCAGTTTATCAATGATAACAATAAAAATTTCAAATGAGTGGTGTGTTATGAAATAAACATTTTCTTCATCTTTGGGCACTGGATGAATTGGCATAAATATAAAGAAACATAGCACTTACAATTAAGGAATGTTGAAACATATTAGTTTTAGGATGAACTGCTTGATATTGTATATTTCTAAGTTCACTATGGTCCATTTTTAACTCCATATGTTCTAACCTATTGATGTTGTCTGAGCAGATTTCTCTTGACAATGTTAAACATGGACGTCTGCACACAGTGATAACTTCCGCATTCAGTCACAAGGATACGGAGCATATCTTTTCTAACATGCTTGGACTATATTTCTTTGGTCAAAGTGTATGTCATCTTTGTTTAAAGAACTTTATTCGGCTATACTTTTGGAATTATTCTTTGTGTTTTGTATTATTTACATCTTGCAGATGACTTTAGTTAGTGGTAAATATTTGTACTTTAGATATAAACCTCCTTCCTCTGCTTGCTACTGGGCTTGCATTCCTGAATCTTCGATCAAGTCAAGTGGCTTTTCCTCTGTCTACTCCATCTCCTCTTCTAATTTCGAAATAAATGACTTAGAAAGCGTGCATGGGGATGTCTAGTTGTTAGTTATTATGTTGTTTTCCTTTTTATTTATGTGAGTCCTGAGCCCACAGTTTCTTCAGTATGTTAACTTTTCAATTGTTGAAATTAAAAGGTACCTTATATATATACACACACACATTAAAGAGTAACATGGTGTATGATAGCAATGATTAATGTTGTTATTTTTCTCTTATATAAAGTTCTTGGTGTTCATATTGAGCTTGAACCAGTTTACTTTTTGTCTTTGGATGAAAGAGTTCAGCATATTTAGAGTATACAAACTTTGAAACCTTAACCATTCAAAATCCATATGAGAGACCTTTATGTTTTATTTTGACAATGAGAGTTGTTTGGAGCAAGACCAGAAATGATATTATTGTTCTGGTAATATCTGAAATAATGCGTGTTATAACCTGGTAATTTTGACACATGACTTAATTATATGGTCATCCCCTAATTTTTTCATGTACGTGATTTAATCTGTTCTACTTATTATTTTCTTTTCGCCCACTGGGCAGATCAGCAGAAGTTTTGGGCCTGCATTTTTGCTTAAGTTGTATCTAGCTGGAGCAATTGGTGGCTCTGTTTTTTTCTTGGTGCATCATGCCTTTTTGGCCTCCCAATCAAAGGTACATTGATACTTAAAATAATTCAGATATCTGCAATTGATTCTGCATTGGTTGGTTAGATTACTGTTTTTAGGAATTCTTGAATTGGCACTTATTATTTAAGAAAGGAAAAAAGAAAAGAAGTAATTAGTAATGATTTTGATTAACGTAATCATGATGCTTAACTCAAAACATTTTTCCGAATGATGTTATGCAGGTCAATTAACTAATGAATAATTTTTCACATGATTTCTTCAATAGAGATTAAATGAATGATAATGTGTTCCTCTGCTCAAAATGTCAATTCCATGGGATATAGTTTGAAACAAAGAATGAAATGATTTTTATTTTTCTTGAACTTAAATTGATGCTTAAAGATTTTTGCTTTAGTTGGCATATGGAAACTCCTCTAGACAAGTTTGTTAATTACGCTTCTCTTGGTGTTTCCTCACTTTTTACTTTTCACAGAGCCAACTACTGTGGAAGGACCCTTCAAGAACACCAGGCTTGGTATGGTTTTTGGAAATCTCCTCTTCATTACGTGTTCTTTGCTGTTCTCACTTCTCACCATATCAGTCCATAAAATGAACTCAGAGGCCCCTACATATCAAATCATCAGAACTGGTTCAATTCCAGATTTCATGCATGATGCATGTTATTCGTCCTATTAAGCTTCTCCATGGGAATACTAATTGAATTTTTTTATTTTTTATTGGGTGTCAAATCTGAGTTTTATCCATGGAAATGTTTTATATGAAAGTTAGAAAATACAATTTCCTTCGAAGTCATAATGGACCAACACCTACATTGGCATCAACCAGTCCATGAATTGATCAACTAATAAGATTAATAGAATTGACTTGGTTGGGTTTTATATTCAAGATGGTGTACATTACTTGAAAGTTTGTATGACTATCATATTTCCTTGTGAATACAGGGGGCAAGTGGGGCTGTTAACGCAATCATGTTGCTTAATATATTCCTCTTTCCAACATCTACCATATATTTCAATTTTTTCATACCAGTTCCTGCCATGTTAATGGTAAGTTTACTTCTTTGTTGTCTGATTGGTTATTTCTAATTATGCAAATCCTTCTGAAATTGTTTTGGTTAAATTTTCATTATAGGGGATCTTCCTTGTTGGCAAAGATATGTTGAGGATAATACAGGTATTTGTGTTTGCTTCTTGTGAATTTTTTTACTTTTATATATGGATGTGTTTGTTTGTATGCCTGCTTATTCTTCTTCTTCTTCTTATTCTCCTGCTTATATATATGTCTGCAAATCCATGTCAATGGGTAGGCCTTCTTTATTTCACTAAGAAGTAAGAACCCTGCCAATGAGAGATGGCACTTGAGCTCAAGAACTTCAATCTTCTTCCTCTTGCTGTCCAACAAACATATACTTGTTGTTTGAGTGAACTTATGTAGTATTTTTATTCATCATTGCAGGGAGACACAAACATCTCAGGATCTGCACACCTGGGTGGTGCTGCAGTTGCAGCCATAGCCTGGGCACGAATCCGAAAACGTTTCTGAATTTTGTAATTGTATCTCGGCAAAATCAGTTCAGCATTTTGTTTTCCGCCTCCTGCCTAGACAAAAGAAGTGAATCACAGCATTAGTTAGTCTTTCATGCAGGTTTTTTTTTTTCTTTTTAATTATTTTATTTTATTTTTTTGGGGATTAAATCCCATTCAACTGTTAGGAGATAGAGGAAATGGTCAATGTAATGTGGGATCATGATGAATTACACATTTTGAAAGGGAAACAGGAAGCTGAAAAGGAAAATAGAAAGCTTTTTTAAGCTGAAAGCTTAGTGTTTTTGCATCCCCTTTTATTTTTGCTTCTTTTGCTTGTGTCTTTATTGAATTTTATTTATAGTCATTTGCTTTTAATGGAAACATTGCCAATCTTATTAGGCTTGAAGGAACAGACAAGAGCAAGGTGGAAAAGAACTTTTTTTTGGGTATCCTTCTAAATTTTTAATGTTTGCAAATGGATGTTTATCTGTTTAAGTTAAACATCAATTTTTTGGGAATCTAATCACATCTATTGTGGAAATCAAATTACTTCCCTTTTTATTCATTTAACTCATATGCTTGTACTTATCCACATAAAATTTAGTTTAATTTTATTAAGAAAAATTTCACATATGGCACTATGAAAATCAAGAAAAATTTCACCTTTCACTCCCTTTGTTTATCGTTTATTTTTAGTGAAAATTAAAACTTTTATATAATTTTCTTAATAAGGATAAGTAAACAGAACAAAAAATAATTCAGTACAATCATTTTTATAAAAATAAAAAATCACTTTATTAATTTTAAGAAAACTTGATTTGACAAATAAACTATTGACTGTGGTTTTTCTTGTTTTTATTGGATATTAATTTGATTAGGGTTTTAATTTTACCTTAAAAAATTGGGATTGAAGCATGAGAGCCTAAAACAAAGTTGAAGGGTGCACTTTTGTCTTGTCAACTTTGAAATGTGACTAAACAAAGCAGAGAATCGAAGTGCATAGAGTTGGTAGAAAAAAAAAAAAATCTGTTTTTTGGGTTAATGTGAAAACCAGGCTTTGCTTAGCCAGGATATTATTATCCTCCAAACGAATTCATAGCTAGGCTTAGGACACTGTAAAACCTATATATATAGCTAGGCTTTTTCTCAAACAGTCCCAAATATCCTACTGAGAGAAAAAAAAAAGCAAGCAAATGTCAGGTTTGTCTTTAATTTGTAATTAACCTCTATTCCAGCTTCCAAGGTGCCATTAATTCTTAACCTAATTTGAAATTTCAAACTTCAATTTTTTTCTTTTTTTTGTCCCTTGTTAATTAAATTTGGGGTAAAATTTGTATTTGTTTTGCAAGAATTAATGGGTGCTGACCTAATCAGCATTGATGTCTTTGTAGATGATCATTTACTTTTCACACCCCCTCTCCTCCTACTCCTACTCCTACTCTTTCTATGGAAACTTTTTATAGGCTCTGCCTTATTTTATAGGCTTCTATATTTTAATTTAAATCTCTGGATTGTCTCTTTTGTTATTTTGTATATATATGATTAATATGTATATATATATTTATACTATTTTTTTTATGTTATTTTGTATATATATGATTAAATTAACTTCTTATTTTTTTGGTAAAAAATTAAACCAATTCCTTGATTAATGAGAGAAGTCCCATTATTTTTCCCATTTTGTACTTTAATTATGCATCAAATATTACAGAATCAAGCTATTTAAAATTCTGTAATAGATTGAATTTTGATAACCATTTTAAATCATTATTATCTGTCAATTACCTATTTATTTTCTGTTCATTTTATTTGATTATAGTTAACTTTTGACAGGTTCAACATCAAAGCCTCTATATTTGGTTTTTTATAGATTAAGGAGTGCCTTTTGACTACAAAGCCACTATTCAAACTCCCTTTTTTAGAGGTCGTTCTTATTTGATTTTTTTTAAAAACTTATTCAATGGATGATAAATAAATAATGAATTTAGGATAATAACCCATCTACTTGTAATTTACTTCAATCCAAATTTAAAACTATATAAACAATTTTATTAAGTTGACGAAATTAGAAATAAATATAATTATTATCTATAGGTTGAAACTTATTGGAGTGAATCTTGTAGAAATATTTAAGATAATAATAATAATAATAATAATAATAATAATAATAATAATAATAAAAGTCATATAAATATAAATATGTGAATATTAGTATTTATGTATGAGAAAAAGACATTTTTTGTTTTTTCTATTCAACAATGAGCAATTGGATAATTGTAAATGAATTTTGTAAAACATATTTTTAAAAAGTATTTAATATAATAAAAAAGTATTTAATTCCACGTAAATTTATATATATATATATATATATATATATACACACACGCACACACATTTTATACGTACGTTTCTTGAGTAACCATTCGGTGTTATATTCTCAGGCGTTGTTGAAATAAAGCAAATCAAAGTTTAGATCAGCAACTGGGCATGTGCCACGTGTTATGAGATTTGGACTTGGACTGGTCCTTAACGATGACCCCACCGCTGATGGGACCTTCATCAAAACCACTACGCAGATGCCACGTTTCAACGTAGCCATCTCTCTACCCCAAATCCCATCATCAGCTACGAAACTGTCTCTCTCAGTGTTGGTTTTCTTTTTCTTTTTTTAATTATTTTTTTTGGGGTTAAAATTTTCTTCTTTGTAAATCCATCTTTCTTCAGGTCCCTAATTAAACAATTCTCTATATTCCTGTGTGACACTTTTATTTTAGGCCTATTTTTTCTTTTTTCAATTTTTTTTCTTTCTTTTGCATGAACTCAAAGCACACCTCAAAATCTACTCAATCCTCAAACCCATCAAAAATCAATCCCTGATTCCTATTTTCCTTCACTTTCTTTCATTTTCTTAGCTACTGGTTTCTGTTTTTTTTCACATTGATTTTCCCAGGAAAATGAGGTGGGAAAAGGTACAGCTCCATGCCAGGCAGGGCCAAGGAGTAGCTTACCAACAACAAGAGGTGGTGGGTGAGATATCTGGGCCAGGGAAGAGGTGGGGACACACCTGTAACGCTGTTAAAGAAGGGAGGTTTCTCTACGTGTTTGGGGGTTATGGTAAAGATAACTGTCAGACTAACCAAGTACACGTCTTTGACACTGGTGGGTATTCAACAAAATAGACTTTTATGTCTTTTTGGCCCAAGATTCTTGGGTTTTCATCATTTCTATTGCCAGTTTCCTTTTATATCGAGGTTTTGTTGAATCGTAGTTTTGGCATTTTGGGATAAAGTTTGAATCTTTTTCTTATATACCCTGTTGATTAATCTTTGTGAAGGTGCTTTTAGGACTTGGTTAATAGAGTTCTTGTTGGGTTTATTTGTGGATTTTCTGTTGGTTCTTGTTATTGGAACTAATGTTGTGATGGGGTTCTTCTTTAGCATTAACTTCTTTACATGAGATGCTTTCCTTGTTTTTCTATTTAATCTATTTATTCAGTCATTATTGGCTTATTTCCAATTTTTATAATTTCCGGTTTGACTTTGATCAAACCCGTGCAAAAGAAATTGGCGTTTTGCATTTTTTGAAAATATTGTATTATGGTGCATTAATGTTCTCGAGTTGTGTTCTTCGTTTCGTTTTGTGTTCATTTAATTGTTTTAGGTGTTTAATGAGCATACACTTGGATTTTCTCTTGCAGTTGCATTAGTTTTGTTGCATTTTATATGAATTTTGGTTTAAGATTGTCATTTTCTAATACTGAAAGCTCTTTGCAGCTACACAAACATGGAACCAGCCATTGATAAAAGGCTCGCCTCCGGCTCCCAGGGACAGCCACAGTTGTACCACTGTTGGTGATAATCTCTATGTATTTGGGGGTACAGATGGGATGAACCCTCTCAAGGATTTGCATATATTAGACACTTGTAAGTAATTTTTTCTTTTCCTATATTTATTATTTCTAACATAACCAGCTAGTCTGCTGACTAATAATCAGATGGTTTTAAGACAACGGTGACAAGTCAGTCCCATTTTCGTTTCCATTTTATATTTGCTTACAAATTGAAATATTTGATCCATAAGTCTTAATAGGTAGCAGGTATTACAAGAAAAGATGTATTTTTTTTTATGTTTATGCTTATGTATGTGTTTACTACATTTCCATTCTAGCCTCACATACATGGATATCTCCAAGTTTAAGAGGGGAAGGACCAGAAGCACGGGAGGGTCATAATGCAGCTCTTGTTGGTCGGCGGCTATTTATTTTTGGTGGCTGCGGAAAGTCATCTTGTAATAATGATGAGGTTTACTACAATGATCTTTATGTATTGAATACAGGTAAGGTTTCCTATATATGGGTGCTTATTAATCACCTGGATGGTTTCAATTAGTTTGATCATAAGTATTTAGGGCAACCATATTTATTTGTTGACATGATACTCCACATTTGGATTGTATAAATTACTTCAGTTGCTTAATATATATCATCTTTCGGGGGGATTTTAATCAATAACATTTGGAGGTTCTCAGAAATATGAAGGTGCTGCTTGCCTGCCTAATGCATTTAAGTTTCTAGGGTATTCTTCTAGGTCCCAGAATTGGTGCCCTTTTTTTTATTTTTGTGGGTGGTTTCTAGACAACAAGAGTTGGGATAGATAGGGGAGAATGAAGGTGTGAAATGTCATTCAGGCTTAATTTGATGTATTCTGAGTCTACATTTGGGTACATCTTGGATACTTGGTTACAGCTGACTGATTGATACAGATTTGTAAGAAATTTTTTTTTACTCTTTTTTCTCCTCTCCTCTTGTAGAGACGCTTGTATGGAAACGTGCTACAACATCTGGCACTCCTCCATCTCCACGTGATAGCCATAGTTGCACATCTTGGAGGAACAAATTAATCGTAATTGGTGGCGAAGATGCGCATGATTACTATTTATCTGATGTTCATATCCTTGATACGGGTATCATGATGTTTTAAGTTACTTTGGCTACTATTAAAAACTGTTGCTCATTACTTTCATTGTGTACAACAATGTGTATCATTTTGTGAAAAAAAAAATGTACCGTGTATATCACATATTGTAAGGTACACTTTTTAATTGCAATATATTAAAATGTATATTTGTGTGCATGTATATGTTATAGGTATTGGTGTTTATGGTGTTTTTAATATATTGTATTCGTAATCCTTTTGTTATATACATTTTAAACATATATAAAAGCATCAATAGGATAAAAAATGAACATCATTACTAAATTAATATAAAAGTTTTTAAAACTTCCTAAACGATCAAATGTTCATATTTCAATCATTAAATTTCATTTTCAGAGGCATCATAATCATTGTCCTTAGAGGCCAATTAATTTTCACTTCCTATTTTTGATAAAACATGATAGATTTATAATAAACTTAGTCTATCTTACACAAAAGGACATTTATTTGGATAAAGTTGTGTATCCTATGAATTGCTGTATCATATGTATCAATATGAAACCTATTGATATAATGCAATTGTTTATTCACTTTTGTCCTCTTTTTTATTTTTATTTTTTTTGGGGTCTGAAAAGATATGTATAACGTATTCAACAATACAAACTACAATGCTGTTACTTGATTGGTTGATTGATCTGGCTTGAGGATATTGTGTTTGATATGGATTTTTGTATTTATGTTGGCATTGCTGTATTTTATTAGATACTCTAATTTGGAGGGAGCTGAACACTTCAGGCCAATTGTTGACACCCCGAGCTGGCCATTCTACTGTTGCTTTTGGCAAGAACTTATTTGTTTTTGGGGGATTTACGGATGCCCAAAATCTTTACAATGATCTTTTTATGCTTGATATTGGTATGTTTCAATAATTATCCATAGCTTTATATTTATTTTTTATTTTGGTTCACTAAGATAAGAATCTCTACTTTTACTACAATCTGTGTCTGCCTGTGTTTTAGTAACCTGCCTGCTTCGTCTATATCCTTGCTTGTCCTCCTTTGACTAAATTTGCATGTTTAAATTTTTTTTTTCTGCCTTCTGTACGATATTTATTTTTAATGTCATCCATCTACCAATGGTTGCAGATACAGGCGTATGGACCAAGGTGACAACTATAGGCAATGGGCCATCTGCCAGATTTTCTGTGGCTGGGGATTGTTTGGATCCATTGAAGAGAGGTGTTCTTGTTTTCATTGGTGGTTGTAACAAAAGTCTTGAGGCACTGGATGACATGTATTATTTACACACAGGTTAAGTATGATCTACTCATTTTTACCTTAATAAAATCCTTAGACCTGGTTGTGAGTAAAATTTAGGTCTGGGGATTTTTGATGTTGCAACTGAGTTAGAAACCTTATAATATCTTATTATTGATCTGATGTAATTTCTAATTTTAGGACTTACCAGGGAAAATGACCGGCGACTAGACAAGTTGTCTCTGAGGAAGCAATTAAAGCTGAAGTGCCAAGAACAAAACCTCACCCCTACTCATGACAAAGCTCTGGTTAGAATTGGAACTGATGCCAATCTGTGCCAACCCACTACTGTGCCAGTTTATGGCCAAGCATGTGAGTTATCTCTGTGCTGTTTTTGTTCAAACAAGTTATAGTGTTCAACTTCGTGGAGACTAAAATTGAATATCCCTACTAACACAAGTTAGTGTTTTGTGGTAAACTTATAGTTTATGCTCTAAACTAAGACAAATATGGCTGGATATTTTCATATTTCTGATGCATCTTTGGAGTCAAATTATGATTGCAGTTGATATGTATTCGTTCTTTTATTTTCACGGACTAGAAAGATAGAAATAGGTGTGATACTGTTGTAATGTGTAAATGCAAGGGATTTTAGCTGTGTACCTAAACATATAGTGCTCTAACTGCAGGCAGTCAGAAGATCAATTTAAATCAATTCCAGCCTGTTCAAGGGAAGACAATGTTTCAAGCTAAGGTTACTAAAAGGATCAATGATGGGTATGCTATCGAAACTGTTATTGATGGAAAGCCTCTTCGTGGAATATTGTTTTCCAGCAAACTAGAAGATTATCAGACAGCTGCTATTCCCAATCGAGTAGGTGAGAATTTGATCATTTCTTATTCATGCCAAAATTGGAAGTTTTGTTCAATTGGTCACATACTTCATTGCTTAATATATCAGGAAGCGGACTGCTGGTGGGGAAACTGGTGGTATGTCAAATGGTGATTATAATGGCAAATCAAAAGCTGCAAGGACTTCAGTGGATCAAAGACTTGCTGTTAACATCGATGAAAAGGGGTCCACATTACATGAGCCCCAGACAGAAGCTGCAACAGCTCCAGTTTCAAAAGATCAAACATCTTCTGAGGCTTCCCAGTTTCATAGGGTAAGAACTTTTTATTATATACATCTTTCTTATACTAACATTTGACAGTTCTTAAATATTGTATTTATTTATTTATTTTTGTGACATCAGAACCCAGATAAACTTGGCAACTAATGATAAATTGGCATGATGTATCAGTGTAGTGGGGTTTTAATTGTAACTGATTATTAGTGTTAATAGCCAGGCTGATAGTAAGTATAGCAAACAAATTATAAAATTTAGTAAGTATAGCAAACAAATTATACAATTTAGGTTTTGTATTTTTCTATTAAATTGCGGTATATGAAAATTTTCTAAAATTCTTAAAGATAAAGCAATCTATATGTTAGAGTCATGTATTATGATAACTCATCTAGTTTTTTTCCAGTTATCAAGAAGTTCATTCATTATAGCAAGATTAAAATTTCCTTTAGACCACTTAGAAAAACAGTTGATGTCATAGAAAGCCAAATCCTGTGGAACATTATTTTATCTTCTTTTTCTGTGACTATTGTTGCAGTTCCAACAATATGCGATGATTTCCTTAGTTACTGTTGGTGAATTTCCTGCCATTAGTAACTTTGTGCTCTACAGTGATTAGGGAAAAAAAGAAAAAAAAAAAGAGAGAGAATTAAAGAAACGATCAATCGCAGAGGGTCAAAATTCACATCTTTTGCTTATCTTGTATGACATTACACATCTGAGTTATAATCTTATTAGGGAACTTTTACAATACATTTCATGCCATTTCTTTGTGCACAGAAAAAGTGTTTGGTTGTGGGATGTCCTGTATAAAGATCGAATCTGATCTTAATCGAGTTTTATTTAGGTTACCACAAACCCAGAACTGCTGGTGACTCCTTTGAAGGTGGTAGGGGAGAGGACAAATGATACACCAAAATTGAACTCCGAAGGTGCTGGAGGAGACAGGGAAAATGACAAATCGAACTGCAATACTGAAGTTCTGAAGGACAATGCGTCTGCTGCTGCCGCACATAGCATCGTTGCTTTGTCCCTAAACCAAGGTAAATTTTAATGAGCTATAGATTGTGTATTAAAGCATGTTTCTGTGCATGGATATTTATATAATCCAAACTTTCATTATGCATATTGGCCAAATTGCCAGCCCAAATCATTATAGCGACAGATTCCCATTCATTCACATGGCCATAAATAGAACCGCCCTATGGTTCTCATCTTACGGTTTGTCAATTGCCTTGGATTGTTTGCTATAAGATGTATTTAGATTACATGAGATTGAAGACATCTCCACAGGTGTTGTTGTCAGCTTTTATATTCAATTACAAGTTAGGCTATTAAATTTATTCATGATCATTGTATTGTTGTGTTATGATACATTTGAATCATAGGGAAAGTAAAAGGATCCAAATATGATATTCACAGTGTTCTATTTTAAATATTTTCTCACTGAAAAAGAGAGAAAAAAAAATGAAAGGTTGGTTAAACTTCAATTGGTTACACCAGTCCCTTTTATAATGAATCTTCATTCTGGATTACTCGTGTATGCGGGAACGCAAAAAATCTTCGCCCTGATTAGTTGATTTTTTCAACATTTTAATGACAGACGACAGGACATTAACCGCCGGACAGAGTTGAGAAAACATCGCCGGACACAGTTGAGCAACATTGATAGGAAACTGATCAGTTTTTAAGGGATTGCTTTCTCGACATCAACCAAACACAGAAAGCCACCAGCTCTTGTACATTCTTCTACGGTGATCGCAACACATGACAGGGATACACAGAATTTGCTAACCGGTGTGATCTGCCTCCTGCTAACACTTCGGCCTGAAACTCTGTAGTTGTATGTAGTAGTAGTAGTAGTAGTAGTAGTAGTAGCAGCAGCAGCTTTTCTTAATCTGGTGACTTCTTTGATTAGTTTCGGAATTAAAATTGAAGCACTGAACACGTTTTATACCATTTCTAGGACAAAGAGGTTTTTCAGAAGTTGGCGACACTATGTTTTGGGTATAATCTCACTCTTTTTTTTTTTTTTTGCAGCATAAGAAATCAATCACAATTTCAAAGTTTGCACCTAGTCTTCTGCTTCCATTTCCATGAGATTGTCAAAGATACCTTTAACATCCTCATTGCTTTTTAGAATATATATATATATATATATGTATATATATATATTTTTATTTGTCATATTAATTTAATTTGTAGGCTTGTGTATCTCATAAAAAAGAAACAAAATAGAAGTTGTACAGAGAAGTTAAATTTTGGGAAAAAATATTATTTATTATTTTTAAAAGGACAAAATGTAAATAGGCCAACATCTCCAAGTGTTAATAGAAAATTGGGATTAAGCTTTGGGAAGATTCACTTACCTACTTGCTAGGAAATTAAAAAAAAATTCTATAATAAATGCTACAATGTTATTACTAATGCATTTATTTTTGGATTAGCTTAATTAACAATAATTTCAGTTATATTACAACTAAAACGAATAAAATTATTAAAATGTTTTACTTTTGAGGGAACAAATACATTTAAAAAATTCTATATATTTTGAAATACTGCATGCAATAGCTAAAATTTCTTATCTTTAACATACAAAATAACGCGACAAAACACAATTAGTTGATTAAAAAATAAATAAAATTAAAGAAAACAAAAACTATCTGGTTTTGTTAGTATTTAATATTTGATAAATATATTAATTATAAAATTATTATTAATTGTTTTTAATATATAAATACGGCAAAATATATTATACACGTTCATATTCCACAATATATATATAACAAAATAGACAATATGTAATTTTTTTTCTTCTTCTTCAAATTCTTTTTTTTTTTTCATCCAAAATAAAAACTTATTATTATTTTTTTAAATGGAGATATTTTAAATTTTGTCAAATCTAATAAAAATTATTAAATTGTAGTTTTCTTTATTCTCACGCTGAACTAGAATTAGAAACTCCGAATCCAAAGCACCAGACACACACACACACACACACACATTGCAGAGGCTGAAGAAGAGCGTGTCTCGTTATTGCTTTAGGGTTTCTGAAGCTTCTAATTCCACTCTCTTGCTCTCTCTGGGTAAAATATCCATTAATTTTCCAATTTCAATTACCATTTCCATTTCAGCTTAGGGTTTACTTTCAGGTATTCGAAATCCTCGAGAGCTGGCTACGTTTTTCAATTTGTGTTGCAATTGGATTGTTGGTAAGTTTCTGAGCTTTATCTGTACCTCGTCTCAGGCTAAATTCATGTTTTTTATTGATGTTCGGATTGGTGGGTGTGTTTTGATTTGTTTAGGATTTGCGGATTGGAGGTTGTAAAGATTTAAATTTGATCATGCTACTGCTTATGTAATGTCTTTGTCACGTAACCGTAGCTTTGGAGATTGCCCTGCTTTTTTTTCAGTTGATGTTTTTATCTATTTTTATTGTATTTTGTGTTTGAAATCACGTTATATTTAATGGGATTAGTGCATTTTGAGTAATTTCAATATTGGAAACTACATTCCATATTTTCTGAGAGAGAATTGATTAAATTGGATATTTTAAACTTTATTCTTACTGGACTATGTCTGAAATATTGGAGTTTATAGAAAATAAATTGCTCTCGGGGAGCTAAAGGTCAAATCTTTCAATTCTTATTGTTGCTTGAAGACTTTTGCAAGTGCAGTTCAGTTTATTGCAAGTTCACGAATTGATTTTCATATAAGTTAGAATGAACTCTTCAGTTGTATTTTCAAAATGGACTTTCTATATTCTCTTTTTATCTCTTATAGGAATATATTTATGTTTAATTTGTTAAAAGGATTGTCAAAAGTGTGTGGCTTTGCTAATTTTCTTTATATTGTTTCATGGGGATTGCAGGGGAAGCTTAAGATCAAACCTGTGGAAATTATGTTATTGCTAGTAAATCCTAGCACTGGAAGTTACTAAGTTGTACCATCTTCAATGTATGGTCCAGCTAATTATGATCAGTTCGGGCAGAGTCCTCAGAAACCCATGCCGTCTGCTTACCAACAGCACCTGCAAGCTCCACCGCCTCCTCCTCCTCCCCTTCATTTTCAACAAGGACATACAACCCTCTTGCCTCCTGTAACTCAGCAAGCTCCACTTGCTCGTCCACCTCAGATCAGTCACTTGGGTCCTCGTTTATATCATCATGGTCATCCTGCCCAGAATATTTATCAAATTCCATCAGGGGTACCTCCTTTGCATGGTCCTCCTGAGATATTAAGGCCCCCACAACCTTATGGGGCATTACCTCCACCTCCTCTTTCACAAGGACAAAGACAATATAGAGCTACTGTTCATCCGCCTCCACCACATACTGGTGGGGTGCAGGGTTTTAGGCATATTCCACCGCTCCCTCCTCCTTCTACTTCTGGCTTTTTCACACCAACTACATTTGGCAGTTCTATACCATCAATAATTGGAGATTCGCAAGGGTCTTCCATGGCTCCTCCTCCACCAGCATCTTCTTTGCCACATATTCCACCTTCTTCACTACTTTCATCTTCATTAGCCAACCTTGGTGCTTCCAACTTGTCTGTTCACTCTGACTTTGATCCTAGTTCCAATAAACATTCCATCATGGAGTCGAGGGTTTTAGATCATGTTGAGACCAGACATAATGCACTGATGCATGATGGCTCTCAAAGTTTGGCTTCTAGAAGTTCCTGTGAAGTAGGTTGTCTAGCAGGAGATGGGTCGTTATTTGATGTAAGTATGAGGCTGGATCTTCCTCCACCTCCACCTAAGCCAACAGAAGAAAAAACTGTTCAAAATATTGAAGCTTTGTGCCAGGAGATTGCTAAGAATGGTCCCGATGTTGAAGTCATAGCTTTTCAAAATGAATCTAGAAATCCAGAGTTTGGTTTTTTGGTTGGCAGTGAGCCAGGAAGTGAAGCTGCAATTGCTCATGAATATTTCCAGTGGTTAAAGAAGAAGTGTATTCTGGAATATAAAGTGCATGAAGATAAAAGGGAATCAGCTTTGAGACCTTTGACAAATGATTCTTCTAGCCAACCAAATCATCTTATGGCTTCAGCTGGTTGTACTTCACCTGCTGATTCTGACATGGAGATGGAAGGTCAGTTTAACTGATTATTCTTCTCTCCAAATATATTTACAATTTCTTTCTTTCACAATCTGATAGTGATATCTTATGTGTCTGTTTGATATGTATATATTTTTTTCTCATTAGAAATAAGTTTCTAACTCTTATAATTTTAAGCAAGTGATGAGCACTGTTTTATATACTCCCCTTGGTTTAAGGGTCCAGCAGTGTTTTTGCCCAGCAATTTCCTGTGTACCATTGCTTGATTGTTTGGCACAGAAACTGTAGCTAGTTCTTTAGGATAAACATATCCTTACCAGTTGGTCACCCAGTCATTTAGTATGTACAGGGATTGGGAGAAGTAAACCAAGTTGAGGTTGTGTATAACTTCTGCTAGGAAAGTTGTAATTTCTATTGCCTTTTATGTATCTTTTACCCAAATCTATTATTTTTGTAATTGTAAAATGATAGGAAGATCAGTGCCTATGATGGAGTATAGACCAGAATTTTTGCAGTTTGAAAAACTTGTAAACAGACCTATGAAACAGCACCAGAAAGTTGCTTCTAGTAATTTTTTTGTTATTTTACGAATCTAAAGAGAAATCTACAACTGTGATAACTTATTTTTCTGAACCCATACTTTGCAATCAGCATTGCATTCCTGACTTGATGAATGCACTAGAAAGATCCTTATAGAGGTTGCATCTCTTTTTTGTTGAATTCGTGTAGAAAATAATGTATTTGGTATGTTTCTCTGCTTGTAGTGTAACTTATGAATTATGCGAAACGGCTACTCTCCAATAGTTGTCAATGACTAGTAAGTTTCTGATTTTCTGGTACTGGGTGTCATGTTGTCAACTTGTCATTTTCATCTCATGTCTAACTTTATTGTTTGTTCCTTTTGCTTCTTCAAGATTTTATTTTGTCCCTGAGAAGAACATTTTTATGTAATAATCTTATTATCCTTGGCTGTTCCTTCGAAAGGTGATTTGGGGTTTAAATCTCATTGTTTCAATGTGATTGTGGTGTAATAAATAATCATTATGCATTTTATTGTATTTATGAGTTTACTGGCAATTTAATTAGTCTATATCTTTGCACAGTTGGCATGTGGAATGATGAAAATCTCATTTCACTCTGTTTTAATTTTTTTGTGGTGGTTTGAAGATGATATTACCTTCTCTGACAAAGACCAAGAAGTTAATCACTCAATTGAAGCTGTAGGCTGCAACTTGGATTTTGTTTGCAAGGAGCTTGATGTCAAAGATCAGCTACATGGACAACAAAGTTTATTGGAGGGCCACATGGCACATGATGTGTTGTCTGAAAAAGTGTTATCCGAGTCCTCAAATCTGCACAAGCAAAGCGAAGGTTTGACATCAAACTCAGTCTAACTGATTTCATGAAGAAAAAAGTAGTTCATTTGTGTGTAACTAGACCCTAAAAAAGGATTGTTTACCCATTTCACAGTTTCAAATATTCCCCACTTCACAGATTCAAATATTCCCCACAAAAAAATGTGGAACTTATATAGATAGGTGCCAATGATGTAATGCATCATTAAGTTAATAGGGTTGAAACTTTTTAGTGTAAGATTATTTGTTGTGGGAGAGGAAAAATTAAGATAAGAGAGTTATTTAATATAAAAAACTTGAAATTTTAACAATTTGGGATGGATTCATGGGTTTCTATGAAAATTATTGGATAATACAAGGTTTATCAGATTTGATGAAAGCAAGATCATAGGTACCATTCATATTTGAAATTTCACGGTAACAGTTTTCTTCCTCTTGTTTACCTATGCCAGCTTATTGTAAGTTACTCAGCCATGGGGCATAATTTAGTGGCTGAAGTTTGTTATATTTTTGAATGTGAGGGCGAGCTTATTTGTTCATATTTGTGACTTTACCCTCCTCGCTTCCACCCATCTTTATCTCTCTTCTTCTGTAGTAATCATTATAACTTTTGAATCAATAGTACCTACATCCCTTGAAATCCTATTTCATTATTTCTCAGACTTATGCATTCTCATGCAACTTTATGCTGCCTTTTTTATCTGATATGTTCCATAATCTTACATTTTTAAAAAAATATATATATATATATATATACAGAGCCTAAAGTCTTATATCATCAAGACCATTCAACATTTGGAAAATCAGCTTCAGAAGCCTGTAGCCCAACAGTAGAAGCTGCTGAATGTGCCTTGGCCAACAATCAAAAGAGGTCTACTGGAGTCTCACCTGCAGTTTCAAGTACATCAAGAGGTTCTACTGCTTCTAAAGCCATTAATTTGAGGAATTCTTCAAATCAACCTGGCAAAAGTGGCAGCCCATTTAGACTTCTTCAAGATTATGCTTCTGATGACAGCACAGAAAATGATGATGACCCTTTCCAAGAAGACCATAATCCTTTAGCAATTCCCCCATCAATTAAAGTTGATGCTTCAAGTTCAGAAAAAACTATTGGGAGTCATTTGGGGTCAGATGTAGGATTGAAAAGTCCGCACAGGACTAAAAAGTATAAAGTTGCTTCAGTTGGTGGTGGTGGTGATGTTATTTCTAAGAGGGATAAAGATCTGAAAGAAAGTGAGGAGAAAGAGGCAAAGTTTGAGTCAGCTTCTCTGAAAGTGGACGAGTTTGGGAGATTGGCCAGAGAAGGTTCAAGTGACAGTGATTATGGTTCACAGTATACTAACAGGCGTGGTAAAAGGGGCAGAAGTCGGAGCCACAGCCGGTCGCCTATAGACAGGAGTAGGAGGAGGAGTTCATGGAGAAGAAGAGAGAAGAGAAGTCGATCTCGCAGGTACAAACATCATTTTGTTTATAAGTTTTCTGTTCGATTTGTCAATCACTGTTAACATAGAATTTCTTTAGTCATATGACTTTTCTTGGGAGGCTTGGTTTATGTTTTGTCATTATTTTTTTGAATACCTGGAGTCTATGATCTGTGGAGTAATCTTTCCGGTTGTGTTCCAGCTGGTCGCCTAGGAATCGAAGAAGCCGGAGCAGGTCTCCCACTTATAGGCGTGCAGGTGAATTTGGTGGTGATAAAATGAGACGGGACAGGGCCCGTCTTCCAGAATGCTTTGATTTCCGTCGAGGCAGGTGCTACCGTGGTGCATCCTGTCGATATATGCACCATGAAGTTGACAAGAGTGACAGGTCAAGGTGCCATAGGAGCAGGCAAAATTATCTGGCCGATCCTCTCAGTTCTAATTATTCTAAGATAAAGGAAGAGGGCAAGAATACATCAACCAAAGTTTCAGAGCATTTGCATGATGATGCCAATAGCCAAGAGATACAATTCAGTCAAAATGTACATTGTGCTACAAAAGATGGGATCATTGATTGGAGAAGACAAGATATTGTTAAGGATAATCTGCAATCTATTAAATCAGATCATTGTGATGAGTTGATTGATTCAGATGCAATTAAATGCAGGAGTCCTACTGTGCTATCTGGTACAGTGAATGACAAAGGAATGATTCACGTCTCTGATGATAAAAAATTTCAGGAAGAGCCAGCGCCTAACCAGCTATTGTCAGTTCATACTTTTCCCCCTCAATGTGGTAGTGGTGCTGATATTCTGAAGTCATGTGGTGACACTTCTGAGAATATGTTTTCATTTGTGGAAACCTCAGTTCTCCAATCTCAAAGCCTTCCAAAGGTTCAAACTACTGATTTGTCACCCCAGAAAATGATTGACTCTTCTGTAGCAGATTCATTTCCAGTTCAGACATCCTTATCTTCTCCAAAGAAGTTCTCTATTAGCGGAACTTCTCCAAAAATGGCTTTATCATCTCAGCCACTGCCTAGTACAAGTTCACTTGGTCAACCTTTTTCATCTGAACCCTTTTCATTGCAAAGCTTGCCCTCCAAAGAGTTATCTTCTCCTAGTTATTCTGCTGAAAATACATCACATCATCTTCTGCAGCTGCCCCCTCCCCCTCCTCTTCCACTTTCACATAGTTCAGGTGCTGCTCATGTGCCACAGTTGCCTAGGGATCACAACTCATTTCCACAGATTGCGTCCTATCCTGTGGGTAATCTTTATGCTTCTCAGGCTTCCTTACCCAATCAACATTCACAGTTGCCTCTACCACCAAATTCCTCTTGGCCCTCCTTGCCACCACCACCTCCCCGACCATATGATTCATCTTTAAATTCGGGGACTGCCACACTTGATGTTCTGTCACAGTTTCATCTGAGTCACTTTCCTTCAAGGTGTGATTTTAGCCAGTCTTCTGTAAGGCCTTACGCTACTGAATTGCCTTCTCATTCTCAAGTTGGTGAGTTTCTGCACCGAGCCCACCATTCAATGCAGGAATCCCATCAACCTACTGTACATATGGAGGACTTCAGATCAGGAAACCCACAATGTCAACCATTTCATGGTTCTAGTCCTCTGAGAGACAATCACTTTACATATCCTCTGGTCCAGGATATAACCTCTTCAAACGCTTTAAGTCAGGGTAGCTTGAACCAGCAACATGTGCCTTCTTCACAAGAATTACCTGTGAATAGAATGCTACCTTTTTCTGGTGATACCCATCCCCCAGGTGAACTTTTAAAGTCATCTTCCCAGGTGCATCATTATTCACATACCCAACAACCATTCTATGGTATGCAATACTCTCATAGTGATAGCGTTCTGGGTATGCCTGGGAAAACTGTTTCAATGCCTCGATATCCACCGGATCTTATGGACAGGAATCAGTCCTCTTCCAATTCTGGTGTTGGGGCACCAAGAATGTCTGCACATTATAATCCTTTTTCATCAACCTTTGAGCAGCCACTGGCTTCCAAATTTAGCTCTAAGGATTTCAGTCAAGAAAAGGTTGCACTCAATGGTAATAAATGCGATGCTTCTTGCGGTTTAAGCCATGTTGCAGTTGATGGGCCTGGTGTTGGCAGCATTGGACAAAGGCAGACAGCTTCGCCACCAATTTCTGCTAGAGCTATGGAGCAAAGTTTGCCTAGGTCAGGTGGTGACCAGTATGATCCACTCTTTGACAGTATTGAACCATTGTCAAAACCACAAAGGAAAAATGACCATGGTCAAAAGCCGGAATTTACTAGTGATTCTGACCTCATGGTAAGGCACAGTGGTTCTTATAAGCCATTGGATTTGGAAGAGAACAACAGGCATAGAGAGGTTGGAACTGTTGCTTCAGCTACATCTCTGGATAATGATGAATATGGTGAGACAGCTGATGCAGAAGTTGGTGCTATTGTGGAAGAGAGCCTTAGTAATCTTGATGGTGAGGCAACTGCAGGAGAGAATGAGATTGATCAGAAGAAGTCCCTTGGAAAAAGCAAGAAAAAGGATTCCAGATCAACAAAGCTTTTTAAGGTTTCCATTGCAAATTTTGTAAAGGAGGTCCTAAAGCCATCGTGGCGGGAGGGTAATATGAGCAAGGAGGCCTTTAAGACCATTGTCAAGAAGACTGTTGATAAGGTGTCTGGAGCCATGAAGAGCCACCAGGTACCCAAGTCTCAGGCAAAGATAGATCACTATATTGAATCATCACAGCGGAAATTGACAAAACTCGTCATGGTAAATCCTTATTCCAGTTCCCTTTCTGATTTTCAGTGGCATATAGTTCTTAACTTTGTTTAAATCATTTGAAATTCATAAATGTGTATGCATAAAGAACCTAACCTTTTCCCTATTGATTGATTTCTTGATTTATGCATGAAGCATGGCTTCTGCCTAGGACATGCCAATTCGTTGCATGGCAAGTTTTTCGATATATGGGCTATTCTCGTTAGAATTGTTAACAACTTGTCGCATAAGGAACCCTATCAAAGCATCAAAACTTTCTCCAGTAATTTTTTAATGAGAAAAAAGAGCTTGCCTCTTTACTTGTTAAAAATGGTTATTGAACTGTTTTCTAATTGCAATGCCAGTTTGCATTATTGATTTTTAGTTGGTGTAAAAAATTGTTGTGGTTGTATAATAGCATTCCCTACATGTTTTGCCAGGGCTATGTTGACAAGTATGTGAAGGTGTAACAAAATGACATTAACAGCCATTCAAGCATTTGGTCTGGTTGCTAGACAAGTACGTTGTTTTCCCATATCATTTTGGAGTTCTTTTTTCATGCTGATTGATGGACCTTGATTTTGTTGTATCTGAAGAACTTTACAAGTGATGGGGAATTTTCAACTGGATTAAATTGAAGATGTTAATACTTTGTAAAGTTTTGCTTGTGCTACAAGGAAAAAAATTATTTGGGGTTTGGAAAGATGAATTGCTATGGCAAAAATCATTTGGAATTCCGACAGGTGGTGGCAGCTGATAAACGTGGATGTAATGGGATTCTTCAGAGTATAGCTTCATATGTGACTTATTTTTGTTTATATTTTTTCGTTTAATGTTTTATATAAGTTTGAACTAAAAAAAAGAAGGAAAAAGAGATATAATAATTTACAGTAAGTTTATAATTAACAGCTGATAAGCCATATATTTTTAATAACTTAATGAAATAATTAACAGTTGCTTAATTTTTCTTTTGACAAAAAATCGATGATTTGTTTTATTAATATAACAAAAAAATTTCTCTTAGAATCAACTTTTGATTAAAACACAGTAATTGTTTTTTAAAAAAATTTAATAGCATAAAGCTTTTTTTTTAATGCAAATATTGGCTCCCTATAAATAAAATATATATATATATATATTACAAACCATAAATAATAAATAAATAAATTTGTTATGTATTTAAAATAAATCTTATTTGAGCCTTTGTTTTTCAGTGGGGCCCTAGGCAAAGGCAGCTGCTGTTTGGGAACAAGAAATTTGGGATTCCTACGTGGAATGGGAACAGAAACAAAGTGGGGTTTACGTGTTGCGGCGGCTAAACAAAAGAAAGGAGTGGTTTAATTTCACGAGCGCAGCTTAGCGAGCCGTTTTGCTTACATCTCCGACTCTTGGCCTTCTTGTCTCCTACTTTCCTCTGTATTTACCTTCACGCGTTTGCCTTTTCCACTTGTATTAATTGGTAGGGTTTCCTCTCTCTCTTCTCCGTGCAACCCATTTTCTTATTTTTGCTGCAATCGGATGTCTATGGTTTGGGCTTAGAGGGATTTGCGTCGGGTTTTGGAGGTTCGTGGCTGATAAAGAGGGCTTTTCTTCGTTTCTGATATTGGGTTTCTTTGGGCAGTACGTGTTTTTGTTTATGGCCAACTGGGTTGCTGAGAAAACTTAAGGATAAGAATATGTAAGCACAATTGTACAATATTTCTATTTTTTTTTTTTTTTTTTGCTTTTTATGAGGTTTTGGAAGAAAAAGGAGTTGTGAATTGCTTCAATGTGGGAATTGTATTTTTGGTATTGCTTTATGAAGGAAACTAATTTTGTCTGGATTCAAATTTGTTTATCTATATGAAGGTAACCGAATCAAATTCTTGTTTTTTCGGACTTGTAATTCGTGTGAAGTTATGTCAGTGCGGTTTAGTCATGAGAATTTTCTATTTGGATTGAGTGCATGCTTACGTGTTTTGAATCACAATATGGAATATGTGCATATTGATTTATTGTCAACTTGCTCTGAATGTATATGTAGTGTTGTATTCTATTAACTTTTCTAAACTTAGTGTACCTTTCAGCTTTTCTTAATCAAGTTTATGTTTTTTCGGGTTTACCATAATGTCTGACTTGTGAACTTATTTAGCCAGATGAATCTACATACAATTGACATGCCTTCTAGAAAAATGTTGCTAAGTTGTGGTCTGGGCTTTGTCAATCCATTACATATTTCTTTCTTTTTCTGGAATATGTTAATTTCTGGTGTGATCTTGCATTAGTTCATTCTAACTATGTATTACCTTAATTTGCATATGTTTGGGGTGCTATTTTGATACACTGGCTATAATTTATGTACTATATTTTCGTTTATTTCGTTCATCTGTTCATGATTTGGGCGTCTTATTTTTTCAGATTGGAGCTGTAAAATTTTGGACTAAAGATGGGTGATTGGATCTTGTCAGGTGAAAATCAGGAGATTCATTCCATGTCTAAGTTCAGTTTGTAGTTGTGTGTATTCAGAGGATAACTCTTTCTTTTTGGTAAGAATGAGAAAAGGGACTATGGCGTTGTAAATGCATATGTAACTTGCTTTTGTGTGAATTTCTGTTGATGGATATGGAAAATGCAGTATGTTCTGAAAACCCAAAAATAGCACAGGAGAAGAAGAAGAGGAAGAGGAAGAAGAGAAAGATTGGTTCTGATGTATGCAATGATAATCCACAGGAGACAACTATGGTGAAGGATATTCCTTTAGATCCTCCAGTGAATAAAAGTACAGAGTTGGTTCCACCGAAGGTTGAGGATACAACAGTAGTAGAGCCTCCAGTTACTAAAAGGAGAAAAAAGAAAAAGAAGAAGAAGAAGAAGCATAATGATGCAGATATCAACACTATAATTAATGGTAGTGAAGATGGGGCCTCATCTAAGAGTACTCTCATTGAAAGTTCATGTCTGGAGTCTGTAGATAGTATTAACAGTGCAACAAGCTCTGATAGACCCATACTGAATACAAATTTGAGTCGCTCAAAGAAAAAGAAAAGGATAAAAAAGAGGAAAAGGAATAAAGTTTCGAAAGTTGCAGGGTCCAATGCAACTGAGTTAGACGAAAACTCTCTGACCCCTGTGCAACAAAGTGATTTCTCAAATACAACAAATGCATCTTCATTGGAGAAACATGAAGACAATGCTCAGGTTGATCATGTTTCGTACAAACACAAGAGAAGTGTTAAAATCTGCTCCGGAAATGATTTGCATCTTGTTGAGCAAGATGGTATAAATAGTACTTCAGCATATTGTCCTGGTGACACTACTACAACTAGCTTAGAAACAAAACCTTTAGTGGTAAATGGTGTCTCATCATCAGCTGTTGAAGATATTATGACTGAGAAGGTCTCTGGAAATTGTCCTGATGTTAGCATGAGCGATTTAGAAAAGGGAAATTGTGGAGATACCTCTGAAGGGAATTTGGGAAAGGGAAATGGTACAA
Source organism: Rhamnella rubrinervis (assembly GCA_007844105.2). Taxonomy (NCBI): domain Eukaryota; kingdom Viridiplantae; phylum Streptophyta; class Magnoliopsida; order Rosales; family Rhamnaceae; genus Rhamnella; species Rhamnella rubrinervis. The sequence continues at coordinate 13,914,318 of CM017585.2, forward strand.
AGCTGGATAACATCCATATTTCAAGTGCTGATGTCTCTCATGTTGATGAAGATTCTGGTTGCAAGGATAACAGTTCTGATCATTTATCTCGGGGTAATCTTCTGAACCAGTTCTCAGAATTGGAGCTGGAAAAAGGTCCTTCATCAGATACAGGTTTTCTGGAAGATGGTACTGATTTGAACACTTCTATGAAAGAGGGCGAACTTTTTCGTGTTGGCTTTTCACCAGAAAGAGCTCTAGTTGTCCCTGCTAGGAAAAAGCTTCTCATCCTGGATGTGAATGGACTTCTTGTTGAATTTGTCCCATATGTTCCTTATAAATATAAACCCGACATAACAATATCAAGAAAATCAGGTATTAATTGGGATTTCAACTGTCCTTAATTTTTATTTTGTTCAAACAATGAAACTAACACTTTAACTGTTGCCTGCCATCGTCAGTTTTTAAGAGGCCCTACTGTGATGAGTTCCTACGGTTTTGCTTTGACAAATTCAATGTGGGAATCTGGTCATCAAGAACCAAGTAATCTACAGCCATTTGTGTTATTATTTTGTTGTTTCCTAATATTTTGAACTGTTCATTTTGGATGTGTTGTATTCCATTTCATTAGATTGATGATCTTCCATATCCCTTTTTTCATAGGAAAAACATTAACTTGGTGGTCGATTTTCTTATGGGAGATTCCAGAAATAAATTGATGTTTTGCTGGGTAAGCTATCTTAACAGTTTCATAGAATTGTAAATAGAGTTAATTTATTGTACATGATTTTTTTGTAAAATTAATTTTCGGTTTTTTTTTTGAAATGGAATATCGTTTCTTCTTTTTGAAGCTTTATAAATGGAACATAAAAAATAAAAATAATTAAGTGTGCTACCTTTTAGAAAGCATGACTGTGTGCTACGGTGATGGTTGCATTGCATTTTATATTTGCATGTTACATTTTATTCTTGTATGATTTGTATATTGCAGGATCAATCCCACTGTACTACAACAGGGTTATATACGATTGAGAATAGTAATAAACCCCTCGTATTAAAGGAACTTAAAAAATTATGGGACAAGCTTGAGCCTGATCTTCCATGGGAGAAGGGAGAATATAATGAAACAAACACGTTGTTGTTGGACGATTCTCCATACAAGGCTTTACGCAATCCGGTTAGTTGACTTGTTCTCTCTTGTGTTCCACATTTTGCAGATACTGTCACATGGCAATTATCACCACTCTGATTTTACTTGGTTCTAATATACCTTCTCTTCATTTTTGTGATTTTCAATTATTTAGATCAACACTGCAATTTTCCCCGACTCGTATCACTACAGGGACAGAAATGATGATTCACTAGGTGAGATTCTTGGAGTAGGTGAACATTTTTGGTGGTGTGAGATATGGGTTTAAAAAGATGGACCGATGTAAATTTTCTAGGTGCTTGCAATATTTGTTCTTTATATATATTATTTTTCTGCAGGGCCTGGAGGAGATCTTCGAACTTATTTGGGAGGCGTAGCGGTGGCCGAGAATGTTCAAAAGTACGTCAAAGAAAATCCATTCGGTCAACGAGCTATTACAGAAGCAGCCCCAACATGGAGTTTTTATTCCCAGGTTCTTGAACCTGAAACGTTGTGAAGGAATTATTTTTGAATTGGGAGAGGCTTTGTTTCATATACTGGTTAGCACTCACATTTTAGATGTATGGTCCAATTTTTGTACCTTGGACCATCAAAATTTTTGTATTATTTCTTGCGAAATTAGGACATTATAGTCTGACTTGATTCCAATTTGTAAGATCAAAAACCATTTTTCCATACTAGTCTAAACCTTTTTTTTTCTTATAACTTATAAATACTATGCTTGAGTTTTGCCTGAAGAACTCTGAATCATTTATTAGTGTGTAACTCATAATGCAAAACGAAGAGAACGCAATTCTTTGTAATGAATGTACTTTGGGCACCGTCGTTGGGGTCCCCTTGGTTTATTTCTAATTCTAGGTCCAAATGACAGATAGGAAAAAGCCCATAAATCCAATGAGTAAATGACAAATAATTAGGATGATTTGTGTCATAACTAGTTAATTAAAGGGTGTGTATCCAATTTTTGTAGGTTACAACCTAACCCAACTCATTTATAGTTATGTATAACTATTATGATCAACTTGGGCATGTGCAATTCAGATGAGGTTGGATTCTTGCCCATCTGGCAAATCAATTACATGATTTGGCTTCACTTACCTTAATTTTGATTTGACTTCACTTACCTTAATTTTTTGTGATAATTGTTTCTCTTAGTAACACCTAGACTACCTTTTTAAGGTACTTTTTATATAAAAAAATAAAAAATGCGAAACCATTACTTTAAAGCAAACGATTGTTTCATGCCTGCAACATATGGTTGATCCAAAGAACCATACAATTTTGCAAATCGACATCAACAAGTTGTGTTACATGAAATATTTTTTATTTTTGGGCGGTGGTCCAAAACTTCACTGTAATATAAAAAGTAAATTTATTTGGTTTTGTTAATTTCCTAAATTCTTAATTCAATGTGCCAACTGGAATGAGAAGCCTACTCTGTTCAATGCAAATCCCAAGGAAATAATTATTTTAATTAGTTTTTCCTGCCCACTTTAAGAATGGTAGACATACTTTATATAGCCTCATCAAATTAAGGAAAAAAGAGAGTGTTTTGTGGGAATATTATTGTGTATTTATGACTAAGAGAATACAACATATATACCATGTAATGAGTTTTTAATTCTTTTTATAATAATTTGCACACTTCAAGAAATACTTCGAACATGGTACAAGGATACTTATATGGTAGGTGAAGCCTAGTATTCCAATTAGGTCACAAGTACTAATATCCATGCATCAATTGCTTTTGTTTTTTGGCCAATGCATCATATATACATAGCATATATATTTTACATGTAATAATTAAATATATAATATAGGATTTCCCAGGTGTATAAAATATAGTGAGTTGTTGTGTAGGTCTGTGTAATTGGAACCATGTTCTGTTTGACTTAATAATAATAATAATAATAATAATAATAATAATAATAATAATAATAATAATAATAATAATAATAATAATAATAATAATAATAATAATAATAATAAAAACAAATATATCTATGAGTAATAATCATTTTATTATACAATTTGCCTATTGCATGTAATAATTGATATAGAATACAGATAATAAAATATTGGAAAGCATTTTTCCCCCCTAGCATATAATAAGAAAAGAAGATTTCATCAAGACTAATCATAATCACTTTTCTGAAACACAATAAGCTTAAACTTTTATAATCTGAATTGATGTAATTAGGACCCTCAAAATTCTTAAAAATTGCTAATTAAAATAGGCCTTAAAATATAACTAAAGGGAAAAGGACTTGAAAGTTACAGGCTCTCTATCTCCCTCTCATAATGACTTCGTAATATTGATTGGATAAACTTGTAGGGTTTCATTCCCTCCTTTCATCCTTCTTCACTGATTATCATCCTTCACTTATTGAACTATGAGTGTTGGTGATGATTAATATATATATATATATATATGAATACAATTATGAATGATATATCTGTTCCTTGGAACATGGGTTAAGATGATTGAGATAGATTAGTTGGTCTTGCCTAATAGAGTTCAAGCACATCACATGTAGTTTCATTTACCTTTTAGAGATGTAGGGTCACATTTCTCTTTTGTTCAATTTCAATATTTTTCTCCTACATGTCATGTAATATGCATAAATATATCATTATCACCTTTTTTCTCAAATTTTCTTTTGGTGGACTATCACTTTTATTTACATAAAAAAAATTTCTGGTTGAGGATCACCTTTTCATCAATCAGTTGCTTGCATATTGGTGATGGCCAAGTTCATGTGTATATATCATATAGGTATAGAATATGATTGCTTAAACAGGCAACATCAGGCAGTTAAAAAGATTCAATCCAAAAATAATCAAGGGGGGTTAAAGATATTGTGTTAATTAATAAACAAATCACAAAATGCTTGTAGTAATTACATAGCCTCCTATAACAAGGTTTATATACATAGATGTACGCTGTCAGCCATAGCTACATTTTTTTTTTCATGGTAAATTAATATATATATATATATATTCCTTCTAAATAGGTAAGTTTAAAAGGATAAGATCATAATTAATTAATTAAATTAAAGACCCATATAGCCAATTTGGTTTATAAGTACAGCTGCAAAGTCACTTTTCCCAATGGCATACATGCACTGTATAAATTAATCACAGCTTAGGAATGACATATATATATATATATATATATATATATATATATTTGAATAAAATATGCATCTTCATGTTAATTTTTAGTTGGAATTAGGGTCTCTTACTAATAATTTTCCCTCATTCTGTGTAAATAAGATTGATTAAAAATTAAATATTTAATCTCAGATTCACAAACTAATAGCAACGGTAGTTTTTTTCTACTGCACCACACCATTAAATATTATATTTTTATTTACTACAAGAAGCAATTACGTTCAACATTTTTATTACATTTTGTATAATGTGAAATATCATCATTAATATGGTTCTCAAGAACTACATAATTAATGTGTGTTAACTTTCCAAAGCATACTCGCAATTTATTATATCAAACATATATGTCATTAACACCCCCCTTCAAAAAAAAAAAAACCAAAATAGTATTATTGATAGACAATACTAAAAAACACATTCCTTACCACAAAGCAATTTACTGCTCCATTTACAGTGTAGGAATACAACAACAATAAATAGATTAAAAATGTGTATAAAAAAAGAAAAAAGCAATCAACAGCTGTTAGGGTTGTCTTACACTGAAAATGGACAATGTTTAAAAGATACATGAGTGCAAATCAATCACAATTAAGAGTGACGTTCAAGCTGAGTTGGGTACATGCATTTCCAATATTATATGTAAAAGCCAATACCAAAGCTTCTGAGTGGTTGACATTTGAGAAGGGTGGGTTTTCACGTTCGCTTCTTTTCTTTTCTTTTTTCTTTTTTTTTTTTAAATCAATTTCTACTTATTTTTTTGAGCCTCTAGCTTTTCACATGATGTAAAAAAGTGAATTTAAGTTCAATTATTGTGATTTATAATGGTTTAATTTCCCAAATAAACACCCAAAGAATTAAGATAAAAATACTTTTGTTGTTCTCCTAAAACATCAAAAAGCTAGAGAGTCATAAGGCTCTCAGTTCCTTCTTAAATTTCAATTTTTTTTTATTATTTATTTTTTGGTGCCTCTGAGGCTTCAAAATACAACCTAGAAATTGCAAAGACAGATCATTTAGTCATATATATGATAGAAATTCTCTTATGAATTTCCCAAATTACCCTTTTCTGAATTAATACATACATATATAACATGCCCATATATTATATTATTCAAATAAAAAATTATATTAATCTCTTTTTTTATATATATATATAAATACTTATATATATAGCATTATTTTCATAACTACTACATAAAAAATAGTACATTTAGATAATAAAATATTCTGTAAAAATTTAACAATAATAAAGAAAAAAAAATGGTTCACATTTTCCGACGGCCATTGCTTTAGGAGTTGACTAATGACTTGCTTTACACGCATTACTATCTTATTTTAATCTCTAATTACTGTAACCAAAAGATATAAATAAAAAATAAAAGATAAAAAAAAAAAATGGTAGTATATCAGATAACCATTGCATTACTGCCCATAATACAATTTTTTTTTCTGTTTATTAAAATAATTTCTTGGGCCATTAAAAGGTTTATTTAAACATTTCAAAAGTAGATTTGCCCAAGGATTATGCTCTCTTTGGAATAAATTTTTTTTTTATTATTTATTTTTGAATGAATTTTGGTGCAGTTAAGATCATTAATTAATTTGAGCCAAGCTCAAGATATATTTAATATGGTAAAACTGACCATGTTCTACTTGTGCAAGTTGGTATGTGTTTTCCATTGTAGATCAATATTAGTTGATTATTTAATTTTTCACAAATATTTAATTAATTAATTCTTTCACAGATATTTGATTAATTAATTTTTCACAAATATTTAATTAATTGATTTTTCACCACTAATTTCAACATGTGGTGGGGCATATGGATCTTGATGACGATGATGATAATATATCGCCTGTGGACAAAGATGGATTTTCAAGTGAAGGGTAGTTTGGTAAATGAGCAGCTGACAAAAGGTTGAAGAAGAAGAGCACCTATAAATGCTTAATTTTTTTTAAAAAAAAAATTTCATGGAATTTACAGTGTCACATAAATCCTCTATATTACCTGACAATATCACATGCACATGCAGACAGCTATAGACCCACTCACATACTCATCACACATGGATGTGTGAGATAGAGCCTGCAGGATATCTGACCCCTCCACACACACACTCTCTCTCTCTGTCACTCATATACGGCTCCTTCCTCTCTCTCTCTCTTTTTTTTTTCCGACTCTCAACTCCCACCAGATTGGTTTACACATTTTGATGATATAACAAACCTTCCTGTCTTTTCTAGCTGTCTTTCCACTTGTTGTATGGGGGAAAAACATCTGCTTTCTTGGATCTGTAGAGAGATTCTTTGACACTTTGCCTTGGCATTAGCTTCTTTTTGGGCAATTTTTGAAGGTAATGTAGCTGATAAACTTTGGGTGTTTTGTGTTTCTGTGTGTGGATGTATTGTCACTCATGGTTATTGGGTCCCCTCTCCGTTTCTTTTGCCCCCCTTTTTTATGCTACACAAGGTATTGTTTCCCATTTTTTGCTATTGAACTGTACAAGTTTCCATCAAAATTTGATTAGGTTTTCTGTTTTTCTTTTTTTTTTTCTTTTTCATTTTAGTTTGACATTGGTGAGAAATACGCAACGTGGTGCTTAAGATAGATGAGGAAATTTTGTGGTTTGGGTGTTTTCATTGTAAAAGAACAATCTTTTTATCTGGTAGGTGTTCAAAGAAGTGAGCTCTGTTGTCTTCGAGGCAGTAACTAGCAGGAGAAGTGAATTTTAATAACCGAGATATTAAAACTTGTAATGATTAAGGAGTAGAGTGGGTATCTCAATGGAATGAGGAAAGTTCTTTGTTTTCTTGTGATTAATGAGGTTGAAGGGAGCTTAAATTGAGCTGTTGGCTTATCACATCATTGCGGGTGAAGGAATAAATAGGCAGATAAAGGTGTGAATTTTTCTTGCAGTTAAGCTGAAGACTGGTGTCAGAGGATATAAAAAGTGTTTGATGTGTTATTGAAGAATTTCCAATATATATTAATTCACCTGCAATTTTTTCTGATATTAATGCTTTTGGTGTCAATGGGTATAAAAACTCTGTTAGGTAGGTGTGTGGAATTGCTAGTTCTGGGAGGTTAAAAAAACAAAATGTGAATTGTGCAAAAATGCAAGAAAAAAAAAAAGTCTGGTCCCACATTGTTGAAGAACTTGGATTCATATTCTTTTTCTTTTGCAGATGGAGACTGAAATGTTATGATTCTCTGGCTCGAAAAAAAAAAGGAGAAGGATAACGGAGGTTTAGGAAGTGGGTGTATTTAAAAATTCTCTTAGAGAGATAAGGTGAAGAAGATGGCAGCAAAGCTTTTGCATTCTTTGGCAGATGAGAATCCAGATTTGCAGAGGCAAATTGGATGCATGACTGGGATTTTTCAACTTTTTGATCGTCACCATGTCCTCTCCGGAAGGCGAATTAACCAGAAGCGGCTCCCTCCTGGTAATCCTCTTGCCAATTTTAGCTAATTTGTCAAATGGAGTTTTTATCAATTCCTTTATTTTAGAATTTGTATTCTGATAAAGTCAATATGGAAAGAAAATAAAGTTCTCACATATATATCCATGATAGAATAGGAATATACATTTTCTTCTATTTTTGTATCATATTTAAGTTTCTTCAAAATTCTTTTTGAAACAAACAATGAGGACTAAAGTTCATCACTGAATTATTATTCCAATATTTGAGTGATTTATTCCTGTCTGTCACTAATATGTAAGAAAATGAGTGTGTATTTAGGTGATTTATTCAATGGTCCAACTTATTGTCTTGGTTACAACTATTGTCTTGCTGTACAAATGAATGCAGATTCCATAAAGCTCATCAAAAGTTCACATTTGAAACCTTACATATTGGATTAATTTTAAATTTGTTATGTGCCTCTAGTTATAATTTTATTATCATATGTTTCTCATCTTGCTTTGTTGAATTTTATTATTTTTTCTTATTTTCTGTCATGATTGCTAAGCCAATGACTGAAAATTGTAAGCTTTATGGCCTTCAAATTTCTGTTTTGTAGTTAATTCCCGCCCCAGCAACAGTGGCCTGGAAAGACCATCCAGTAACATATACCATCAAGAAACAATGGCTGTAAGCACTTTCTACAACATGAATCCTCTTTTTCCAAAATTCTCAGAACTTTAGGATGTTTATTTTAAATTCCATTTGTGTAATATTGTCCTAATTTCTGTTATTTGCTTTTGTGTATCCAAACTTCCGCTCATTCTGGCTGATTTTAAATGACCTATAATTTGCAGGAGACAAATACAAACAAGGGTGTGAGTGAGAAGCAAAGACTTTCAACAGAATCATCAAGAGCCTCTTTTTCATCCTCTTGTTCATCATCATTATCATCTCTGGAATGTAACAAAACAACACAGCAGGAAGCTTCCTTTGATCGAATCATTTTTCCCGAAACTCCTGCAAGGGACCTTGTGATGAACCAATCAAGCATGTCTCCTCAGTTAGGGAGGCAATCCCTTGATCTTCGAGATGTTGTGAAGGACTCTATGTATAGGGAAGCCAGGGGACTAGCAGTCAAAACTCTAAAGAAAGAGGAAGCAGCAGGTAGGTCAGTGAAGCATAGAGACTCGCCGAGGCCTTTGAAGCTGTCCAAATCTGTGGATGGTTCTGATGGTGTTGGGATCAGCAAGAACCAAAATATGCCTGTTGACTTGAAGGAGTCTCTCAGAGTTCTTGCTAAACTGAGAGAAGCACCTTGGTATTACAATGAATCCAGAGACCATTCAAGATTATTCTATGAAGGAAATGATGGGTGTTGGCATACAATTGCAAAGGATGCTCCTCGTTTTTCTTTAGATGGAAGAGAAATTAATCGTCTATCTTTTGAAGCACGGGATACTTCCAAATCCACACCAAAGTTAAAAGAGATGCCTAGACTTTCATTGGACAGTAGAGAATGTTCAATCAGGAGTTCCAACTCTGATTCAAGACGGACTCATTTTTCAAGAAATATTCAGAATAGTGGTAACTCAAATGAGAAAGTCCCAAATCTACAACAGCCTTTGGGAACTCCGAAGAGGCCTCCCAGTGTCGTTGCAAAGTTGATGGGCCTGGATGCACTGCCAGATTCTTCCTTGGCTAGTGATAGTCAGCTCTGTAATATGAAAAACTGTGCTGTTAAAGATTTTGATCCCTTCCGAAAGTCATCAAAAACAAGCAATCTAAACAGGCCCATTCGGATTTCTAAATCAACAAATTCATTGAAAGAACCATCTTCACCACGGTGGAAAAATCCCGATTGGGACATGAAACCTGTTTCAAGTTCAAGGTTTCCAATTGAACCAGCACCATGGAAAACGCAGGATGGAAATCGAGGTTCTCAGAAACCAATTTCCAGACCTATTAAAGTTCCAGCAAGGGCTTCAAGCACTATCCCTTCTGTTTATTGTGAGATTGAGAAGAGACTTAAAGATCTGGAATTCAAACAATCTGGAAAGGATCTCAGGGCTCTTAAACAGATATTGGAAGCCATGCAAGCAAAGGGATTGTTAGAGACCAAGAAAGAAGAACAAACTATGAATTTTGGAGCTCAAGGAGACTACGAATCAAAATGCAGAAGTCTGAATCTAAGTTCAAGGTCAGTAAGCCAACGAAACCTTCAGAGCAATGGTAATAATGCTTCCACAGCTAGTGGATCTGATTCCTTGAGGACTTTTGAATCTCCCATTGTGATCATGAAACCAGCTAAACTTGTTGAGAAAACTGGTATTTCTGCTTCCTCAGTGATTCCAGTTGGTGGCCTTTCTGATCGCCATAAACCCCAGAATGGCAGAAATATAGATGGTAGAAAGGGTTCAACTAACAGCCGAGCAGCTAAAGATCAGTCTCCCAAATATAGTCGCCAGGACTCTGCCACTAGTTCTGTTGACAAGAGAGCAAGTGGTAGGAACATGAGATCAATGCAATCTTCGTCAAGGTCTCAACAATTGGCAAGAGAAGACACCATGGCAAATTCAGCAAAAAGTTCAGGATCTGTGAGCCCAAGACTGCAACAGAGGAAGCTTGAGATGGAGAAGCGATCTCGTCCACCAACTTCTCCATCTGATTCAAACAGACCTAGAAGGCAATCCAGCAGGCAGCCAATGGACTCAGTTTCACCAGGTGGAAAGGCCAGACTGAAATGCCCAAACTTGCAGCAATATGATGACCAATTGAGTGAGATAAGCAATGAATCAAGAACTTTGAGTTGCCAAGAGGATGAGATATCTGTACAATCAGACAGTAATATTCTGTTGGACACAAAAATTGATGTGGAAGTCACTAGTGCTATTACTGTACAGTCTACTAATATGGACGACATCCAGAGTTCCTCCATGAAGGCTGGCAAGTACTTGACTTCTGACTCAATGCAGAATGTAGGTGTTCTTAATATCCTTACACTCAATAAGTTTGATCATTTAGTTAAAGATTTTTAGTAATGCCTTTTTTTGTTCTTTTCTTTCTCTCTTTTCCTTTCAGAAATCAGCTACGAGGCTGGATGAAGAAGAGCCATTTGCGGAACTTGATACAGTTGCCCCAGATCATCCTAGCCCCGTGTCTGTTCTTGACGCCTCAGCATACAGAGATGATGCTCCATCTCCTGTAAAGCAGATACCAAACTTCCTTAAAGGTAAAAAATGAGCGTGTCCCACCTGCTGAGTAATAACATTGAAAATCTTAATTCATGTAATTGATGTGACAAAAGGACCAAGAATCCTTCACAGTGTGTTTTGGAAATTTAGATATTAATGAAGGGTAGAATTTGCCACCTATAAAAGAAAACTAGTGACATTTAACAATAAGATCTTTCATGTTTCTCTGCAATTGGTGATGAAATCCAGAACCTAATGCATCTTATTCTTTCCATTTTGAGAAAGTGATTTAATAGTTGACCACCAATCTTCCCAGTTTAACAATGTTCTCAGTCACATAGCATGTTACACTAGTATTCAGGCAAGTTGAAGTTGGACCAAGTTTCTTTTGGGTTCAACTTTCAGAAATGAGAACACAGCCTATGAAAAGCCTTTTGTGTCTGGATTAGATATTATGATTGATATGGGGAAACTAAGAAGTGTTCCTCACATTGACTTCTAAATATAGTAACAATTTGATCCACTTCTGACCCTATTTTATACCTGCCCCTTGCCCTCCTTTAGTCCTTAGGAACTCTGATAGCAATGCGACAGAAGCAATAAGATTTGATTAATGGTTCTGATGTCATTTTTATTTCCGTTACAAGAAGCCTCAGGCTTCTTTTCATCTACTATGTCTTATTTTTATTTTCGTTATCTTACAGGTGATGGTGCTCAGTATTCCAATGACTGCCAAAGTGAAGATCAGTGTAACCCCACAGATGACCCATTTTCAAATTGCATAGGGTCTGGTCTTACCTCAGAGATCAATCGCAAGAAACTACAGAATATTGAACACTTAGTACAGAAACTTAGGCGATTGAACTCTAGTCATGATGAAGCCAGAACAGACTACATTGCATCACTATGTGAGAATACAAATCCAGATCACAGATACATTTCTGAAATATTGTTAGCTTCAGGCCTCCTACTTAGAGACCTTGGCTCTGGCCTGACAACATTTCAGCTCCATCCCTCAGGCCACCCCATCAACCCTGAGTTGTTCTTTGTTTTGGAGCAAACCAAGGCTAGCAGTTTGCCTAAAGAAGAATGTAGCCCTGGAAAGGTTAAGGAGAAGTTTCATCGGAAACTCATATTTGATGCTGTCAATGAAATTCTCGTCGAAAAGTTGGCTTCCGTTGGTGTCTCATCCGAGCCATGGTTGAAGCCTGAGAAACTGGCAAAGAAGACCATCAATGCACAAAAGCTTCTCAAGGAACTTTGTTTTGAGATTGAACAATTTCAAACTAAAAAATTAGGCTCCAGCTTAGATGCTGAGGAGGATGGTTTGAAAAGCATCTTGTCAGAGGATGTGATGTATCATTCAGGGAGTTGGACAGACTTCCATGGTGAGATTTCTGGGGTAGTGTTATATATTGAAAGATTGATCTTTAAGGACCTGGTAGGCGAGATTGTTTCCGGCGAGGCAGCTAATTTGAGAGCCAAACCCGGTAGGCGTCGCCAGCTATTTGCTAAGTGATGTCTTTTTATTTTCATTTCTTTTGCTTCACTTCCTTACTCTTTGGATTTTTTCTTACTTATTGTGATTTAATTTTTTTCTTTTTTGGCTGAGAAGCAATCTGTGTAAGAACCACAGTTTCTGTATGCTGGGTTGTAAAGAAATTTAACTTGTCACAATTTTTACCACATGTGTATTCATAATGATCAATATATATGACACTCTTTTTCTTCATGACTCTCCTTTGGCTCCCTCTCAGTGTCTTTCTTTGAATTAAAGCTATATATTCTATTGTAATCCATCAGCACTAGATCAAGTGGTGAGGAAGAAATTTTGGAGGAGGTTGAGACTTGTACCCTCACTTTGTAGCCTAATTTATCAGTGAATAGAAAAAGTTTATGGTATAGTTTGAAATGAAATGGTCATATTTAGATTAATAATTACGGTTGTTGTCAGAATAAAACTGGTTGCTAATTAATTCCTATTAATTAATGCTGGAAAAAGCAATCTCCAGCATTAAACCTCCCAATATATCTTCTCCAATCAATTCTAAACACTATTGCAAGCTTTGGGAACAAAATAATATACAAAATTTATGAAAAAGAAACCAAGTTACAATTTGGAAAAAAACTCTCAATAAGAATAACAATTTATATAGTAAATGTCTTCAACACCATAACCTTCATATAGCTTGTTCAATTTCCAAAATCCAAATATTTGAGCCATCAAAAAAGGGTCGTCAATGTATAGTAACTTCCAAAAGTATTTAGATTATTTTGTAAAAGGATAGATTGTTAGGCCTCCGTAGCATAGTGGTAGTGCGTTCGCTTCGTAAGTGAAAGGTCGCGAGTTCGATCCTCGCCGGGGGCTCTTTTTAGGTTTTCCATGCACTGCTCGGCTGCGCTTTTTCATTTTTTATTTTATTTTATGTATTTGCTCAGCGTCCCCCGCGTAGCCACTAATATATATATAATATTTGTTTTTTTTGGTAATACTAATATATATATATATAATATACATATATGTATGTATACATATAGTTCATTTGTTTATTTTTCACAACAATATATTTCTTATTTGTAGGGACCATAGTGCAAAGACTATAATTATTTAAATAATAATAATAAATTAAATATTAGACCAATTAATTAATTATTTAGGTCATTACAAAGGATCAAGTAAGGTGGTCCTATAATTTCTTTAGTGTAGCATATATATATATATATATAAAGAGAGAGGACCACATATTCCATAAATCTAAGGACTACCTATCAGCACGCCTATAACCACATTCCACATTATTCTCCTTCTATTATTGTATATATACATATATATAATTTAGAAGATAATTTAACTTCTTTTTTTAAAAATTACTTTATCCATGCTTCACATATATTTGTGTATACATATATATATATATGTAGCACTATCCATATAATTTGATTTTCATTAATTTGCAATTTCTTTTTGCTTCTTTTTACTATAAATATTAGGACCACAGGCTGCAGGGTTAGGCTTTTATATTTGATGCCACGCACAGTACCTTTAAAGGTGTCTTCCAAGTTGCAGCTGCATCAACAACAACAACAACAACTAGGGTTTAGTGTAGTGCTTTAATGTTTTATTGGATCTTGTGAAATAATTTTGCTGATGCTGTTAAAGAGGCAGACAGAGTCACAGACTTCTACTTCTATAATATAAAAAAAAATCAAAATCAAAATTAATCTTCTCTCCATCTCTTGTCTCTGATTTATACATATATGTTCTTTCCTTTTCATTCTCAGAAGAATCACAGGTTCATTAAACATCCTTATAATATATATATATATATATATATATATATATATTATGCCCTAAGTACCCAATATATGTGTAGCCTAGCACCTAAGGTTGTAGCCTAATGGAAAAAGAAGTCTGACCGTTTTGTTCGAATTTAAACAAATTCGTTATTATCTCAGATGTACTTATTAGATGAAAAGAAAACTATTATAAGAGTGGACTAGGTGAAGAGGAAACTGTTATGTAGTGAATCTGCTGTTCTAAACTCCTATTCGAGTTGCACGAGTTGTAAAACTGAAATAATAATGAAGTGTTATTCTAGACTAATTAAGTCCACATTAAACCCTTTTTTATTCATAAGAAAAAAAACAAAAACAATATATGTATAGCCTAGCTAGTTAAGAAAAAGAAATTAAAATACAAGGCAAAAAGTTTGTGTTGTATGGGTTAAATTTTCGTAATTAATTTTAGTTATGCTTTTTATAGTTCTGTAGCTAGGGTTTTCGGAATGAATCTGATTATTGTCACATTTATATAGTTTTTATTATATATGATATAATACAATTATGAAATTACATGGTTGGTTGATAAAGCCAAGGAGAAAGCTATCCCAAGTCCCATGCATGTGTGTTGTCGTTTTTAGGGCTACTTTGCTGCGGTTGGGTTTCTGTACTTGGACAGGCATATATATGTGCATGCTCTTCTATTTTAACTTCTTTGTGTGTCTATGAAAAGAGAGTAGGTAGGGCATGCAGTATTGTCAAAGGTATAGACAAAAGCTCTCAAATAATTATTTGAGAAGGTTGCTTTAAAGTTAAGGCAGTCGCAGAACACAACTGTGGTTGACCTTCCTCACATTTCAATAAAGTTTTATATACCAGTTTCTTCTTCTTCACCCTCATCCATATTTAACTCCGCTTTTTGTATCAGTTTTCTTATTCGTCTACTATACTAAAAGGTTAATTACTAGCTTAGCTAGCTAACTATAGTTTTAATTTCATTATTGTTTGCCTAATAATTAAAAAGTAGCTTAGTAATTAGTTTGCTTACTCTCTCAAATCTTAGCGATGAGGTCACTTCATTTTGAGTGAAACCCTTTTTTATATACTAGTAGCTATATTTAATTAGTTGCCATTTTACCCTCTTTACAACAGTTGGATCTACTCATCAACTACGTACGTCCTCCAATTCAAATAACAAAATATATATATATATATATATATTCGAATGTCAAGAAGACAAACCTGTTATATATATATGTGTGTATAAACTATATGCACATGCTAGTTATCAGGGGAAAAAAAATCTTGGTGTCCCAATATACTAGTCACTATGATTTCGTTGTAGTGCAGAATACAAATGCATCGAATATAGAAGACTGCATAATACATTTAAGCCAGAGTTTTTTTTTTTCTTTCTTTCTTTCTTTTTTGTGGACAAAAACATCATTGGAAAATTATTGAGTTTATTAATTTTCTGACCTATAATTAAATTTAAATTTTTTTATAAATTCTATGAGATTGTTTATAAATAAGAATAAGAATTAAGATGCTGGGGATTACAAATTCTTCATCAGTTACAACTTAATTATTTAAGTTAATTAATTTAAGCTAAAAACCTAGTCAGTGATGTGGCAATCATAGAAGAAATGCCATGTCATTTAGAAAAGATTAGGGATCCCAATATAGCTAGCTTATATATAGTTGTAAGCTTTATTTGTATGTTTTTTAAATGATTACTTCATCATTTAGGGTTAGCATTATAATATGAAACCTCCAGTTAGTTTGGCTCATAAGAAAATTTTGGCTAGAGACCAAGTTACTTATACGCAAAAGCGAGGTTGAAATTTTTCTACGTACTATGCTTGCATATACTAAGCTCAAGTTCTAGTACTGGGACAAATATTTGTCTGATAAGACTTGTAGCTTTATAGGTCTTGCTTGAAGCTTTACTTGGAACGAAAACTTTGCTTGTTTCTCAAAAGGGTGAAATAATTATTGAAAACAATAAGGAAACAAATATTCCAAAAAAACATGTTTTATTACCTGCTAATTGGTATTATCAGCACAATCTGTTTAAAAAATATACTTGAATTCAAATACGAAATATTAAGATAAATATTTGATTAATTAGATGATCATTTTATGAAATATATATATATATATATATAATGCTTGTATTCTAATTTGGAAAGCTTATAAGTCATTAAATTATGATATGAAATCTATATGCTAATTAATTAGCTAATTAATGATATTTTAATAATTACTATATCAAAATTTATTATATCATTTCATGTTGCAAGGTAGGTATAATATATATGTACAAAAACTAACTCTAGTATTTTCTTACAGATGATGACTAAGAAATTTATATACGCATTTGTATGTATGCACTCACATGTCTACGTGCATGTGTGTGTGTGCGCGCGCGTATATATGTATGTATACACTGCAGTATGCGTATAACAAAACCATAATTAAAATAAAAATATCACATGCATTTTAACGCAATAGGGTGAGATATCTTTGATGTATCAATGATTTCCAGACAATTATAGTTGCATCTTTAAAATTTTCGACCAGCAATAAGAAGAAATTCATGAGAATTAATTATATATATTGGTTCACCAATATTGACAAATTACTAATTAAGCCTGGTTCACGTTAAGAAAATCATATCTTACACCCTTTATGTGTGTGCGTGTAAAAGAGTTCATCTCTACTCCTTTAAAATCTTTGAGTACGATCAAGTAAAATGCCAAATAGTTTTAGTTACCTAGCAAATTAAAGCATAGATAAATAAATAAATAACATGACCATAAACTTACTGTTAAAGTTTTAGCCGTCTATTATATTTTCCAATAATCATTCAAGTTATTCCCATGCATGAATATATGAAAGAGCACATAATTAAGGTCTCTCTCTCTCTCTCTCTATATATATATATATATATATATATATATATATGCATATGCAAAGTTTCATTTACATACACACAAACTCTATCCCACAGAAATGCATATATACATATTAATTTGCAAACTAATTACACTTCTTATACTTGTTACAGTTCCTTTACATATATTCTAAATTATGCCATGGACTTCTCTGAACTCATTCCTGGAAAGTTGACTGATTTAAACATTCGTGTGTATATATATATATATATATATATATATACACATGGATATCGAACACACATTAATTTTGCTTATGATTGACCCATTTTTGACAACCTCATAGTTTTCTTTGAATTAATTATTTGAATGAGGGAAAAGAAGAAAAGGAAGAAGAGGCTCATATATATGTCACTTCCTAATTGTCACACAGTGATGAAGCTCCATATACAAATGCTCTGATTTATTTTGTTCAATTTGATTCCTTTAAGTGTGTGTGTATATATATATATAAAGTACAAATGCTGCAGCATAATCAATAAATAGAGTATATATATATATATAGGAACAAAAAATGATGTCATTGTACAGCATATATATATGCAAATAATGTGAGTGTACGTAAGACATTTATTTTGACCCCTTTTGTTTGATGATCAGCTGAACATGCATGCATAATATACTTTGATTTAAAACATATACACACCGTAAGTAGTGCAGTGTTATATCAACTGTATATATAAGAAACCAAATGCTACACTTTGCCATATCAATCGTATAATAAATATAACATCATTTTGCTATTACAAACTTATTTTCACACTTGTCGTAACCAAATGTGCATAAAATCAAAATTATTAAAAGCTAAATTTGCAGCAACTGTAAATTAAAATGTGTCTTACTTGTATCAGGAAGCCAAATTTGCAGAGCTCAAAAAGCCATTAAACATCCTCACGTACGTACGTCGAAAAGATTAATTTAATGAGGTCTATATATATATAGGGGCCAAGTATATATGTATCCACAAGGAATTTACCAAGAGGAGAATTTTAATTAAGAACCAGAGTGACCCTTTTCCTCAGTACTTTGAGAATGAAGCTTTGGATTTAGAATAGATGGGAAGGGCTTGAAAGGCAAAGTAGATGAATGTAGAGAATTAGGCATGAGAGAATTTGGTAACATGTAGTTTATTTGTCTTGGATCACTCTCTACTGAGGCTGGATATGGATTAGGAGCACCAAAAAGTGATGCTGCTGTTGGTGTTGCTGTTGGTGGACAAAAGAATAATTGGGACGACCCTGATGCTAATGGCTGCATAGAAGACGAAGAAAATGGCAAAGCATTAGTACTACCGGCTTGATGATGTCCGTGATCTAATTGAGAAATTGGAAATCCATGGTTTCCAAACTGAGATAGAGACAAATTTGAAGGCTCTGAATGGTAGTAATTGTAAGCCATGGCATTGTTTAGAAAAGCAGGTAAAGAAGTAGAAGAATGACTCGTTGTGGTAAAGAACTTCTGAGCAAAGAGTTGTCCGCCAAAACCACCACCAATCGATCCAATTCCATGATCTTGGTTTTCTTCTTCTTCACCTTTCTCTTCAATATTAATATTGTTTGCTCCTCTTTCAAACTCTTTGCCTTTTGCTTTCAGCATTAAAGCAGCATCTAAATCCCAGAACTTGGACGATTTGGCGCTACTCATCGCCGCTGGATGTTCTGCGATATCCTTGAACATGAAATTAGTAGAGCTTCCATCAAAGAAAGAAGCAAGATGAGAAGGTTGAGAGGGGTTTGATATTGATTCATGAGGAAGACGCATTTGTTGATGAAATTGGCCAAACCCTTGAGGAATCTGGAGCGGTGGGAGCTTATCGATGTCATTTTTAGTAGCTTCGAGCAGCCAATCTATGACCTTGCTTGGTTGGTTTAGCCCAAGCCTATCTTGAAGATCATACAATTGAACAGCTGTTGGTACCGAAAGCCTAATCCTTCTATCCCTTAATCCCCTTATGGTGCAAACTTTGCTGTGCCTGTCTTTGCCTCCGAATGAACGCGAAACGCGGACAATCCTTGGATTTCTAAATCCCGCCCATTGCCTTGAGCTCGACGATGATGATGCTTTAAGGTGATTCCCTAATTCATTGTCGCTGTTGCCACCTTCTAGCTTCGCTTGAAGACCTTTCTCTCTTGAATTTGTGATCATTGTACTTCTCTCATCATTTATTTCATCATATAATTTATGCGACAGATCCCCCTCTCGAACCGAATAATTTCCAACTGAACAAAATCAAATAAGAAACTTCAAACTCTTAGTATACATATTGATTTTTTATTTTTTTTTTGTTAAATTGACAAGAATTATTGTCATATTTGGCATGAACAGGATTTTAGGTTTTCTTTGAATCTAAAAAAAGAAGATTAAAAACCAACAAGTCTTGTAAAAATTAGTGCATATAATTATCAATTTCCACATCCCTTGTGCAGAAGAAAATCTGATCAATTGCATAAAAAGATATAGAGTAAATTAATTATCAAAAAGATCAAATTCAACATAGAAAGACATGAACACGCTACAAATTAATACTTTTTGCTGAAGAAACCCTTAACTTACACATCTTATTTCCTAAACCCTCATTCCAAGAATTGGGAATTCATCACAAAGATGGACTTACAAATATCAGGCTCAAATTTTAAGGCAGAGATGATGATGATGAATTTGAGTTCTTGGGTTGTCCACCATAGCCAGAGATAAGGAAGACAAAAGCACTGTAAGAGGATGACACTCAGTATCTAGTGCTATGGAAACTCCTAGCTGGTTAAGTATATAATTCCCTCAGTCTATAAGTGAGCTTGCTGTGCGTGAGCTGTAAAATATTCCCCAGTAAATTTCAACACCTTATTACCAGAGAATAAACTTTATAACGAAATTCACTATTTTGGTAAAGAAAAAGATCAGATGCCAGCAGAAATTAACCGCATCCCATGTTGCACATAGAAATTGAAAAAGGAAAAGGTATGGCAAATTTAGAGCCATGTGGGGCGCTTGGATACGTCGACACGTCAATGAGACACAAAGCTAGTTAATAAAATTAATATTTTCTCAATACCACAGACTGAACAATCAGTAAGTTAATTAGTAAATATTTATAGACTACTGGTTTTATCGTACAAACAGAGTCTTTCACTGTATAGTGTAGAATCTTGGGGGATGTAGTTAATAAACTTTCATGGGAACCATCCAAAACATAATGAAAAACAAAAATTGAAAAAGAAAAGAAAATCCTTACTCTTTATCAGCAACTACAATTACCTGTTTTCGTGTGTTCCTTATAGTCTGAATTGAAGTTTGTACATATGTGCATATATATTTACTTAATCAAAAGAAATCAGAAAATACAACCTTATTTTTGGATAATGTTATAATCTAAATTACAAAGTGGAGCAATATTCCTATAACATTTTCCAATCATGAAAGTATCAAGACAAAGTGATTTCTTTCACATATTAGTTATTAGTTATAACTAGTTTCTTTAATTAAGAAATCATTTAGTCAAACTCCTTTTTTTTTATGAGCATTCATCAAAAATATATATATATATATATATATATATATATATATATATATATGTGTTTGCGTGTGTTAGGAAAAATTAGGGTTTGCAAAAATACATTCGCAAGTCTTATAAGTATAGGGTTAGGGCAGGGAAATTGAATTAGATAAGTCATAGTCATATGCAGCTTCCAAAGTAGTGGTTGTATGCATGCTATGTACCAGCTAGCTAGGAGTTTGATAAGCTTGAGGATTAGATGATAGATATATAGATGTATAGATACATAGATAGATACATAGATAGATAGATATATCCTTAGTAGAGGAGGGACCAACGTACCATAGCTTCTTTAAAGCACGCATCCCACTCATTTAAAACATGGACCACCCACAGATTATGCAGTGAGATTTTGCACAGAATTAACACAACTTGGACTCAATATATACTTAATATGTGTGTGTGTGTGTATTTCCGCATGCATGATGATTTATGATATCATACATATTTTGGGTTTTCTTTTTTTAATCTTTATATTGTCTCTTTTAGAGTTTTGTACCAGCATATTGTTAAATCCATATACATAGATATTTTTCTTGCATTAGTGAAACAAGATTGGACTCCAATCTCTTTAGTCAGGAGCTAGCTAGATATTCTACCTCATTTTCAACCAATAGGATCTAGATATATATATATATATATATATATATATATATATATATATATATATACAATTGGAGCACAAGGAGGTGATCACAATCCCAAAGTTACCCTAAACTGTGAGTGTTCTCTGTGTAGGAGAGAGTTGCTCAATACGTAGAGCCCGAAAAACAAGGAAACCCTAAAAGTAGTAGTAGTACTAATTACAATTAGATCAGAATGTGCAAACGACAAAGCTTTTTCAATCCAGTAATAGGAGACTCACAGTCTGCAATCTGTGCTTGCAGAAAAGGTTGACTAAAACACTGAAGTGTGTGTCAAAATACAACACACAAATTACAGAAACAACTTTTTCATGTCTGCAGGAGCAGTGTAAAAGAAGAAGTATTCAATGGAAATTTAAATTGGGAAACGGAAATTGCTTTTCTGAGTTTTTCAGGATCATCACCATTTGGTAGCTGGAGTTATATACTGATTAAGATTCTGATCTCTCAGTGAGTACGCACTGTGTGTGTAGATGAGAGAGTGTGTTTGAGAGTATAGTGAAGAAGAATCTATCTTTTTGCTCTAAAAAAGGTACTAACAATAATCTAAAAAAATAATAGGAATTTGCAACATAATAATTGAGAACAGGTTTAATGGATTGTAGTTGCAGTTGTCCGTACAAGGTCAAAAAGCTGATAAATTCTGCTTAATTTTACAATCAATAATTTACTTTTGAAACTAGGGTTGCGCCTTTTGTGCACAAATAGCTTTTACATTTTACTGCTTGAATTTTTTTTATTTTAAACAATATAACCTTCTAAACTTCATAATTCATTTCAATAATGGTACATATATCATTTAACACCGTTAATAAATTAACGATTTTGAAGTATTTGCTTGGCACATTGTGAGTGCAAAAAATAAGAAAAAAGGTGGGGATCGTTCTCTTTCCCTCTCTTAATGATGAAATATTATTTAAAATTGCAATGTAAGAAAATATATAAATGGAAAGTGATGAAAAGATGATTTTTTTTTCCACCATTAACCAAGCATGTGCCAAGCTACAAAACCGTTAATATTAATGGTGTTATTAATTTGGACTATTGCTCCAATAAATTAGGAATGTCAAAGGGTTATGAAGCCAAATAAAAAAAAAATTAAAAAAGAAGAAGATAAAAATGCAACATCGAAAAATGTTCAAAGGATATTAGTGCAAAAAACCTTTAAAAAAAAGAAAAAAAAAAAAGAGAGTTTATTCAATCAAACAGCTTCATCATACTCTAGCTAGTAATTACATTGTAAGCCAACTATAAGAAACGCGGAAAAATACCAAAAAAAAGAGAGAGAGAGAGAGAGAAGAAGAAGCAAACCATTCAATTCTCTATAGCTCATGATTATATTTCTTTATTTCATCAATATTTAAAGCCTTTCTGAGTTACTTGTACGTACCAAATACTGAATTACCCATATATAATTAAAGGCCCTGCATCATGTGTGTGTGATCTCAAGTTAAATTTAAAAAAAAAATTAGAGTTTACCTTAAGGAATGCTGTTTTTACCCATATCTAGGGCTTTGCAGTTATACATTATGTAAAGTCTTGAGTTATCTCTTTCTCTCTGTAATCCTAGCAGAAAAAAGTTGGTGAGCTTCACGAGGAATTTTTTCTATGTATATTTTTATTTTTAGGGTAGAATAATTAATTATTAGGAACTTAAGAGGAATATATATATATATATATAATTAGTCCTCAGAGAGAGACCAGCTGCTAGATAGTAATGTACTTTTCTATATAGCCTCAATTTCAAGTTTGAAGTATTGTCTGCTGCAAAACTTTTTTTAGGTTCATTTCCAATATTCTGCAGGACATATATGGTTAGTCCAAATTGGAAAGTAGCTAGCAAGTAGAATCAGCTTATATATGTTTGTGTGTGTGTGGTGTACTTTTAGGTTAAATTAAAATGCATTAGTTTGCTTGAAAATTGAGGTTAAAATAAGTTTGAAATGACAATATTCATATAGTAATTAAGAGTACATTTAATGAAGTTTTACAATATTATCTATTTTTCGCACACATTTATTAATAAATATATAATGCACAAACACTTTAAGTTTTCAACCCTACCTATGAAATTTAATTGGAAAACTAGCTATGTACCATTTATTTTTCTATTTGACTTTAGAATAATTTACATTTATAACAAGGTGGCTCACGAGATATTGATTAATTTGTTCAAACAATAAGAATTAGAATAAATTAGATTGAAAAATACTAATTGTTACTGCTCATGTTTAACAATCATATGTTGATGTGGACGAATTTAATTTGTTTAACTTTATAATTAGGTATTTAAGATAAAAAAATTAGTTAATAGCAACCACCAATTGCTAGGTAAGGAAATAGCGGGTTCAATATTGAATCATCAATGATGATAAATAGTTTTACCCAATATAAATACCTAATTTATAAATTTCAATTTTGATAAGATATTGAGAAATCAAACAGTGCAAAAAGTACCCTTAGTTGGGTGTGTTATGTACATATAAAAATATGTACTTGTAAATATAAATTCTTCATTGTTGTACCCTTAGTTGGGTGTGTTATGTACATATAAAAATATGTACTTGTAAATATAAATTCTTCATTGTTGTACCCTTAGTTGGGTGTGTTATGTACATATTAAAATATGTACTTGTAAATATAAATTCTTCATTGTTAATAACGATTCAAAATGAAAAAGGCATTCAAGTACTCTAATTCCACCTTTTTTTTCCTATGAATAGTACCCTAATTCCACATTTGACATTATACATATTTTCTGGAGTGGGTACGTAAATGTAGGACTGCCAAAAGCTTTAATATATAATTAACTTTTCAACTGAGAATTCTTTGTTTTAGATGATGCAAATTGGTTAATTTGTATAATCAATTTCATTTGACATGCATTGTGTATAGAAATTTTACACTACATATATTTCACTATAATCGATAAACAATCTCTAACTTTGCTTGGATCAAAAGCAACCTGTACAAAGCAGCAAGCAGAGAAGGCATATTTAGAGATTTAGAGTGCTTTTTTGTTTTGTGAAAAGAAGCAGCAGTCCCATCTAACTCCCACAAATATTGCAGCTTTAATTTCTCTGTCGAATTCAAATTTTCCATGATCCAATTTAAAAGCTGATCTTCTATCCAAAAAAAAAATAATTAAATAGAATGAGGACAATCAAAGACCAAGTGTGACCCAACTATTTCTTCTTATTTTTTCCTTTTTTGTTTAATCAATAACCTAAATATTTCAATGATATAAGATGAAGTTTGACTTCAATTAAGGTATGTAGCCAATTTGTAAGCCAAAATATACACATATTGGGGTGTGGTTGGTGGAATACCGCTAAAATAATCCTTAATTATAATTACTTGTCCTTTTGGTTTTACCTAATTTTCCATCCATTATTTGTGACTAAAATTAAGGACCACACAAGTAATTTACATTTACTTTACAAGAACGGATATATTAATCTGTCTATATATACATATAAACGACAGAGATCACTCCCTTCAGAAAATTATAGTTAATATTCTATTTAAGTTGAAGCTGTTTGAACTTCATATGAATTAGATGGGTCCAGTTTTTACTTGAAGTTATATTGGCAAAAATATATATGCATACAACTATAATAATTAATTTGGTGCAGAAACACTAGAAAGAAAAAGAACCTTAAATCATTATCACTATCACCATCTGTCAATAGGTATATGATCTCAGATATCATCATCATCATAACCCAATACATATATAACTTACACATACACACACACAGAATCATTTTCATCAAAACTCTGATTGTTATATATGTATTGGGAGGGGTGATATTGATTGATATTCTCTCTTATATTATATGTATATATAATAAATATACATATGTTGACAACATCAAATTAAAACCCTAAATTTAAAGATTTATAGGATTAATATTGCTACTTTCTTCTTTTTTTTTCCGAGTCCTCTAATGAATCTCAGGTAGTTATTTTCTTTTATATATATATATATATATATATGATGAAAGTGATTACAAGCACCAAACCCTAGGAGTGATAGAATATAATATATATATATATATATATATATGTATGTATGTATATATAATAGAAGGTACTACGTGATGATCATGAAAACAAAAATTAATGCGTGCTCTGTGAAAAAACTTATACAACGCTGCTACAGAAAGCCAATTGCACAGTCCCTTTTACCTCTTTCTGCAGAAAGTTTAAGCTTTCTCTAGCTCGCTCTAGTTATATATACATAGAGAGAGAGAGAGAGAGAGAGAGAGAGAGTAGCTGCAGAGAGTAATTTAGACTACAAAATGTTGCAGACAGCTGGGGTCCTTAATTTGATGGTTTTGATGTTAGACATTTCATTATATTAATTGTGGCTTAAGTTATTACATATATATATATTGTGGCAAATGTTGTGGGGTTTTAGGTCTTTTACTATGAAGACCATCAAAATAAAAATATAAACCCCACCACAGCACCACTACTAACTCTATAACACCCCACAAAGCATTTATATATATAGAAGCAACACACTATATATCTTCTTCTTTTTTTCACCATTTGATTTTAACTTGGGGCCTGGCACCACATGCATGTATTGTTGTACCTGAGAAGGTTTATGACAATTATTGAAATTTAGCCCCCTTCTCAACAGGCCAAGAAAGCACTGATGTTAACATTGTTGGTCTACACTTTATAAAAGTGACACCTACTTTCACATCAACCTCTCAACCCCCACCTCCACCATTATTTTGCATTTTTGGCCTTATATATATATAATTTCACTAAGCTTAAGAACCATCATTTTCTCTTATATATGTTAATCCACTGAGATTTGAATCTAGAGAATAATTAAAAATTGAAATTATATAATTGGAAGCCAGGATAATTATTCCCAATGAGTATATATAATACAAAGGTCTTTTAAACATAAATGAGTAAGTTACATTATACCCTATAATATGTTTTATATATATATATATATACATACTCATATATGAAAAAGAGAGCTCTCATATTGGTCCACAAAGTGTGGAAAATTCATACTTTGCTGTTTCATTGTATTATGACCTACAACCACAAGGTGAAACAAAAAGTCCCAAAAAAAACAAGTGAGGTTTCACATATAATGTCTAGCTACCAGCTTTTTTATGTTATTGTCGGCATTGACAGTGATTTCAACTCTTATGCTAGCTTTTGATTATTAAAATATATATATATATACACACACATATATACATGTAATTTTAATAGCGTAGGATCTAGGAGGTACTTTTTGATATATTAATTTATTATAATCCATTTAAGAGGACAATAACATATATACATATATAAATTCATTTTTTTTCATTAAAGTGCATCTAGCCAGAACCCATTTTCTATTCAAATATCTTTATTCATTTTTCTTGTTTTCGATTAATTTTTTCTACACTTTTTTTTTTACTCTTCATGTTGTTTTGATTCAAGGAGTGAGCCTAGAGAAATGTTGCTGCTTGATGAGTCTGTGCGTTTTCTTCTAATGGCCTATATAAAGAAGCCCACGATGTTTATTTCTGTTGAATCAAAGGAGTGCCAATGGGTTGGTAATATGATTATTAAATTTGTATTATTATTTTTTTATGCTATTCCCAGTAGTCAAAAAACACCTAAAATAAGGAATCATAACTCTGTCATCCCTAACCTACACACTGATTTATACTTTGATTCCTGAAAACAATTGTTTTTTATTTCATCCTTAAACCACATTATGAGTTTCAAATCCTTTTTCAGTTTTATTCATCGGTCTGTTAACAATTTTTACACATTTTATTTTTCCAGAAAAAGTCAGTCATTTTACACGTGTAAAAGTAAAATGCTACTTAAAATTAATATATTGTCTTTTTTTAAAGGTAATTAATCATCAACAAACTAGCAGAATACTTAGAAAAGAATCAAAATACTACTAATAATATAGTTTAAGGACAACCAAAAAAGAAAAAACTTTAGCGGCTAAAGTGTAAATGAGCATGTAGTTTAGAACCTATGAAGCTATTAACCCTTGAAATAATGATGGCTTGCATCATTAAATTATCATAGGTAAATCACAATTATCCAAGTGCACTTGCATTCGGATATTATACAAATACATTCAAGGTTAAAGAAATTATATATAAAAAAAAAAAAAAGTGGGGAGCCAAGAATAAAGATTTCGAAACAATCACCCTTTATTCATGTTTAACACAACAATAGCAGCAGTCTAGACAAACAGTCAGGCTAACATGAACAGAAGCTCCTCATTGATGAACAGACATCTTTAGAGAATCCCACCATCCTGGAAACAAACAACAGCACACTAAGGAACTTATTAATTGTGCCTAGCACATAAAAAATAATAATAATAAATAGCATTATAAAAACATTTGCACCATAATTGCAGTAGACCACTAGTTGCACAGATATTGAAGTTGACATTAATTTGGAAGTTTATTTAGATTGTCAAATTATAAGTACTATTTGGTTTAATTTAGATTCCTTAGTAGACTAAATAGGGTTTTTTTGGTAATACTCAAAAGCAACAGATTAGATATCAAGGTATTCAATGTATAGTTTCTCCCTATAGTTTCTCTCTACTTCCCGAGTTCAAAATTCAGTCATCCATCACAGAGAAAGTGAAGAACCAACTATCAAGTTACCATCAAGCCTTAAATTTTTAAGATATTGGGAAAGGATCCAATTACGTATTTCCAACTAATTAGACAAAGTTGGCTCTTATATCATGTTAAGTTGCCATCAAAGTTAAAAAATTTAAGCTATTAGGAAATGAATCTATTTATTTATATCAAACTAACATGATTCAAAGTCAACATAAAGAATAAATTCATTTACCACAAATTAAGCCAATTACGAGCAGAAACATGGATGAAGCTCTTGCTGAGTTTCACTCAATATTTTGTATCATTTCTGGATCATTTTCCTACTTAAGGCAAAGAATATTATAGAGCTGTAATTATTACTTTGAAAGCCATGGCACAAAAAAAATTACAGAAGTTAACTATAGTATTGTGAATCTTCCAAAAACTAGAATATTACCTGTCATAGGGACACAAAACTAAAAGAAACCAACGACTATCAATGTTCATTTATAATGGTGCATAACACCAGACAAAATACAGCCATTATAGCCCCAAGACATGAATCAAACCATTATATTAATTCTGCTAAATCATAGTTTTATTAATTTTATAGTGCTCCATGTGCAAGTAGCAGAGCATATACTGCCAACTTACTCAGAACTAAAAGAGGGAAACACACTTGTAGGCAGCAGCCACATATTATTATAATTTGAACCCCATGACTCTATAATGATAGATCCCCCATACCACCAATCACTCCTCACATGTTAAACCCAGCATAAAGTAGCATTATAAGAGGTGCAATAAAGTAAAATACAATTGGCTTAAATATGTATAAAATTGAAAATGTATACAATTGTATCTTATATTGAATCACCTAGCATTAGTTCCAAGAAAACATAAATGCCAAAAACCCATCTATTATTGTAATCATTATATTCAGAGTATCATCTCCATTATTCTTGTTTGGTTTGCACTAACAAGTTGCAGATTGAGGTGGTTTAACCAGCTACATCCAAGGATTAACAAAAGGGCTTTCAGTGAGGAAGAAGAGGAAAGGCTCTTCGCTACTCATAGACGCTATGGCAACAAATGGGCCATGATTGCTAAGGTCTTCACTGGAAGAACTGGTAAAGAACCATTGTCACATGATTATGGCCAAGAAGCATAGAGAGCAACAAGAGGAGGAAAACCCCTTCTTCTTCTCATTTTTTTCCCTAAAGTATTTGATATTACTTTCCAAAACAGGCATAAATCAACAAGCTCAAGCACCACTGGTGAATCTGCCTCAACTTGCATTAATCTCTCCCTTACTCCTTCAAATAGGGTTCCTCCTGGACTTTTCACCAACTTTTCTTCATCTCCCCCACAACAATCCTATAGATCACATTATGGGAAAGTTTAATTTTCCTCACTTTCTGTCTCTAAATATGACCTGTTTCCTTCATGGGCATCCCTTTTTTCTTTTTCTTTTTCCATTTTTAAGCTTGAATTTTATAAGTACTTATTATTATTGCAGGTTTAGAAATGTGGGTTTTGAAAAGCTCATTGCAGAAGGTAATGGGGGTAATACCAAACTGGACCTATAGGAGGAG
Source organism: Rhamnella rubrinervis (assembly GCA_007844105.2). Classification (NCBI taxonomy): domain Eukaryota; kingdom Viridiplantae; phylum Streptophyta; class Magnoliopsida; order Rosales; family Rhamnaceae; genus Rhamnella; species Rhamnella rubrinervis. The sequence goes on from CM017585.2 coordinate 13,943,850, forward strand.
GATTAACCTTGGTGATGGGTGCGGACCAAACTGGTCAATCATCAGATTCAAACTCATAAGTCTCTGCAGCTGATTCAAAGTAATAAATGAGATGTAAAGTTACAACCTTTCCTACCCCATTAGCAATGGACTGCTAGGTGCTTACTGGAAAAGAAAACTACACGCCCAAATGCCCAAATGCATGTCTACATAAAAATGAACAGGCAGAAGCTCTAGCGTTCAGTTCAGGAAAAAATCATTCAAACCCCATTCTCTATCAAAATGACCAATCCATATTTGAATACTACACCCAAAATGACTAATCCATGTATGAATCTATACCCACTATCTAAAAATCCACAAAGGAGGATCCAGTTAGCAGAGATTAGAAAATAATCTAACTGCATCACCACAATTCATCAACGAAAATGATGGCAAGTGGAAACATCAACGAAAGCCAATACTCAAAGTAATTAAGAAAACAAAGAGAGGGGCTGACCGAGGCAAAATGGTTCATTTCTGATAGCCACCACCGTGAGTATTCATATCCTCTTCGATAGTCTGCGTCAAGTAAACCCTGGGAAAGTCAGAGACATCAAAAGTCTTCTCCTTCATCAACTTCTCAACGTCGGGCTTCTTGAGGACCGTGCGTCGGATCGGAGGCCGGTTGCGACGCTGGTCTCTGGTGAAGTACTTGATGTCGTAGACAGTCTCAGGGTCGGACGTCGGAACGCAGGCCTGGACTTTAACGGTGGCCGGGCACTCCACCCGATACTCGAGCGCGCCGGGAAGGGCCGACTTGTACTCCGGATCGGCGCATGGTCCGGTGATCTCCCATGGTTTCTTGATATACCGTTTTAGGCTTTGAAAGAGGGACGATGTCGCGGCCGACGCAGGTTTCGCCATTGCCACTCTGTGTGAGCTTGAAATTCTAAGACACAGAACAACGACGATGGGATCTTGTGAATTGGGCCCAATTTGGTTTAATTTAGATGGACAATTATACCCTTATTTGTTATGTTCTTTAATAAAATAGAGGTTTTTTTTTGCATTAAAATAGAGTTGATTATTATTTTTTTATTAAAACATTAATAAATAAAATAGGATAAATTTTAAAATAGCCTCCTCTACCGTATTTTATGAAATTATAATTTAGCCTTTCACATTTTATTTTATTTCTAATTTAGACGCATCGGTTAGTCAATCATTATATATTTTTAAAAAAAAAATTGACAATTTTAATCTTTATTTTGTAAAATAATTAATGTGACATAAGCATGAATTTGTTAAAATTTTCACTATATAATGGCTATATTCCATTTGACAAGAATAAAATTTCATTAAAGTTATCAATTTTATAATTATATTTATATTAAGCAATATTTAAATGAGCTACAACTACTAGATAGAATTACAGTGAAATTGTTAAAATTTTATATTACTAATTATTGTTTAATGTTTGGTGCTAAATTGAAAATAAAATAAAATATATAGGGCTAAATTATAAAGTTTAAAACACAGTGACTAATCCACAAAAAGATGCAAATACAAAGAGCTATTTTGAAATTTACCCAAACAAAATATTTATCAATTAACCAAAAATAAAATAACATATTTATTAGTATAGTAAATAAATAAATTTTAAAATAAACTGAGCTGGGTCGTTAGGCGTTGGGCTAGCATTGATGGATTCCATAACGATGGGCCTCCAGGTGGGCTTAGTGCTCAGACAATGGGCCGGACTTGATTACTTGGGTTGGGCGTGACGGTGACAGATATAGGCTGATCTTGGATTATTCGTAAACAATACAGGTGATCCACTATGGAATCTAATAAAATGAGAATAAAATATAATAAATATTATATATTTATTTTTTATTTATATTTAATAATATGTTATATGTAGATCAATTGTATGTATATATATAAATGTAATTTTGAACTATATAATTTATTGATGCTGAATTACAGTTATATATTATATATTATAAGTATAAAAAAAATATAAATATATAATATTTATTATATTTTTATTATATGAATTTGACCGATCTTACTTCTATTGTAACTTAGAATATTCTCTGCTATGCAACCAAAATAGCAGCTATGTATATTTGTAATGTAAAAAAAATCATGATCCAATTTACAATTTGACAACCTAATCCTAAGCAACAAAAAAATTGTAAATTACAAAATTTATCATGATTTTGCAATAAAAAATTAAATGATCATAGTTCTACTAATTGCTTGCTCATTTTTGTAATTAATTCAATTTGATTTCTGCAAATTTGATATAAGATTTGAAACAGCAAAAGCAGCAGAACCAGCAACAACACTAAGCAAAGCAACAACAGGTTGGGAGGCTACCTCCCAAAGGTTATCTTCAGGCACAAGGTACACAAAACAAGGGCCCAAAACCAGCAACACTAGGCTTAGACTAAACAGAGCTCCTGGTGTTCCTGGATCTGTAGCTGCTGACAGAACACCCAATTCCTCTGCCTTTGATAACAACCCCAGCTTCTCTATCGTCGACAGCGACAGCCCGAACTTCTCTGCCGCCGACAGCAGCCCAGCTTTCTCAGCTTTCGTTAACAGTTTCAGTTGCTCCACCCTTGTCAGTAACTTCACTGGTGGTGTACTTGTCAGCGGGCTGCTCCTTGGTTGCTCTCCCAAGGGGAACACAGTTGAATTCTGTATTGCATTTGTGTGTGTGTATATATATATATATGTATGTATAACATTTCAGAATACATTTTATATAGACTACATTAAAGAAATGTGCATAGTATAGAACCCAATAATAAATTAATAATCTATGTTTCCTTTATACATTACATTAGCCTAATTACACACTTCTGTTAAATGAACTTGGATGTAATTAACTCTAAAAATGTAATAAACAGAGCTTAACAATGTTTAATAGAGTTGTGGACATTACTTGTTTGCCTTGTGGTAATTGCTTATGGTTTAAATTCACATTAAACCACTTTATTGTGTATATTTATCCATACATACATAGACACAAGTTTGCGTACATACATATTCAAGAACATTAAGAACAATCATTATTAGTAACATATACAAATCCAAGAAAAAAATGAAGGTGGACTTAAAATTCAGAGATTGATTTTTGTAGGAAAAGACATTTGACTGACCTTTCTGGAGGACACAGTTCTGTTAGTTGAAGGAATGGGTTTCTGGGTAGCCATGGATTGGATGAGAAAGGGAGAGAAAGATGAAGAATTCAGTGCTGGTGTTCTGGGTCTTTCTGGAGAAGAGCATGGTGAATGGACTGCTCTGCTGCTACAAAACGCTCTAGCCGCCATTCTCTATCTGTCTCTCTGTGTCTGTGTGAGCTTTCAAAGCGATCAGAGTGAACGAGAATCTCAAAGCCAACCCAAAAATGAAATGAATGGATGGACAAGGAAGATGAAACGATTGGCTATTCAGAGATTTTGGCCTTCCACGTGGCACCACATGGTTAGTTGGTACAATTCTGACAAATGCTCATTCATGGCTCCCAATTTGTGGATATAATTCCTAATACTTTTTTTTTTTCATGGCTTTTAAATTTACATTTAACCGCCAGCTTTTTAATAAATTTTAAAATTAATCATATTTATCACTTTTATATTTTAAATACTGTATCAATATAATTTTAAATTTTTAATTTAAATAATTAATCATTTATATTTTTGATAAAATCAAATATATTATTATATTAAAATTTTATCACATCAAAAGTTCAAATAAACATCTAAAAAAAAAAATTTATTATTATTTTTTTAAAAAATCATCTTGTTAAATAAATTATTTACCTTTCTAATTAAAAAATAATAATAAATAATTCCACCTAATTATTTATTTGAATTCTAATTAAATATAATATATCAAATTTAATAGAATAACTTATTTAATTTTATTAAAAAATATAAATATTATAATTATTTTAATTAAAAATATAAAAATCATATTGATACAACAATAAAGATGATAAATATAATTAACTCTAAATTTTAATAAATCTAAAATGCCGTGTAGACAATATAAAAAGTAAATAATATTAATAAAATTAAACCGCTCTAATCCACTCCCAATAATGTAATATTGTATAGTAACATAGGATTTTTATGGAATAATACATTGCATTGTTGCATATTCATCAAGAGTCACCACAAGCCAAAGGGAAAAATGATAGGAGAAGAAAAAAAAAATAAAGTAAAGAGGAAGACATAACTATCCCAACCTCAATAGTTGCAATTATAAAAAACAAAAAACCTTAATCTTAATGCCACCTCATATATCTACCATAAATAAGGTGGGCAGACTTGGAATAATAATAAAAAAGTAAATTTAAAAATTTAAAAACAAAGGGAGAAAATTAAGTAACCCTCTTTTGTGCTCTCAAAAAATTGTCTAATCCACTGCCATGCCTCACCAACATTCAAGTAGGAACAGAACTGCGGTTTCCGCCGCCGCCGCCTTGGCGCCCACCCCTTCCATTCTGAGAAACCCGCTGATAACCCTCTCCGCTGCTGCGTCCGCCTGAACCCCTAGGCCGCCCCGAAAACTCACCCTGGTTTCTGAACTCATTCCTTCCAAAACTGCGACTGCCGCTGAAGTTGCTACGGGCCCTGAAACTGTCACTCCGGAACCCGCCTCTTCCAGAAGAGTATCTCCCTCTTCCACTACCACTACCACTAACTGAAACAAATAAACCAGACTTTGTTAAGACTCTATTTTTTGTCATACATATCCATACTCATAATCTCATGTTGCACAGCTTGGCCAGTTGGCCATAATCTTCTGTAACTCAACAAGTTCGCCGGGGAAAGATTAAAAACCACATGAAACATAAATTTGTTTAACTTACCTTTAGTGGTGGTTCTCTTTTCCTCAACAACGGCTTGATGATGATCATCAATCATTATAGGTGAAGCCTACAATTAATATTGAACAATCTTAGATTATATACACAAGCAAGCCAATTCAACTAATAATAGACAGTTAACATGAAAGCTTCACTAGTGAATATTACAGCATCAAGCAGCAGTTTTTGAGAAAACAGCATTTTCATGAGCTACTTTGACAAGGAGATACTATGGATTCCCTAGTACATTTGCAAATAAAAATAAAGAACCTTCTAAGTTTAAGGCTGCAAAAGCAACCAACAGAATAACCCATTCAAATGCTGGTCATTCTAAACAGATTGTATTCCCAAGAGAGTAGATAAGATTCTAGCCTTGCCTCCCCAATTTCTATTTCCGGTTGCCAGTCCAACCAGCCCAATAAGACGGCATTGTAATCTATTAGAGGATCTCCCTAACATATGTTGTTGACTGGACAATTTAAGAATATTAGTTAAGAGCCTGCAAACCTAGAACAGCCACCTCAAGGAGATCCCACTGAATTTAACAAATATGGCACATCATCCCTGTCTTGAATAGGAAGATTTTTTCATTCTAGCATCAAAGAACAAAAATATCATCTACACGGGACTAGAAACGCAGTCAACGGTTTCATGCCAAACTTAACAAAATATAGAGGCACTCCAGTTGTTGCTCTCTAGCCAACATGGGACTTTTCAGCATCCCATTCTACTAAGATACACTCAATTAAAAAATATGTCATTGGATCCCCAATGCATAGGTATGAATTGTAGAAAGTATATTACGATATCCTTCACACATCAACATGTCAATTGTTACACACATTAACCTAGTTGGCTGGCATGACTTGCCTCCCAATGTCAGAATACATGTTTCCACAGCTTGTTATTTACAACACACAGACATTTACATATACTCGTGCATGTCTGAAGCATGTTTTCACAGACTACATCACTAATGCACAAATACTGACACATACACACACACATAGAATACGGATACATATACATCATACTTGGAGACACCTACTTGAAACCATATCACACCTACATAAATGGCCAAACATTTTTTGAGTTACTCTAGTATGTCTCATAAATGCACATTGAATCCTTAAGATGCCTAGAAACTCATTCTCAGTAATGTTGTACAGCTGAAATACATTGGTTTCATTTGCACAAAACATTAAGATCTAGGGGAAGTGAAACCAAGTCTTAATCAAGTAGAAGGATTACTATATTGAACTAAAAGGACCACCTCTAAAAATATGAACTTCTTTTAATCAGACCATTAGAAGAACAGAATTGCTAAAATCAAGCTTAGTTCAGATCTACTAAGAGTACAAACAGTATAACAGTACCTCAAGTGCACTTTGCATGGAACTCAAACTCTCAAATTCAACAAAACCAAAACAGAATCCCTGCTGCAGGAAACAAATAATATATAACTTGTAAGTGCTATATCAATAAATTTTCAGTTAAGAAAGAAACTGCATTAAAGTGTCTGATGCAAACCTTACTACTTCTAACTTGAATCCCATCGCGCTTAATGGGACCAAATTTCTTAAACTCCTCCTCCAGCTGTTCAACTGTTGCATCATATGGCAGATTCCGTACATATATGGAGTGACCTTCAGCTGTGAACAGAAGATAAGGCAGAAGTTAATAGAAAAATTATTTTGAAACTACGATTGAAAAATATATACATATATATATATATATATTATCATTAAATGAAAAAACAACATTTGAAGATGTGCAACGAAGACATTGCTTCATCCACTACATTCACTTTAAAAGTACTATAAATTATATATGACAATAGAGTAGAAACCAAAAAGTTTTGATAGAAAGGGGTATATACAGGTTAACCGAACTCAGGGGAAGAGCAATATATACCTTCCTCGTTTGCATGATCACTTTCAGGAGCATTACCACTAGGATTTGATGGCTCTTGTGCAGGAGCAGGTTTTGCAAATCCAAGAGATTGTTGATCGGCGTTTACAGGTGTTTTTCTCACAGTTCGGGCAGGAACATAAACAGAATTTGATGTGGTATTACCCTTCATTACCTTCAACTAAATTTTAATAATAGTCAGAAATAGAGCTGACAACAATATGCAAAATAAATGCAACAAAAACAAAGAAAAGAAAAAATAGCAACTCACAATTGATGCATATGATTTCTTTGGAACATCCTCCTGGGCTTCCAGAGTTGACTCAACTGCTGGAATACTTTTATTCTCAATGGAATGAGTAGGAGGTTCAACAATCTCTTCCTCAATTACAGATCCTTCCTCGTTATCTGAAGGATCACAAACTTCAGCGCCATTATCAAGATCTTCCCCAAAGGAGGCCACAGGGTCCACCACCAGGTGATCAGGGGCATGAGTAGGTTCTGGACACAAAGGCAGAAGCAATCAGAAAAATTGAGAGTAAAGCAAAATTGTAAGATGATGCTTTAATAAGCCAACTCAAGCTTCAGACAATTAAAAAAACAAACAAATCATGTCAACCTTGTTCTACTGGTATGGAACCTCCTTGAGTATTCTCATTGATGCCATTAGCTGGGACAGAATCGACCGGCAATGTTTCACCCTCCTCAACATACCTAAAAACATCATTTAAGACATAGTAGCCTTTGTCTTGTGGAGCAAGAAAGAATGTCTGCGTGAATTTCTTTTTCACATTGTCCTTTCCTGTTAAGCATCCAGTTACAAGAACAATCACTCCTTTCTCATAAGACTCCTGAGCATCTGCAGTTTTAATTTCTGCAGTATAATCTTCATAATTCAAGGACAGAATCCTGTCATTTATTGCCTGCTCATATAAGAATAATGCCATGTCAAGAAAACAATTTTCCATGAACATATTTCTTTCTCCCATAGTAAAATAGTATATTCTAAACTCCTATTTCAAGTTAGTCAACCATATCAATTTTAAGAGATACAACTTTCAAAATTTTCCAATATAAAAAATATTATTAAAAAAAAAACTTTAATAGTTGACTGGAAGCTCCATCAAGGATCGTAATGCAAGTTACTGATTGGCAAACGTAGATTGCAATATTTTCTCACCTATATCCATCAATAATTTTAAAGAAAGCATATATCAAAATTCAGCAACACACCAACATGCAATATTTTCTCACTTATATCCATCAATAATTTTAAAGAAAGCATATATCAAAATTCAGCAACACACCAAGAAAGGGCTCTAAACTTTAAAAACACAATGAAAAGTACTCAAAACACTCTAATCATTGTTGGGGTGCTCCAGTGGACTTCAACATAGGTTGGTTCTCATCCTTGAGACGTTTGATGCTCTGAAATTGTTAATAATGGGAGTCATTGAGCAATTTATGAATTATCCAACAAGAGATTACCATAGTAGGAATCAACAATCAAAGGTTTAGGTTTCCCTTATTTATCTACTAATTTACTTCTATTATTCGGTATGTCAAGGAAATTTCTTCTTTCAGGTACTATCTACAAGAATATCATCAATTAAAAGGTCATACTGTAAAGGAATTAATCACAATAAAGGTCTAAAGATATTTAAAGTTTTTCCATCTTTCAAAACCAATTAAAAGGTCGCAATGTAGTTGAGCTAACAATTAATAATACAGACTAAATGATCCTATTTATCCCAACTACAGTCTTTCCTATAGAGCATCCAACACATAAGACATGTACCAATTGACGCAATATTCATGCAAGCAGTTCATCACAGAATTTATGACAGAAAAATTGCCAGATTGTAACTAAATACAGATGATGCATCCGTCAATTCCATTGGTATAAAGGAATCATCCAACAGGAGTTCTCTTGACAGTCAAAACAAATAAAATATGCTGAGTTCTATTGAATTAAAGTAACCATAGATGGATATATATACACAAACTCAAATATACTAGCCTGCATTGATGTCACTGTTGTCATGTTTCCATTAATGTCTGGCCGGCTAAGAGAACTTGAATCCTGATAAAATCTATGCACCAATTCTGGAGAATGGTGAAGAATATGGTAATATTGTTCCACAAAGGCATTGCCAACAACTTGGGCACTGTGGGCAGAGGCAGGACTTGCTTCCTGCATAGCCATCTAGAGAAAGTTGCAGACTAACACATTAGTAAAAGGACTTCATTATAAAATTTATTGGAAAAACACTAGCAATACCATATCTTAAAGTTAACAAGTACTAACGAAAACAAGGCATAAATTTTACACAACAAATGTCAAAAACAGAGGTGCACCAAAAAGACAGTGAAAAGATGAAAATTTGACATATAAAGTTACCATCCGTGACTGAACCTCTGAGAAAAACATAACCTTTAATGGAAAAAAGCTATTACAACAAGAAAATGCCTAATTCCATGACAGAACCTTCGTGAAAGCGACAACCTTTACCGGACAAAAGCAATTACAACATGAAAATGCCTAATTTCATGACTGCACCTTCGTCAAAGCCACAACCTTTAGTTGAAAAATGTAAATACGACATAAGAATACCTAACGCCAGCACACCTTCATGAAAAACATAACTTTTAATAGAAAACAAAAAATCATGAAAAGAGGACCAATTACAGTATGGTAGAAGAAGTTCCACTGCCAAAACATGCCACAATGAATCTCTTTCGGAATCATAAAAAATGTTTCTATTAAAGGAGAATGAAAGTACACTCATGCTCACCTATTATACAGCCAAGGCCTAGGAATAAAAAACAAACAGTTTTTTCATACATGGAGAATACACAACACAGTTGTAAGAAATTTCGAAAACCCACAAAGTACAAATAATCATGTAAACAGGAAAATACCCCCAACCCAAACACTCCTCAGACGAAATTGAGACCTATATAAAACCTGGGGTACCTCCAAAAACTAAAGCAGACCCAGACCCAGAAACGAAACCACCAAACTGATAAGGAAACAGACATCTGATTTGAACTTGTCAATCCATAGAGCCCTAAAACCAAAAAAATACGGAAAACCCCACAAAATCCCACTAAGCAGATTAGCCACTACAATACAAAACCATGAAGAGGTCGACCACAGATACGTGAGACTGACAGATCAATCAGCAACAAGGTTGCAGCCTAACAGAAATTACAGATCAAACAAGACCATGATTGCAAATATATAAAGAAAAGCGCATAAAGGCAAGCCAACTAGGATACCTGCTTTGGACTGATCTGAAATTTGACAAAGAGAGGAAGACAGAGATCTGTGGGATTGAAAGAGAGCAAAGAGGGAGTAGAACAAGGAGAAGAGAAGCGAAGGGCAGGAAAACGCAGGTAAAAGAAGCGCAGAGAGCAAAGATTCTGAAAGCCCCTTATATATTTTATTCAGATCACAAGAGAAACACTAAAAAGGGTGGCTTAGGCTTGGAAAACTTATTCTAAAGGCATATTATGATTTTATTTTTTTTTTTTGTACCATTTGGGAAAACCCAACATTAAGGAAGTGTATGGTTTTTCTACTCCACTTTTCTTATAATAAAATTATGAAATACCCTCTTCTTCTTCTTTTTTTCTTAAATTTTTTATTTCGCCAAAATTTATGTTTTTGTATTTATTATTATATGTTGGCAATTTTTAGTTTTTTTTTTGTTGAAAATTTGGTAGAAAGTATTACAAATATTAAAGAAATTTAGAATATTGGATGGATGGTTGAAAATTTGTGGGAGGAACAAGTGCATGGTGGTGAAGGGGACTATGACGGTGTTAAGCCATCCACTTTACCCTTTCTTTTTCTTCTTCTTTTCCTTTTTGTTTTATTTTATTTTTCTTAGGGAGTTCATCAAAACATTAACAAAGCAATTTTTTAAATTGTGGTCATTCAAAAAAGAGAGCATGTTTTCCTTCCATATATTTATATTTATAATTACACAATTAAGCAAAAATAATAATAATAATAATAAAATATGCTACGAAGAAGCCAAAATTTTAGCTTACGCACGAATTAAAAGAGATAAATTAAAACATAATTGAACTAATTTTTTTTTTATGATTAGCAATCAAATAATATAAAAACATAATTAAAACAAATGTATCTTTAAGGCTTGAATTATGAATGGTACATGTTTATAAATTATGATTTTTTTTCTTTTTATAGATCTTTGGGGTTGAGAATATTATTTTTCTAATTAAAGCCCAGAAATTTCCATCGTTTTTGTAAAGGAAAAATTCCACCGACATTATTTTCCTCAACTACCCTTGAGTCCACAGCCTTCAAAGGAAGGTTATTCTGGTATTTTCCATATCGCCGCCCTTCGTCGCTTATCTTCCTCACAAAAAAACCATTTTTCGTGCCCTTCAACTCTCTCTGCCTCCAAAACCCTAAGAATCGAACTCTTTCCTGATTTTCTTCTTTCTTTCTCTGCGCTTATCAATGGCGGACTCTCCGATCACACTTGACAACGTGAAGGCGTTCTTAAACTCTCAGTATTACGACGAGGAGAAGTGGGCCCTCAACATGGTACCCTCTGTGTTTCTATGGAAGTTCAATGCTTGTTTTTATGTTAATTTACATGGAAATTTTGTTGCTTTGATCGGAATCTCCGTCTCAAACTAAACTAATCTTATGTATTTCTTGTTCTTTGATGGTGCGTACGTCAAATCCGTTGTCTTCAATACAATGTCTGTTTGCTAGACTTGTATAATTCTTTTTTTACAGCTTTGTTGTAATTTTGGGTTTTGGGGTTTTTCTTTTGTCTTTTTGAATTGTTCGAAGCAAAGCATAGATTGGCTTTTACTTCATATGAAGATCTGTTGTTTGGTTAACCTTGAAGTCACATAATTAATTCCGTTATTCTTAATTCTTGTTTGTAACTTTATTGCAATTTTGGGTATTGGGTTTTTAAAGCATAGATTGTTTTTTACTTTATATGAAAATCTGTTCTTTGATTAACCTTGAATTCACATAATTAATTCCGATATCCTTAATTCTTTTTTGTAACTTTCTTCTTTGAAGCTTGAAAAATTAAGTATGGTTGGTTGTTTATGCTGTGGATGATTGCCTGCTTCTTCCATTGATGCGTCTCTATTTGAAAGCACGAGTAAATAACACCTCTTGTGTACTTCTTGTTTCCACTATGAATACAAAACAATAGGTCTAGTGTGATATATGAAAAAATAGGTCTAAGTTGGTATCACGTAAGGATAATATATCTCACCCATCTTCATTGTTACTAGGATTCTGCACATAATCCTAGAATCTTGACTTTTATTAGGATTCTGCATATGATAGTAGAATCTTTGGTTGTTTCAAGGTTTCTGCTCATGATCCGAGAATTGTTAGAAACTCTGATTTCAGAAGTAAGAGCATGCCATCAACATCATGCCTGCACCTTGTTCTTGTTCTTACTTAAGGAGGTGGAGATGATATGATTGAGCCTGTTTCTAGGCCTTCCGATATAGTGGAAGCCTTTATAACTTCTCCAGGCATCATATTTCATGCAACTGGAGGATTTTGTAGGAACTTGAATGGCCAAAAAAAAGTTTGGACACTGGTTCACATGCTGCAGAAGTGTAGCTAAAAACTTAGAGAAAAGGAGCTAGTGTTGTCTAGACCACACACACATTGATGTTTAGTATTGTTCCTCCTTTTTTACTTTCAGCCCGGGTTACCGATATTTTTCTAGCTCTTATCGATAAACTTGTTTAATTTAAGTAGTTTTGTGCTTTTACTCATAAAAGATGTGCATGATTTGTTGCTCCATGGATATCAGTAGAGATTTATCTTGGAATCATCAGTTTGATTGAGGAAAATTCTGTCTGTTAGAAAATTTGAATTATACATTTTTCTCTCTTGCAGAAATTGGTGCGTGCTCTGGGGCTGTTTGCAGGATCGATTCTTCTGATGCGAAATTACGGTGATCTAATGGCAATATGAGGGTTGAGCGGATGTGTTGTCCTTCTTTTGGAAGTGCTTGTTTTTTGTGTCTTGTATTGAACAGCCTTAAATTTCTATTATAAGATGTAGGATTTTCCTGTCTAATTTCAGTTTATGTTTACAATATGATCGTTCCTTAGTAATTGACTTGCCCAGGCGATGCATTAGTGATACGTTATTGTTTGGACTGGTGTTGATGTTCCAGCCAGGCTCGGCTAAAAGGCAGGGCATTAAGGCTTTTGCCTAGGGGCCCATAAAGAAATTTATTTTAAATACATAAAACCCTTTGTATTTATTTTTTTATCAAAACTTTTTTTATTATTTAAATAGAATGGACTAATTTTTCGTTTAAAAATATAAACTTTTGCAATTATATTTAATAATTGATTTTAATATTATTTCCAATAGAGAGAGTATATGATTAATAGGAATTATGTTTTTTCCTTTCTTTTTGCTATTTTAACATAAAATAACGTAAATTTTTTTAAAAAATAATATCATAAATTATTACTGCATGTGAAAGTAATCACGGGTGAAAATAAATAATGACTTTGAAAATCATAAAAGAAAATATATAAAAAAAAATTGAAAATCAATAAGAAATAAAAACTATTTACAGCTAATTAAAAGAAGGAAATACGACACAGGAAAGGAAACAAAAATCTTCTTATTATTAAAGTTTAATTGAAGGAAATTAAGACATTATTGGGTAAGACTGATAGATCAGCTGTGTCAAATTTAGTTAAAAACAAACTTTAAGTTAGTTTATATATATATATATATATATATATATGTATACTATATAGGTTTTATTATTAGAGTGCTCACTGGTTGATTTATTGTCTTACTAGGTTCAGTTAGAATTAGTCATATGGTTTCTTACACCTGTAGGAATTGCTTTGCTAGGAAAGTATTTTCACATTTACTCTGTAATCTATATATATATATATATATATATATATATATATATATACACTGTGTGTGTGTGTGTGTGTGTGTGTGTGTGCAGCATAGCATTGCAGGTTTGAAGTTTGTGTTTTGTGGCAATTTGCTTTTGGCCATATTATCATTTTCCTCTCTTGGATTTCATACGTATAATTTATACAGCTGATGGCTATTGAGGAAACTCTGTAAAAGTTGCGAGTGCTTGTGCGTCCGATGATGATGGCGATGGAGATAACGACGATGATGATCGAATCGCGCGGAGTTAATTGTGCTTAAAGATTTAATTATGTGAGTTCCATGATCATCATTGGGGGTACAGGCACTGGAAGCTTTCACAGTCCTCTCATTTGACCACTCTCAAGTTGTTGATTCTCAACAGCAAGAAAATGCCTGCATATACTTTTTGAACAAGAAATCCAATTTTTTTATTCTTTTTGGGGTTGAATTTATTAGTTTTGAATGGTAATAAATAATTGACAAGTTGCTAATTAAATGACTAGATTAGCATGTGATTAAACAAGCTATATATTAATGGCACAGGTCAATAAATATTAATTAATTAATTAAATTAATGATAACCAAATCAATTGTGATGAGATATGATGATATCTGGCATTTATCCCAACTAAGCTGTTAAGACACACAATTAATTAACAATTGATTTTAATGGCTCGCTTTTCTTTTCTAGTGGAATGACAAAGAATTAAAGATTGTCCAACCCAATGTCTTATTTTAAATCAAATTAAAAAAAAATTGGTGTCCTATCTTCGGAGGTATAAAAAAAATTAAAAAATAAAATAAAATTGATGCGTATATAAATTAATATATTTAGGGTTGAAATTTACCAAACTTTACATGAAGCTTTAATTAATTTAATTCCACTTGCAAAGACACACCTAGGAAGTGTTGCTCCACACCATTACTGACAGTGCATCAATAATTTTTATTAATTAATTAATTCTAAAATACATCATCTCCCTATTATGATTATTAATTTAGTCCAGATGCAGTCATATTTTTTTTTAACTTATTTAACTACCCTAATGAGTGATTTACTCAAAGTTTTTATAATTGATTACAAATAAGACAAAATTTATTCACACATCACCCACCTTTTTTTATTTTACTATTATTAGTTCACAGTGGATATGTTTAACTATAGGGGTCCAGATAAATTTTACTTTTATTGTAATGTTTTACACCAAATTTTCACATATCTTTCTTTATTTTTGAGATAACATATTCTTTTTTTATTACTACTTTTTTTTTTTGATGAATTTTTTATTACTACTTAGTATTAAATAATATACCTTTATTAATCATATAAAATTTTTAAAAAATCATCCATATAAATGTATAAATACATATTATAATGAAAATAAAATTGAAGAATATTATAACAACTATATCTTTAGCAAAGATTTAAGGAATCTATTTCTTTTTCCTTTTTTTTTTGTATAATAAGTCAAATATATATTTTTCTTGCAAAGAAAGAAAAAAGAAAAGCATTTTGAATAATCAGGTTTTTCTAAAGACTACGTGGCATGAGAGTGGACCCAAGGCGACCCCAGTGCGACAGCGAAGCGTGGGGACCCGGATGATGACGTAATCAATCCGAGGATGTCGTGACAAGTGGACTACACAACTTGCGAAGTTGAGAGAGCGTGGACCCCGCTATCGATCCAGCACGTGCACCATCCTAAATGCATTTAGTACACGTGGCAATCTCCCGACGCAGCAGGCCTTTTCGCCTGCCGTGAGCGAAAAAGTGCAAGTTGGGGTTGCGAAAGCGAAAAGCGAAAGCTGTATTGGGATTGTGCATGGCCCACACGTCGCATCTCCAACTCCACGTCCCGATTTATTTTCACTTTCCTCCAATTCCTCGCCGCGATTTTGCTTTTCCCCATCCTATTTTAATTTATATCACGTACGCTGCAATTTCAACATTTAACGTCTTTAATATTATTCTCTAAATTATGAAACTATTGAAAGCAAAAAAAAAAATAAACATAAATGTTTTTGTTAGAATTTGATGTCATTTGGAATTTACTTTAACTGAAATTTTAATAATTCCAACCTGAATATAACTTTTTAGGTACGTCCGTTTTTCATTATTTCTAATAAATGTTGTTTTATGTGTGTGTATTTTTTTTGTTATGTTCAAAATAAATGGTGCCAATTATCAAAATATATAAATCGGAAATCTATTAGAAGTAAGTTTACTATATTTTGTAAGTTGGTAGGAGTTAAGAAGTGGGTCTACTATTTTTTATAAGCTGATGGAAGTCTGAAGATAGCAACCTGAGTCTGCTATACTTTGTAAGCTTATGAGTTTTGAAGATAACTTGTCCACCTCTTAACAATCCTCTCCGTCTAGTATTGCAGCAAAATTAAATATAATTGAGCTATAAACGAGGCTTGTCATGACACATAAATAAGGTTTGTCAGAATTTAAACTCTATGAAAATTTAAAAATAATAAGCTCACCTCTAACGATCTTTTCCGTTAAACATTTCAACAAAATGAATACAGTTGAGCTCAACTTTTAATAAATTTTTCAATTTAGTATTTCAATAAAATTAAATGAGACAAAAATTTAAAAATTTAAATCTCAACTTTCACAAATAAATATGAAAATTCATCAACTTTTATACCACCGCACCTTCAAGTGCATTACCAAATACAAGTTGAATCTTTTATTTTCAAGCTTCATTAGCATATTTGTATTACAAAGCAAAATCTCATATACAAAATTTGCAAACGTGTCTTTCTGTGAACCCAAACACACCCAATACGACACACTTATTTATATAGCACAGCAAGTAGACCGTTCCACTACTCATGGTCTTTTTCAACTTAGGCAACTTGGGCAAATCCTTCATACCACCACTTCTATTTTTACTACTACCACACCAAACTCTATTTTTTCCCAAATTCCCAACACAAAGAACCTGGAAACAGCAACACAAGTAGTCTGCCTATTTGATTAAAAACACACACAACCCCACAATGTTTCGTCGTTGCTTCAAAGTTGCCCTCCAACTTCTAACGAAATTACCAACCAGTCCTAAAGCAGTGTTTTAGAGGTTCAGAGAGTCCAGCTAGTTTACAGGTGGTGGAAGTGGTTCTTTAGAGCCCTGCAAGTTGCCAAGTTTCGGAGCTCAGAGAGTAACCGTACATGATGTGAACAAGCTCTGTCTCTATCTCTCTCTCACTCTCTCTCTTTCTCTCATTCCCAGTTGATAACCACGTGGACAATTCAAAGTGCGTTGTCAATTTGTCAGCTCTGTAATCCTAATGAGAGATGAAGAGGAAGAAAACTGCTTTTGTTTCCTTCACGTACTACCTCCCAATCAATCCCTCTCTCTCTCTCTCACTCACTCAGTCTCTCACTTTTTTGTACGTTCTCTATCGTTTCTTTGCGTCAATCACTCTCTAAAACCTTGTAAGGTCATCTGGGTCTCGCACTCATTTTGTTTTCCATCCTCAGTTTGTTAACCGGTAAAGCAAATTGCTTTATGCAGAAGAGCGCAAACTATGAGCTTTTAGCTTTCTGGGTTTTTCAAAGTTCCTTGTTTGCCGGAATTTTTCATTTGTGTTTCTGGTTTTGACACTGATTCTTGGGTTCTCTTTTTTTTTTGGACAGAGGAAACAGAGCAAATGGATGAAGAAAAGGCTGGTCAGACGGAGTTCTCAATGCGGAAGAACGAGAACCCAACCAATTTTCTGCAGAGATTCTCACCAGAGAAGACGACGAGCTCGGAAACCGAGAATTCCAGTTCCAAAGAACCTCAACAGCCGGACCTCAGCCTCAGGCTCTCCTTGGGCGGTCTATACTACAGTGAGAAGTCCAACGAAAAGCCTCCTCTTTTAGCTCGGTCTTCGTCCGACGGTGGAGTTATTACTCAGGAAGGAGGTGACACCGGAGAACCCAAAACCCCGCCGCCGGCGACGATGCCATCATTTCTGTCTTTGTCGAGGTCTTGCTCGCTTCCGGCGGAGACAGAGAAGACGACGATTACTATCAAAGATTTGCAGGCAATGAGGAGAATGGTAGCGAAGAAGAGGTTGGTGGACAGGCAGAGGGGTTACAGAGCAGCACTTGAGGAAGAGAGGTCTCCGCCGCCGCCGGCACCATTGATGGCGTCGGAAATGGCCGCCTGGGCTGCCGCTTCTGCCACCAAGAGTGCGGCTCTGACTCGTGCCCTTGCCAAGATCAAATCTCAGGGATTTGTGTTTGGCAGAAGAGAGTTTGAAGGTATAAAATTTATTTTTAATTAATTGTTAGATTAATTTTGATTGTTTACTCTTGTTTGCTGAGTAATTGCTATTTAATGAATATTGATTTTTAAATAATTAATTCTGTCAGATTAGAAAAATACTCTGTATCATTTGTTTTATGCTCAAGAAATGCACACATAATTATTTTCTAAAGAGGTTATAATATATATACATGTTTTGGAATCTACTATTGAGTCTATGATTTTTGTGTCTCTTTTGCCTGCAAATGGAAATTTTATTTGCTTCTCTGTTTTAGATTTTGAGTTTGAACACATTGTGTATTAATTAGTACAAACATGCCTAATTAGATTGAGTAGAGAAATGAGTATCTTACTATCATAGTATATAGTGGAAAAGCAAGCATTGATTTTTGGAATATCACTTTTAAAAGATTATTCGAGAGACTCATTTTTGGATGTCCATGTAATTTGGTATAGATGATTAGTTATTCCGAGGAAACGGGAAGTTAGATTTAAAAGTTTTGTGACATCCACGTACGGTGATTATTCGAATCTTTTGCTTTCTAGATGTAATAGACTCGAGGTGATGATGATTGGTAGATTTGAGTTTTAGGAATCAAACAGGGAAGCCATTAAGTAAGACAAAAAAGTTTGTGACGTCTATGTGTGGAGATAATTCAAATATTTTGTTTTGTTGACATATTAGATTCGAGGTGATAATGTTTCGTAAATTCGAGTTTTAGGAAACAAATAGGAGATAATTCAAATTTTTTGTTTTGTTGACATATTAGATTCGAGGTGATAATGTTTCGTAGATTCGAGTTTTACAAAACAAATAGAAAAGCGGCTAAGTAAGACAAAAGAGTTTGCAACGACCACGTGCGGAGATGATTCAAATATTTTGTTTTGTTGACATTTTAGATTCGAGGTGATAATGATTGGTAGATTTGTATGTTGAGAAACAAATTAAGGAAGCCATTGAACAACGCATTCGAGTTTGTGGCGTCTACATGCGGAGATGATTTGAATAATTTGCTTTGTCAACATTAAATTCAAGGTGATAATAATTGGTAGATTTGAGTTATAGGAAACAAATTAGGGAAAACCATTAAGCAACACATAAGGGTTCGTGGCATCCATGTGTGGGGATGATTCAAATCTTTTGCTTGTTTACATATTGATTGAAGTTGATGATGATTGGAAGAATATGGAATTCATACACATACCGACAAAAATTTAGAAAGTTTTATGTGTTGATAGAAGAGGAATACGACAATAGATAAGTCTAATGTAAAATTTTGAATCAAACACATACGACAGAAACAAAATTTTCATTTTTTCTAGCTCAATAAAAATATGAAGTTCAATTTCATGTAGGAATTCTCACATTTTAATGTTGTAGTTTAGCTTGCTTTCACTTAAAGCAAAGAGGTGTTTTCTTTTGTGTGTGTGTGTCAAGTGTTATGATCTACAAATTTAAATGGAGCTTATGTAGAGAACATGTCCATATCTTCGCTATGCATGATTTATGTATTTCTAATGGATTATGATCATCGTTTTTAGTATATTAGAAAAACGAAAAATCTAAACTTTACTATTGTTTTTTTTTTTTGATGAATTAAACTTTACTATTGTGGAATGATAGCTTGTGGATGAAATTAACTTTCTTGACTAAAGAGAATGGTTCTTGTGCTTTGAGGATTACTTGACATGTAATGCTTTCTTTTTGTGGTTTTTATAATGTTTTAAGGTTCAACATCTTGCCTTGGTATTTTTTCGAGTTTCCTAACAGTGTTTATGACAAAATTCTAATGATTCTTTACATTGTTGATGATTTTCTCAAGTTTCCTATGTTGTTCCAAGTGTATATTCTTTGTTACTATGAATGTTACATGAACTTTTATGGTTCAAGCATGCTTGTTCTGTGTATGTTCTTTCTTTTACATATTCAACACTTTCTTGTCCTTAAAGCAATCTCTCTCTTTATCTTCATTTATTACTTAAAGATGTTATAGTTTCTGTGACGTAAAATTCCATAACAGGACCGAGAGACATTACCAGCACAAAGTCAATGCCTGAGCAGAGGGAAAAAGAACCTGCTGCTTTCGCTTTCGGGTCAATAGCCAAGGCGAAATCTGCAGGGCCTGCAGAGAATAACAAACTGGAGAATGCATTGAAGAAGGTCAAGGTTTCCAGCGGCATAGTTTTGGACAATGGCATGGATGTGATGAACAAAATGCCAAGTGTGACAACCACTGGAGATGGCCCAAATGGGAGGAAAATTGAAGGATTTCTATACAAGTACACCAAAAGCCAAGTGAGCATAGTTTGTGTTTGCCATGGTAGCTTCCTCACTCCGGCGGAATTTGTCAGGCACGCCGGCGGCACGGATGTGGAGAACCCAATGAAGCACATAAATGTGTTGTCTAATTCTTTTCCTTTCTAGGTCAATTGGTATGGCCGTGTATAATGTCACCTCATTTGGACTATAAACAAATGGTAAAAGAAAGGTCAAAAAAAAAAAAAACCCCAAGTGAAGAACCTCAAAAGCTCTTTTTCTTCTGTAGTTTTTAGTTCTTTTTGTTGTTTAGTTTTTAGGTCAAAAGGGAGTTTCCAAAACTTTGCAAATGAACGGTGTAACTTTCTGTTCATTGTCCTCTAGTCCTTTTAATAATAAAAGGTATAGGTTGTAAGATGGTTTCTCATCTTTGCATTGTATAAGGAAAAATAAGAAATAAAATAAGTTTTTTTTTTTTTTCTATTAAGGTTATGGTGGGTGATAGCTAACTAAAATTCAAGATCCATAATTTGCATAATCAAATTTTCAACATCCAAAGATTTAAAAACATTTAAGGATTTAATAAATTGTCTCTGGGGCTTTACATATTTTGTGCCTTGAATTGGTGGAGGTCCATATGATTTTTATTTATGAATCTTGTCACCTTGGTCACATCAATGGTGCACCGTAACTTTGGAAAACACATAAATATAGTAGTTTATTATTATCAAAAATAAAAAATGTTAGTATTAAACAATTTATATATTAAATCAATGATTGTTACATGGATCTAATCTATAGACATGGGATCTAAATTAAAGAAATTATGACCCAATCAAGAAATTATGACCCAATCCATTTAATTCAATTATTACCCAAAAAAAAATCCATTTAATTCAATAAACATATCAGAATTTCTAAGAAGATTTATAATTTTATAGGTCCCTTTTCAACAATTTTTTAAGTAATTATTTAACATTTAACTAAAATTATACATATTATATATATATATATATATAATCTCACATATGTAAAGAAAATGGATTTTACCAATGATTGGTTTTATTTGTAAAAAATCAATTTTTCCCACTTTTATATTTTTTATTGTTCATTTTATTCATCCAATACTTACCAACCATTTTCCTTCTTTTTTTTTTTTTAACAACATCAACTTTTTTCCTTGTATTTATAATTTATTTATTTTAATTAACATTGACCACGCGCCGCAGGTGGAAACAACTCTGAGCCAATGAACGTTTAGTCAAAGTCCACATGAGCTCGGATTCCCACAGCACAGCTTAAATTAGGGACTTATTACCAGTCAACGAAAGCCAACTTAATCTTCACCGTACATGTCTCCAACTCATCCTTCAAATCAACGGCCAACTTATATCTTCAATAATCAACTCGGTTGCACGTGATTCTGCTTCCTTCACAACGGAAATGTATGAAGCTTCGAACTGGTGAGAGAGGGAGAGGATGCTGGGGACGCTAACCATGGCTTCACGCTGTAAGCTCCATATGAAAGCCTTGAGATTGATTAAAACTTCTTCTTATTTCTTTCTGTTGATTGGTTTAACTTTTTTTCAATGTGTGTGTTTGAATGATTAGCTTTTTTGCACTTCTGTCTATGCACCTGATATGCTTCTCTCTCTCTCTCTCCTTTTGTTTTTTGGTTGGTAAATTGCTTCCTCTTGATGGGTTTTGCCTGATGTTACTCTGTTCTCGAGCATTTTTTTTCTTAGAGAAAGGTTGTTGCCAGAGTTCCATTTTTCAAAACCAATTGAGAATTGTTTCCAAACTCTTGTGGGCTTTGGGTTTTCTGGGAAAAGGGTATGGATTTCCAATGATTTTCAGTTACAAGGAATCTGCTCTTCTTGTTATTTCTCTTGAATAACTTTCATTTTTGTTGGTCCTTCTTTAGTGTCCTTGTTTGTGCTCTTGTTGTTACTTCTTGGGTGCTTCCAAATTCTCCAAGTGGTTCAGAAATTGAAAGAGAGTGATATAACCTAGGGGTTCACCAATCTTCCATGAAACTTGTCACATTCCCATAATCCAACTTTGGGTGTATTTCATTTTCACACATTGACCCCAAGTCACACAGTCTCTCTCTCTCACTTTCTATCCTTGAAATCACCATCTTCATGCCTATTTCGACAATATTAAAAATTACTACTCCCCCTAGTTTTTAGTCCATGCTTCATATATATCTAGGGTATTGAATTAAAAGATAAAAACAAGCACCTCTGTATAGTCAGTGAATCCAACGGCTCACAGTGCATCATCAACTTCCAGTATGAGCTACTTTTCTGATGATCAGAAAATATATAAATAAAGATTTGAAAAAATTAAGATTTTGATTTAAAGTCAGTATCTAGTTTTGGAGGAGATGGACTTGTATGAAAGGGCGTTCACATAATGACAGGTAATATATTTACATGTGGAATGTCTGAGCTTCACATATTTTATGCTCTTTTTTTGTGAATAATATATTTTATGCCATTTTTATAAGACTAATTATTGACTTCAATTGCATTTGGAGGTTTGGTCTAGCGGAAAGGTCAACCGTTCCATCATATTCGTTTGTGAGAGTGTGATTTGAGTCTTAGCAGTTGTTATGTACATCTACTTACTAATCGTCAAGTGTATTAGGAGGTCAGTACCGCTTAGACTCTTACAGGTTCTGAAAAGAAAAGCTCTAGTCATTAATGAATCTTGGGATGAGATCCATATCGAGACCCTTTTTTATTCATAAAAAAATTGTTGACTTCAATTGGTAGAGGTCCATATAATTTATTAATTAATAAAAGATTGTACCTTTGGTAACATCATGGTTCACCATAAGTTTGAAAAGTATTGTTGAAGTTGAACTGATCAATTAGAAATGTACCAATTTATATGCATATGCAAAAATATAAATACAATAAAATAAATTTGCATATTGTATATTTGAATTATGAATGTCTTTTTTTTAGATATTTTACTTAACAAATTTGATGTAATTATTAAACAAAGTTACGAAATATATATGCTATACATGAAATGTAAATAATAAAATAAACACAAATATATATATATATATATGGAAATTTATATATAATATATATGTGTAATATATAACATAATATATAGAAAAATATTATAAACTCTAATAGGTGAAATATTATGGAGCCCACCTATGAAAATTTTTAATTTAATTTTTTAATTTGATATTTAATATAGTTTTAAATTTATAATAGAACTAAAGATAACAAAAGAAAACATGAAAATTAATTTTTTATCAATTTAAAAATTAAATTAAAATGTAAAAAATCATTTTAATTTTTTAAAATTTTAAATGAATAAAATTTTTAATATTAAAATAATTCTCATACATTTAAAAATATATTAAATACTAATAAAAAATAAATAAATAGAAAATAATAAATTAGGCTAAAAGATTCTTAGCATTTCTAATATAAAGAACGAATTTTCCCATAATTTTATGTTCCAATTTATTTATTTATAATTTCTGGGGTTTCGGTCATTGACCACGCCTACCAATCGGAAGAGGCAACTGTTATCCAACCATATTTTGACACGTATACAAGATAAATCATAAGGAGACTTGGACTTCCATCCATTCTCAAAGTCAATAATTTACAAATCCAACTGAAATCCTCCTCCAAGAAACCAACCAACCATCATCTTACACGTTTTCGAATCTCCCTTCAAAGAAGAAGCCTAATTGAACCGTTATTTCTTCAGCAAACCTATATCTGTTACTTTACGGAAATTGGTTTTAGAAAAGAGCATCTACTAGAGGAATATTCTTAGGTTGCACGTAAGGCTCGGCTGCAGGTGATTCCTACCGTCTCTAGAACGTATATATTTTGAAAATTCAAAGCTAAATTGACTGACAAAGTGAAAGTGGTCGACGAAACAGAGCACAGAGAGAGAGAGAGAGGCGCTGGGACGACAAACCAATGGCTTCCTCACTCCGTAAGCTCCATTCCCAATCTTTGAGATTGACGAACTTTTTTCTGGGTTATTATTATTGAGTTGGTTAACTTTTTCGATGCCCTCCTGTCAATGAACATTTTTTTAAAAAATATTTTTCCACCTTTAAAAATCTGATCTTTCTATGCTCCTGGTTTAGGTAATTATCTATTTTTTCTTTTGTGGGTCTCTTAGTAGTTGCCTTCTCTTTGGTGGGTTTTGAATGATGTTACTCCCCTGGCATTTAATTTTTATTTTAGCTTCTTTTTTTTTTTTGGACAATGGTCGTTGCCAATTGAAGTGTTCCATGTTCCTAAGTTTTGAACCTTTTGGCCTTTGGATTTCTCAGAAATGGGTATAGACTTTCAAGGATCAATTACATGGAATGTGCTCTGGTTGTTGTCTACTTGATGTCCAAATGGGTGATTGTAGAGATTTGGAGGTGTCTTAAGTTTCAGCAGTTTGGGAAACTGCTTCTTAGCTGGAAAATGCTTTGAATTTATCTAAACCTAAGAAATGAGGACATGATATTGATGTGAATTTTTTGCTGACCTTAATCTATTTATGCAGGCACTTTGTTGAATGGAACAAGAGGTTTTCTAAATTTTGGTACCTTTGTATTGAAAACAAATGAATTAATTTCTGCATGGATGTTCATTTCTATTGCTAGTAGCGCTGGAAAGTGTCAAATGTATTAGATCACGGTACATCCATATTGTGCGGTTAAATTTTTCTTGTTTTGACAGAACAAAAACGTTTGCTCGGTTAATTTTGTGTTTGCTCTTCTTCAGTGTGCTCGTTTGTGCATCGATGTAACTTACCATTAGTACATGCTGCTCATGCAATTTTTATAACTTTGTCATGTTTAATTAACATAACACCTGGGATATGTTCGATGTAAGATTTTTTGCTATATATATGAATATTTTTCTATTCACTTCGCTGCTGTGATTGTTACAACCATGACCCAGCTTCTATTTACCATGGCTCCTGAAGATACTTAATCTTTTATTCATGTCTTTGCAGATGTATTTCTTTTATGTAGGTTTTATTAACCTTTACTTCTCATTCTCAAATATTTGGAAAATTAATTAGGTTTCTTTACACTTGACAGGTTTTGTCCCTTTTATATTTCTGTTACTCGTTGGTGCCTGTGCTGGACGATCTCTCCATCCACTCCCTAGGAAAGGGGGTGATGGCAATAAAAAGCCCCTACAAACTTCTCGTCCATTCAATATTGCACATCGAGGTTCAAATGGAGAGCTTCCTGAAGAAACTGCACCTGCTTATAGGGTAATATACATCATTATTGCAATTTCTGTATTATTTCCCAATTTTCCTAAATTTCTTAGTTCATGGTATGGAAGAAAGATACTCGGCTGAATTTGCCAAAATCAGGAGTCCATAAATCATCTTACTCATATTGGTTTGTTGGTTGGTTGATGGACCAATTAGAATTGAACATATATGTATTCAACTAAGTAGATTTGGGTACATTTCTTCTTTCTTTCTGGAGGGAGGAAGATGCGGTTGAAAATGAGACCTTGTCCTTTTATAGTTTCTTCTAGAACACTGTCAATTTCTTCCTTTTGTATATTGCTAATTGTTATATTGTTTAACTTTTTTCTTTCCATCTTTTTAATATCACACAAGTGAAAATTCATTATTAGATATTGCAATGATGGTAAGTTAGATACAGGAAGCTTTTTCATTCAATATTTGGCTCAGTTTCTCCTTGTGACTACTTCTTGCAGAGAGCTATTTTAGAGGGAGCAGACTTCATAGAGACTGATATCCTATCTTCTAAAGATGGAGTTCTTATATGCTTCCATGATGTAACCCTCGATGATACAACTGATATTGCAGAACACAAGGAATTTGCAAATCGTAAAAGGACTTATGAAGTTCAAGGAGTCAAGACCACTGGTTTTTTTTCTGGTATTTAGCACTTCAGTTGTTAATGCTCCATTTTTATACAATTTGATTTTATATGGTATCTTTATGTAACCTTAAATTAATGATCAATCAACAATTATGCACATTGTGTTATAACATATTCCATATCAGTACCATATTTCGTGCACTAACCTCCTTTAGTACGTTGCTGCTGAATTTAACTGAAAAGTTTAAAAAAATATTTTAATTTGTGCAGTTGATTTCACACTGAAAGAACTAAAGTCATTGCGGGTGAAGCAGAGGTATCCCTACCGTGATCAACAATACAATGGTTAGTTCCAATTTTCTGATAGACCTTTAAATTTATTCATACACATGCTATATATATAATATGCTATAAGTTTAATAAGTTTTTATCTCTTTGGGAAATTATAAGTGTTTCTTTAAGATCGAAGATGAGATCTGTTGTCTTTTGGGGCAAACATAACAACAATTACAAAAATTCTTTATGGTGTTTCTACAGGAAAATTTCCTATTATTACTTTTGAAGAGTTCATTTCAATAGCACTGGATGCGCCCAGAATTGTTGGAATATATCCAGAGATTAAAAATCCTGTATTTATCAACCAGCGTGTGAGTATCCTAAGAACTTTATATAAAAAAAAAGGGTTATGTGACTCATTTGCTTTTGAATGAGTGATATGCTTTTCTCTTTCTGCAATATAAAAATATAGATTAGAAATCAGGCTAGTTGTTTCCTATTCTTTCTGATTTGCCTTGTTACTGTGGCTCTTCACAGTTTTAATAAAGGGGACCTTTCACACCTTTTGTGCGACTCTAATGACTGTAATCAGGGATGACTTTGATAGAGTTTGAAGTACTATATGGATGTTGTTTGTGCTCAAATCTGCAGAAGTTTAACACTTACTGTACTTTCTATATTTAGTATAAGAAAATCACAAGACATGGAATATTTTAACAGTATCATGTTATAGAATTTGATAAGTTACTGCTGAAGGATTTTATCTGACAACAACTCCACTGACTTTATTATTCAAATTTATAATGGCAGGTGAAGTGGCCAGGCGGTAAGAAATTTGAGGACAAGTTTGTGGAGACCCTTCAGAAGTATGGATACAAGGGTTCATACATGTCAAAAGATTGGCTGAAGCAACCTGCATTTATCCAGTCATTTGCTCCAACTTCTCTTGTATATGCATCAAATCTGACAGACTTGCCCAAGATCTTTTTAATTGATGATATCAATATTCCAACTCAAGACACTAATCAGGTTTGTGTGCTTCTAGCTATAAGGTGTCTTTTGGTCCATAAGTTTTTGAATTAAACTGGAATATGTTTGGTGATGGTCAAGCTGAAACAAGTTGCATCTATTATATAGAATTCCTTTTCATAGTTTGATGTTTATAAAATGGTGTATATTGTGGTAAATTGTAGATCATGAATATTATGTAGCGATACTTTTAGCCTCCCAGACAATCTGCAAAGGGTTTGTTCACTGCTGACTCTCTACATGAATACTACATCTTTGAACTCTCCACGTTTAGGCATGACTTAAATCTCATAGCTACTAAGTAATCTTTCAATTTGTCAATTCCATTTAAAGCAGAGAGAACTGTAGCAAATTAGCTCACTCACAATATTCACTTTTGTGCCTTAATTTGGCTTCCATTTTACCCAAGAATAAGTCATTTGTCACTGGAAAAAAAACTACTTAGCATTTGGCAAAGATAGTTTTGAATATGATTATAAAGTGTATCTTGAACTAAGTGCTTTTTTAAATTTACAATTGGAAATTAATTGTTATATGATCCATCAACTTTGATACAATAATGAACCCGTTTTGTGGTCTGAATTATGTCCTCTCTTACAGGACTTGGTTCTTTCTTAAATTGCCTTTTGATTTCTTTGTTCTTGTCCGGTCCCCATGTGTCTGGTTTAAGCAGAATCCTTTATTCATCTCACTTCTCAACTTTTAAATTCCTTTCTGAACAAATGAAATTATGATGTGCAGTCATACTGGGAAATTACTTCCGATCGTTATTTTGACTTCATTAAGAAGTATGTGGTGGGAATTGGACCTTGGAAGGATACAGTGGTCCCCGTAAAACATAATTACTTGCAAACGCCTACTGATCTGGTCACGAGAGCACATGCCCACAACCTACAGGTACACTTATTCTCTATCTAGGGTTTGTATTACTCATTATGGACAGCATAGCTATAAATAAGTCAAAGTTAAGTCTTTGTTATGTTTTACTATTGTGTCCAGCATTATCTTTGCCATAAATAGACAGCAGACAAATCCTACGTGTAACTAATCATATAGACCAAATGTTCAGACTAAAAGGACTGGAAAAGAAGTGGTCTTCTTTGGACTATCTTTGGTAATATGTTGTGTGATTTACTGAGAGATAATAGAAGTAATTATACTATGTGAATATTTTTCATTCAGATTACTGTATAGAGTCTTGCTGTTGAAGCCGCAAGATTTCATAGTAGGACCTGATTAAGTGTTTAAGAATTTGCCAAAAGATTAGCGGAGAATAGGAAGGAAAACAACTGTATGAACCACTTCATCAAGTTTTTTTCTTTGTAAATACCAATAATTGCAGCTCTTATGCAACTCTAAGAATGTAGAATTTCATGAACCGCATGGTGCAATGGTACCAAAGATTCGAATGCATTGGATTGAGGATTTGAATGGATATGTTAATCAACAATTTTGTTTCTAAAATTACCTTCATTTGAATGGATGCGCATCAGACATAAGTAATCTTTCATATTTTTTTTTCTCCATGGAAATTACCACGGATTAGCTGAAAGCACTTTAAGTTCTCATTTCTGAGAGCTGACACATTTAAAGCTCCATATATCTACATTCCAATTGCTCGGATACTTTTGTGTATGCCGTGCTTAAGGTTCACTTCCCTCTCCCAGATTTGTTCCATATAAATATTTGTTAATTTATTTTTTCACCATTGCATTTCTAAATAACCAATGTCTATAAGATCTTATAATTCAAATTGATGGTGATGAATGCAGGTGCACCCATACACATACCGAAACGAGAACAAGTTCTTGCACTTCAACTTTAGTCAAGACCCTTATGCGGAGTATGATTTTTGGCTTAACGAGATAGGAGTCGACGGACTCTTCACAGATTTCACAGGCAGCCTTCATAATTTTCAGAAGTGGACTTCTGTGGATGACAGTGCATCCAAGTTATTGCATAAAATTGCATTGATGATCTCTTCCTATAAAAAAGTCTGAGAAAATTCTTTGAATATTAATTCCATGTTCTTTTTTTAATAACTGCAACCTCTAGGAACAACCTTACTGAAATTTATTTATAAAGAAATGAATTCGGTATTTATAAAAAGACTAGAAGTTTATTCAACCAGGCTTTTCTAGAGCATAGCAGCCTTTGAAATTCTGTTTACAAATAGGTTTTATTTTTATATACACCTTTAGCTTCAATAAAATTTGGTTGATATGTTCATACGGGGAAGAGAAAGGGAGGGAAAAACATGAGAAACTCACTTTTTAGCTTTGAAATTGAAATTCACTTTTCATATTTGTAATTAATTACAAATTTCTAGTCTTTTTATTGCCTTTTCTATTTGGTATCTTGCTCTTCTAGCATTTGCTCAACAGGGTCAAAAACCAGAAAGAAAAAAATGCACATCAGTGTAATACAATAGCTTTAGAATGTAATAAAACCACCTGAGAACCATCAGTTACAATTCAAAGAGTAAGCCCTCCCTTGACTTTCAAAAAAGGAAACCAATATCTGCAGGCAAAAAAGGCGTACATATACATATCCTACTATCCTAGACACTAAAATCTGCATTGGTCAACAAATTTAATACATTAGGAAGCTCTCATTTTCGATATCTCCTCGAGCAAAAACCTTGATTCAGCAGCAAAATCAACTGGCGCAACAGCCCTAACTGTAATCCTTTGCCTCTTTTCGTTGTTGTACTCATTCTGAGAAACGCTGATCCGGAACAGATGAGGAACCCAAGTGGCTTGCTTCAATTTTGCTTGGTATGAATTTTCCTCTCCGACCTAACAATGTAAAACGACAAGCAATTAAAAACAAGTTTACATTTTTTTATGTTTAAGCTACTAAACACATTGGTTTTTCATTAATTATGTACCTGAGATTTCAACTTATCAAGTTCATCAGCAGAGCACCCAATTACACTCTCTGCTTCTTGGTTAAATGCAGAGAGATAAGCTTCACCACTTGCATCAGAAACTCGTACTACCAATATATATCTAGCAAGAATGAACAAAAATTAGGAGTAAAGTTGGAATTGGTATGAAACTAAACTACCACGCATGAGTTTATTAGGTTCAAGTATTACCTTAAGCTACACTCTTCAACATTTTTCTGGCACCCTTCGCACCAATAACCAGACCCAATTGCTTCCGTCACTTTCTTGTTGCAAGTTTTGCAAGCTCGATACCACATTGTTTGTTCAGGTTTGATAAAACTTATATATGCTTTTACGCTGAAATACACTGGCTGTAGAAAAAGAAAAATCGCATTGTAAGAACTTAATTTTTGTTGGATGTAAAAATTAACCAGCATATTTTAACAGCTCACACGAAAGAGAATTTCCGTTTGATTAATTCTCTATTGTTCCTCTTAGATTACCATCTTCACAGCTTTGTTTAACTAAGAAATTAACATCTTAAAGAGCTGATAATGTAATACCTTATCCTCGCCCAATGATGGGTTTTCGGTTATATAAGAAAGGGAGACCCTGTCAGAATACATTGACCTTAATCCACTCTTGGTTGATGGACTCACACCAGTGCTAACAGAGGCCAGCGAGGTCCCTTTACCTTCAGAATCATACCTGCACAAGAATAGATATATGATAAAATCACTAAATGTATAGAGAATAAAATATAAAGCACTTGCGAAGAAGAAAATACCCTGATGGACTGTAACATACCAAGATCTCAACTCCTTGGCTTCAGGTAAATCTGGATTTACCAGTACTATGCTCCTGCTCAATGCTGACACAGACACACCTGCAATAGGATGTAAAAGAGCGCGATAAACATGGGAACTATTGTTTGGCATTTTATTTACTTCTAACTGTATATCCTCAATCCTAAAAATCTTCATCTCAAATCTTATAGCCTACCTTGAAAGTCCCCAACCTTAACGGACTTAATAGCAATAACAGGTGATTGATCAACAATATCAAGCAATTCCTGGCCTACATTAGTTGCAAGCTCATTCCACAGAGAAACCACAACTGTCTTCTTCCTGCGTTTGGATAAGAACAGTATCAATAAACTGACACCGTATGACAACAATATAACCAATAAAAAGTATAGTCTTACGTCTCATCAGCAATTGTTATATCACGCTTTGGGATAGTCTCATTGTTGATCTTCCTTCTGATGCTCATTGTAGGAGATACACTTTGAACAACCCCAATAACATCTGAAAATTTGCAAAGAACAAAACATCAGAAAAATGTAAAATCACAAAAATAAAACAGAATCCAAGGTAGGCACCTTACCCACAAGATCCTTTCCATTAACATATGGACCCAACAGGTCAATTGGGACAAAATTGAATTTTGTTTCAGGAACAAAAGATGCTTCATTGCTGGCTTCTTCAACTTCAGAATTCTCATTTAATGTCATTTCATAATCATTTTTCACTGTCTTAAACTGCTTATTAGCGACTTTCAGAGTTCCCTTTGAAATGTAGTAGACCTTCCCAAGTTGAAACCTGTCAAAGAACTTCCTTGCTGCTTCATTGAACATAGTTGCTTGAATTTCAGTTCCCTGAACCAGATATTCACAAAAAGGTGAGAATTAATCACCCAACATGTTACCTCATTCTATGGATAAGTGTGGATCATAGAAATACATTAACAAAAATAAGTGGATCATTTGCTTACATCTTCATCTGTTAACTCCACATTAAAGACACAGCCTTCACCTCTAGCATTCTTATATGTACGCATGCTTCCCTTATTTGTAACACGGACCCTTATGGTCCAACTGCCTTGATAAGGGTTCAAGGAAACAAGAGGATGAACTCTGCGTGTCATGGCCATCCGTGCAGCTGGGGCCATACTGAAATTCAGAAAAGAAAATGTAAGTGTTAATGCACATAACAGGAAAAAAATGCAATTTAAACAACAGCAACAGCAACTGCAATAAAATATCAAGGTTGACACAAAATTCTAAAATCTTATAATGGATTTAGTAAAAAACATGAACCACTCACTTTCCATGCTGCTCATGCACTATCTGTGCAGCTGATTTTGCAATCATTTCCTGCTTTGGCTTCAAGATAATCCCAGCTTCTTCCCTCACCTCACTTGTTACTTCATTTCCTTTCTTTCGTTTCAAGATAATGCTAGCTTCCTCGCTTTTGTCCTCAGTTTTGATCTCCATTTCAAGTGCAGGAGAAACCGCCTCACACTTTGTTACAATTACATATCTGAAACAGTTATATAAGCATCAGAATCAAATTTACATGATCGAGTTAGCACTCTAAAATTAGGTACTAAAATTTGAATATGAAAATATTTTAGAGAGCAAGTGGAACGAATGCTTACTTTTCCGACTTGCTTGGGATGTCATTGAGGGAATAATCAAGAATGCGAATAAGACCCAGATTCTGAATGTTTCCTGAGATGACCTGAGGAGTTAGATCCGATGGGAGGATTCCTTTCAGCTTCTTTTTTCCATCACTGGCAGTAAACCTACATGCAAAGCAGACATGGAAATTGTCAAATTTCTAGTCATATATTGTAGCTAAATTTTATTTAAACAAAAACAAAAGTAAAAGCAAAATTGAAAACCCATAATAGATTCTCAGGGTGTATGTGCAAAAGACTCTCAAAACCCATCATCAAGCACCAAATCCAAACAAACAAAAAACACTCATCATTGAGCAGAAAAAAAACGAAAAACTCAATCTCGGCACACCATCTGATTGGTTCCCGAAAATATCAAGTAGAAATTAACAAATAAACAAATCAAATTAAACTATACATCCCTACGCATTTTCTTAGCTCTACCTCCCACAATGAATCAACATCCTTGAGCATTTTTTCTTGATTCTTAGCAGTTTATGTAAGATTTAAGGAAACCCCATTCATTGTAACTTAACAACCAGTTTCAAACAGCCATTTTAGATCCCGAAACAATACAAACACAAAAAAAAAAAAAAAGTCTGATAGAAACTTACATGTATCGGTTACCCTTAGAGGATAGATCGAGGACCTGGACCACGATATCTGGCATCCCAGTGGACACATCCGGTGATGGGTTTTCCAGTATGACTGAGATCGCATCCAGACTCGGTGCCGCCATCGCCATTCTCTCCCTCTCGCTGGGTTTCTCTCTCTGCTCTCTCCTTTTTAGGTTTCTCTCGGCTCTCTCTCTCTCTCTTTAGGTTTCTCTCTCTAACTGCGTCTCTGGGTGTTTTGAGAAATGGAATGGTAAGGAAGAAAGCAGAGCCATGAAGCTGGTTTTTGTATTCGTCGTTTCTGGCGGGAAATTGGCGCGGTCTGCAAATTATTTCCCGCAAATACGTTTTTTTATTCTTTGGGTTTAATTTTTAAAGTTGGTGGGCTGGCGCCAAACCCAATTACTTTGCTGCCACTGATAGAATTACCGTATTGCCCCTTTGCTACTTTTCTGGGTTTTGCATGGGCCACTGGTTTCGATCCACCAAATAGCGGAGCCCATTGGATAACTTGTCCTTGTGTTGGTATTTCTTTTTTCTTCTTCTTTTTTTGTTACTTTAAAAAATATTTATTTGATTTTTATTTTAGAATGCTTGTCATTTGAAAAATCCCTACTCATTTAAAATAATTTATTTATATGGAGAGGGTGGATAAATTTGAAACATTAAAATAGATTTGGACACTGGTTTATAACTAAGTTTTTTTTTATGTTAAAATAAAGTTTAGGTTAAGAGAGTCCACTTCAGTTTAGAGTCAGACTATGTTATATAATTAAGTTTGATTTATTATGTGATTATGCATAACTCACTTATACAAGACTATTTGGTTTGGCATTGGTTAAAATCTCCAATGGTATAATATGGATTATCTACTATTTTGGATGTTTTTCATTGTTGAATCATTCAAGATTACTTGGATTCCATTTTCTTTTTCTTTTCTTTTTTTCAAATAACAGACTTCATCCACAACTCCAAAAAAAGAAGAAGCCATGTTAGACCTTTCAATGAAAAGAAAGTGAAACTGCAAAGCTGTAAATAATTCTGTGCTTTTTTTTTTTTGACAGAGTAACTTGTACAGTGTCTGAAACTACAAAGACTATACTGACCTGTAGACATATCCTAAAAGTGTTTTCAAAGATGACAGAGATTATATGGACAACAATGCTTGTAATACAAGGCAATTAAGGTTTAATTTGGATTACCCCAGATAATGTTAATCTCAAGAACAGAATGGGCAACAAGAGAAGCAAGATAACCATTTGAACTGCATCGTCGTCGTCTCGTTTCCAGCTTCTTTAGGAGCAGCTTCTGAGCTTTCTTTTGGTGTTTCTGACTGTGACTGTGGTTGTTGTTGTTGTTGTTGCTGTGCCTGTTGTGTTTGCTTCCTTGCTTCTGCCTTCAGTGAAATACTTTTTTCCTCTTCTCCTGCCAATCTTCGGAAAAACAGACAGTCACTCAGCTAATTGCTCATACCAATCACAATGATGGTGGTGATGCACATGAAATTTAGAAACAGAATTATTATAATATTTAGAGTTGGTATTCTCCTTTCTAAATGGTTAATTTGCTGCCTTTTCAATGTGCTGTCTAGCTTTTTATGCTATTATGCGATAAGAAAAGAAAATGAAATTGCTAAGTAATTTTTGGCTATTAATAAGTTCATCGAAGATGGCCTAACAATAAGACGATATTTATCACACAAACTGTCCTCGGGGAACGATCATCTATGTATCTATTTACTGATTGCCAGCCATGAATGAATACTTTCTTCTACTCTTTTGTTTTTTGTCTTTCTTTTGTGTGTGCGTCTAATTTTGGTAGCAAAAAACTTACATTGGAAATGCAAAAGACTTTGTACTCCCATTTGAATTATGAGAAAGGCTAGCTTGAGGAGAGGGGCTAGATGAAGGAGACTGAGCAGGCGAAGGAGATCGAACAGCTATTGGAGATGCTCCTTTTGCAAGTAACTCATCCTCTTTCTTTTGATTTTCTGCACTTTCCCTTATAACTTCTCTCATTGTCTCTGCAGCTTTTGCTTCGGTGAGTCTTGAAACCTCATCCAAATTAGCACTTTTCTGGCCAGTGTCGGTTTGTGTATTACTCAGAGGAGGAGGTTGGTTACTTGAGAAGTCAACAAGTGAACCAGACATGTTTAGATCACCAGGTAGACCCAGCTCTCCTGATTTGTAGAACTGGTCTCCAGTGAAACTCATATTTCCCACATGGATGCTGAATAAAGACTCATTGGAAGCTGTACTCCATTCCATTGGAGCAGTAGTATTAGTTCTAGCAAAGACATAGGATGGAAGCCTGTATGCGGAGGTACTAGGGTCGCTGGAACGCTCCATCACCTGCACAGGAGGGGATTGCGTTGCTGGTGAATTACCGTTTGTGCTCAATTCACTCTGATGGCCCAGAACTGCTGGTGTTGATGATGGAGATTCCGCCAATCCTTGACCAAGTTGCTCATTCTTGAGCATAGAGCTGACTGGAAATTCCTCATCACAGTTATCTAAAGCTAATCTAGTATCAATCTTTTGAGGGCCTTCATTAGACTTACCATCTGCAATTTCACTCTTTTGGAAAGGGTTTGAAGATGATGTTGGTGGTGGCTGATCTAAAGCCATGCCTTGGTTAGAAACGTCACCTTCATCAAAATTCATAGTCGGATATGTCCACATGTCACTACTAGGTTTTCTCCCATGCTGTGGGGAGCCAGCAGTGACATTAGGAGCCTGGGCGCTGGTTCCATTTGTATGCAATTGAAAAGGGTCCTCAAAGGAAGGTCCGGGTGAAGAGGTTATGGTAGAAAGATCATCTTTGGGAAGAAAAGTGGAAGGACTTGTCCTCAAGTCACCACCAAGTTCCACAACTGGGAATGTCTGAATAGTCGGTTCAGGCTTTGAAATCGTTTCGGTGTCAAAGGGGGCTGTGGTTGCACCGAGTTGGACAGAGCCTTCAGATGAAGATTCAGATGCCGACGAGGATGAGTTGTTCAACTGTTTGCCTGGGACAGAATGATTACCTTCACCAAGAGTGGTAGTAGCAGGATGTGTACTCAAATTACCGTCACTTCCACCCACATTTCCAGAGTCCATAGTTAAACAATAATGTCTTACTTGATTCAGACTCCAGAAGGTCCTACACCATCCTATTTACAGTTGCTGGTGCTGTAAAAAAGTTTTAAGAAAAAATGGAGTGAATTAAAGTAAACAAAAGCTTGAACTTTCCAGTACATTAATACTACAAATTCTGAAAGTAAAACCTTGAACTTAAAGGATGGAAAAAGGGTAAATGGGTTTTTTAAATTTTCCCTTTTTTGTTTAATCCAATTAAGATAAAACTGTATCCCAACAAAACCTGTAATTATATATCTTCTTCTTAGACATCTAAGAATCTCAGTTTAGAGGAATCAATAACTTTATATGACCAAGAGTTTTCTCTTCAAACTCAACATTGACTGGCCAAATGTGGGAAAAGCAAATATGAAACCATTCATATATAAACAGGAAATCTGTTGAAATAGTTCCTCATCAATCGGCAAAAAAGGAGTTATATGAAAAGGAAAAAAAAACACACACACACACAAAATAAAGCCTCATGAATAATAATCGCTGAAAAGCAGTACAATTTTCATACCCACAAAGGAGCATAAAATTCAATTGAATTCACAATTCCTCCTAATTTTGGCATTTATGAACATTGAAACACATATACGTATAAGGCTAATCTCCATTTAATACGATAATTTAACAAAATAATAATAAGGAAAAAAAAAATAAAAAAGCTAGCTAGCTTGAGTCACATACCCATCACAACAACCTTTTGGTTTCAAAACCCATTTACAAAACTTATGTGATACATTCAAATCCCCAAAAGAAGAAAAAAAAGTCACATACCAATATAGTTTCCTGTTTCTTCGAAGAGACAGAGGCAAGCTCTGGCCTTCAAAATTCAACAAGCCCCGGGTGGCCTGACCAATCAGCACTCCCGTTTTCTTATAGAAGATGATCTTCTGGAGTAATGGATTGGAGACGACTGAAAAAAACCTGAAAAAACAAAAACAAAAAACAAAAAAAAAATCAAAAATGGGTATTGGAGAGAGAAAGAGAGGGAAAGCTCTAGAGAGAGAGAGAAGGAATGGAATTGAAGGCCTTGCATAGCTTTAGGCGTCTGTTTCTCTCTCGCTCAGACTCATTTACGTTGGCGCCATTTCACTAATCTTCTGCGTACCGGACTTTTCTTAATTTTGTGTACCGCTAATCAACTGCCGCCACTTCAGCCCACAAATAACTCTAAAGCAAAAAAAAAAACCTTTGTCATGAATTTATTTACACATCCTCTAAACTATTAATGTTTTATATTAATTAGATTAGTAACTGATTTTTAATTTTTGGATTTCAAGGAATAGAATATTTGGAAGAGTGCTTCAAAAATAATTTTGTTTTCTGTTTTTTTTTTTTTTTTTTTTGGTAAATATTAACACTGGAAATTAGTAACTTGCATTGTCATTAACAAAAAGACAAAAATATTATTTACTAATTAAATTCTCAGATAAATACATTAAACTTTTATTGTACAATTATAAAATATAATAACTATATGTTTGAAAAATATAATTGTTCTAGAAACATTTAATTTTTTTCCTTTGTTTTTTATTATTGTAAAAAATAAAAAATAAAAAATTGTAGGGTACCTTAGATCTTTTAGCCATCAAAATGCGCCAGTTATCAATTAGCATAAATACTATAACAAAAGCATTCAAATCCTTAGGACTTGTAAAACCATCAACTAAAAAAACTACCTTCTGATATAGGAAAAAAAAAATTGTTAAGAAATGCTGTCTTTAAAACCAATATATATATATATATATATATATATACATGTTTATGGAATAAATATTATGAAAGGCAAAATTTCATCTGAGTTGGGGTACAAATACATAACACACACTTTCGAGTTGTAAAAAATACTACAAAATCAACTCGTTTAAAACATTACTTGAAACACAAAAATAATCTAACTTGACGTCCCAATGAACCTACCTAGTTCCTATTTTTATATCGCTATATTTTTTTGCAGAAGGAGTACTAAGCCTCCTGTGCCCAAGAAGAAAAATGAATCCGAAGTTGGTATTTCAACTGGTTTCGTAATTTTGGAGACAAATACGCCCTACGACAAGCAGCTACATATAGAGGTGCAAACAACATGCTTGTATAACTAGTTTATCCATAGTTGTTCCACATGCTGCAAAATTTGACGCCCCTTTTAGAAGACAAACGGAGAAAAATTTACAGTGGCTTAAAGGAAATAGAGAGAGAGAGAGGGAATTAATAACCTTGTTTTGGCACGTCCTCCTGTTATGACCATTTTGTTTGCAAAGCATGCAGTGAAAATTTTTCTCTTTGAGACTTGTAGGTTGGTTTTCAATCTGACTCAACTTCATGCAACTCCTCTTATTGTGTCCTGTCTTTTTGCACAAGTTGCAATGAACTGGACTCCCTTTTAACGGCTTCTTTCTCCGTTGATCAAGAACATTGTTCAAGGCATTCGCTACTCCCTGAACTTCAGTTTGATTAAGAACTATATCCTTCATTGGCATTCCAAATATCAATTCCAAGGCACGTTCTTTAGCTCGGTGGGCCTTTAAATAAGGCACAATGACCCCATATTCATGCTCGAGATCCCTCATGATTTCCTTGGGTTTGTAATCGGTGTTCTCCCGCATGCGATCCATGATACAGTTTAATATCCATTTCATGTTTGCTTGTCGATGGCTAGATCGTTCTGGCCGTGCACAAGAGTGTTCCCCCTTCATTGTCTTTACCTGGAAAGTTTCAACATCTGGAAGCTTAGATGCGTGGATTCGCCATGAGCAACCATCTGCAGCACATTTAGCAGTCACTCGAGCTCGATCTGATCTGATAAATGTCAACTCAAACTTCATGGAAATGGCAGTGGCAACCAATGCGTTGCGAAATGCTTGTGCGTCTAGGAATTCCTGTCCAACAGCCAGATTCTGGCTATCTCTTCCATTGACCAATTCGGATGTTGATGGACTGGTCTGGCTATTCACTGAAGCCTGAGGATAATCATCACCAACTCTGTATGATTTGAATATTACTTAGCATATTAACACAGACATCAAGAGCAAATGGAAACTGTTTCATGTCTACATGACTATTACCCACAAGCCTCAGGTTTCCATTTTACAAAACTCGAAGCAGTGCAGTAACTAAATCCCAAATCCCATATTCATTGGAATTTGGCATGCTGTGGTTGATGAATAATAGGCAACTGTAATGATGAACTCAAGACACTAATAAATGCTTCACAATATAAATTCACTTCATACCTAGGCAGTGATATTAGATCACCTTCAGCATCAACAAACTCTTCAGGATCAATTGGAATTGCATTCTCTCTACAAAGATGGTATCCTAGTTAGAAAAATGAACATCAATTAGTTATGTAGACAACAGACAGAAGGGTTTACATGCTCCATACCCATGGGTTGAAGTTGGACAATCAATTACAGCTTGGGCCACAGCTGGACTAGCATTCTCTCTACAATTCATCATATCCAATTTTCAAACACATGAGCGAGCCAATTAAACAAGAATAGAAAATATTACTCGAATTAAAGGACAAATGCTTAATTGGAATACTCAATGATAAAAATTTGAGTCTAAGCCAAATATGCTACAAAAGTTTTCATTTCATTGTTAGTATTATTTCAGCAAAATTTGCAATCAGAGAGAAATCTTAAGTTCTAACATAGTTGTTCTACCAAATCACATTTAAAAAGGAAAAATTCAGTCTCAAACTTATAGTTTGCTTTCTCCGTATGCTCGGCAACCAAATGCATGTAAAAAAAACTGAGGAAGGAAAGAATATTGTGAACAAGAATAATGAAGATCCACATTCTCTCTTGCCTGCATTCATAGGCAAAAATGAGTTGATTAATCTATTTTCATGTGATTCCAACAGTTAAAAGGAAATACAAATTAAAAATTCCTTCACTCCTTTTCCAAAGGCCAGCTTCATAAGAACATTTGGACGGATAGTAAAAAATTTAATCCTTTCCATCATTTATTCAAGAGCAAATGAAAA
The DNA here is from genome assembly GCA_007844105.2 of Rhamnella rubrinervis. Lineage (NCBI taxonomy): Eukaryota > Viridiplantae > Streptophyta > Magnoliopsida > Rosales > Rhamnaceae > Rhamnella > Rhamnella rubrinervis. The sequence goes on from CM017585.2 coordinate 13,984,314, forward strand.
GCTACAGTGAATTTGGTTGGACAAAAGAGAGAATTGGAAGCTCACATCTTGAATCTTCAATACTCAATACTCAGTTACTATTTTTAGAATGTTTGACATCATATTCATTACAGTTGGAGTACCTCATCACAAAAACTACCACGGATTCTGGAAGTTATACCTTTCACTTTCTTAAATTTTCTCAGCAACCTAGTGTAAGTCTAAAATATCTTTAACCTTATTTATGGTTTACAACAGAATGAATTCTTTTTTTTTCCCTCTTCCGATTCCAAATGTCAAACTAAAGCACTTCAAGATAGAAGGGTTTTTTTCCCCCCTCATATTTTATATCCCATTGTAGACTTTCTTATCTCCTTCCACATTTTCTCAGTAAGCAAACAAGCCCTGATAACAATTGCATTCGACAAAATTCCCCTCAGCCAAACTTAATTCAATTGCCTCCGCCTAGTATCACTCTAATCAAAAGATTTCGCCAATCCATTTGAAAAATTCTCCTAAGAAAAAAAAAAAGCCTTCAACGAATAAGCATTCAACTATTTTACTTTCATTTTCATCAACCAAACAAAAGCCTAACCTGCGAACCGAAGCATTGCCGGTGTCAAATATGTAAACCTGAATTCTCTGCGAGGCATCGAACTCGCTCAACATCGCAAAAACATCATCGTCGCACTCGACTGAGACGAGCCGAGACTCGAGTGTCTCATTGGGGAGCTGGAACTTGATCTCAATGCCACTCGGAAAAGCGGAACAGAGTTCACTCATCTTGGATCGGAGTCCATTGAAGTTGACGGAGCGGTCAATGAGGACGAGCCGCGTCTTGCCGCCGACGTAGACGAGTTTCCCGTGCTGGCGAGTGAACTCGCCCCCGAAGTTGCAGAGGAGCTTGGCTTTGTCGTTCGACATGCCTGAGAGAGACACGCATTAACCAGGTCGGGCAGAGCCGACTCAATACACCATCCAGTAAGCCTATTCCTGGGGCCCCACAACACAAAAGGTGGGGCCAAAACATTTTTTAAACAAAAACACATCTATATATTTATTTTATGTATTTTTTAAAATAAAGCTTATATTTAAAGGGAAAAAAAAGGACCAAAATAAATTTATATTTTTTCAGGCCTTTATGAATTATGCGCTAATTGAGTACGTATTTATTTTCTCATTGAATTTTCATTTCTTTTATAACGTCCTCTAAATTTTATGTAAATATAAATAATACCCAAAAAGAGGGCATTATAATTATAATTAAATATAAATTATGGATATTTGTAAATCCATGAGACTTATAATATTAAGGTAGTTTCTTGCTATTTACGCTTTGAAAAATTGTTCTTCTTCAAATGGTAGGTGGATATTCTAGAAAAAGACTCAAGTAGTTGGATAAAATGAATCACGTAAATATTTTACTTTTGACTATTTTTTCAATTACTTATTAATATGTTGTGGAAAAAAGTTTAATTACAGTGAAATTGGGAATATCATTCAAATAAAAGTATGTATAAATATTTTGAAGTTGTTATTTTATCATTCAAGTAAAAGTATATATGTTTTCTTCACTAATAAAATTTTAAACTGATGAGATCTATATTAAAGTCCTTTTTTATTTAAAAAATATATATATAGGGTATTTGAATATGTGATGTAGTGGAAATAAAGTTATTAAATTTTTATATTTATTTACGAGAGTTAAAGTTTGAATCTTGTTAAATCTCATTTATATTTTAACCATACTCAGCCTCGTTGAAATACCAAATGGAACTTATATAAGAGTTAAGGTTCGATTTCTAACTCGTTTGTGCCGCTAAGAGGAATTGTTGCGACTATCTTCTAAGAAAGTTCATTTAAGACTTTAAAAATTTTAAAATTAAAGGGATAACAGATTTACAGGTTGATAATCACCCATCAAGGTAATTTTTTTATTAAAAAAAGAAGTAAAATATGTAGGAAGCTCACAAGAATTTCACCAATAGTATATGTGGTTGTGAGGATTTGACTGAAATTGTCCAATTGACAAATTTTTTTACATTTTTTTTTAAACCTTCTATTTAAATTGTGGAGGGTGAGATCAAATTATGTTATTCACCAAAAAAGAGATCAAATTATGTTAAACTGCGCTCTTTAATAAATTCTATATATCTGTCTAAGTTAATACAAATAAAGAATTTATTTGTATGTTTTTTCTTCTCATGTAAATGGCAAAAAATGTACATATTCAAATTCCAAAATATACTATTACAAGATGAAAATGATAAAGTAATTATTATTATCTTGCCAATAGATGTTGTGAATAATTGTATACGTAATTGCTTATGTAATAACAACCTTTCTTCTTTTTTATTATTTTTATTTGCCATGGGTTTAAGAATTTTTCACCATTTGGAATTTTCTATGGCGAGACAAGGATAGGAGTATTTTTTGCAGAAATTGATCAAATGCCTTGAACCCAAGAAAAGTTGTGGGCGATTCATATGGAATTATACTTGTTTGCAGGCCAAGTATACTTATATATATATATATATATATATATATTCAAAAAAGCTAACTTTTTATTATATTAGATTAATCTGGTCAAAGGCCTGCACCGAGCAGGATCACTTCCTGGTCGTTGATGGCAGTAGTCAAAAGTCATGGGGAAGGCGACAGCAAGAAGGGCATAGATGGGACTTTGCAGGAAAAATAAGGCATCTTCTCCTCCAAGGACTTTCCAGCATTGGGAAACTTCAGGTTCACCCCCCTTTCTATTTTTCAACTATTTGATTTTCTCCAGTTTCATTTTCTCTTTTTTCTCTTTTCCCATGCTTTCTCACCTGTTTCTTAAAACCCAATATTATTTTTTTTTTTTTTTCCCAAATCCTGTTTTTCACTTTCTGAAAAACACAATCTCATTGATCACAGAAAAAAGCTTAATTTTGCTTATTTTTTGGTTGTATTGTTGATTGTTCTTACTGGAAGCTTAAACAGCCATTTGAGTATTTTTGGGGGGTAAATTTTGTAGTTGGTTCCTGCAAGTGAGCCAAATTTGGTGAGTCTGCAGGTGCTGAGGGAGAACACGAATTGGTTTATTAGGGGTTCTCTGTTTGTTTATTTGAAAAATTTTCCATCTGGGTTGTTGTGTTTTTGAGGCTGTGCTAGTATAATTGTGTAAATTTTGAGTTTTGGGTATTGTAATCCATCACCATCCAGTGATTTAGATTAAAGAAAAAGCGTAAAAGCGGATACGAGAGAGGAAAAAAAGTTGGGTGTTTGTGAAGTTTGTACTAATTTTTTAGATTTCTTGACCCTTGGTCATGTTCACTTCAAGTTTCTTTAAAGCCATTGTTGAGCTGTTTTTGTTGGGAAAGCTCCGCTTCAAACGTCTTGTATCAACTATTTTTTGTGATGATTTCTTGCTTCCCAGTCTTGATTTGTCCGTTTTGTTCAATACGGTGTTTTGAAATGTGTCTATTTGAATCGCTTCTCTTTATGATGCAATTCCTTTGTTTCTTCTTTTCCCTGCTTCAAATCTAGCATTCAGGTCTTTTGGTCCTCTTTCATATAAAATATCAACAAGGATTTGAGATTTGAAGAGATTTCTTCTCAAAGTCTATATACTCCTTCCCCGCTTAAGTTTGATTGTATTGTGTAACTGGTAGGCGCTATTGTTGTTTCCAAAAGAACAAGTTTGATTGGAGGGTTATGCTTAACCAATAGCATTCGGATACTTCTACAGCAGGCAATTTGGTGAAGAAGTGATTCAAGTGGTTTTGGGAAGTTTACTTTGATCATTGTGGTTCTTTTCACTTGATTTTCTTTTGGGTATGGAGGATTATAAATCTGTTATCCCGATGCAGGAAGGAAAGAGACATGTGATTGCTGCAGCATGGCACATAACTAAGGCATTAGTGGCAAGTGATCATCTGACAGATGATTTGAGAAAAATCCTCACAGATCTCGACTCCCATTTATCTGCCATGCCTGCAATCCTAGAAAGCGAGGGAGTCGACTTTGCTGAGTTTGAAAGGCAGCTCAAACATGCCGAGGAAGACATCATGAGTTGGGAGACAAATCAAGCAATGGCATGGGACTCAGGCACTGAAGAAGCTCCCAAGTACGTAAAATTCATCGATGAAATTCTAACATTGATTGAAAGTTTGAGAAGCTTGTCTAATGAACATGGGAAGGCAAAGGAACTTCTTCATCGAGCTGACAGAGTTCTGCAGCTTGCAATGTCATGGCTGGAGGAAGAACTAGTCCACCTTCTTGTTCAGAACAAGCAATTTTTCGAACCTGAATACATGTCTTTTCGTTCTTGTGGAGCAGATGTGACATATGATGAGTCCTTCACTTCAGTTGAGGAAGACACAGAGGAAGCACCCAAAAGAAATAGTACTGGCAGTGAATCTGAGGAATACGTTGTTGATCTTGTCCATCCACATGTAATTCCTCGTCTCAAGTCCATTGCAAACGTCATGTTTGCTTCAAATTATGGTCAGGAATTCTGCCAGGCTTTTATCAACACGAGGAAAGAGGGATTGGATGAGTACTTGGTCATTTTAAGAATGGAGAAATTCAGCATCGAGGACATTCTAAAAATGGAGTGGAAAAACTTGAATTATGAGATCAAGAAATGGACCTGGGTCATGAAGATCATCGTTAAGGTGTATCTTGCTAGTGAGAAACGGCTATGTGAACAGATCTTTGGAGACAATGGATCTGTTAGTACAACTTGCTTTACTGAAACCTCAAAGGCTTCAATGGCATACCTCTTGAATTTTGGTGAAGCTGTAGCTATGGGAACCCCTCAGCCAGAAAAGCTTTTTCGCTTGCTTGATATGTACGAGGTCCTGGATGATCTTCTCATGGATGTAGATGCTTTATACTCAGAAGAGTCTGGTTCTGATTTTAGGATTGAGTTCCACGAGCTTTTTAGCAAACTGGGTGATTTCATAGAGGCAACATTCGCTGAGTTTGGGAATGCCATTGCATCCAGCACATCTACGAGTCCTTTCCCTGGTGGTGGCATTCATCCTCTTACTAGGTATGTCATGAATTACATCAAGACCCTTACGGAATATGTTGATACACTCAACATGCTTTTCAAGGATCAAAATGTAGAAGACTCAAATTCAGGTTTTGAGCTTGAGAATGGGCAGGAAATTCCAATGACTTACCTCCTTCGATCAATCACATCTACACTAGAAGCCAACCTCATAAACAGATCCAGATTGTACAAGGATGTTGCGTTACAACATGTTTTCTTATTGAATAACTTCCACTACATAGTGGAGAAAGTAAAGGGTTCCAAACTTGGGCAGTTCTTTGGAGATACATGGATCCGTCAGCACATTGCAAAAGTACAGCAGCATGCTACGAGTTATGAGAGAGCTACTTGGAGTTCTGCCCTCAAATTGCTCATAAACAATGGTAATTCTATGTCAAAGACAACTTTCAAAGAAAGGTCTAGGAGTTTCAGTATTGCCTTTGAGGAGGTTTACAAGAACCAGACAGGCTGGTGTATATCAGATCCACAACTTAGGGAAGATTTACAAATTTCGACTTCGCAGAAAGTGATCCATGCATATCGAACTTTCATCGGTAGAAACTCTGCCAACGACAGCGATAAGCATAGCAAGTACCCTGTGGAAGATCTACAAAACTATCTCCTTGATCTCCTTCAAGGGTCACCAAGAACACTGCAACATACACGCAGAAAGTGATTACAAGCCTCGCTGATTTTTTACTTGCAACGTTCATTTTTCTTCTTTTTTAGAACATTTTTTCCTTCTTAGTTTCTGGTTATTGTAATAGATGTAAATTTCACTATATTTATCATTTTCCAAATATTTTGATGCAAACTTAGGCTGTAATATATAGTTGTTTCTCAGCAACATGCTTCTTGTGTGATAATAACAATTGGTGTTAAATTTTCTAGCTCTGCCTTCTGTTCAATTGCACTTGAGATGAACTGCTTATTCATTCTTGTTCTTGTTACACAGAATTGAAAAATGTTGATGACCGGGTACAGTTCTTGAAATAAAATATTTAAAATGAAAATTGTTTCGGGACTACTCTCTAAGATCTTATTACAGGAATATTTAACTTCAGAAAAACACCTAGTGTGGCTAAAATTCTCAAAGAAATTATAGTATTGACGTGTTTCCTATCTGCCAAACACTTTCTTAACTTCTGGGTTCTGGTATAGGTGGAAAAAGTGGTGACATGCGTATCCATCCACTAACTACGAAATATACAAACACATATTCTCATTAATACCAGTTGAAAATACTTATTTGGTCACGGACTTGACATTGTTTTCTCATCAATACCGGTTGAAAAAATACTTATTTGGTCACGGACTTAGACATTGTTTTCTGAAAATACCTCTTCAATTTTTTTTGTTAGTACATGAACAGAGAGACTCTGAAACTATGATTTTCCCATGTGGGATTGACCAAAAATAGGATCAATGAGTCTTCACAAGCCCCAGAATTCCTCTCCACGCTAATTTTCCTTGTTCTGTCATGCATGCACCACACAAATTGGTTCAAGCATTGAAGGCAAAAAAGGTGATTTTTAGTTGTTGCGAATTTCATGTAAAATCAAACAAAAAGCAGTTGACTTCGTAGACTATGTGGTCAATAATTAATATTCTGATGCAATGTTGGGTATCTGGGTGTCCTTGTACACTGAACTAGCAAAGTCTTTTTTAATTGCATTTTTCTAAACTTTGTAAGGTTGACATTGAAACTCTTTCTCATCTAGATTGCGTTCCAGAAGATAGGATCTTTTTTTGTCTATTTTACAGGTTTAGAGCCACCCTTTCCTGACTCTTTTGTATTTTTCAAAGCAAAAGTTGTGATGACAAAAAGGAAAGCACCCATTTAGGACTATTGTATTAGCTTCTGGAATAAGTAAAACATAAATAAATTAATCCTAGTGTTTGTGTCTTTCAGTTATAAGTTAAAATAAAAAATAAAAAAAATACAATGTTCACCACATAAAATTGTTGAGTTTCAGAAGAAATAACCGCTACCCATTAATCAGAATCTTTAACTAGGTAGCCCAGTTTCATTAATGAAGCTGCAAATGTTTGGCAGAGAAGAAAAGAAAAAGAAAAAAGTTCAAGCCCTAATAACACTCTGTTTTCTCTTTTTTTAACTAAATATTTAGCGTCTGAAAAGTACATTAATCACAGGGTTATGAGTTTCCCAGTCTCATTTATATTCACGAGTGACATGTCCCGGGCTTAACCCAATTAACTGGGACTGCAGGAATTGTCATAAAATTTATTTCATATATATTTTGAACTTCAAGTCAAAATATTGTGAACTAAAGCATACACTTTCTGAGATTTAATTTCCATAACTCAGTATTAAATTTAAAATAATCAAGTTTCTTTGATATATATATATATATATATATATATATATTTTTTTTTTTCTTCATTGCGACATTCAAAGATCAGATAATGCAAAAATATAAACACAGAACAAGAATCACTATTTACATGTTGAAGAGCAAGAGTCATGGAGGGAATTGGTGCTGTGTGATTGTAAGAGTAGCAGTGAGAGAGTACCCCTTGTTATAAACATGAGCAATAAGGGTGATTAAAACGTGATGAATTTTCCAAATTAAAACTAGCTGGAAACTTCATTAATTAAATTCATGATGAAGACTTTGCCAGTTTCAAATTATGATGTGACCTGACAATTTGAAAGAGCAGACAGGTTTGAATAATCACAAGCATTGGTCATTTTCGAAGTATACATCAAGCTCAATTTACTTATAAATACATGATCATATTTCTATATATATGCATAAACATGCTTTTGGAATCACTTTTCCAATTTTTACCTTTATCTTTCTCTCATCAATTATGATTTCTTTAATATAAAAGTCCATTGATTTGGAATCAATGGTCATTAGACTGTAACATGATTAATTAACTAATATATATTTTAATAATTTAATCTTAAGCTCCAAACCCATTAACTAAACATTTACCAATAAAAAAACCATTAACTAAGAGCTTGTTTGATAATATAATTGTTTTTTGTTTTTATTTATAATTTTTTTCTCTTGAGTTATGTATAATTTTATTAATTTAGAGGTTGATTAGAATTTGTTAAATGTTAGTTAGGCTAAAAATATAAAAAAAAATAAAAAATACAAAACAGAAAATAAAAACACAATTTTTACTTAATTAAATAGTATAACTAACATTAACAAACTCAAACTAACCTCTAAATTAACCAAATTACATACAATTTTAGTGGAAAAACCTAAAAATAAAAACAAAAAACAACTATGTTATCAAACATGCTCTAAGTAGTTGGAGAAAGTTTTCCTTGGTAAGTTTCTGAAAATAATATGTATGCACACACTGATAATAGCATGTCATAATAAAAGTGAAAGATAATCTCACCCTTCAATAATTAGGTACAATTGACAATAAGAAGATGATAGGAACAAAATCCCCATGCGCTGACCATGTGAGTTTTAGAACCACTTGACTTGCAAACCAAATAACACTCCAACTAAAGTAAGCCTGGGTGGATGCTCAAAATCTGTCTGGTTTTGTCTTTGAAAGAACTGTTTTTGTTCTGTTTTCTTTGTTTTCAAAAACAATCCAACCAAACAACTATTACTTATCCTAAAACCAAATTTACTAAAAAGAAAGCTGTCATCTTTTTAACTACAAACACTTTTCTCCCTTTCAAGATTCAAAAGCTATTTTTCAAATTCTATACCAAACACACCTGGAAACCAAGTTTACAAATCCTTGTAAAACAATCTTGTTCTTTGAAATCAATGAAACTTTGGTTAGGAAAGTAACTTAAACAATTAGAAAATTAAGTATGCAAGCTTCTCATCTAAACCAGAGTAAAAGGAGCCACAAAATAATCATAATGAAAGCCAACTAGAAGTTTTTCAAATAAAAAGTTTCCTATTTGTTAGTGTGTAGTATACATTAGTTGTTTCTAGAAAAGGAAGAATTAAAGTAAAATGGGTAATGAACACTGAACAATATATTCAATACATGTAAAATGAATTACCTAGCATTCATTTTCATACCCAAATACAGAACTAGTTACTCATTACGCTTAAAAATGGTAAAGAAGAGAAGCAAGGACCTTTAAAGTTTAAACATGCCAAAAGAAGCAAAATTCAGTCATATTCCCAGTTGCAGTGTTGCATCACTATTACTTAGTAATTAATACATTCAGTTCTATTACTCCAGCAGTGAGAATCTAAGCCAAATTAGGAAGTAAACTGAAGAGCTTAAGCCTCTATTCCTCCTACCAGTTGTTCTTCCTATAAAAAATTTCTTCCACAAACATAAACCTACTCCATTTTTATTTCAACTTCCACGAAATTTCACTTCATCCAACCACTCCCACTTTTGCTCTATTTCCCCCTCAGGGAACCTCACTCATAGCCCTTGCCATCTTTGAATCTCTCAATAGTTTAAAGAACACAGACTCTGAAAGTTGAAAAAGAAAGTCCCAAATGACAAAAGCCTGGCAAATTTTATGACATTTCCTACCAAGTATACTAAATGAAATTGACCTCCAAAATGCAACCACTGGTACAAAGAATATAAGTTTCAACTAATTCATGAAGTTCATCAATATTCTGATGCTCTATGGTTTCTGTTTTTCGAGCATCAATCTTTCATTTCACCTCAAAATGAATATTCCTAGAACATCACAAGGTTCAAAGAACATTGTACAACAAAAACTTCAAGTAAAAACCGGGTCAAGAAATAGAAGATTACACCTAGCAGTATAGACACTGGAAGAGCTGGCAATGCTTTCTGATATAAAGACAACAGCATCAAAGTGATACCAAGACCAGCTATGATAGCAAGATAACAAGCATACACTGTCATATAATCATACATTGCTGCCCTACCAACCAATACGCTGTAGAAGATGAAGTCCCCAAGACCCAGCTTAATTGCACCAGAGGACCCCAACCCAATTCCCTCCAGCACCATGCTATCACTTGACACGCCATCTTCCTGTCCTGGACACTGGACTTGCTTGAGCAAAGGAGACGAAAGCTCTTCATTCCTTTCTGAATTCTGCCCCTCTTCAGCTCTAACCAGTCTTGCATCATTGTGGCCATTGTCAGCGGTACAACCATCTGGATTTGAATCACCAATCTCATTGGAATTTAAGTTGGAGTTCGACCTGGAATCCCCACTTTCATCAGAACCCGAGTTGGCAGTTGAATTGGAATCAGCCCCAACATTTGAATTGTCATTCCTTCTTTCTCTCCATACCCTCCTCCGAACTACACCACCCCTTGCACCAGAATCATGATGATTCACTGGTCTAGCTTCATAAACCAATGCAGGGATATCTTCATCCCTTGATATTGCAAGCTCCACCAAGAGTCTTAAAGGCCCAACAGGCAATAAAACCGCTGCAAGATCATACAATGACATTGCAACCAATAGCACCCAAGTAGTCCATTGAGGCAAGAGAGTAAACCAATAGGCAGCCAACATTCCAATAATAATCAAATACCCTTGAGTCACTAAAATTGCCATTTTTGGCATGAAGACAGCCAAGACACCCACAACAGCAAAGTTAAACAAAAGGACCAGAAATGTTATGCAATCAATAGGGATGCTAAAATCTTTAATCAGAAACAAGGCAATTTCACCACCCATAAAGCCCAAAACTAGGAAAGCAGAGAACCCCATGTAGATTTTCAAGAACTTGGTGTATCTAAGGTAGAAAAGTAGGACCAAAACGAATGTGATTACAGTGGTAAAAGCCACAAACGCGAGGGAGTACAAAAGGGCACCTACAAATTTATCCCATGAGGAGTCTGAGCTGCTTTCAATGATGTTGGCTATTGTAAGCACACTCGACGAAGACGAAGAATTGGAAGTCAGAACAGTGACCAAGATCACCACCATGAGCATGCACATTGAAACTGGTACTACGATTCCGATAATCTCTTGGCCTAGAGATTCAAGAATGCTTGGTCTTCTAGTGTTTTGGGCCATTGGGTGTTCAAGAATTGAATCAAATTTGAATCTTGGTGGAGTTCTGAACGACGGGTCTTAGGGATTTTGTTAGGTTTTCTCAGGATCAGCAAAGTTTGGTTCTGGGTCAATTAAAATTGATGAAGACGAGGAACAGTTCTCAACCGTTCATCTTGGCTACTTTGAATTTCAGTCTGCGGGTTTAGGAGATGAACCAAAAGGTTTGCTTTAGCGTATAACTCTCTCTCTTCCCCGCCATCACTGTACTGTTTAATTCGCTACTATTAAAATTCCGAATTGTCTTACATTTTTTTAATCATCTGGAAATTCAAGAAATAATATTTATACTTATATAAATAATTTTGTCTAAAAAACACTTTTTTTTTTGTTGTATTTACGTTTCAAATTTATTACAAGATATTTAAGAAAATTCTATTTATGGGCTTATATTGTTTTTATTTTTGGTCATTTTATGTTTTTATATTTATGTGTTTAATGAAATACCTGGAAAAGAGAAAATAAAATTATGAATTAACATTTTAATGTTGACTTACTTTTAATTTTGGGCCAGGCCTACCCACTGACTTTATGGCCAAGTTTGTTCCCATATCATTTTTTATAAGGTCCAATTCAAATGGGTTTTGCACGTAGGCCCAAAAAAACTATATACTTTGTTTATCAAAAAAAAAAACTATATACTTCTATTAACCAAAAAAGAAAAAAAAACTGTGTACTTTTTTTTGTTTTTATTTATATCTATACTTTTCTTAAATTATATACTTAAAACTTTTTTAAATACATACTAACTTAACTAAGATTAGAAAAAAAAAATACTTAAAATATTTGCAGAAATAAATTACTTAAAATGCTAAATAACAAACAAAAAAATATTTCAATTTATTTTAAAATACATGAGAAAGCCATGCATATTTTAAAGAAAAATGCATGATAAACTCATATAACCATATTTCTTTATATAAGCTCAACCAAAATAAAATAAAATTGGGATAACTAAAAAAATATAAATACTCTATTTACGTATTACCCTTTATTTTTTTTTAAAAAAATATATATATATAGTAGGATACTTATAAGGGGCGAACTAAAATTCCCACTCAATCAAAAAAGGAGAAGCACGGTCCAATCAAAACATCACACAACAATACCGTTTCAAAAATATCTCCAACCTCACCGTCAAATTTATCATCAAGCGGCTCTAACCAGTCCACTCATAATCAAAGGGACCGTATTTCATCTAGCAGCGGCAGATGACTCTCACTCGCTCGCACTTTCATCGGCTACATAAACCCTCTCCGAATCAGAGCTTTTAGGGTTTTACTTATGCGCGGAGAGTAGAGAGAGAAGCTAACAAGGTGTGCTTCCTCGAAACCTCTCAATGATCGATTTAGATTTTTTGCTTCTGATGCTTTCGTTTTTCTCTGTACTTTTTTTTATTATTAATTCTCTTCCGTTGCTGTTTCTGTGGTTGGTGATTTTTCATTTTCTTATGTTCTGTCTCTTGCTGCTGTGGTGTTTGATTCTGGGTGAATAGCGATTGAGTTTGTTTGTTTTTTGTGTGGGATTTATGGTTGATGATGGATGTTTTTACTTCCATGTAAGCTCTTCTTGATTGATGGGCAAGTGAAGGGATTTGACATGGGAGTTTGAATATTGGTCGTCATAGTATTTTCTTCTATTGGGCTATTGAAAACCTGGTTATAACTGAGCCAAATGGTTGTATGGTGGTGGTATAATGGATGCCCCACGATCCAGTACACACGCATACAGACACATCAAGTAAATGATTATTTGTGTCTTAGGTTAAAGGGTCTTTAATTTGTATTTGATATGCGCCATTTTTTGTTTTAAAAAGGTTCATTTTTTATAAACAAAGTGGTACGTTAAAATTTTCTACAATAATCATGGTTGGGTTTGGTTGTAAAAGTGAAGTAGCTTTGGATAATATGTCATCTGAATGGCTTTTGTATGGAAAACTGGATTTATGTTTCAAGCTTCTTCTGAACTAATGTAATTTTGACAATTTATTTCGTCTCAGTGGTGCGTCATTTGAGTTTTGATCGTTCTGTAGAACATTACTCAACTATGCTATGCTATGCTAATTGTATTATATGTTTGGAATATTTAATTGGTATATTGATTTCTGTCCTCAGTGTTATTGAAGCTTCTTATGATTTGTTTTAGGTTGTTGTGATGGCTCTCTTTAGTAAACTTGGGAATATACTCAGGCAGACTTCAAACAAGCAGATCAGCAATGAATTGCGTTCTTCCAGTCCTTCTATCTTTCAAGCAATACGATGCATGTCGTCTTCAAAACTATTCATTGGAGGTAAGTTCATCGTTTTCTTTATTTGAATTTTTAGTATAAACACACTCTTGTTTTTGGTATTTTGCTAAGGTTCTGCAAATTTTTCGCTTCAGGTATTTCATATCAGACAGATGAACAGAGTTTGAGGGAGGCTTTTGCAAAGTATGGTGAAGTTGTTGACGGTATGTAATTTGATTAATTGACTGCTTTCATGATTCTAGATAAAATTGCTTTTTTGTGGGCTTTCTCCGTGCCCTGTAAGGGGGTTAAAAACACAATGTCGTACAAAATTTTAAATCAAAATATCTTAAAATAATAATTGTCTAATGGCTATGTGAAATGCATGTTAACATGATTTCGATCTTGGTGAGTCTTGTTGTGGGTGTCTCCAATGTCTTTTCTTTTCCTTGTCCCTTTAACTAAGATTAGTTACTCTTGACTTGCATTAGACAATCAAGTGGTGGGATTGGGTTTCCAAGTCTTTCTACTTTTTTGTTTTTTAAAATCCATTAGAGGTCATTATGACGTTAGGTATGAAGATTCCTTTCAAAGTTTATATGTGAAAATTTTATATTTGGAATAGAGTTTGATTTACCTGATAAATCTTGTAGCAAGAATTATTGTTGATCGTGATACTGGTAGATCCAGAGGATTTGGCTTTATTACCTATACTTCTAGTGAGGAAGCATCTAGTGCCATCCAGGCTTTGGATGGGCAGGTATTGACTTTTTGCTGAAACTTCTCCTGATGGTCTTTTGATTTTTCCATGTTTGTTGCATGTGTGTAGGTGTTATTGAGCTTCTAATTTGGTGTTCTTGTTCACTCTTTTCTTTCTTGGGTACAACCCTTTTCACCAGGATCTTCATGGCCGCCGAGTAAGGGTGAATTATGCTACCGATAGGCGTAGTAGCTTTGGAGGTGGAGGTGGAGATGGTTATGGTGGGGGCGGCTATGGTGGAGGAGGCTATGGAGGCGGCGGCTATGGTGGAGGCGGCTATGGTGGAGGCGGAGGTGGCTATGGTGGAGGCGGTGGTGGTTATGGTCGTGAGACATACTCTGGAGGTGGTGGAGGTTATAATACTGCTGGGAATTATGGAGGCGGTGGTGATGGTTTTTCTAGTGGAGGTAATTTCAGTTCTAATTATGGTGGTAGCGGAAACACTAGTGGAAGCTATGAGGGAGGAAATGGAGTTGGCTACAGTAGTGGTAATTTTGCAAACACATCCGAAAGTGGCGGCTTTGGCAGCAGTGGCAATTTTGGCACTGGTGGATTTGATGGAAATGTTGGTCCAGGATTTGGTGGCGGTGATCAAATTGCTAGCAATGAAAGTGCTGGCATTGGTGGTGGGATCGAAGATAATAACCAGGATGATTCATTGGATGGAAATTACAGGGACGACGATGACTCTGACTATGCCAAGAGAGCTTGAAAACCAATGGTGTCTATGTTAGTAAAGTTTGTCCGTTCTCAGTATTTCAAGTAGTCTGTTTTTTAGTATTTTGTATTAGCCTACATCCCTCCCCAGTTTTTCCCAAACTGTTTATTTAATTTTGTGGATTTGGTAGCCCTCTGGACTTTATTTGGTGCACTTTTAGTGTGCTGCTATTCGATGATAGTACTGAATTTGAGAAATAATTTATTACAGAGGTTCTTTTCTCAAAATTTGCATTTTCCAAGGCAAATGATATTTTGGGATCTTTCAAGCAATTCACTTGAAAGATTTTGGAATCTTTCAATGTGGGCCAAGGCCGTTTAAGGCCTTTAAATTCCCTTTGCTATCACGCTGTTTTGTGACTGAACGAGCTATGGGTTCTTGGGTTTGTTTGCTCCCAAAACCAGTTGACGTAGTAACAAAACTTGAAAAATGATATGGTGACTCAGTGGCTACAAAAGCGAGAACTTTGGAAATTTTTTTCACCATTGGTTAACCCAGCAAAGAGGAAAGTCCGTTCATGATGCATATTATTATGTTCATGCTGCTTGAATAAATAAGAAAGGGTTCTTGAATCTCCCCGAGCGGTCAATGCCATTTTGTTTAGGACTGCCGCTACAAAATCCAAATAGGAATTAATAAATACATTTAAAGAAGAAAATATCAGATTGACGTTGCGTTTCATGTGTATGAATTTCTACTGAAAAATTGAATCTGAAAGAAACATGAAACGCAAGCTGAACTAATATGGAAGAAGCCCACACCACAACAACCACATGAAGATTGAATTGTGATGGCTCTTTCCTTGATGACGTAGGTAAAGGGCTGTTGGGCATAACATAGATCCTCAGCCACAAGAGCTTCGTACACCTTAATGCTAACCTATTCGTAGAATCCTGGTTAGTTCCTCCTCTCTTTTTTTTAATAAAGATTCTTCTTTTCCAAGACTTCGAGGTAAGCCTTACCCCAGAACTTTCCAAGGGCCAACAAAAAATTTCCTGTTTCTTGAGAAATGCACTGAACACATGCCGTAGAGGCCAGATACAAAAAGAAAAGAGGAAATAGGCTAGCTGTAGTATGAAAATGAATAAAATACCATCTTCTATAATAATCTATACACTGCCAAAACTCAATTTTTGGTTTTTTTCATATTAATGCTCATGTTCATCCATTGAAAATAGCAGCTTTTGGGCATTCAAAACAGCTGGAGAACCTTTCTTGGTTTTCTCCACAATCTGCTTTATCAACTGCTTCTCCATTTCATTGTCAAAATCACCAATTTCTTCTCCACTACATGAGCTGTCACTTAACCCTTGAGCCCAGGATATATGATCTTCCGATTGTACAATTAAGTTGTTGGAAAAGAATTCTAATCCTCCAAATGGTTTTGCTTGAATGATGGAAGAATACGGCGGCATAGAACCAGTCATTGCTTCACTTTGACTCTCGAACATGACGTGATTGGGGGAATGGGAACCAGAAATGTGCTCATAAACCCTGCATGATGAATCCTCTACGTCTGATTCACTCGACTTCATCAGCTCTTCATAAGCCTCGTTGTATGCATCAAGAGCTTCCCCTGATAAATTCATCACCAGAGGCTTGCATTCTTCTTTAGCAATTGAACTTTCCTGGCCCAAGGAAAATCTTAATCGACTGTCTGGAAACTCGCTCCAACTATTATGCTCTGATTCCATGATTTGTATCTTTCTGTGGCTGTTCTGAAGTGCTGCCTCAAGCTCATCAATACGTTCTTCGAGTCTCAATTGGATAACTTCATGCAGACGCAAGCTAAGCTCTCTGGGAGAAACTGTATAGTTCCCAGAGTGATGAGTTGGTGAAGTGCTTGACTCATCTTGGTTCGACATGGTTTGGTCAACAGCTTGTCCTCTGATCATTTCAGCTCTCAACTCACCTTGAGCAAAATCTGGCACAAAGTCTGGGTCAAGCTGCACAGGATATAATCTCCATTAACACTTTTTGTCAAAAAATCAGTAACCAAAACAAAATATAATTTGCAATTATAGACAAAGAAGTAAAGGGTAACATGAATAATTTCTTAATTAAACTTATTTATATTGTCTGATAACGTAATAAATTGGCACTCTCTTCGGCCAAAATATAATATATGAAAGCACTGAATATCCCTTCTTGACAACCAATGCTGAATTGATAAAATAAAATTTTGAATGACATGTGATATCTAAATTGTGCTCTAGAAAAGAAAGAGAAGTAACAAATCACTAGAACAATCTCCACAGGGGCTTTGAGGAAGCATTATCCAGTTAGATTCCAATTCCATTTGTGAATCACGGGCACTGATCCACTCAAAAAGCTAGAAGTCCTGTCAGGCATCTCTCATCAGAAGAAAACAAAGGACTCTCAGATTTCAAATTCATAATTAGACAGTAAAATTTTACTCACTACTAGTATGTTTATTCATTTCATTCACCCACAGAAGTTTATAAAAGTGTATATTTAACATCAAGAGTTTGAATTAATATGTGACCAACCAGCTCTCAGCTCTCTCTTTATTAATCAATGGACATGCAACCAGACTTACCCCACAGTACAACGTTAATTTTATGATGGGGACTGTTAATATAAAGATAGTAATAGCATAATATTTGAGAATCTCCGAATTTGAATGAGTAAACTGGATATAACTTATGCCTGGCTTAAAAACTGTTTGTTTGTACTGACTATTTGAAGCTTTAGCTAACTGAACAAAAATATATTTAATTTCAAACAAAGTGGAGAGACATACACATACTACCAATTAGAAACCAGACAACATAATTCCATAATCAAGTATCTTAAAACATATGTTTATATGAGACATGTCATCTTAAACATAATAGACAGGAAAGCTACTCCATGATGTTAAATTTAAATAGAAGCACAATAAATCAATTAATTGTAAAGAAAGAGCCTCAACAGAAAAATAAAATTTAAAGCTTCAATGGACAATTGCTTGATATTAATCTTTATCTAGTTGAGTAATTTCACTCACATTAAAGGTGGAAGTAAAGAATCATTTTAGTAAATAAAGAAACGGCCATAACAGTTACGATATAGCCACACACACAATAACACAACTACCATTTAGTATAAAACTAAATTACCAAGCTAGTGCAAAATAAGTGTGTGAATATGAAAATAAGCATGGATGCTCACCTCAGCAAGATCGGACAGTCTTCTCTCCAAAGTACATGCATTCACGTTTAGCCCCAATCTTTCAAGTTCAGCTTCAAGCTCTGCCTCAATTTTACTCATAGATTCCGAACTCTCATCTGCTTTCTGAAAATAGGAATCTTTACCATCGCATTTGGTAGGCCTGTTGATATTCTGTTCAGGGTAAAACAAATTCAATGTCCTTCCATGAATGTAATTATGACATGTATCCTGTGACTCATAATTTTCATTAGATAGCTCCTTCACTGTCAATGAATCTTTCATTTCGAGTTCCTCATGTAGATCTTGAACCAAGTTCTCAGTTTGCTTCAACAAAATTTTCAACTTGTCAACTTCTTCTTTATTTGCTATAAAAGAAGATATTATGCCAATAGAAATCCCAAGACATAATAGAATTGCTCCATCAGTTGAACCTGAGGAGAGCAAACATGTTAGGGGATGAGTACATAAGAGAACTACTGTTACTATGATTTGAAAACTTAACGGAAATAAGAGCTAAATTATGAATTGATTCCTTGAAAAATTAGGTGTAATTGTGTAAGAAGCCACCCTACAGGTTGGTATTCTCAGTTAAGATACTAAAACTTAGGACCCAGGTTACTCATTCTCAATATGAGGTGTTTGACAGAAAAGCTTGCTCTAACTATAAAGCCATTGTGCACCCTACATACATATAATCAATGAATAAGGCGATGAGCCAGTCTTTGTCCCATAAATGTGGGTGTCGGGAGGGATGACTAGAAGTGGGGTTAACCTTTGCTTATACCATACCGGTGCTCAGTTTGAGACTTTCACTATTGCAGCAAACAGTGGCCCCTAATGATAATTCATTTTAAATTAAATGACAGAGTAGAAACAACTCTATTGTAACCAATGCCAAGAGGCCGAAGATGCCAATTTTGTATACCAAATGGATTTCACAAATTTAACTAGTTTCTTTGAAGTTATTTTGTTCAACAAAGTTCTTGGTTATTTAAAATTTAAAACAAAATATCAAACTTAAATGGCCACCTGAGAAAACAAGTAGGTTACTCCCAGGAAGTTCAATTTATAAAATGCAAAATGTTCATATTGATATGAGTATAGCACTTGCACTAATAAGGAGTTACAAGAAAGAAAAATATTTATTCTACAATATAAGATAGTAGTACCTTGAGAATGGATGTTTTTCCTATTGGCCAGTTTACTGGAATTGCCTAATTTTCCGTTCTGCCCCTTTCCTCTTCTTATTTGCATCTTCTTTGCAAGATCCATATGTTCAATTTTTGGCAGTGGAGGAACCCCATAGACATTCTTTTCTAAATAGGCTTCCTTATGCAGCTTCTTTTCTTTATCCAAAGAATTATAATTTTCTCTGATTACTCGACTCCCATCAGTCACAACCAATGGCCTCATAGTTGGTGTGGCTGGTGAAGGAAGGGCACTAAGCACATACTCTTCCATTTCAGCATGTTCCTTGTATAATTGTGCCATAACGCAACTCTCCAAAGAACTTATCGGTTTAATGGAATGCAAATATGAGCGTCTAGTTCTAAGAGAGCTTCTATTCCTCACAGAACCATTACAAGAACCCATTTTTCCAGTAGAAGGGTTGATTAACAAATCACCATGATTATCAACAATATCACCCATTGGCCTATTTCCACTCTCATTCTCCAGAAGGTTTTCATTCCCTGGGAGTCCTGGCTGTAAATTTGATATAGAAAGTAAACTAAAATCCTGGTAATTCCCCAAGCTTCCTCGCTTTTCACCTTGAATTCCACTAGTAGAGGCCACTTCCATTGTTGAAGCAACATCCAATGGGTTAAGATCTGAGAGTGTAGTATCAGAAACTGTCCTATCTGAGGAAACATAGTCTCCAAGTTTCTTTCTCTGTTCCAATCTGCAGAAGGGATGGTCAGGTAATTCAGTTTTTCCAAAATTTGAATCCCCAGAAGACAACTGTGCCAAGCTATCCCTATCCCTAGATAGATTCTTCCAAAACTTAGCCAGATATCCAGCACCAGTCGCTGCCGCAACAAGCCACAAATCCATTCTGCTCTCCCTCCCACAGAAGAAAATTACACTACCCCAACTCCACGACGCAAAATTTCCTTTTTGTTTCAATTCTCAGTATCAAATAACGAGCACCAATATTTTCCATGAATCCAAATAAGGAAATATAATGCCTGAACTTAAAAATCAGAAACCCTCTAAGTTCTTGGAGTAATAAATCATTACAAAATGAAAACTTGAGTTGAAACAAACCTCTCAATGATGTATCACTTCTCTTGAAGGTGTAAAAGAAGAAATGTCTAAATCCTTAAAATTGCAAAAAGTTCCAATTTTTTCCATGTAGTAACCAAATGGAGAGAGAAATTTCTCAAACCCAGAATAAACCAACCATATATATCAGAAAAAATAACCACCGGGAAAACCACATGTGAACGAATTTATGTAAATAAGGAAACAAAAAAGAAACACTAAACTAAGCTCCAGCCAAATTGAGAGTAATCATTACATTAAACCCAACAAAGAATAAGCTCCGCCTCGTCAGAATCCCTTCCACCATAAACAACTACAATCCCAATAAATGTTCAAGTAGGAAAAGAAGCAAGAATCCGAGCTATATCCATTAAAGCAGCCTCCAGGCTGCAAAACCCATCACTGAGCCAAACCCATTTCGCGAAATACAATACAAGATTATATGAAGAAACACAGACACACAAAAGAATAGGAAGCAGGCGAAAACGGCTCAGCTCTTCAATGGCGGCATTGTCTTAAATATAAAAGGAAAAAAAAGGCTTACTTTCAAGAACCTGTAGCTTTGTGAAACAAATCTAATACGGGTATTCCTGAATATCGTACACTAGATTCCTCAGAGGTGTAGACCCGTCACTATGTAATCCGTAGCTACACTGCATACACCCAACCATATCTTACATGCGTCAGATAACCGAGGGCTATGCAATTTTTATTTTATTTTTTAAAATTATTTATCGTATTTGTTTTTTTCCCATTTTTATTTGGGGCAAGATTTTTCGTATTTCACTCTTTTTGTACATTTGGATCACTGAGTATCTTTTTTTTTTTATACGTTTTTTATTTCCGGAATTATAATCAAAACTTTATTTATTTATTATTTATTATTTTACATAAATATGTTTTACATTAAAAAGTATTTTATTAGTGTTGATCTTTTATGAATTTTTTTTTATAGAAATCAATATCTAATAATCGAAACCCACCAAGATTAATTGCCATTTGGATTATTAATTATAGTATAGTGCTAGAAAATTAATGATAAATTAGTAAGATTATAATAAAAAAATCTGAAAGGGTTAACAGACTTTAAATTTTGGCTTTTGGTTTTTGGCTTTTGAGATGCTTACATTCTTTTAGAAAGTAGGAATATGACTTTGAAATGAAAAGTTGGTGTTTTTCTTCTTTGATATAATCGTCCTTTGACAAGAAGAAACAACCATTTCTTTTGTCAACAAGATTGATAATTCAAACACCTACCAACATGTTCATCACCCACCCACTTTGTTTTTTTCTTCACTTATTTTTAAAGTATAACATGAAAATACGAAAAATTGAAGCTGGGTTTTGGAAAAGGACACAAATAAGGTAAGTGTGTGCCTATTTTCATGAATAATGGATGACCCATCATACCAACCTTATAAAGTGTTATTAATACTAAACAAAAGACAACAATAACAGTTTCATACTCAATAATAATAATAATAACATTAAAAAAAAAGGAAAGAAATGAAAGGAACAGTTTAATGATGTTGCAGATCATTTGCCAAAGGAACATTATTCTGATATTATTGACGTTTGAGAGTGACTTTAAATGTCAGGGCTCTCATTAATTATAAGTTTCTTTTTTTTTTCCCACCTAAAATAAGTTTAATTACTACCCCAAAGGTGTGCTGCTAAAATTACAATGATTTTAATATATATATATATATATATATATGCATAAACTAGCAAGTTCTCTTATTGGAAAGAAATGAATTTGAAGGGAATGGTTAGTTGTAATTATTAGACTCACATATTGACTACATTGTTGTTATTATAAACTACAATACTTTAACCATGTTTTTAGAAAAAAAAAATCAAAAGCTGAAACACAAAAAAGCCTTTGATAATAAGAGTATAAAAGATTCAAAACACCTCTTTTTATTCCTTCATGTATCTCTCTCATTTTATTTCATGGTTAGCATCTCTAGAGACAGCTATATATGACGGGGAGGGGACTTGGTCCATTCATAAAGAGTTAAAGCTTCCCCAATATGAACCCATCTACCTCTTCATTTATTTATTATTATTTTAAATAATGTTATTTGATACAACTCATTTGATTTCTCTCATAGTCTATTTGGCTCAAATATTGGTTAAAAGCCTAACATTTTGGGCGCTTAATGGAGGCCAATACATACGAACTGTTAATTTTTATGAGTTGTACGTTAAAACATTTCTCTCGCCATTACATATGATTAGGTTGGTTCTATTTTTTTTTTCCCAGCTAGGACGGCCCCACTCATATACCTACAAAGTTTCTTTATATATATATATATATATATATATATTCTAATAAATGTGCAAGTGAGCAAGTCCACATCTAAATAGCACCATAATGATTTCATAAAAAGGGAGTTTCTAAGTAGTGGAGTCGGTCCCAAACTGAGAGTGGATTTCAGCAAAGTTTTTGCTCTATTGTACCCCTGTAATGGCCCATTTAGTATGAACTCCAAGACACAGAGAGAAATTTGTAGAAAAACACAAAAATGCTCAGAAAAGCAAATCTTCATAATACGGAACTATAGAAGTGTAAAGAATTCCATATACAAAAGAAAAAAAAAAAACCTTTTATTTATTATTATTATTATTTTTTAACTTTATGAAAAAACAACTCTGAAAATGTTTGAGTAAAATCTTAATTCTGACAATCTGACTAGTCTAACAGTAAAACAAATTTACTTGCAGATAATACAAGTCCAAAAACCCTTTTACTCGACGAAGAAAAAGAGTAGTTTTCATTTTACAGCAGAGAAAGACATGAAATGCTCATCTCTGATTAATCTCTTACAAAGTTTTATACATTTCTCATTATAATGAAGAATGTCATTGTTGTATAAATAATAAGAATTGAATGCTGGTTTGCAGGCAACCAAAATACAGGACAAAAAATAGGGCTCAAAAAAAGAGTTCAGGCTAATCCAAGGAACTTATCAGGTCTTTGAAACTGAATACAAGCCAATCAGCCTTTGCCGCAACAGCATCCCGAAGTTGAACACCGGCATAGCAAATGAACAAGTCAGCACCTCCAGGTTTACGGGCCTATACACCAATAGAAATAATAAGGCAAAAGGTAAAATAAATTGCATTGAACAAGAAACTCCATGTAGGAGTGTGTAAAGAATCGTTGTTTTGTATTAGCATGTGCTAAGTTATTAGAAAAATGTACAAGATAGTCAATGAATTTCACCTACTAGCCCTCAAACTACGCTGACTTAAATGAGAGTAAGTTAAAATTGTTGTTTTGAATACATAACTTCTACTATTTCGTTCCAAGCCCAATGAGCATGATATTGGTTCACTTGATTACACGGCTACAAGGTGGAACGAAAGAAAATTAAATCTTCAATTCTTTACCTACCTCAAGGTCAGTTGCACCATCTCCAACCATGGCTAGTGTTTTGTAGTTTTGAGCCTGAAATAGCAGCCCAATCAGCTTTAACATAGTTTAAAATCAAACTCAATGATGAGCTCATATGTGATACTGACCTTCCTTATTTGTTGCACTGCAGTTGCTTTTCCTCCACTCCTTGAAGTTGGCTCATTTTCGTCAAACCCAACAAACTCCCCAGAATTATCAAACAGAAGTTGATTGGCAAAAATGTTTTCCGGCGGTATCCCTAGAATCGATGCAACAGGCTGCAAAGGAAATGGCTCAATGAAGGCAAGTGTCCTTGAATAAAGTATAAATTTTCAATTGATGCCTGAAAAATGAAACAAGGAAGTAGGGATGGAAAGAGAGAGACTTATCAAATTACTCAGTGACATACATTGATCATTTGACGAAAGCCGCCAGAGATTAGGAAAACATCGGTTTTATTAGCCTTCAGCTTCTTCACTACTTCAACTATTCCGGGAGAAAGGCTACAGAGAAATGGCAAACCCTTTCAACTAATAACTAGACTCGCAAAAATTGTGGTCATAAAGATGCCAACAGGAAATAAGAAATACAAACAGGGACAGAAATAGATTAGTTTTGAAATGTGCAACTACATGCATCAACTTTATAGAACCTGACAAAAGAATGCTAGAAAATACTGATGCAGCTTTACTGCTGTTGCTTGCCATAATGAATTGCAAGAACTGTCATAATAGTATCCAATATTCATAGAGTTGGTTCAACATATTGTAAGTACTGTCATTGAGACTTTAAACCATAAAATATTTAAACAGCTTAAGGGGCTTCATTACATAGGAAACTAAAGCCAGTAATGGTCATAATACTAAAGGCCATACTTGAAATAGTTCCTGTTGAAGTTCAGTCCTGAAACTTCAGAAATCAGGCTTGATTACATTGGTTAGAAATAACAGAAAAAAATTTATTGTTTTTCACAACCAGGCAACTCAATTCAAAATCTATTTTCTAAGTCTCAATGTTATATTTAAACCTTCAAGTAAGCATTGCTTTTATTCACACTTTTCAGTAACCTAAAATAAGCTTTATGCAAAAAAGTCTTGTCTGCGGCGTCAGAATATCTAAACATATTTCATGCTAATAGACAAATAGAATAATATATACTTCAGGGAATTCTAAGTAGTTCTTGTGCAAGTAAAATGAGATGTTTGGCTAGGAAAAGAATCAAAGAGAACCAATTGCACCCAGAAACAAACCGATTATTAAATCCCCAAATGATGTGCATATTTATAGAACAGGTGCTTGTACAGCTTAAAGAAAATTTAAGAGTTCATTACATTGTGATATTGATGCATCCAGATGGTCCATTGTCTATTGGTATCCAAAAACAATTTTCTATACAACTTTTGGTCCTAATTGATGATGGAAACATTTCCTTCTTATACACAAACATCAAACCAATATATGCTGAGGCAATAAAAGCAAGACCTTCACCTTGGAGGCTTCTTTTCTAGAAAATCCTGGACTTGGGATAGGGAAGGTTTGAACAATGATAGTCTGGCAGCCAAGGCCTCTTCAAAAGGTACTGAACCACCCATTGCCCTGGAAAATCCAACTATGAAATTGGGTATGAAAACCCTAGGACAATAAGCAAATGGAAGTCTTTCAAGAATATCTCACCTTGCAGTCCATTCAGCAACAGCCTTTCCAGCTCCACAAAACTCTGCAAGTTCGTCAATACCCTCATCCACGCACACTGTGCTATCCACATCAAAGCATACCGCACTGGCATTTCTCCATAACACAAGAACTTCTGTAAATATTGAACAAGCAACCATCACCTACAGCCATGAGATTACACAATTTCCGAAACTATTTTTTGAATCCCAGGTAACAAACTGTGTTCACCCTTTTTGAAAACCAGATACAAACTTAAATTCAATAGATAAATTCTTCATTGCGATACTTCCACCAAACTGAAAAGCAAATCTTTAACAGAGCAATGTATTGCACAACATTGAATTCAAACACTTTAACAAACTTTGCATTAACCATATTTTCCCTCAAAGCATTGAAATCAAAAGATGTAAATACAAATTTCCATATTCAAATAGATTATATATAACCTTTGGAAGGCTGTGTGTTGTCGAAGCGGCTCGGTGTTGACGCTTCTAACGGTTGAACTGAAGCAACAATTGGGCTACATGATTTGGGATTTTTCTTCATCCCAAAATGACTTCCATACGAACTTCTAGTAAATTGCAGCGAAAATGAAGGTACATAAGGAAAGTGATTTTGTCTACAATGAATAGGAATTCTGGTCATTTGTGAAGAACCCACTAACCCTTCCATGGAATTTATCTGTTCCCAACAAATCAAAATTCCAATAAAAATCTGAAAAAGCTTTAAGCTAAACCTATAACACAATAACAATATTCGTATAAAACTAAACCCAGTTGTTAGAGAAACAAAAGCACAAGGACCCACTACCCGAAAACAACCAATTAATTACAACACCAAAAACGGAATCATTACATTCGGAGCATCACATACACGACAAAGAAAGTAAAACGCAATGAATCATAAAAACAAACAACAAGTGCTCCACAATCAGATACCTTTTCCCACAAGCTATTTTAATTTTTTCCCGAGAACCATACAGAAAGAAAGATTACCATATAACTAACTTTGGCTTGAACGGATTGTTGGCAAGCTTGCTCCTTTTTTCTCTGCCTTTCCTTCCTCAGATCTCACTGCTTGGCCGCAGTAGCTCCAGGATTTCACATTCCTATTTTGGTTAAAACCCAAATTAAAATCAAAATTAAAAATTAAAAACAGAAAATAAAAAGTTGTAT
Organism: Rhamnella rubrinervis; assembly: GCA_007844105.2. Taxonomy (NCBI): domain Eukaryota; kingdom Viridiplantae; phylum Streptophyta; class Magnoliopsida; order Rosales; family Rhamnaceae; genus Rhamnella; species Rhamnella rubrinervis. Next base: position 14,010,739 of record CM017585.2, read on the forward strand.
ATAAGTGTCGTATTTCACCTACCAAGTATCAAACATTAATTAATTATGAAAAAAATAAAATTAAAGACCAAAACTTTTTCTTAATATTCCCTCCACCAACCACCAAGCCAAGCTCTCTCTTTAACTCTTAACAAACAGATCCGACCCGGTTTCAATTACTATATTTATCTTCCGGGTTATTCGCAATGAATTTAATATATATTTTTATTTTAATTTTTGATATGTAATTTAATAAACAAACATATTTTTAGTCAAAGAGCATAAATTAGAAAAATGACCTAAATAATTGCAACAATGAATTATCTATTTTCTTTTTTAATAATGTAGAATAAATTAATTTATTTTTTGAAAATTCAATATGATAGATTTTAAAAAGTTTTTATTTTTATTTTTATGTTAATCTCCCACAATTTCAATCTCATTTTCTTCTTCTTTTTGGGTCATTTTCTTTTAAAATATATTGAAAATTATGATACTTTTCATTCTTCCAAAAGAGGATTATAAGTTCTAAAATGTTTTCATACCTTTCTACTATTATGAAATATCAAATCAAATAAAAATGACATAAGTTGAACTATGATTCTCATAAATAAAAAAAATTTATTTGACATTTGGAATTTTAAAATTTACTATGTAGAAAAAAAGAAATGAGAAAAGATACATAATTAATTAGTATAAGGTTGCTAGTTTAGTAAATTATATATAAACATAAATATTTAAACATTTTTAATTATAAACAAAATACTTTATCTTTAATTTTAAAAATGTGTATAATCTTCCAAGTTTCATATATATTACATTTTTCCTTTCTCCGCCACCTTTTAATTTTAAACAATAATTTGCATGACAAAATTAATATATGCGTAAATATGCATATAAACAAATCATTTAATATTTTCAGATATCAAAAACCATTGTTATATTTATATATGTAAGGTTAATACAAGTAAATTTTATTTCCATAGAACATGATTTCCATAATCTCTATAATCCATCCATGGGTCAGGTTCTACTAATTTGTACATGTCAACTTGTTTGGTTGGTTAGAAAATCATGGCAAACAAACAGGAATATGCATACGACTATGACATATTATATTCCAAACACAATTTCTTATATTGACATTTAAGTAATCCAACTAAGAAAGTTGGTAAACAAGCATATATATATATATATATATATATATAAGTCAAGAAGATGAAGTAAAACAAGTTTGATAATTAAAAGCAATGGTAAAAAGAAAAGGAAAAAAAAAGGCATATACTCTTCAATACTGATGCCAAACCCAAATCAAAGAATTGGATGTATATGATAATAAATTAGGGTTTTTATTTAAGATGAGGTTAATTTTGGCTTTAACTTGGAGATGAGACAATGAGAAATGGAAGTTGGCACAACCAACCCACCACACGCAAGAACTCTCTTTCTAATACCCCAAAAAATGTAACACTTCACACACATCAGTGACCTTTTAATTTTTGTCTTCCTTGTACTTAAAAGCATGTAAACAAGAAAAACCTCTACAATCTATAAGGGACTATATCAAAAATCCAGTAGCTAGCTATTACCAAATTGAGGCTTATATATATATATACACATTGGAATATGTTTAAGCTATATACCAAATTGAGCAAAAGTCAATTTTGTAAGCATGTTAGGGGTGTGTAATTTACATGCAGGAGTAGATTTATACCCACTTGGTGCATATAAATGTACTTGACCCAGAAGGGTGCTAATGATATAATTCTGAATATATATATATGAACCTGATTTAGCAATGTGCAAATGGAGCAGAGGCTTGGGATTAGCTGGAGGCAATATAGATATATAGACCAATTATTCTTCCAACTGCTTTCTTGCTGGTTTTGGTTTAGCTTTGATAGAGATACATCCCATGTTCTCTCTCTCTCTCTCCAGATCTTTCTCTCTTTCTATATCTATCTATATATCTAATCACAACCTTTTTTTGGTTTTTGCATGCATGAAGCATTTCAGAGTTTTTTTTACCTGCCCTCACTTCCTTTCTATTCCTAGCTTAATTATAATTTCCAAAGCCAGGCCTATCATATAACTTCTCTTGCTATGATTCCTTTATCTTATTCACAACCATACCAAACCAAATAAATGTAATAGTTTTTCTCCTTCACTTCAACCACCCAACACTATAAGAAAATTATATATACATGAAAGAAAATCAAAAGCAATAAAGAAAAGAAAAGAATTACACAATTGAATGCATGGTTAGCTAGTAACTTTCAAAGGAACACTTAAGGCAAAGAAAATGCCATTAATTAATAGCTAGCCCTCCTATGCATTCTTTGAACACAAATCAAACACTCTATTCATCTTCTTTTTTTCCTGCAAGAGAATCAATTAAATTCCATCACCACAAACATAATTTTCTTTCTTTGCGAAAAGGAAAAGAGAACCTGCATTTTATTTCCATAAAAAAACTTGATGATCATCATTGCTGTCATCAGGAATGGAGGCTCATGTAAAGCAACGATCCTCTACCACAGCATTTTCACCATCATTCTCATCCTCTTCTTCTTCTTCTTCTCCTTCGTTTTCTTCTAATTCCTTCAGTGCTAGTATTGTTCCTTTTTCTTTCTCTTCAGTTCAGACCAATATCCAACATGGAACTGACTGGTCTCAAGCTGGAATCCAGTGGGCTTATTTTTCAGAAAATGGAGAGGCTTCCATGGCCAGAGCTTCAATGGAATTGATGAGATTCATTGGCAGAACTGACCATGGCGGTGGTGTGAAGTGGAAGGACATAGAGAAGCAGTTCCACCGGCTTGCCTTCTCCAGGAACACCCTTGAACCAGTTGTGAAATGGTCAGATTTTGGTTTTTGTATAGGTGAGAAACCTTAAGGTTTTCCTTTTTCTCAAGAAAAAAAAAATGTTTATAAAACAGATTGAATTCCCATTATTGTTATGACTAATCTGAAAAGTGAAAACCAAAGCAGGGGAAAAAAAAATAAAAATAAAAATTTATTGAAACCGGGGACTTTTTGCATCAATTTCCCTTATTTTTATTTCTGCATTATGTTTTATTTTTCTTTGTACTTCTCTCTTAATCATGAACAAAAAAATCCGAAGGTAGTCTGCTCAAGCCTAACCAGTAATGGCCATATATGCTGTTCTATTCATAAGATTAATTAATGAACTGAATTTAATAAATTAATGAACTTTATAATTTCAAGTTACTTGGTCAAACACTTGAAGCTTGTTTCTATAGTTCTATAATATCAAGAATTAGTCTTCCAAAACATGGCCACACAAGCTCTTAAATTCTGTATTATTTTTATTTGTTTTGCTCTGATTTAACCTTCTGTATTTTTGTATAATTGTTGGGTAGGGATGCAACAATCACAGGAATTTGCAAATGAGCTATTAAGGGCTCTAAGGGGATCAAGGAGGAATTTGAAAATTGATATAACAAAAGCTGAACTTCATAGTTATTGGTGTCGAATGACTGATCCTTGCTTCAAAACAAGGATAAGGATTTTCTTTGACATGTAAATTATAAAACCCTAATTCAACTTTTATCACTTAGTTTTCCTCTTCTCACAAAAAATTGTTTTCAATTTGTTCGTTTAACATTTATTTGGTTTTCTGGGGGGTTGATGATTCTTTTTTCAGGTGTGACAGAAACATGGATGGGAAAATTACTGAGATGGATTTTAAGCAGGTGAATTGTTATGGTCAACTAGAAGGCTTTTCATAATATGCATCACAAATTACTTTAAAATAATTTCACCAATCTTTTATTAGGCTTAAATACTTTCATTGAACTTTTTGTTTAAGTTCTTCTGATTTGTTGGATTTGGGTACTTTTGCAGATTATTCTTTTAAGTGCTTGTACAAATAAGTTATCTCTGACCCATGAGGAAGCAGGGGATTGTGCTGCTTTAATCATGGAAGTACTTGACAAGGAAAACAGAGGCTTTATTCAGGTACCGATTTTGGAATCCTTAGCAACCCATTAATCTTTAACAATTAGCAATAAGTAATCTCTTTATGCTGAGTAATTAGGACATGCTAAGGTTAAATTTTACTTTTGCTTTTGTTTATGAGTAGCAGTTTTAACTTGTTAAAAAGTCATTCCAAACAAGACCTAATACATATTATCTTACACTTAAAACCCATTTATTTTTGGTCTCTAACTTGCAGTTACCTCAATTTGAGACATTCTTCAAAGTAAGCTTATCAAAGGGATACTATTCAACTAACCAATCAACAACCACGCATTTTTATCCATCATGTCCTAATGATGACCCATGTGATGATCAAGAGGCAGCATCAAAGGCTGAGATTCTATTCAGGTCATATTGGAGAAGAGCATGGATAGTGTTGCTTTGGTTGGTCATTTGCATTTCACTCTTCACTTGGAAATTCATGCAGTACCGCCACAGAGCAGCTTTTCAAGTAATGGGTTACTGTCTCTCCACTGCCAAAGGTGCTGCAGAGACCTTGAAACTCAACATGGCTTTGATTCTACTCCCCGTTAGTCGTAACACGATCACGTGGCTACGCATCCACCCTCGGATCAACTCAATTGTTCCTTTCAACGACAACATCAACTTCCACAAGGTAATTTGGCATTTCAGCAAAAAATGTCGTTTGTCATACTATAAGCAAAAATACTAGTGATGTGGCTGTTTATGTGATGGTGAACCATGTTGGTTCTTCAATTTGTTATCAGTGACGAAAATGTTATGCTAAGAAGCACATATATTGGTGTAGCTGATTGCAGGAGGGATAGTGGTGGGAGTGATACTACATGGTGGAACTCATCTTGCTTGTGATTTCCCAAGAATTAGTAACTCAGACCCCTCGATTTTCAGGCAGACGATAGCATCCGGATTCGGGTACCATCAACCATCATACATTGAAATATTAGCCACCACAGAGGTGGCAACAGGAATCGTGATGGTAATACTAATGACCATTGCATTTTCACTAGCAACAAAATGGCCACGCCGCCACTCGCCTTCACTCCCTAGGTCAGTCCGGCGTGTCACGGGATATAACACCTTTTGGTACTCCCATCACTTGTTCATTCCTGTATATGCTTTGCTCATCATCCATTCTATGTTCCTCTTCCTGACAGACAATGCAGCTGAGAAAACAGTAACCCTTCTTTTCTTTAAATTTATTATTTAACATAAAAATATAACACAATATGATTTATATATTTTAATCGAATTTTGTAACCCTTATGATGTGCTAAAAATTGTCTTAAAGCAGACATGGATGTACATTGCCGTTCCAGTCCTAATATATGCAGGAGAGAGGATCCTCAGAGCCATAAGATCAGGGTGTTGTGAGGTTGAAATTTTGAAGGTATACCATTACATTGCTTGTTAAACAAGAAAGCATAGATTAGGGAGACGAATTGTAATCAACTCTCAGGATTTTACTTTTGTTTCAAGCAATGAGACTTCGTTTTTCTTTTAGGAAAACTATTTGATAATTGTTCGGTGCTTTCTTTTTTTTTTTTTCTTCAATACTTATTTGCAGGCAAGTCTTTATCCAGGAAAGGTCTTGTCCCTAAAGTTGCAGAAACCAGAAGGATTCAGTTACCAGAGTGGCATGTACATATTCATTCAATGCCCTCAAATTTCACCACTTGAATGGTAAGCTTTATAAACACCTTATCTACTACTTAATCGGGTTTTTTCTTTTTCTACATTTTCTGCAATCTGAGTTTTACCTGCTTGTTTAAATAACCCAACAAGTTTAGTGTATTTTACGGTATATTTTCTCTACTCTTTCGTTTTTTAGGCACCCATTTTCTTTAACTTCAGGACCAGAAGATGACTACCTAAGAGTACATATCAGAACACTTGGTGACTGGAGCCATCAAATATTTAGTCTTTTCCAAGAGGTAATTAACTGGGAAACCAAACAGATGGATAATCGAAAACCTCAAATTTAGCTGGGGAAAAACAATCGAAAAGCCCTCAAAATTTCATATATTTTTCAAGTTTTGCAGGCAACATCAACTGGTGTAAAGGAGCATCCTAAAATATACATAGATGGTCCTTATGGAGCTGCCTCCCAAGACCACATCAAATATGATATAGTTCTTCTGATTGGCCTCGGAATTGGAGCTACACCTTTCATTAGCATTCTCAAAGACATTGTTAATGGTGTTCGAAAAGCTCGCTGCGACAATGTAAGATTCTTGGTTTCTTTATCCCTTCCCTACACGGTTTGGAGTTTAGAATCCACCAAGGAAAAGAAAAGAAAAAAGTGTAATTGAGATCCTTACATGCATTTGGTCACCATTTCTATGCCATAATTTTATTTTCCTAATTTGCTTTTTAAGCAAACAACATTAATTTTCATGTTCTTTCTTTGAGTTGAAGTTGCTCTAGTCTAATTTACTCATTAAAACTCATTACTGGCTATTTATAAACAGAGTGGTTGCAAAGATTGCAGCTTGAGAAAAGGTCCATTGAAAGCTTATCTATTTTGGGTTACAAGAGAACAAAGCTCCTTTGATTGGTTTAGAGATGTGATGAAGGAAATATCAAACTCAAACCAAAAGCAGGTAAAAGTACATAAGCCAAAAATATTAACCTCCATTTTTGGCTCAGGAAACCAATAAAAATGGAGGATTAAGTTGAATTTATGCTACTAATTTTGCAATAAACATCATTTTAGCCATTCTAATTACTCTCTCCCTGTCTGGTTACTTTTTTCAGAGTGCAGTAGAGGTACAGAATTTCCTAACAAGTGTATATCAGGAGGGAGATGCAAGATCAGCTTTGATCAGTGCTATTCAAGCTTTGTATCATGCCAAACATGGCATTGACATCTTTTCCCGAACCTCAGTAAGCACTCTACATTTTCTTTCCTTCCAAACATCCTAGTTATTCAACCAACAGAGAGCCAGAAAAAGAAAAGAAAAGAAAAGGTTTATTTGAGAAAACTGACCCCAAACAGAAAATGGCGTATTTAAGAAAGCTTACTGCCATATGCGTTTCTCATGGGATGGCTTTGATATAAGTAGTAACAAAAACACTAGCTTTATTTATTGAACTTTTGCACATTAAACAAATTCACCATTGGAGATTACCAAGTGACACATATTGCAAAATCTTCTTAATTTACTTAATATAACATTCTTATATGTAGTTTCCATTTAATACTTCTTGATGTAACTTTTCAGGTGCGCACACATTTTGCCAGACCAAATTGGTTCAACATCTTCTCAAAATTGGCTTGTAGACATAGAGGAGCAAGAATAGGTTAGTTTAATGCAAAATTTCTGAATGAATCATTTTCTATAAAACGTCTTTGCATTGATAAGATTAGAATACATATGGATCATAGGGGCTTAAACAATGAAACCCAAAAACTGTATTTTTAAAGGAAATAGGTTGTGGGTTTCAATTGTTTCAGAATTATAGCTGACTCAAAAATTTGGATTTTGATTGGACAGGGGTATTCTACTGTGGCCCATCAGCATTAGCAAATCAGTTGGAGACACTGTGCACCAAATTCTCTACCAAAACCTCTACTAGATTTGTATTTCACAAAGAGAACTACTAGATTTTTTCAAACACACAAAAAAAAAAGAAAATGAAAAAGAAGTGTTGTACCTGTTCCACAATAGAATCTAGAAGGCCTAATACATTCACAAAGGTTTAAATGTATAGATATATGATTCTCTCTCTGTCTCTGTAACTTTTTTTCTAACAACCAAAATCAAATACACTAATAAATCCAGTCAAAAAAGGAACCAAACCCAATTTCATGTTATGCTTTCTTCACTCAATTACTTGAAATATAGTTCCGACACATTCATTTTGAACCCTAATATTGAGGCTCATAAACGGTTAAGATTTAAGTACAGTCTCACCTCCTAATTCCCTATACACATTTTGCTGTGCACTTTTGCCTCGGCAATTCAAGATTTAAAAACTGAGAAAAAAAAAAAAGAATGCCGATCAATTGACATTTGTCATAATTCAGAAGAAAATAGGCCAATCCGACCAAATTTTACAAAAGCCTTCTAGTATGAGATGAATTTTACTCATAGAAGTACGAAGAAAAAAGAATCCCAAAATCAACTGAAACCATCATTCATAAAGAAATTTTGTTCCCAGAAACAAAGTATAGTTCTGGCGTAAAACACCCTCAAAAAGCAGCACCACAAATTAAAAAAAAGAAAACCTCAGTTGCTTTAAACCTTATTTCGTCAACGTCGGATAAAAGACCCTGCAGGTTTCATATTTAACCCTCCAGTGCTGATGCTCCAGAAATAATCTCAATCAATTCTGTGGTGATAGATGCTTGTCGAGTTCTATCATAGATAATCACAAAAAAAACAAGATCAGTCTAGAAAACAAATATATAATCAGACTTCTTTCAAAATTCACAGCACCCGAATTACTAATACTTCAAAGAAATTGCCCATTTAGGATCAACAAAGAGGGTTTCCTTTTCCTTCAATTCCCCCCATTCCCCCCAACCATGAATGTGATAGAAGGGGGTGGATATTTTTTGTTAGCATAAGTAACCGAGTCGAACTAACCAATCATGCCATTTTTTGAGGATTTCAGAATCCAAATAGATTAAGGTTTTGTGCTGAGTTAGTTTATTTTGGAATTGATTTAAGACAGAGTGAATCAATTTCATTTTTTCTAACACATATCACGATTTTACTGGATGGATAGCTCTAAGCACCTACCAATATAATCTGCCTGATCGAAAGTAGCAATTCAATTTCCAATTTTTTCTTCTGTCGCATCTCTCTCTAGCCTTGCCAAAATGATGTCTCATCTCATCAGGCTCAAGAGTCTCAGTCCTACCCCACCGCTCGCCGTCCCTCTCTCTCTCTCATGTCTCTTTCAATTCCTGGAATCATCTTTGTATTCAATACCTTCTTTATGCTCCTCAGTCTGATGGTCCAGCAAGAGCCATGATTGCCAGGTGTTGCATCTCTACAGCCCAACTGACCATATGATCTGACTTGTACAATAGCATAGCAGATAGGGGGTGACACAATATCCATGGGCCTTTAGAGCACCATTGAACTTTACTTTTCTCAACCAAATCCACCAAAGCTTGTTCACTTGTATGGGATACATCAACTCTATGACTTTATCTATGCATGAGAGAGAGATAGAGAGATAGATAGAGAGATAGACCTGTCATAAGTGTGAGACTATCAAGCATCTCACCAGCATTGCTGCTTGAGCTATCCATAGCAGACATCCTTGCTCCTTGCTCACTTCAAGCATTCTCCAACACCGCATTGAACAATACCTGAAGAAAATGCAATAATTCTTTTAACAAAAAGTATCATAAGTGCATTAGAAAATCAGTAGGCAATATATGTTCCGTAATATATTTTGACTTCGGGAGAAAATTTAATACATTCTCACTACAATAGGCACTAAAGTAAAACAAAAAGGACTTAACTTATTGTGTACACATATAACTGCTAGGCACTACAGCTCATACATTGGGGAAGGAAAATTACTCCAGAAACTAATACATGTTTAGAAGCTTCAGTACCTAGGATGTCCATATTCATAGGATCAGAAATGTAGAGGTTAATACTATTCCTCACACTGTGAGAGCACACCGTTCATATTAAAGACACAACAAAACTATCAAAGGTGTAGAGAACTCATTTCATGAAAGATAGACTTAATTCCTAAAGGCTCACACATGGCAAATCACCTGAAGAAGGGAATTACACAGGAAAACTGGTACTCGGCCAGATTCTGAAGTATTTCGGACTTTGTTTCACCACCTTCAATCTCATATGCGTCTAGATCACCAACTTTCCCCCAGCTTCAGACTCTCTTCCCACAACCTGTGCAGAGACCCTCTCATACATCCAATAACCAAAGAGCATAAAGTTAAGCAGAGGAAAATATTTTATTTTGCATTCTAAGTACCTCAGGTGATAAAACTGTTGCCACCGTTGGTATAAATGAGACAACTGACTGAACCTTGTTGAAGATAATTCTCAAAGCATCAAACTCCACATTTTTTAAAATGTCATCAGCTAGAACAGATACCTGAAATAACACGAATATACAAAGGGACATGAAGGAAAAAGAAAAAATGTTACACAATATAATAAATTACTACATTCCTGAAAGCAAGGAGAATTAATAGAATCCACATCATTGAAAAAAAGAAGAAGAAAAGATTGTTTCTTTCTATCTAATGAACCAATAGGGCAATGTCTAAATACTCACAGTACTCTACCAACATATAATACGCAATCTTATGAACAGACATTAGAAGGCAAAAATAAAAACAAAAGGTGAAAGACCATGGAAAATGCCAACGGAAGGAAAATATTTAGACCATACTTCTACCTTTAATACTCTAACTAAAAAAAATGAAATTCCCTTGCGCACGTGTGCATGTATACGTTTAAAAAAAATCATATTTGTATTGGTAGGAAATATGATATGCTAACCTGAGTATAGTTCAAAGGATTTTTCTGCAGCTCAGTTATGGACAGCTCAATGTCCTCCTTTGAATCACGTATCATTTGAGCCTGTGCTTTTTCCCCCAAAATTACATATTTTGATTCTTTGGCAGCACCTAAATAGTCAAAAAAGCATTTAAATTCATATAGTATTCGATCATAGACATCAAGAGATAGGCAATCAGCTTGCCGTAATACCTGAATTCAACTTATGCAAAGCCTTGCTTATCTTGACTGAAGTAGAGTTAATTCCACCACACAGACCCTTGTCCAAAGAAACAGTTACGATAACATTCTTCTTTACATCGACACCTAGCATTGCAACAAAAGAATATACAATTTGGACAACTTAAAACAAATAGTGGTGAACACAGAAGAAATGTAATGATCATTAAGGGGCACACACAAACAAATAGAAAGAGTTTGATTCAGAAATATACTTTGAAGAAAGAGAATTATCAGACAAAATACTTTTTCAAAGAAAACTTTATTACACTAAGTAGGATATTTTCAGCTCCCATTTGTACTAGAACTCCTAGCATTTTTTACAGATCCAAAATCTATCATTTTAATTTACAGCCATTATGCATTATAACAAACTGGAGATTTTCAGTCAATGGTAACTTTTCACCACTTTACTAAAAATATATACTGATGGACCCCATAGCCCAACATTAAAATATATATATATATATATAATATAAATTATGTATATATATTAAATAAATAAATAAAATTGAGTCACAAACCACTTTAAAGAAGCAGTAAGTCAATAAGAAATAAGAACTACATAATTGAATATACTCTTTGCACCGTTCTCAGTTATCATCTTATAAATCTCTTACAAGCAATATAACTTAAGTAAAATAATCACCTAATGATTGTTGAACTATTCTTTTTGAAACGGTCATTAAGTGCTGCCATTATAATGTTTAGTTTTATCCCAATCTTTCTCTTTTATCCTATTAAAATTTTTTTCTTTTTTTTTTTAGAAAAATTTAGAATGCAAGTGATTAGAGGTCCTTCTTATTTTGTTTTGTTATTTTTTTAATAAGTTGTAGAATTGGAATCCATTCTGGCTTCCATCAGCAAGTTACCCTCCACTCTTAGATAAAATTATATAGGCAGAAGAATGATTTGGTAGACATACTTGGAGTGTCACCAAGAAGTGCAGTAAAAGGCTGCCACAGCCCACGTTTTAATTTTAAATTATGAAATAATATTAAAGCATTTTGTTTCTTTTATTTGTTTTTTGAATTTATGAAATTATAGTAAAACATCTGATACTCGAAGAAAAGCTCTACAAAATAATAAAAAATTATGGTCTCAATTTGGGCCAATTATAAATAGTAATAAATTTTATATTGTAATAAATTATAAATTTTTTAGATTCGTCTTAAAAAATTTACCTCTACATAATAATAATTATATATATTACAAAAAATATATACTTTGTTATATTAAAGGTTTAAAATGAAATAAAATAAAATATTTATTTAAAATTGTTTGAGATAATAATTTATATTTTATAATTGCTATTATATTTTTGAATTTGCAGATACATAGTAACTCATTAATATATATTTATTGAGTTTACATTAAATAAAAATATTAAAGAGAATGCAATTTAGATTTTTAATATAAATTTGTATATTCCATCACTATATGGATATATGTATTATTTTCTTAAAGCTATATTACTATCTTTTATCAATTTACATATATTTTGAGACTTGAAATATTATATCAATTAATTATTATATATTTTACTTCAATACAACTTGCATTATAAATAACTAAGTAAAAAAAATTTAACTACACTTCTATTAAATTATAATTTTTTTATTAACTTACAACTTTTTTATAATAATAAAATTAATTTGGTTCCACAGTACGACTAAAGAGAAATTTTAATATTAGATAAAAACTTTCTCATCTGGATTAAATATTTTTTGAAGAAGGGCATAAGGGGAAAAATAATTAACTACTTAATTAAAATGTCTTCCTCTATTTCCTCTCGACCAGAAAAAGAGAGAAGAGGAGGCAAGTAAATGCTGTTTGTGTGCTCTCGTTAAGCGCGCTCTAATTGAAAAGAGCTTCAAAACCCTAGAGAGAGACAGGGCTTAAGCTACAGTGTCAATGGCGGTTCAGAGTTCGAGTGGTAGCAAAAGTCAAGCTTTAAGCAACACAACTCACAACAACCTGTAAGCTTTTCAATTTCCGTAAAATCATCTATTCGACTTTGATTATTTGAACTGTATCTGATTATAAGGCTTTGTTTACTTTGACAAGAAATTGCTGAAATTTAATCAGAGTCGATAGTCTTTTGCCTATGGATTGTGGTAATTACGAGTGAAGAGGGAAAAAGCATAAGAAGGAAAGAAAAATCAGAATGGTCAGTGTAAAAGCCTAATGCAATTACGAGGTCTTATTATTGGTTTTGGTATTCACACAATCTTGAATCTGTTAAGAATTTAAAGAAAAAAAAGAAAGAAAGAAAAAGAATCGCATTTGTTTGAGTACTGTATCCGCAGCAATCAAAAGCTAGATTAATCATTGGAAAATGCTGGAAGTAAAAGATAGATGTTTGTTTTTGTTGAAAAATTCATTAGACTAAGAAAAATCTATATATTTTGGTGAAGGTGAGTAAAAGACACAAATGTGATGCAGTAACTAGCGGAATAAATTCGAACTTTTGAAAAATGTGTATGTGTCAATTTGCATTAGAACTCGTGTGACTTTGTCTTTGGACGGATTTGTACTCTTAGTTATAAATTGTTTAGGAAGTGGTGGGCAGTTATTTGATCAATTATAAAATCTTGTGATTGCAGTATGGAGGGAGTTGTTATAGGGAGGGATTGCTGGGGCTTTTGGGAAGGAATGATGCATCCAATTGACACCATTAAGACTCGCATTCAGATTTCAGAGTCAAGCTATTCTTAGTGGAAGTCAGGATAATCATGAACCATAGATGGTAATGGTACTACTAAATTTATTGAGATTTATTATGTTGTGTATATATAATCATATTGATTTTAGTTCAACAATATAAATAAATTATGTGTACGTATATATATGAGAGAGAGAGAGAGTGAGAGGGAGAGAGAGTTGCTCTCCAATGCACCAATGGCGTGGCACATTTTAAGTGGGGGCAAAAAAGTCATAACATGTAATTAATGCATCCTTTGTTTTTGCTTGAATATGAGTATTATGTGCTTGTTGCACTGGATTTGGCAATTAACAAATAACATGTTGTATTACTTTGCAGAACCAGAAAAGCATCCCACAGATGGTACGTACAGTTTGGGTTGCTGATGGATTATGGGTAAGAATAATTTTTTAGTTTTTAACAAATTTTCACTTTTGTTTTCTGACATGTTGGTTGTATGTGTTATGAATGTCTAAGCTATCATTCTATGCTTTCCATATGATAATATTGAACTTTAGATATATATGCGTTTTCTATTGAAAGTATTAACATGATTGTAGCAACTTTGGATTGAGGAAATTCTTTATTTTTTATTTTGGTGCTGGTATATTCACCAGAGAAGCATTATTCCTGAACGCACTATTCTTGTAGGCTTTTATAGAGGTATAACTCCTGGAGTTACTGGGTCTCTTGCAACTGGAGCAACATATTTTGGTGTCATCGAGTCTACCAGAAAGTGGATTGAAGAATCACATCCAGACCTTGGGGGTCTCTGGTCTCATTTCATTGCTGGAGCTGTTGGTAAGTTCACTTTATTTCATAGTAGTGCAGCATGATTTTTTTGCTGTGGAGTGTGCTTATGCCCATAATAATGGTCAATATATATATATTTTAAATTTTTTTTTGGTTTGATTGTGCTGGGATTGTGGAAGAGACTTTGCTTGTAACTTTTGAGTCAATTTACTGCTATATTTCAACCTAATTGTGTTTAAGGTTTGAGTTTGCTGGAAGTTTCCTTTTAATTGAAAATTATTGGTTAGACTTTGTGTTCCACATTTTCTGTTTTAGATTTTCTTTAGGTTTTATATGTTAGATGTTCTGTAATCCTTGAAGTGGATGCTATCCATTTAGTTTAAGCATAAATAATGCATCATGCATGGTTGCCTTTTTGGATGTGGAAACTGTTTACCTACTGTCTAACCAGGGGGTTTTTTCTTTTTTTTGGTAGATGACGCTCATATGTAGATTTTTCTCTTATTAGCACTTTTTATCAAGTTCTCCATGCATGCTTTCATTTCTAATGTTGTTATGGACATGGATTTTTGTCCTTGTCGATTATACATGTTGATTTCAAGCAGACTGATGATTATCAGGTGCCAATTTCTTGTTGCCATCCCCTGGAAAATGCCACAAGGTTAATCAATCTAAATAGTTGTGCTCTTACCAGCCATCATGTATCTCAGGGAACTAAGTGTTCTGTCTTTTTTTCTTTTCCTTTATGCATTTCAGGAGATACACTTGGTTCTTTTGTACATGTTCCATGTGAAGTGATGAAGCAACGCACGCAGGTTCAAGGCACAAGGTCATCATGGAATTCTGTTAATATGAAAGCCAATGTCTCTAGGAAGCCTGGTATCCAAATGTACAGTTACTATGCAGGAATGTTCCAGGCTGGTAGCTCAATATGGAGGGAGCATGGATTTAAGGGATTATACGCAGGGTATATGTTTGAATCAACCTTATAATTTATGTTTTTTCCTCATGATATTCTTGCATAATGGCAGTTCTTTGTTTTGGTTGGTTCGACAGATACTGGTCTACGCTTGCAAGGGATGTGCCATTTACTGGTCTCATGGTATATTTGATTTAGTTATAGTTGGTTGATTAGTTTCAAAGGCTCCTTTTTCATCAGTTTATTTTTCATTTGCAGATGCATATCTTTTTTTTTAATATTATGTAATTTATAGTGGTGTTGAAGCTAAATCAATACTTCGAAAGAAGTAATAAATCTGCATCTTCTACATTGGCTTAGGTATAGCTCTTCTTAAAACAATGCTAAAAGTATAGCAAACTGAAATATTTAACCAATTGGGTTTGCCAAGGAAAAACATTTGGAGTTTAAAGATAAGGCAAGAAAAGAAAAGAAGCTAGATTCTCTTGGACATATTCTATATATCAAAACAATGACAGTTTTTAAGTGTAGGAGAAGAATGTAGTGAAGAAAAGCTAATCATTCCTTTCAGTGTTGTTTATAGTTCGTGGTTACTTAGAGGTAGGAAAATTTATCAAGTGATAATTACAACCATTAGAGAGCTGATACAAGTCTCGATAGACTGTCAGATCAGATTGCAATAGAAGGGTATAGGTTTCCCTGTTTCTTGATATATTTTTACTGATCTATTTATCTGCGCTAATTTTTTAAGATAGAAGTAACTTTGTGTACTCTGTTTTGATTATCACTGTGGAAATGAGCTTCTTTTAATTTATTACATTTATATATGTATATATTGTGGTAATATAATTATTAATGTCTGCACTTCACAGGTTATGCCCATACTCTGTAAACTCTTTCAAGCCTTCATAAAACATAACTTGTGAAGTGCAGATAATTATATTACCTCGAGCATATCATAATAAACGTGAAAATAACCAACACTTTGATAATTATATTACCTCGAGCATATCATCATTAAGCTTATAAAAATTTTATTGTAGATGTAGATTTACAATTACCCAAGTAAAAAAAAAGCCGAGGCCAAGCACAATTTGATGTGCTACATATTTGCGCAAGTACTAGTTTGTTGAAAATCTAATATATTACCTTGTGCTTCTGAGTTACCCAAAGTCCTCACCATGAGGGAGAGGTGTATTCGGTATGGGAATGTGTCGGGGGGACTGGTACGGTGCTCGGCCTACTATTTGGTTTCCATGTGGGCCTTGTATTTTCAGTATTTTAAATTAACGCTTTTTATATTTGGCCTTTGATTTTTGGCTTTTTCGATTAAGGTCTCACTTTTATAGTTTTATTATATTTACAGGAAATTACAGGTAATTGATTTTTACTAGCATAGTAATAGTTTCTTTTTGTATATTGAAAGCGATTCAGAAATATTCTTAACTATACAAAATTGGCAAAATTTGCCAATTTAGTTGTTAACCAACTACCATAAGTTGTGTACAACTAACAATTGTCTAATTTTCCAAACAAAATATAAGCAACTATTTCATATAATCAGTAACTTGGTGACACAAGTTAACCCATCTGTAGAAAAAAGAAAAAAAAAAAAATTTGACCAAATTTCTAAGCCACCTCTTGAAAAGAAGATATCTTTTTTTCCACTGATAAAGTAGATACTTCTTGAACTTCATCACGGCTAAATTCTCCATTGAAATGGTCCCTGAGAAATTCAACAGCCATGAAAGTGAGAGCAGAAGCTGGAATGTACCATGTAATCCTGGAGCATTTGGATACTAGGCTTCCTAGAGACATTGGCTTTCATATTAATAGAATTCCATGACAACCTTGTGCCTTGAACCTGCATGCGTTGCTTTATCACTTCACATGGAGCATATACTAAAGAACCAAATGTATCTCCTGAAATGCATAAATGAAAAGAAAAAAAGACAGAACACTTAGTTCCCTGTGATACATTTGTGGCATTTTCCAGGGGATGGCAACAAGAAATTGGCAGCTGATAAACTAGCTACTTCTTGAATTGCATGATGCCCAACAATGGATAGCATCCACTTCAAGGATGAGAGAAAATCTAGCATATAAAACCTAAAGACAATCTAAAACAGAATGTGCAACACAAAGTCTAACCAATAATTTTCAATTAAAAGGAAATATCCAGCAAACTCAAACCTTGATAATAAATGAAACTCAAAAGCATCCTCACTACAGTTTAAACACAATTAAGGTTGAAATCTAGCAGTAAATTGACTTAAAAGTTACAAGCAAAATCTCTAATGGACAGCTGTTGGATTGGATTGTTGCATAATTAAATTAATTTTTTTGATTAATTAATAGTAATTGAACACTTGGAAGATTGTGAAACTCTTTTTATCATATCATAAATAATATTTTAATTTATTTCGGAAATTAATAAGCAATGGCTAATATTGAATTTCTTTTGTAACAATAAGTTTCCATGATATATAGTTGTTTATACAACACTTGATTTTTTATTTATTTTTTTCCTTTCTTGGTGAATATAAAATACCTTCAAAGAAGCATTACGTAAACTATCAACGTCAGCACTTGTTAACGTCAGCGCCGACAAATATTAAAATATTTAGTGAACATGATATTTTTGTCGGGATTGATTGAATATGACAGTTTTGGTCGGGACAATGATTGGGGATTACCAGTTGGAGAAAGTTTTTGTTTTTTTTTTTTTTAAATTTCTGAATAATCTCCGTACGCGCAAACATAACATGTACATGCACTGTACGTCAGAGCCCACAAATAATATTTTGTCAACACACGAATCTTGCTAATTGGATAACAACAATTATAGTTTCTCACTCATCATAACTCACTCCAAAGTCAACCAACCTCATGATTTGGTAAAAGAAAAAATAAATCAGAACAAATAATAGAATTTAATGGAGATGTATATTAATTAGTATTCATAATCCATTAATTGAAACTGAGGATTGGAAATACAATTGAGAAAGGTCTCAAGCCCAAGAGCTGAATTTTTAGAACAAACTTAAAGCACCCAAAAAAATAATTAAGAAACCTTTATTTTCACACCAAAAAAAAAAAAAAAAAGCAAAGTGCTTAATGGTAAACTCTCACGCAAACTAAAGTACCTGACTTATTTTACAAACACAACAAAAAAACCATAACAAAACAAACCCTAATACCTTCTTTCTCATTCCTCAGCATATTCCCATACAGCGGTTTCACTGCGGTCGAGCTCCCAAAAGATCACGCAAAATTTGTATTCTGTAAAACTCCTCGTTGTCGTTCTTCCAGAAATATATTGTTTGGCCAGCTCGCAGTTTTTTTTCCCTGGAGTACTTGAGCCACTCCTTAGTAAACACAGGCTTCCTGTACGGTCCTTCGCGAGTTGATAAGACAAAGTCGTACATTTTCTGGGTTTGAGTATCCATCACTGCTAGATGTTCTCCTCCTTTATATTGATCGCCAAGAAATTCAGTAGGGACAGCTAGTTTTTGGCTCACATCACTTGCTGTTAAAACTTTTTCAAACACGCCACCCATCTCCCTTTTTCTTTTCTTTTCTTCTGCTTATAGCTGGCTACAATCACCTGCAAGTACTAGCTTCAGATTTGCACAATAGAGAGTGGGAGAAAGAGAGAGATAAGTTCTTTTATAGCAATAATTCAACGTCAACGTCAACGTCAGCGGCCGCAAATATAACACTTTTGGTCCGGACAATGATTGGGGATTACCAGTCAGAGAAAGTTTTTCTTTTGAAAATTTCGTACGCCCAAACTCAAAACTCACATGCCCACAAATATTAAATTAATAATAGAAAGAGTTCTATAAAAAAAAAAATAATAATAATAGAAAGAGCGAGTGAATAGAGTCCGACAAAAAGTAAAAGGACTTATACACGAGTCTAGTATTGGAAAAAGCAGAGGAATTGTCTTGTCCAATTTTTTTCTTTTTGATAAATTTGTCTTGTCCAATTGGAAATGCAAAGGAGGACGCTATAAATATCTTGAAACAGTAATTAAACCTTGAATTGAATTCAAAAGTAAACATATCTATCATATGCTGCTTTTTTCGTCGTGTTCAGATTTATATGTGTATCTGCAAACGAAATACATATGCACCTTGTAAAAAAAAATAAAAATAAAGAATAAATAATAAAAATCAACGAGTAATTTCATGTAATGCATTACTACATTTATCCACCATATAACAAAAAGTAAAAGGAAATAATAATTTTAAGGTTTAATATATAAATACTTCTATTATAAATTATTAGTTTTTAAAATTCATCAAAAACTCACCTTTTGGAACAATTTTTTAAGCTTATAAAAAACCCAGTCCATTCATGATATGCCTTTAGAAATAAAAGTTTACATGAAGTGAGAACTCAGAGTAAATGACAAAGAAGAATACCAACAATTCATAGAGATGCATTCAAAAGATTAAATACTGAAAAAAAATGAAAAAATTTTACAGCATTCTCATGAATTATGATAGTTAAAGTAGAAACAGATATGCACATCCCAACAAGATTTATAGCCTGGGCACAAACAGTGGTAAAACTGGGAAAAAACCTACAATATATAGTAAGCATTTATGTTTGACACTTTGAGCCATTGTCTGAATTTTCTTTTCATGCCACAGCAAGAATTTGTACATATTAGAGAATTATAGCACAGGATTTGTCGCTGTTAATTAATGCGCTGGGAGGTTTTTATTTATTTAACCTTGAATTGAATTCAAAAGTAAACATATCTATCATATAAAAAAAAAAAACTCGTTTTAAGGAAACACGTGGGCCCCAGTGAATCCGAACTTTAAGACAACACAATTCCTCTACTTTTCCCAACGCTGACTCGTGATAACAAGATACTAATTGTAATTCCTTTTACTCTTTGTTGGACTCCATTTCTCACTCTTCTCTCCGACTTTCTATTATTATTTTAAATAAGTGTAGGCCCTGACGTGGAATGTGATGGGGAAATGGTTTGCAAAATGCTTTGCATTTTTTTTTTTGGTATGGGGAAATGGTTTGCATGTAAAATTAATAATTTTGAGTTGTATCGAGTTTTTCCAAATGATGATTCAAATTATTGTCGCGACCAAAATTGTGATATTCAATCAATCCCGACAAACGCACGTGTCTTTATTTTCATTATTATTTTCTTTTTATTTATTTATTTTATTTTACTTTATTTTAGATAAGCCGCCTTTGTAGTCAATGCCTCCGTGGCCTTTGTAGATTCCAATCATCCCAACAAAAATATCATGACGTTCACAATTGCTGACGTGGATAGGTTTCGTGATGCTTCTTTGAAGGTAATAAGAAACCATGCAAGTTGATGGAGTCAAGCTAAACTGTAAACGCAGCAGAAAATCATACAAACACAGACAGAGAACCAAAAAAAAAAAAAAAGGAGTTGCGCCCCCCAATATGCATAATCATAGTTATCTACTTGAAATTTAGTAATCATTATCACATAATCCGTGTTACAAACACAAACAGAGAACAAAAAAAAAAAAAAGGAGTTGGGCCCCACAACATGCATAATCATAGTAATCTACTTGAAATTTAGTAATCATTATCACATAATCCGTGTTACAAACACAAACAGAGAACCAAAAAAAAAAAAAAGAGTTGGGCCCCACAGCATGCATAATCATAGTTATCTACTTGAAATTTAGTAATCATTATCACATAATGCGAACACGACAGAAAAAAGAGAGAAAAAAAAAATTGACCAAATTTCTAAGCCACCTCTTGGAAAGAAGAAGATTTTTTTTTTTCACTGATAAACTAGCTACTTCTTGAACTTCATCAGGGCTCAATTCTCCATTGAAATGGTCTCTGAGAAATTCAACAGCCATGAAAGTGAGAGCATAAGCTGGAATGTACCATGTAATCCTGGGGATGCTACCTCTGAACATTCCCTTTGTGCCTTCAGTCACCCATATGTCACGAATTGCATCCAACCATCCATTGTACCTAAAATAGTTCAAAATATTTTAATACTACTTCTTTTTATATTATTTTTTTTACCTCATAGAAAACGGAAAGCATTGGCAACTTTAGACATTAAATCTTGACGCAGTTACCAGATTACCAGGCCAATAATGAAACTCTGCATGCATAACTTATTTACGTCACTCGTGAGATAAAATTACGTTATATAGCAAGTTTCCCTTATGCTTACCTAATTGAACATGTTGAAATTCTAATTTCTAATGGTGAAGGCAAAAATCAAAGAAATTGATACAAAATGTAATTGATACCTTAAAGTAGATCCCTGTACTTGCAATCTTGTTTTGATGACATCCAAGGGAGTGGTTAGATATGCACTAAAACCTGTACATTAGCATACAAACATAAATGGACATTCAGGCAAGACTGGTCGCCAACTTCAACCATAGAAGCTTTCAAACTACCGCGATTAACAGTCAAGGTACATATGGTCGCGATTCTTTTCTTTTTTCTTTTTTCTTTTTTTTCTTTAAATTCTTAACAGATTCAAGATTGTGTGAATACCAAAACCAATACTAAGACCTCGTGATTGCATTAGGCTTTTACACTGACCATTCTGATTTTTGTTTCCTTCTTATGCTTTTTCCCTCTTCACTCGTAATTATCACAATCCAAACAGATGGCTAATCGAAACAAATGGATAATCGAAAGCCTTAGCTGGGAAAAAACAATCCAAAACCCTCAAAATTTCATACATTTTTCAAGTTTTGCAGGCAACATCAACTGGTGTAAAGGAGTATCCTAAAATATACATAGATGGTCCTTATGGAGCTGCCTCCCAAGACCACATCAAATATGATATAGTTCTTCTGATTGGTCTCATAATTGAAGCTACACCTTTCATTAGCATCCTCAAAGACATTGTTAATGGTGTTCGAAAAGCTCGCTGCGACAATGTAAGATTCATGATTTCTTTATCCCTTCCTACACGGTTTGGAGTTTAGAATCCAGCCAGGAAAAGAAAAGAAAAAAGTGTAATTGAGATCCTTCCATGCATTTGGTCACCATTTCTATGCTATAATTTTATTTTCTTGATTTGCTTTTTAACCAAACAACATTAATTTTCATGTTCTTTCCTTGAGTTGAAGTTGCTCTAGTCTAATTTACTCATTAAAACTCATTACTGGTTATTTATAAACAGAGTGCTTGCAAAGATTGCAGCTTGAGAAAAGGTCCATTGAAAGCTTATCTATATTGGGTTACAAGAGAACAAAGCTCCTTTGATTGGTTTAGAGATGTGATGAAGGAAATATCAAACTCAAACCAAAATCAGGTAAAATTACATAAGCCAAAAATATTAACCTCCATTTTTTGCTCAGGGAACCAATAAAAATGGAGGATCAAGTTGAATTTATGCTACCCATTTTGCAATATAAACATCATTCTAGCTATTCTAATTACTCTCTGTCTCTCTCTCTGGTTACTTTCTCCAGAGTGCAGTAGAGGTACAAAATTTCCTAACAAGTGTATATCTGGAGGGAGATGCAAGATCAGCTTGGATCAGTGCTATTCAAGCTTTGTATCATGCCAAACATGGCATTGACATCTTTTCCCGAACCTCAATAAGCACTCTACATTTTCTTTCCTTCCAAACATCCTAGTTATTCAACCAACAGAGAGCCAAAAAAAAAAAAGAAAAAGAAAAGAAGAAAAAAAAAAGGTTCAGTTGGCAAAACTGACCCCAAACAGAAAATGGCGTATTTAAGAAAGCTTACTACCATATGCTTTTCTCATGGGATGGCTTTGATATAAGTAGTAACAAAAACACTAGCTTTATTTATTAAACTTTTGCACATTAAACAAATTCACCATTGGAGATTACCAAGTGACACATATTGCAAAATCTTCTTAATTTACTTAATATAACATTCTTATATGTAGTTTCCATTTAATAATTCTTGATGTAACTTTTCAGGTGCGCACACATTTTGCCAGACCAAATTGGTTCAGCATCTTCTCAAAATTGGCTTGTAGGCATAGAGGAGCAAGAATAGGTTCGTCTAATGCAAAATTTCTGAATTAATCATTTTCTATAAAAACATCTTTGCATTGATAAGCTTAGAATAAACATGGATCATAGGGGCTTAAACAATGACACCCAAAAAGTGTATTTTTAAAGGAAATAGGTTGTGGGTTTCAATTGTTTCAGAATTATAGCTGATTCAAACATTTGGATTTTGATTGGACAGGGGTATTCTACTGTGGCCAATCAGCATTAGCAAATCAGTTGGAGACACTGTGCACCAAAACCTCTACTAGATTTGTATTTCACAAAGAGAACTACTAGAATTTTTCAAACACAAAAAAAAAAAAAAAAATGAAAAAGAAGTGTTGTACCTGTTCCACAATAGAATCTAGAAGGCCTAATACATTCACAAAGGTTTAAATGTATAGATATATGATTCTCTCTCTGTCTCTGTAACTTTTTTTCTAACAACCAAAATCAAATACACTAATAAATCAAGTCAAAAAAGGAACGAAACCCAATTTCATGTTATGCTTTCTTCACTCAATTACTTGAAATATAGTTCCGACACATTCATTTTGAACCCTAATATTGAGGCTCATAAACGGTTAAGATTTAAGTACAGTCTCACCTCCTAATTCCCTATACACATTTTGCTGTGCACTTTTGCCTCGGCAATTCAAGATTTAAAAACTGAGAAAAAAAAAAAAAAGAATGCCGATCAATTGACATTTGTCATAATTCTGAAGAAAATAGGCCAATCCGACCAAATTTTACAAAAGCCTTAAAGTATGAGATGAATTTTACCCATAGAAGTACGAAGAAAAAAGAATCCCAAAATCAACTGAAACCATCATTCATAAAGATATTTTGTTCCCAGAAACAAAGTATAGTTCTGGCGTAAATTATTACAGCTAAACACCCTCAAAAAGCATCACCACAAATTAAAAAAAAGAAAAACTCAGTTGCTTTAAACCTTATTTCGTCAACGTCGGATAAAAGACCCTGCAGGTTTCATATTTAACCCTCCAGTGCTGATGCTCCAGAAATAATCTCAATCAATTCTGTGGTGATAGATGCTTGTCGAGTTCTATCATAGATAATCACAAAAAAAACAAGATCAGTCTAGAAAACAAATATATAATCAGACTTCTTTCAAAATTCACAGCACCCGAATTACTAATACTTCAAAGAAATTGCCCATTTAGGATCAACAAAGAGGGTTTCCTTTTCCTTCATCTAGTTAACCCATTCCCCCCAACCATGAATGTGATAGAAGGGGGTGGATATTTTTTGTTAGCATAAGTAACCGAGTCGAACTAACCAATCATGCCATTTTTGAGGATTTCAGAATCCAAATAGATTAAGGTTTTGTGCTGAGTTAGTTTATTTTGGAATTGATTTAAGACAGGGTGAATCAATTTCATTTTTTCTAACACATATCACGATTTTACTGGATGGATAGCTCTATATGCACCTTCCAACCTAGGGAGGATGAAGAAGTGGAAGGATGGAGGGCAGAAGGGACGGAAAAATGGAAGGATGGAGGAAAAAAAAAAAGCAAAAAGAATCTCCCTCATATTATTTGGTATAGTCTGGATTAGGGGTAGGAGAGAAAATTTTAATTAGGAGTAAATTATCATTTTATCCATTTTTTATACTTGCAATTTATAATGTAGTTGTGCATAGAAAGGTAATAGCAACAAATACATCTAACTTATCAAAAAACTAATCATTCCAATAATCACTCCAATTATGGGGAGATTGTTTTGGATGGATTCTCCATCCACTCATTTATCTTTCCTTCCATCTATCTCTCCTACCAAACATATCCATTCTCCATCCTCCCACTTTTCCCTCCTATCAAACACACGCTAACTGCCACTTCACTCCGTTCTCTTCTTCATCGAACTCTTTCTACAACCCTGTCTCCTCACATCAGACACTCTCAGGTCCTAAAACCTGATAGCTCTAAGCACCTACCAATATAATCTGCCTGATCGAAAGTAGCAATTCAATTTCCAATTTTTTCTTCTGTCGCATCTCTCTCTAGCCTTGCCAAAATGATGTCTCATCTCATCAGGCTCAAGAGTCTCAGTCCTACCCCACCGCTCGCCGTCTCTCTCTCTCTCTCTCTCTCTCTTGTGTCTCTTTCAATTCCTGGAATCATCTTTGTATTCAATCCCTTCTTTATGCTCCTCAGTCTGATGGTCCAGCAAGAGCCATGATTGCCAGGTGTTGCATCTATACAGCCCAACTGACCATATGATCTAACTTGTACAATAGCATAGCAGATAGGGGGTGATACAATATCCATGGGCCTTTAGAGCACCATTGAACTCTACTTTTCTCAACAAAATCCACCAAAGGTTGTTCAGTTGTATGAGATACATCAACTCTATGACTTTATCTATGCATGAGAGAGAGATAAAGAGATAGAAAGAGAGAAAGAGACCTGTTATAAGTAAGTGTGAGACGATCAAGCATCTCGCCAGCATTTCTGCTTGAGCTATCCATAGCAGACATCCTTGCTCCTTGCTCACTGCAAGCATTCTCCAACACCGCATTGAACAAAACCTGAAGAAAATGCAATAATTCTTTTAACAAAAAGTATCATAAATGCATTAGAAAATCAGTAGGCAATATATGTTCCATTACATATTTTGACTTCGGGAGAAAATTTAATACATTCTCAATACAATAGGCACTAAAGTAAAACATAAAGGACTTAAATTATTGTGTACACATATAACTGCTAGGCACTACAGCTCATACATTGGGGAAGGAAAATTACTCCAGAAACTAATACATGTTTAGAAGCTTCAGTACCTAGGATGTCCATATTCATAGGATCAGAAATGTAGATGTTAATACTATTCCTCACACTGTGAGAGCACACTGTCCATATTAAAGACACAATAAAACTATCAAAGGTGTAGAGAACTCATTTCATAAAAGGTAGACTTAATTCCTAAAGGCTCACACATGGTAAATAACCTGAAGAAGGGACTTACACAGGAAAACTGGTACTCGGCCAGATTCTGAAGTATTTCGGACTTTGTTTCACCACCTTCAATCTCATATGCGTCTAGATCACCAACTTTTCCCCCAGATTCAGACTCTCTTTCCACAACCTATGCAGACACCCTCTCATACATCCAATAACCAAAGAGCATAAAGTTAAACAGAGGAAAATATTTTAATTTGCATTCTCAGTACCTCAGGTGATAAAACTGTTGCCACTGTTGGGATAAATGAGACAACTGACTGAAACTTGTTGAAGATAATTCTCAAAGCATCAAACTCCACATTTTTTAAAATGTCATCAGCTAGAACAGATACCTGAAATAACACAAATATACAAAGGGACATGAAGGAAAAAGAAAAAATATTACACAATACAATAAATTACTACATTCCTGAAAGCAAGGAGAATTACTAGAATCCATAATGTCCAAATACTCACAGTACTCTACCAACATATTATACACAATCTTATGAACAGACACTAGAAGGCAAAAATAAGAACAAAAGGTGAAAGACCATGGAAAATGCCAAGGGAAGGAAAAGATTTAGACCATACTTCTAGCTTTAATACTTTAACTAAACTAAAAAAACAAAATGAAATTCCCTTGTGCACGTGTGCATGTAAACGTTTACAAAAAAAAAAATCATTCTTGTATTGATAGGAAATATGATATGCTAACCTGAGTATAGTTCAAAGGATTTTTCTGCAACTCAGTTATGGACAGCTCAATGTCCTTCTTTGAATCACGTATCATTTGAGCCTTTGCTTTTTCCCCCAAAATTACATATTTTGATTCTTTGTCAGGACCTAAATAGTCCAAAAACATTTAAATTCATATAGTATTTGATCATAGACATCAAGAGACAGGCAGTCAGCTTGCAGTAATACCTGAATTCAACTTATGCAAAGCCCTGCTTATCTTGACTGAAGTAGAGTTAATTCCACCACACAGACCCTTGTCCGAAGAAACAGTAACGATAACATTCTTCTTTACATCAACACCTAGCATTGGAACGAAAGAATATACAATTTGGACAACTTAAAGCAAATAGTGGTGAACACAGAAGAAATGTAATGATCATTAAGGGGCACACACAAACAAATAGAAAGAGTTTGATTAAGAAATATACTTTGAAGAAAGAGAATTAACACACAAAATACTTTTTCAAGGAAAACTTTATTACACTAAGTAGGATATTTTCAACTCCCATTTGTACTAGAACCCCTAGCATTTTTTACAGATCCAAAATCTATCATTTAAATTTACAGCCACTATGCATTAGAACAAACTGGAGATTTTTAGTCAATGTCAACTTTGCACCACTTTACTAAAAATATATACTGATGGACCCATAGCCCAACATTAATATATATATATAATAATATAAATTATGTATATATATTAAATAAATAAATAAAATTGAGTCACAAACCACTTAAAAGAAGCGGTAAGTCAATAGGAAATAAGAACTACATAATTGAATATACTCTTTGCACTGTTCTCAGTTATCATCTTATAAATCTCTTACAAGCAATATAACTTAAGTAAAATAATCACCTAATGATTGTTGAACTATTCTCTTTGAAACGGTCATTAAGTGCTGTCATTATAATGTTTAGTTTGATCCCAATCTTTCTCTTTTATCCTATTATAATTTTTTTTTTTTTAAGAAAAATTTAGAATGCAAGTGATTAGAGGTCCTTCTTATTTTGTTTTGTTATTTTTTTAATAAGTTGTAGAATTGGAATCCATTCTGGCTTCCATCAGCAAGTTACCCTCCACTCTTAGATAAAATTATATAGGTAGAAGAATGATTTGGTAGACATACTTGGAGTGTCACCAAGAAGTGCAGTAAAAGGCTGCCACAGCCCACGGGAGTTTTCAGCTCTAGTTTGAATTGCTCGTAGCTTTGAGGCTGCAACCATCTTCATTGCCTTTGTAATCTTTTGGATATTCTTCACACTCTTCATCCGATTTCTAACTGTATAATAATGAAGCTCCAAATCAAACAATATCATCATTGCAAAAATATAGTCAATTCACTAATAGATCTCAAGATCAAAACTACCACTTGAGTTGAACAGAAACTTACCCACTTGAGTTGAAATAGATCGTACACCATAAAGGGCTTGATCCCTGTCCACCCAGGCCAATTACGTAAGTTGTTTTAAGTGCAAGCAGAAATACAATAATTTTTTACATAATAAAGCAAACAAGAAATAATTCTTATAACCACTAAATGACTGCAAATGTGCATACTGTCAGGTTTTTTTCATTGGTATGGAACTTTTATTGCTCTGCTGCTACTCATTGACAAAATTGAAACAAACCCTATCAAAAGAAATCTAATGATAAAAGGATGAACAAAACTAAACATTTAGAATGTGGTGTGCTTCATCTACCTGAAAAAAACAACGACCTATAATTATCTACTGCAATATTAATAATAATATTATATAACATAACCAAAAAAAAGAAGAAGGAAAACTGTAAAACTAATATTACACAACATAACCAAGAAAAGAAGAAGAAAGTAAACTGTAAAACATTAATCATATTTAATCTTTTAGAACAATAATAAAATAAAGCACTGTCTTATAACTACATCACAGAAAACCTACAGCTGCCAACTCATAGGAACCACAGTCAATTTTGGCAGAAGCTAACAAGTAGGGGGAAGAAGAATGCATCATAGAAAACCAACACTTCTACTTAGATAAATGAGTTTTTTGTTACAAGAAAGCGAGAACAAGAGGAGGGAATTTACATAAACAAATTTACAAATTAATAAAATATGCTTTTTGTTTCAGCAATCATTCACAAGTTATACATGACATGCTTATGGATTGTTCATAAAGAAAACTAATCTTCGGCCAGGTAAAAATTAATTCTTTAGATCCTAAACTACATTGTCTTTTAACTTTCTATCATATTAGACCCAAATATAAGCAGAACCTCTCTCAACTATGCCTTATGCAACCATTTAATGTAATGTATAAAAAAAATGCAAAATGAAGATCGTTACCCCCATTTCCCAAAATTTCCTCGTCAGCCAAACATGGCATACTGAGCAATCACAATAATGATCAGAAAATAATAAAACTATTTAATCTTAAAAAAGAAAAAGAAAAAGAAAAAAAGAAGTTAAATGACAGTCATGCTTCATTAATCGTCACAAAAAGGTTTGAAATTTTTCGTCCTTTCCCTCGCCATTGTACTCTCAACAGCCACACGGAGTACAAACTTCAAAATAAACAAATCTTATTTTTTATTAGTTAACCGAGAAAGTTTCTTACATTTTCAGGCATTGACTGAAATATAAACCAAGCAACTAGATGTCGGTTTTTCAATCTATTTAAGATTCTATTTTCTAACGACAAGCATAACAACATAGAAAATTTTCATTTCCTATGATTTTTGTTTTCCTCGACTTTCTCGGCAACCAAGCCGAGGGCAATGAGGATGCGCGATGTAAATAACAACAGAAAGCAGCAGATTTGATGGAAAATCAGAGAAGGAATTTTACTCAGCAGGGACAAGAGAGGATCGGGCGGCGTTAATTGGATGGGGAGAGATCAGAGGGGCCAAAGAGCGCCTCCCTTCCCGTCTCAGTGCAGCCATCGCCATTGCTTGTGATTGGGAATTGGGGGATTTCGCAAACCCTAGGACTGAAAACTGCGTATCGGAATTTTCTATTTGGGTGTGTTTTTAGTTGAAAACGGGAGCTCAGATACAAGCTTTCACTCTTCCACGCTGAGGTTAGCGAAGCTGCGCGTGTGAATTTTTTGGGCTGTGCGAATTTGTTATTGCCAAGGACAAGTTTACTATGTACAAGGCCGGTGCCGAAACGGCGTCGGATCAAGTAGTAGATCGATTTCCACTAATGCCCCCAAACTCCTCCAAATGTTGGATAAAATTTGCTAATTCCTTAAACAAAAATTCAATCATTATTTTTTAATAAGTATAAAATTACCATTATCCTTTATACCTTCTCAGTTAAAAAAAATTCCTTTTTATAGATATTTTAATTTTAAATAATGAAATAATATTAAAGCATTTTTGTTTCC
Source organism: Rhamnella rubrinervis (assembly GCA_007844105.2). Lineage (NCBI taxonomy): Eukaryota > Viridiplantae > Streptophyta > Magnoliopsida > Rosales > Rhamnaceae > Rhamnella > Rhamnella rubrinervis. The sequence goes on from CM017585.2 coordinate 14,040,913, forward strand.
TTTATTTGTTTTTTGAATTTATGAAATTAATTAGATAAAAACTTTCTCATTTGGATTAAATTTTTTTTGAAGAAGGGCATAAGAGGAAAAATAATTAACTATTTAATTAAGATGTCTTCCTCTATTTCCTCTCACCCAGAAAAAAATTGAGCTATAAAAGAGAGAGAAGAGGAGGCAAGTAACTGCTGTTTTTGTTAAGCGCGCTCTAATTGAAATGAGTTTCAAAACCCTAGAGAGAGACAGGGCTTAAGCTACAGTTTCAATGGCGGTTCAGAGTTCGAGTGGTAGCAAAAGTCAAGCTTTAAGCAACACAACTCACAACAACCTATTCTTTAGTAAGCTTTTCAATTTCCGTAAAAGCATCTCTGTTCGACTTTGACTGTTTGAACTGTATCTGATTATAAGGCTTTGTTTGCTTTGACAAGAAGTTGCTGAAATTTAATCAGAGTCGATAGTCTTTTGTCTTTGGATTGTGATAATTACGAGTGAAGAGGGAAAAAGCATAAGAAGGAAAGAAAAATCAGAATGGTCAGTGTAAAAGCCTATAGTATTGGTTTTGGTATTCACACAGAATCTTGAAACTGTTAAGAATTAAAAAAAGAAAAAAAAGAATCGCATTTGTTTGAGTACTATGTCCGCAGCAATCAAAAGCTAGAATAATCATTGGAAAATGCTGGAAGTAAAAGATAGATTTTTTTTTTTTTTTGGTTGAAAAATTGATTAGAATAAAGAAAATCTATATTTTGGTGAAAGGGAGTAAAAGACAACTGTGATGCAGTAACTAAGGGAATAAATTCGAACTTTTGAAAAATGTGTATGTGTCAATTTGCATTAGGACTCGTGTGACTTTGTCTTTGGACGGATTTGACTACTCTTAGTTATAAATTGTTTAGGAAGTGGTGGGCAGTTATTTGATCAATTATAGAATCTTGTGATTGCAGTATGGAGGGAGTTCTTATGGGGAGGAATTGCTGGGGCTTTTGGGGAAGGAATGATGCATCCAGTTGACACCATTAAGACTCGCATTCAGAGTCAAGCTATTCTTAGTGGAAGTCAGGTATAATCATGAACCATAGATGGTAATGGTACTACTAAATTTATTGAGATTTATATTTTGTGTATATATAATCATATTGATTTTAGTATAACAATATAAATAAATTATGTGTATGTGTGTGTGTGTGTGTGTGTGTGTGTGTGTGTGTATATATAGAGAGAGAGAGAGAGAGAGTTGCTCTCCAACACACCAATGGTGTGCACATTTTTAAGTGGGGCCAAAAAGGTCATTACATGTAATTAATGCATCCTTTGTTTTTTGCTTGAATATTATGTGCTTGTTGACACTGGATTTGGCAATTAACAAATAACATGTGTCTTACTTTGCAGAACCAGAAAAGCATCCTGCAGATGGTACGTAGAGTTTGGGCTGCTGATGGATTACGGGGTAAAAATAATTCTTTTAGCTTTTAACAAATTTTGACTCTTGTTTTGTGACATGTTGGTTGTATGTGTTATCATTCTATGCTTTCCATATGATAATATTAAACTTTATATATATATATATATATATGCATTTTCTATTGAAAGTATTAACATGATTTGTAGCAACTTTGGAGGATATGATATTCTTTGCAACTTTGGATTGAGGAAATTCTTTGTTTTTTATTTTTGGTCCTGGTATATTCACCAGAGAAGCATTATTCCTGAAAGGATAATTCTTGTAGGCTTTTATAGAGGTATAACTCCTGGAGTTACTGGGTCTCTTGCAACTGGAGCAACATATTTTGGTGTCATCGAGTCTACCAGAAAGTGGATTGAAGAATCACATCCAGACCTTGGGGGTCTCTGGTCTCATTTCATTGCTGGAGCTGTTGGTAAGTTGACTTTATTTCACAGTGGTGCAGCAGGAATTTTTTGCTGTGAAGTGTGCTTATGCCCATAATAATGGTCAATATATATATATATATATATATATATATATTTTGTTGTTTGATTGTGCTGGGATTGTGGAAGAGACTTTGCCTGTAACTTTTGAGTCAATTTGCTGCTAGATTTCAACCTTAATTGTGTTTAGATTTCAACCTTAGTTGTGTTTAAATTGTAGTGAGGATGCTTTTGAGTTACATTTATTATTAAGGTTTGAGTTTGCTGGATGTTTCCTTTTAATTGAAAATTATTTGTTAGACTTTGTGTTGCACATTTTCTGTTTTAGATTTTCTTTAGGTTTTATATGTTAGATGTTCTCTAATCCTTGAAGTGGATGCTATCCATTTAGTTTAAGCATAAATAATGCATCATGCATGGTTGCCTTTTTGGATGTGGAAACTGTTTACCCATTGTCTAACCAGAGGGCTTTTTCTTTTTTTTTTTTGGTGGATGACGCTCATGTGTAGAATTTTCTCTTATTAGCACTTTTTATCAAGTTCTCCATGCATGCTTTCATTTATAATGTTGTTATGGACATGGATTTTTGTACTTGTCGATTATACATGTTGATTTCAAGCAGACTGATGATTATCAGCTGCCAATTTCTTGTTGCCATTCCCTGGAAAATGCCACCCATCATGTATCTCAGGGAACTAAGTGTTGTCTTTTTTTTTTCTTTTCCTTTATGCATTTCAGGAGATACACTTGGTTCTTTTGTATATGTTCCATGTGAAGTGATGAAGCAACGCATGCAGGTTCAAGGCACAAGGTCGTCATGGAATTCTGTTAATATGAAAGCCAATGTCTCTAGGAAGCCTATCCAAATGTACAGTTACTATACAGGAATGTTCCAGGCTGGTAGCTCAATATGGAGGGAGCATGGATTTAAGGGATTATACGCAGGGTATGTGTTTGAATAAACCTTATAATCTATGTTTCTTCCTCATGATATTCTTGCGTAATGGCAGTTCTTTGTTTTGGTTGGTTCGGCAGATACTGGTCTACGCTTGCAAGGGATGTGCCATTTGCTGGTCTCATGGTATATTTGATTTAGTTATAGTTGGTTGATTAGTTTCAAAGGCTCTTTTTTCATCAGTTTATTTTTTATTTGTAGACGCATATCATTTTTTTTTTTAATTATCTAATTTATAGCGGTGTTGAAGCTAAATCAATACCTCGAAAGAAGAAATAAATCTGCATCTTAGCTCTTCCTATAACAATGCTAAAAGTATAGCAAGCTGAAATACGTAAACAATTGGGTTTACCGAGGAAAAACATTTGGAGTTTTAGGATAAGGCAAGAAAAGAAAAGAAGCTTGATTTTCATGGGCATATTCTATATATCAAAACAATGACAGTTTTTAAGTGTAGGAGAAGAATGTAGTGAAGAAAAGCTAGTCATTCCTTTCAGTGTTGTTTATAGTTTGTGGTTACTTAGAGCTTGGAAAATTTATCAAGTGATAATTACAACCATTAGAAATCTGATACAAGTCTCAAGAGACTGTCAGATCAGATTGCAATAGAAGGGTATAGGGTTTCCCTGTTTCTTGATATATTTTTTTACTGATCTATTTATCTGCGCTGACTTTTTAAGATAGAAGTAACTTCGTGTACTCTATTTTGATGATCATTGTGGAAATGAGCTTCTTTTAATTTATTACATATATATATATATATATTGTGGTAATATAATTATTAATTTCTGCACTTCACAGGTTATGTTTTATGAAGGCTTGAAAGAGTTCGCAGAGTATGGGAAACAAAAATTGAATATTAATCCGAATTTCCATGTGAATAGTTCCCTGGAGGGACTTGTACTAGGAGGATTAGCTGGGGGTATGTACCTTGACTGTTAATCCTGGTAGTTTGAAAGCTTCTATAGTTGAACTTGGTGATCAGTCTTGCCTGAATGTCCATTTATGTTTGTATGCTAATGTACAGGTTTTAGTGCATATCTAACCACTCCCTTAGATGTCGTCAAAACAAGATTGCAAGTACAGGGATCTACTTTAAGGTATCAATTACATTTTGTATCAATTTCTTTGATTTTTGCCTTCACCATTAGATATTAGAATTTCAACATGTTCAATTAGGTAAGCATAAGGGAAACTTGCTATATAACATAATTTTATCTCATGAGCGACATGAGTAAGTTATGCATGCAGAGTTTTATTATTGGCCTGGTAATCTGGCAACTGAGTCCAGATTTAATGTCTTAAGTTGCCAATGCTTTCCGTTTTCTATGAGGTAAAAAATATATAAAAAGAACTAGTATTAAAATATTTTAAACTATTTTAGGTACAATGGCTGGTTCGATGCAATTCGTGACATATGGGTGACTGAAGGCACAAAGGGAATGTTCAGAGGTAGCATCCCCAGGATTACATGGTACATTCCAGCTTCTGCTCTCACTTTCATGGCTGTTGAATTTCTCAGAGACCATTTCAATGGAGAATTGAGCCGTCATGAAGTTCAAGAAGTAGCTAGTTTATCAGTGGAAAAAAAGAAATCTTCTTCTTTTCAAGAGGTGGCTTAGAAATTTGGTCAAATTTTTTTTTTTTCCTCTTTTTTCCACAGATGGGTTAACTTGTCACCAAGTTACCGTTTATATGAAATAGTTGCTTATATTTTGTTTGGAAAATTAGACAATTGTTAGTTGTACACAACTTATGGCAATTGGTTAACAACTAAATTAGCAAATTTTGCTAATTTTGTGAAGTAGTTGAGAAGATTTCTGAATCTCTTTCATTATACATAAATAAACTATTACTATACTAGTAAAAAGCAATTACCATACTAGTAAAAAGCAATTACCTGTAATGTCTTGTAAACATAATAAAACTATAAAAGGATTCATTAAAAAAACTTAAAAAAAAACTAAAAAAGTGAGACCACCAAAAATCAAAGGTCAAATATAAAAGCGTCAATCTAAAATTCTGAAAACACGAGGCCCACATTGAAACCAAACAGTAGCCCGAGCACCCTCCCAGTCCTGAGACATTCCCAGACCGAGTACACCTCTCCCCCGTGGTGAGGCCTTTGTGTAACTCAGAAGCACAAGGTAATATATTAGATTTATCAACAAACTAGTACTTGTGCAAAAATGTAGCACATCAAATTATGCTTGGCCTCGGCTTTTTCTTTACTTGGGTAATTGTAAATCTGCATCTACAATAGAAATTTTATATACTTAATGATGATATGCGTGAGGTAATATAATTATCAAAGTGTTGGTCATTTTCATGTTTATTATGCTTTTTGTATTATAGGAAATAAAGGGTGATTGTACCTGAGCTTGTTCATATTCTGTCTTTCTTGCCACTCAAGGAAGCAGCAGCTACTAGCATTCTCTCAGGCCAATTGCATGCCGTATTTGTGTAGGTTTACAGGGATGTCTCTCAGAACGGTTTGTTTAAGCTTCTTTTTATGTAAAGAGAAAAATTTGGCTTATCTAAAAAATATTGCAGGAACGTAAGTCTCATCTTCTTAATAATAAACAAATTTAAAAAAATGAAAATTATTGGAGACGGCGGCTGAAAAAAGCAACTTTAACCATGTTATATATTTAGAATCCAGATCAAATTTCTCATTTTACTCATTTACCTCTCTCATTAGTTAAAATTTAATATATATTCTTTACTTGACACATAAAAAAATTAATTAAATATTAAACACGTGTTGAATTTTAATTGGAGTACATGTGCTCTAGGTTTGTATATTCAGTTGAATTTATTATTTAAATGATCTATATCCTATACATTGTCATATTATCAAGATTTTTATGATCTAAAAGTATATACAAATACAGAGAGTCACCGTATTAATAATTAATATGTAAATCTTTTATAATGGACGTAAGAGAATTAAAGACCAAGGTGGAAGTACGTGGACTGCCGACTTGTAATGGAATATCGCCAAAAATTGGTTCCAAAGTTAAATTATAAATTTTTTATTAATTAAGAATTTAGAATCACTTTATCCTCTGAATCATCACTAACTGTAAATAGCATTTTGGGTTTCATTATATCGTATTATGTTATATTAGGGTAGTCATAAGTGACTCGTCATGTCAACGAATTGCCTCCACATGGCGCTTGTGGGGCCCAATTTCGCATGATTTTAGCGGCTCGTAGGTACATGTCCGTATCCCACCCACAAGATATGTGAGATTCTGTTGCTTTTTATTGTTGGGATATTAATTCTATATGAATCTGCAGAAAGCTTCCAACACTTTTGCTATTTATTATTGGACATGCTTTTGTCTTCTTATTATTATTTTGCTGTCAGAAACTTACTCCGACAATTTCAAAAGTGCATGGCTGTTGTAACTTTGTGAGAATGCACGCATGACTGTTGTAACTTTGTGATAACCCAAAAAAACTAGTCCGTACAGTTCATCGAACCAAATTCAATTTAATAAACTACAAAAAAAATAAAAATAACAATAAGTCATTATAAAAAGACAAAAAAAAATTAGTTTAAGAAGAAAGAAAAGGGTTTGAATATAAAAGAAACCACTGCAACCACTGTAATTAGAAATGAACAAACATAACGAGACAAGTGCAATAATAGCCGATAATTGGCTGCGCTAACGAAAGGGTTTAAATTTTTTTAAACAACCTAATTAGGACTAGTGAGGATCTCCATTGTATTGGATGCATATAAAGTATTTTTAATATTTTAAGACGTTTTTGCTTTGATTCCATACATTTTTAATTTGGCTTGAAAAGCTAGTTTTCTCTGAAATGATAACATATATATATATATATATAAGACTCACGAAGATAATGCCTAGCTAGGGAGATTTATGCCTGCTTTATGAATTAATCTTCAACTTATATTAGTTCATGGGAAGTCTTCCATGAACTACATGTACTGTTCAAAATTAAGAAGTGAGCCCAATATTATATTTCAAACGGCAATATTGTCAACACTATCAGCAAAATAAAAAACTATCTTAGAATGGATTTTTAACTTTCAAATAAAAACGCAATCTCAGGAAGAACTTTTGCCTAGTGGTACGCATGTGGGTGTAGCTTGCATGGAGTCCAGATTCTCTACTCTCCAAATGGGTTACTACCCACTACCAAGTCAGCAGTGGCCCACAGACAATTACATGCACTACTAGTCTAAGTGACTGGACAGAGACCCAAAAAAAAAAATGGAAAACAAAAGAAAAAAAAGAAAAGAAAAAAAGGCCATCTCTTCACTGCCCTCTCCTCTTTATTTACCACATTCTGAGGCAAGAGTTCATGAACTCCAAACTAAAGTGTAGGTGCCTAAAACCTCCACTTCATGTGTTTCCACTACCTGCACTTTGTTAGTTAAAGATGAGAGCTGTGTAAAACTCTGTACTACGACGTTATTGTAGCCAGGAAAAGGAAAACAATAGAGAGAGAGAGAGAGATGGCTGGTTCGTTTGAGAAAATTTTAACAGCAAGTGACGTGAGCTACAAGCTAGCTATCCCCACTAAATTTCTTGGTGATCAATATACAGGAGGAGAGCAGCTAAAGGTGATGGATAGTCAGACCCAGAATATGTACCAGTTCGTTTTGTCAACTCGAGGGCTGTACAGGAAGCCTGTTTTTATAAAGGAGTGGCTCAAGTACTCCAGGGATAAGCAACTTCGAGCTGGCCAAACCATATATTTCTGGAAGAACGATCACGAGGACTTTTACAGAATCCAAGTTTTGCTTGACCTTTTGGGAGCCGGGGCAGCTGGACTGCAGTGAAACCGTTGTATGGTACTATGCTGAGGACATGGAAATATTTAGCATAGTACATGGGAATATACATACATACAGAAAGAGAAAATTTTCAGGGTTTGTTTGGTTGTGTTTAGCATGTTTGCAAAATAAGCTAGCTTTAGCTTTGGTTTGTTGTGTATAAGTGCGTTGTAAAAATTTCAGCTCTAGGGCTTTAAGACTTTACTCAATTCTGTATCGTTCTTCAGCTACCATATATGGCTTGTGAACGTTAATTAATATGCATCTCTTTCTTATCCTCCCTCTCCCTTTGTCTAGATTCTGCATACATGTAAGTGTGTACATATATATATATATATATAGCTACCACGCTTGAGTCACTCTCAAATTCTGCAGCTAGTCATGGCTTAGTTGGGAGCTTCTTTCTTTGGCTAATATGGTTTAATAAGTTAAACTGAACGAATTGCAGTTGGGGGGCTTTAAATCAAATTGCACCTTTCATACATAAGGAAACATATTGTTATCATTTTAATTTGGTATGTAATTTTGATCTTGAAATTAAAGGGGAAAAATATAAATAGTTCACGTTACTGTTCACTTGATAATTGCTAACAGAATTTGGAAATGATTTTAAATTGTTCACCTTAAAATGAAAAAGGGGAAAAATATCGCTATGTTTTGCCTTTAAAATTTACAAAATCGTTAATAAAGCATTTGTACACGGTTCCTGTAGGTCTTGTGGGGCTGGTCATCCCCATTTTTTTATTCACATTATTGAGAGGTCCGGCAACAAGGTTTTGGATGTGGTGGTTCTTTTTACACTACTAGGTAAAAATTCCAGAAGATGAGTTGGGTAGTCATCCATAATACTTTTTCAGTTCTTATTCTCATACCCATTTTACCTATTCCAGAAGTTTGAAGCTTTTTGAACCTGTTAAAGTTTCATTTTGGGTTTCATTATTTTTAATTATTTGGGGATTAATTTTGATCCCTAAAAGGTCAATTCTTACTGAAATTTGTTGATTTTCGTCTTATAAGCTCAATATTTCATTCCTAGATCGATTTTTAATATCAAAATATCTATTTTAGTATTAAACCAAATCCCCAAAGGCTCATTTTGTTCCAAAAAGAGGCCAATATAGATGTAGTTTTATGATTTGAACCCTCTTCGTTTTTGGTTTTTTTCTGCAGCTTTTGTAAACGTTGTGGGATTTTTTAGTACACACCTTGGAGCTGAAAACAAGATTCCTTTAAAACCTGTTTGGGTTTGGGTGTTCTATAGTAATGATTTTTGTTTTGACACAAATCCTACCTTCACTTGCAATACTTTAAAAAATGTAAGAGTTGGGTGTTTTGGAGCTACAAACAAGCGAAATACATGAATTTTAAATATCAGTATCGGCCAAAGAAACTTCAACACTTCAACACTCAGGCTAATAGCACCTGATTCAGAGGAGGATGAGTGTGAACAGCTGATTAAAGGAGATTTTTAAATGTGGAACATGCCCACTACTTGAAAAGAGCCGTTTGGGTGAGGAGCTCGGGAGGCTTCTAATTACGCTGCGTAAGCCTTTTTTACAGTTGGGCCTGATATATGGGCTTATAATTAAAATCTCTATAACAATTTCTAATTTTTCCAGTAGCTAACTTGTGATTATACATATCATGACTTTGATATTCAGAATCTGTCTTGTACTTCTCAATTTTTATTTGTTTTTGGTGTGTTTCTATCATTTCTTGGTGTGATTATAGGTTAGCTGTACATAATTGGTGTTGTGTATTGCTATCTCTTATTTTTGTAGGGTCAAGATATATATATATATATATATATATATATATATAAAAAGCCTAAACTTGTTCCGCCACTGTAGACAAAACAGCATGAAAATAAGATGCTGAATTCTACAAGTTTCAATTTCCTAATTAACGACGTTGCATGCAAGACAATTTTATAATAAAATAAATATGACCCAAAACATTTTTTCAAATGTAGAAATTAAAAGAACATTATAACTGTAGTTAATTGTGACACACTTGGTATTTTTTAAATACCAAAAATTGGTTCCAAAGTCAACATATAAATATTGTAAAAAAGAAGAGCGGTAAAATTATAAATTTTTTATTAATTAAGAATTTAGAATCACTTTATCCCCTGAATCATCACCAACTGTAAATAGCATTTTGGGTTTCATTATATCGTATTATGTTATATTAGGGTAGTCATAACTGACTCGTCATGTGAACGAATTGCCTCATGGCGCTTGTGGGGCCCAATTTTGTATGATTTTAGGGGCTCGTAGGTACATGTCCGAATCCCACGCCACAAGTGAGAATCTGTTGCTCTTTTGTTGGGATATTAATTCTGTATGAATCTTCAGAAAGCTTGCAGCACTTTTACTATTTATTATTGGACATGCTTTTTGTCTTATTATTATTTTTTTCCTTGTCAGAAATTCAAAAATGCATGACTGTTGTAACATACAGACCCTACCATGAACTATATACCACATGCTGACTGTTGAAAAAAAAGAAAAAGCCTCCAATAAGGTTGCAGCTGCAAAATCTCTTCACTGCCCTCTCCTCTTTATTTACCAAATTCTGAGACAAGAGTTCATGGATTCCAAACTAAAGTGTAGTTACCTAAAACTTCCACTTCATGTGTTTCCACTCCCTGTATTTTGTTATTTAAAGATGAGAGCTGTACTAAGAAGTTATTGTAGCTAGGAAAAGAAAAACAATAGAGAGAGAGAGAGATGGCTGGCTCGTTTGAGAAAATTTTAACAGCCAGTGACGTGAGCTACAAGCTAGCTATGCCCACTAAATTTCTTGGTGATCAATATACAGGAGGAGAACAGCTAACGGTGATGGATAGTCAGACCCAGAATATGTACCAGTTCGTTTTGTCAACTCGAGGACCGTACAGGAAGCCTATTTTTATAAAGGAGTAGCTCAAGAAACGATCAGTGTTAATAACTATTTTTGTTTGAAAAATAAGTTTTTAAATGAGAACAGAAAGAAACAATATGACAGAAATTAACAAGAAACGATCAGTATTTCTTCTTATGTATCTACGTGGGTGTGCGTGCATGCATGCATACCAAAAGCACGAATATTGACCAGTCTACAGATTGTCGCTTCTGATGGTATTTTCGTAATAAAATAGAAATTGGGGTTTTCCAAATAGACATTTTAAATTCAAGGTACCTGTGAGTCGTCGACTCTCTTACATCTGGATCGGATTTAGGCGCCGGATATTCGAATCTTGTTTTCTGCATCAAGTGAGCTGTAAAACTGGTTTTCTCAGCCTTCCAAACCTTAAACCCTTTAAAATTCTTGAAAATCCTTTTAGATAGTTGTTTGGATCTCTACCAATTCTTCTATAATCACTTTCACATAGGACTTTCCGATTTTGTATTTTTACGCAAATGCTGTCTCTCTTGGGCTTCATCAAGAAGAAGAATAACGGATAATTGATTAATTTATTCTTCTTTACCCTTTTATTTTCATGATTTTAAACTCTCTTGGGTTTTTTCCTGCAAATGTAATGTTGGGGGGTACTACATCTCGAGCTAAAGAAGCAGTGTGACAATGATTACTAAATTTCAAGTACATAAGAATGATTATGCATATTATGACTTGGATCTTCAGAATCTGTTTCGAGCTCTTTTTTTTTTTTCTCTGTTTGTGTTTCTATGATTTTCTCCTGTGTTTATAGTCTAGTTTGACTCCATGAGCCTGCATGGTTTCTTATTTGCTAGACATTTTGTTTACCAGCTGGAACTGTTGCTGATTCTTACTTTGGGCAAAAACAGAGTAAGAACAAAGCTATTTTTTCTGCAAAAAATAAAAATACTGCTGTATATTGCTTTCTTTTATCTGGTAGAACAAAGCAATACAAAAAATTAATTTTTGGATGATTCCAGAATTTTAATCCCAGCTTACAATTAATCTCAGCCCTACACATCATGAAAGTTAACTTTTGTTACAACAAAATAAACCAAGGTCAAATAAATAAAAAAATATCCCACACATTAACTAACAGCTATAGATATATCCTGTACTATAATTCTCTAATATGTAGAAATTCTTGTTGTGGCATGAAAAGAAAAAAGTGTCAAACATAAATGTTTACTATATATTAGGTTCTTTAACAGTTTGCTATAAAATTTGTTGGGATGTGTATATCTGTTTCTACTTTAACCATCATAATTCATCAGAATGCCGTAAACTTTTTCGTTTCTTTTCAGTATTTAGTCGTTCGAATGCAGCTCTATGAATTGTTGGTATTTTTCTTTGTTATTTATTTTATGATTTATTGGGTTTTCACTTCATGTAAGATGAGGAATTTCCAACTTGCTGGATTAAATTGGCTTATAAGACTCCATGAGAATGGTATAAATGGGATCCTTGCGGATGAAATGGTAAGTATTGAGGTGTGGTCTTTTGAATTGACTCATGTTTTCCTTCTCTCCACTACAAAGTTATGCATACTGATCTTTTTTTTCAAAAGTTAAATTGCAGCCTTGGCTTCTTCTCATGTGTAAATGGCTAAAGACTAATTAATGCCCTTAATCAGCTGTTACACAACTTATGCTAATGATGACTGAACCTTTCTTTGCATTATAGGGGTTTGGTAAAACATTGCAAACTATCTCCTTGATGGGCTAAGTGCATGAGTTTAGGGGAATCACTGGTCCTCATATGGTAGTTGCTCGAAAATCGACTCTGGGAAACTGGACGAATGAAATAAAGCGTTTTTGCCCTATGTTGCGTGCTGTAAAGTTCCTCGGTAATCCAGAGGAAAGGGTAAGTCATTGAGTCTTCAATTGTATCATGAGTTGTATGATTGGATGATTCAGTTCTCAATGTTCCATTGTTATCTGGTTTTCTAGAGGCATATACGAGAGGATTTATTTATTGCTGGGAAGTTTGATTTATGTGTTACGAGCTTTGAAATGGCTATCAAAGAGAGGACTACTTTACGTCGTTTTAGCTGGCGTTATATAATCATTGATGAAGCCCATCGAATCAAGAATGAGAATTCTCTTCTTTCAAGAACAATGAGGCTATACATTAATACCAATTATCACCTTTTAATTACGGGTACTCCACTTCAGGCATAACTTGTGATCTTTATGGTTAAGTTGACTCTGATTTCTTTTTGTTACTTTAATGGTTGCTTGCCTTTTTACGTGCAGAACAACCTTCATGAACTCTGGTCGCTATTAAACTTTCTTCTGCCTGAGATATTTAGTTCAGCCGAAACATTTGATGAATGGTTTCAAATTTCTGGTGAAAATGATCAGCAGGAGGTTGTTTGACAACTTCGCAAAGTATACCTAAGGTTTTTAAAATTTTTGATATTTCTGTATCAATATATTAGTTTGTTGTCTTCTATATTGATTCATTTTTTCTCTTTGTCTCTTCATATTCAAGCTTCTCCGGCCATTTGAGATTGAAGTCCGATGTTGAGAATGGTTTACCTCCCAAAAAGGAAACTATACTCAAAGTAGGTATGTCTCAAATGCAGAGCAGAAAAGTAAGTAGTTTGGCAACTCTCTGTATGATGATGTTCTGTAGGATTTGGATCATACATATTTATAACTTCTTTTCATTTATTCTATTTTATTTGAATATTGCAGCTGTTAACAAAGATGAGCTACTTCAAATGGTGAGATTTGGTGCTGAAATGGTTTTCAGTTTCAAGTATAGCACAATTACAGATGAGGACATTGACAGAATCATTGCCAAAGGAGAAGAGGCAGCAGCTGAGATCGATGCAAAGATGAAGAAATTTACTGGAGATGCAATCAAATTTAAAATGGACAATTGTATGTAATCAGTGATTGAGAGTTGTTGGTCTTTAGTTACAACTTTCAAATGTTCCATTCTTATTCCTTTTATCTCAATCCTCGGTTAAAATTTAACATATATTTTTTTAATTGATACATAAAAAAAAATAAATTAAATATTAAACACGCATTAAGTTCTAATTGAAGGATAAGTGCCCTAAGTCCGTATATTCGGTTGAATTTGTTATTTAAATAATCTATATTGTATACATTGTCAAATTATATAGATTTTTATTATATATAAGTATATATAAATACTGAGAGTTACCAAATTAATAATATGTAAATCTTTTATGATTGATGTGAGAGAATTAAAGACCAAGGTGGAAGTACGTGGACCGCCGACTTTTTATGGAATATTGCCAAAAATTGGTTCCAAAGTCAAATTATAAATATTTTAAAAAGAAAAGCAAATAAATTTTTTATTAATTAAGAATTTAGAATCACTTTTATCATCTGAATCATCAGCAACTGTAAATGGCATTTTGGCTTTCAGGGTAGTCATAACTGACTCGGCATGCCAACGAATCGCCTCCACATGGCGAATGTGGGGCCCAATTTTCTTATGATTTTAGCGGCTCGAAGGTACTTGTCCGAATCCCACCCCCACAAAGTGAGATTCTGTTGCTCTTTTGTTGGGATGTTAATTCCGTATGAATCTTCAGAAAGCTTACAGCACTTTTACAATTTATTATTGGACATGCTTTTTGTCTTATTATTATTATTTTTTCCTGTCAGAAACTTTCTGCAACAATTTCAGAAATGCGTGGCTGTCGTAACTTTGTGAGAATGCACGCATGACTGTTGTAACTTTGTGAGAACCCAAACAAACTAGTCCGTACAGTTCATCGACCCATAATAATAATAATAATAATAAATCATTATAAAAAGACAAAAAAAATGAAAATAAAATAAAACTATTAGAAATTGTATATTATAAAAAAGAATGTTGACCAGCCTACAGATTGTCGCTTCCGATGGTATTTTCATAATAAAATAGAAATTGGGGGTGGAAAATAGACATTTTAAGTTCAAGGTACCTGTGGTCGTCGTTCTCTCACATCTGGATCGGATTTAGGCGCTGGATATTCGAATCTTGCTTTCTGTATCAAGTGAGCTATAGAACTGGTTTTCTCAGCCTCCGTATGATTTTCCAATTCTTGTACAACCTTCCAAACCTTAAACCCCTTTACAATTCTTGAAAATCCTTTTTTCATAATTGTTTGGGTCTCTCCCAATTCTTCTATAAATCACTTTCACATATGACTTTCCCATTTAGTATTTTTACGCAAATGCTGTCTCTCTTGGGCTCCATCAAGAAGAAGAATAACGGGTAATTGATTATATTGTTCTTCTTTAACCTTTTATATTCATGATTTTAAACTCTCTTGGGTTTTTCCCGGCAAATGTAATGTTGTGGGTTAGTACATCTTGAGTTAAACCAAGGTTAAATAAATAAATATCCCAGCACATTAATTAACAGCTATAGATCTATCCTGTGCTATAATTCTCTAATATGTATCAATTCTTGTTGTGGCATGAAAAGAAAAAAGTGTCAAACATAAATGTTTACTATATATTAGGTTCTTTCCCAGTTTGCTATAAAATTTGTTGGGATGTGTATATCTGTTTCTACTTTAACCATCATAATTCACCATAATGCCGTAAACTTTTTCATTTTTTTTCAGTATTTAATCTTTCGAATGCGACTCTATGAATTGTTGGTATTTTTCTTTGTTGTTTATTTTGCGAGTTATTGGAATTTATATAGGCATATCATGCAGGAATAAGCATTGTTTAAAGAGTTGGAATCTGTTATGGAATGCTAGAAGTGCTAATCTTTTAGCAGATAGTGCTGCTAAGTTTACTCTAAGTTGTCAGTCAAGTCTGTTTTTCCCTGTTGCTGATGTTAGGTTTTCTGAGGTTTTTTCCCAAGCAGTCCTATTAATACTGTGTGGTTTTTATAGTTCTTGGTAAAATTACAAAATCATTTATTACTGAATTACCATTAATCCTGAAAGCTTATGCTGTTAAAAGGTGGATTGAATTGCTTATATATGTTATACTTTTTATATCTCTAACACTCCCCCTCACGTGTAGGCTGCCCATCTATGTGAGATTCATTTTGGTCTTGACAAATGTAATCAGCTTTTTAAATTCCCCAAAAAAGAAAGTGTAATCAACTTTTTAAATGGGTGGTAGTGTAATTTGAATTTAAGTGCTGAGGATTTTAAACCCTGACACTATATTGAATTATCATTAATCTCAAAAGCTTAAATTGTTAAGATGTGGATTCAATTGGTTATATATATTATATGTTTATTTATATCTCTAACACTTACTGATGTTACTATATTGGGCAAAAACTGCACTTGAGGATAAAGCACAATAAAACATTTGGTTTGGAACTTGCTTTTATGGGTTCAGGATAAAATGGGTTTTTTTTCTCAACTCCCAATTTAATCAATGTATTTTTTATTCCCTTGGCTATGGGAATAATAGATTTGTACGAGTTTCTGAGCTAAGATTATGTCAATGTTTTTATTACCTTATTTCTTATCCCATATTAAATTAGTATGCATTGAGTTATGAAATATTAATTACCTGTATATTTTTTGTAGTTGCAGGCAAATGAATTTCAGTTTTGTTTGTTTATTTATTTATTTTTAAATTTCTTTGACGCAGGTGCCATTTAGGGTGAATCCGATGACCGTATTCAATAAGAAATTGACGCAGGTGCCATTTCTTTTGTTTTCTGTTTGTGTTTCAATGATTTTCTCCTGTGTTTACAGTTTAGTTTGACTCCATGAACCATGGTTGCTTATTTGCTCGACATTTTGTTTACCAGGAACTGTTGCTGATCTGTAATCAGTAATTTTGTCTCCCCTCCTAATTATAAAATTGGTTTTCAGGTAATTAGCTTATATTACAATATATTCTTTTTCCGTTTGTTAATTTATGATATGTTTTTGCTCAGGCTATAAAATTTGTTGGGATGTGTATATCTGTTTCTACTTTAACTCTCATAATTCATCATAATGCTGTAATTCTTTTCAGTATTTAATCTTTTGAATGCATCTCTATGAATTGTAGGTATTTTTCTTCGTTATTTACTTTATGAGTTTTCACTTCATGTAAACTTTTATTTCTATAGGCATATCATGAATGGACTGGGTTTTTTGTATGCTTAAAAACTTGTTTCAATGGTTCTACTAATACTGTGTGGTTTTCTACTCGGTGAAATCACAAAATCACCTTCTGATGTCACTTATTTGACACAAATACATGCACTCTTCTGCTCTTGAGGATAGAGCACATTAAAACACTTGGCTTGGAACTTGCTTTTATGGGTTCTGGATGAAATGGGTGTTTGTTTTCTGTATATATATATATATATATATATATATATCTGTATGTATATATACATATAGGAGGTTGTTAAGGTGGGCGACGTCGCTCACCTCATGCGCCCACCTTTTTTTTTTTTTCTTTTTCACTTTTTTTTTGTATTTTTTATTTTATATGTTTTTTTTTTATTTTTTCTATATATTTTTCTATTTTTTTTTGTATTTTGTTATATATATTTAGAATATTTAGAGTTTGGCAAAATAAAAAATACAAAAATATATAAAAAATATATATATAAAAAACACAAAAAAAAAAGAAAAGAAAAAAAAAGTGGGCTTGTCGCCGCCTTAGCAACCTCCTATACATATATGTGTGTGTGTGTGTATATATGCACAATGTACATAAAGAGGAGAGGGATAATGAGAGAGAGATGTATATTAATTAATATTGACAATCCACTGATGGTAGCTGAAGAAAGATATAGAATTGAGTGAAGTCTTAAGCCCTAGAACTGAAATTTTTAAAACACCCAAAAATACATAATTAAGAAACCTGCAGTTGCACATCAAAAAAGAAAAAAGAGCTTAACTGAAAACTCCACAAAAAGTAAAAGCTAGCTAGCTACCTTATTTTGCAAACATGAATAAACACAGCAAAACAAATCCTGAATACCTTGTTTCTCTCCCATACAGTGGGTTCATTTTGGACCAGCTCCCAAAAGGTCACGTAGAACTTGGATTCTGTAAAACTCCTCGTTGTCGTTCTTCCAGAAATATATTGTCTGGCCAGCCTGAAGTTGCTGATCCTTGGAGTACTTGAGCCAGTCCCTAGTAAAAACAGGCTTTCTATACGGTCCTTGTCGTCGAGTTGATAAGACGAACTCGTACATATTTCTTCGACAATCCATCACCACCAGATGTTCTCCTCCTCCATATTGATCACCGATAAATTCAGTAGGCACAGCTAGCTTTTGGCTCACATCACTTGGTGATAAAGTTTTTTCAAACTTGCCAGCCATCTCTCTTTTTCTTTTTCTTCTTGCCAGGCTAGCTGCAGTCAATTGCTAGTAGTAGCAGCAGAGTTTCACAATTCTCACTTCACAGTCTCTGTCTTATAAATGAGTCCACTTTTTTGGTCCGCCGTGGACTTTTTTTTTTGGATAAGAAAACAAATGCCTTTTGTTTTAAAAATAAAGAAAACAAAGGCATTGCTCGCATAATCCCCCACTTGACAAGCGGCGGGGGATGATGTCATCGTAAATTTCTCTTTTAAATCGTAAATTTCTTTTTCTTAATTTTTTTATTTCTTTACCTTTTCTGTTTTTTTGACCAATCTGTCCGTGCATCAGGCTGTCGCGTCCATTAAATGGAAGGGGTATAATTGACTTTTCGAAGAAAAGAAAATGCGCCATTGTTTTCCTTTGCTTCCTGAATCTAGAAACGAATACTTTTCAACGCCAAGCCTGTTTGACGACGCAATTTCTTTTTATTTTATTTTTTAATTTTTTATTGAGTTATATATAATTTAATTAATTTAAAAATTAATTAGAATTTATTAAATATTAATTAGAATAAAAATAAAAATATTTTTTTATTTTTATTTAATTAAACAGTCTAATTAATATTTAATAAATTTTAATTAATTTTTAAACTAATCAAATTACACATAATTTAAAAAAAAAAATTAAAAATAAAATTAAAAATTAATTATGTCATCAACCACCACCTAATATATACTTTCTATAAATCACTTTTACATAAATTTATTTTTTATTTTTATTTATTTATATTTTTGTAAAAAAATCTGCTCATAAACCGCACTTGCATTACACGTGTATAGTAATTGCATTACACGCAGAAGGTTTTTTTTTTTCATGTGCATTTTTGACTTTGGGGGTACCCAGATTATCTTGCACTTTTATTATTAGGACATGCTATTATCAGTATGTGCGTACATATTATTATTTTCAGAAACTTACAAAAAGAACTTTCTCCAAGTACTTAGAGAAGCTTTATCCGACAAAAAATATCATATTTAAAGAATAATAATGCTTTTTAATATAAGTAGTCTAATTTTACAGTCCATAAAATATAAATATATCGAACTCACTCATGAAAGATTGCCTCTGCACTCCACCAAATCAATAATATTTTGCTAAATAAATTATAAAATTGCACAATTTATATTAAATAATAATACTCTTCAAATTCGTTATTGAAGAATATAATTTGTTTTTTAATGCGAATATTTTATATTGACCAAAAAGGGAAAAGAAAATCTAAGCGTGTGTATAAACAACTATATATAATATATGTATAATAAAAATTTATATTGTCATAAAAGAAATTCAATATCAGTCAGTGGCTTTGCCAGTGATTCCTTGGACAATAATCTTTGAATCTTTCGACTCCATTTTTTTTTTTCCGGAAGATCAATATTTTAAAGTCACAGAACAACTGCTTAACACAATTTACGCGGACAAAAAAATTAAGTGATATATTTTTATTAACTATATATAATAAGGTTGGGGCACCACCACAGACAAAATGTGCTTAGGGCCCTACCCACAAAGATAAAGCGCTTCACTGCTGCCTCCTCTCTATTTAAAAGACTCATCAGATTGAGCTAGAAAAAAAATGAAGAGAGAGAGCATAATGGCCGGCTCGTTTCAGAAAATTTTAACAGCAAGTGACGTGGGCTACAAGCTAGTTGTGTGTGCCCAATAAAACATTTTGTGAGTATGGAGGAGTAGATCAATTGATGGTTATGGATAATTGATGGTTATTGATGTTCTTCTTCTCTACATGGATGAAATACACTCCTCGGTCAAACAGCAAGAGTCTTGATCATTTGGTCGAGTGTTCATTTTTATTATCTTCGTATTTGTTTTTTCATAATTATGTATTCCAAATCAAATAAATTCAAATTGCATACTGTTGACTTCACTCACCATCACTAACACAATTTGGATATTATTTTATAGGTCCTGTGGGGCTGGTCTTACCCATTTGTTTGACATTAATTAAACATTCATTCGCCATCGTTGGGGCGAGGAGGGGTGGTTGGGTTTGGCTTGAAGAAAAAGAAAAGAATGGAATGTGAAATCATGACGTGAAATCATGACGTTCGTATAACGCCATCGCTGGTAGTTGCTTTTAAAATTGCCAATTTATTTTATTAGACGGCAATTGCAACTTTAATTACTATGAGACTGAGAGTGTCTCTATGGCACTGAGAATGCCTTACGACTTGGAAAGTATTTCTCAATTTATTATTTATTTTGGTTTGTTTTGAAAATACAGTAGTTGTTTTAATTGGCTCCTTTGAAATAAAGAGGCTCGGTTTGGAAAATTATAGACCTGACGGTCAAACTGAATAAAGCGTGGATCATATATATGGGTCCCACGCATCTATCGCCGGATGTTGGCAGATAAGGCAATGAGGGAGCAAGTTGTGTTTGTTAGACCATTTATGCGCCAGCATTAAAATGCACGTGTCTTTATTTTCATTATTTTTACTTTATTTTTTGGTAAATGTTTTTTTATTTAATAGATCATAACCGGACTCAATTACTCTTTCAAAAGTCCCTATATATGGAGACATTACATATGAAACTTGGGTTTCAATTTTTTAAAGGGATAAAAAAAAAAAAGAAGAAGAAAAAAGAAGAGAAAAAATGAGGTTTTGTTTTTCTGTTAGAGAAATTATGTAATTTTTTTCCAATGAGAACGTAGAGAAAGAAAGAGAGAAGATAAGTACGAAAAATGCTAAAGATTTTACCAAATATGATTAGGTTGTGAACTTTGGAGTGAGTTATATTGAGTGGGAAACTAGAATTCTTGTTTTTCAAATGCAATGTAGAAAAAGTAGAACGCCCAAGCAATGCCATTAGAATTTCTGCGCTAAATTTTGTAGTGATAAATATAGACAGATTCAATGAAGTAGGACAAACATATATATATATATATGTTTGGGTTTTGAGTAGAAATATTGTCCGAGTCACTATAAGTGTGTTGAGAGGAATTTGAAGGAATACAGTGTCGTCTTTTTTGGAGCACCAACTGCAGTATCTGATCTTGTCATCGTCATCAAGTACGGAATTGCTATGCGCTATCAACAAGTTTGTCAGCATGATTCTTAATTTGATTATCCAAATGCATCGCACACACGGGTCTTTAATTAGAGAGTAGTGTAGATTCTTTCTAATTTAACTAAACTTAATTCCCTTAATTAAAAGTGGAATAAAACTCCAACAAGCAAATTAATTTAATAATTTTTTTTTTTTACCTTTTGTCTTTATTAACTTAATCCAAGTGAATTAAATGATAAATTCTAAGCATATTAAAGGATCAAAAATTAATTTATCAATAGAATTTTTTTTATCATTCCATATATATTTACCCTTAATACTACAGAAGTGATATATATTACTTAATTTTTCCCTGTAATTCGAAGGCAATATGTGGGTTGCAAAAAAGGCTCTTAGTAGGTCCCTCCCCCTTAATTGGAGCCTCTTTAATCAGCCTGATTTGGACAATCTCTGTATGACAGATGCTACTCAATAAAATCTTCTCTTCTGCTGCAAAAAATAAAAAAATAAATAAATATGTCGGTTGAAGTATACATTTCTTTTTTAAATCACTTTCTTGTATACGTAGTCGGTGATTGGTTTTTATTTATGTTTTTGACTTTTTGCCCATCCCACTAATTTCAGGAACCTATCACTAGTGGTAGATTCATGCATATTAATCATTGAATTGAGGCTGCTTTCTTATAAGATTATGGTACAGTACCATTGCTGCCATATGCTACTTATATTTATGTATATTTTCCCATATAATAAGGTTACAAAGAAGATAATATTATCCCCCATATTATTAATTAATTTCAAGGGAATTTGTTATTGCTTTTGTAGGTTTTCTTTTGTAATTATCATAAAAACATTCAAATTGAACCACTAAAACTTAAAAAGCAACATTTATATGTATGCTTGTTAATTTTTTTTGTTTAGGGAGAGGGAAATCAATATATATATATATATATATATATATATATCTCTCATTCCCCTTTAGGCCAAACGTGATATTTCTTTTTAAGTAATAGGGAAAAGATTATGAAGCAAAATATAACAACTAGTTGCTTTTATTTTCTTAATTGATGATCATTTTTATTAACTCTAAACAAATTAGTCAAACCTAGCATGATGGATGTGTGTCATCATACATGTTTGATTTCTAATACTGAATCGGCACATAATTAACGTTATCATTTTATTATACATTTCTTTTTTGTATCATGGTTTTTTCTTTCTCCCTAAATTGATGATAATTTTTATTAATATTATAAACAAAATTATTTGAACCTAGCATGATCGTGTCATCGTGCATGCAAGATTTTTAATTGAAACTCCGCAAATAATTAACATTGTCGTTTCATAACACATGCTTTACATGTGTTGTTTTCTTTAAATACACATGTCTTACACACGTATGCGCCATATTTATTTCTCAACCATTAATATAATTTTTAAGTTGTAATCTTTTTTCTTCTACGAAATTTAAAAAAAAAAAAAAAGTAAAAAAGAAGAAAGAAAAAAATTCCAGAATATGAGTTGGCTTGTCATCTATAATACTCTTCCAGTTCTTATTCTCTTATCATTTTTATCTATTCCAGAAGTTTGAAGCTTTTTGAACCGGCCTGTTAAAGTTTCATTTTGAGTTTCATTGTTTTGAATTGTTTGGGGATTAATTTTGATCCCTAAAAGGTCAATTTTTACTAAAATTTATTGATTTTCATCTTATATGCTCAATATTTCATTCCTGGATCGATTTTTAATATCAAAATATATATTTTAGTTTTAAACCAAACCACCAAAGGTTCATTTTGTTCCAAAAAGAGGCCAATATAGATATAGTTTAATATGATAATGAAATATAGATATGGAGATAACACTGACTAATCAACAATTAATATATAACTTTAACTATGGGCTATTAGTAATGACAATTGTCTGGGATGAATCGTACAGATCTCTATTATACGTACTTTGTGTTTGCTGGTGATGTGTCCAATTCACAGAAACTATAAACTATGAGCAATATTTTTTTTTTCTTTTTATCTTTTACTTGAATAGAAATATTAGTCTATCTAATACGTATTGAACACAACCTTAAAGATAGTATAGGATAATAAAAAATCAACTATTTATGGGGTTATTACGACGAAGATATTCGTTCGGCATATATATATATATATAACTAATTAAGCTCACTTAGTGCTGAGAAATATGACATAAATTAATAAACATACGGCATGTATCTGAAAACAATGAAGGCAGTCATGAAGAAAACCAAAAATACTAATTAAGTACTACGTACTTATAGGTTATTACAACGATACACAATAGAATTGTAGTACTACGTACTACGTACTTATGGGTTATGACTATAAAAACTAAATCTTAATATCCTATTAATGAGTGAGAACAGTTTCACTTCAATATTAGAATTGTCCTCACTGGTTAATGGTGAGGCTTGCTATATAATATTGAGGACAGTTCCAAGGCCTATTGAAATAGAAACTGTTCTCGCTATTAAATAGTAAAATCTGCTATTAAATAGTGAGTGATTTTTTAAGAGCTTGTTTGATAATGTAATTATTTTTTATTTTTGTTTTTAATTTTTTCCTTTTAAATTAGGTGTATTTTGGTTAGTTAAAAGGTTAGTTAGAGTTTGTTAAATATTAATTAGACTAAAAATGTGAAGGAAAATGTAAAAATAAAAACTGAAAATGAAAACACCTTGAAAATGTTTTCATTTTCTATTTTTGTTTTTACATTTTTACTTAATTAAGTAATCTAACTAACATTTAACAAACTTCAGCCAACTTCTAAACTAATCAAATTATATATAACTCAAGAGAAAAAAAATAAAAATTAAAAATAAAAATAAAAAACAGTTGTGTTATCAAACACAACCTAAATAATTTAATTTCTTTAAAAATGGCTATTATATGGTGGATCTCACCATTAAATAGTGAGGACAGTTATCACAAAGATAAAAATTAGTGATTTTTGCTCGCCATCTAATGACAAGATTCGCTATCAATCGATAAGAATTACAGTTACAGCCACTAATATTATTAGTTATCTTGTGTTTTTAATTTTTTTTCTTCATTTCTTCTCGCAGTTGCCTATATCAAAAATACATAATGGATATAGATTTCCAAGTAGAACCCCAGAAAGTAAACAATATGAGAAATTTATGAAGTGCGATAAATTTGATACGCCATAAGCTTGGGAACGGCGTATTATGACTTTGGGTTTGGGAACCAATTCCAGTTTCTTCAACCACAAATTATTATATAATAATAAAAGGACCTCTCTCATACACTTTCCTGATGATTAATGGATATCATGATGCTCTAAATCCCAAAGAAAAGAGTCATATTTTCAAAATTGTCCTCACCATCCATCTTCATGTACCAATTTGACAAAGAGTTCCAAGCAATATTAATATTTTAGTGATTTGACCCAAGAAAGAAAACAAATTTATATATATATATATATATAGTCGTTTAGTGAACTCAGAAGAAGAGAAAAGGTTGATGAGATCATACCAACCAACTACTGTGATTAATAACAATGTAAAAATGTTGATAAGAGAAGAGCAATAAGTGGAGACACATTACTGAAAGTGTTTAAATTTTTTAAAACGACAATTAGGATTTAGGATTTCCATCCTATTGGATGTTTAAATACTTTTAAGATTTTAAGACATTTTGCTATGGTTCCAGACAATTTATAATCTGGCTTGAATAGCTAAACTCACAAAGACAATGCCTATTGGATACATTTAAGCCTGCCTTACGAATCTTTATAATCTGGCTTGAATAGCTAAATATTAGCCATTGCTTATTAATTTCCGAAATAAATAAAAATATTATTTATGAAAAACCCTATAATAAAAAGGGTTTCACAATCTTTCAAGTGTTCAATTACTATTAATTAATCAAAAAATTAATTTAATTATGCAACAATCCAATCCAACAGCTGTCCATTAG
Source organism: Rhamnella rubrinervis (assembly GCA_007844105.2). Lineage (NCBI taxonomy): Eukaryota > Viridiplantae > Streptophyta > Magnoliopsida > Rosales > Rhamnaceae > Rhamnella > Rhamnella rubrinervis. The sequence goes on from CM017585.2 coordinate 14,065,805, forward strand.
AGAGCAATTCTCCAGCACAGAGGGAGCAAGTTGTGTAATTAAATAATCATGATATCGTTCTATGTGCAGCATTACTGTCTTTGACCAAATAAGCCAAAACAAAATTTATATATAAAGAGGCATTTCAAAATTAGAACTGCGAAACTAAATGTATATTAATTAGTTAAATGGTGATGTGGTAAACTGAATAGAGCATCGATTATATATATGGGTCCCACGCGAATGTTGGCAGATGTGTCAGTGAGGGAGCAAGTTGGGTTTTGTCAGACCTTTTATGCCCCATTATTATAATAGCAGGTGTCTTCATTTTCATTAATTTTTTTTTTCTGTTATTTTATTTTATTTTACATTTAAATGTTTTCTTAAATGTTTTTTTTATCACGTTGAACTTGTAACTAGCATTCGTGATTCTTTTTGGTAAAAAAAAAAAAAAGTCTTAACGTGAGGATTATTATTTTTATTAGGATTCTATTAAGAGATAGAGTTTTATTGCTGCTTCAATCTTACAACCCTATATAAGTCTAGATGAGTAAGCTCACTCTCTTTCCCCTCCATCTAGAGTTTAGTAAGGCTGAGTACATCTAGAGCCTTAACAGAGGCTTAAACCGCAACTCTCATAAGTAAGACCTAGCGTTTAATAAGGCTGAGTACACCTAGAACCTTAACAGAAACTTACCAAGACTCGAACTGCATCTCTCACAAATAAATATAAGAGTTTGATCAATTTTCTTACTGCTAGGCCACACCCCAGATGCCGCATTCGTGATTCTCACCTTAAATAAAGGTCTCAACTCAATTGTAACAGATGGGCGGATGGTAGACTCGACCAATATACTGTATTCTCTATATAGGAAACTGTATATTATATATACTATTTATGAAATTGTATATTGTGGAATTTTTGGTTTTTTTTTCTTAATTTTTTTTCCAACTGAGCATTTAGAAATTGATACACTTTCTGTTCAAGTCTAGCCCTGGCTCCAAAAGTCAATTCGCTTTTCTGATTGGATCAAGAATGGAATTGTTTTAGGCCCCACAAACATTTGTATACATTCCGCGAAGGGGTGGGGACCGGGGTGGTCCCCCAAACTACTTCAAAATTACTATGTATATTATGGTAATTATTTTTAGAAAATTACCATAATAGAAAAATTTGTGCAAAAATTTGTTTATAAAACGAAAATTTGTGTAATTTGACCAAAATTTTGAATGAAAATATATTTATATATATTTTTATTCCTTATGAGCTTTTCTTTTCTTTTTATTTTTATTTTCTTTTTCGAAGCCTGATACCCCTCCATTCGAAGAAAACAACAAGAATTCTATTTATCTGCTATATCCTACAAGTTTGGACAAAAAAATAACTAAAAAAAAAAAAAAGAGCCTGCATGCATGTGATTTTCATTGGTGTTCAGAATTGATCATTCTTCTAATTAAAGGTCCCATAATGATTAATTTTCAGCTACAAAATTTTTTAGTTTCCATATTGATCACGCGACGAAGACAGGTCGTAATTAAGACAAGAAATCTAGTCAACATTACCACGTAGAGTCGGGGACACGTCCCCCTCTCAAGTTTTTTTCCAAGTGAAAGATAATACAGTCAAAACGTGTACTAGTTGAAGTTGTCTCTAGCTCATCAGTCGGTGATCAGGCAAATCAACAAAAAGACAAATAATAAATGAAATTAAATGAAATTAAATTAAATTGAAGACTAAAAAGTCTTCCCAACTTGTTCACTTAAAAATTTAAAAATAGAAATAATAAAAGCAGATGAAGAAAACCTTATCGCTTTAATATATTATCTACTTGTCCATTTCATGAAGTCGGTCTAAAATCAAAAATCAAATGCATTAACTGTATTAGATCAAATAAGGCATGAACTTCAAAGTATTATTAACATGTTTTCAGGGTTTGTTTTGTTGTGTTTATGCATGTTAAGCATTAAGCTCTTTCCTTTTTTGGTGTGCAAAATGCAGGTTTGTTAAGTAAGTTTTTTTTGGGTGTTTTAAGTGTGATAATGGATATTAAAAATAATATAAATGATCTCTAATTCTCATTCTCCCTCACCATTTGCTATTCTGCTTACCTAAGAAGCAACCTAGGTTTTAGCCTTTATTAGTGAAGGCTTCAGCCCACTTAAACACCATCTTTCTTTGTCGATAGTTCCACTATCATAATCGCCTGAAAGAACTACGATAATGAAAATGAGAGATTTCTAAAGATTACATTCGCTGTTGGCAATTTAGCCACAAATTTTAAAGTTTATATTAAAATTTCAGCTACGAAACTCATAATCGTACCCTGTAATTTAGCCACAAATTTTAAAGTTTATATTAAAATTTCAGCTACGAATATCACAATCGTACCTTGTAATTAGCCACGAAATCAAGTTGTTATTAGATTTTTTGAAAATTTATATACAAAAGCTCTTTTGTAGCTAACTGATAATTGTTAGTCATGAAAGTTTATGTTCGTGGCTGAAGGAGATTTAATTATGTGCTGTCAGTTACGAACGAGCTACAAAAATATTAGTAACTAAAATCTAAACAGCATTTATATACAAATACATGCTCGGTAGCTGAAGGCCAGTTTACTAGTAGTGGTTGAATAGAAATATTGACTGAGTCACTCTTAAGTTTGTTGAAAAGAAGTTTCAAGGAATATATTGTTGCCTTATTTTGTGATTTAATTGCCTTTATTATTGATCAGGCCGGTCGGTTAAGGCCACCTAATTTATGTTTATCTACTGTCTCAAATATAAAATCAAACAAGTTACTAGACTTGAGTTCATACTTATAGACTGCGTGCAGTTAATTAGTCTTCGAGCCCTTCATTTAAAGGACAAAATAGAACATGCTTTTGAGATAAATTAATTTTGAAATTATGAAGTTATAATCATAGATATATATATATATATATATATATATATATATATATAAAAAGAGAGAGCTCTTGCGTATGAATAAATCATTAATTTGTAACTTGGTGTACCAGATACAATTATACAAAACCCCATTCATGTAAGAAAAAAAAAAAGAATTCGTGATTCAAGATCTTGATAGCCCTGCATAATATATATGATCTCCAACTTATCAAAGTGGTAATCAAGTTTTCATTTGCTCTATATTTAATTAGACAGCTATAATTTTCAATGTCGTTCACCTTTATATATACAAGTTTATCTCTGTTCATTCACGGAACCACTCTAGATAGTCGTTTATAATTTCAACCCTATATTGATCTTTTTTTTCATAGCTTTTGAATGAATAATTAAATATATAATGTTCAGTTTGTCAGACACAGATGGGACTTTTGCTTTTGGACCACCAACGTTTTGTTAGTACCCGTCGTCAATAAGAAAATGTCGTCTTTTGATACCAAAAAATATAAAATATATTTCATATCATTTTATATTTTATAAAATACTTTGACATAAAAAGTACTTCTAAATTCTTAATTAATTAAAAATCGACTAATTTATTGTTCATGATATCTTTAATTAATTCTCTTAGCATTACAACATTTTAATTTCTTTTGTAATTATCGTACCCAACATTAATTTAAAAGATCCACATTAATATGATAACGCTATCTATTTATATATATTTTATTTAATAAAAAAATCTTGGTAATATGACAATGTGTAGAATATATATATATATATATATCTATATATATATATAGAGAGAGAGAGAGAGAGATTATTCAAAAACAAATTCAAGTGAATATACAACAAGGCTAAAATTGCTCTCCCTCCCATCCTTCCCAATAATTTCCATTTTATTTTTGTGTTTATTACAAAGAAGTTGAGACTAGTTTGCCTTCCATGCTTTAGATAAGCATTTCTTTTTTCATTTATATACATGATCATCCATATAGTCAAATGTGGGTTCAAATAACATATGCAAAACCATTTATTTTTACTATAAAAGTACAACAAATTTACATTTCTGTCATTTATAATTCAAGTTCTATATTAGTATAAATTTTTAAAAACAAAAAAATCTATATTTTGTAAATGTGGATCATAACTGTTCAATTATAGAAGCTTTCAAACTACGGAGATTAACAGTCTAAGTACATACCTTCATATTCACATGGAAATTCCGATTCGTATTCAGTTTTTTCTTCTCCCATACTCTGTAAACTCTGTCAAGCCTTCACAAAACATAACCTGTGAAGTGCAGATATTATTAATAATTATTTTAGCACAAACAAAAATTATATATGTAGTAAATTAAAAGAAATCCATTTTCACAGTGATCATCAAAATAGGGTATGCAATTCTACTCTTGTATCCTAAAAACAAAATCATAAATAAATCAGTAAAAATATATATCAAGAAACAGGGAAACCCTACACCTTGCTATTGCAATCTGATTTGTCCGTCTATCAAGACTTGTATATCTCATCTGTAATGGTTGTTATTATCAATTCATAGATTTTCCAATCGCGAAGTAACCAGGAACTATAAACATTAAAAGGAATTATTAGCTTTTTTTCACTACATTCTTTTCCTACACTTAAAACACCATCCCTATTTTAATATACAAAAATATTCTTCTAAATTAAGCAGCTGAGTTACGTGTTATTTTATTAGGTGTGAACAAATAAATAAATTTATAACATTAATTGCTTTATATTTATATTTTTCATTAAATTAGTATGAATTTGGTGATTTTATTTTTATATATCTCAAAATATATGAGCTACATAATCTAAGATAGCAGCTATCTTTTATATATATATATATATATATATATATATATATATATATATATATATTTAAGATTCTTTTCTTTTCTTGCCTCATCTTTGAACTCCAAATTTATGTATATATTTTTCCTTTGGTTAAACATTTCAAAGCAATTGCTTTGACTCTTAGCATTGTTATAAGAAGAATTATAATTATTGACAATATTCTACCCTTCTCTCTATCAAAATATGATTAACATATTAAAATTATATTTTAATAGTTTAAACTTTTAAAGACAGTAATAATTACCCCAATATGGAGAAATGCTATGCACAAGTGAAGAGTCGCTTTTAATTTGGACGTGGGCAGCACTCTACCATACATCTCGTACGGTACCGTATTAAACTTAGCCTCTAGTAGGCACTATGCAGGTTTCAGGATTGTGCTCTAATTAATTAGTTTAACAGCTTACCATTATTTTCAGTAATGTATTGTTTCAAAAACTAAGCAGCAAAGTTTTCACTGACCGAGTGCACTGTGAAAGGGGAACACAGAGTCAGGCTATATTAGAATACATATATTTAGAAGACGTAGAATTTATTTGAATAACAAGAATTGTAGTTTCCTATTTATCATAACTCACTCCAAAGTCCACCAACCAAATCATATTTGGTAAAAGAAAAAATAAATAAATATTTATAATTACGTTGTAACTTAATCATGTTAAATTATCTAAAACTATTTATAGGGTAAAAGAGAGTGACATATATAATATAATATATGAAGAAACTGGGGCTGGAATTACTGTATTTGACCAAATAAACCAGAACAAAATTTATGTATAAAGAGGCATTTTAAAGTGAGAATTGTGAAACTAAATATATATTAATTAGTTAAATGGTGATGTGGTAAGATAAAATATTAATTAATTATTTTTAATGGATTCTCATTTTTAATATTTTACTGTTCAAAGAATTAATTTAGCCTGTCAAACCAAAAATATATTTTTTGAAAAATATTTATTAGAGCCCCACGTTCAAAATTAACCTAAAACTTCAAAATTCTATGATCCGGTCCTGATTGGTTGTTTTCTCCAAGGCACTGAGAATGTCTTACGACTTGGAAAGTATTTCCCAATTTAGTATTTATTTTGGTTTGTTTTGAAAATAGTTGTTTTAATACCGGTTCATTGTGAAAATAAATGAATTAAAATTATTATTTCATAATTTTTTAAGTGGAGTAGAAACTTGCATATATAGGAAATTGTATATATATATATATATATACTGTTTTGAAATTGTATATTGTGGGACGGACCCACGTAGGGTCGGCGACACGTGCCCCTCTCAGATTTTTGTTTTTTTTTTTTTTTCTTTTCTTAATTTTTTTCCAAGTGAGCATTTAGAGTTTAATACACCTTTTGTTCAAAGTCTAGTCCTGGTTCCAAAAGTCAAATTGCTTTTCCGAGTGGACCAAAAAATGGAATTTTTTTTGGGCCCCACAAACATTCGTATACATTCCGCGAAGGGGTGGGGACCGAGGTGGTCCCCCAAACTATTTCAAAATTACCATGTATATTATGGTAATTATAATTAGAAAATTACCATAATAAAAAAATTTGTGCACAAATTTGCTCATAAAACGAAAATTTGTGTAATTTGACCAAAATTTTGAATGAAAATATAGTCAGACAACGAGGAGGTTAAACTATATGTATGTTTTTAATCCTTATGAGCTTTTCTTTTCTTTCTTTTTCTTCTTTTTCTTTTTCGTAGCCTAATACCTCCATTCGAAGAAAACAACAAGAATTCTATTTATCTGTTACATCCTACAAGTTAGGACAAAATAATAATAATAAAAAAGAGCCTGCATGCATGTGAGTTTCATTGGTGTTCAGAATTGAATATTCTTCTAATTAAAGGTCCCATAATGATTAATTTTTAATTAGAAATTTTTTTCAGTTTCCATATTAATCACGCGACAAAGACGGGTCGTAGTTAAGACAAGAAATCTAGTCCACATTTATTAATCTTCTATCTCAAATATATAGTCAAAAAGGTTTAGACATCAGTGTATACATTAGACTAAGCTTTTATATATATATATATATATATATATATATATTTATATATGTAGCTATTAGTGCATGTAAAGAAACTAAGATTGGTTGCAGTTTGTCATGTTATTCATCATGCCAAATCATATCACATTGGTACATGTAATTTATAAATATTTTATATATAATCATATTAAAAAACATTGGCTTTGAACCATTGAAACAGTCCCAACAAGTCAATGTATGTGCCGCCTCATTTCTTGTGATTAGGGAATGTTTTTATCAGTATTTATATAAAAACCTTCCTTTCGGTGGTGTTTGAAGGTTTAGAAAACCCTTATTGATGACCAAGCACTCATTTGCTGATGATTTGGCAAATCTTTTTTTTTCAATATTCATCCATGATCCATCAGGGACTACTAAACGTAAATCAATTTTGCGTAAATAATTTTTTTAAAAATTAATAATTGATAATATATAATATTTATGATTACAATAATTGATATAATAAAATTTAATTTTCAGTCATATGTTTGGTGAAAACATAAATTGTTCACTTCATCATTGCTAACAGAATTTGGAAATAAATTTAAAGATGATCCTCATTAAGTGATCCATATATTTTTTGTTCCAAAATGAAAATGTTAAATATATCGCTTAGTTTTGCTTCTAAAATTGACAAAAATATTAATTAAACATTCGTTGACCGTTCCCCGTCTTGTGGGGCTGGTAATCCCCATTTTATGTCACATTCTCCGGCACTAAGGTTTACAATGTGGTGGTTCTTTTTGCAATCCCAGGTAAACTTTATACACTCCCCCCAAACTCCCCCGGTAGAAAAATGATTTTGGACTTACAACTTTTCTACGGAGAAGTGTGTATAAAGTTAAGATTATATAGAATTTGCCTTTGGAGGGATGACCAGCCCCTCCGAGCAAAGGGTTTTGGGTTCAAGTATATATGTAGTGCTTTATTTTCAGAAAGTGGATTGAAGAATCACATCCAGACCTTGGGGGTCTCTGGTCTCATTTCATTGCTGGAGCTGTTGGTAAGTTCACTTTATTTCATAGTGGTGCAGCATGAATTTTTTGCTGTGAAGTGTGCTTATGCCCATAATAATGTTCAATATATTTATTTATTTATTTATTTATTGTTTGATTGTTTTGGGATTGTGGAAGAGACTTTGCTTGTAACTTTTGAGTCAATTTGCTGCTGGATTTCAACCTTAATTGTGTTTAAATTGTAGTGAGGATGCTTTTAAGTTTCATTTATTATTGAGGTTTGAGTTTGCTGGATGTTTCCTTTTAATTGAAAATTATTGGTTAGACTTTGTGCTGCACATTTTCTGTTTTGGATTGTCTTTAGGTTTTATATGCTAGATTTTCTCTAATCCTTGAAGTGGATGCTATCCATTGTTGGGCATCATGCAATTCAAGAAGTAGCTAGTTTTATCAGCTGCCAATTTCTTGCTGCCATCCCCTGGAAAATGCCACAAGGGTAATCAATCTAAATAGTTGTGCTCTTACCAGCCATCATGTATCTCAGGGAACTAAGTGTTCTGTCTTTTTTTCTTTTCATTTATGCATTTCAGGAGACACACTTGGTTCTTTAGTATATGCTCCATGTGAAGTGATGAAGCAACGCATGTAGGTTCAAGGCACAAGGTCGTCGCGAAATTCTATTAATTTGAAAGCCGATGTCTCTAGGAAGCCTAGTATCCAAATGTTCCAGGATTACATGGTACATTCCAGCTTCTGCTCTCACTTTCATGGCCGTTGAATTTCTCAGGGACCATTTCAATGGAGAATTGAGCCGTGATGAAGTTCAAGAAGTATCTACTTTATCAATGGGAAAAAAGAAATCTTCTTCTTTTCAAGAGGTGGCTTAGAAATTTGGTCAATTTTTTTTTCTTTTTCTACAGATGGGTTAACTTGTGTCACCAAGTTACTGATTATTTGAAATATTTGCTTATATTTTGTTTGGAAAATTAGACAATTGTTTGTTGTACACAACTTATGGTAGTTGGTTAACAACTAAATTGGCAAATTTTGCCAATTTTGTAAAGTAGTTAAGAATATTTCTGAATCGCTTTCATTATACAAAAAGAAACTATTACTATGCTAGTAAAAATCAATTACCTGTAATTTCCTGTAAATATAATAAAACTATAAAAGTGAGACCTTAATCGAAAAAGCCAAAAATCAAAGGCCAAATATAAAAAGCGTGAATTTAAAATACTGAAAATACAAGGCCCACATTGAAACCAAATAGTATGCCGAGCACCGTACCAGTCCCCCTGACACATTCCCAGACCGAATACACCTCTCCCTCGTGGTGAGGACTTTGGGTAACTCAGAAGCACAAGGTAATATATTAGATTTTCAACAAACTAGTACATGTGCAAATATGTAGCACATCAAATTATGCTTGCCCTCGGCTTTTTCTTTACTTGGGTAATTGTAAATCTACATCTACAATAGAATTTTTATTTACTTAATGATCATATGCTCGAGGTAATATAATTATCAAAGTGTCGGTTATTTTCATGTTTATTATGCTTTTTGTATTATAGGGAATAAAGGGTGATTGAACCTGAGCTTGTTCATACACTGTCTTTCTTGCCACTCAAGCCAATTGCATGCCGTATTTGTGGAGGTTTACAAGGATATCTGTCAGAACGGTTCGTTTAAGTTTCTAAAGAAATTTAAATTATCTAAAATAAAATATTATAGGAAAGCAAGTCTCATCTTCTTAATAATAAACATTGTCTAAAAAATAAAAAATATCAGTGAGGGCTGCTGAAAAATGCAACTTTAATCTTGTTATATATTTAGAATCTAGATCAAATGTCTAATTTTTACTTCTTTACCTCTCTCATTAGTTAAAATTTAATGTATATTCTTTACTTGACACAAAAAAATAATAATTAAATATTAAACATGTGTTAAATTTTAATTGGAGTACATGTGCTCTAAGTTTGTAGATTGAGTTGAATTTGTTATTTAAATAATCTATATCCTATACATTGTCATATTATCAAGATTTTTATGATCTAAAAGTATATATAAATACAGAGAGTCGCCATATTAATAATTAATATGTAAATCTTTTATAATCGCTATGTTTTGCCTTTAAAATTTACAAAATCGTTACTGAAGCTTTTGTACACAGTTCCTGCAGGTCTTGTGGGGCTGGTCATCCCCATTTTTTTATTCACATTATTGAGAGGTCCGGCAACAAGGTTTTGGATGTGGTGGTTCTTTTTACACTACCCGGTAAAAATTCCAGAAGATGAGTTGGGTAGTCATCCATAATACTCTTTCAGTTCTTATTCTCATACCCATTTTATCTATTCCAGAAGTTTGAAGCTTTTTGAACCTGTTAAAGTTTCATTTTGAGTTTCATTGTTTTTAAATATTTGGGGATTAATTTTGATCCCTAAAAGGTCAATTTTTACTGAAATTTGTTGATTTTCGTCTTATAAGCTCAATATTTCATTCCTAGATCAATTTTAATATCAAAATAACTATTTTAGTTTTAAACCAAATCCCCAAAAAGAGGCCAATATATATGTAGTTTTATGATTTGAACCCTCTTTGTTTTTTATTTTTTTCTGCAGCTTTTGTAAAAGTTGTGGGTTTTTTTAGTACACACCTTGGAGCTGAAAACAAGATTCCTCTAAAACCTGTTTTGGTGTTGGGTGTTCTATAATAATGATTTTTGTTTGAACACAAATCCTACCTTCACTTGCAATACTTTGAAAATTGTAAGAGTTGGGTGTTTTGGACCTACAATAGGTGAAATACATGAATTTTAAATATCAGCACCTGTCAAAGAAACTTCAACACTCAGGTTAGTAGCACCTGATTCGGAGGGTGATTGTGAATAGCTGATTAAAGGAGACTTTTAAATGTGGAATGCATCATGCTCACTACTTAGAAAGAGCTGTTCGGCTGAGGAGCTCCGGGGGTTTTTAATTACGCTGCGTTAAGCCTATTTTACAGTTGGGCCTTTTTTACAATTGGGCCTGATATATGGGCTGATAATTAAAATCTCTATAACAATTTCTAATTTTTCCGCTAGCTAACTTGTGATTATACATATTATGACTTTGATATTCAGAATCTGTCTTGTACTTCTCAATTTTTATTTTCTTTTGATGTGTTTCTATGTTTTCTTGGTGTGATTATAGGTTAGCTGTACATAAGTTGTGTTATGTATTGCTATCCCATATTTTTGTAGGGTCAAGACATATATATATATATATATATATATAGAATTCAGCATTTTATTTTCAGGCTATTTTGTCTACAGTAGCAGAGCAAGCTTAGCTTGTTCCGCCACTGTAAATAAAATGCTGAATTCTACAAGTTTCAATTTCCTAATTAACGAAGTTGCATGCAAGACAATTTTATAATAAAACAAATATGACCCAAAACATTTTTTTTCAAATGTAGAAATTAAAAGAACATTATGCGTGTAGTTAATTCTGACACACTTGGTATTTTTTAAATACCAAAAATTGATTCCAAAATCAACATATAAATATTTTTTAAAAAAATCAGTAAAATTATAAATTTTTTATTAATTAAGAATTTAGAATCACTTAATCATCTGAATCTTCAGCGACTGTAAATGGCATTTTGGCTTTCAGGGTAGTCATAACTGACTCGTCATGCCAACAAATTGCCTCCACATGGCGCTTGTGGGGCCCAATTTCGTATGATCTTAGCGGCTCGTGGGTACATGTCCGAATCCTGCCCCACAATCTATGTGAGACGCTTTATTGTTAGGACATGCTTTTGTCTTGTTATTATTTTTATAATTTTTCTCCAACAATTTCAAAAGTGCATGGCCGTTGTAACTTTGTGAGAATGCACGCATGACTGTTGTAACTTTGTGATAACCCAAACAAACTAGTCCGTACAGTTCATCGAATAATATTAATAAATCATTATAAAAAGACAAAAAAAAAACTATTAGAAAATGTCGATTATAAAAACGAATATTGACCAGTCTACAGGTTGTAGCTTCCGACGGTATTTTCGTAATAAAATAGAAATTGGGGGTGCCAAATAGACATTTTAAGTTCAAGGTACCTGTGGTCGTCGTTCTCTCACATCGGGATCGGATTTAGGCGCTGCATATTCGAATCTTGCTTTCTGTATCAAGTGAGCTGCAGAACTGGTTTTCTCAGCCACCGTATGATTTTCCAATTCCAGTACAACCTTCCAAACCTTAAACCCCTTTAAAATTCTTTGAAAATTCTTTTAGATAATTGTTTGGATCTCTCCCAATTCTTCTATAAATCACTTTCACATATGACTTTCCCATTTTGTATTTCTGCGCAAATGCTGTCTCTCTTGGGCTCCATCAAGAAGAAGAATAACGGGTAATTGATTATGTTGTTCTTCTTTATCCTTTTATTTTCATATGATTTTAAACTCTCTTGGGTTTTTTCCGGCAAATGTAACGTTGTGGGTTAGTACATCTTGAGCTAAAAGAGCAGATTATGTTAAAACTGTTTTCGTGTCCTGTGTTCTGTGATAATGATTACTAAATTTCAAGTAAATAACTATGATTATGCATATTATGATTTGGATCTTCAGAATCTGTTTCCAACTCTTTTTTTTTTTTTTTCTCTGCTTGTTTTTCTTTGATTTTCTGCTGTGTTTATAATTTAGTTTGACCCCATGAACCTTGCATGGTTTCTTATTTGCTCGACATTTTGTTTACCAGCTGGAACTGTTGCTGATTTTTACTCTGGGCAAAACAGAGCAAGAGCAAAGCTATTTTTTCTGCAAAAAATAAAAACACTGTTGTATATTGCTCTTCTTTTTTCTGGTAGAAAAAAGCGATACAAAAAGTTAATTTTTGGATGATTCCAGATTTTTAGTCCCAGCCATTCATTACAATTAATCTCAGCCGTACACATCATCAAAGTTAACTTTCGTTGCAACAAAATAAACCAAGGCTAAATAAATAAATAAAATATCCCAGCACATTAATTAACAGCTAAAGATATATCCTGTGCTATAATTCCCTAATATGTGGAAATTCTTGTTGTGGCATGAAAAGGAAATTCTGACAAATGGCTCAAAGTGTCAAACATAAATGTTTACCATTTATTAGGTTCTTTCCCAGTTTGCTATAAAATTTGTTGGGATGTGTATATCTGTTTCTACCTTAACCATCATAATTCATCATAATGCCGTAAACTTTTTCATTTTTTTTTCAGTATTTCATCTTTCGAATGCAACTCTATGAATTGTTGGTATTTTTTTTTTTTTTTGTTTATTTTATGAGTTGTTGGGTTTTCACTTCATGTAAACTTCTATTTCTATAGGCATACCATGCAGGAATAAGCTTTGTTTAAAGAGTTGGAGTCTATTATGGAATGCTAGAAGTGCTAATCTTTTAGCAGATAGTGCTGCTAAAGTTTACTCTAAGTTGCCAGTCAAGTCTCTTTTTCTCTGTTGCTGATATTAGGTTGTCTGAGATTTTTCCCCAAGTAGTCTTATTAATACTGTGTGGTTTTTATAGTACTTGGTAAAATTACAAAATCACTTACTGCTGAATTACCATTAATTTCAAAGAATTACTTATACATCTTATACTTTTATTTCTCTAACACTCCCCCTCACGTGTAGGTTCCCCCTCACATGTAGGCTGCCCATCTATATGAGATTCATTTTCACAAGTCTTGATAGACGGACAGATCAGATTGCAATAGCAGGGTATAGGGTTTTCCCTATTTCTTGATATCTCTTTTTACTGATTTATTTATGATCTTGTTTTTAGGATACAAGAGTAGATTTGTCTACTCTATTTTGATGATCACTGTGAAAATGGATTTCTTTTAATTTACTACATATATAATTTTTGTTTGTGGTAAAATAATTATTACTGTCTGTACTTCACAGGTTATGTTTTGTGGAGGTTTGAAGGAGTTTACAGATTATGGATAGCAAAAACTGAATACGAATCCAAATTTCCATGTGAATCTGGAGGTATGTACTTTGACTGTTAATCCCGGTAGTTTGAAAGCTTCTATAATTGAACAAGTATGATCCAAATTTAACAAAATATAGTTTTTTTTTTTAATTTGTACTAATGTAGACCTTGAATCACAAATGATAGAAATGTAAATTTGATTTAATTTTATAGCAAAAATAAATGGTTTTGCATATGTTATTTGAACCCACATTTCACTAAATGGCTGATCATATATATATATAAAGGAAAAAAAAAAAAAAAGAAGAAGAAGAAAAAACAAAGAAAAAAAAAAAACACTTATCTAAAGCATGGAAGGAAAGCTAGTCTCAACTTCTTAGTAATAAACACAAAAATAAAATGGAAATTATTGAGAAGGATGGGAGGGAGGAGCAATTTTAGCCTTGTTGTATATTCACTTGAATTTGTTTTGAATAATCTATATATATATATATATATATATATATATATATGTGTGTGTGTGTGTGTGTATTCTACACCTTGTTATATTACCAAGATTTTTTATTAAATAAAGTATATATAAATAGATAGCGTTATCATATTAATGTAGATTTTTTAAATTAATGTTGGGTACGATAATTACAAAATAAATTAAAATGTTCTAATGCTAAGAGAATTAAAGATATCATAAACAATAAATAAATTAGTCGATTTTTAATTAATTAAGAATTTAGAAGCACTTTTTTCTGTCAAAGTATAAATTGTTATTTTTTAAAAACAAATGCACAGTTCATCCCTCTATTACATTAAAAATTGCAATTAATATTCTGACTTTGGGTTTGGGAACCAAATCCAGTTTCTTCAATATTATCAAAAAAAAAAAATCCAGTTTCTTCAACGATAAATTATTATAGAATAATAAAAGGACCTCTCATTAGGCTTCGTAAAGTCCCACCCAACTTGTTAACACGACACAAACACATTCATTTTTTTTTATAGATTCGTGTCAATTTTATTGGATTGGATAGTTAATAAATCAACCTGTTAAAATTTATTAGATCAACGGATTGGTAACGGATGAACTTGTAAAATCCGTTAAGAATCTATTATTATTTATAAAAAAAATAAAAAATTATTTTCTTTTCATAAAAATCTAAAAATTATAAACTGTATCAAAGTATATTGTCACAAGTATTAAATAAAATTTTAATACTTCAAATTATAAATAATTATAAATATTGATAATTTTATTTTTTTAGTTGTTAATCACGTATAGTTTTTATTTATATAGGAAATATATTATATATATTTATATCATTATATTTGATTTATTTTGTCACATGTGTCTATTTGATAAGTATATGTGTTTTTATTAGATATATAATAAAATAGTATAATATTTTGTCACATATATTTGTATAAATAAATATATGTGTGACACAATACACATTGATTTAGTAAATTTTTTGTACGCATGTGTATGAACAAATATATAATGTGATATATATATATATATATATATATATACAATTATGAGACAATTTTATTTATATATATACATTATTTTATATACATATATTTATGAACAAATATCTATGTGATATATGTCATACATCATTGCATTTATAACACATGTGGCATGCTATTTATGTGACTTATGTGATAATATCTATAAAAAAAAATTATACAATTATACATGTACTAAATATATAAAGCACTTCATATATATATAAATTAAATATATATGTAATTTGTACACAAAGATTTTTTTAAAGCAGATGGATAATATTGATAATGGATAGTATTTGATTAGTTGGTGTATATTTAATTTATTAATTTTAAGTTAATTTTATTATAGTTTTGTTTTAACTTTGTGGTATTTTTTTCTATAGAACAATTAAAAAATTATTAAAATTGGTCAATTTATTTAACAGATTAACGGGTTATACGATAATTTAATAAATAAGTTCGGATTTATATATTTCAACACAAAAACTTAACGGGTTGGGTTCGGGTGAAAAAAATTTAATATGAACACGAAATCATACGACACAACATGTTGCCATCCCTATCTCTCATGCACTCTCATGATGATGATGATTTTTTTTTTTAATGGATATCATGATGCTCTAAATCCCAAAGAAAAGAGTCATATTTTCGAAATTGTCCTCACCATGCATCTTCATGTACCAATTTGACAAAGAGTTCTAAGCAATATGAATATTTTAGTGATTTGACAAAAAAAGAAAATTTGTTTTAATTTATATATGTTAGTCGTTTAGTGAACTCAGAAGAAGAAAAAAGGATGATGAGATCATACCAAACAACTACTGTGATTAATAAAAATGCAAAAATGATGATGAGAGAAGTGCGCAATAAGTGGGGAGATATTAATGAAAGTGTTTAAATTTGTTTAAAACGACAATTAGGATTTAGGATCTCCATCCTATTGGATGTTAAATACTTTTAAGATTTTAAGACATTTTGCTGTGGTTCCACACAATTTATAATCTGGCTTGAACAGCTAGAAATCTCTAAAAAGATATTGTAAGACTCACAAAGACAATGCCCATTGGATACATTTAGGCCTGCCTTGCGAATCTTCGACTTGTATTCATTCACGGCAAGTCCTCCATGAGCTAGCAGCGAAATAAAAAAGCTTAATCTTAGGACCAACTTTTAATTTCCAAACAAAGAACTTAATCTTAGAACGGACTTTTGGCTATGGTATGTGCTTCTAGCTTGCATGGAGGGTCTTGATTCTCTGTAGTCTTTAAATGGGTGTTTATACGACCAACTACTAAGTCAGCAGTAGACATACACATGCATTACTAGTCTGAGTGACTAAACAAAGACAAAACTACTTAAAGCCTCCAATAAGGTTCCTGCAAAATCTCTTCACTGCCCTCTCTCCTCGATTTACCACATTCTTAAACCATGGAGGGGGAGATCAACTGATGGTTATGGATAATCATACCAAGAGAATGTACGAGTTCATCTTATCAACCCAATCAACCACCAAAAAGCCAACTTGTATTCAAAAATCCTATCTACACTATGTAGAATAGTGGGTTTGACATTTGTACCCGTAGTTGGTGTCTATATTGTAGTTGGCTCGTGCAGTAGTTTATTATTAAATTGATGAGTTATATGTCTTCTTGGCTTAGAGAAAAAAAAAAAAAAAAGCAGGCTTTCTATGCTACATAAATATATCTATATATATATATGGGCTTATGTTATCAGTACGTGCATGGCATTTGCTTCTAAAACAAGAGCATTTGAAATTTAAGCCATGAACTCGAAAGTGGGCTTACCGCTTATTTATTTAGCAGGATTGTGAAGTGAGAATTCTGAAACTCTTTAGCTACTACTAGCAATAGATTGAAGCTGTATGGGAGAAGAAGAAAAGAAAAGGAACATTCTTTTGACGTTAATTAATTTTGAAATTATATAGGATAGGATATATATATATATATTAATTTTGTCAAAGATTTCTGTTTTCTATAAAATAATTAAAAGATATACCAAGAACTAGTATTAACAATCGTAATTGCTTTTTGTCACACATGGGGTTTGTTTAATTGAGATCATACGGTCACCTGCATTTTTTTTTTGTTTTTATTTCTTTTGAGAAAGGTATTTTTTTTTGTTGATAATAATGGAAAGGTAATTGTTAGTTGTACAAAACTTATGGTAGTTCGGAAATATCGAATGTCAAAAATATGAAAATATCAGTGGAAATATTGATAAAATATCGATATCGATAAAATTTAAAAAAAAATGATAGAAATTAATAACAAAATATGAAAATTTTTAATAAAATTTTAAGATATGTTTATTTATTAATTGCTTTATCAATTTAACTATAAAAATTTAAAAAATTATTATGCACAATTTATATTTTTCATAATTAAAAAACCTACAACATTCATTGACAGTAATAAAAATGTTATTATTTTTTATGATGAATTATTTATTAATTAGAATATAATACAAATACATAATTACTTAAATATAATTCAATATCACATAGAATTTTTTGGTGGTTGAAAATATTCACTATCTTCTATATCTTCATTTCTACTAGTATATTGAGAGAATTATTGACATATTATCTTAATAGTTTTGAATGTAATTATTAATATGTCAACCATATGGATATGATATTATATGTGAATATTATTGATAATTATAATATGAATATAATATTAGTTGGCTCTGTGTATAACTGTTGCTCCTTAATGGTTGAGCTTGAAAATGTATCCATGAATTATTATTTGATAACATTCTATAATCATCCATTGAATAAGAGTTATATTCACCTTCAACCCTTATTGATCCAAAATTTATAAAATAAATAAAAAAAATTTCTCCTCGTGATGTGTA
This sequence comes from Rhamnella rubrinervis, assembly GCA_007844105.2. NCBI lineage: Eukaryota > Viridiplantae > Streptophyta > Magnoliopsida > Rosales > Rhamnaceae > Rhamnella > Rhamnella rubrinervis. Next base: position 14,083,899 of record CM017585.2, read on the forward strand.
ATTGTCATTGTACTTCTTTCTCTATATATATAGTTTTTTCGTACCGCACCTATTTCTTATCCAGCATCTTTGACTCCATAATCTTCATCTTGTGTTGTATGAGTGTAATATTGTTCACTAATAAACGGACTCAATATGTGAGACGTTGAAAGTATATAAGTATAATAATTACAATTTGAGAAAAAAATACTAATACTGTACTTGATAGTTAATACGGATATTTTTAAAAAAAATTATAAAATTTTTGGAAATATCAATAGAAATTATGAAAATTTCTATAGAAATTGTAGAAATTCTGACCAAATTATAAAGAAATTGATATGAAAATTTTAACAAAAATATCACAGAAATATTGAAGAAATATAAAAAATTTCGATGGAAATTACAGAAATTATAACCATTTTTAATTTTGATTGATGGATAATATCCACACTTGAAAAAAATGAAAACATCAACAAAATTTCATTGATATTTTTAATTTTTTAATCTATATTGACAACTAATTAAATAGTCAAATTTGCCAAAATGAACATAAAAACAAATAAATAAATAAATGATATCATATAAAATCCTTTTTTTTATGAATAAAAAAGGGTCTTGATGTGGATCTCATCAGTTTAGGATTCTGTTAGTGGGTAGAGTCTTCTTGCTACTCCAGTTTTGCAACCCTGTAGGAGTCTAGAGCAGCTGGCTCAACCCCCTAACAGATCCCTCTCCACCTGGCGATTCAAGCAAGACTTCAGCCCATGATTCTGTTAGTGGGTAGAGCCTTCTTGCTATTTCAGTTTTGCAACCCTGTAAGAGTCTAGAGCAGCTGGCTCAATCCCCTAACAGATCCCCCTCCACCTGGCGATTCAAACAAGACTGAGTACACCTGAGATAATAACGGGGCTTGTCAAAACTCGAACCATAACTCTCGTAAACGAGTGTGATGGAACGGTCGGCTTCCTTTACACTAGGCCACACCCTCATGTGCATATCATATAAAATCTTGCTTGAAAGAATATCCTATCATATTAAAGCCACAAAATTAATATTCAGGTAACCGCTATTGTTTCAGCTGACAGATTAATCTTATAGATTTTTCTTAACCAGTCAGTTCGATATCTCTCTGTAGCTTTGGCGGATGTAAAATTTACTTTTAAACATCCACTCCAAATTTCTAATCAATTCGAATTTAGAACCTGTAAAATAATGATTCTTTTTTACTGTTTTTATTAATTTCATTTATTTTCTTTAAATTAAAATGGCATCCCACTCCACGGACAAAGCTGTGAGCTTCTCGAAGGCTTATTTGGGCCCCACCTAATGTTAACTAGAAAGAAAACAAAAATGATCGCATCTTAAAAGCGACTAGAAAGAAGTCAAAAATATCGATGCAAAGGCTCTGATCGCCTTTCTCTAAAAAGGGCTCTTTCGCTGTGCTCTCTTCTCTATCTTAGACATACCAAACCAAAAAGAGACTGCAGCAAGAAAAAAATAGAGTGAGAGAGAGAGCAAGTGATGGCTGGTTCGTTCGAGAAAATTTTAACAGGAAGTGATGTGGCCTACAAGCTAGTTGTGCCCGCTAAATTTTTTAGAGAGTATGGAGGAGGAGATCAAGTGATGGTTATGGATAATCATACAAGGAGGATGTACGAGTTTGTCTTATCGACTCGCGCAGGACCATACAAGAAGCCTGTTTTCATAAAGGAGTGGAACAAGTACTCCAGGGATAAGCAACTGCGAGCTGGCCAAACCAATATTTCTGGAAGAACGACAACGAGGACTTCTACAGAATCCAAGTTTTGCTTCATTATATTTAGGGTTTCCAGGTTTTGTTTTGTTGTGTTTATGCATGTTTTCCAAACAAGTTATGTAACTTCGGTTTGTATGGTGTTTATTATTAAGCTCTTTTCTTCTTTGGTGTGCAAATGCAGGTTTCTTAATTATTTTTGTGTGTACGTTTTAAAAATTTCAGCTCTAGCGCTTAAGACTTCACTCAATTCTATATCCTTCTTCAGCTACCATCCATGGATTATGAATATTACTTAATACACATCGCTTTCTTATTCTTCCTATAGCTCCCTTTATGTAGATTATATATATATATATATATATATATGTATATGAGTATGCATTTATATATGAGAAATGCTCTAGTGTACCATATAATTTATATACAGTGAATAATAATAAGAGTATAATTGACTAATTTATATAGAATCTAATAAAAAATATATATAAAAATTAATAAATAATATAAATTTATATTTTTATTTATTTTTTATAAAATAATACGTTGATATTATTTATCATATATAAGTGACATAGTACACCAAAATATTTCTGATATATATATATATATATGAAACTTGATTTAAATTTTATCCGACGGCTGGCATGGATCTCATGTAACCCATTGCATCCAACCGCGTGTGCAGCGCATCATGATCGTTTGATGAAAAACGAAAAATGAAGAGAAATAAGAAATTTTTTAATACAGCTTTTTCTTAGCAAGTCAGTTTGATATCTCTCAGTAGCTTTGGCGGATGTAAAATTTACTTTTAAACATCCACTCCGAATTTCTTATCAATTAGAATTTAGAACCTGTAAAATAATTAATAATTCTTTTTTTACTGTTTTTATTAATTTCATTTATTTTCTTTAAGTTAAAATGGAATCCCACTCCACGACTTTTTAGTACAAATTAAGAAAATATATATTTAGTGAAAATAAGCCAAGTGAGTTTGCAGGTTGTGTTTCTTTTGAACAAAACTATTTTTAGAATTTATAGCGGGTATTTAAATTGTATTCTTCTATTTTTACCTTAATATATTGAAGATAAACGATAGTAGATAAGAAGCGTTTGTTTTCTTTTGTTTTCCGATGGGGACAAACGTAAGGAAGCTTTGATGCACATTACCATTAACTAGTGGCTGTTGAACCGATCCAGTTTAGAAAATTTCCTAAATTTTAATGTGGGGTGATTTTTGTTTATTGGCATTTTCTATATGAGTTTGAACAACAAATAAATATATTATATTTTCTTATTGTTTATATCATCGTTTGAAGCATAAATGATAAGTGCCTTCTTGATCCACATCAATGAGTGTTTATTTTCGTACTAGTATGAGCAACTAGACAAAGACAAAAAGGCCTCCGAACAGCCCCGTACACCCACATGTGCACTGCCACTCTTACCTGCCAAGTGTTTGAAGCCATAAAACAGAAACAAAAGAGAGAAATGAGGCGATTGATGTGAGCGGGGAATTAGGGTGCTACTTAATTTTAAACGTGAGCGACTAGACAGGGGAAAAAAAAAAAAAAAGCCTCCCATTTGGTTCCTGCAAAATCTCTTCCTGTTTGCGTTTCTATGATTTTCTCCTGCGTTTACAGTTTAGTTTGACTTCATGAACCATGGTTGCTTATTTGCTCGACATTTTGTTTACCAGGAACTGTTGTCGATCTGTAACCAGTAATTTTGTCTCCCCCTCCTAATTATAAAATTGGTTTTCATGTAATTAGCTTATATTACAAATTTTTTTCGGCTTGTTAATTTATGATATGTGAACCATTAAATGTATCCTCGTTTTTGCCATAGTTGGATGTTGCTTGAACTGGGTATAAATCAAACACAAATGGTTGCAAAGAAAGCAAGGAAAAGTGAGATTAATCTTGTATTTTTCTGGGCAAAAACAGAGAACGAAGCTATTTTTTCTCTGCAAGAAAATTACTGATGTATATTCCTCTTCAAGGTTTAATTACTACTTCATGGTCTTCCTACTTTTCTTTGCATTTCCAATTGGACAAGACAATTCCTCTACTTTTTCCAACGCTAGACTCATGTGACAAACAACATACTAATTATTATTCCTTTTCCTTTTTGTTGGACTCTATTTCTCTCTGCTCTCCCTCTTTTTATTATTATTTTAATATTTGTGGCCTCTGACGCGGAATGTGCTGGGCAATTGCTTTACACGCGCACAGTGTGCATGTGCATTTTGAGTTCGGGCGTACGGACATTATTCATAAATTTAAAAACTAAAAATAAAAATAAAAATTCCCCAGTCTTTGTCCAGAGAAAAAGTGTCATAGTCAATCAATCCCGAGAAAAATGTCAGATTGGTTTATTTGATAATATAATTTATTTTTATTTTTTTATTAAATTATATATAATTTAATTATTTTAATAATTAATTGAAATATATTAAATATTAATTAAACTCTTTAATTTAAATTAAGTAAAAATTATAAAAATATAAATACTTTAATATTATTTTTATTTTTTATATTTTTAATTTAATTAATATTTAATAAATTTTAATTCATTTTTAACTAATTAAATTATATATAATTTAAGATAAAAAAATTAAAAATAAAAATAAAAAACAACAATACTATCAAATAAGTCCCAAATATTTTATGGTTTTGGCTCATTTGGTGAAGTTGATTGTTTTTCGTAGTGCTTCTTTAAAGGTATTTTATATTCACTAAGAAAGAAAAAATAAAAATAAAGTGTTGTATAAACAACTATATATAATTGGAAACTTATTGTTACAAAAGAAATTCAATATTAGCCATTTGCTTATTAATTTCCGAAATAAATTAAAATATTATTTGTAAAAAAAACCCTATAATATTAGCCATTTGATCCAATTTTCTAAGCCGGCCACCCCTTAATTTTTTTTTATTTATATTTATTTTTGTATTTACTGGGTTAATTAGTTACCTCTAGCTCTTGAACAGCTTCGTGATTCAAGATCTTGATAGCCCTGCATAATATATATGATCTTCAACTTATCAAAGTAGTAATCAAGTTTTCATTCGCTCTATATTTAATTAGAGAGCTATCATTTTCAATGTCGTTCACCTTTATATATACAAGTTTATCTCTCTGTTCATTCACGGAACTACTCTAGATAGTCGTTTATAATTTCAACCCTATATTGATCTTAATTTTCATAGCTTTTGAATGAATAATTAAATATATAATGTTCAGTTTGTCAAACACAGATGGCACTTTTGCTTTTGGACCACCAACGTTTGGTTAGTACCCTTCGTCAATAAGAAAATGTCGTCATCGTTTTGATACCAAAAAAATATAAAATATATTTTATATCATTTTATATTTTATAAAATATTTGTTGATACCATTATACAATATGTCCTCATTAGCTAGGCTACTATTTGATGATGATATGCCAAAACCCTTTTTCTTCATCTCCATGATCCATCGGGGACTACTTAACGTAAATCTAAGTTGAATAAATAATTTAATAATTGATGAAACTATATTTATGATTATAATATTTGATATATAAAATTCATTTTTTAAGTCATGTGTTTGGCCCTGATTACTTTAGACGCATATAAATTTGATATTTTAATAAGTGCAAAATTATAGATGTGACGGTTAAACTGAAAAGAGCAACGATTTTATGGGTCCCACTCATTTGCTCCCTGTGTCTGTGTCTTCACTGGTGGACCACTTGTCAAGGTCACGCATAAATATATTTTTGATTATATTGTAAACTAATCATGTTAAATTATCTAAAACTATTTATAGGGTAAAAGAGAGTGACATATATAATACAATATTTGAAGATACTAGGGCTAGAATTACTGTCTTTGACCAAATAAACCAAAACAAAATTTATATATAAAGAGGCATTTTAAAGTGAGAATTATGAAACTAAATATATATTAATTAGTTAAATGGTGATGTGGTAAGATAAAATTTTAATTTGATAAATGAAATAATAATTAATTATTTTTAATGGATTCTCATTTTTAATATTTTACTGTTCAAAGAATTAATTTAGCCTATCGAACGAAAAATATATTTTTTGAAAAATATTTATTAGAGCCCCACGTCCAAAATTAACCTAAAACTTCAAAATTCTAAGAGCCGGTCCTAATTGGTTGTTTTCTCTAAGGCACTGAGAATGTCTTACGACTTTGGAAAGTATTTCTCAATTCATTATTTATTTTGGTTTGTTTTGAAAATAGTTGTTTTAATACCGGTTCATTGTGAAAATATATGAATTAAAAATATTATTTCATAATTTTTAAGTAGAGCAGAAACTTGCACATATAGGAAATTGTATATTATATATATATACTGTTTGTGAAATTGTATATTGTGGGACGGACCCACGTAGGTTCGGGGACACGTGCCCCTCTCACATTTTTGGTTTTTTTTTTTTCTTAATTTTTTTTTCCAAGTGTCCATTTAGAAATTAGCACACCTTTTGTTCCTGGCTGCAAAAGTCAAACCGCTTTTCCGATTGGACTAAAAATGAAATCTTTTTTGGGCCTCATAAAATTACCATGTACTTTATGGTAATTATCTTTAGAAAATTACCATAATATAAAATTTGCTTATAAAACGAAACTTTGTGTAATTTGACCAAAATTTTGAAAGAAAATATAGTCAGATAATGAGGAGGTTAAACTATATATATGTTTTTATTCCTTATCAGCTTTTCTTTATTTTTCTTTTTCGTAGCCTAATACCTCCATTCGAAGAAAACAACAAGAATTTTATTTATCTGTTATATTATAACAACCCAATTTCAGAAAATACCATATAAATAATTTTTTTAGAATGGATTGATTTTTTATTATTTTTAATTTTTAATTTTGATTTTTGTATCATTATATAAAGCTCATCTATATGAGTTTATAAATATAATGTATGTGTATTTAGGAATGTGATTTAGTAGAAAGAAAGTAGACTATTTTATTATATTTGTTTACGAGAGTTTTAATTTGAATTTTAATAAATTTTATTATTATCTTAAATATACTTAATTTTATTTAATATGCTAGAAAAGAAATTTATTAGAAACTTATAAAATTAAAGCATCAAAATAATCTTATTCATTAATAAAATTTTAAATTGATAATATTAACATAAAAGCTCTATTTTATTCACCAAAATATAATAGACGTTCAAATCAAAGATTATAATTTAAGAGTTATAATAAATAGAAGACAGTACAATTACCAAAAAAAATAAAAATAGAAGACAGTGCGGTAAAATTATAATTTTGACAACTTTTATTAAAATATCATTTTTTCTTTTTCTTTTTTCCAACCCCACTTTTCTTCTCCCCCCGACGACTTTCCCTCCCCCTCTCTGGTTTTCTTGCGCGCACACATGGCTGGGGGAGACAAAAATTTGCAGCACCACCATTCATCATCGCCGGACCTCAAAGCCAACATCATCCGACTCCGCAGTCGGCGGCGCACCTCCGCCGCCCAGCCAAGCGTCCTTTCGCTGCCGTAAGCCACCGGATCGGAGTAAAATCCGGTTGCTTTCTCTCTCCTCCTTTCGCCGGATTTCGGCGAGTTTTCCGGTGAAAGGAGGGTGCTTTCCTAATTTTTTCGACCCTCTGAGTTCAATTTTGACCTCCATTTTAGCTAAAATCCTCTCGTTTGTCTAGTATTCCAAAACCCATTTTGTTACCGCGACTTTCCGGTCAAATTCCGGCCACCTCGTCAAATTGAAGGTGGATTCTTAATTCTTATTTTGTGAGCTTCGTTTTGGTATATAATATGCTAATTTTGATTGAGATTTGTGAAAACTCTCGAATTTGGGTGTTTAGGGTATTTTAATAATCGTATAATTTGGACTTCATAATTGTTAATTTGATGTTCCTAGCATTATTACAGGTGAAAAATTGGGTTATATATATGTAATTTATCATTTGGATTTTAATTGCAGATTTAGGAACATGCGTGCTATATATAAAATATAAAATATATAGCAGAAATTAAGCCTGAGGTTTAATGGGTATATATCTGGTGCTGTGACTTATCATATTTGATATGGTCTTTGACTGTGTTGATTTGCTTAGAATAATACAAGTAAAGTAAATCCCAAAGACAAAAGCACAAGCAACATGCGTGCAACTATAGTACGATCTTGATAAGAAATTACCCATTACTGAACTAAGAAACTGGAGAAAAACAAAGTGGGCTTACCTTTTATTTATATAGCGGGATTGTGAAGTGAGACTTCTGAAACTCTCTAGCTACTACTAGCAATTGATTGAAGCTATATAGAAGAAGAAGAAAAGAAAAAGAGAGATGGCTATCTCGTTTGATAAAACTTTAACATCAAGTGATATGAGGTACTATTATCTTTTCCTGTAGTAACCCTATTTAAGTATCATGGTATAAATGTTTGCCCTGATTTTTTGAATGAAAAAATGTAGACTGAATTGATGAATTAGGATATGTTGGTTTGAATAATGGAAATATTTACTAGCAAAAAGCCACAAGTACTCTCGGGTCACGGAGTACAGACTCATTCGGTACTATTGCCATTAACTTACTATCAGTTTCCATATTGAGTGCATGACAATAACAGGTCGTAATTAAGACAAGAAATCTGGTAGACATTTATTAATCTTCTGTCTCATATATAAAGTAAAAAAGGCTTAGACTTTAGTGTATACATTAGATTAAGCTTGCAGATATATATATATATATATATATATATATATATATAGATGTATTATTTTATATATGTAGCTATTAGTGCATTTAATCAAACTGAGCTTGGTTGCAGGTTGTCATGTTATTCATTGTGGGCATGTACATTTATAGGTTGTCATGATCATGTCAAATCATATTACATTAGTATATGTAATTTATAGATATTTTATATATATTCAAATTCAAAATCATTGGCTTTGAATTAATGAAACAGTCCCAACAAGTTAACGTATGTGCCGCCTCATTTCTTGTGATTAGGGAATTTTTTTTTCATTATTTTATGAAAAAACCCTACATTTCGGTGGTGTATGAAGGTTTAAAAAAACCCTAATTGACGACCAAGTAAACCCTAATTTTGAAGCATTGTAGATCAATGATTTGCTGATGATCTGCCAAATCCCTTTTTTTGCATATTCATCCATGATCCATCAGGGACAAGTTAACGTAAATGTATTTTGCATAAATATATTTTTAAAATTAATAATTGATGATAATATTTATGATTACAATAATTGATATAATAAAATTCAATTTTCAGGCATATGTTTGGTAAAAGCATAAATTGTTCACTTCATCATTTCGGAAATGAATTTAAAGATGGTTCCAAAATGAGAATGTGAAATATATCGCTTTGTTTTGCTTCCAAAATTGACAAAAATATTTTGTACAAAAATATTAATTAAACATTTGTTGACCGTTCCACGTCTTGTGGGGCTGGTAATGATCCCCATTTTATTTCACATTATTGAGAGGTCCGGCACTAAGGTTTTGAATGGGGTGGTTCTTTTTGCACTTCTAGGGAAACTTTATACATGCTCCCCACTCCCCCAGTAGAAAAATGATTTTCGACTTACAACTTTACTAAGGAGTGTGTATAAAGTTAAACAGAGTTGTATATAGAATTTGCCTTTTGGAGGGATGACCAGCCACTCCGAACAAAGGGTTTTGGGTTCAAGTTTATATGTAGTGCTTTATTTTGAGAAAGGTAATTGTTCAAAATTTATGATAATCCATAAACTGGCAAGTGTGTAAATTTAAAATAGAGTGGTATATTGAATTTGCCTTCTGAGGGATATGATGAGCCCTCTCCTAACAAGGGTTTTGGGTTCAAGTAGATATGAAGTACTTTATTTTGGTAAAGTTAATAGAAATTCTAGGTTTTTTTTTTTTTTTAATTTAATAAAAATTTTGAGCTCTAGGGTGGGATTGTGGTCTTGAAGCATGACAAATTGACATTGTATTTATATTTTCTATTTTAAGAAAATAAATAAGGTATTATTTATATTGTTGTGCACACTAATATTAGTAAAAGCTTCAACAGCATTCCTTTCTAATTAATCGGCATCTTTTCTTATTGTTTCACAGTCAAAATGGCCGGAAAGATCCAAAACACTGTAAATAAGAGAATAATAAAAATTTGAGCCGTAGAATTTCTCAATTTCTGACACAAGGTACGCACCTAGTACCTAGTATATGATGGTACGTACTCTTTGTTGTTGCGTTTGGCGCTGTGCTCTGCGATGCTTCTTCTTTTCGCCTTGCTTGCTTCAAAAGTTAAATTCCCATTGAGTGGTTCAACGGAGACCATTTCTGATTTCAAATGTTTGATAATTTATAAGTTGGAGGCTTCCACTGTATAGCCATCTATACATGCAGCTACCAGGCTCTTGAGTCACTCTCAAATTCTGCAACCAAGTCAGAATTTCGTGTTGGCTGATCTGGTTTAGTAAGTTGAACAGGAGGAATTGGAGCTTGATGGCTTTACATCAAATTGCAACTTTAAATTATATATGCAATTCCATCAATTATTTCATTTGGAGATTATTAACCAGCCCTGAGGAGACATTGTTCTATATCAAAACAGTGATGGTTTTTCAAGTGGAGGACAATAATGTTGTGAAGAAAAGCTAATAATTCCTTTTAATGTTGTGTAGTTCCTGGTTACTTAGCGCTTGGAAGATTTATGAAGTGATAATTACAAACATTACAGATCTGATACAAGTCTTGATAGACTGTCGGATCAGATTGCAATGGCAGGGTATAGGGTTTCCCTGTTTCTTGATTAAAACCTTTTACTGATTTATCTATCTTGTGCTAATTTTTGAAGATAGAAGTAAATTTTTTTTTACTCTATTTTGATGATCACTGTGAAAATGGATTTTTTAAAATTTATTACATATATAATTTTTATTATTATTAATGTCTGCACTTCACAGGTTATGTTTTGTGAAGGCTTGAAAGAGTTTACAGAGTATGGGAAACAAAAATTGAATACCAATCCGAATTTCCTTGTGAATAGTTCTCTGGAGGGACTTGAATTAGGAGGATTAGCTGGAGGTATGTACCTTTGACTGTTAATCTGGTAGTTTAAAGCTTCTATAATTGAACAAATATGTTCCAAAATTTTAAAAATATAGATTTTTTTTTTATATTAATATACAACTTGAATCATAAATGACAGAAATGTAAATGTGTTTTACTTTTTTTTGAATCATAAATGACAGAAATGTAAATGTGTTTTACTTTTTTGCATATGTTATTTGAACCCACATTTGACATGGTTGATCACATATATAAAGGGGAAAAAAAAAAAATAGCTTATCTAAAGCATGGCATGAAAGCTAGTCTTAACTTACCCGCCACTGTCAAACTGAATAAAGTTCAATTGTGAAGGAGCTTTCAAATCTAGCTCAACACAGGGTACAGTAGGTCTAGTGGCACAAAACTGGAAGGGGGAAGTAGTGTGCGTATATACTTTTTCTGGGTTATGATACCTTAACCATTGAGGGCATGCTGTTCTTCATGCTCTCCTCAATGCACCAAGAATGCGGTTTTGTTCTTTTGCATTTATTTCACTAAATGCCTTTAAGGTAGGTGACATCGCGTTGACAGTTTTGGTTCTCTAGTGCTTTGCTGAAATTCCTTATAATAGGTATTTTGTGCTTCTCTAAATTGATAAACCCTTTTTTTATCATTATTTTCTCTGTGACTGTCTTTAAATAGTTAAAAGTTATATCAATTCTGATATGACAATTACCATATTTTTTTCAGTTTTGTTTGTAGTTTGTGGTTACTTAGAGCTTGGAAAATTTATCAAGTGATAATTACAACCATTAGAGATCTGATACAAGTCTCGATAGACTGTCATATCAGATTGCAATACAAGGATGTAGGGTTTCCCTGTTTCTTGATATATTATTTTACTGATCTATTTATCTGCGCTGATTTTTTAAGATAGAAGTAACTTTTTGTACTCTATTTTGATGATCACTGTGGAAATGAGCTTCTTTTAATTTATTACATATATATATTGTGGTAATATAATTACTAATGTCTGCATTTCATTGGTTATGTTTTATGAAGGCTTGAAAGAGTTTACAGAGTATGGGAAGCAAAAATTGAATATTAATTCGAATTTCCATGTGAATAGTTCCCTGAAGGGACTTGTACTAGGAGGATTAGCTGGAGGTATGTACCTTGACTGTTAATCCTGGTAGTTTGAAAGCTTCTATAGTTGAACTTGGCGATCAGTCCTGCCTAAATGTCCATTTATGTTTGTATGCTAATTTTAGTGCATACCTAACCACTCCCTTGGATGTCGTCAAAACAAGATTGCAAGCACAGGGATCTACTTTAAGGTATCAGTTACAATTTGTATCAATTTCTTTGATTTTTGCCTTCACCATTAGATATTAGATTTTCTACATGTTCAATTAGGTAAGCATAAGGGGAACTTGCTATATAACATAATTTTATCTCACGAGTGACATGAATACGTTATGCATGCAGAGTTTTATTATTGGCCTGGTAATCTGACAACTGAGTCTAGATTTAATGTCTAAAGTTGTCAATGCTTTCCGTTTTCTATGAGTTAAAACATATATATATATATATATATATATATATATATATATATATATATATATATATAAAGAACTAGTATTAAAATGTTTTTATCTACTTAAGGTACAATGGCTGGTTCGATGCAATTCGTGACATATGGGTGACTGAAGGCGCAAAGAAAATGTTCAGAGGTAGCATCCCCAGGATTACATGGGACATTGCAGCTTCTGCTCTCACTTTCGGCTGTTGAATTTCTCAGAGACCATTTCAATGGAGAATTGAGCCGCGATGAAGTTCAAGAAGTAGCTAGTTTATCCGTGGAAAAAAGGAAATCTTCTTCTTTTCAAGAGGTGGCTTAGAAATTTGGTCAATTTTTTTTTTTTACTTTTCTCTTTTTTCCACAGATGGGTTAACTTGTGTCACCAAGTTACCGATTCTGTGAAATAGTTGCTTATATTTTGTTTGGCAAATTAGACAACTGTTAGTTGTACACAACTTATGGTAATTGGTTAACAACTAAATTGGCAAATTTTGCCTTAAAAAAAAAAACCGACTTCGAATTGTGCATAATTGTCGTACCTTCTTTAAATTTCATTTTTCAAGAATTCTTTGTATTACGTTCCTTTTGTTACCATAGAACTTGGAAACCAAAATGATCAAATGTTATATAAATTTTGTTAAGTAGTTTAAAAGTATTTCTAAATCGCTTTCATTATACAAAAAGCAACTATTACTGTACTATTTTTACAAAAAAAAAACTATTAGGTCTTGTTTGGTATATCGTATTGAATTGATTGTATATTATATAGTCTTAATATGGTGTTTGGTGTAGCACTTCATACTGGGTCAAAATTATCCAAAATTTCTTTTAATACGATATTCATCGTATTATTCTGATCTACTCAAATATGTATGTCAGAATAATACAATGTTCTTTCAATATTTAATTTGAATGTTATATGTTGAATTTTACTATAACAATTTAAATTATTGATATAAATGACTATTAAAATTTAAATATCTTTTATTTATAAATATTATGTGATTTTTAAAATAAAATATTAATATTTTATTTTAAAGGAAAATATTAAAATTAAGTTTTTTTTATCTAATATAATATAAATTTTAAATGACATTATAATACTATATATATCAAATAATAAAAGAAATAATCTAGTATGATGTGCATTAAATATAGTATAACAATTTAAATTTTTAGTCCGAAACTGCACCTAATACAGTACAATACTAATTTATTCAGTTCAGCTCAGACCAAATCATTTCAGTCTGAATATTAATTAATAATACAGTATAGTTCTGCACACCAAACGTGCATTTACTGTACTATTGCTGTAAAAGTGAGACCTCAATTGAAAAAACCAAAAATCAAAGGCCAAAAATAAAAGTGTCAATTTTAAATACTGAAAATACAAGGCCCACATTGAAACCAAACAGTACTCCTGAGACATTCCCAGACCGAATACACCTCTCCCTCGTTGTGAGGACTTGGGCAACTCAGAAGCACAAGGTAATATATTAGATTTTCAACAAACTAGTACTTGTGCAAATATGTAGTATATCAAATTATGCTTGGCCTCGGGTTTTTCTTTACTTGGGTAATTGTAAATCTACATCTACAGTAGAATTTTTATATACTTAATGATGATATGCTCGAGGTAATATAATTATCAAAGTATTGGTTATTTTCATTTTTATTATGCTTTTTGTATTATAGGAAATAAAGGGTGATTGTACCTGAGTTTGTTCATATACTGTCTTTCTTGCCACTCAAGGAAGAGCAGCTACTAGCATTCTCTCACGCCAATTGCATGCCATACTTGTGGAGCTTTACAAGGATGTCTCTTAAAACAGTTCGTTTAAGCTTCTTTTTATATAAAGAAAAATAAATTCAACTTATCTAAAAAATATGGAAAATTAGTCTCATCTTCTTCGCAATAAATATTTAAAAAAATGAAAAATGAAAAATATTGGGGAGGGCGGCTGGGAGAAGCAACTTTAACCTTGTTAGATCAAGTGTCTCACTTCTACTCCTTTATCTCTTTCATCAATTAAAATTTAATATATGTTCTTTACTTGACACATAAAAAATATATATATATATTAAACATGTGTTAAGTTCTAATTGAAGGACATGTGCTCTAAGTTTGTATATTCAGTTGAATTTGTTATTTAAATAATCTATATTCTATACATTATCATATTATCAAGATTTTTGTTATATAAAAGTATATATAAATACAGAGAGCATATTAATAATATGTAAATCTTTTATAATGGAAGTAAGAGAATTAAAGACGAAGGTGGAGTACGTGGACAGCCGACTTTTTATGGAATATTGCCAACAATTGGTTCCAAAGTCAAATTATAAATATTTAAAAAAAAAAAAAGGCAGTAAAATTATAAATTTTTTTATTAATTAAGAATTTAGGATCACTTTATCTTCTGAATCATCGCCAACTGTAAATAGCAGTTTGGCTTTCATTATATTATATTATGTTATATTAGGGTAGTCATAACTGACTCGTCATTCAACGAATTGCCTCCGCGCTCAATTTTGCATGATTGTAGCGGCTCGTAGGTGCATGTCCGAATCCTACCTCCACAATATGTGTGAGATTCTGGGGCTCTCTTAATTACTGGACGTGCTTTTGTCTTATTGCTATTATTTTCATGTTTTTAAACTCTTGGGTTTTGGGGCAAATGTGATGCTTTTAGAAAAGCAGATTCTTTTAAAACTGATTTCGTGTCCCGTGTTCTGTGATGATGATCACTAAACTTCAAGTAGATAACTATGATTATGCATATTGTGGGGCCCAACTCTTTTTTTTCTTTTGTTCTCTGTTTGTGTGTCTGGGATTTTCTGCTGTGTTTATAGTTTAGTTTGACTCCATGAACCTGCATGGTTTCTTATTTGCTCGACATTTTGTTTACCAGCTGGGACTGTTGCTGATTCTTACTTTGGGCAAAAACAGAGTAATAACAAAGCTATTTTTTTTCCAAAAAATAAAAATACTGCTGTATACTGCTCTTCTTTTATATGGTAGAACAAAGCAATACCAAAAAGTTAGTTTTTGGATGATTCCAGAATTTTAGTCCCAGCCATTCATTACAATTAATCTCAGCCCTACACATCATCAAAGTTAACTTTAGTTACAGCAAAATAAACCAAGGTTAAATAAATAAATAAAAAAATATCCCAGTACATTAATTAACAGCTATAGATATATCCTGTGCTATAATTCTCTAACATGTAGAAATTCTTGTTGTGGCATGAAAAGAAAAAAGTGTCAAGCATAAATGTCTACTATATATTAGGTTCTTTCCCAGTTTGCTATAAAATTTGTTGGGATGTGTATATCTGTTTCTACTTTAACCATCATAATTCATCATAATGCCCTAAACTTTTTTCATTTTTTTTCAGTATTTAATCTTTCGAATGCAACTCTATGAATTGTTGGTATTTTTCTTTGCTATTTATTTTGTGAGTTATTGGGTTTCCACTTCATGTAAACTTCTATTTCTATAGGCATATCAAGCAGGAATAAGCTTTGTTTAAAGAGTTGGAGTCTCGTATGGAATGATAGAAGTGCTAATCTTTTAGCAGATAGTGCTGCTAAGTTTACTCTAAGTTGTCAGTCAAGTCTGTTTTTCTCTGTTACTGATGTTAGGTTTTCTGAGGTTTTTCCCCAAATAGTCTTATTAATACTATGTGGTTTTTATAGTACTTGGTAAAATTACAAAATCACTTACTACTGAATTACCATTAATTTAAAAATTTTATACTGTTAGGAGGTGGATTGAATTGTTTATACATGTTATACTTTTATATCTCTAATACTCCCCCTCACGTGTACGCCGCCCATCTATATGAGATTCATTTTGGCTTTTATACGTATAATTAACTCTTTAAATGAGTGATAATGTAATTTTAATTTAAGTGTTTAAAATTTTAAACTCTAATATCATATTGAATTATTATTAATTCCAAAAGCTTGAATTATTAAGAGATAGATTCAATTATAATCGGAAAAACACTTATTAATTACTCTCTTTGTGTGAACGTATTAGGAAACAATGAAGTAAAGCATCAAATAAATAAAAATAAAACATGCACAAACACAATCAATTTTTATGTGAAACCTTTTCAATATGGGAAAGAAAAAAATAGGGACCGTAGTCCGCTTTAAATCTCCACTACTAATAATGGGTATACAAAAGTTCTCTCTAAATATAACAAGAGGCTTTCAATCACCCAATAAAATCAAGAATTTAGTATTCCTAGGCAACAGTCAACTGTCCAAGCAAAGTAAGAGAGATCTCACCAAAAAGATTACTGTTTACGCTCTCACCAGCACCAATGAGATGCCCAAATCTGATCTGCACCGTCCAGAATTTGTATCCCTGAGTAATAAACTCCCCTGCAAAATTTCAGCACAATCGGACCGCAAACACTCATTGATTGGATCTCTTCAGAAAAAATTAGACAGCCTCCAATAATTTCTGCGCTTTTGATTTTCTCCTTTTTTTTATTTCTTTTTCTTATCTCTCTGTCTTTACGGCACAAAAAAAACCTTGAAAATACCTTTACCAGCCCTCTTTTTTTTCTTTATCTTGGTGTATCTGGGGGCGGGACCCACACCAACAAATTAGTTTTATATGTGTGTGTATATATATATATATATATATATATATACTTTTATATCTCTAAAACTTATTGACGTTACTTTATTGGGCACAAATTTGGTTTAAGGAAGTGGATATAATGGAGCTAGACATGACAATGTGCGCATGATGTACTTGATAAAGAATTGTTGTTGCACTTGAGAAAATTGTTGCGGATTGCAACGACAAATAATAGAACAGCCTTACCCACGACCAAGATTGAGAGTTTTGAGCACGAAGAATTTGGAAGAAGTTAGTGGAGACTATACCTTTTGTAAATTTGTAGTAATCTATTAATTCGATGGAAAAAAAGTTACTGGAGAACTTTGGCTATCTTTCTAAATTCACTAAACTTAATTCCCTTTAAAAGTGGAATAAAACTCCAACAAACAAATTAATTTAATATATTTGACCTCCAAGTTAGTAAAATGATAAATTCTATGCATATTAAACGATCAAAAAATAATTTATCAATGGAATTTTTTTTTTCTCCTTCCATATATATTTACCCTTAATACTTACATAAGTGATCTATATATGACTTTATTTTTCCCTATAATTCAAAAGCAATATTATTGTTCAAACATGGATAGTAAAGCGAAAACAAAAAGCAAAAATACAAAAAGCGAAAGTACCATATATAAAATTTAAGTGGTTTCACAATATGCTTATATGTACTGTGATTCTGAATTCCACTAATTTTTAATGGAGTAACAAGAGGTTAGATAGAACTCTAATCATGAAAACACCCTACGCATATGTTTGTTGAAGTATACATTTTTTTTAATCACTTTCTTATACAGTACCTGGTGATTGATTTTTATTTTATTTTTTTTATGTTTAACTTTTTGCCCACACAAATTTCAG
This sequence comes from Rhamnella rubrinervis, assembly GCA_007844105.2. NCBI lineage: Eukaryota > Viridiplantae > Streptophyta > Magnoliopsida > Rosales > Rhamnaceae > Rhamnella > Rhamnella rubrinervis. The sequence goes on from CM017585.2 coordinate 14,101,779, forward strand.
GAACCTATTGCCAGTGATCCTTAGTATTGCAATTTTTATTCCATCTCACTTTAATTTTTTTTATAAAAAAAATGTGCTCATCCTCATGGTAATGGAAACAGCACTTGCATTACACGTGTACAGCATGCATGTTGCATTTTGACTTTGGGCGTACTCACTCTCACTTCTATTATTAGGCCATGCCAATAGTGTGTGCATATATATTATTTTCAGAAACTTACGAAGAGAACAATCTCCGACTCCAACGACTTACAGAATCTTTTTCCGACAAAAAATATCATATTTAATCAATAATAATGCTTTTTAATCACACAGTCCACAAAATATAAATAGATGGAATTCACTCATTAAATATCATATTACCTCTGGACTCAACCCATCCACTAATACTTTGCTAAATGAATATTATGAAAGGAAAACGAATGTTACCTCTAGACTCTACTCGTTAAATAGCAATAGTCTTGAAGGATGTAATTTGTTCTTGCATTAATGCGAATAATTTATATTCACCAAAAAGGAAAAGGAAAATCAAGTGGTGTATAAAAGAAATTTGAAGATTATATTGTCAAATTCAATATCAGCAAGTGGCTTGGCAAGTTATTAGTACTTACATAGATACAATTGGATCCACGCGCTTTTATTAGGGCTCTACTACAGCGACTAGAAAGAAAAAAAAAAATGTCTCCAAGAACGACTTTGCAAAGGCTCTTCACTGCTTTCTATCGAACAAGGCTCTTCACCGCTCTCTCCTCTATTTAAGACATTCAAGAGATTGCAGCTAGCGAGAGAGAGCAAGTGATGGCTGGTTCGTTTGAGAAAATTTTAACAGCAAGTGATTTGGGCTACAAGCTAGCTGTGCCCACTAAATTTTTTAGTGAGTATGGAGGAGGAGATCAACTGATGGTCATGGATAATCATACAAAAAGAATGTACCAGTTTGTCTTAACGACTCGCGCAGGACCATCCAAGAAGCCTGTTTTTATTAAGGAGTGGATCAAGTACTCCAGGGATAAGCAACTGCGAGCTGGCCAAACCATATATTTCTGGAAGAACGACTACGAGGACTTCTACAGAATCCAAGTTTTGCTTCATTATCTTTAGGGTTTCCAGGTTTTGTTTTGTTGTGTTTATGCATGTTTTCCAAACAAGTTATGTAGCTTCGGTTTGTATGGTGTTTATTATTAAGCTCCTTCCTTCTTTAGTGTGCAAATGAAGGTTTCTTAATTATTTTTGTGTGTACGTTTTGAAAATTTCAGCTCTAGCGCTTAAGACTTCACTCGATTCTATATCCTTCTTCAGCTACCATCCATGTATTATGAATATTGCTTAATACACATCTCTTTCTTATTCTTCCTCTAGCTCCCTTTATGTAGATTCTATACATATATATTTATATATATATATATATATGTATATGAGTGTGTGTCTATATATATATATATATATATATATATATATGAAACTTGGATTTAAATTTTATCCGACGGCTGGCATAGATCTCATGTAACCGATTGCATCCAACCGCGCGTACCGTCATGATCGTTTGATGGGAAAAAAATGAAGAAGAATAAGAAATTTTTGAATATAGATTTTTCTTAACCAGTCAATTTGATATCTCTTTGTAGCTTTGGCGGATGTAATATTTACTTTTAAGCATCCACTCCAAATTTCTCATCAATTAGAATTCAGAACCTGTAAAATAATAATTCTTTTTTTGCTGTTTTTATTAATTTAATTTATTTTCTTTAAATTAAAATGGCATTCCACTCCACGAGTTTTTAGTACAAATTAACAAAATATATATTGAGTGAAAATAAGCCAAGTGAGATTGCAGGTTGTGTGTTTCCTTTGACCAAAACTATCTTCAGAATGTAGAGTGGGTATTTAAATTGTATTCTTCTTTTTTCTGTAATATTTCGAAGATAAACGATGGTGGATAAGAAGCTTTTGTTTTCTTTTGTTTTCCGATTGGGACAAACGCCCGGAAGCTTTGATGCACATTACCATTAACTAGTGGCTGTTGAACCGATCCAGTTTAGAAGATTTCCTCAATTTTAATGTGGGGTGATTTTTATTTATTGACATTTTTTATATGAGTTTGAACAATAAATAAATATATTTTGAATTAATGAGAATTTACAGAATTAATAAAGAAAGAAGATGACGCTAGTGTGAATAATTGGAAAGCTATCCTCGTGTATTACAAAAGGAAATACTAAAATTTTCAATTAATAAAAGTTTAAACGCCTATTTACATTTTAACTGTTAGTATATTTAACAAACGGTGAGTTTTTGATAAATTTTAAAACTAACAATGCATAATAGAAGTGTTTATATATTAAACCTTAAAATTATTATTTCCTTTCACTTTATGTTGGACTCTATTTCTCGCTCTTCTCTCCCTCTTCCTATTGTTATTTTAATATTTGTGGGCTCTGACGTCGAATGTGCTGGGCAATTGCTTTACACCCGCACAGTGTGCATGTGCATTTTGAGTTTGGGCGTACGGAGATTATTCAGAAATTTCCAAAACAAAAAAACATTCTCCAACTGCTGATCCCCAGTCTTTGTCCCGACAAGAAGTGTCAATTCAATCAATCCCGAGAAAACTGTCAATCACCAAATATTTCATGGTTTTGGCTCCTTTTTGCGCGCTTCTGCAGAGGCGCTGAAGTTGATAGTTTTCGTAGTGCTTCTTCGAAGGTATTTTATATTCACCGAGAAAGGAAAAAATAAAATAAAATAAAGTGTTGTATAAACAAATATATATCATACAAAAGAAATTCAAAATTAGCCATTTCTTATTAATTTCCGCAATAAATTAAAATATTTATTTATAGAAAAAACTCACAATCTTTCAGGTGTTCGATTACTATTAATTAATCAAAAAAATTAATTTAATTATGCGACAATCTTACGGCTGTCCATTAGAGAGCAATATTCCAGCACGGACGGAGCAAGTTGTGTAATTAAATAATCATGATCTTGTTGTATGTGCATTACTGTCTTTGACCAAATAACCCAAAACAAAATTTATTAGGCATTTCAGACTGAGAATTGTGAAACCAAATATATATTAATTACTTAAATGGTGCTGTGGTAAACTGAATAAAGCATGATTATATGGGTCCCACGAATTTATTGCCGAATGCTGGCAGATAAGGAGCAAGTTGGGTCTTGTCAGACCTTTTATGCGCCAGTATTATAAAAGCAGGGGTCTTCATTCTCATTATTTTTTTTTCTGTTATATTATATTATTTTGCATTTAAATGTTTTCTTAAATGTTTTTTTTTATCATGTTGAACTTGTAATTAGCATTTATGATTCTTACGTTAACTAAAGGTCTCAACTCAATTATTGATAGGACCGTATCCAAAATGAGCTTTATTTTGGAAAATTTTCATTAAAATTTTATAGAATTTTGATAGAATTTTTTTTTAAAATTTGAACTATCAGAATTTGTACATATATTGAAAATATATATTTATATGCTCAGTAATCACAACAAATACCACTAAAAGTCCCACAACATACAGATGCATAATATATATGAAAATAAAAAATATTTAACATTTATAATACATATGGTACCGACTTGGGCTATTCTCAAAGCCAACTAACTAGAACATATAAGATGTTCAAGAGTAATAAGCATAATTTTACAAACAGAAAGAGAACAAAAATTTTACATTCAAACAGTGAAAGTTCTTAGAGAAAAGAATAGAAAGTGATGGTGATGCCAATCGACTGAGACAACCACTTCTCAGTTGGGACCTAATGTAAGCCTTTTAAGAAAATAAAATAAAACTATAATGAGACAAGCTCAATGAATGAATCTATAAATAAGCAACAAATAAAATGTATCAATATATTTTTCAGTATTAAAATAAATATGTACATTGTGATAAAACTAATAAGAATAATTATAATAAAACATAATGAATAATTACTACTATAGGAAAAATAAATTTATATAAGTAAGATATTTTTATGTATAAATACCATAACTTAGAAATACACACGCCAATTTCCACATCATAGCCACTAGTACTCTACCCTCGGTGTCCCAAAGTGTAAAAAGATGGATAGTGTCATCCTACCTTTGGCGTCCCAAGGCATAGCGAATGACCAATGAGAAAGAAAAATCTATTATACTACCCTCGGTGTCCCAAGACGTAGCAGAGGGAGATCATCATCCAAACTAATCACGCGTGAAGGAGATGGAACATAACGGCAACATCACATAACATCCATCAAATGCCCGTACTAAAGTAACTCATGGCGTAATTAAATGAAAAATATCATGTCCGTCAATTTCATTAATATCAATATCAAATTACAATCTCTTATCCACAATTTATCATATCGTCCAAAATAATATTTGCTAATCAAATATCATTCTCATCATTAATAATTTCAAATAATATCTCAAAATATATATTGCCACAATATATATAAATATCAATTATAAATTCAACAAATTATCATAAAAAAATATAATAATTATATCATTTATTAATTAATTCGTATTTGCATGAGTATTTTCCAAATTATTTCAATAGTATCGTATATATGAATAGTGTCGAATGCCAAAATTGAACTTTAATTTAGCTTCTAATTGATATTAAATACCTTAATCCAATCAAATTTGAGTTCTCTTATGTCCAATTTATATAATTTCCAATGTAAATTAAACTCCTAAAATTGGGATTTTCTCAAATTTTAATCAAAATTTATGTATTATATACCAAATCAAAGCTTACGAGACAAGAATCGAGAATTTACTTTTAATTGGACCGAGTGATGATCGAAGTGGCCAAAATTTGGCCGAAAAGTTTCTGGTTCGAGGAGAATTTCATGATTTCTGCAAAACAAAGCATTCTTAGGGGAAATAAAGCTCGAAATTGAACTCAGGAGGTCGAAAACAGTGAGAAAGCACCCACCTTTCATCAAAAAACTCACCAAAATCCGACGAATGGAGGAGAGAGAAACTTACTGAAATTTGCTCCGATCGATGCTTTTCTGGTGGAAAGAGAGTCGGTTATGGTAGAACTCGACGTTGTGGTTCTAATGGTGGTGGTGGCGAGGTCCGATGACGTATGGTGAATGCATGGCGTCGATTTGTTTCCGATGGTATATAGAGAGAAAAATAAGAGAGAGAGAGAGGGGGGGAGAGAGAGCTCAGGGAGAAGAAAAAAAGAAAATTTAATAATTTATATTTGAAATATTTATAATTTTGCCATTGTTTTCTTTTGACCATATCTTTTAACACTGTAACTCTAATTCGAATGTGCCGTTAGCCCACGAACTTGTATTGATGAGCTTTATGCAACAGTATCAAATTCGAAATAAATAATAATACGTGATAAAAATCAACTTTAACCCTTACTAATTTGGATAAAATAGTTAAAAATAAAATAGGGATTGTTACAATTGTAAAAAGTAGGCAGATGGTAGACTTGACCAATTATTGTATTCTCTATATATCTTTGTGCAGGTTGATTGTGAAAATATATGAATTAAAAATATTATTTCATAATTTTTAAGTAGAGTAGAAACTTGTATATATAGGAAATTGTATATTATATATACTCTTTGTGAAATTGTAAATTGTGGGACGGACCCACGTAGGGCGGGTACACGTGCCCCACTCAGATTTTTTGTTTTTTTTTTTTCTTAATTTTTTTCACAGTGAGCATTTAGAGTACACCTTTTGTTCTTGGTTCCAAAAGTCAAATCGTTTTTCCGATTGGACTAAAGATGGAATTTCTTTTGGGCCCCACAAAATTACCATGTATATTATGATAATTATCTTTAGAAAATTACCATAATATAAAAATTTGCTTATAAAACGAAAATTTGTGTAATTTGACCAAAATTTTGAATGAAAATATAGTCAGATAACGAGGAGGTTAAACTATATGTATAATGTATGTTTTTAGTCCTTATGAGCTTTTCTTTTCTTTCTTTCATATTTTTTTTCTTTTTCTTTTTCGTAGCCTAATACCTCCATTCGAAGAAAACAACAAGAATTCTATTCTATTTATCTGTTACACCCTACAAGTTTGGACAAAAAATTTATAAAAAAAATGGAGCCTGCATGCATGTGAGTTTCATTGGTGTTTAGAATTGAATATTCTTCTAATTAAAGGTTCCATAATGATTAATTTTCAATTAGAAAATTTTTTAGTTTCCATATTAATCACGTGACAAAGACAGGTCGTAGTTAAGACAAGAAATCTAGTCCACATTTATTAATCTTCTGTCTCAAATATATAGTCAAAAAGGTTTAGACTTCAGTGTATACATTAGACTAAGCTCTTATATATATATATATATATATATATATATATATATATATATATATATATATTACATATGTAGCTATTAGTGCATGTAATCAAACTAAGATTAGTTGCAGTTTTTCATGTTATTCATTGTTGGGATGTATATTTGTAGGTAGTCATGATCATGCCAAATCATATTACAATGGTACATGTAATTTATAGATATTTTATACATATTCATATTAAAAAACATTGGCTTTGAACCATTGAAACAGTCCCAACAAGTCAATGTATGTGTCGCCACATTTCTTGTGATTAGGAAATGTTTTTATCAGTATTTATATAAAAACCTGCCTTTCGGTGGTGTTTGAAGGTTTAGAAAAAAACCCTAATTGATGACCAAGCACTCATTTGCTGATGATTTGCCAAACTTTTTTTTTCAATATTCATCCATGATCCATCAGGGACTACTAAACGTAAATCTATTTTGCGTAAATAATTTTTTTTTAAAATTAATAATTGATAATATATAATATTTATGATTACAATAATTGATATAATAAAATTTAATTTTCAGTCATATGTTTGGTAAGAACATAAATTGTTCACTTCATCATTGCTAACAGAATTTGGAAATGAATTTAAAGATGATCGTCATTAAGTGATCCATATATTTTTTGTTCCAAAATGAAAATGTTAAATATATCGCTTAGTTTTGCTTCTAAAATTGACAAAAATATTAATTAAACATTCGTTGACCGTATCACGTCTTGTGGGGCTGGTAATCCCCATTTTATGTCACATTCTCCGGCACTAAGGTTTTGAATGTGGTGGTTCTTTTTGCAATCCCAGGTAAACTTTATACACTCCCCCAAACTCCCCCGGAAGAAAAATGATTTTGGACTTACAACTTTTCTACGGAGAAGTGTGTATAAAGTTAAAATAGATTGGTATATAGAATTTTCCTTTGGAGGGATGACCAGCCCCTCCGAACAAAGGGTTTTGGGTTCAAGTATATATGTAGTGCTTTATTTTCAGAAAGTGGATTGAAGAATCACATCCAGACCTTGGGGGTCTCTGGTCTCATTTTATTGCTGGAGCTGTTGGTAAGTTCACTTTATTTCATAGTCGTGCAGCATGAATTTTTTTCTGTGAAGTGTGCTTATGCCCATAATAATGGTCAATATATTTATTTATTTATTTATTTTTTGTTTGATTATTTTGGGATTGTGGAAGAGACTTTGCTTGTAACTTTTGAGTCAATTTGCTGCTGGATTTCAACCTTAATTGTGTTTAAATTGTAGTGAGGATGCTTTTAAGTTTCATTTATTATTGAGGTTTGAGTTTGCTGGATGTTTCCTTTTAATTGAAAATTATTGGTTAGACTTTGTGTTGCACATTTTCTGTTTTAGATTGTCTTTAGGTTTTATATGCTAGATTTTCTCTCATCCTTGAAGTGGATGCTATCCATTGTTGGGCATCATGCAATTCAAGAAGTAGCTAGTTTATCAGCTGCCAATTTCTTGTTGCCATCCCCTGGAAAATGCCACAAATGTATCTCAGGGAACTAAGTGTTCTGTCTTTTTTTCTTTTCATTTATGCATTTCAGGAGATACACTTGGTTCTTTAGTATATGCTCCATGTGAAGTGATAAAGCAACGCATGCAGGTTCAAGGCACAAGGTCGTCGTGAAATTCTATTAATATGAAAGCCGGTGTCTCTAGGAAGCCTAGTATCCAAATGTTCCAGGATTACATGGTGCATTCCAGCTTCTGCTCTCACTTTCATGGCTGTTGAATTTCTCAGGGACCATTTCCAAGGAGAATTTAGCCGTGATGAAGTTCAAGAAGTATCTACTTTATCAGTGGAAAAAAAAGAAATCTTCTTTTCAAGAGGTGGCTTAGAAATTTGGTCAAATTTTTTTTTTTCTTTTTTCTACAGATGGGTTAACTTGTGTCACCAAGTTACTGATTATATGAAATAGTTGCTTATATTTTGTTTGGAAAATTAGACAATTGTTAGTTGTACACAACTTATGGTAGTTGGTTAACAACTAAATTGGCAAATTTTGCCAATTTTGTAAAGTAGTTAAGAATATTTCTGAATCGCTTTCAATATACAAAAAGAAACTATTACTATGCTAGTAAAAATCAATTACCTGTAATTTCCTGTAAATATAATAAAACTATAAAAGTGAGACCTTAATCGAAAAAGCCAAAAATCAAAGGCCAAATATAAAAAGCGTTAATTTAAAATACTGAAAATACAAGGCTCACATGGAAACCAAATAGTAGGCCGAGCACCGTACCAGTTCCCCTGACACATTCCCAGACCGAATACACCCCTCCCTCATGGTGAGGACTTTGGGTAACTCAGAAGCACAAGGTAATATATTAGATTTTCAACAAACTAGTACTTGTGCAAATATGTAGCACATCAAATTGTGCTTGGCCTCGGCTTTTTCTTTACTTGGGTAATTGTAAATCTACATCTACAATAAAATTTTTATAAGCTTAATGATAATATGCTCGAGGTAACATAATTATCAAAGTGTTGGTTATTTTCACGTTTATTATGATTTTTGTATTATAGGAAATAAAGGGTGATTGTATCTGAGATTGTTCATATACTGTCTTTCTTGCCACTCAAAGAAGCAGCAGCTACTAGTATTCTCTCAAGCTAATTGCATGCCGTATTTGTGGAGGTTTACAAGGATGTCTCTCAGAACGGTTCGTTTTAGCTTCCTTTTATATAAACAAAAATAAATTTAGCTTATCTATACTAGATTTTCAACAAATAGTACAAGGTGCAAATATGTAGTATATCAAATTATGTTTGGCCTCGGCTTTAACTTGTTCTTATTTAAATTCTGATAATTTTCAATCTACTCTTCTCAGTTAAAATTAGATATATATTTTTTATTTGACATATAAAAAAATAAATTAAATATTAAATACATGTTAAGTTTTAATCGGAGGATAGATGCTCTAATTTCGTATATTTAGTTGAATCTCTTATTTAAATAATCTATATTCTATACACTGTCATATTATCAAGATTTTTATTATATAAAAGTATATATAATTAAAGAGTTACCAAGGTAATAATATGTAAATCTTTTATAATGGACGTACGAGAAATAAAGACCAGGGTGGAGTACGTGGACTGGCGACTTTTAGTGGAATATTGCCAACAATAAGTTCCAAAGTCAAATCATAAATATTTTAAAAAAGAAAAGCAGTAAAATTATAAATTTTTTATGAATTAAGAATTTAGAATCAGTTTATCTTCTGAATCATCACCAACTGTAAATACTTTTGGGTTCATAATCTCAACGAATTTCCACATGGCGCTTGTCCCAATTTTCATGATTTCAGCGGCTCGTAGGTACATGTGAATCCTACCCCACAATATAATGTGAGATTCTGTTGTTGTTGGGATATTAATTCTATATGAATCTTCAGAAAGCTTGCAACCCTTTTACAATTTATTATTGGAAATGCTTTTGTCTTATTATAATTTTTTTCCTGTCAGAAACTTTCTCCGACAATTTCAAAAGTGCATGACCGTTGTAACATTGTGAGAATGCACGCATGACTGTTGTAACTTTGTGATAACCCAAACAAACTAGTCCGACTTTCATCGAACCGAATCCAATTTACTAAACTACAAAGTCAAGTTATAAATATTATAAAAGAAGAGCAATAAAATTATAAATTTTTTATTAATTAATAGATTTAGAATCACTTTATCTTCTGAATCATCACCAACTGTAAATAGCATTTTGGCTTTCATTATATCAACGAATTGCCCAAAAGGGCTTCTGCCAGCTTTCATGCATGCATCAGGCACTGACATGTTCGAACCCTACCCCACAATAATATGTTGAAAATTTTCAATTGGATACAAATCTTCAAAACTAAACAGCTTTTAATATTTATTATTGGACATGCTTTTGTCTTATTATTGTTTTTTTCCTGTCAGAAAATTTCTCCAATAATTTAAAAAATGCATGGCTGTTGTAACTTTGTGAGAATGCACGCATGATTGTTGTGACTTTGTGATAATCCAAACAAACTAGTCCGCACGGTTCATCGAACCAAAGCCAATTTACTAAACTACAAATCACTATATAATAATAATAATAAGTCATTATAAAAAGACAAAAAAAGAATTATTAGTTTAAGAAGAAAGAAAAAGGGTTTGAGTATTTAATGCATTTGATGATTAGTAAACTCCCAACATAACAGACCCTGAAGGGAAGCATAATTTGCCATTTCTAACTACTATCAACAAATTAAAACCTTATTTTTAGAATGAATATTTTAACTTAAAATATTAGAATGGATATTTTTGTAGTTCATGCAAATGAAAAGTTTTGCTTGTTTATTTAGATAAATTTCTTTAGGGTGCCATTTAGGGTACTGTACACTAACATAAAGTGTGTACAAAAAGCATTGTTAGGTTAGACAAATACATTAACAACTAGTCTATTGTGAAGAGAGACAAAAAATGAGAAAGCCTCCAGAAGGTTCCAGCTGCAAAATCTCTTTACTGCCTTCATTTTACCACATTCTGACAGAGACTAGAAAAAAACTAAAGTGTAGCTACCAAAACCTCCACTGTGTTTTTGAAAACTGTTTAAGTGTCTCTCTAAAGGCTGTATTCAAGTTATTGTAGCTAGAAAAAAAAACAATAGAGAGAGAGAGAGAGATGGCTGGCTCGTTTGAGAAAATTTTAACAGCAAGTGACGTGAAATACAAGCTAGCCATCCCCACTAAATTTCTTGGTGATCAATATAGAGGAGGAGAACAGCTAACGGTGATGGATAGTCAGACCCAGAATATGTACCAGTTCGTTTTGTCAACTCGAGGACCGTACAGGAAGCCTGTTTTTATGAAAGAGTGGCTCAAGTACTCCAGGGATAAGCAACTTCGAGCTGGGCAAACCATATATTTCTGGAAGAACGATCACGAGGGCTTTTACAGAATCCAAGTTTTGCTAGACCTTTTGGGAGCTGGGGTAGCTGGACTTCAGTGAAACCGTTGTATGGTACTATGGTGAGGACGTGGAAAAATAGAGCATAGTACATGGGAATACACACACACACACACATATATATATATATATATATATATTATAAGAGAGAGATAATTGAAAATTTTCAGGGTTCTTTGGTGTGCTTATGCAGCTTTGCTTAATTATTTTTGTGTGTAAGTGTGTCGTAAATATTTCAGCTTTAGGGCTGAAGACTTTACTCAATTCTGTATCATTCTTCATCTATGGCTTGTGGAAGTTAATTAATCTGCATCTCTTTCTTATCCTCCCTCTCCCTTTGTTTATATATATATATATATATATATATATATATATATATATATATATATTATATGAATATACATATATATATCTATATATAATATATATAATGCTATATTTTTATATATAGATATATATAATATTAATATATATATCTAGAATATATGAAACTTGCATTTAAATTTTATCATGCTTCTAATTCATTAATCCATTAGCATCCAACCCTAACAATCATATTATTTGCTAATAATTTTAAGAGAAAAGAATTATTTAATCAGATTTTCTTAACCAATTTTATATCTCTATTATTTGCGGATGTGAGATTTACTTTTAAACATCCACTCCAAATTTTTATCAATCAATTTAGAAACTGATATAATTTTACTGTTTACAATTTCATTTATTTTCTTTAAATAAAATGGAACCAGACATGACAATTTGTGCATTATGTAAATATAAATTTAGTGACAATAACCCAAGATTGATTGTTTGTTTTTTTAACAAATATTTTCAGAATTTACCAAGATTTAAATTGTGTTTTTTGAGCCGAATTTTTGAAGAAGATACTGGATAAGAACCTTTTGTTATTGTTTATTCATCAATTGAAAATGAATGAAGTGCCTTTTATAATTCCTTTTATTTTTTTCTCTATTTTACCTTTTCCTTTAATTTAATATCTGTTCCTCTATTAAAATTATGGTAGAAACGATCAATTTATTTTCCACAGTTCATGCATTTTAAACCTAATAGAAATTTACAAATGAAAGACTTTCCCCTAATCCCCAATCATTGTGGAAACGTGGATACTAAAATCATATATAAAATTTAAGAGGTGGTAATTTTCTAATATCTATGGTGGATTTTAATTCACTAATTTTAAGAAAAAATTATATAAACTCTAATTCTGAAAATACCGTTAGCCATATAATGGAGACATGTATTGGTTGAAGTATACATTTTTTTTTGTATACATTTTTTTTCATCACTTTCTTATATAGTACGTGATGATTGATTTTTATTTTATTTTATTTATATTTGACTTTTGCCCACCAATAAACAGCCAACGTACAATTTTGACTTTAGGCGTACCGAGATTATCTTTCACTTTTATTATTAGGACATGCTATTATTTTCAGAAACTTACGAAAAGAACTTTCTCCAACTACTTGGAGAATCTTTATCCAACAAAAAATATATTATTTAATCAATAATAATGCTTTTTAATATAAGTAATCTAATTTTGAAGTCTACAAAATATAAACAGATGAAGCTCACTTATTAAATATAGCCTCTGGACTCTACCCATCCATTAATATTTGGAATAAAAGAATTAATTTAATTAATAAAATAATTAAATAGCAATAAAATAAAATTCATTTTAATGTAATTATTATTAAATGTAAGATTTAAAAGTAATGAAAGATTATATAGGAATAAATATTGTATCTACAACCATGTGAATATTCCAAATTATGTTGTCATGGCCAATCATCTTATCTTTTTCTTTTTTTTTTTTTTCTTCTTTCTTTTTTCCTTGACTCCAATTTTTTTCTCATGATCAATATTTTAAAGTAACATAAAAATAAATATTATCTTCATATTGGTATATAATTTTATGTTATTAAAACTGTATTTTGATTACACCTAATATCCTTCCAATAGACTTCAATTGTAGAAAATGAAATCAGGAAGTTTATGGAACAACCGGTGGGTCCAATTTGAATATTTTCTTACCTAACAAAAGCGACTGGAAGTGGGAGGTACAAGAGGAGTCAACAAGAAACGATTTGCAAAGAAAATTCTTCTTTCTATCAAAAAAGACTCTTCACTGCTCTCTCTTCTCTATTTAAGACATCCAATAGATTGCAGCTAGAAAAAAATAACTAGAGAGAGCAAATGATGGCTGGCTAGTTTGAGAAAATTTTAACAGCAAGTGACGTGGGTTACAAGCTAGATGTGCCCGCTAAATTTTTTGGTGAGTATGGAGGAGGAGATCAAGTGATGGTTATGGATAATCATACAAAGAGAATGTACAAGGGTTATTATCGATCGCGGGGATATAAGAAGCCTGTTTTCATAAAAGAGTGGATCAAGTACTCCTGGAATAAGCAACTGCGAACTGGCCAAACAATATATTTCTGGAAGAATGACTATGAGGGCTTCTACAAAATCCAAGTTTTGCTTCATCATCTTTAGGCAGGGGCCTAGGCGCACTAGTACTGAAATATTGTATGGTTTAAGAGACCACATTTTCATGTTTTTGATGTTTTCCATGCATGTTTACTATGATTTTGAATATGGTTTTTACTATTATTATTATTATTTTTTATTTTATTGTGCAAATGCAGGTTTCTTAATTTTTAATATTAAATTATGCAGGTTTCTTAATTATTTTTGTGTGTACGTTTTAAAATTTCAGTTTAGCGCTTAAGACTTCACTACAATTCTATATCCTTCTTCAGCTACCATCCATGGATTATGAACATTACATCAACATCATTATTCTTCCTTGAGCTTTTTATTATTATAATACAACATTTTATACATATATATTTTACTTATGATTTTGTTTCTATATTATATATATATATATTATATATATATATCAACTTGGTATAAACTTTTATATTAATTTTTATATTTTTAATTTATCATGTTTATTTATTATTTTATTATGAAAAATCCAATGAATTTATTGAAATAAGAAATTTTTAATTAATGAGAAACAATTTTAGTAAAGTATAAATTGAATTAGTTTAAATTGGAAAAAAAAAAAGAAAAACAAAACTATTTTCGTACAAATAGTTTGCAGAAAATATATATTTAGTGCACGAGTCTGAAGATAAACGATAAGCCAAATTAAGAAAATATATATTTAGTGAAAATAAGCCAAGTGAGATCGCAGGTTGTGTGTTTCTTTTGAACAAAACTATTTTCAGAATTTATTAATGGGCATTTAAATTGTATTCTTGTTTTTTTTCCTTAATATTTTGAAGATAAACGATAGTGGACAAGAAGCTTTCCATTTCTTTTGTTTTCCGGTCGGGAGAAACGTACGGAAGCTTTGATGCACATTACCCATGCCATCAACTAGTGGCTGGTGAACCGATCGAGTTTAGAAAATTTCCTAGATTTTAATGTGGGGGGATTTTTATTTATTGACATTTTCTATATGAGTTTGAACAATAGATAAATATATTATATTTTCTTATATATTATATTTTCTTATTGATCGTCTTATCGTTTGAAGAATAAATGATTAGTGCCTTCTTGTACCACGTCAATGGGTGTTTATCTTCCTACTAGTATGAGCGACTACATAAAGACAAAAAAGGCCACCAAAAAGCCGCCGTACACCCTACACGTGCACTACCACTCTCACCTACCAAGTGTTTGAAGCTAGAAAACGGAAACAGAGGAGACAGATGGCCGGCTTATTTCAGAAAATCTTAGGTACTAGTGTTGGGAAATTAGGGTGCTTCCTAATCTTGTGAGTGACCGACCAGACAAAGACCAAAAAAAGAAAAAGCCTCCTATTTGGTTCCTGGAAAATCTCCACTGTCCCCTCCTTTCTCTATTTACCATTTTAATTATTAGACCAAAGTCATGGACTCCAAATTGAAGTGCAGGTGCCCCACTAGCTCCACCTTATGTATTTCCCACTACTGTATTTTGTTATTTAAAGATGAGAGGAATTTGAAGTGAGACATATTGCAAATATATATGTGTGAAACTCTGTACTACGAAGTGATTGTAACAAAAAGAGCGGTACGGCTGGGTCAGAAAAACAAGAAACGTTCAGTGTTTCTTCCTGGTGTTGTTTGGATCACGTAGGTGTACGTGCATGCATATTAAAAGCATGAAATTGAGTAGCCTACAATTTCCGAATGGTATTTTCATAATATAATAGAAATTGAGGGGGCCAAATAAACATTTTAAATTAATGGCACCTGTGAGCCGTCGATTCTCTCGCATCTGGATCTTCGAATCTTGTTTCAACTTTTAAAAGTTATCTTTTTAGTTTAACTAATTTTTCAATTATAATTATATAGTTTCCAAATCATTTAAATTTAATTTTTAGATAACTTTTTTAATATTTTTTTAAATAAATCTCCCAATTCTTTTTTAAATTATTTATTTATAAATGATTTTTTTTTATCAATATCAATAATTTAAAGTTAAATATTTAACAAGAAGATTAAACTAAATATTGAAAAATCAATATTTGATCATTTTTGGATGAATTCGGAAATTAATTTAAAAATTTTTACAATTAATCTCAGCCCTACATATAATCAATTCTTATAGTTAAACGAATATATAATTTAATCCCAGCCTTTCATTTTCTGTTAATCTCAGCCACATCATCAAAGTTGACTTTAGTTCAACAACCAAACCAAAGGTTAAATAAACAAAAATATCCCAGCACATTAATTAACAGCTATAGATCCTGTGCTATATAATTATCTAATAATGTAGAAATTCTTGTTGTGGCACGAAAAAAAATGACAATGGTTGAAAGTGTCAAACATAAATGTTCACCATATATAGTAGGTTATTTCCCAGTCTTACCAGTGTGAGGGCGGATTATATTTTTGTTGTGTTCTTTATACTTTTTCTACATAAAATCATAATTCATCATTAAATAAATGTGTTTCATATATAATATATATCATGAAACTAGTTTGTTAAAAGCTTCGTTATTAACATTTGCTTTTTAATTTCATGAAATTTAAAATATCATAATAGACTGGGTTACATGAATAAACTGTTATAATATGCTTCCAACTTGTTGCCAATGTTCTAATACTGTGAGGTTTTGGGTTTTGTCAAAATGCGCCAGGTATAAAAGCAGGCGTCTTCATGCTCATTAACTTTTCACATTTTACTCATTTAAACTGCTTTTTATCTGTTGAACTTGTAATTGTTTTCTGAACTCCCAATTTAATCAAATGTTTTTTATTCCATTGGCTAAGGGAATCATAGATTTGTACGAGTTTCTGAACTAACTGTACGTATATGTGTAGCAATACTTGGAAAAGGGTATGATTTTCAACTTTTAAATTTTAGAAACTTTATTAGAAAATTTATTGGGATAATTTTGTAAATACTTTGGATGTCCCCTGTTAAAATATAGGCGACATTGTCTGATCTTCAAGTTTATTACTTTTTGTCCTAACTTTTTGTATTTTTTTGGTTGCAACTGCGTCAACCATACATATTTTTCACTTATTAGTTGCATTTTAATCATTAGATTAATTTGTAACTTTAATTACCCACCATGGCAAGTTTTGGGTGCATTCCGATGGAAAGAACTGTTTAATGGGTCATGTATGCAAAAAAATTAGTTTTGCATTGGCTGAGTTTGCTTCCTGCTTGGGAATAGACATAAAACATCAAAATACAGTGACTATCAATTTGTGATAGCTAGTATAATTTCATTGAATCTAGAATGTTAGGTGAAAATGTGCATCTGTCTTTGTGTGATATATGATACGCTGTAATGATTATAAGAGTGAAATTCTGAGATATATATTAGACTGTCGGAAAACCTTAGTAGTAGTTGTAATTGATGTAAAGCTAACTGATAGGTAGGGAATAAGAAATTTGGTATTTGCCAAAGTACAATAGACCGCCAAAGGGTACTTAAGTAATGTATTTTGAAATATTTTCCAAAATTATAATTGATAATATGTAATATATATTACAATAATTGATATATAAAATTCAATTTTAGCCATATGGTGTGAAAACATAAATTTTCACTTTCAGGCTAACAGAATTTGGATAATTTAAAGAGATCCTCATATGAATATATTTTGGAAAATGAAATGTGAAATAGCTTATTTTGCTTCAAATTGACAAAAATATTTTGTACAAAAACATTAATTAAAAGTTTTTGACCGTTGTCTTGTGGTGGTAATATTTTAACATTATTGAGAGGTGACTATTTTGCATGTGGTGGCACTCCTAGGGAAACTTTATAACACATTTTGGTAGAAAATTTTTGGATTGCTTCATGACAGTGTGTATAAATTAAGATTATATATTTGGGTTATGTCCCCTAGTAGGTTCAAGTACTTTATTTTGTTGGTAACTGTTATTTATGTAACCAAAACTGGAAGTGTGTGTAAATTTACTGGAGCTATAAGAATTTTTAGGAGGGATACATGAGCCCTTCCGAAGGGTTTTGGGTTCAAGTAGATATGATGTACTTTATTTTGATAAAGAAATAGAAATTCCAGGTTTTTTTTTTTCAGTTTTGTTGGATTTTGTCTTAGCAAGCAAATTGACGTATTTATATTTTCTATTTTAAGAAAATAAATAAGGTTTATTTATTTGTTGTGTACATTTTTAAAAATTTCAGCTCTTTCTCTTAAGAATTCATCTCATCTTCTATTTTTCACTGTAGAAACCGGATGATCATTACATTGTAAATACACATAATTCTTATTCTTCCTCTACCTCCTCAATTTATGATTCTATACATACATATATATATATATATATATATGTATTGAGCGTGTGTGTGTCTGTATATATATATATATATGCCTTGCTTGCTTAAATTTTATCTGACCTTTGCATTCAACCGCGCGCCGTCATGATCGTTTGATGATTTAAAAAAAACTGAATGTTTAGAAATTTTGAATTAATGAGAATTTACGAAATTATAAAGAAAGATGAAGCTGTGAATGACTAGAAAAAAAGGTTTAAAGAAAGAAATAAAGAAAGAAAAGCTAATTTCGTAATGTTTGTGTATTATATTATTCAGTGCTTGAATTTGAAGATAATTACAAATTAAGATCTGATACATATTGATAGTGTAATAATTGCAACAAGAAGGTTCTGTTTCTTGAACAATCTATTTTCTAATTTAAGGAAGTAATTTTTGCACTTTATTTTGATGATCACTATGAAAATGGATTTCTTAATTTATTTAATAATTTTGGCTAAAATTATTTTAATGTACTTACAAATGTTTTGTGATTGAAGATTTACAAATAAAGCAAAAATTGAATATTACGATCCATTGAATAGTTCCTGGAATTTACTAGGAATTCTATGTATTGATTGCTTAATATGGTGTTTGAAACCTTCTATATTAGATGTATTGTGAATTATTTATGTTTGTATGAATGTACAGTTTTAGTGCATATTAATTAGGTGTCGTCAAAATAGATGAGCGACTAGAGGGACAAAAAGGTAAATCCGTACAACCACTTTTACCCACTAAAGATATTGAATTTAAAACCAATTAGGTAAGAAATGATCGGCTATATCACATAATTTTATCTCCAGTGATGTGAGCTGTTAGGGAATTAGGGTGCTACCTAATCTTATCAGTGAGTGACTAGGCAAAGACAAAAAATTCTAAAGAAATGCCTCCTGTTTGGTATCTAAAATATCTTATATCCCTTATATCTATTTACCATATTAAAGAACTAGACCAAAATGGACTCCAAACTAAGTGTAAGTACCCTAGCTCCCCTTATGTAATTCCCACATATGGGTGATTGAAGACAAGAGAAGTGTGAAGATATATTGCAAAGATATATGTTTGAAACTCTGTACTACGAAGTGATGGCTGCTAGGAAAAGAAAAATAATAAAAAGAGAGATAGATAGAGATGGCTGGCTCAGAAAAACAAGAAACGTTCAGTATTCTTCCTGGTATCGTTTGGATCACGTAGGTGTACATGCATGCACGCACGCTTAGAAACGTGGTCATTTTTTAGCTACAATTTCCGAATGGTATTTTCGTAATATAATAGAAATTGAGGGGCCCAAATAGACATTTTAAATACAAGGTACCTGTAAGTCGTCGATTCTCTCGCATCTCGATCTTCGAATCTTGCTTTCCAAGTGAGCTGTAAAAACTGGTTTTCTTTTAGCTTTCGTATGATTTTCCAAATTCTAATTGTACAACCTTCCAAACATTAAATCCTTTAAAATTCGTACAAATCCTTTTAGAGAATTGTTTTGATATATCTCTCCCAATTCTCCTTTAAATCAATTTCACAGATACTTTCCCATTTTTTATTTAACCAAACATGCTCTCTCTTGCTCTATCAAACATTAAATCCTTTAAAATTCTTACAAATCCTTTTAGACAATTGTTTGGATATATCTCCCCCAATTCTTCTTTAAATCAATTTCACATATGACTTTACCATTTTTATTTAAGCAAAAATGCTCTCTCTTGGGCTCCATCAAGGAGAAGAATAACAGGTAATTGATTGATTTGTTCTTCTTTACCTTTTTATTTTTATGATTTTAACTCTCTGGGTTTTTTCTGGCAGCTTTTGTAGATGCAAATGTTTGGGTTAATTAGTAGGCCTTGAGCTAAAAAAGAAGAAGAAGATTCTTTTAGAACTGTTTTTGTGTTCCGTGTTCTGTCATAATGATTACTAATTTTCAAGTAGATAGCTATGATTATGCATATTTTGACTTGGATCTTCAGAATCTGTTTTGTACTCTTTTTTTTAAATTTTTTTTTTCTTTTGTTTTCTGTTTGTGTTTGTGTTTGTGTTTGCTGGACATTTTGTTTACCAGGAACTGTTGCTGATCTGTAACCAGTAATTTTGCCTCCCCTCCTAATTATAAAATTGATTTTGAGGTAATTAGCTTATACTACAAGATTTTTTTTTTTTTTCCGTTTGTTAATTTATGATATGTGAACCATTAAATATATCCTCTTTTTTGCCATTGTTGGTTGTTGCTTCAGCTGGGTATAAATCAAACACAAATGGTTACAAAGAAAGCAAGGAAATGTGAGATTAATCTTGTATTTTTCTGGGCAAAAACAGAGAGCGAAGCTATTTTTTCTCTGCAAAAAAAATTACTGCTTTTTTTTCCTCTTCTTTTTTCCCTTACACGATCTGGTAGAACAAAGCAATACAAAAAGTCATTATTTTTGGATGATTCCAGAATTTAATCCTAGCCATTCATTACAATTAATCCTAGCCCTACACATCATCAAAGTTAACTTCAGTTAAAACAAAATATAAATGTTTAGCATATATAGTCGGTTATTTCCCAGTTTTACCACTGTTTTTGCTCAGGCTATAAAATTTGTTGGGATGTGCATATCTGTTTCTACTTTAACTATCATAATTCATCATAATGCTGTAAATTTTTTCATTTTTGTTTCAGTATATAATCTTTTGAATGCATCTCTATGAATTGTTTGTATTTTTCTTTGTCATTTACTCTATGAGTTTTCACTTCATGTGAACTTTTATTTCTAAAGGCATATCATGAATGGACTGAGTTTTTTGTATGCTTAAAAACTTGTTCCAAACGGTAAATTTTATAAATTTTAAAAACTAATAATGTATAATAGAAGTGCATATATTAACCCTTAAAATTATTATTTCCTTTTACTTTTTGTTATATGGTGGATAAATGTAGTAATGCATTAAATCAAATTACTCATTGATTTTTATTTTTTATTCTTTTTTTTTTTTTGACAAGATGCATATGTATTTCGTTGGCAGACACACACATATAAATGTGACCACGACGAAAAAAAAGAAGCATATGATAGATATGTCTACTTTGATAGGTCTTCCATGAAATTCAATTCACGGTTTAATTACTACCTCATTTTTTGATGACTTCATGCTATTTATGGCGTCTTCCTTTGCATTTCCAATTAATTGGACAAGACAATTCCTCTACTTTTTCCAACACTAAACTCATGCGATAACAAAATACTAATTATAATTCCTTTTACTTTTTGTTGGACTCCATTTCTCTCTCGCTTTCCCTCTTTCTATTATTATTTTAATCCCCAGTCTTTGTCAATTCCCAAAAGTGCCATATTCAATCAATCCCGACAAAAATGTCATATTCACCAAACACTTCATGGTTTTGGCTCCCTTTTGCGCGCTTCTGCAGAGGCGCTGACGTTGATAGTTTTAGTAATGCTTCTTCGAAGGTATTTTATATTCACCATGAAAGGGACAAAGAGAAGAAGAAAGTCAAGTGTTATATTAACAGCTATATATCATGGAAGCTTATTGTTACAAAAGAACTTCAATATTAGCCATTGCTTATTAATTTCCGAAATAAATTAAAATATTTTTATGGAAAAACCCTATAATAAAAAGGGTTTCACAATCTTTCAAGTGTTCAATTACTATTAATTAATCAAAAAACTAATTTAATTATGCAACAATCCATCAGCTGTCCATTAGAGAGCAATACTCCAGAACAGAGGGAGCAAGTTGTGCAATTAAATGGTCCCCTTCTTTGTCCCGACAAAAAGTGTCAATTCAATCAATCCCGAGAAAACTGTCAAATTCACCAAATATTTCATGGTTTTGGCTCCTTTCTGCAGAGGCCCTGAAGTTGATAGTCTTCATAGTGCTTCTTTGAAGGTATTTTATATTCACCAAGAAAAAAAGGAAAAAATAAAAATAAAGTGTTGTATAAACAACAATATACCATACAAAAGAAATTCAATATTAGCCATTTGCTTATTAATTTCCGAAATAAATTAAAATATTATTTATAAAAAAGCGCACAATCCAACAGCTGTCCATTAGAGAGCAATACTCCATCCCGGAGAGAGCAAGTCGTGTAATTAAATAACCATGCTATCGTTCTACGTACATTACTGTCTTTGACCAAATAAGCCAAAACAAAATTTATATATAAAGAGGCATTTCAAAGTGAGAATTGTGAAACTAAATATATATTAATTAGTTAAATGGTGATGTGGTAAAATAAAATTTTAATTTAATTAATGAAATAATCAAATAAAAAAATAAAATAAGATGGCATGTTTATATTTATTGAGTATTAAATAGAGGGTTAAGATTTAAAAATAATAAAAGATAAAAAAAAAAGGGACAAAAATATAGAGAGGATTAGAATCTACAAAGGCCACGGAGGCATTGACTCCAAAGCCGGCTTATCTATATAAGAAAATGAAAAGAAATATCGGCGGCACCACCTTTTTTATGTTAAATTAAATAATATATAATAATTAAGTAAACGACCAAATAAGCCATAGAGTCCAATGTGAGCTTATTTATAAAGAGGCATTTCGAAGTGAGAATTGTGAAACTCTGTAGGATTATAGCCAGCTATAAGCAGAAGAAAAGAAAAGAAAAAGAGAGATGGGTGGCATGTTTGAAAAAGTTTTAACAGCAAGTGATGTGAGCCAAAAGCTAGCTGTGCCTACTGAATTTCTTGGTGATCAATATAGAGGAGGAGAACGTCTAGTGGTGATGGATACTCAAGCCCAGAAAAGGTACGAGTTTGTCTTATCAACTCGTGAAGGACCGTACAGGAAGCCAGCGTTTACTGGGGAGTGGCTCAACTACTGCAGGGACAATCAACTGCGAGCTGGCCAAATAATATATTTCTGGAAGAACGACAACGAGGAGTTTTACAGAATCCAAGTTTTGCGTGATCTTATGGGAGCTGGACCGCAGTGAAACCGTTGTATGGTAATATGCTGAGGAATGAGAAAGAAGGTATTAGGGTTTGTTTTGTCATGGTTTTTTTCGTTGTGTTCGTAAAATAAGTTAGGTAGCTTTGGTTTGCGTGGAGTTTACCATTAAGCTCTTTGCTTTTTTTTTTTTTGGTCGAAAATGCAGGTTTCTTAATTATTTTTTTGGGTGTTTTACGTTTGTTTTAAAAATTCAGCTCTTGGGCTTGTGACCTTACTCAATTGTATCTCCAATCCTCAGTTACTATTAATGGATTATGAATACGAATTAAAATACGTGTCCATTAAATTCTATTATTTGTTATGAAATTTTCTGTTTTTTATATGTCACGTATATATCTTTAATAAAAACCAAGGTCTCAACTGCCAAATTTTGCATACATGCATGCATTATAAACGCGAACCCTTGAAAGTAATAGTAGTATTAGGAAGCGTCTTTGTCAACCGTTCAAGGCCAATTTCTGTTTTATTTTATTTTTCATGCATGTATGCATTTTCCATACACCAAAAAGAAAATTTTGCAGAAATTTTCCTAAGGGTCCTGAGTGAGTAAGTTGAAGTTTGAACAGACAGTTTAGATTTACAAATTGATGGTTGTTTTTATAAATAAAAAATAAAAAAAAGAAAAATAGTTGAAGTCTCCTCTTCCTATTGGTCATCTATTAGGTGTATACTCGTTATGATAATTTTTGTTTCATTATTCTACACTTTAATTGAGTAATAATTAATTATTTTTAATGGATTTTGATTGTTAATATTTTTGCGGTTCAAAGAAAAAATTTACTCTACCAAACCGAAAATATATTTTTTAAAAGATATTTATAAGAGCCCCCACATTCAAAATTAACATAAAAACTTAAAAAAATCTAAGAGCGTGTCCTAATCAGATTCCGACTGATCAATACGTATTCTCTAAGGCAGAATGTCTTGCGACTTGGAAAAGTATTTCTCAATTTATTGAATATTTTGGTTTGTTTTGAAAATAGTTGTTTTAATTGGCTCCTTTGAAATAAAGAGGCTAGCTAGGTTTGCAAAATTATAGACGTGACGGTTAAACTGAATAAAGCATCCCAAGCATTTATTCCCGAATGTTGGCAGATATGGCAGTGACGGAGCAAGTTATGATTTGTTAGACCTTTTATGCGCCAGTATTATAAAAGCATGTGTCTTTATTTTCATTATTTTTTTTCCTTTTTATTTATTTTATTTTACTTTATTTTTGGTAAATGTTTTTTTATTTAATAGATCATAAGGGAACTCATTTACTCTTTCAAAAGTCCCTATATATGGAGACTTATATATTAAACTTGGGTTTCAATTTTTTAAGGGATAAAAAAAAAAAGAAGAAGAAGAGAAAAAATGAGGTTTTGTTTTTCTGTTAGAGAAATTATATAATTTTTTTAATGAGAACGTAGAGAAAGAAAGAGAGAAGATAAGTATGAAAAATACTAAAGATTTTACCAAATATGATTTGGTTGTGGGCTTTGGAGTGAGTTATGTTGAGTGGGAAACTAGAATTCTTGTTTTTCAAATGCAATGTAGAAAAAGTAGATCGTTCAATCAATGCCATTAGAATTTCTGCGCTAAATTTTGTAGTGACAAATATAGACAGATTCAATGAATTAGGAGAAACATATATATATATATATGTTGGGTTTTGAATAGAAATATTGTCCGAGTCACTATAAGTGTGTTGAGAGGAAATTTGAAGGAATTAAGTGTCGTCCTTTTTGGAGCACCAACTGCAGTATCTGATCTTGTCATCGTCATCAAGTACGGAATTGCTATGCGCTATCAGCAGGTTTGTCCGCATGATTCTTAATTTGATTATCCAAATGCATCGCACACACGGGTCTTTAATTAGAGAGTAGTGTAGAAACTTTCTAATTTAACGAAGCTTAATTCCCTTAATTAAAAGTGGAATAAACTCCAAAAAGCAATTTAATTTGAATTTTTTTTTTTACCTTTTGTCTTTATTTACTTAATCCAAGTGAGTTAAATGATTAATTCTAAGCATTTTAAAGCATCAAAAATTAATTTAGCAATTGATTTTTTTTTCTCCTTCCATATGTATTTACCCTTAATACTACAGAAGTGATAAATATTACTCAATTTTTCCCTGTAATTCGAAGGCAATGTATGGGTTGAAGTATACATTTCTTTTTTTAATCACTTTCTTATATAGTACGTAGTTGGTGATTGATTTTTATTTTTTTATATTTGACTTTTTGCTCACCACATAAATATGCTAAATCAATATATCTATATATATATGCATTTTTCTATATATTCAATAATTTTTTAAAAAATTAATAATTGATGATAATATTTATGATTACAATAATTGATATAATAAAATTCAATTTAAGTCATGTTTGGTAAAAACATAAATTGTTCACTTCATCATTGCTAACAGAATTTGGAAATGAATTTAAAGATGATCCTCATTAAGTGATCCATATATTTTTGGTTCCAAAATGAAAATGTGAAATATATCGCTTAGTTTTGCTTCTAAAACTGACAAAAATATTTTGTTCAAAAACATTAATTAAACATTTGTTGGCCGTTCCACGTCTTGTGGGGCTGGTAATCCCCAATTTATGTCATATTGAGAGGTCCGGCAGTAAGGCTTTCATGTGGTGGTTCTTTCTGCACTTGTAGGGAAACTTTATACACACTCCCTCCCCCGGTAGAAAAATGATTTTGGACTTAGAGCTTTACTATGGAGAAGTGTGTATAAAGTAAAAATAGAGTTGTATATAGAGTTTTCCTTTTGGAGGAATGGCAGCCCCTCCGAACAAAGGGTTTTGGGTTCAAGTATATATGTAGTACTTTGTTTTGAGAAAGGTAATTGTTCAAAATTTATGATAATCCATAAACTGGCATGTGTGTGTAAATTTAAAATAGAGTGGTATATAGAATTTGCCTTCGGAGGGATATATTGAAAGGGTTTTGGGTTCAAGTAGATATGATGTACTTTATATTATATTGATAACTGCTTATATAAATTGTATTTTTTTCAAAAATATTTTTTATTTAAGTATTTTTTTAAAAAAGCACCTCATAGGTGCTTTTAAAAAAAATATTTAAAATGTTTTTTTTATATAAAAAAATATTTTATAATTTTTTAACCAAATATATTTTAAACTGCTTTTTTAATAAAAAAATATTTTTTTATTTAAAAAAAATAATTTCAAACAGTCTTAAAATTTTAATTTTTTTTTCTCTAATTGTTTAATAAAAATTTTCAGGTCTGGGATTAGGAGCTGACTCAATTGTTGTCTCTTTCTTCAGATACCATCAACGGATATTAAAAAATATGTAGATAGATCTCTAATTCTCATTCTCTCTCACCCTTTAGTATTCTGCTGCCTAAGAAGCAAGCTGTTGGATTTGTACTCTTGAAGCAAGACAAACTGACATTGTATTTATATTTTCTATTTTAAGAAAATCAGTACGGTCCACACTAATATTGGCAAAAGCTTCAACAGCTTTCCTTTCTAATTAATCGGCATCTTTTTTTATTGTTTCACTGTTGAAATGGCCGGAAAGATCCGAAACACTGTAAATAAGAGAATAATAAAAATTTGAGCCATAGAATTTCTCAATTTCTGACACAAGTACGTACTCTTTGTTGTTGCAGTTTGGCGCTGTGCTCTGCTATACTTACTTCTTTTAGCCTTGCTTGCTTCAAAATTTAAATTTCCATTAAGTGGTTCAACGGAGACCATCTCCAATTTCAAATGTTTGATAATTTATAAGTTGGGCTTCCACTGTATAGCTATCTTTACATGCAGCTACCACGCTCTTGAGTCACTCTCAAATTCTGCAGCGAAGTCAGAATTTCTTATCTCTTATTTGGAAGCCTCGTGTTGGCTTATCTGGTTTGGTAAGTTGAACAGGGGAATTGGAGCCTGATGGCTTCACATCAAATTGCACCCTTTAAATCATATATACAATTCCATCAATTATTTCTTTTGGAGATTATTAAGTGGCCCTGAGGAGACATTGTTCTATACCAAAACAATGATGGTTTTGCAAGTGTAGGACAATAATCTAGTGAAGAAAAACTAATAATTCCTTTGAATGTTGTGTGTAGTTCTTGGTGCGCTTGGAAGATTTATGAAGTGATAATTACAAGCATTACAGATCTGATACAAGTCTTGATAGACTGTCAGATCAGATTGCAATAACAGGTTTCCTTGTTTCTTGATTAAGACCTTTTACTGATTTATTTATCTTGTGCTAATTTTTGAAGATAGAAGTTAATTTTTTTTTGTACTCTATTTTGATGATCACTGTGAAAATGGATTTGTTTTAATTTATTACATATATAATATTTTGTTGTGGTAAAATTATTATTAATGTTTGTACGTCACAGGTTATGTTTTGTGAAAGCTTGAAAGAGTTTATAAAGTATGGGGAAGCAAAAATTGAATACCAATCCGTATTTCCTGGTGAATAGTTTCTGGAGGGACTTATATTAGGAGGATTAGCGGGAGGTATGTACCTTTGACTATTAATATGGTAGTTTGAAAGCTTCTATAATTGAACAATTATGATCCAAATTTAAAAAATATATATATTTTCATACTAATATACAACTTGAATAAAAAAAGACATAAATGTAAATGTGTTTTACTGTTTTGCATATGTTATTTGAACCCACATTTGACTGGTTGATCACATATATATAAGGGGAACAAAAAAAAAAAAAGCTTATCTAAAGCATGGCAAGAAAGTTAGTAATAAACACAAAATGCAAATGGAAATTATTGAGAAGGACGAGAGGGAGGATCAATTTTAACGTTGTTGTAAATTCACTTGAATTTGTTTTTGAATAATATATATTTTCTATAGAATGTCATATTACCTAGATTTTTATTAAATAAAAGTAAATATGAATACAGAAAGTTACCATATTAGTGTAAAAATCTTTTGATTCGATGTTGGGTACGATAATTACAAAAGAAATTAAAATTGGTATTTGGTAACGGGAAGAGAATTAAAGATGGCATAAACAATAAATTGGTCGATTTAAAAAATAAAAATAAAATCCAAGGTAGAGCATGGGTTGTCAATTGTCAAAGCTTAAAATGGAATATTGCCAAAATGGTTACCCAAAGTCAAACTATAAATTATTCAGAAATAAAAAAGTCAAATTATAAATTTTAGTTAACAGTAAACAGCATTTTGGTTTCATTATAACATATTTGTATTATTGTAGTCAAAACTGACTCGTCACGGTCAACGAATCAACCCCATATAGCCCTGGTGGGGCCCAGTTTTGGAATATTTCTGAGCTCCTGCGGCTGCGGCTGCACGTCCGAATCCGACACTTGCTATTTATGGGATTCCGTTACTTCTATTAGTGGGATATTATATATAATTAAATATGCATTTGTATTAGTAAATTAATGATCATGCCTCTTAATTGCTCCTTTTTTTTCTTTTTCCTTTTTTTTTTTTAAATTTTCTTCTCTTCATGTTTAAATACATGACTTTGACGGATCAAAATCGAGTGGTATATGGACAAAAAATACATGACCTTTGTAATTTTGTGAGAACCCAAATGTGAACCCACAAACCAGTCTGCACGGTGCATTCCATTATTACATTAAGAATTGCAATTAATATTCTGACTTTGGGTTTGGGAACCAAATCCAATTTCTTCAACCACAAATTAATAACAAAAGGACCTCTCATGCACTCTCCTCATGATGACGATGTGATCATACCAATTTGACAAAGAGTTCCAAGCAATACTAATAATCTAGTGATTTGACGAAAAAAATTAAACAGTATATATATATATATATATATATTAGTTTACTGAACTC
Organism: Rhamnella rubrinervis; assembly: GCA_007844105.2. Classification (NCBI taxonomy): domain Eukaryota; kingdom Viridiplantae; phylum Streptophyta; class Magnoliopsida; order Rosales; family Rhamnaceae; genus Rhamnella; species Rhamnella rubrinervis. The sequence continues at coordinate 14,130,688 of CM017585.2, forward strand.
AGGAGAAGATAAAAAGGTGGATGAGATCATAACAACCAACTACTGTGATTAACAAAAACAGAAAAATGGTGATGAGAGAAGTGCGCAATAAGTGGGGAAACATTAATGAAAGCGTTTAAATCTTTTAAAACGACGATTAGGATTTAGGATCTCCATCCTACTGGTGTTCAATACCTTTAAGATTTTAAGACATTTTGATATGGTTCTAGACAATTTATAATCTGGCTTGAATAGCTAGAAATCCCTAAAAAGATATTGTCAGACTCACAAAGACAATGCCTATTGGATACATTTAGGCCTGCCTTACGAATCTTCAACTTGTATTCATTCATGGCAAGTCTTCCATGAGCTATCAGCGAAATAAAAAAGCTTAATCTTAGGACCAACTTTTAATTTCCAAACAAGAAACTTAATCTTAGAACGGACTTTTGGCTAGCGGCGTGTTTCTTGCTTGCATGGAGAGTCTTGATTCTCTGTAGTCATCAAATGGGTGCTAACACTACCCACTACTAAGTCAGCAGTAGACATACACGTGCACTACTAGTCTGAGTGACTAAACAAAGACAACACTAATTAAAGCCTCCAATAAGGTTCCTGCGAAGTCTCTTCACTGCCCTTTCCTCCCTATTTGTCACATCCCTAGACCAAAATCATGGACTCCAAACTAAAGCGAAGATAATTACTAGCTCTAGCTCTTTTACTTCCCACTACATTTCTTTTGTTATTTAAAGATGAGGGCTGTGTGAAGTGAGATATATATCGATGTGTGAAACTCTGAACTACGAAGTGATTTGTAACTAGAAAAAGAAAAATAAAAAGAGAGAGATGGCTGGCTCGTTTGAGAAAATTTTAACAGCAACTGACGTGAGCTACAAGCTAGCCGTGCCCACTAAATTTCTTAGAGACCATGGAGGAGGAGATCAACTGATGGTTATGGATAATCATACCAAGAGAATGTACGAGTTCGTCTTATCAACTCGCGCAGGACGGTACAAGAAGCCTGTTTTTATAAATGACTGGCTAAAGTACTCCAGGGATAAGCAACTGCGAGCTGGCCAAACCATATTTTTCTGGAAGAACGACGACGAGGAGTTTTACAGAATCCAAGTTTTGATTCATCATCCTTTGGGAGCTGGGGCGGCTGGACTGCAGTGAAACCCTTGTGTGGTAATATACTGAGGAAATAAGATGGGAATATATATATATATACACATAATAAGAGAGAAACAAGGTTTTCAGGGTTTAATTTGTTGTGTTTATGCATGTTTGCAAAATAATAATTTAGGTAGCTTTGGTTAATTTGCGTAGAGTTTGTTAATTATTTTTGGATGTTTTAAAATTTTCAGCTCCAGGGCTTAAGACTTTATTGTATATCCTTCTTCAGGTACCATCAAATATTAATTAATATACATTTCTATTAAATTCTATAACTTGTTTTATGATTTTTTTTTTTTTTATTTGGCATGTATCTTTAATAAAAAAAAAAAAAAAAGCAAGGTCTCAACTGCCAAATTTTGTATACATGCATTATTTATACACAGGACATGCATTATTTATACACACAAATTGTTGAAAATGAAAGTGATATATATTAGGACGTGTCCTTTATCATTTTGTAAAACTGGTTTTCATTCTACAAATATATGCCTGGAAAATATATTTGATTGATATGTTTGAGATACAGAATATGAAATACTTTAGGTTACAGCTTTTAAAATAGGGAGCTTGCTTCCTCCTTTGGCTGATATATATGGCCTAATAAGTTGAACTGGAAGAATTGGAACTGGAGGGCATTAAATCTTACTGCACCATTTCATAAATTAGCAGACCCTTAACCCTAAGGAAACATTTTTTTTTTCAGGTTTTATTTTATTTCAAAATAACGGAAACTCACCTCAAAAAAATTAATATATATATGTATATATATATATATTCACACATTTACATATATATGAAATTCGGGTTTAAACTATTATGCAAAATATATATATATATATATAGAGAGAGAGAGAGAGAGAGAGAGAGAGAAATTGATCTATAATTTTCTTTGTATTGGCTTCCACAATGTTTTTTTATAAAAAAAAGAAGGGTCTTGATCTTAATCCAATTAGCCTAATTTTGCAATTCGGTAGAAATTTAGAGCAACTGACTCAAACTCTTAACAGATCTCCTTCTTTCTGCTCTAACTTTACAATTCGGTAGAAGTCTAAGCAACTGGCTAACACCTTTAACAAATTCCCTCAACTTTGACTTGGTAAGACTGAGTATACTTGAAGCAATAATATAACTTATCGAAATTCGAATCACTGTTTTTCCAAATGAGTGTGATGGAATGACTAATTTTTTTTACAAACAAGTGTAATGGAATGATCGAGTTTCTTCCGCTATACCACACTCCATGTGCAAGCTGATTTTGTTACAAGTGAATGTCAAATCAACTAAGTTTAGCTTAGCTTAGTGAATGTCAAATCAACTAAGTTCAGCTTCGTGAATTTCAAATCAACCAAGTTTAGCTTCGTCAAAATTATACAGCACTGGAATAGAATGGCATTCCTCCTCCCGCACTAGCTTTGTATCAGGACGGTTTACATGTACAATGATTATTATTATGATTTTTATATAAATGGAAAACAATAAAAATAATATAACGGATGGCTCAGGACATGCAATTGAGGCCATTGGAAATTTATCAAGAACGAAATTGGCAAATTAATTAACTTAATTTCAGCTCCAATATCTTCAAATAGTATATGTGACACTGTCTACTTCGTTAAAAATTAAAAGTACTCTATAATACTTTTAGATAATTCAATTAATATGTTATGACCCATTAATTAAAATGTTTTTTTGACATCATTATAATGAAAAAATTTTCTAATTGAAACCCTCGTCATCATTTACTACTAGATTTTTAGGGTCACAAATTTTGAAGCATTGTGGAGTAATGATTTGCTCATTTATCTGTCAAACCCTTATTCTGCACCTCCATCCTACTATAAATTAAAATTTGGTAATTAATGGATGATTATAGTAACTGATTATATAAATTAAGGCTAATTTGTACGTGGGTTCTTTTTGCACGACTAATGAGACTTTATACACACTCCTGGCCTGATAGAAGAATGATTTTGGACTTAAAATTACTTCACCATGGAGAAGCGTGTATAAAGTTAAAATGTAGTGGTATATAAAATTTGCCTTAGGTGGGATGACCAGTGCTCTCAAGAATGGTTTTGGGTTCAACTTTATTTTGATAAAAGTAAATAAAAATTCAAGATTTTTTTTTTTTAATGTTTATAAAATTTTTTAGCTCTAGAATTAAGAGCTGACTCAATTGCATGTTTCTTTCGTCATATACCATCAATGAATACTAAAAATTATAGATTATCTCTAATTCTAATTCTCCCTCAACCTTTAGCATTCTGATTAGCTAAGAAGCAAACTGTTGGATTTGTAATAATTATTAGGATCTAATGGGGAAAGAAAATTGTGGGTGCTTGTCAAAACTTTTGGAGGCTATAGAAAAGCTCAAATTAATTATAAAAAAAATGGAGAGTATATTAGTTTGTATACGATGAAAAACTTAAACAATTCATTAATTAGTGTTTGTTCGCTTTAAATAGGTCAATTTTATTTATTTTACCTATAGTTTCAATTCATTAATTAGTGTTTGTTCGCTTTAAATAGGCTAATTTTATTTATTTTACCTATAGTTTAGAGAATTAAACATAGTCGAACATAGGCTATGTTTAATTAGAGAGGAGTGTAGAATCTTTCTAAATTAACTAAAAACTTAATTCCCTTTAAAAGTGGAATAAAACTCCAACAAGCAAATTAATGTAATATTTTTTTTACCTTTTTTCTTTATTTACTTAATGCAAGTGATTTAAATGATAAATCCTAAGAATACTAAAGGATCAAATATTAATTTATCAATGGAATTTTTTTCTCCTTCCATATATTACCCTTGAGTATCAATGGACTTTTTATTTCATGCATTTTCATGCATATTTTTTTTTTTTTAGGTAAAATGGACTTTATTAGCACAAAAAGAGACCCCAAAACAAGGGATTACACAGCAGCAAAAGTCTGCTCAGCTTGTAAAATGTCCAAAATACAACTAGGACCAGCATGAATAGAAAACTCATCAAAAACAAAAGCACCATTGACATTCAAAGAAAACTTTGCAACTGCATCAACTGCAACATTAAAATTCATGCTCTTCCATTCCAAAGACCAGCTTTGATCAGCGAAACATTCACGGAGATAACAAATGGAATGATATGCGTACCAGCAAGAGGGAGTTTCCCTCGAAATGATTGCTTTCTCCACTGCCTTAGCGTCTATCTCCCATTCCACCTTCTTCCAGTTACATTGCCTCGCATACTCAGCCGCCCAGCGGAGAGCTTCCACTTCAGCCACAAAAGGAGAGAAGCAAGTGAACAGTTTAGACGCAAGGTAAAGAAGATGGCCCCTCTCATCCCTCACTACCATCGCAGCAGCCGCTTTCCCAGAAACAAACGCCGCATCAACATTCACTTTAATGAACCCTTGTTAAGGTGGAAACCACCTTTGAAAACTCGAAGGCTTGGTAACATTCGCTACATGAGATTTCAGCGGATTGATATCCAGGAACTTCCCCACTGCCGAGTTGAACCTGCTAATAACATTATGCCACCCAACACAACCCTCAAAGAAAAACACACATCTCAGATTCCATACAGTGTAGAACAACGTAGCACAAAAGACTGCTATTTCATCTTTCCTCCATCCCTCTAGGAACACCTCCTCTGAAGGGTTAATACAAGAGTTAACTAACTCAAACAAATTGTTACTTCTCCAAAAATCCAACCTGCAGCCCTAGCGGCTCCCAAAGGCCAATAACCTCCCCAGATGACAATACTGAAAAATATGTAAACTGGATTCTGTTTCGGCCCCACAGAACAAGCAAGTAATATTTCCTACCCCTGTTCTTGAAACTACAGCTTCCCTAGTGGGAATGGAATTAGCAAGCATTCTCCATAAGTGATGCTTCAGCCTTTCATGCACATTACACCTCCAAATAAGAGACCAAATAGGATTAACAACCTAACCTAGTCTTCCTCTTATAATTTCTTTATAGCAGCAGCTCACGGAAAAGCACCCTTCATTATTTCCCATCCACAAAAGCCTATCTACACACCAACCCGATCACTCCAAACCACCTGCAGAATTGCTTTCGCCGATACTTAGTCGCAAATTCTGGAAATAAGAACCGGGTCCCAATTCAAACTATTAACCAGACATAGATCCGCAACCACCTTCCACAAAGAATTATCAATGTTTTTCCTCGATTTTTGGGACTACATGAGGCAACCAGGGGATCCAGGGGTCCCTCCAAAGATTGATAGACATACCGTCTCCTAACAGGTAGCAGGAGGCTCTTCTAAGAACTTGCTTTGTAGCAAGAATCCCTCTCCAAACCATGGAGTCTCCATTCTTGGCTTCACAGTCAAAAAAAGATGAATTCCTCAAATACTTGGCTTTGAACAACCTAACCCAGAGGTTGTCACTATCGGTAGCTGCACTTTCATGCATATTAATCATTGAATTGAGGTTGCTTTCTTATAAGATTATGGTACAGTACCATTGCTGCCATATACTACTTATATTTATGTATGTTTTCCCATATAATAAGCTTACAAAGAAGTTAATATTTTCCCCCATATTATTAATTTCAAGGGAATTTTTTATTGCTTTTGTAGCTAGGTTTTCTTTTGGAATTATCCTAAATACATTCAAATTGGACCACTAAAACTTAGAAAGCAACATTTATATCTATATGCTTGTTAATATATATATATATATATATATATGCTCTCATTCTCCTTTTGACCAAACATGATATTTCCTTTTTAAGTAATAGGGAAAAGATTATGAAGCAAAATATAACAAGAAGTTGTTTTTATTTGCTTAATTTTTTTTTTATCATTTTTATTAACTCTAAACAAATTAGTCAAAGCTAACATGATCGATGTTCGTCATTATGTATGTTTGATTTCAAATACTGAATCGGCTCATAATTAACATCGACGTTTTATTATACATTTTTTTATCTGTATCAAGGTTTTTTTTGCTCCCTAAGTTGATGATAATTTTTATTAATTTATATACAAAAATATTTGAACCTCGCATGATCGTGTCATCGTGTATGTAAGATTTTTATTAGTAACTCTACAAATAATTAACATTGTTCTTTCATAACACATGCTTTACATGTGTTGTTTTCTTTGACACATGTTTTACACACGCATGTGCCGTATTTATTTCTCGATCATTAGTATAATTTTAAAGTTATTATCTTTTTTCTTCTACGAGATTTGAAAAAAAAAAAAAATCCAGAAGATGAATTGCGTAGTCATCCATGATACTCTGTCAGTTCTTATTCTAATACCCTTTTTATCTATTCCAGAAATTCAAAGCTTTTTGAACCTGTTAAGATTTCATTTTGAGTTTCATTATTTTTAATTGTTTGGGGATCAGTTTTGATCCCTAAAAGGTCAATTTTTACGAACTTTGTTGATTATCATCTTACACGCTTAACTTTCATTCCTAAAAGATCGATTTTTAATATCAAAATATCTATTTTAGTTTTAAACCAAACCTCCAAAAGATTCATTTTGTTCCAAAAAGTGGTCAATATAGGTATAGATATAGTTTAATATGATAATGAAATAGAGATATGCAGACAATATTGACTAATTAACAAGTAATATATATAACTTTAACCATGGGCTATTGGTAATGACAATTATCTGGGATATACGAATATATGAATCGTACAGATCTCTATTATATGCACTTTGTGGTTGCTGATGATGTGTCCAATTCACAGAAACTATAAACTATGAGCAATATATATATATATACATTTCTCTTTTACTTAAATAGAAATATTAGTCATATAATATGTATTGAACACAACCTGAAAGATAAATAGTATAATAAAAAATCAACTATTTATGCATGGGGTTATTACGACGAAGATATTCGTTCGGCATATAGTACTGAGAAATATGACATAAATTAATAAAAAGATGGCATGGCATCTGAAAATAATGAAGGCGACTATGAAGAAAACCAAAATTAGTAATTAAGTACTACGTACTGCTATGTATGATATATCCAATAACACTTGCATGCCAGCTAGCTGTCACTGTGTATGTGTGTTGTCTAATTCGTTAATAATGAACTTCTTGTGATTTACTAGACATATCTAAGTATATATACATATATGCATGAAGGCGACTATGAAGGAAATGCTCAACACATTGTATCAGATAGAAATTAAAGAGTAAGGGGATCGAGAGTGAAATAGCTACGTATAATGGAGACGATTAAGAAGGTTATTAATATGATTTTGGTTATGATGGCCATGTTGGTTCTTACGAGTAGCTTTGTTAGGTTTAAGTGTATGATCAATAATGGATACCATGTTGTGCTTGATCATCAATATCGTCATAATCAATGTCCACAAGACTCAAACCCAAAGATGGAAGGTGGAAAACTACTCCCTACAAGTGGTAATGATTGTCTCGGTCATGCATGCACCACGATTGCGCCCCTGGCTGTTACTGCATTCCATTTTTCATTTTCATTGGGGTATGCATTGGTCATTATTGCTAGCTACGTTAATTGTGAAATTGCACTATGTTATATATATAATGTATATCGGAGTGTGTTCAAGTCGTATATTTGCTAATTATCTATTTGTTTGAAGTGAAGATGTGTGTTGGTTGTGTGTATAACTAACATTAGCTCCTCCTCTATGATCATGTGGGTGGGGCTCATGTTATATGAGCATACAATAATCTCTTGGATCCTTATACGTATACATATATATATATATATATACGTATTATGTTACACAGAGTCGTGTATTTAAGTTGTCACGGTTCTTTGTAAGGAAGTGGGTCAGTATATATATATATATATATATATATATATCAAGAAACATTTTTTTTTTAATGAAAGATTACAAAATATTCCTTCTTGATTTTTATCCTGTAAAATCGATTTTCTTTTCGAAATGTCTACTTATATGCTTTGGGCAATTGTCAATGGGAATATAACAAAATGGTTTTTAGCGAAGAAAGATTTAGCAGCAAAAACTAAAATCGCCTTAAAAATTTAGGTTCGCGTTCTTTTTCTCTCGCGCGACGTGGAGGGGAAAAAATTAGCCACGCAACTCTGCGACATTTGTGTTCGCCTAAAATATATTTTGGAATTTTTTTTTTCTTTTATAAATCCTCTCTAAATGCGTTATGCGACAAAGTGTGTTTGTTGCCAATAACCTTTTGCCCGACATTTAAGTTTAGTCGTTAATAATATATAAAATTTACAATATGCTTTTATTGAGGAAACTAACTCCTTTATTAAATATATATATATATATATATAATAATAATAAAGGAAACTCATACGTTCCCTCACAATATGCGTTTAGCGATGAAAATATTTTATAATTTTAAAATTTATATTATATTGTATGTTAAGTTGTACGTAGATTAATCTTAATTATAAATTTATATTAAATAAAATTATTAATGAGCTCTTTTTTTACAAGAGAAAAACCCTTTTTTAAAACGACCATTGGGAAACCCACCCTCGAAGCGCATTGGGACCTCATATTACTTCCCCATGTTGCCCAGGCAGTGCAAAAAAACTCACCCCGTGCTCACATTCGCAATCAGCGTAAGTTAGCGTCGTCCACGTGCGTTTCAAACTAACATACAGAATCAACGTACCAACAAGTATGAAGCAGACAATCGTCATCTACCACCCCCAAGATTGACTGACATAACCTCCATGATAGAGTTTGGCAAGCTCATCCTCCAACACTACCCTCACAGCTTCCATCACTTTCCTTTGCACCCATCGCCTTCCAAATAACTCAACCATGTCTTCCTACATCCGACACATCTCCGACTCCAACCCTTCCATTTCTTTCCACCTATTCCCTTCTCAGTCCTCGTCGATACCCCACCAAGTTGTCGTAGAATGGCCGATTTGTTCGAGTTGATATGACTCAACCTCCCAAACGCTCACATTGGCCTCCATGAAATCTCCAATAGACATCCAATGTTCGAGCTTTCTACTCTTCTGTTGCTTCGGCTCTCGCAGTTTTGCTCAACCTTCCGAAAATCCATCAACAAACAAACGACAGTTTTAAGAACCTCACTGATTCTGTTTTTCGAATTCCGGGTTGTCCTCCTTTGAAAGCTACTCACATGCCCAGTCCGATGCTCCACAGGGACCACGCATCTTACTGGCATTACTTGAACTATTGTTCCAAGCTTCCAAAAGCAAATTTGAATATTGTCTATAGTTTGATTGGTTTGATGGATTTGAACAAATTGCAATGAAGGCCGTCGAAGATGGTCTCTGTGTTGCTGATGGAACAACTCCTCTTGTGTACTATGTCAGACCATTGATTCATGGCAGCAAGAAAGAAAAGAAGCAATTTCTATAGAGGCGGAAGACTACATGTTGTGGCTAGATAATTGCCGAGTCAAGCGTGGTGTTTTTGTGTTTTGGACGTTCGGGAACCTTTACGAAGAAACGAGAGAGATAGCAAGTGGGTTGGAAAATAGTGGGAAAAGGTTCCTGTGGGTGTTGAAAAAGCCCATTGATGATAAAAGAAAGATCATGACCGATCAACTCTATGATTTCGATCCGGCTGGTCTATTGCCCGATGGATTTACATAGAGTACCAGAGGTATAGGCGTGGTGGTGAAGTCTGGTAAGTTCTGAAGAAGGAATCGGTCGTCGATGGGTTCGTGATTCGCTGCGGTTGGAACTCGGTGCTCGAAGCATTGGTCATCGGTCTTGGGAACTGATCTCAAAGCTGAGAATCACAAGTAACAAGGTTGTTGGAAGAGGATGAAGTAGGAAGCCAGTTAATGTCACTTCCAGTATCCATTATCATGTAGAATTTTTTAGCCATGTTTGTTGCAGAGGTCCAATTTGAGCGGGAATGCGAGTTAAATAATATAATATTAAATTATCACAGAAACTATAAACTACGAGCAATAATTTTTTTTTCTTTTTATCTTTTACTTAAATAGAAATATTAGTCTATATAATATGTATTGAACACAAGCTGAAAGATAGTATAGTATAATAAAAGAAAAATCAACTATTTATGCATGGGGTTATTACGATGAAGATATTCATTCGGCATAAAAATATATATATAACCAAGCTCACTTAGTACTGAGAAATATGACATAAATTAATAGACAGACGGCATGGCATCTGAAAATAATGAAGGCGACGATGAAGAAAACCAAAATTAGTAATTAAGAAGTATGAAATACGTACTTATGGGTTATTACAACGATACACACTTTGTGAGTGTGACTTACCTTTTGTCATTGACTGTAAAAAGATTGTCTGCTACTACGACTTTTGGGGAATATTCGTGAAATAAAAAATTGCAGATAGCTATTTCTGTTATTTAATTGCTATGTATGATATATCCAATAACACTTGCATGCATGCCAGCTAGCTGTCACGGTGTACATATATGTGTTGTCTAATTTGTTAATAATGAACTTCTTGTGATTTCCTAGGCATATTTAAGTATATATACATATATGCAGATGCAATAAATTAAGAGATTTGAAGGAAATGCTCAACACATTGTATCAGGTATAAATTAAAGAGTAAGGGGATCGAGAGTCCTATAGGTATAATGGAGACGATTAAGAAGGTTATTAGTATGGTGTTATTTATGATGTCCATATTGGTTCTTACGAGTAGCTTTGTTAGGTGTAAGTGTATGATCAATAATGGATACCATGTTGTGCCTGATCATCAATATCATCATAATCAATGTCCACATGACTCAAACTCAAAGATGGAAGGTGGAAAACTGCTCCCTACAGGTGTATGTGCCGGTCAATTATGCAACGCATTTGACCGTGATTATTGCGCCCCTGGCTGTTTCTGCCCTCCATTTGTCGTTTTGATTGGGGTATGCATTGGTTATTGTTGCTAGCTACGTTAATTGTGATATTGCACTATGTTATATATGTAATGTATATCGGAGTGTGTACAAGTCGTATATTTGCTAATAAGTGAAGGTGTGTGTTGGTTATGTGCGTAACTAGCACTAGCTCCTCTATGATCATGTGGGTGGGGCTCATGTTACATGAGCATACAATAATCATCTCTTGGATCCTTATATATATAGATATATATATATATATATATGTGTGTGATATTACACAGAGTTATGTATTTAAGTTGTCACCGTTCTCTGTTAGAAAGTGAGTCAAATCATATATATAAAGGGTGAGTTTTTGTTGATTTTTAATGATTAGTGTTATGTATTATTATCCCTTATTTTTTGTAGGGTCGATATATATAATTTAAAAAGCCTAAACTTGTTCCGCCACTGTAGAAAAGATAGCATAAAAACAAGATGTTGAATTCTATAAGTTTCAATATCCTAATTAACGAAGTTGTATGCAAGACAATTTATAATAAAATAAATATGTCCCAAAACATTTTTTCAGATGTAGAAATTAAAAGATCATTATACCTGTAGTTAATTATGACACACTTGGTATTTTTTAGTCTTTTTAGTGAAATCGACACACTTGAATTAAAAATAAGATATTGCTAATCAACTAATAAAAGATTAAAAATTAATTATTTTGGAGAATAATTGGAGAAAAAGCTCTATCTATATTTGAATCAAATTGGAAATTTAATAGCCTCGTTTAAAAGAAAATTTTTAAAAGAGCCTAAATTGAAATATGGTCAAATTATAGGGTAATAAAGTGTAATTAACCCTTATGCTTTGCCCTTGCAATTTACAGAAATATTTTGTATAAAAACATTAATTAAACATTTGATGACCGTATTTTAAAAAAAGTAATAATGACAACAAAGAAACCATTTGTTGACGTCCAGTTAATGTGGGCTGGTAATCCCCCATTTTTATTTTTATTTTTTTCACATTCTAGGGAGGTGCCGCAGTATAGCTTTTATGTTCTTTTAGCACTACCAAGGCAATTTTTTGACGAATTTACCCTTGTTTTAATTAACAATTTTGTTATAGAATTTTATGTAAGAATAAAGTTGACAAATCTAATGAAATTTTGTTAGTAACAATACTTTGACAAAATTTATATTCATTTAATAAAAATTTGACAAATTCATACTCTTGTCTAATGACTTGTTTCATTAAACAAGGATTAAAAGAGTCGGGAAAAAAAATTGTCTTGAAAAAGAATGGTTTGATTAACAAATAAAACAAAATTGAAAAATGAGGTATAAATTATAATTTCTAACCAGGTCGATGTGGGGTGTACATTCTTAAAATTGCAGGAGAGGAATTAATTAAGATGTGCTACGCACGTTGGCCCAAACACTCCAACTGTAAAAAATAAAAATAATAAATAAATAAAATTCCTTTAAAGAAATGGTTTGATTAATAAATAAAACAAAATTGAAATTTTAGGGGTCAATTTATAATTTCTGCAAATAGAGAGGTATATATGGAACAAACTCCAAAATAAGGGGCTATTTTGAAATTTACAGAAAATAATATTTACACATAAATTTGTTCAATTTCAATATTTAAACAGCTCTCTTTTTTCTCTGTCTGGTTAGCACCCAAAAACATGGCGTATGAGGAGTCAGAGTGGGCCAAAGTGGCTGAAGAGGAAGAAGAGGGGGATAATGGCCTTTTGGAGGGGAAGAAGAAGAATGAATTGTATTGTGTGGTTTGTGGTATGAAGTTTAAGAGTGATAAGCAGTGGAAGAATCACGAGCAGTCGAAGAAGCATCGTGATAAGGTTGCAGAGTTTAGGGAATCAATTGGGTATGATGAGTTTCAAGAAGTTCAGGAAGGAGACGATGAAAGAAGAGATATGGATGATGGGTTGAGTCTGTTATTTATTTAGGGGACCTAATTTTAGATGGTGTACGGATTGATGGTGAGGAAGAGATTGAAGAAGAGTGATGAGGATGAGTTTTATGATGTTGATAATGTAAATGTAATGGAACTGTTTGGTGTGGAAATTGGCTCTGGTAATGAAAATGAAAATGAAAAAGAAGAATATGATGATGATGATGATGATGATGAATTGGGTGTTCTTCAAGCAATGGCTTCCGCACAGAAGAATAGGAAAAATGAGACTTTGAGACTTGAGCCAAATGCAGCCTCGACGACCAATGCTCGTGTTGAGAATGATACCAATGAGATTGACTATAATTGCTGGTACCTGGTGGTGGTCTTTTTGCTTGTTGAGTGTTTAACCTTGGATTGCTACAACTCTCATATTAAGCAAAACTTTCGTGTTCTATTGGAGTTTATCTGTGGTTGTGATAATGTGTATGTATTATAAGTAATAAAAGTAATAAATCAATACTAAATATTCAATAACTTCGAAATAAGTAACAAATATGCATCTTCTACATCGGCTTTGGTATAGCTCTTCTTATAACAATGCTAAAAGTGAAAGCAAGCTGAAATACTTAATCAAATGGGTTTAACCCAGGAAAAGCATAAATTTGGTGTTTAAAGATGAGGCAGGAAAATAAAAGAAGCTAGATTCTCATGGACATGTTCTACATATCAAAACAATGACAGTTTTTTGAAGTGTAGGAGAAGAATGTGGTGGAGAAAAGCTAATAATTTTATCCATACAAAAATATTACTTTTGTGATATAATTCTACTGTTTTCGTTCCAATAAAGATAAAAAAATTTAAAAATAATAATAATTAATTAATTAATTTTCACCAAATGCATTTGCTTTTACCACAAAAAAGCATTTGCTTTTTCACCGAATACAGAAAAGAAACATACAGGCTCTTGGTGCATTATTATCTTAGTCCAAATAAGCCATGGACTCCAAGGTGCGGATTATTTATATGAGAAAGATTGTGAAGTGATAATTGTGAAACTCTCTTACTAGCAATTGATTGTAGGTAGCTAGAAGAAGAAGAAAAAGAGAGATGGCTGGCGAATTTGTTAAAATATTAACAGCAAGTGATGTTAGCCAAAGGCTAGCTATCCCTATTGAATTTCTTGGTGATCAATATAGAGGAGGAGAACAGCTAATGGTGGTGGATGCTCAAACACAGAATATGTACAAGTTCGTCTTATCAACTCGACAAGGACCGTACAGAAAGCCTGCTTTTACCAAGGAGTGGCTCAAATACTCCAGGGATCAACAACTGCAAGTTGGCCAAAAATTATATTTCTGGAAGAACGACAACGAGGAGTTCTACAGAATCCAAATTTTACGTGACCTTTTGGGAGCTGGACTGCAATGAAACCGTTGTATTGCAACCTGCTGATGAAAGGGTACGTATGTTATAAGAGAGAAACAGGATTCAGGGTTTCTTTTCTGTGTTTATGCATGTTTGCAAAATAAGTTAGGTGGAGTTTAGCATTAAGATCTGGTGTGTGTTTGTGTGTGTGTGTGTGTATATATATATATTTGCCCAAATTTTTGAATGAAAAATATCGACTGAGTTGATGAATTAGGATATGTTGGGTTGAATGGAACTGTATACTGAGTTATTGTCATTTTTCTGAGAAGACTTTTGAACCAATTTATTATTATTATTATTATTATTTATTATTATTATTTTTATTATTGGTTATTTTCTCTTGTTGTTTCGTGTCCTGTTTTTTGCCTTGGCTGTCTTCTGTTCCCTCTCTCTCCCTTGTGGTTTGGCAACATTCTTTGTAATACTTTTATTTTTTTAATAAAGTGTACATGTCATTTTGGGCTGGGGTTTCGCCTCTTCGGCTAAGCTGCTCCCTCTTTGTCATGGAATCTATTACCATTATTATTATTATTATTGTTATTATTATTATTTCTTAAATTAGAATTTCATTAACTCAAACTCACAGTAGACATATTAGCTTGGAGAAAAGAAACCAACCAGGATAATTAAGCCTCTGCAAGGCTACAAAATCTTTTACAAATAGAAAAAATTTAGCCAACTCATAAACAATATTATTAGTGTTTCTATAGCTAGGAAAGAAAAAGTACAAGAAAATTGATTAAAATGTTTTAGGGTCTTACATTTTCAACTAAAAAACACTGTTTTACTAACGAACAATCATTTTCACTTTATGCTTTACCAAAAAAAAAAAAAAATCATTTTCACTTTATGAAATTTTGCCATAAATTTTCACCTCAAAATCTCTAATTGCCTAAAAGTTCTGACTTAAGAGGAGTATGCGTCAGCAGCCAACTTTATCACAAACAAACAATCATGCCACACTAATACAACTTTTATCTCACACTAATAAAGCCTTTAACTTTAGACAGTACTACTAAACCATCTATCTCAACTTTATAGTAAGCAGTTACCGAAGATTTCCAAATTTCTTGTGGGTTGGTCCAATCGACATTAACTTAAGAAGCCAACAAAATCTCAATGTAAACTCTAGCCCTCTCAAATAAAAATAAAAAAAACATCTGACCAAAGACAGGTCGTAATTAAGGCCACCCAGTACTTGTTAATCTTCTGTCTCAAACATACAATCAAAAAAGTTATTAGACTTGAGTGTACACTTTGGACTGTTATTATCAGATAGCTTTTTAATCTGACTGGTCTGGAGGTTTACATAGAGAAAGCTAAACACTTATACATAAAGGTGAACACCATGGAAAAATGCTCTTTAATTAAGAATAAAATAAAATGAAAACTTGATTATTAGTTTGATAAATTGGAGGCCAATTATACATATTCAGTCACATGGAGGGCTATGATCAAGATCTTGAACAAACCATGAAGTTGTTCAGGAGCTATATATAGGTAGCTAAGTAATAGAAAAATAAATTAATTAATTAAGAGATGGCTTAGAAATTTGGATCAAAATTTTCCCATTCTTTTTTTCCCCCCTCACATAAGTGGGGTTTTGTATAATTGTAGCCGGCACACCAAGTTGCGAATTATTTATTTCTACACGAGAGCTTTTTCGTTTTTCCCATATATATATATATATATGTATGTATGTATGTATCCTGTCATAACTTTATAAATTCAAAATTAATTAATCTCATAAGCATATTTTTATTTTGTTTTTAAATGAAAATAAAGGGTATTATCAAGTTACCATGAAAATAGGTTATTTTATTGAAAATAAATAAATAAAAAATTAAAGTTTATAAAATTAAATAATTATTCTTAAAAACAAATTTCTCTCCTCCCTCTTCCCTCTTCTCTCTTCTCTCTTCCCCTTCCCTCTTTCCTCTTTCCTCTTTCTCGTTCTCTTTCTATCTCCTGCGTATCCATGTTTTTTTGGTAAAGTCCTGCGTATCTATGTGTGTTTCCAAAACCAGCACCCTAAGTGGTCGAAATCAAGAGCCCAAACCACCTAGAATCTCGTGGGTTCTATGTTGGATGAAGAACTTAGACAAGAGAATAAGGTGAGACTGCAGTTTTTGTAATCCAGAGCAGGGGTAGGTGGGGAAATGTGGCTGATTAATTTAGAGATTTAACACCTTTGGTTATTAAATTAGCTTTTTGGCTCTGCGTTTTTGTGGTTGATCTTAACAGGGTAAGTAAATTTTGGAGATTTGAAGTAATGGGTTTGCCGCAGATGTATCAAGATAACCGGAAAAATGTTATTGTTTCTCTGGGTGTTTCTTGTTCACAACTTTCACATTCCTTCAAATATGTGATTAGGTTTTGGGGTGGTGTTTAATTAGATAATTAGTCGTCCGGTTTCGTGTGAAGATGAATATATAATGGATAGGATATTATAATTGTGAAGGTATATGTTTAATTAGGCGGTTACTGTGACAATTTTCTAGCTTTGTGTATATTGAGTTTTGGAGAGAGAGAGAGAAGAAAGGGCCGGCGAAGGTGAGGATGAGGAGAGGGAGAGAAAAGAAAGGAGGGTGAAGAGGAGAGAGAGAAGGGAGTGCGAGGGGAGGGAGGAAAAAAAAAAAAGGGATCAAGTTATTTTTAATATTTTATTTCCTATTTTATAAATTTTTATAATTTTAAATTAATGTTTTCTAAATACTTTATGTTTTAAAAATTTTATATAAATATGCTATTTCGGCATGCCACATAAAGGAGAAATAAAAGATTTTAACTGAAAAATATTAATTTTGGAATGATATTTTAACTAACAAGATTGAAATTCAAGATTTTAAAACTGTAGTGGTTATAGCATTAAACTAAACCTCAGGATGATTATACCATGATAACAGTAAAAATAATTAACAGCCTAAAGTACACACTCAAGTATAATAACATTTTTACGTGGCTGATGATGCAATGCTTTTTTTCTTTTCCTTTTCAGGGTTTGGCAGATCATCAACAAATCGTTGCCCAACAATGCTTCAAAATTGTGGCCAGAAAGTAAATGATGACGATATTTTCAAAGTAGTGTAAATATTCATTATAATTAATGGTATCTAAAATTACCTTTTAAGGGTTATTATTATATAACCTTTGAGATTTAGTCAATTTTCAGTTAATCTGTATAGATATAAATAATATCATTTTGCCCCTAACTTCAATATTTAATAAAATTTGAGAGTAAAAAAATCATTTCTACATATCAGGTAATAGAGAAAAAATAAGTATCTAACAAATGTTAAATAAGAGGTGAGATGAAATTTTTTAAAAATAATATAGACAATATAAGAGGTAGGACGATATTATATATACCTTTATAGACAATTCAAAATAACATCAAATCTCAAAATGATTGTATCTATATAGCCCTTATTTTAATTCATAATTTATCAATTAAATTATCTAAATTAAAGTTTTACAAAATAGACAGTTTTTCGTACGTAATATTTGAAGATATTAGAACTAAAAGTTAATTAATTACCAAGTTCTTTTTCATATTGGAGAATTTCATCAGCATGTAGATCTACCAGTCTTATTAAAATATTTTATCAAACGCATCTGAGAATTCTATTAGAGGTATTAATTAATATAATTAAGTTTTATGTTTCAAGATCTTGATAGCCCTGCATCTGACTAAATATATATAATTGAACTCCAATTTATCCAACTACTAATCAAGTTTTTATTTGCTGTATATTTAACAATCAAGTTTGATGGTAATTATTTTTGGGTTTTTTTTAATAAAGCGTGCACACTAGTAGAGCTGGAAGCCAAAAGAGCATGCACTACTAGCCTTATCAGAACTTTTTTTATGAAGTTCCAAGTGAAGAACATTAATCCATTAAAAAAGCCAACATAAAAAATATACCAAAACCTAATACACATAATATTCACCAATAACAATATAAAAACTAATAGTTAAACCCTATTTCTTAAATCTCTTAGTGATGAGAAAAGAAGAAAGAAGCTTTTTTATCTTGGGGAGTTGAAAAAGTCAGCGTTAAAGATCAACAGGGGGTCCAACATTCCTGACATAAGTGTTATTCGCATATTCAACTTGCATTATTATTATTATTTTTTCCCCATAAAGATGCCTTCCATTTATCAGCCAAATAAAAAGCTTAGGAACCTTCGACTTTCAAATTAATATGTGTTGGACCCCCTGTTGTCCTTTGGCGCTTCAGCGCTCCAAGCTGAAAGTTTCTTTCTTCTTCTTTTTTTCACTAAAGATTAAGAAATAGAATATAATTTAGTGTCTATTTAATAATATTTATTTTTAAAAAATTTCTGTTTAATTATGTATAATTTATTAAATTTTAAAAAGTTAAATAAAAAATTAAAATTTATTAGACCCTCATATTACTATAAATGTAATGCGAAAATATATATATATATATATATAAATACTAAAAAATAATTTTTAAAATTTTTTCAATTAGACGTTTTATTATTATTTTTTTTCGTGTTTAGAAGTAATTGAGAACTATATCTACCAATAATAAATTATTATTAATTAATCTCTAAATTCAAAAAAAAATTATATACAAATTAAAAATAAAAAACGGAAATATTACCCAGCGGGCACTTAGTTTTATATCTGTTATTGTTTACGTGTACGGAGAATACTCCGCAAATTCTGCAGCCAACTCAGAATTTCTTGTCTTGTTTGTTCGTAAGCTTCCTGTTGGCCGACAAAATGTTCATCACCAGGCTCACTCAATGCGCTGACGATGATATCGTTTTCAGGTTCAGATGGCTTCCGTATTCATTCTTCAAAAAGAAGCTGCTTTTGCTCTTTAAATGCCAATATTTTACATTGTTTTCGATATTTGTCGGCTCTCAAAGTTTGAGGGGAAAACCCCAGCTGCTTTACACGTGTGCAGGAGTATGGATAGGTTGCTGGCGTTGTTGGCGTTGACAGGTCTAATCATCAGTTTGATCAATTGTTTTTGACTTTTGTATATTTGTGTTAAAGATGAATAAAAATATAAATTTATATTATTTATTAATTTATATGTATATATTATATTAAACTGTGTATGAATTAGTTAATTTTATTTTTATTGTCACTCATTGTATATAAACACATAATATAATATAATAGAGTATTTATATATATATATATATATATAATTTTTAAATTTTTTAAAGCTTAATTCTTCATGAATATATAACAATCTATAGGTTTTTAAAGCCGACGTAGTTTTCAATTCATCGCCCCCACCGTTTAGTATCATGCATAGGCGGCTCTTTTGTTATTATATTCCAAGTCAATTTTTATCATATATGGCCTAACTTTCAATTTTTATAACCTGCCTTTTCATTTCATTCACAATAAATAACTCAAATTTGCAAATTGATGTAGCCAAAAAAAACACTAATAAAACTCTCATATTTATTTATAATAGTTGAATTCTTTTACAATAGTTGAGTTCGAGTTTTAATATATTTCATATAATATCTCATATATATTTAATTTTAATAAATAATAGAATAGCAAGTAATCTTACCTTTTTATTTATTTTTAAATTGATAATTTTCACATTAAAATTTTTTAAACAAAATAAAATAAGAGCTTAGGATTACGTAATGCTTATATTTGTGGGGGACAATTTTGGCATACACGGAGATAACAAAAATGGATGACTCATGGAGGACAGTTAAACATACGTTATCCGATAACTCTCACCTAATCACTGATCACTACTTAATTTTAAAAAATTATGTGACACTGAATATAATTTTTGGTCTTTTCAAAAAGAAGTACCATTCAATACTTTTCAAATAATTCAGTTTATTTTATAGTATAATTTCAAATCTCGTCATCAGCAACTAGTAGTGTATTATATGTACTAGAAGTAGTACCCCACTGACTACTATAGTATATATATATATAAGATTATTTTCAATATTTGTTTCGTTTTTATTTTCTTTCTCTTTTTTTTTAGTGCTCTATATCGGTTTTTCCAATCACATTAATTAAAATGCTTGTTTTTCCTAAATAAATCACTTCTAGCAATTTCAAAACCGCATTCAAACAACAAAATTAATTGATTAACAGAAAAATTAGTAAATTAATTTGCCAAAATAAACAGAAGGAACTTAATTTTGGCATGTATGTCTAAATTTAGTTCAAATTTTGAATTGTCAAAATTTTCACAAAATAAACAAGAAGTTTTTAAATGAGAACAGAAATTAAGAAAGAAGATGAGAGAAATTAACAAGAAACGTCCAGTATTTTTTTTTTATCACGTAGGGGTACATGCATGCAGGCATCATATTAAAAGCATGAATAGTCTAGGGATTGTAAGCCTCCAATGGCATTTTCGTAAAAACTAAAAAGTGAGGAGGCAAATAGATATTTTAATTCAGGGTAATGTCACATCTGGATCTTCGTTTTTGGTTTTTTTTTATGCAGCTTTTGTAAACGCTGCGGGCTTTTTAGTGCACCTTGGAGCTAAAAATTAGGTCCCTTCAAAACCTGTTTTGGTATTGGGTGTTCTATAATAATGATTTTTGTTTTAAAACAAATCCTACCTTCACCTGCAATACTTTGAAAAATTGGAAGAGTTGACTGTTTTGGACCTACAGACAAGTAAAACACACGAATTTTAAAAATGGGTACCGGCCGACACTGCTGCTAGCACTTGAATCATTCAGAAGATGATTGTGAACAGCTAATTAAAAGAGAAGTTTAGATGCGGAATGCATCATGCCCACTACTTAAAAAAGAACTGATTTCTAATTACGCTGGGTTAAGCCTTTTTAACAATTGGGCCTGGGCTTATAATTAAAATCTCTGTAACAATTTCTAATTTTTTTTGAATAGCTAACTTGTGATTATACATATTATGACTTTGATCTTCAGAATCTGTCTTGTACTTCTCCAAATTTTTATTTTTTTTGTGTGTTTCTATGATTTCTTGGTGTGATTATAGGTTAGCTGTACATAATTGGTGTTATGTATTGTTATCCCTTATTTTTGTAGAGTCAATATATATATATATATATATTTAAAAAAAAAAAAATTTTAATTTTCACCAAATGCATTTGCTTTTACCACAAAAAAGCATTTGCTTTTTCACCAAAGTGGGGCTTACTGGTGCATTATATTATCTAAGTCCAAATAAGCCATGGACTCCAAAGTGCGGATTATTTATAGAAGAAAGATTGTGAAGTGACAATTGTGAAACTCTCTTACTAGCAATTGATTGTAGGTAGCTAGAAGAAGAAGAAAAAGAGAGATGGCTGGCGAGTTCGTTAAAATATTAACACCAAGTGATGTGAGCCAAAGGCTAGCTATCCCTATTGAATTTCTTGGTGATCAATATAGAGGAGGAGAACAGCTAATGGTGGTGGATACTCAAACACAGAATATGTACAAGTTCGTCTTATCAACTCGACAAGGACCGTACAGAAAGCCTGTTTTTATCAAGGAGTGGCTCAAATACTCCAGGGATCAACAGCTTCAAGCTGGCCAAAAATTATATTTCTGGAAGAACGACAACGAGGAGTTTTACAGAATCCAAGTCTTGCGCGACCTTTTGGGAGCTGGACTGCGATGAAACCGTTGTACTGTAATATGCTGAAGAATGGGTATGTATATTATAAGAGAGAAATAGGGTATTGAACATTTATATTACAAAGGTGAACGCCATGGGAAAAAGCTCTTTAGTTAAATATAAGATAAAGTGGAAACTTGATTATTAGTTTGATAAATTGGAGTCCAATTATATATATTTAGTCACATGCAGAGCTATGATCAAGATCTTGAACAAACTATGAAGTTGTTCAGAGCTATAGGTAGCTAACCCAGTAAATGAAAAATAAATAAATTAATTAAGAGGTGGCTTAGAAATTTGGATCAAAATTTTCCCTTTTTTTTTCTTTTTTTCCCCCTCACATAGGTGGGGTTTTGTATAATTGCAAGCTGCATATTATTTATTTATACACAAGAGCTTTCTTGTTTTTCCCATATATATATACTGTCATAACTTTATAAATTCAAAATTAATTAATCTCAAAAGCATACTTCAATTTTGTTTTTAAATGAAAATAAAGGGTATCACCATATTATCCTCAAGTTTGGTCAAATAACCGTTTAAGGTAACAGTCAAAGGGCAAACATGTCATTCCAATTAAAATAAATAAATAATATTAAAATTTATAAAATTAAATAATTATTCTTTGAAAAAAAATTTCTCTCCTCCCCTTCCCTCTTCCCTATTTCTCGTTCTCTTTCTTTCTCCTGCGTATCCAATTTTTTTTTTTCTGGTAATTGCCTGCGTATCCATGTGTGGCTCCAAAACCAGCGCCCTAGATGGTCGAATTCAAGAGCCCAAACCACCTAGAATCTCGCGGGTTCTATGGTGGGTGAAGAACTTAGACAAGAGAATAAGGTGGCACTGCGGTTCTGTAATCCAGAGCAGGGGCAGATGGGGAGATGTGGCTGATTCTTTTAGAGATTTAGCACCTTTGGTTATCGAATTTGCTTTTTGGCTCTGCGTTTTTGTGGTTGATCTTAACAGGTGAGCAAATTTTTTTCAAAATTTTGGAGATTTTAAGTACTGGGTTTGCCGCAGATATATCAAGAAAACCAGAATTTCTCCGGGTGTTACTTGTTCATAACTTTCTCAATCCTTCAAATATATGATTGGGTTTTGGGGTGGTGTTTTGAATAATTAGATAGTTAGGTGTCCGGTTTTGTGTGAAGATGAATATATAATGGATAGGATATTATAATTGTGAAGGTATATGTTTAATTATGTGGTTACCTGTGAAAATTTTCTGGCTCTGTTCAAATTGAGCTTTGGAGAGAGAGAAAAGAAAGGGTCGGTGAGGGTGAGGGAGAGGAGAGAGAGAAAAGAGGAGGGTGAGGTTGAGGGAATGGAGAAAAAGAAAAAAGAAAAAAAGGAAAAAGAGAACAAGTTATTTTTAATATTTTATTTTATATTTTATAAATTTTTATAATTTTAAATTAATATTTAAAAAAATTATGTTTTAAATTTTTTATATAAATATTTAAAATATTTTGAAGACAAATATGTTATTTCCTCATGCGACATGGGATAGATAAAAAAAAATTTAACATAAGAATATTAATTTTAGGAGAGTAAAATGATATTTTAACTAATAACAGTGAAATTTAAGTTTTTAAATCTATATGGATTGCTAATAATAAACCAAACCTTAAGATGGTTATATCATAATATCCTTGAAATAATTAAATAGTCTAAAGTACACACTCAAGTCTAATAACTTGTAGCTGATGATGCAATGTTCTTTTCTTTTCTAAAGGAAAACTCCCATAAATTTTATTACCAAAAAGCAACTCTCATAAATTTTCTTTTCTTTTCTTCTTTTTAGGTTTTGGGAGATCATCAACAAATCATTGCCCAACAATGCTTCAATATTGTGACCAGAAAGTAATCATGAAAACTAGTTGTAAATGATGACGATATTTTCAAATTATTGTAAATATTCATTATTATTAATGGTATCAAAAAATATTTTAATTAATGGCTCATAATTTATCAATTAAATTATCTAAATTAAAATCTTAACAAAATATATAGTGTGTCGTATATAATATTTGCAGATATTGAAACTAAAAGTTAATTAATTACCCAATTCCTTTTTTATATTGGAGAATTTCATCAACATGCAATATTATTAGTCTTATTAGAACTTTTTATCAAGTGTGGTGCAGTAGAAAGAATATGATATAACTCTCACATGTGCTTATAAGAGTTGATGTTCGAATCTTAATATATCTAATGTAATGTATCAGGTGTCTTCAATTTTATTAAATATCAGGTAGAAAGAGAACAATTACGAGTGTGGCCGCTATTTTCCTAACCAATTAAAAATAAAATTGTTCAAGTTCTCCTATGTGCATGCTTTTTTTTTTCTTTTTTTAATTATGTTGAGTGACATATCAAGAATCAGCATGAGCTGTAAATGAGACAACTCAATTCTAGAAAATAAAATATTAGTCATCATCGTCACTGTCAGTTTCCTTAGAAGAGGTTTGAATCAATATATTGTTGTCTTTTATACTAAACCTCACATTTATGTGTATTATCAAAAAAACTAAACCTCATATTTGTGTGAGGGAGAAAGAAAAACAATGGGAAAATTTTGATCCAAATTTCTAAGCCACCTCTTTTTTTAGTTATTTATTTATTTATTCTTCTATCTACCTCTAGCTCTTGAACAATTTCATGGTTCAAGATCTTGATACCCTATATTTGACTTTTAAAAGTCTTAAAAAGGTTTAAATTAAATACCTCTTAACTTTTTAAATTTACAAAAATTTTATAAAATCATAATTAAATATACTCATGCAAATATATATGATTGGACTCCAATTTATGAAACTAATAGTCTAAGTTTTTATTTCCTGTATATTTAATGATCAAGTGCATGTGATCATAATTAGTATTGGGTTTTTTAATAAGCATGCGCTAGCAGAACTGGAAGCCAAAAAAAGCTAGCACTACTACCTTATCAGAACTTTTTTTATCAAGTTACAAGTGAGGAACATTAATCCATTAATAAAACCAACATAATAAAAATAATAATAAAAGCAAAACCTATACACATATAATATTCAACAATAACAATATAAAAGCAAACAGTTAAACCCTATTTCTTAATCCCTAGTGAGAAAAGAAGAAAGAAAGCTTTTAAACGTCAGCGCTAAACAACAACAGGGGAAAGAACGCTTTTAAACATCAGCGCTAAAAAACAACTGGGGGTCCAACATTGCTGAATTGCTTGCAAATCGACCCTGACATAAGTGGCGTTCGCATATTCAACTTGTATATATATTTTTTTCATAAAGAAGTCTTCCATTTATCAGCCAATTTAAAAACTTTAGGAACCTTTAACTTGCAAATTAGAAGTTTCTTTCTTTCTTTTTTTCACTAGAGATTTAAAAATAGGGTTTAATTTAATGCCCGTTTGATGGTTTTAATTTTAAATTTTTAAAAATTGTATATAATTTACTTAATTTAAAAAATTAGTTAAAATTTATTAGTCTTTTTTCTATTTTTATAAATATAGAAAATATATATATATTTAATAAAAAACTGTTTGAAATAATTTTTAATTTGCTGTTTTTATTTTCGATTTCCTTCACATTTAAATTTAATGAAAAGTTATAATTAATACTAACAAACCATAATTACTATTAATTAACTCTTAAATTAAAAAAATTATATATAATTTAAATGAAAAAATTAGAAATCAAAAACGGAAATACTACGCACTTAGTTTTACGTTCTTATCGCTGAGCATTACGTGCATGGACACCACTCTCAAATTCTGCAGGCAACTCAGAATCTATTGTTTTATTTGGAAGCTTTGATATGACTTGTGTGCGTCACTTCGATTCAATCTATTTTGTTTCCTTTAATGCGAATAATTTATATTACTTTTAATATTTTGTGATAAGGGAAACCCCAGTTGCTTTACACGTGCACAGTACGCGTTTGCAGTTTTGAGCACGGAGAGTCGCCGGCGTTGACGACGACAAGTCTAATTCATTATGAAAAAGCTTGTTTGGCTTTTGTGTCGTCACGTTGGTAATAAAAAAATAATAACAATAATAATAATAATAAAAGAAGCATACCATGTATGTCTGATTTGGTTGGTAGGTACATTCAGCTTTTTTATTTTATTTTAATTTTCTTATAGCTTAGTTCGTCAGGAATATATAACATATCTTATAGTTTTTCAAATCCGATGTGGTTTTTAATTTATCGCCCCGCCATTTACGGCCATGCATAGCGGCTTCATTTGTTTTTTATATTTGAAACCAAATGATCATGTATTGTATGGCCTAGCTTTTAATGGCTTGCCTCTTCATTTCATTTACAATAAAAGCGCTTGAGTTTTAAGTTATGGCATGTATTGTACAGTGCATCAAGCATACTCAGAATAAAATTATATAGTTAAAATATAAAATAAAATTTATACTATAATTAATTTTTTAAAGTGATGATTCCCATATTATTTTTTTTTCTTATTAAAAAAAATAAAGAGCTCAAGTTTACCCAAGGCTGGGACAATTTTGGGCATGTATGTATGTATACATGGAAATAACAGAGAAGGATGCCTCATGCAGGACAATGAAACATATATCATCCGATAACTCTCACCTGATGTCACTATTTAATTGACAGTTAAAAAATGATGTGACGCTGTCTATTTTTTTGTCTTTTCGAAAAGTACCGTACAGTACATATTAGATAATTAAGTTTAATATGATCCCTTTATTAAATTTTTTTTTATCCCATTATATTTAATACATAGTATAATTTAGAAATCTCGTCATCATCTACTACTAGTGTATTATATATGCTAGTAGTGCCCTGCTGGCTAGTATAGTATATATATTAAAAAGATTATTTTAAAGTTTTTTTTTTAAAAAGTGCTCTATATCGGTTTTTCCTATCACATTAATTAAAATGCTTTTTTCCTTTAAAATCGCTTTTAGCAATTTCAAAAGCGCATTTGAAACAACAAAAATTTAATGATGAACAGCGAAATTAGTAAATTAATTTGCCAAAACAAACATAGGGTACTTAATTTGGGCAGTTATGTTTAAATTTAGTTCAAATGTTGAAGTGTCAAAATTTCCACAAAATAAACAAGAAGTTTTCAAATGAGAACAGAAACTAAGAAAGAAGATGAGAGAAATTAACAAGAAACGTTCAGTTTTTTTTGTTTATCACGTACAGGCACATGCATGCAGGCAACTTATTAAAAGCGTGAATATATAATCTAGAAATTGTAGCTTGCGATGGCATTTTCGTAAAAATAGAAAGTGAAGGTGGGCAAATAGACATTTTAATTCAAGGTAACGTCACATCTGGATCGGATTTAGGCGCAGGCACAGGGCAGCGCGGGCACACTGGATCTTGGAATATTGCTTTTGAAGTGAGCTGCAAATCCTTTTCCACAAAGAAACAAAAAAAGAAAGAAAAAAGAAATATTAACCGGTTTTATTTTTTATTTATTTATTTATTTTTATGATTTTCCAATTCTAATACAACCTTCCAAACCTTAAATCTTTGAAATTCTTACAAATCCATTTTTGAAATTTATTTAGCTCTCTTCCAATTCTTCTATAAGTCATTTCACGGATGAACCCTAACCTCTTCTTCGTCTTGATTTTTTTCTGCAGCTTTTGTAAGCGTTGTGGGTTTTTTTAGTACACCTTAGAGCTAAAAGTAAGATTCATTTAAAACCTGTGCTTGGTATTCGGTGTTCTGTGATATTGATTTTTGTTTCAACACAAATCCTATATTCACTCTGCAATACTTTGAAAAAAAATGTAAGAGTTGGTACTGATCAAGAAGACTTCGACACTCAAATTAAAAACTTTAAAAAATATATATAAAAGTTGATATTAATCAAGGAGATTTCACACTCAAGTTAATAAATAAGAATGATTGGAGACAATTTAACAGAGCTTTCGTAAGATAAAAAAGAGACTTATTACTTGGTTCTTCTGGGGCTTTTTATATCGATGGCAGTTGTCCGTAAGGTGCTGACACCTGATTCAGAGGATGATTCTGAACAGCTGATTATAGGAGAGATTTTTAGATGTGGAATGCATCATGCCCACTACTTAATTACGCTGGGTTAAGCTGTTTTTACAATTGGGCCTGATATATGGGCTTCTAACTAGATTCTCTATAACAATTTTCTAATTTTTCTAGTTGCTAATCATATTTATGATTATACATATTATGACTTTGATCTTCAGAATCTGTTTTGTACTTCTCCATTTATTTTTATTTTTTATTTTATATATTTCTTTTTGTGTTTCTATGATTTCTTGGTGTGATTATAGTTTAGCTATACATAATTGGCGTTAAGTATTGTTATCCCTTATTTTTGTAGGGTCAAGATATATATATATATATATATAAAATTTAAAAAGCCTAGCCAGTGCAGACAAAGTAGCATAAAAATAAGATGTTGAATTCTACAAGTTTCAATTTCCTAATTGACGAAGTTGCATGCAAGACAATTCATAATATAATAATATATAGACCGAAACATTTTTTAAAAAATAGAAATTAAAAAGAGCATTATACGTGTAGTTAATTATGAAACACTTGGTATTTTTTTAGTCTTTTTAGTGAAATCGACACACTTGAATTAAAAATAATATTTTTTCTAATCAACTAATAAAAGATTAAAAAATTAATTATTTTGGAGAACGATTGGAGAAAAAGCTCTATCTGAATTAAATAGCCTTCGTTTAAATGAAAAATTTTAAAAGAGCCTAAATTGAAATTTGGCCAAATTATAGAGTAATAGGCTTCGATTAATAATATCTGAAAATAGAGAGGTATATGTAGAAAAAACTCCAAAATAAAGGGGCTATTTTGAAATTTACCTATATAAAATAAATTTGTTCGCTTTCTCAATATCGAACGGGCTCTCTTTTCTCCGGTTAGCTCCCATAACCATGGCGTCGGGAAGGCGGTGCCACTACGAGGTGCTGGGTCTCCAGCGCGACTGCTCGGCCGATGAGATCCGCTCGGCTTACAAGAAGCTGGCTCTTCTGCGCCACCCCGACAAGCTCGTCAAGTCCGGCTTGTCCCAAGCCGAAGCCACGGCTCAGTTCCAAGAGCTGGCTCATGCCTACGAGGTCCTCTCCGACCCAAAAGAGCGAGCGTGGTACGACTCCCACCGATCCCAGATCCTATTCGCCGATGTCAACTCGGCCAACTCGGTCCCTGACTCAGTCATCCCCAATTTGTTCTCTTTCTTCTCCAATACCGTCTTCTCCGGGTACTCGGACTCGGGTCGGGGATTCTACAAGGTGTATTCGGATATTTTCACCAAGATATACGCTACCGAGGTCAGCTTCGCGGAAAAGCTAGGGTTAGCTTCTGGCTCTGTGCGTGAAGCTCCGGCCATGGGGAATTTGGAGAGTCCGTACGCTCAGGTGACTGCGTTTTATGGTTACTGGTTAGGGTTTTCGACTGTTATGGACTTTTTTTGGGTGGACCAGTACGATGCCATGGCAGGTATCAATCGGAAGTCGAGGAGGGTAATGGAGGATGAGAACAAGAAGCTGAGGAAGAAGGCCAGGCGAGAGTACAACGAGACGGTACGCGGGTTGGCGGAGTTCGTGAAGAAGAGGGATAAGAGGGTGATTGATATGACTGTGAAGAAGAAATTGGAATTGGAGAAGAAGAGAGAGGAAGAGAGGGAGAGGAAGAAGAGATTGGAGAAGGAGAGGTTGCAGAGGGCTATGGCGTATGAGGAGCCAGAGTGGGCCAAAGTGGCTGAAGAGGAAGAAGACGGGGATAACGGGTTTGATGAATTGGAGAAGAAGAATGAATTTTATTGTGTGGTTTGTGGGAAGAAGTTTAAGAGTGATAAGCAATGGAAGAATCACGAGCAGTCGAAGAAGCATCGTGATAAGGTTGCAGAGTTTAGGGAGTCAATTGGGGACGATGAATTTGAAGATGTTGAGGAAGGGGACGATGAAGGAAGAGATATGGATGATGGGGTTGAGTCAATTGACGATTTATTGGAGCAAATTCGAGATGGTGTACGGATTGATGGGGAGGAAGGGATTGAAGAAGTGAGTGATGGGAATGAGTTTTATGATGTTGATGATGCAAATGTAATGGAACAGGATGGTGTGGAAATTGGCTCTGGTAATGAAAATAAACATGAAGATGAAAAAGATGAAGAAGAATATGATGATGATGATGAATTGGGTGTTCTTGAAGCAATGGTTTCAGGACGGAAGAATAGAAAAAATGAGACTTTGAGACAAGAGCCTAATGCAGCCTCGACGACCAATGCTCGTGTTGACAATGATACTGATGAGGCAGAGTTTATGGAATACAATAACCGAAAAAGCACTGGAAGAAAGCGTGGATCAAGGAAAGAGACGAGGAAGAAAAACGGTGGAGACAAGCAAAAGAATGACGTGAATGGATTTGGTAATAACCCTACTAAGGAAATTAATGGGGATGATGATTCACAAGCAGAGGAGAAACCTTCTCATTTTGTTGAGGAAGATGAAAATAATGGTAAAGAGGATGATTGGTTTGCTAGGAATAAGAAAACTTCAAAGAAAACTACTGCTAAGAAAGACACTAACACCAAATCGAAGAACTCATCCAAAGGGAAGAAAGCAAAGGTGATTTTACCTTACTAAATTAGCTTCTTTTGCCCTTTGCTATTTCTTTTTTCTAATATACTTGTTTGAGATTGACTATAAGTGCTGGTACACGGTGTTAGTCTTTTGGCTTGTTGAGTATGGAATGCTACAACTCTCACTTTGAAGCAAAACTTAGTGTTCTATTGGAGTTTGTCTGTGGTTGTGATAATGTTCATATAGTAGTAATGCTAGACCAACTTGGTCTTTCTTTAGTATTGTTCTGCTGGTGCTTTACAAGTGCTAGCATGGCAATTATAGGAAAATGAAACTACCTAGAGATTTGTTGGAAACCTCTATCTTCCTTTAATTATAAAAGCTTAAATTGCATATGAGAGACTGATATAATTGATTTACCGTTTTTATTATATGAAGCCTTAGAAGTGCTTGTAGGTTGGCAAAGAAGTTGTAATGATTAATGACTATTACGTTGTTTTCTCTTGTTTTTTCCACCCACAATTGTAATAGTCATGCATTGATCTCAAAAGAGAACTTTTTAAACTCTAATGAAACGATGAGTGAGAATAAACTAGAAAACATTCAAGTTTTAAGGAAACTTTAAAATGAATGAATTGTTGCTTGTAATTTTTCAGATTGTGAGGATAAGACACAATGGCATTAGTCAGTTTATTCTGTTGGGATACTAATTAGTTGTTGAACTTTAGGAGCCCGAGCCTGGCATAGCCAAATTTAGATCTCACTGGACACTTGAACTTTCTCTTTGATTAAATTTGACTACTACTTAGTAGTGCTGTTTGCCTTTTCCCTATTTTATTGAATTTGACTACTACTCAAATCTGCTGTCCACTCTTGCTTTATTCTAAATTGTGATGATACATTCAAAATCAGGCATCATCTAAACATTTGAGCAATGCATGCGAGGCATGTGGGGAAGAGTTCGATTCGAGGTAATGATCCATGTCTCTCCTGTTTTCGTGTTCTATATTTTTCATTTTTCTTGGTATGTTTGTTAACAAAATATCTGTACCATTTATTTGTTTTGGTTTTCTCATGGCAGGAATAAATTACATAAGCATTTGAGTGACACTGGACATTCTACATTAAAGTATCGATGAGAAGACAGTTTGCCAAATATTTCGATATTTCTTGGAAAAATAACTACGAGTGTGAGTGAATATGTATCCCCAGATGGTGGTCAGTGCCAATTGTTTATTAAATGATTCTTTTTTTTCTTTTTTTTTTTGTTATTACGAAGTTAACTTGCAAGAATAGCCAAGGGTGTGTCTGCAAGAAGCCATGCCCTCCTTTTTGGTATCTGAAACGATAGTCATAGATACGTTCCGTAATAGAGAAGTAGGCTCCTCAGCGTGTTGTATCTTGTATTTTAGAAATTTTTTGGAATGTTTGAGAGCATTATTTATAAACGGCTTTGTTTCCGATATGTGACTGTTATATACAACAAAATATTTATAATTTGGAAGGTTATGGATGTGTTATTTAAGTTCCCTACTTTGTTGAGGTTTGAGCTTTCTTTGGATATATGGAAGCCAGTTGTGATGCCTTTATTTTGATTTTCATGTATTTAAATCCTATTGAATTAGAGAACAGACAGAGAGCTCACAGGTTTCCAAATTTTGAATTAATGTCATGTAATTAATTAATTGCTATTATGAAAAACTGGTTAATAAGAAAAACGGCCTGGAACTTGGTAGGGCTCAAGGAAAGAGAGCGATTTCATTCAGCAAGTCACTTTTTACCACAAAATATTCATTGAAGCCATAAATGTGCTAAAAGTGTTTATACCCATAAATAATGATTGATTCCTTTTAGTAGGAAATAGCATTTCAATGGTCGATTTACACAATATTATACATGGATTAAAAGTTCCAATCACAATGGCTTTGCTTGAAGCTTCTTGTATATCACAATGGCCTGCTTGAAGCTTCTTGTATATATGCATTTGCTTCCTCTTCTGAAAGCTGCTTTCCTTCTACAAGGCCTCTAATTAAGGTTTGAGCATAATTTGTGGCTGGAGGACGCAAGGGAATCTTTCCAGATTTGAAGCCCTCAATTTCTGATTGTGTGCACCTGCATTATAAAAACATTTAGGTATTATAAATATAATAATAATATGTTAGCCTGTTTCATGTATTAAAAGACTTTTAATTTTATTTTTTTTTAAGAAAAAAGTTGTTCGATTATTGAATAACTAAAAGAAATTACAAGAATTAAAATTCTTTACAAATCATATTAGATTACAAAGATCATTGGCTAAAAATATGTGTTTGCTTACGTCATAGTTAGTATAGGGAGATCATGCTCTTTTCCCACGTAGACAGCATTGCGGTACCAGCCCTTCTGCATAAAATCAAGGTCAGACAGCGGGTTCAAATAAATTAGTGTTTAAGAAAAAAGTGTCGATAGAGCTGCCTAGTGCATCCTAGAAACAGAACAAGCATCACAAGCGTACAATACCTCCATGTTAATCTCAATTGACTTGGACTCTTCAGTTTTAATTGAGTTCAAAGCAATCAAATCAAACAATGGAGAACTGATAGTGGTACTTAGAGAATTTTCCTGTAGTAACACGTCATTGAACTGCTCGAGCCTGATGGAAAAACCAGATGTTTAAAAGAAACTAATCCAATAGAGTACAAAGCAAAGAAGTAAAGGCAACCTACAAATGCTATGCTTCCAATAAAAGATCAATATAGGAAGATATAACAGAACTATAGAGAGATACAAGAATTACATACGTAATTCTGTACAAGCACATGATAGCTTTTTCTTGGATGTTGCGCTCAGGATTGAGGAAAGCAACCCCTCCAGGACCCCACGAACGTGAAAATTCACGTCCAAAGAACAAGCGGTAAGGGAAAGTCTTCCATAGTGTCTCTTTTGGTGGAGATGTATCTACACAACCAGGATATGGTCTTTGCAAGCCTTCCACCTGAAAGCCATTTTGAATGTGTCAACAAGATTTAAGGGATGAACAGAGGAAAAGAAAGCTATTCTAAACTCATGAGATGGCAGTTCAGTGGTTAGGCAAAATGGTCAACGCATAAGCTAATACAGAAAAAATTAAGATTCCGATCCTTATCATGAAATAGGGAGTTATGGGGGGTGTTAACTGTTAGCTACCATGTCATACTACTATTTCAAACATAGTTATCCAATGACAATTGATGTCATAAGCCAATTCAAAGAAATTAAATGCAGGTTGATATGATTACAGCTTGATAAATGCTTAACATCTGTTTCAGAGCATTTTTATGTTGATCCTCGCTGACAAATTTTTGAAATTCGTAATTACCTGTCCACCTTGAATATAGCACAGAAACCTTGGTCTCCACATATTTGATCCAAAAGTTGCATACCAGACGTCAATCTTCGAAAGCTCTGATCTCCAGGTGTTGGAATTACTTCCCACATGATCTGCAAATAGTTCAGAGGTCATCACACTAAAACAAGGAAAGAAATTCCTGAAAAGTCTTGGTTCTCACATTACCTGATATACCTTCATCAACTTTTAACTTTGAAAGGGGCTCTATAACTCCATCTAGAACATCTCCAAGATTTTCTGTTACAGCATTAGGACCTCTATTGTCCTCCTCATCAGAATCAGATCTTGAGCTCAGAACAAACTTGGATAGCAAGACAACCATCTTAGTAATGTTTCAAATAATTAAATTGATAAAATAAAGAAACAATATTATCCGCAATAAAATTACATCAAACTTAGATATTTTTGGGGGAATTGGGGATTACACTAGTGACCATTCGATTTCAAGGCATGCAGTTTTGTATTATTACATGGAATCATTATCTCTTCTTCTTTTTTTTTTCTTTTCTTTTTTTTCTTTTTAAATAGATTTTGTGCCTTTTCCTCATATGATTATTCCAATTTTTCCCCCTGCGGTACAAATTTAGGTAATTCCATCCAATGATTCCAAAATTCCATAACAAGAAAACTAAGGAAGAAACTTTCGTAGGAATGTGCAGCAAGGATGGAGTGCACTTATAGACTGGAAATATGATTTGGCCAGTTCTCACACTATTAATAGAGGCAAGAAATCTAGAGGAAAAAACACACATACAAATTATGATACTCTAAGGGCACCTCTCCATGATCTGTTGTGCCCCCTTTGTGACCTCACTTGAGTAATGCCATTGCAACACTACAAGTGGCCAATGGACATATCATCATAGCATGATTTTCACCTAGCGACTTTACTACAGAACCTAAAGAGAATTATGGTTTGGTAGGCTAAACCTATTGCAATAAAAAGCATGTACTGGTTATCAGTAAAATAATTTAGTGTCACTATAATGGTAAAGAATGCTCTACATCACTGCTCAAGGAAAATTTGTTGTATAGAACTAACACTTGGCATGCACGCTGGAAACATATCAATCTATAAAATAAAGACACCCAGATATCTATGATTTAAAATGGTAGAAGAGGCTACCGGAACAGTTGGTGCTATTTGATTGATTAATTCCTTCGGTAATTCATGTGCAAGTGTTGGCCAGAAATCACTTAATTCTTTGCGAACCTGGAAAGCATTTACATGTGCTTTAGATGATAGAAAAGAACCAGCAAAGAGATACCATTAATAATCCTTGAACTTAAACTGAAAGCCCCCCATCAAAGACCGAAAAATAATACAGAAAGGAAAAGAAGAAAAAATAAACTAATATCATTTTACCGCTTGGATTACTCTCCATGTTGACTCAAATGGATAGGTCTTGGTAGATCCGTTAATAGGATTGTCTCCTAGGAGAACTTTAACACAAGCAAGCATTGAATTTGCTATGGAATCAAGATTGTATCCTCCTTCTAAAGCCAATACAATCTTACCATTGGCAAAATCCATCAACTGAAAAGACAAATGATTTGATAAGAAAAAAAAAATCCTTAAAAACATTACAAAATTTTATAACATAGAAAAAAAAAATGAAGAAATCAACAACTTAATTGGAAAAGACAATGTACTGCCAGAATGGGCAGACAGAATCAAGAAACCATAAAGATTATAAATTACAATAATACAAAAATTGGATTCTCAATTAGACATGTAAGTTAAGAAAGGTATTTAAAATATACGAAATCTTCATTGAGTGATCGAGGTGACATAATAGTTAAAACAAGAAGAAGAAAAATTTGACTATAGAAGTCTAACCTTTTTTAGCATTACTGAATATCCATATGGCGTGACACAACAACCTCCTAGGGGATCACCAATGGCTATATCAAGCAATAGACTGGATCAGTATGAAAAAACAATAGTTTGAACACTATAACACTTACCATGTTGCCAAAGTGCTAAAAATTATATTTCTATACAATAAAACCATATAAAAAATAAAAATACTAACTATTTCAATAAACTTACCAAAATTTACGTGTGAACATGAAAGAATTCCATATCCCTTAATGTATATACAGGGTCTCCTAATTTTTTTATTTATTTTTTCCTTTTTCTGTGTGTTTCTATTCCTATTAGTCATCCCACAAACACATGTCCAATTATGGATTTATTAAATCTGGCTTTCATTGAACAAACTAATAAAAGACTGAGAATTATATTGTAATACATGACATCAAACACAATTAATTCTCAGTATGGAAGAAGTTCTAATCAGACTCATATTGAAGCATGCTTATGCATCAACATGCAACGCTACCTTCTCAAGATTCAGGGCATAACTTCCTTCTATCACCAATTTTATGCAAGACCAAGCACAAAATGATATAGATGGAGTATAAATGTTAAGTTATCAACTAGATGTCAGAGTAGGTAAGTTCACCATTTATCACCATAAAGATTGGCAGAAATGCAAAAAATAGGGAAAATCACAATTCAAACATCTACAACACATTAGGTAGAAGAGATGAAAGGAATCAAAGAAAAAAAAAATCAACATATAAGGTTAAAGTACCAACCTGCATCAAACCCAGCAGAGACTATAACAATATCTGGATTAAATTTCTTGGCAACAGGAACCAAAATGTGGTCCCAAACAGCTAGATAGTCTGCATCCCCACATTTACCATTCTCCCATGGCACATTTATATTATATCCTGCACCAGGCCCTTCTCCAACCATAGTATAGAAACCATCATCATTTGCTGGATAAAACAACCCAAATTCGTGCCTACAAAAAAAAAAAAAAGGAAAAAAGAAAGGGGGGACAGCTCCACATAGTTACCACGACTATGATCCAGTGATACTATGTGGCACAAAGACAATTGTGCAGCCTATTTAGTTAAACATTTTTTATAAAAGAAAAAAAATAAATAAGCTGCAACTTATTGTTATATAACTTGTAGAGTCCTTGATAAGCATAAAACTATTTTATAGCATTTTTACATTCCTTGAGTAAACAACAATACTAAATTTATCTAACCAACACTTCTCAAGGAACTCACAGTTGAAGTTTGTCGATGCAATTAGCATTAAAAGATTATCAACTTAATTTAACATACCTATGAACAGAAAAGAATAAAACGCGAGGATCCTCATAGAACATCTTTTGAGTACCATTCCCATGGTGAACATCCCAATCAACAATTAAAATTCGCTTGATACCCAATTCCTGTCAAATAAAAAGCATTAGCAGGTATTCAGTACAGAAGTGCCTTACCATAAAAAAGACAGCTAACTGAAATAGACAAACAAGATTCATATACTAAAATCTATATTTCTAGCTGTAGATACAATAAAACAATGATAGATCAAAGCTTGAAACTTGAAAGTACGACTTTAATAGCTAAATTAGTAAAATATAGCTCTAACTTTTTCATTCAGCAGGAAACTTGTAGCAATAGCCACATTGTTGAATAGACAAAATCCCATTGCTTCATGTTGTTCAGCATGATGCCCTGGAGGCCTAACAACAGCAACAGCAGAGTCTAATTTTCTTTTAGCAACTGTTTCAGCAACCTATTTAAAAAAACATGACATCCATAGTTAGGCCCAACAATTTGGAACATGAAATATATCAGAATAAAGAATTTGAAATTTTCAATGAACTTGATACTCATGGGCTCAATCAGATTTTAACCATGATACATAACAGGAAACTAATCGAAGATGATGAGACAAAATTTCAAGTAGATATAATAAGCAGAATTCAACAATTTCAGGTGTTCAAGAAAAGAAGTTTTACTCTATCTACTTCCTACTCATCTCTACTGATGGAAAGAGGAGATATTTGCTTCTTCTTGCAATTTAGCCCAAATTATAAAGTAATTTTGGTATGTGTCTGAGCGTGCAGCAAACAAAGTTGCATGAACATTGAAATTTAAATATCAAAATCTTCAAACTGAGCTTCTACTAGTTAGGTTTCAGGATACTGGTAATTATTTGAACAACTTATTTTTAGAAATAAGTTTTTATATAACAGAGGCAAGCATTAAAAAAATGCTCCAAAAACCAAGGAGGAATAGCTCCTAAATTACTCTTGAAAACCCAAAAAAGGTAATTTACAAAATATTACCTCAACGACAGAACCAGCAGCAAGATATGCAGCTTCAGATGACCCTTCATTGAAATATATGGAATTATATTTAGAAGCAATCCTGTCTCTTTTCGATTCATACTGTTTGGAGCTTATATTCTTAATCAAATCGACATGCTTTTGGGAGTGAACTCCCAAAATATGTTTATCCTTCGCTTCTTTGGAATCCAAAAGGACACACCTTAAAAAACCAAAAGCCACCAAAAGCCAATTGAAAATTTAACTGAAAATTAAAATT
Organism: Rhamnella rubrinervis; assembly: GCA_007844105.2. NCBI lineage: Eukaryota > Viridiplantae > Streptophyta > Magnoliopsida > Rosales > Rhamnaceae > Rhamnella > Rhamnella rubrinervis. Next base: position 14,169,001 of record CM017585.2, read on the forward strand.
CGTCAAGACATTTCTACACCATATAAGTATTCACTAATAAAAATTGAACTCATAGAAGTGAAATTCCAAACAAGCTAAGTCAGATCAATATTTTCTTTAAAAAAGTCCATTAATCATGGAAAAAACTTCAAAATTTAAACTTTTGTCTTTTTCCCGTCGTTGCAGTTCTCTTTTTCCCTCCTAGTTTCCCGGAACACAAACAAAGTTGAAAGAAGTGTACCTTTCATGGATGCCGGCGGATTGGAGCTTATTCCAGATTGCTCGGATGCGATTAGGGTTTTCAGGGTGGTAATCGTCGTCGGGAGTGTGATGCTTACACATCCTCTCGTCGTATAACAGGCCTACCATCCTCCGTTGACTCTCAGTCTTCGACTCCGACGCCGATCCCTGCATGTTCACTGCTCCGAGATCTCTCTCTCTCTACTAAGTCCCAGTACCACAGCAATGTAGAGACACGTCTAAACACTCCGAGCTGACGCAATCTGATTCTCTAATAATATTCAAATCAAAATTTTCTAATAAAAAAAACAAATAAATAAAATGTTTTCCCTCTTTCTGTGTTTGAAAAAATGCATCTTTCACACGTGGCAGAAAATAGTTGGTTAAAGTTAAATAGATACTATTCTTTAAGTGCCACATCAGTCGTGATTCATTGATCACAATTTGTGATGAGAAGCTCGCTACCTAATTTTCAAGTTTATTTTCTTTCTTCTTTTTTTAATTTATATATATATATAAATATATATATATTTTTTTTTTGACCTTTTCCTCGTCCTTTCTGTACAAATCAGTGATGTACTCTCATCCTATCATAAAAGAAATCTTAGTGGAAGGGGAATACATATACTTTAGCAATGGTAAAGTTATAATATAATTATTTTTTATTTTTAATTTTTTTATTGAGTTATGTGTAATTTAAATAATTTAAAAATTATTTAGAGGTTGATAAATATTAATATATTATCTAATTAAGTAAAAATAAAAAAATAAAAATATTATTTTTAATCTAATTAATATTTAATAAATTTTAAATTAATTAAATTATATATAATTTTAAAAAAAATAAAAAATAATTAAATTATCAAACAAGAATTTAGAATATCAAACAAAATCAAAATTAAATTTTAATGTGGGGGAGAACAATAATCAAAGTTACAGTTTGAAGTCAAAAAGTATATAGTAATATTAAATTTTAGTATTAGCAGTTGGTGAATGCTTATGTATATGCTATACATGGCAGTGTCATATTTTGTGCCCAATTTGACACTAAATTATACAAGTTTTTTTATAAAATAAGTGTGCAAAGTGGGGTTAGTTTTGGCGTTAATTACTTAAGTGTATATATTAGATTTTAATATTGATATTTTAGTATCGTATTAGAGATAACATACAAAATCTGAAATATTATTATAATATTTTATGCTGGTTCCGTATGTACAATAATTATGTTTTGTGTTTTTTTTTTCTTTAATTTATACCTATCAGATTGGCCAAATCATAGACATGTCGTCGCATCAATTTCCTGAGTTGAGTAATCTTGAGCATGCAATTCTGAGTCTGAGACTTACGTGGTCCGACGGTCTCTTTTGGCATGGGCAGCTTCTTTTTTTTTTATGAATAAAAAAGAATTTTGATATGAATCTCATCAGTTTAGAATTTTTTTAATGGGTAAAGTCTTCTTACTGCTTCAGTTTTACAACTTTTTCGGAGTCTAGAACCGCTGACCCACACCCCTAACGATCTCCCTCCACCTGGGGTATTAAGTAAGGCTGAGTACACTTGAGGCAATAATAAAGCTTACCAAAACTCGAACCACAACTCTCACAAGCGAGTATAATAGAACAGTCAACTTCCTTTCCACTAGCCCACACCCCCAGGTGCGTAAAGACAACTCTTTTCTTAAGTACATTGTCACTCAAGATTAGTGCTCTAATTGTTAAGTATTTTTGAGTTTATATGTACAGAGACATAGTTGATCTCCTACAATACTGTTGCTAAGTTATCTGAGCAATATATTATGTACAAAGATCAAATCTGTATATATGCATATATACAGATTAAAATATCTGTATATATACATATATACACACACATAATGAAAAGACAAATGATATCATTTATATTAATTTGGATTATAATACATTGCTATCATTATATAGAATACACAATCTTTCATAAAAATATTGCCCAAAGAAAAAGAACGTTTACATTTGAATAATTAAACAAAAAAAAATGTTCACATTTAAATTTGTTACTTTCTTTATGAGATAACACCAACTTTTGTGTGGCAAATAATTAAAAAAAAAATTAAGAAAAAGTTTCCTTGTATTATTTTCTTGTTTTACTGAAACTATATAAATATCTTTTGTATGAAACTATATAAATATCTTTTGTGGCAAATTTGTCGCAGCACTATCTCAGTGTAGGAGATCCTTATCCAGTACCTACAGATACCAAGCACCTTAAGGGGGTATTATATATTATTTGTACATTATACTGCTAACTTTTTGGGCTAATATTTTAGCATGTTAGTATGTGAAAAACATTGGCATTTATTTATTAATTCGACTATCATTTGAATTGTTTGTGGTGTGCAGTTAATGGACGAAGTTATGGCAAAGAAATTAGAGAAGGCCAAATATGTAATATTCACATCAAAATCTGAAGTTGGTGGAGTTGTATGGCTTTACTGGGTGTAGACCTCAAGTTGAGTTTGTGTTGCATTTAGTTCATATTGCTGTCTCACTTGAGAAAAATTACTTTATGTGTTTTCAAATTAGGCTTAAAAAACTCATTTGTGCAAATTCATCAAAAGCGTGCCGGTTTACTGAAAACCAAAATACGCCCCGAGATAGATGTGGTTATTAGAACATTGTATTAAATTGATACATGGTGATTATATATATATATATATATATATATATATGAAGCTTTGAATTAAGCTTTTGATGGAGGCGTATATGCATGCCTATTTTTTCCCATTTAGCTAAGCTTTTTTAAAATATAATAATAAAAATTTTATACTCTACTTATTTGTTGTTGGGGAAAATATTGAAAATTTAATATTTGCTTGAAACTAAAGGCTTTTGTAACAACATATACTTTTTTCTTTTTCTTTTTTTTCTGAGAATAGTGTATATACTCTTTGTTAAGAAAAAAAAATTACAGAAACACTTCATTAATTTCACAACTGTTGTGTCATATTTGAAAATAACTTTAAAATGAAAATTCACATGAGGTTATATATGAAAATAAGTGTAAGGAAATTCGATAGTTATTTCAATTATGTAATTTATTTTGAAGAAAACAAAAATAATTGCCAAATTTTAGACGTAAAATGTAAACTTGAAATAAAATTAAGCAGTTTCCCCAAAAAAAAAAAAATATAAGAAGGACAAACCTAACACCTATTTCATTAGGATTACTAGTTTTTACAGTCAAGAATTTTAGTTTGAAAAGGACTTGAGTTGCTCAAGTGTACTGTTAATTTAAAAGTACTATTTGCTTTTTCAATTACTTGAGTTATTGACTTCCAATCTCAACTATCCCTATATATATATATATATATATATATATATATATATATATATATATATATATAATCTTGAAAATCGGAATTTATTTAGCCATCTCAATAAAACAATAATAATTCTTGAAAAGTAAAAATTTAAATTAAGAAAAATAAAAATTACCCAGTTAACTTGAGATACAAGTTACTATATTATTAGGGAAGGAAAAAAAGTGTGTGATTGGATTTTTTTCGATTTTCTTCATTCACAATTTCTTCCCCTCAAGCCAAATGTGAGGTGCTAAATAGTGCTCTATTTTTCTTATTATGAAGAAAAAACTAATTGAAAATTAAAAAATAATAGTAATAATAAATTACACAATTTAACCCATAAAAAAGCTTGATAAACCCTAAACCAAGTAAGACTTCTATTGAAATTTTTCGATTACTTTTTCCTCTGCATATTCATTCACAATTTCGTTCTCTACAGCGCCAAACAAGATGTCAAGGTGCGAGCTTTCTCTTCAGAAACGCAACGCGTTCAAGGTACCTGGGCAAAAATGCAACGCGTTCAAGGTAAGTAGGCAAAAAGTGATGCTTTATTTATTTATTTTCAAAAAAAAAAAATTGATCAAAGTATAATTATGTAATTGACGATGACGATGATCAGGATCGGATCAGTGAATTACCAGATGAAATTCTGGTATTGATTATGCATTTGATGTCGGTGGACGAATCAGAGAAATTCAAAGAGCTTTCTCGGCAATGGAAAGATGTGTGGAAGTCAATGATCAAGGTCATGCCGAGGTTGGATTTTAATGGCAAAGAGAAATTGATAAGCTTGTTGGCGATTACTGATGACAAAGCAAAGTACGATGATCATAAAGCAATCACTGTTAGAGCAAGGGAAGCGTATGTAAATTGGGTGAATCAGATTCTGAAACTCCATGAATCGCAAACCCTAGACGAGTTCTCAATTTGTTTTCCTTTGGTTTCAAATCATTCCCTGGACATCAATACATGGCTCGAATTCGCCTCCGGAAAAGGAGTCCGGAAGCTCAGGTTGGATTTTAGTCCCTTCTCAAGATTTGGGATAAATTTCGGCTGCCATGGCCGCCGCAACTACGACGGCGTTTCTCTCGCATCCTCCCTCAAGCTGTATTGCCTGAGGGATGTGTATTTCGATTTTCTAAATTTAGATGAGAACTTTGTCAACAGCTTGCTCTCAAACTCACCGTTTCTTGAGCGTCTGTCTGTGAACAATTCGAAAAAGCTTCGTAAGTTCGAACTTGTTGGTGCTAACAAATTGAAGTTCTTGGAGATCAAAGGATGCATACGCTTGCAAAATATCCAAATCTGTTCGGCCCCATATCTTAGAGATTTGGATTTGGAAAAGTTTATGAATGCAAATTTTGATCAACGCGTTGATATATGCGCGCCAAATTTAAGGTCATTTAAATTTGCAGGTCATTCTGGGGTTCCCATATGGTTTGAGGATGGAGTTGCTCTTCATAATCTCTCCTACGTTAATCTTTACTACAGCAGTTACATCAAGTTTGATTATTTTCAACACCTACTTGGTCATTTCTCTACGGTTAAGACACTCATATTGGGTATGTCAGTACTTCAGGTTAGTACTTATAATATATGTGTTCTAATACTCTTATATCTTATTGTCACTTGCTTATTCTTACGTACAATAGTTGTGTTTATATGTTTTTCCTCTTTAATTTGTACTTACAAGGTTGGGCCCATGGACTTGTGGCATCGATTTCCTGAATTGAGTAATGTTGAGCATTTGGAAATGTCCTGCTGCACGAATCTGAGTCCAACATTTGTATGGTCCGAGGGTCTCTTATGGCCATGTGCCCTCGTAAAGACAGCTCCTTTCTTACGTACATTGTCACTTAAGGTTAGTGCTCTATCTAGATACATACAGTTGATCTCCTACATAAACGTTGCTAAGTTAATCATGAGCAATACATTATGTACAAATATCAAATTTTTTTATAAACATAAATATATATATATATATATATATATATATATGAGTTGATATTCTAGACAACGTATCTCATATAACCTATAGGCTATAATAAGTTGCCTAGTAAAAAATAAAATAAAATAATGATAAATATTTTATATTTACTATTTTACCCATATTTAATAATGTTTCATCTTACTTGTGAGCTACTTTGTCGAGAAGATTAATTCATTATATATAGTGAGAAAACAAATGATATAATTTATACTGATTTCGATTATAATACATTGCTATCAATATATAGAATACACAATCTTTCATAAAGAAATTTCCCAAAAAAGAATGTCTACATTTGAATAATTGAAAAAAAAAAACAATGTTCACATCTAAATTTTTTACTTTCTTTATAAGATAACACCAACTTTCGTATGACAAATAATAATAATAAAATTAAGAAGAAGTTGTATTATTTTCTTGTTTTACCGAAATTATATAAATGTACGTATCTTTTCTATAACTACCTTTTTATACTTTGTTGTGCCAGCTCCTACTTGTCAGAAATCTTGATCCAGCACTTACGGATATCAAGTACTTTAAGGAGGTACTATATCTACATCATATGTATATATATATATATATATATATATATATATATATATATATATATATATATATATATATATATATATATATTATAATGATAATTTTTTAGAAAATTATTTTAGCATGTTAGTGTGTGTGAATGTTGGACATTTATTAATTAAATCTGACTATCATTGTAATTGTTTGTGACGCAGTTAGTGGAAGAAGCTATGGCAAAGAAATTAGAGAAGGCCGATATTACATATTCACATCAAAATCTGAAGGAGGTGAAGTTGGATAGCTTTACTGGGTGTAGAACTCAGGTTGAGTTTGTGTTGCATTTAGTTGATATTGCCGTCTCACTTGAGAAAATTACTTTACATGTTTCCAAAAGAAGACCGGATGTGCAAATTTATAAAGAGCGTGGCCGGTTTTTGAAAACCAAAATACGCCCCGAGATAGACGTTGTTATAATTTAGAATATTGCACTAAATTAATACGTACCATGGTGATTATATATGGATTCAAAAGCTCTCATTGGTTGTGTCTAAATTGAACTCAATTAAAGACCACTTATGATCTTTGAATTTGACGTTTGCTTTAAAAATTGCACATTGATTATTATATTTAGAAATTGCATATTGATTCGTAGAAGAAATTAAAAGAGTTCTAAATCTCATTATAAATTGCGTGATTTTCCAGTCCATATAATATGTTTTTATTTATTATTTTTTATTGGTTATATTTAGTGGATTGATCAGTCTTACACATTAATATTCAAATAATAAAAACATATCCTTTATACTTTGATGGAATGCCCTTTTTTTTTTTGCTCATTTAGTTAAGTTTATTTATTTGTTTAGAAGAGAATTGAGCTTTAAATATATATATTCATTTTTTTTAGGGAAGGAAAAAAGCGTGATTGGATTTTTCGATTTCTTCGTTCACAATTTCTTCCACTCGAGGTGCTAAAAAGTGCCTTGTTTTTTTTGTTTATGGAGAAAAAACTAATTGAAAATTAAAAATAATAATAATAATAATAATAAACAGTTATACAAATTTAACCTATCAAATTAAAGTGAAAAGTGATTAGAAGGCCGTAGGAAGTTATTGAAAGGTCACAGAAAATGACTAGAAGACCGTAGGAAGTCGTTGGATGGTCGCAGAAAGTTCTTGGAAGGCTGTAAAAAGTTTCTGGAAGGCCATAAGAATTTATTACAACACCGTAGAAAGTTGATGGGAGGCTGTAGAAAGCTGTTAGAGAGCCACAGGAAGTTATTAATAGGCCGCAGGAAACTACTGGAAGGCTATAGAAAGTTGTTGGATGACCACAGGAAGTTATTGAAATGACGTAGAAAGTTGTTGGAATGCCGTAAGAAGTTGCTGGAAGAATGTAGGAAGTTGTTGGAAGGTCGTAGTAAGTTGCTAAAAGGTCGTAGGAAGTTGTTGGAAGGCCACAGAAAGTTATTGGAAGGACGTAGGAAGTTGTTGGAAGGTCATAGGAAGTCGTTGGTAGGCCGTAAAAAGTTACTGGAAAGTCATAGGAAGTTATTATAACAGTGTAGGAAGTTGATGGAAGGCCGTAGAAAGCTGTTGGAGGGCCATGGGAAGTTGTTGGTAGGCCGTATGAAGTTATTGGAATGCCGTAAAAATTTGTTGGATGATCGCAGTAAGTTATTGAAATGACGTAGAAAGTTGTTGGAAAGCCGTAGGAAGTTGCTGGAAGGACGTAAGAAGTTGCTGGAAGGCGGCAGGAAGTTGTTGAATGAACACAAAAATTTATTGGAAGGCGGCAGGAAGTTGTTGGATGACCGCAGAAATTTATTGGAAGACCGTAGAAAGTTATTGGAAGGCCGTAGAAAGCTATTAGAGGGTCATAGGAAGTTGTTGGTAGGCCGTAGGAAGCTGTTGGAAGGCCACATGGAATTGTTGGAAGGTCGCAGGAAGATATTGGAAGGCTGCAAAAAGTTTTTTAAAGGCCGTAGGTAACTGTTAGAAGGTCGTTGGATGTTATTGGAAGGCGGTAGAAAGTTGTTGGAATACCGTAGGAAGTTGTTGTAAAGCACTTAGGAAGTAGTTGGAAGGCAGCAGAAAATGGTTGGAAGGCCATAGGAAGTTGTTGAAAGGCCACAGGAAATGGTTGGAAGACCGTAGGAAGTCATTGGATAGCCGCAGGAAGTTGTTGGAAGGCCGTAAAAAGTTCCTGAAAGGCCGTAAGAAGTTATTATAATACCGTAGAAAGTTGATGGAAGGCCGTAGAAAGCTGTTGGAGGACCATAGGAAGTTGTTGGTAGGCCGTTGGAAGCTGCTGAAAAATCGTAAAAAATTGTTGGATGACCGTATGAAGTTATTGAAATGACGTAGAAAGTTGTTGAAATGCCGTAGGAAGTTGCTGGAAGGACGTAGGAAGTTGCTGGAAGGACGTAGGAAGTTGTTGGATGACCGCATGAAGTTGTTGGAAGGCCGTAGGATGTTGTTAGAAGATCATAGGAAGTTATTAGAATGGCGTAGGAAGTTGTTGCAAGTTCATAGGAAGTTATTGGAAGCCCATAAGAAGTTATTGAAAAGACGTAGGATGTTATTGGAAGTTATTAGAAGGACGTAGAAAGTTATTGTAAGTTCGTAGGAAGTTAGTGATATGCCGAAGAAAGTTATTAAATAGTCGTAGTATGTTGCTGGATGGTCGCAGGAAGTTGTAGGAAGGTCATAGGAAATTATTTGATGGCCGTAGGAAATTGTATGAAGGGCGTAGGAAGTTGTTGAAAGGTTATAGGAAGTTGCTGGAAGGCCGTATGAAATTCTTAAAAGGTCGTAGGAAGTTGTTGGAAGGTCGTTGGATTTTTTCGGAAAGGCGTAGGAAGTTGTTGAAAGATAGTACGATGTTGCTAAAAGGCCGTAAAAAGTTACAGGAAGGCCATACGAAGTTATTAGAAGGCTGTTGAAAATTATTAGAAGGCAGTAAGAAGTTGTAAGAAAGTCGTAGGAAGTTGTTAAAAGGTTATAGTAAGTTGCTTGAAGGTCATAGGAAGTTGTAATAAGGCCTTAGGAAGTTCTTAGAAGACCTTAAAAAGTTGTTCAATTGTCGTAGGAAGTTGTAAGAAGGTCATAGGAAGGTTGTAAAAAATTATTGAAAGATAGTAGGAAGTTACTTGAGAGTCGTAGGAAGTTGCAGGAAGATCGTAGGAAGTTATTAGAAGGCCATAGGAAGTTGTTGAAAGATCGTAGGAAGTTGCTGGAAAGTCATAGGAAGTTACTGAAAGAGTGTAGAAAGTTATTGGAATGCCAAAAGAAGTCGCTAGAAGATCGTAGGAAGTTGTTAGGAGGCCGTAAAAAGTTATAAGGATGGCCTGGGAAGTTGTTGGAATTCCGTGAAAAGTTGTAGGAAAGTCGTAAAAAGTTATTGAAAGGACGTAGGAAGTTATTTAAAGGTCGTGGGAAGTTGATTGAAGCCCGTAAGAAATTATTGAAAGGTCGTAGGATGTTGTTGGAAGGTCGAAGGAAGTTGATTAATGGTCGTAGGAAGTTATTAGAAGGTCGTAGAACGTTATTACAAGGTCGTAGGAAGTTAGTAGTATACCGTAGGAATTTGTTGAAAGGTCATAGGATGTTACTGGATGGTCATAAGAAGTTGTAGAAAGGCCTTAGGAAGTTATTAGAAAACCGCGAGAAGTTATTGGAAGGCTGTAGGAAGTTGTTGGAATGTCGTAGAAAGTTATTGGAAGACCATAAGAATTAGTTGAAAGGTCGTAGATAGCTATTGGAAGGTCGTGAAAAATTGATTGAAGCCCGTAAGAAGCTATTGGAAGGTTGTAGGAAGTTGATTGATGGTTGTAGGAAGTTATTATAAGGTCATAGGAAGTTAGTGGTATGCCGTAGGAAATTATTTGAAGGTCTTAGAAAAATCGTAGGAAGTTGCTTTAAGGCCGTAGGAAGTTGCTTGAAGGCCGTAGAAAGTTCTTAAAAGGTCATAGGAAGTTATTGAAAGATTGTAGAAAGTTATTAGAATGCAATAGAAATTAGATGGAATACCGTAAGAAGTTGTAGGAAGGTCATAAGAAGTTCTTAGAATGCCTTAGGAAGTTGTTTGATGGCCATAGGAAATTGTAGTAAGGTCATAGAAAGTTTTCGAAAGGTCGTGAGAAGTTGCTAGAAGGTCGTAGGAAGTTATAAAAAGATCATATGAAGTTCTTAAATGGTCATAGGAAGTTGTTGGAAGGCCATTGGAATTTGTAGGAAGGGCGTAGGAAGTTTTTGAAAGCTTGTATGAAATTGCTGGAAGGCCTTAGGAAATTGCAAGAAGGCCGTATGAAGTTGTATGAATGGCATAGAAAGTTGTTGGAATGTTGTAAAAAGTTATAAAAAGGTCGTAGAAAGTTTTTGAAAGGACATAGAAAGTTGATTGAAGCCCGTAAGAAGTTAGTTGAATACCGTAGGATGTTGTTGGAAGGTCGTAGGAAGTTGCTTGATGGTCATAAGAAGGGCGTAGGAAGTTGTTGTAAAGCCGTAGGAAATTAATGGTATACCGTAGAAAGTTATTAGAAGGTCGTAGGAAGTTTTAGGAAGGTTGTAGGAAGTTATTGAATGGCCGTAGGATGTTGCTAGATGATCGTAGGAAGTTGTAGGAAAGCCGTAGAAAATTGTTAAAAGGCCGTGGGAAGTTGTTAAAAGATTGTAGCAAGTTGTTAGAAGACCGTAGGAATTAGTTGGAATGTAGTAGGAAGTTATAGGATTATCATAGGAAGCTGTTGAAAGGTCATTGGAAGTTGTTGGAAGGCTGTAGGAAGTTGTAGAAAGACCGTAAGAAGTTGTAGAAAGGTCATATGAAGTTGTTGAAAGGTTTTAAGAAGTTATTAGAAAGTCATAAAAAGTTGTTAGAATGTCATAGGAAGTTGATTGATAGTCATAGTAAATTCTTGAAATGACATAAGAAGTTATTCCAAGAGTGTAGGAAGTTGTTGGAAGGCCGTAGGAAGTTGTTGGTAGGCCGTAAGAAATTCTAAAGACTTTCAACAACTTTCTACGACTTTCTTACAACTTTCTACGGTCTTCCAATAATTTCCTACAAGATTCTAATAACTTCTTACGAAATTCCTATAACTTCATACGACCTTCCAACATCTTTCTATGACCTTTCAACAACTTTATATGCCCTTCGTACAACTTACTACAATCTTCCAACAATTTTCTACGACCTGCCAACAACTTCCTATAGCCTTGCACTAACTTTTTACGCTCTTCTAATAACTTCATATGATCATTAATCAACTTCCTACAGTCTTCCAACAACTTCCTACGGCTTTCCAATAATTTCTTACAGCCTTCAATTAATTTCATACGGCCTTACAACAACTTTGTACGACCTTCCAATAACTTTCTAAGGACTTCAATTAAATTTCTACATTTTTTCAATAACTTTCTACGACTTTCCTACATGTGTGTATAATATATATATATATACACACCAAACTTCTTATTGATTAGTAGATAGAATCGAGTTAATAAAAAATAATTTATTTTCTTTAACCAATATTAAAAAACTTTAGAAACCAACCTCAAGTAAGTTTTATTGAAATTTTGTCACATCAATGTTTTGCAGCATACATGCCTAATATCATTTAGAAGAACAATTCTCTAATTTCATAGATACAGATATACATACATATATATATATATATATATATATATACACACTGATAATTTTAGAATTAGCCTATTAGTGTGCGAATATTGGACATTTATTAATTTTTAGTAACAAACATAATTAGTTTGTGGTACAGTCAATGGATAAAGTAATGGCTAAGAAAGACAAGGCCAGTATGAAATATTCAAATCAAAATCTGAAGGAGATGGTGGTGAGTTGCTTTACTGGGTGTAGAACAGAGGTTGAGTTTGTGTTCCATTTAGATTTACTGAAAACCAAGATACGTCCCGAGATATGCATAGTTACATATAAATAAAATCATGCATGGTGATTAGTATTTTGTTTTTAGTTTAATTTCTAATTAATGCCAATTCATTAATTATATATGTATTAGTTTGATTAATAACAATATTGTGTTTGTAATTAATTTATTGAGTAGTGCTCGGTTATGACTAGAAAATTTAATTGATGAAGGCTTTGAATTAAGCTTATGATGGAGGCCAAACCTAACCCGTCTGAAATTTTCCTTTCCGTTGAACAAGTCCTTGGAACAACGAGATGATAATACCAGACCCTTCTTTTTATTCCATTAACATATGTTACAAGAGCCTCTTCTTCGCCATTCTCTACCATATTTAAAATACGATCTGCCTCTGCAATTTTTAACTCTGAACTTTATCACGTAATATATTACATATATATGAGTAACCCATTGGTTGTTTATAACTAAATAACACATAAACACACATATACACGTTATATATATTTATATATATATATATATGTATATATATGCCAGGAAAAAATATGGGTATATAATGGAATTGTTCCTTTTGATCCTTATTTTTTGTGGTAAATATATTGGATGCTGGAGGCAGAGAAAAATAGAAGTTCACGTTGTATGTTGTAATTCTTCTTATTCTTCTTCCTTCTTTCTTTTTTTTTTATTATTAAAAAAAATAGAAAAAGAAAAAAATTCGAAAACATTGCAGATCCTGGTCCATGAACTTGTATTCTCTGCTACATCTTTTCTCAATCGCAATAAAAAGATTTGGAAAAGAAAAAGAGAGAAAGGCCAAAAGGGACGATTATATTATATATGTTTATTAATTTCCTAAATATATATTATCAAGCTATTGCTCAACTATCCAAGATACATATATTTATACACAAATATATATATATATACACGTGAATAAAAAATATAAAATTAAGTCGTGTTTAATTCCAATTTGGCCAGTCTGCCTAACTAAGATTAAAAAAGTAATTAGCACTATGTTTTTCTTTTCTTTTCTTTCCCCAACAAATTGGCCAATTTAATTGTGAATAAATTTAATTACCGTAAGTTATTCCGCATAATCTATGACTTGAGATCATGCAATTAAAAACACAATCTCACAAAATAAATATAATGTGATCAATTGGTATGTATGTATTAAAAAATAAAACTTGTTTTTGGCCTAAATTGCCTTGCCATTTAGCTGGCCCTGTTTTCCTATTTCAGTTAGAGCCTACCTCAGTTAAAGCCTAATCTGTACACTGCTAAGACCAGAATTACTTCAGCCATCTCAAAAGCTAAAATGCATGTAAATAATCATATACAATAGCTTAGACCTACCAGGGAAATAGTTACGGTGTGCATATATAGATTCTACTACTCTCATTGAAGAACATCACGTGGTATTCAGAATCTTACATTTCCGACTGACTCCGGGAATCTTCGGTTTTCATCTGTTTTCTCTTTCATTGCCATGCCCAGCTGCTCCTGCTGCTGCTTCCAATCTTTTTCTCCTGGGAAAAAACAGATTATCAGGCTATGTGAAACTTCCTTCTAAAAAGAAACTAAGCAATACAAATTAAGAATCATTAAACAGGCAGATAATATTCAATGGAACAATGACTTTGTTTTAAACTTCGAATCTTCGAAAAACAAGCTCACATTCGTTCTTGTGAAGCCAAAAGATATCTTCTTCCTAACGACTACGTCGACTCTCCCCACATTCTTTCCACCTATCATGTCAACTTCCATGTCAACGGTTTCACAGTTGTCCAACTCTGATGGTAACTTTGCTTTATTATCGGATGCACATTCCAAAGGAGGAGGAGCAAGAAGGAGCTTCTCAGGTACCTTACGCACAGATCGGAAGACTCCAAATAAGAACTTCTCTGCTTTTGTCATCGCCATAACATCTGAGAGAACAGAAAGTGTAAGTACTATCTTAAAGCCATTGTGAATATATGAAAACTAGAAGGCCACCTATTGCAATATACCAGTTCAAGCAGGGAATTGCAACATAAACCGAGTCTATAAAATGGTATGCTCTTAAAACAAGTATAGGTAATCCAGAATAAACACAAACACAAACACACACACACACATAGGAAATCTAAATAAAACAAAATGCTACATGCATGAACCAAAAACTCACTCTGAGAATCTACGCTCAGCTGTTTAGACGTAAATATTAGCAACTCAACATTGTCAATGTAACTTATCATCATTAAATTTTTGACCTCCAAGCATTCCAACAGATGATCTTGGCTCTGTTTTGATCTACAAGTTAACAGAAGACATGTCAAATAATTTTTCGTACAATATATGACAAAATTTCAGTTGAAAAATAATAAGCCAAAACAGACCGTTTAATATCAGCAACAGGGAAAAAGTAGAGTGCTATATCTAGAAGATTAGGACAATCGTCCCGGAAAAGTTGGAACTGAGGAATCAGCTTGACATTGAGGGCCGGAGGCATATTTTTTGTAAACTGATAGGCTTTACGATGTACTTTGCAAGGAGGCTGCGCCTGGTACCCACCAAAAGTTTCACCACATGTATCCATATCAAGAATGAAGTGTCCCCTAAAGAATGAAAATAAAAAGCAAAACATCAATAAGGGTACAAGTCTGAAGAACTTCAAAGCAGCTTTTGGACCTTAAACCCAAAGCAAAACTGTTAGTATCCTACTAAACACAATAGATTGTTAAATCTTTTACCAAAAAAAAAAAAGTAATAGATTGTTAAATCCATAGGTCCATGGTTTGTGTGTTTTTTACTTATGTGAAAAACTTTCTTCCGTCATCAAGCCAGTTATCAATCCATTTCATTACATGGTACTATTTAAGAATATCAATCACAATTGTTAAAGATCAAACCAAAGTTGTTTTTCTTTCCTCCCCCGTATTAAAATTTATATTTTACATTAAGAAAAAGAGACCTTAGATCTCATTTACTAGTATGAAATGGTTACTAGCTTTGAGAAAAGAAATCAATACGGATTACCATTTCCATAGTTGTTTTCCTAAAGAAAAGTTGATTAGTCACAAATAAGTGGACATCCAAAATTCATTGCTTGCAACATCATGAATAAATTAGTTATAAAGAACATATTGAAGAAACAAGTTACCCACTTCCAAGTAGCACTTCGTGCAGGAAGATAAGAACAATACAAATCAAAATTAGGCAGAAAATTTGGCAGCATTCTTTCTTCAACATCTGATTGCTTATGTTCAGCAACAGGAGATATGTTACCACCTAAACATAAGTGAAACCATTAGCAAAGGCTTTAGATTAACAATAAACACAGTTGCAATCCAAAAATGTCTTATATATCAAACACGAATCTTATGACAATATTTAAGAATTGACATGTTGAAACAAAAAATTGCATTTAATGTTGTGCCAACAATATAATGAACCTCTGTGAGATGTAAACAGACCTTTTCTCACATAAAACAATTGTATCTAAGATAAAGTGATACAGCATCCCTCCAATATTCTCTTGAAAAATATTTTTGATTTCAATGAACAAAGATTAAAAAAAAAAAAAAAATTTAAACTAACCCTATTTCTATTCTTTTGGTCAGCAATTAACCTTATAAGAAAAATTTAAAAGTAAATGCCTGAAATGATAAACAGTGATAATAAATTAGTCTTTTACCTGAACTGGCAATAAATAATGAACGCCTTGGTGGTAGCACTGTGTACGATTCCTTGCTCAGTTCCTTCTGTACCTCCACATTCAACATTTCAACTTTGCTAGATATGGTTAAGGCATCAACTTGTTTTTTAGCGCCATCATCTTCTATTTTGGATTCTGCTACAACGCATTTCCCTGACATAATCATAAAGCAGCTTCAGCACCACTATTTAGTATCATGAAGCAAGACAGTTTAAACTAGAATAGAATTCCATTGACATGAAAATATAATGTCACTTTCATGGAAAAAATGATGAAATATTGGTTGACGATAACATGTATTTCAACAATCACAATTGCATTTTAAAAAGATTTCACCATTTTTTTTTTCCAACTGCCACAAAATAGAATGGAAAATATGCCAAGTAACTTTAACTAAAAGGTTTCCTTAAGCCCAAAGAAAGAAAGAAAGAATAAAACTAATTTGGTGATTTGATTAGAGAATTAATAGATTAGTTAGCAAAGATGAAGCAACTGAGACTTCTACGTGAAAGTACAATGATAATAAGGACCTTTTCATACAAGTTTTACATCTAAATTTTAAAATATATATATATATATATATATATAAATATACACATATATATACATATAGATATATGGACTAATACCGCATGTACAGCTATGACAGCAAATAATTGACTCGGTTAAGTTTGGAATGTATTTCCAGAGATAACAGGGATTATTAATGTCACAAAATGTGAAATATTCAATCTAAGGAAAGTTGAATGTCATACTTCTTGAAAATTAAGCTTTTCGAGATACACGTGTAATGCAAAACCCTATATCAATATTGACGTCAACATAAGGATTAATTGTATACTTCTTTCTTGGCATAATATTTTACCAATCTTTGCTCATATACTAATTTATCAAATGCAAATTAAGATTTCAAAGACACATCATTTGCTAACAAATGGTAAAAGATTCAAGCATATGTTAATGTTGAGGATGCCTATGTGCAGACAATATCTATTCAACTCTTAACTTGCATGATATACAGAGGACACCTACACTTACGCTAAGTCAGGCTTTTGAATTGTCATCTTCAAAGAAGGCGAACTCAAGCTACAAAAGTCTAGTTGTCATGTCTTTAAGCAAACATTTAACAAATATTTCAGGAGAGTATAATTAAAATCTTACAGTCTCTGTCTCAGCACTGTTTATACATGTTAGACAAGAGCAACTTTTACAATCCTAATCTTATAGCATGATCAATGATATGTACATCTCAATCTCAGTATCATTTAAACTTATTAGCCAATATCTACTTTCATGTTCATTTATAAGCAAGATAAAGTTGAAAGGGTTTCTCACCTCTTGCTTCTTTTAAGGTTTGAGATGTGCGTTGAGCGATGTTTGAAATGATTTGCAAGCTTCCAAATTTGGGAGGCTTTTTGACAGGGGAGAACTTCGGAACCACACTTTTGGACATAATCGGAGTCCTTTTGGAAATAGGAGCCTTGAATTTTGAAAGATCGTGTCTTGGACTTAAAGTATTCCATTGTGTGCCTCCTGATGATAGCCTTATGACTTCTTCTTCAGGAATGAACTTCACTTTGCCAAAGTTAGGAGCTTTTTGCCAATTAGAATGAGCTCTCCAACTTGAATTATTATGGACTTTGCTTGGACCTGATACATGCTGGACTACATCACAGGGTGTTAACGTATCTTCCTTCCAAGCAGACTCTGGTGTAGAACATGATTGACAAACCCAATCTTCTGGGCCTTCTAAGCGAATTTTCAACATGCAATAGCTTAAAATTGTGAAGTGATTAATTACTAATCCAAGAAACATAAAAAAAAAAAAAAAAATTAAATTGCATTATGGTTACTACTAAGCCAAGAGATAGCAAGATCAAAACATATTACATACTACATAGTATGTAATAAATCTGTACATGCATATCTACCTACTGAGGGAATAATCTTACATGTGTTCGTGTGTTGCGTTGCATTTAATGCAAGTTGCAATTAAGTCTGCATTACCATCACCACCACAAATTTCACATGGCTTGTCCTAATAAGTTGGGAAAAACTTAATTAGAATCTACATTATAACTTTTTCTTTTCAAAAGAAACACAGAGTTTCATTACAATTTTCTAGTAAATGAAAATACAACAGAGAACCAAAAATCCTACATTCCAGCAGTTGACAATCCATTATAATTTGAAACTTAATAACATCCAGCACATGACTCTCTAAGCATGACAAGTGAGACATAGCTCCATCGTTATCAGCAAGTATTAACAAATAAGTCTATGCCATTTATATGATGTCTATCTCTTTTATCCATGTCTTAATATTCAGATAGCATGTTTCATGAACGAATGAGTGAAGACTTCAAGAAAAGATGTGCACAACTGATTTCAAGACGGAGACTGCAGAGGTTATAACAATGGTGATGGAGTGCTTGAGGTTATGTCATGAAGATCTTACTATTGGTGATCAAATTGACTGAGGAAGTGGTAGCATGAATTTTCTATGTTGCTTTATTAACAACTTTTCAGAAAAACTTTTCTCAACTTATACTCGAAATATTTCTTTCCATAAACTTTGTTTCTGTTAAAGAGAAGAAGCTTAATAATAAAAAAGTAAACAATTATAGAAAATTAATCCTGTACAAAAACAGTGTGGTCAGTGGTGTTAATTCAAAAGGAAGAATTTAATATAGTACTTTGTCAGAGGAAATCCAAAAACAACGTTCTTGCAGAATAGAAGACAACATGGTACCAGAAGTGAAGAACCGAATGTATCATAGTATCCAAATAACACAACGTAAGTACACAGAAACAATAGACTGTGGAGTAAAATTTATTTAGTAATCAAACCGTGGAGTACATATATATATCAAAGCTGAACTTACCAAAACTGCATATGAATTCCTAAAGAATAAAACAGTAAATAATGATAATAAATTAACAAGAAACACAACACCACTTTTGACTTTACTATAGTCTATAGTTAAAAATGAATCTGTCTTCTTCACCTAGCATTGAAGCTATCCAATGTAAAATACAGACAAGTGACAAGGGTTGTATTATACTTTTACTCCATCTTTGAACCAAACTAAATCTACTGTATAAAAGACTTTCCTTTTACATTAAAGCGAAGTCAAATTTTTTTTAATTACCCATCAATGAAACTAGAAATTTCAGAGCATTTAAGAATGATTACAATTGAGTCCCATAGAGTTCCAAATTTGTTAACATAATATCACATTCGTGTGAATCCCACTAGAGTTCCACAACTGCTCTAAAATCAAAACTTCAAATAATGGCAAAGATTAAACACCAGCTAATATTTGTTAATGGTTTATATGCCTGACTTCGAAATAAAAAGGGCCTTTAATGAACATATTCATTTATTAACTACGACGGAGTTATCAACAGGTAGTAAATGCTATAGCTCCAACAATTCACCCCCAGACAAAGCAACAAATTGGGAAATTTGTTTACACAATACCAAGTAAATAATTTTTTTTTTTTAAATAATAATAATTGAAACAAGCCGATCACTTTTCACCCTTTTTTTTTTAATAATTTTATAGACATAGCTTACTGAAACTAAAACATTAAGAAAAACTATTTTTAAGAATATTTCTTGTAGGGTCTTGCTAAAAGACAAAAAATATATATATTTTGATAGTAAAAGTAACAAAAAGAAAGATGCGGACCCAAACACCCATATCGTTTAAATGAATCAATAACTCTACAGAACTTCACAAGCAAAAGATGTTAGAGAAAACCCGTTTAACTCATTCAAAATTACAGTCCAAAAAAACGAAGAAAAAAAATTGATGTCAAGAAATTTTCAGAAGTGCAAATAAGCAACTTTATACCTAAATACTATATCAAACACTCACTACCCGAAAAATAAAATACAACAACTACAATGCTACTTAATTTTACCATAACCAAAAAAGGAAAAAATGTACAGAGACTACAGAGACCAAGGTAGGAGACAAAGGAAGAGACAAAAAGAGTGAGAAATGATGAATGCACAATAATCATTGTGAGTTAGGGTTTCTTTATGATATATTACCAGGTTGGTGTCCATTGATGATTGCTTTTGATTTTGTTTAAGCTTTTTCTTTTCTCTGGGTTTTTGGGTTTTGTGGAGTGGACTGGAGGCTGTATCCTTGAAGGCAGAGCAAAACAGTAACCAAGAGTCAGGCTTCCAGGTGCTAAAAAAATGTTACGTTGAATTCTGACAATTTTGGTGGACTAGAATTTAGTAAAACGCCCCTCTTTTACAAAATATATTACAACACTACCCTTTGCTAATTTTTTATATGTTCTATTAACAAAAAATTTTATTACGTATTTATAAAATATTAGAATGAAAATTACGTCAGTGATTAGTAGATTGGCAATTGAAGAATCAGCTACAAATTACCAAAAATTTTCAATTGAAAAAGTGCTGAAAAAATTTTAGAAAGTAGATTTTACAAAATGTCTTGACAGTCATTTATTGGAACTATTACACGTTTTTTTTTTTCGAATTCTTTATCAAAATTCTATTTATTTAGACAAAATAACTACTAAAATTGAAGCACCGATGTATATGATATAATCCTCAACATTATATACTACCAAAAAAAAAAATCCTCAACATTATATCTTACATACCACCAAAAAAAAAAAAGATTAACAGAAAAATTGATATTATTATGTATTCCTTATCTACTAAAAAAAATTAATAATAATATTCTGAATCTATGATAAATGAAAAAATATGAGATGGGTATTTCAGTTGGCTCCTATCTATATCTAAAATAATTTTATTTACAAAACATAAAGGATTAAATTCAAGCCAAAATATCCAGTGAGTAAATGGCAATGTTGTAATATTGAGTAAAAAGGGTGTTTTTATACCAAAGTCATCTTACCATTAACGGAAATATTTGAAGAATGCTTTTTAGCTCAAGAAAATTAATAAAGCCGAAAAAAGACGATACCCACAAAAGGAGTGATCAAGAGTATTTAGGCCCAGGAGAGCAGGAGGAGTACTTGAAGCCTCAATATTCTGAAATTCAATGAAAATGTCCGCTGAGGTTCAGAGGACAAAAAATGCAAGTGGATGGGCACTATTTTTTTTTATGAATTTCTTTTTTTCTCTTTAAAATAAATTTGTATTTAGTATTACAAATTCTAACATAATTCTACTTTTAAAATTTTCAAAAAGAAAATTGAATTTATATGACTGTTGTTTTGATCCTAAATAAGAAAATTAAATTTATATTACATTCTTTTGTCAAATTATCAGCCTAATTAGGAGATAGAATATAATTACTATTTCAGTTTTATAATTTTGTATGAGTTAAAATAATAGGCATGCACATCTAATTCTCCTTCATCAACTATTTAATATTGTTGAATATAGAATATAATTACTATTTCAGTTTTATAATTTTGTATGAGTTAAAATAATAGGCATGCACATCTAATTCTCCTTCATCTACTATTTACTATTTAATATTATTGAATATATCTAAAGCACAAACAATACTCTTAATTCCCTCTTTATTTATATTTTTAATAAAGTTGAATACACCTTATACACAAACAAATTTATCAAAATTTGAATCTCACATAAAATTCAATTAATTTTCCTTTTTACTGCACCAAGGTGCAATTGAATTTATATGACTGTTGTTTTTATCTGGGTCTTTTTGTCCCTTTAGTGGATCAAATCATACGAATTTTGTTGGATGACATTGGTAATATTGTAAATGAATTTTTAAAAGTAGGACTTAAAGTTTATATGTTACTCTAATTGTTTGTGCATGTTGCATGCTTGTTACTTGTGACTGTATTTTTACTTGACAAAAAAAAGTTTTTTGAGTGCGGTCAGAGGTGAACACCCTTTCACGACTCTCTCATGAATACCCAAATAAGTTACAAGATTAAGCTAATAATACCACCAAAATAATAATAATAATAATAATAATAATAATAATAATAATAATAATTCCAACTACAAAATTAGTATTTACATATTTGTGTCCTTGTCCTTGACACGTCACGTACAGGTTTACCTAGAGATATGACACAGTACATAGTTGTGAATGTCCAAAATACAAACAAAACACCATTTAAACATTATAACAAACGTAATTAGAGACCAAAAATTACATAAACATTTACAAGCCCCACAACAAGCTCACGGATTATCATCCAACTCTTTTCTTTGGACGCTGGTACATTACAGACATGGCTTTCAGTATCAGCAACGTTCATATTTTGAGCATGGTTTGAATACAGGTTCATTTTCTCTTACTGGGTTTAATTTGACGAAGTAGAGCGGTAACACACTCCTTGCTAAAATATTTGACAATGTTAAAGACCAACTTTCTTGTCATTTTTGGAGAAAAAAAAAAGGATGGATTATGTCTCTTTCTATAGGTCTTTTGCTTTTGGGGTCCTCTAACTCAAAAGCGCATGCTTTTTTATTATCACTGAAAAAAAAATTCATTTTTTTTTTCTATGGATGACTCCTATTTAATTAAAAAAGATTGTCACAATGTAAAATAATATTAATTCTATATAATTAAGAAAAAGTATGATTCAATTATATAATCAACTTTGGGCCAACCCAAGTTCCCAACTGCACGGAGTTACACGACACTACTGATGAATCTTCAGCTCAGATTATTTTTTTTTCTCTTAAATTTTCCCTAACATTAATTTTCAGCTAAATTGTGTCCTTGTCCTTGAAATGTACATTTCAATATGCACCACACATTACAGAGTTGTCCAAGTCCAAAATGAAAGCTGAACATGTATTAAACACAATAACAAACATAGTTATAAGACAAAAAAATTTACATAAGCTTTAGGATCACATGTAGAAATCTTAATCATTGACACTAATTACAAACCTCATAACCTCATGAACAGTCTCCATTTTTGAAGCATGCTTTCATCGACCGAACTCTTTTCTTTCGAAGTTTATTTGTCGGAACATTTTCAGAATCACCAACATGCATATTTTGAGCATGCTTTGAATACAGGTTCACTTTTTCTTCCTGGATTCGTAATTTGTTCTTTAACTCTTCCCGCAATACATGAACACAATCTTGTCATGCATTATATAACTACAAAATATATTGTTTTTTGGGTGACAGATTTGTGTACTCACTAGCTATTTCCTTATCTTTGGCCTGAACCATCGATACGTTTGGCACTGCTAAGTCCATAGCTGCGCTGGTACACCCGCTAATTTGGCGAAGTAGGGCGGTGACACTCTCTCTACCGACTAAAACCAAGTGTAAGAAATGATTCATTAAAGGATTACTTAGGAGGGAATTAAAAAACACCAAAAGGGATGATTTACTTCACTTACAGCATGAACATTTTGTGGAAGAGGAAGATATGGACGCTCAGAATCACGTGGAATACGAATAAGTTCTGCGCCACCCTTTAACCCAGGAACAGGAAATAACCACGGTGGAATCTCAATATCACATCCTATGATGGTCTCCTTCTCCTTTGCCTTAGCGGGACTTGAATCCATCTCAATATCACATCCTATGAATGTCTCCTTGTCTTTTGCCTTAGCCTGAATTTTTCTTTTTTTGGACTTTGCCCCAGCCTTACTTGATTCCTGCAAAATGAATAATATATCATCAAGCTTACAAACATATATTCAACAGTGTGAACAAATCGTACAGCTTTGTTGTAATAATTGTATGCTAACCATTTCTCTCTAAGGCTACTATAGTCTTCTACTAGTAATGAGTCAACGAATTTTGAAGCATCCCAACCATTGATCGCCTCAGTGAGATCAATTTCAGTGAGTGACTGATCACAAAGCATAGACTTGGGTAGAACCTCAGGTATCAGCGGAAGTTTTGACCCCAAACTTTGCCCATACATGTCAACCAAATAGACAAAAATTACAAACATTGATCAATATTAATGATTGAAAATATAAGCGATGGCAAAAAAAGAAGAAAAATTGACTTCTATATCCAATAGCCTCCTATGCTTATGCTTTTCCCACGGCATATAGCATCCATGAAGCAATATAGGCATGATAGTGCTGCTCCACCCCAGTTATAGCCTTGTATTTCATTGACATTTGCAAGGCTTGGAATATAAAACAATTTAGCCTTGTAACCACCATCACAAAATATAGTTGAACTCAGCAATACCATAATAAATACACCGGTAAGTATGTCTTCATTTTCCGGAGTATCACATTTAAAGTTGGAGTATGTTTTGGCGATCCACTTATTCTTCTTTATTTTTTTATTTTTATGTTACAACATGAGGATACAAAAACTGATGATATATTTAATGATCCAAATTAATATAATATTCTACATCGGCAAGAGAATGTCAAGAACATGAGATCGTATCTTACATTGTAGAAAATACACATATAGAAGCCACCAAAAGATGAATACAACAATCGCCTAAATGTTCAATAATCTAATCATCTAATATATTCGTAAGATATCACAAACAATTCCCAATCAAGTATGCTCAAGTCCACCTAAAACTGACAATCAAACAAAAAACCGAGATACGTATGGAACATTGAGTACTGCTCACGCACGATGTGAATTTAAAGTTCAAAATCTCAAACATCCAAATTTGTCAAGTAAATCACAAGAGAAATGGAGTATTATGCAATAGAAGAACTAAAACTTACCTTGTTTTCATAGGAGATGTGAAACTTGTGATCGAGATGAAGAACAGGTATACTCTCAAGTTACTATCTGCGGGACGATATTTGGTAACACCAAAACTTTTTAATTTGCAACGTTTAAGGCTTGTCGACATGGTTGTTGGTGCTCTGTCGCTCACAGTGATCTTTTGTACAACTGTTTGATTTTCTCCTCTCGACGTGGTTTCTGAACCTTGGTTATCTTTTTTCTGCAACGATAAACTATTTTTCTCCTCTACAATTTCTAACTTCTCTTTCACCTTCAAAGATGAGGAAGTAGCAATTGTAGATTTCTGAATAAGGGTGACTAATCTATGATCAGCCCTGTGCTTGACCCCCATCGTGGGTTCATGTGCTATCATAGGAAGAGCAATTCCTTAGTGAATAGACAAAAATATAATGTGCTATGATGAGAGAATTGCAACTACATGAGCTTTTGTTCAGTGACAAACATAACAATGGCCATTAGCCAAGTAAGAAAAAAATCCTTTGTAGCATATCTATAGAGGCATAAATTATACAAGTTCTCAAAACCTGAATCATCATGGAATTTGCTTGAACCCGATAAGTATGTTGCATCATGCAGGACTTCATTATAGGGCGATAATAATGTATCTTCCTCCCCACTAGATTTTGGTGGAGGGCATGATTCACAAACCCAATTTTCTAGTACTTCATTGGCAAGTTTCTGCATGCAATAGCTGAAAATAGAGAGAAAAGGGACAAGATTCGCAACACAGATAATTCCAACAATACAAATCACATTCAACAGAAGAAATAAAACAAAAATGCATTTTGATTACAATTAAGCCAAGAGTCGGTGAAGGTTAGAATGTATTATGATTACAACCAAGCCAAGAGGGAACTTGAACCACATATTTATACGCATCAAAATTTGAAAAAAATTGGAAAAGAATTAACAAACAACAAGGAATAGATATTTGATTTATTCTAAACAAGTCACCTGCTAATTTGGATGAGGAAAAAAATTCAAACCAAAAAAGTAGTGAAATAAAATTGTACATTTCGATCACAAAAGAACTTCATTTATAAAGGAGTGATTGGAGTTAATCAAATAGTTTTCCACACTTAAATAATTAGCTAGCAACATATATCGATCAACAATTTTTAGACGTACTATACAGTTGGTGGAAACAGACAAATACAACACAAAAAGGGACATGCATAAGAACATTCTGGGAGAGAATAATTATACACATGTTTACGTATTAATTCGTTGCATTCACAGCAAGTTACAATTAAATTTGGTAGGCCGACACCGCCACATATATTACATGGCTTGTCCTGATTAAGAAGTAGAAAAAAGAGTAATTAGCATCTAAACATAATTTACTTTTCTTTTGAAAGGAAACACAAACTTCCATTTCAATTGACGTCTTGCATATTACAAGTAAACAAAAAGCACAAAGTTCTACCAAAACAAAAAAAAACAAAAAGCACAAAGGAGAACCATCAATCCTACCTTTCAGCAGTTTGCAATCCGTTATAAATAAGAACTTAATAACATTAGGAACATGACCATCCAAGCATGACAAGCAAGGCAAAACTCCTTTGTCAACCAGCAAGTACTAACAAAAACAGCATGTTCCAAGATTTGTGGAGAAAATATGATAAACACCGCATAGCTACAGGTCATATACAAGACTATGCTTGTACCACATAAAAAAGGAACAAAAGTGAACTTAAATAAGAATTTTAGCAGTTTAAGCATCAAAAGAATCATATTTTTCAGAACCAAATAAAGTTGGCTGCAATATTTATCTCAGGAAAGGTAACAAATACTAAACTTACCTTTATGATTTCTATAGCAATTACTACCCATCAATTAATATATCACATTTTCACCTAAGATTCAAGCTATCTAAGAGTGGAAGCACAGAGAAGTGACTAGTGAGAAAATCTGTCATACTTTTATCCAACTTCCACCATATTAAACTCTAATGTGTAAAGGAAAAATAAATTTTTGATTTTTATTATCTGATAAACTAAACCCATTTATATAAAACCCATTAGAATTTCTTTTAACTACTCCAATTAAATTACTCTTTCAATTAAGGTCAATGATCAAATGTTACGCACACATACATTGGGTAGAACTTCCCCTAAAAACCCGCTTGTAAGGTAAGGGTACCCAATGCCAATCCCATACTTAGACAATGTGGGACTCAAGTAGGATCGTTACATTAGACAATGTGGGACTCAAGTAGGATCGTTACATTCCATCCCTCTTCAGAGACCACTCACATTAGATAGAACTTCCCCAATAAACCGGCTTGTAAAGGAAGGGTACCCAAATGCTTATAAGCCACATGCAGTCCCTTGGACGATGTGAGACTCAATTAGAACCATTACATCAAACACAGAAAGTAATTTCTATAACATGTCAAGGAACAAGAAGTAGATTCGAGCCCAGAACTAGCAGTTTAATACCAAAACATTAAAATAAAACACGCGTGTAAAAAAATAAAAATAAAAATAAAAAAGAACAGAATAAAACAGTAAAAGAGCACAGTGATGATTAGGGTTGTTTTACCATGTGGGTTTCCATTGATCCTCTTGAATGTGCTTTAGTTTAAGATTTTTATCATTATTTTTTCTCTGTCTTTGTCGCGACTCGCTACCACTTTCTTTCTGAGATGGCGCGGCGACTGAGAAAGAAACTCACGAGTGTGAGGGAGAGAGACTTGGGCCCATTGAGTAATTTCAATGCAAGTGGGCCACAGGGCCAGTACGACAGTGTACAGTGAACTTTTCTATGGCAAAAAAAAAAATAAAAAAATTTGTTTTTCATTTTTTTTTCTTTTTGGTAAATTGTTACCAAATTAAATATTTTGATGATATTTCGAATAAAGTTCTTTTTCTTTCCCATTGAAAATTAGTATTTTATTTATAATTTACAAAAAAAAAAAAAAAGTCGCAGAGACTTTGATTCTCAATTTATAACAAATTAGCTTTTCAAATTTTAAAAATATAGTTATTAACTTGATTTATTATACATTTAAATAATTAAGATATAAAACAATGGATAGGATAATGTATATTATTTATATGTAGTTAATATATATTAGTTTTTCTTTTTGTACTGAAAGATGGATTTGAACCTTGACTTTAGGAATTATACAAGGTGGGATAATGCTAAAGAAGAATGATAAATTCCAAATATTACAAAAATAAAATAAAAAACACTTTTTACTTTTTTATGTTTTCTTCAATGTCACATGCAACGAATTTTCTATATTCTATAAAAGTTTTTCACAGATCCTACACAAATTTTTCCATATCCTACAAAAATTTCATACATCCTATAAAAAAATTCACACCCTATAAAAAAAATTTCTACACCCTACAAAATTTTACCATACCTTGTAAAAATTTTCACACTCTATAAAAATACCCTACATCCTTAAAAATTTTCACATCCTACACAAATTTATTTATAGTCTATAAAAAATTCTACACATTATAAAATTTTTCTTACAGCCTATAAAAATTTTCACACTCTATAAAAATTTCATACGCTATCCAAATTTTCCTGCACCCTGTGAAAATTTCCACACCCAATAAAAATTCTTTACGCCCTCAAAAATTTGCAACCACCCTATAAAAATTCCCTACACCACCCCTACAAAAAATTTGTTACACCCTACAAAAATTATCACACCTACAACCCATAACCACCCAGCAACTAATTAAGGAAGCATATTTAATTTATATTTTTTAAAATATTTTAATAAGCTTTTTTAGTTAAAAATTTTTAGAGATTTTAATAGATTTTTTTATAGAGTTTATAAAATGATGAGTAATTTTAAATGACTTTTTATTTTTATAGATTTTGAAAGATGTTTATAAACTTTTTTATTACATAAATTTATATATATATATATATTTTTTATTTTCCTCATAAGGATGCCAATAGTTTTTTTTTTTTCCATAATGATACTGTTAAGAGGAGATCAATAAATAGTGATGAAAGATTTTTATTTTCATCATAAGAACACAATTAGTCTTTTTTTTTTATTTTCCTCACAGTAGGATGAGACAAATAAATAATGATAGAGGATGGTAGGATTATAAAATAATTTCACACTGAAGGGAAAAAGTACAAAAAAAAAGCAAAATAGATAAAGGGAAGTAAATATTACTATGTCACTCTGATATATTATTGAAATTAAAGTCTTTGAAATTTTTTATTTTAAAAAAAGACAATTTATAAGATTAAATACATATAAAATTTATCAAAAATTATTAAAAATCTGTATAAATCTATTTTTTTTTTATAAAAATAAAATCTAAATTAAATACCTCTAAATTTTTTATTAACTTTAAAAAAATTATAATTAAATACCTTAAAATTTTTAATAATTTTTTAAAAATTTATAAAAATTAAAACTGAATAATTCATTAATTTTAAAAATTTTAAAAAATTAAATTTATAAAATTATAATTAAATACATCCTTTATAAATATATATTGATCGATATTAACCTCATTGACACTGTTGTTGACCAGCCAAGACAGGTTGGTTTGGAGGTTGACTTAGTCAGACTTTATTGTTTTTCAACTTATTTTATTTTTTAACATAAAATTATGTGTATTATCATGAACAAAGGAAAAGGAAAAAAGAAAAGAAAATTACATAAATATTAAATTATCTAATTAATAGGTTGATTTTTTAAAATCTCATTCATATATTTTTATTTTATTAATTTATATTTATGTTATCGACTTTGTTTTATTTGAATTTAATGATAAAAAATTATTAATTAAATTTGACTTTCTAAAAATGTAAAATGAACATTTCAACTTCAACGGTCTACCATATCAATAATTTTGGTGGATGTCTTGATAAAGAATTTTTCAATATATATATATATATATATATAAACTATTTCGCTGTTTGTAATTTATTAAAAGGGGACGGTGAGAGTGACAATTCCAAGGGAGATTCTCAAAAATTGCATAATAATAAAATTGACAGAGACCAGCCCCTGTCAACCTTCCTCTGTATGTCTCACAGATGAGCCACGTGAACCACATGCAACCATTTTCTAGTACCCAAAATGTTAACCGTTGCATATTTAAAAATTTATTGAAATAGATAGATAATATTTATAATTTTAAAATACATAACTTTTTTCCATTTTTCCATTATTAATATAGTTTGTTTTTCAACTGACAAAATTGAATTCTTCGTGAGTATTTTTTTTTTTTGGGTAATGTTTTTAGTAAAATTCTTGGTGATGAAAGATGACGGAATTACAGATGGTGCATGTAGCTGTAGGTGACCATACTAGAAATGACACTGCCACACTGGTACACTGCAGCACTAGGACACTGTCACTCTACTTTATGTTCTCTTGCTCTGTTCTCTCTGTCTCTCCCATTAATTTTTTCTTTTGGGCTTTTTGATTTGAATTTTTCCATAGGCTCAGAAAAGGTTTTGAAGAGCACCCACAATTTTCTTTCTCCATTAGGTCCTAATAACGATATGCCCTAGATTGACACTCATAAATTTTGTGTCTGACTTGATTTACATAACTACAAGACCTCCATCAAAATAATGTAATGTATACCAACGCCCACCATGCAAACCCCAATGGCTTGGACTTCACTTTCTGCACTGTCACTGTGTTTGAGCAAATGGGTATTCAAGATAATAGTTTCTACAGTTCATAATACAAACTAAGAAACAATTATTCCTCTAAATTTGTACTACAAGACAAATGTTTATGAATCAGTTAAAAGTGAATGATGATTAAGAAATTATGGGACGCAAATTGTCTTAATTCAGCGGCAACCAGGGGAGCAGAAGAAAAAAGAGGATGATATTATCGTCTTGAAATGTGTGCTAAATTGACAAAAGAAGCAAGCAAATCACATGGCTTTAGTAATACACTTTCAGAGACTAATTGAGTTTTTTCAGTATCTTTTTTTTTTGGTGAATAGAGTTTTTTCAGTATCAAGCAGTGTGAAACACACTTTCACATTATTGCCCTTAATTGTTCAAAGATCAAGGAGGGATCAGAAGCCATTAGTGTCTTTTTGGTATATGCCGTATAACCCACCCCTTCTGACACATGATCTACATACCAAAAGACAAAACATGCATAGCTGGTGCTCTGCCCCAGCCCCAC
This sequence comes from Rhamnella rubrinervis, assembly GCA_007844105.2. NCBI lineage: Eukaryota > Viridiplantae > Streptophyta > Magnoliopsida > Rosales > Rhamnaceae > Rhamnella > Rhamnella rubrinervis. The sequence goes on from CM017585.2 coordinate 14,199,525, forward strand.
ACCTAAGATGCCTTGGGTGCAATAAGAGGAAATTTTCTGTAATAGAGGGACTGAGTCCCAAATTTACTGGGAATAGTGTTCATGATCTGCATCTACAAGTCATTTAAGGGTTAAAATCTCTGATGGAAAATGTGCATCCTTATGGTCCTAAAACTTATGCAAGACAAAGATATAACAAAAAACTTGAGCATGCAGGCACCCACCAAAAGCATAGATTAGAACAAGAAGGATAAGAGTGAAATAAAGATTTAAGTGACAGTAGAGTGTAATATAGCCAAAGCTCTCCGGTACAAAACAAGGAACATGGGGTGCCAACTTTTTTCCATCAAATTAATAATAGATTACTACGCTTTTAGATCTAGATGTACAAAAAGAGAATAAAGTTGAAGAAAATTAGAGAGAGAGAGCAATGGAGGCCTCCACAGTCCCACTAATGAACACTACTGCCCCATAAGGAATAAAAACCCCATCTTCTTATTCCCATATAGAAGGGAGAAGATAGAAACAGACAAAAAAAAAAAAGACTTAGCATGGTTGTCTTAGGATAGAACACCTACAAAATAGTAGCAGAATCACATGCATGCCAAATCACTCTGCACATTGAAAATCCAGCATCACAACCTTTTTTGCCACCCTACCCCACAATGCCTCTCTTATTTTGCCTTGTCAACCCCACCAAAGTACCAAGCCTGAAAAGAATAGGGTTATAGAGGAAGAAAACAAACTAGAGCTTGCAAGTAGCCTAAAGCCACTGCTTTCATCGTTGATGCCAGGTGCTGCTGGGCCTACCCCGTTGATCCCTCCTAATGTCCCAGTAGTAGGCGTATTAGTGTATGGAGAGGTGGTGGTTGTTGTGGACGTGGATGGGGTGGTGCCGGTGGTTGGGGTGGTGCCGGTGGTCGGGGTGGTGCCGGTGGTCGGGGTGGTGCCCGTTCCTGTGGTTGGTGTTGTTGTCACAGGAGTTGAACTAGTGCCTGCAGCACTGAATGAAACAAAACATGCCAGCATTGAGCACACTGTTCAAAAAGCATAAGCCGAAGAAGAATGAAAAGGAATAAACACATAGCACTCCTTAAAAATACCTTGAAAAGCAACAAGCATAAAATTGCAAATGAAGTAGAAAGAATGCTGAAATGCAAGCTTGGATTTTGTTAAGAACAAAAGCACCAATTAAGTATATTACAAACTGTATGTCAGAAATAGTTAAACATAAGCTTCAGAAAGAATAAGTTCATCCCATTACTAACTAAATCATTATTTAGGCTCTGCATATAAAGCTTCTGAGACATTTTGTCTAAGTAACATAGTTCCTCCTATAAGATCTTTTAACTAGCATTTGATTAATGAAAAACTCACCACCACCACTGAAGGGTGTGAAATGGTTCATGGTGCAATAGTTCTTGGGTTCAACATGCAACAAAGTGAAGCTGGGAACAACTTAGCTCTATTAGAAACGAGCTCAAATCCAGCTAGCAACTTTTTGGTTTGTGGCTTGGGGTATGATTATTAAATAAGAGTCTATATTAAGATCCACCATGTGATGTTCTTAATAGTTTAAGCTGGCTTAGGCCATTATAATATTAATTCATGCAAATTAAAAAACTAATATGACCAATTGCAGAGCTCGTAGCAGTTGTTCTTTTTGAGGGGGAAACCTTCTTTTTTCAAAAAAGAAGCATGAAGTGACATCAGGACATGGACCGCTCAAGACTAATAGATACTCTTGTTGTAGTCATTCCTCTTCATTTTCAATCCTTAAAGTGAAATATAATAATAATAATAAAGAAAACATATTTCTAGAGCACTGCTACCATAAACTAGAGTTGGACTCCACAAGCACACAACTCGGTAATTCTTCAAAAGATGTCTCAGATCTCGAAAAACGTTGTGTATCCCAAGGTTTTTCAGATAGCCAATTTATGTCACACTCAAAATGGTTGCCCCACTTTTCAGATAAAAGAAATAAATAAAAAAATCATAGAGGTAGCCCCACTCAAAAAAAGACAAAAGCCTCTGCCACACCATTAGCCAAGGGGCAAAATTTGCCTATCACAATGTGGACAAAACCTCTTTACCACAGTTCCTGATGGCCACAACTTTTGACTACGCCAGAGCTCATAGTCTGATTTGCATCATATTCCAATAAAAGCCAAAAATATTGCATGGGTGGGTAAACAAGAGGCAGAAAGAAAATGTAATTTTATGATAAACTTGACCCTTTCCACTGTTCAGTCCTATGAGAATTAACCTTTTAGTAAAGCATTGGATCCCAATAACTTATAGCGCCTTTTATCAAAGTGAAAAAGTTACGCACCATAGAGCTCTACCACCAATAAATGGGAAATGGGTCAGGGACATCATGATACAATAACAATGCTAGTCAAAATTACAAAAAGGGTGCATTTGAATTAGACAAAGCAAAGAAAAAAGAAAAAGGAGGGCATTGGAGTTATATAAGGAAGAAATTGGCATCTGAAAGAAACTGGGAATTTCTTTCAAAAAGGCCTGCCTTTCCCTGCTGATAAAAGCAATACGCCTATTCCACTATAGGGTATGTGTAATGTAAAATGGATGGATCTTAGGCAAAGGAATCTCAATAAGACAGAAAATACAATAAACTAAGCTAAGCTTTAATTAGATCAGATCATTTCTTTCTTCCTTTTCTTCATTCCACATTTTTTTGTGAAAGTTTTAGACCTTAGCCTTCTTCCGTACCAAAGTTTAACAGCTTCCCTTTGCTTACTGATTTTAGTCTACAACATTCTACCAGCAAATTCTACGATAGCTTGAATCTAAAAAAGAGTTTGGACCTCTTCACTTTTCAAATACATAAACTCTTTCTTTTTGAACGTTTTAAATTGCATACCACCATAAATATTTGAATTTTGAACTAGTGGTACACCTACATTATATTTTGCCTAACTTGTTACTGAAATAACAATATTTGTTACTCTTTATTTACGATGGTACTCTTTTAAATTGCATACCACCATAAATATTTGAATTTTGAACTAGTGGTACACCTACATTATATTTTGCCTAACTTGTTACTGAAATAACAATATTTGTTACTCTTTATTTACGATGGTACTCTTTTATAAAGGTGGACAGTTAAGTTACACATATAACAACATTAAAGTAACAAACTTTTCTTTTTTATAGAGTATTGAATAACAAATGACGTGACATATTTTTCTTTCGCTAAAACTTAAATGCGCATATAATCACCACAATACCCCATAGTCTACCGTAACAAATTTTGGATTCAGCTGACATGACAGTATTTTAGTATTTTATTCATTGTCTTTTGGTCCCACGAGTGGATCCCATTTCCTTGTAGCAAACATTAACTTTTCGCAACACAACATCCCCAAATTAATTAAAATATTACTACATGTAACATCAATTAAATTGAATTAAGTATGAATTTGGCTATTGGTTGTGCATTTGCAGTACTTATAAAAGGAAACCCAGTAAACAAGTGGTGCAAGTAACTATCGAATGTGAAGAAAATATCAGATTTGTGCAGCAATTATATCCTCAAAAAATAACACAAAAATTATGAAACCAAAATGCATACCTGGCTGTAGCAGGGTAAGAACAACCAGTTGTGCCTGTAAATCACCATGTTAGGAAAATAAAGAGTTACTTTTCTAGCTTTTATTTATTTACTCCCTCTAAAAAAGAAAAAAAGTATGAGCTAGTAATGGGTTTGGAGTGGTGGCTTACTAGGGTCAGAAGTAACAACAGTAGCAGCACCAGCAAAATCACAAGAGCCTTGAGTTTGTCCCTTCTTTTGGAAATAGCTGTTGACAGCATAGTTGCAGTGAGCCCTAACAGAGTTGGGGCTGTAACAACCCCCATTTGAATGGATAGGACTACAGTCAGCTCCAGCTCCACAAGCATAATCCAGTGCCTTCTGCAGGACACTGTCACTCATTCCCTCCTTGCAAATGCACCAATTGGCACCTGTCAATTTCCATCAGATTCAACACCCACAATAAGAAAAACCCACCAAACATAAGAAGCAAAATCAGAGATCAGAAAATGAAGAGAGAAGCTCTATGTATATGGAGCTTCCCTTTCTCCTTTCTGTTTTTCTTTTACTGCACCAGATGCTGTGGAAAATACATCATCTAACAAAGGGAAAACAAAACTAAAATAAAAAAGAAGGAAAAAAAAGATTGTGAAAGCTCAGGGTGACAAAGAAAACAAGGTGAGCTGCAGAGAGAAATACAGAGAAAGAAGAAGAAAAAGTAAATGGAGCTTTGAAAAATATTGTACAAAAATAAATGCAGTAGTAAAAGACTTGTTTTAAGGCACAGATAAAGAAGTTCATAGCTTTCAACATGAAAAATAAGTAAAAAGGACAAAAAAATGAAATATGTAAAGAAAAGGAGAAGAAAAAAAAAAGATTTATGGTGGCATTTGCTGAAATGTTTCAGTGTCCTCAAACCTCCATGAAAGAAGTAAAAGATTCCACAACCCAAAAAAAAGACAAAAGATAGAAATTTTACAATGTTCCACTCAGAGATAACTATCATAGAAAAGAAAGAACGAAAACTCATTTCTAAAAGCAGAAAACATAAATGGCTTCCAGCCATAGTTATAGGACATGGAAGAGGAAGAAGAAAAAGATAGTAATGGCTAAAGGCTTACTTGACTGGCGAGCAGTTATGGCCAAAATAAGCAAAACAAATGCTAAAGCAGCCATGATCGAAGCAAGATAAGAGATGGGCTAGAGAAGGGAGTATCAATGGTGCTCAAAGCAAGCCTGGTTAGCCAGAGATAGAGACAGAGAAAGAGGCAAAGCGCAGAGGTGAGAGCTTAGACAGAAAAATTAGCTTGTAAATTATGGGAGTGATGTAGACGGTGGAGGTGCTAACACTCTCTCAAGCAGTGGCCCAGTTATGCTGTCGGCTAGGCACTGCTTTTTTTCAAAATATATAATAATAAAAATCACAGTTCCTTGTTATTTGTACCACTTACAAGCACTATTCATTTTTCTAAGCTAATAAGCCTTTTTTTCTTTTTTTTTACCTCTTCTCAAAGAAGCAAAATAGTTTCACGCGTACTGGTTCAAGCTCAGTGAGCCATGGGAGACTGTAATTTTTGTACTGTACTATTTGCTGTAAACCCCACCCACACACATATAATATTACTATATAATTGGTTTGTCTGGTTTTCTGAAAATTAAAATGGCATTGTATAATTTGATCTGAAATGTGTATAAATACATGTATATTTAAGCTTTCTGTTCTACATGGGTTTATGTGGAAAAAAGATTGAGATTTGTCATTCAACTCAAGCCAATGAATTTTATATTTGACTTAAATGGCTTTCATTTGTTGCTACATTGCAGAGTCTGATAAATATTGTTCCATATGTGTAGATTACATTTACATAGATCACACTTACATATAATCAATGAAAGTTTTTCCAAAATTTTGTTGAAAATATATAAATTACAAATAATCAATGAATCTGCATCTTTTTTATTTTCCAAGATAAACAAAATTTGGGCAGCATTTGCGGCTGTCAAGAAATGTATCTTTTCTCAGTACAACGCACAGCATTTAACATGTGGGTTTGATGGATTGGACCCTGCTACAGCCATTACTTATATAATTAATACACACATTCTTTATATATGTGCAGATAAAAGTTGTAACAAAAAAAAAAAAAAATTCTTACACAATATTATATGCAGCTTCGAACTTGGACTCAAACACAATTTTTTTTGTGGCTTCATGAACTGCTTTAAACATGTATGTTCCGGTTTAAAATTCGTGGTCTTTGATCCACCCATCTTACCATAAAAAAAGAGTCAGATTCTGAGGGTTCTGTAAAAAGATAAGGATGATGGATATGAATGATGAAAGAGGTTCTGCTCGGTACTAATTCAACCCCTATGAATTATTACCAAAAAAAAAAAATTCAACCCCCATGGATCTGCAGTTTTTTTTTTTTTTTTTTGGGCCTTTTGTCAGGAGCCCACCAGCTTCTACTTGTTCTGAGTCATCATCATGATGTCCTTACATAAATAAATATAGATATACATATATATATATATATATATTATTTTTTGTTCTGAGGATTAAATCATTTACTTTTCCAATTAAAATTCTTAATTATTATTTTTCCCTATGTTATTTTGAATTCTGTCTATCTGCACTCAATCAAGACAATGTAGCAAGAATACTTCCATATTTCTGTAGTTTTTTCTTTTTATGGTAAATCATATTTCTGTTGTCTTATTTTAACATTTGTTATTAAGTTTTTATATAATGAAAACTTACTTTATGATTTCATAAATTAGTAAGAATTAAAGACCATAATTGGTGTGAAATCCAAATTGGATCACACACAAGCATTCAAAAATGTAATGAGTAATGTATACGTATAATGGGCCAGAGGCTGTATGCTTATGCTTTATACCATAAATCATTCAACTGTTAATCATTCAACTGTTAATAGCCGACTTTTTTCTTTTTTTCCCCTTGGAATATAAGTGCTTAACAGTACTTAAGGGCCCAATTTAGTGGTTGAGTCCATCGATTTCTATGGCATTGGCCTCTTATCATATCTTACTTTTTTTTTTATAAGAAAATATTAAAAGAAAAATAACAAAAATATGCATGGCAAATTTGGAAAGATTTCTAACAAATATGGTCCAATAGTATGTTCCTTGCATTTATATTTTAAAACTCACGTGTTCAAGTCACGTCCTTTTTCTTTTAAATATAAATATTATAATCCTAATAAAAAAACATATTCAAGTCATGTCTTTTTTTAAAAAAATTATAAATATTATAATTCTGATTAAAAAAAAAATTGGGAAAGATTTCTCTACATGATAAAGAAAAAATGCTATAATACTTTCATCTTTGGCCACTAAAAGGTTATGGTTTTCTTTTTCTTTTTTCCCTATATAATTTAATTCCTGTATAAATGCTGAGGAGACCTCAAAACTGAAATGAAACATACGAATATAAGATTATTTTGTTGTAACATTTTATTATTATTTATATATATATGTATATTGTAGACTTAAATGACATAAATAACTAACCTTTATCTCGCTCTTACAATAATAGTAGTAATAATAATAATAATAATAATAATAATAATCAGATTTGGGCCGGACTTTGACTATGGGCTGGACTTTAGTAAAGGCCACATATCCGACCTACTACCCACTAACGGAAAACTCGTTGAGGGTACTTTCGAACTTTTCCACTCCCTGCCTTAAATAAAAGCAGAGCTCCGTAACTCCAACCGTCGAATTCCTTAGTCACCAAGTCTCTCTGAGGCTTTTTTTTTTTTAGTGAATACCAAGTCTCTCTGAGTGTTAGCGCAGGTACATAGCGAGTACATATTTCTAAGATTTTGATAGGAATAGGGAAACAATGTTGGTACAGCTCCCTCGGCTGACGAACTCTCTGCGAGACCCCTTCGACATCGACCAGGCTTATTTGCAGCGCAAGCTTATTCTTCAGGACCACAAGCCTCGCAAGTAATTCTTGTTTTCCTGGAAAATTCATTTGGTTCTTTTATTTTTTCCGTTTGATTGCCGGTAAAGTGTTGAAAATGCGATGTAAAAGTCGGTTGGATTATGGAAATTTGATGGTTGAGAGAGTTTATTGTTGTCGGAAACAGAGCTGGAAAGTATAATGTTGAAAGAAAACTTTGTTTTTTGTTTTGTTTTTCTTTTCGTTTTAACAGCCGACGCTCATGAAAAAATACGAATACAATTGTGTTCTTGGGAGATGATAAAAATCTTATTCTTTTGCCTTTTTCTTGTGTCGGATTTAATTGGACTACTGGTATTTTGTGACCACGAGTAGGGTATAATTAAGACATGTATTTGGATAATTCACTTTGACTCAACGAAAGTGTATCAATGTATTAGCTTGTACACTCATAGCTGAAGTTAATTTTCTTGCAATTAGAAAATGCAAGATTTTATTCGCTGAAGTGAGCTTGAGGAAATTTGGTTTAGTTGGAGTCAAATTTACTCGTGGAAAATCAAAACACCTAACCCACTGGGTTTATAAATCTACATAAATTTCATTTTTTATTGGGTTTCTTGGTGCCAATATGGAGGTCTAATCCTTTTAAGCGATTCAATTTTCTTCCTTCTTCTTTTTTTCTCCTTTATTTGATTTTGTGGTAAAATGTTATGAAATTCACTTATCAAACTTTGTGTGATTTAGTTCTGCGAGCTCAATTGATGAGTCAGAGCTTGCACGGAAGATAGTTCATAGATGGGAAGAAGGTATTATAACAGTGTTGGTACTTTAGCATAATGTGCATATTCTGCGTGGAACTTGACATTTATGTGTGTTAAATGTTAAATTTATGGATCAGCTTCTATAGAAGTGCGACAAGCTTACAAGCAGTTTATTGGAGCAGTAGTAGAGTTGATAGATGGAGAAGTGCCCTCTGAGGAGTTTCGTGAGGTGGCACTTGCTGTTTATCGTCTTTATGGTGGGCCGGAAGAGGAAGAAACTGTTCATACAAATATTTCTGAGAAGAAGTAAGGATTTTCATTCTCGCTGTTTTATCTACTGCTCCATTTTTTTCCTGGTGTGTGTGTGTGGAGGGGTGGGGTGGGGGTAGTCTTCATCTGGTTTAAGTAAGGTATATACTGACTTTGTTGGAAGAAAGTGAATAAACTGGGTAGAATAAGGCAATGCATCAGCTGAAAATGCTAATCTGAAAGCCAGTTGCAAGTTGCAACCAGTTTAAAGTATTTTGATGAAATTTTGGATTTCTGTAATGTAAAAAATTCCAAGACTTTTCAGATTGTCCAATGCTCATGGTGCTTTTTCCCTGATCTTTGTTCTTTCTCCTCACAGTATGAGCAAGTGGAACTTTTCTTTTAGAAGAAACTTGAATTATGGAGAAATTCATGATTTGAGTTATTTGTTAGAAATTTAAGGGGATTTCTATGTTAATTTTTTTTCACTTAACAAATAAAGTGGTCATTAGATTCTTTGGCGTTTTCATGTAAATCTTATTTTCATGCCATCATTGATAGTGGTGAAAATTTGAACTTTGAGCCTTTTGATTTTATTTGGAAATCATGTGTTCCTTACAGAGTAAAAGTCTTTGCTTGGCTGGCTTTTTCATAGAAAGCTAAATACTTGTGAAGTGCTTTAGTGGAATAATCCATATTGGATTATTTCTCTATCCTGGTGTGTCATTTGTAAACAGGAAGGAGAATCTTTAGACCATTTATTTCTCCTTTGTAAAGTTGCAAGAAGTTTGTGGGTCAGACTATTACAAGAAGCTGGGTTCTGTTGGGGGTTTCCTATATTTTGTTCGTCTTTGAAAATGGAAAACCCAATTGGTTTTGGTACTAATAATTTGGCCAAAGTAATGTGGAAATGTATAGTGTTACCTTTACTGTGGGTAATTTGGATTGAAAGGAATAACAGAATCTTTAAAGACAAAGAAATGAGCAGTGTAGATCTTTTTGAGAAAGTTAAATATTTGGCTTCTTTGTGGGCTTCTTCAGACAAAAATTTCAAAGAATTTCCTTTCTCTGTGATTGTTCTAAATTGGAAAGATGTCGTAGGCTTTCAAAGTGTTTCATAGTTATTAGTTTCTTAATTGTTTAATTATATTTTGTAAATTTGTTGCATAAGGATCACTTGTCCTCTATTTTGTTCCTTGTATTGATTTCCTATCAACAAAAGTTTGTTTCTTATTAAAAAATAAATAAAAATTCCACATACCTATGCTGCAAGAACGCAATGATATTTGTTAGAGCATATGTTTTTTGTGGAGAAAGAAAACTCTCTTGTTTATATTCCAAGTGTTCAAGATTTGTATTATTGGATGCAAACTACAGACTTCAGGGATCATGGGATATGAATAATCGTCGCATTTTGATTTAGTTGTTAGATTTTTCTCTTTACAAGTAAAGTTTAAACTTGGCACGGAGAACTGTGATAGCAGTTAGTGATAATTGGAATGCAGGCTAGAATTGCAAAAACTTATTGGTCGAACAATATCAGATAGTAGCTTGAGAAAAGCTGCATCTCAAGCACATCAACTTTCAGGGCTTCAGCCTTGTGACCATGAAGCTGCACTACTTCTTCCAGAAAGTCATGTAAATGGAAGTTCTGAAAGTTTGGAATTTGGTGCTGATCTCGTGTTTCAAGCACCAGCTCGATTCTTGGTGGACATTTCTTTGGATGATGGGGAACTACTGGGTGAAGAAAGCACAACACATCCTTCTTCACATCATGAAGAATTCCATTGTCATGATTACCTTAATCATGATAATTCTTCTGCAGATGGGCATCACTTCAATTTGAGTTGGTTAAGAGATGCATGCGATCAGATAGTTAGAGAAAGTTCATCACAGCTCTCCCGAGATGAACTGGCAATGGCCATTTGTCGGGTGCTCGACTCAGACAAACCTGGCGAGGAGGTATGGAGTAATAGTTATTTAGGTTTTATTGGTGTAACTTTTGATATTGACTTCCACGATGACTAGGTTATTGATGATTTTACATATTTTTGTTTTCTTCTTCCTTTCTTACTGAAGATAGCTGGTGATTTGTTGGATCTTGTTGGGGATAGTGCATTTGAGACCGTACAGGACCTTATATTGGTAAGGACTGTGTATTTGATCATGTAGTTTCTTAGTTTTGAGTACTTTTAATGTCATGCCAAACAAGGGATATTAACTTCTTCTAATACTTTCTCTTCTTAGAATCTTATTATGTGATATTATGGTCTTCTATCAGAAATTGGCACTTTATCCTTACACTTGGATCTATATATTTCTCTTTTAGCTATTAGTTTCTAGGTATACGAGTCTGCTTTTTGTGGTAAGTTGTAAACTTCAGAAGATGGTACCTTTTCTCTGGTCAGTGGTAATCATGGTTTACTACTTTATTCAATAGAGAGTTTTGTTGAATGGACGAGATAACCTTTTTCTTATTAACTTTGACTTCTGCATTTTTTTTTTTATTTGATATTCGTTACTGATAAGAAAATATGGTTTTTATTTTTATAATACTGTATGGCTGATCTACAGAAGTCTAATTTGGATTGTGCTTTGCATTTGGGGGATATCAGTTACAGTTTCATTCTTTTTCTTTTTCAGCATCGTAAAGAACTTGTTGATGGCATCCATCATGGCTTACTGGTGTTGAAATCTGACAAAACATCCTTAACCTCTCAATCACGTATGCCTAGTTATGGAACCCAGGTCCGTACTGGTTTTTGCATGAAATTTTGTATTACTCATTAATATATAAAGCATCAAAAGGCTTAGTAGTAAATTTTTACTGCTGTTTTAGGTTACTATTCAAACTGAATCTGAACGACAAATTGACAAACTTCGACGCAAGGAAGAAAAGCGACATAGACGGGGAACAGATTATGGGGCTGAAGATGACTTGTCTGCAAATTTTTCTTCTTTACTTCAAGCAAGTGAGAGGAAAAATCATTTTGATGAGCTGGTTGGGTCTGGAGAAGGGCATCAGTCACTAGCAGTAACTGCTCTTCCTCAAGGAACTATCAGAAAACATCTTAAGGGGTATGAGGAGGTCATTATCCCCCCAACAGCAGCTGCACAAATGAAACCTGGCGAAAAGCTGGTACTTGATATCAGTTCTATATGCAATCTTTTTTTGTCATGATTTAATTCCATTTTCATTTGTTGATTGATATCTCTTTGCTTTCTACTTAATTGAATCATTTTGAGACATTCTTATTGATATGGTTGGTTATCATTTAAATGGTTAGGGTTTCTAGAGAAGGGTTTAGGGTTAGAATGAGCGGAAATCAGATTTATTTTTATTTGTATTTGTTTGCAAAGATGCAGAGTTGCAAGCTGAAAAAGTAGAAGTCACAGAAAGAAAGAACGAGAAAAAAAAAAAAAAAAAAGAAGCAAAAAAGGTTTAAGAGATAAGGAAAGAAGAAATCACGCAAGGGAACCTTGCTTGATTTGAAATAAAATGCTTCACATATTTACCAAGCAAACTCCCCTGATATCTGATATCCCAAAAAAAAAAAGAAAAAACTCCCTAATATGTGACGTACAATATATTAATTCTTGAGCTTAACCTTTTTACAAATTTACTAGAATTCCTAGTTTTACTGATTAATCAAAATACAGGTTTCATATTAAATTCCACTTCCCTATAGTACACTTTAATACATATGGAATGAGAATTATGGCCTACAGCTATTCTTCATGATCTATACAAAATTACCAGAATGTCTTTAATCCAGTAAAACCCAAATTTGAACTAAAATAAAGTACTTATGGTTTAAAAAACAACTACCAATGAAGACTGTTACTCAGGTGATTGTTTTTAACCAGAAATAATCTCTTGATGCTGTCATTCTCATAGCCTTAGCATTAATCTTTCAAAAATGTTCTCTTTTCTTTAATCAATTATATATATAGATATATTGGATCAAGTTTGTTGCTTTCCGTTAGTTATGAACATAATTCATCATTGTATACAAATTGCAACATAGTCATATTTCACTTGCATTATAATTTCTATGTTTACTGGTTTTGCAATGAATTAGGTCACCATTGCATGGTTTGCTAATGTCCTTAATAGTTGCTTGTTGACCTTGATTATCACTTTTCATTTAATATTATATGTTGTCAGATTGAAATAAAGGAGTTAGATGACTTCGCCCAAGCTGCTTTTCGTGGCTACAAATCTCTGAACCGTATTCAGAGTCGAATTTTTCATACTGTGTATTACACCAATGAGAATATACTAGTGAGTCATCCCTTATTTATTGACTTGAGAATTTAACCACAACAGTGGAAGTTTCGCTTTATATGCATTTGAAAGTGTCATCATTTTCTTGCAGGTTTGTGCTCCAACTGGGGCTGGCAAAACGAATATAGCTATGATATCTATTCTTCATGAGGTATGCAATTTATTATTTATATCTCTTTTTCTGTCCATTTTTTGGGGATTGTTTTTATTTTTTTCATATTGTAACTTAGGGATTGAAGGTAAAATAAAAGTCTTGTTTCTACATGATCGTTATATTTATTCATATTGCAACTTAGGGATTGAAGGTAAAGTAAAGTCTTGTTTCTACATGATCTTTACATTTATGTTTCTATCACCTGGCACACTGTTACGTCCTTCTGGTATGTGGAAGAGGCTCTATGATTTCACATGAGCTGGGAAAAGAGAAATCAGTGGCTATAGATTTTTTACTTTTCATTTGTGTTTTTGTTCATGTCTACTTGTCTTGCTTTTAAAGCTACAGAGATTTAATTTCTAGTCCTTTTTATTATATTATAAGTTCAAATTCCTATTACACATGTTGCACATTGTAATTTAAACCTTCAGTACAATTTTATTAAAGCCATTTAAAGTGAATGTTTATTTCAGTATATATTTCTGGAATTTAGAGGTTACTGGGTGAGAATTTTGGGTGCAGATTGGACAGCATTTCAAGGATGGTTACTTGCACAAAGATGAGTTTAAGATAGTTTATGTTGCTCCAATGAAGGTAGAACCCACAATTATTCTGATCCTTTTGTCATTCTTTTTTTTTACTTGGTCAATTTTTTCCCCTTCTGTTGCGATCGGGGGTGGTTTTGATGGTTGTGGCTAATTGCTTATTATTATGTGTTACAGGCATTAGCTGCTGAGGTTACATCAACGTTTAGCCATCGTTTATCTCCACTGAATATGACTGTGAGAGAACTTACTGGAGACATGCAACTTACCAAAAATGAACTTGAAGAAACTCAGGTTGCTTGTTATGCATAATTATTTGCAGTACTTATGCAAGAGAATTGGATGATATTGATAGTTGTGTCTCTACTATTTTTTTTTCTTTTTTTTTTAAACAAAAAATTGTTCAGATGATAGTTACAACTCCAGAGAAATGGGATGTCATAACTCGCAAGAGCAGTGACATGTCACTCTCAATGCTGGTGAAGCTCTTGATTATTGATGAAGTGCATCTACTGAATGATGATAGAGGTCCTGTAATAGAAGCACTAGTTGCACGGACTTTGCGCCAGGTAAACTTATTGTGAATTGTTATTGTCTTTCTACTGAAGAGTTGCAATCATGATTAACATAAGCATTTCTGTGATCTACATTTATAGAGGTGGGCGGAATTCTGCTCTCCTTCATACTTCCTCAGCCTTATAGATCAATATTTTTTTTTACCTTAACACTAATTGACATTTGCATTATGGTTTTCAATGCTATTGTTACTTGTATGTTTTTTTGGTCTTAGTTCTAAGGGATATATTTTCTTTTCCTCTTATTTTGAGTACCAGGTGGAGTCAACCCAGAAAATGATACGAATAGTGGGCCTCTCCGCTACTCTACCCAATTATTTGGAGGTTTAGTTCTCACATATTTTGGCTCGTATGATTTTTATTTTTGGCCTCTTAAGCCCCCCTGCATTTAAATTACTTAATATGGTTCTCTTTTGAAAACATCCAGGTTGCACAGTTTTTAAGAGTAAATCCAGAGATAGGACTCTTCTTTTTTGACTCCAGTTATCGTCCAGTGCCTCTTGCACAACAATATATAGGAATTAGTGAGCAGAATTTTGCAGCACGGAATGAATTGTTGAATCAGATATGCTATAAGAAGGTTTTAGCTGCCATGTACACTATCTTTTATATAACTTGTGTTGGAGTAAATTTTATTTGATCAATAATGTCCTCTGTTCCAGATTGTTGAGTCATTGAGGCAAGGTCATCAAGTGATGGTATTTGTTCATTCTCGCAAGGACACTGTGAAAACAGCTCAAAAACTGGTTATCTTTCATAACTTATGGCTTTGTTTTGAATTTGTTATGTTGCTTGGAATTTTGAACTGCAGTTTTTCATAGCTTTATTCAATAATCAATTCAAGTGTCTTATAGGGTTCTAGTGAGCCCTATTTATGGAAAAACAACAAATTGAAAAGAGAACTAGAACCCTATTAGGACAAAACAACAAATTGAAAAGGGAGGCTAAATGTAATTAGGAGACCTAAATGACATAGTAAACCTCCATCATGATGCCACTTTCGATCTATCAGAAAATTTACTAACCTGTACTTTACAATGGACCCACTATTTTATTTTTGTACGTTCTTTGGGTATGTACCAACATTGCACTTGGAATGCTTTATCCATTTTGACAGTATGTTACAATACCTGGTTCTGTTACAATACCCTTTGAAGCTGTACTTTAATGCATTTGTAATGAAGTAGATGTAGAATATCAAGCCAACATAACAAAGATGTCATTCCCTCTTATGTGTTGGCTCTCCAATGATTATAAACAAACTTGTATCTTACATGTGCATAATGAAATTTAGGAGAAGTCACCACTATGTGAACATAAGATCAAACATATAACCTTGTTAGGAAGTGGACCTTACTGTTTATATCAAGCCAAGCCAACACAACCAACACTGACACTAGTTAATATGTGAAGTGTGATGGAATTTCTAAATATGATTACCTTTTCTTTATTTTGAATAACACTTGATGAGCTCAATTTCTGCTTCCATCAAGATCTTAATGCAAGATCAAAGAAACAACAAAGATTTGATATTTTACCAAATTACCATCAGTTTTTAAAGCTTATACTATTTAAAAGTGAGCTTGTATTGGTGAATTCAACATAGACTAATATCATTAAATGGAAATCAACGTTGGAGTCAAAAGTTAAATCATGAGTTTTTTTTTTTTCAATTTGTATGCACGTGGTTTGTTTTATAACTTAAAACAAAATTGATACTTTGCTAAGCCTGTTGAATGCCAATATATGGTGTGTATGAAATGGGCTATATTTATTGCAAGGTCAAACTCTTTTTTAAGATTTTTATGACTCTCTTAGATAACATGTGAACAGGTTGAGCTTGCTCGGGTATCTGAAGATCAGGGTCTAGAGCTCTTTAGCAATGATACACATCCACAAATATCCTTAATCAAGGCAAGGAGCAAAAAACCTTTGAACTTTGTGGCTCATTGTAGTATGACCATTTCTTTCATAAATCACTTTCTTTTTTATCAATCTTCCTCTTTCTGTACTTCAGAAGGAAGTTCTCAAGTCCAGAAATAAGGATCTTGTTGAACTGTTTGCATTTGGTGTTGGTGTTCATCATGCTGGGATGTTGCGAGCTGATAGAGGTTTGACTGAGCGTCTTTTTTCTGATGGACTCTTGAAGGTGGTGCTTATTCATCTTTTAATTTTTGTATTGCACCTGGGAGTTCATTGGTATGATACTTTGCAACTGTGTTCTTTGCTGTTTCAGGTACTTGTCTGTACAGCAACTTTGGCATGGGGTGTAAATCTGCCTGCTCACACAGTTGTGATAAAGGTTTGTGATAATTTGTTGCATATTCTAATATGTCATGTGTATAAACTGTTACATCCATATTTATTAAGATATTATGATTTTCTAAATCTACAATACAAGACAAATGGCTCATAGAATAGCAAGGAAAATTAAAGTTTCTAGAAATCCTCATAATCAGTTGCTTTACTACTAAATTTCTCTGCTTTATACAAGGTAAAAATCTTCCTGTTCGAGCTTATTGATATCATTTGAGAACAAGTGTGCTGTGTTCCACCCTCTTTTCTTCCCGTCTTGCATATCTTCTGAAAACATATTTAAAATGTAAACTTTCTTTCAGTCAGCTTGTTTAAAAGCTTCAACCTTTTTGAAATATGCATCTGCTAGTCATTTGGTTTTTTGCTGCCATGACTTTGCCTTTTCAGTTGTTGGTTTCTCTTGCATCTCGCACCAACTCTTTAACTGTAAAATGTGAAACCTGTGGACAAGCACTGTTTCATCCATAATGATATATATCCTTATCCTTATAGAAAGAATGGTACAATAAAAATTGCTCATTTTGATTGTGATTTGTGATAAAAGTAACATTTAGTAGTTATTTATGTAGATTTTCTATAAGTCTTCATGTTTTGGCAATTATTTATGTAGACTTTCTATAAGTCTTCATGTTTTGCTTGCCATTTGGTTTAAGAACTAAGAAGTACTTATTTAGGAATATTATAAGTATGAACTTTCTCCCATCCAGGGGAGAGTTTTTCAAGACCGGTCCAGATCAGTTTTCGTATATTTTCATTAAAAAAATCCAAATAACAGGCTAATTGGAATTTTGGACTTGGAGGGCTTAACATTTATCAGTGGCTCATCTTCTTCACTTTATCCTTTACTCTGTCTCTTGAACTCCACCATTTCCACCACCCCAATCTCAATCACACAACTTCACCACCCTTGTTTCACCCTTCATTGCCTTGATGCCTTTCTCCTCGATGCCTTCTATTCAGATGGGAGAAAAAATTTTATTTTATTGCTATAATCTCTCTTTTTGTCCTTCAGGGGACCCAATTATATGATGCCAAGGCCGGTGGATGGCGAGACCTGGGTATGCTTGATGTCATGCAGGTGAGACCTCATAATTTCCTTTTATGTTGGATCTGTAGTAAATTTGACACCTTTTTATTATTATAATAGTTGTTATTATTATTATTATAATAGTTGTTATTATTATTATTATGATAGTTGTCATTATTATTATTATGATAGTTGTCATTATTATTATTATCATAGTTGTCATTATTATTATTATGATAGTTGTTATTATTATTATAATTTTTTATTTTTCTTTCATTTCATGTTTGTATGACATCTCTGTTTTAGATCTTTGGACGTGCTGGGAGACCTCAATTTGACAAAAGTGGAGAAGGCATCATAATCACTTCACACGACAAACTAGCCTATTATCTGCGGTTGTTGACATGTCAACTTCCTATAGAGAGTCAGGTACTTGTTTAGTTTGATTTATCTTTTGAGGCTAGGCATTATGTTAGACATGGTTGTTGCACATGGTATTGTATTAGTATTTTTCTAAGACATGAAATTAGGTGGATGTCTCTGTGAGGAAAGTGAGACAGAGCTAAAATCAAAGAGATCTAGACTTTTATTGTTGAAGCCTTAATTCAACTATTTTATATTTAAAGTATAAAAAAATAATTTGTTTGGTAGCCTATGACTAAAGTTCAGATATATGTACACATATTATAGGATGTATATCACCTACAATCAAACATATGCACATTTCATGACATAGGAGTATACCTACTATATTTACTATTGTGATGCTTATGGTTTTGTTAAAGGTCCATGACATGTATGATTTATATAATGATTACTGATTTGAATCTTGTTTATCATGCTTTAGAGCTGGATTATTGGGGAAAGATTTTTTAGGATACTAAATGGGAAGTCCCTCATCAATTTTAGATTATTATATTTCATTTTTTAATTTTCCCACCCATGCAGTGGAATGACATAAGAAATAATTAAAAATGTGTTTGCAGCAGTGCTAATTTTGGTGCTTATAGTTGACTGGGATTTCCAAAACTATTTCTGCGTATACATAATTTTTTTAAGCAGCTTGGTTTCTTTCGGGATCATGAATGTTGTTGCACTCTCATTGATTTAAGAAGTTCCCTTGCTTTAAAATTGCAACTAGTTTCTAAGTTTTTCCCAGAACTATTTTTAAATATTTATGTAGCAAAATTGTGAAGGGACCTACAGCAGTTGCCTTTCATTTATAATGTAATGAAACTCTTGCATATGCTTGTAGGATATTTCAAGTATGATTTTGTTTGGTATTAGAATTTAGAAAAACTTGTTTATGATTTTAACTTAACTATATGTCATTCTGTAAAGATTCTTGTGTGTTTTAAAGTTGGTGTTC